>JAUDYJ010000001.1:27662123-30062123 GCA_030761175.1 Masticophis lateralis
TTGAACCAATAAATAAATAAATAAAAATGATCCTTAGACCAGTGTTTCTCAACCTTGGAAGCTTGAAGAGGGGTGGACTTCAACTCCCAGAATCCCCCAGCCAGCGCTGCTGGCTGGGGAATTCTGAGAGTTGAAGTCCACCCCTCTTCAAGCTTCCAAGGTTGAGAAACACTGCCTTAGACCCACCTTCTGGTCAATGTCTGGAACCAAGGAAGGGAAAGGAATGCTCAAATGTGGCCCTGAGGCAGGGGGTATCTGATAGGATTGTTACAGCCCTGCCAAACCCAAAGCCCTGAGGTGGGGGGTGTCAATGCTGTGGTGCTTCCAGTGCATGTTTGGTTGATGTGAGAACAATTAACCAGTGGAATGGGTTGCCTTCAGAAATCGTGGGTGCTCCATCACTGGAGGTTTTTAAGAAGAGATTAGGCAGCCATTTGTCCAGAATGGTATAGGGCCGTGATGATGAACCTATGGCATATGTGCCAGAGGTAGCACGCAGTGCCCTCTCTGTGGGCATGCGAGCTGTCGCCCCAATTCAACTCTGCTGGGCATGCGTGTGTGCCTCCCGCTGGCCAGCTGGTCTTTGGGTCTCTGCCACACATACACAGGGGCGGGGCACGTGTGGGGGGAGTATACACGGGGCGGGCGCATGCGTGGGGATGGGCACACATTGCATTTGGGGGGTTCAGCAACACAGGTGTGCATTTGGGCATCCAGAAAAGGTTAGCTATCACTGAAATAGGGTTTCCTGCTTATGCAGGGGGGTTGGACTAGAAGATCTCCATGGTCCCTTCCAGCTCTGTGATCTGTTATTCTGTTTGGAGTCCCCAGCCTTATAGCTGTTAAGTTGTGGGAGATTCATCCTGAAGGGCTGCTTGAGATATGCTTCCTCAAATTCTGTGCTTAGCCCCCTTTTCTCTTACATAAATGGTATAAGAAGGTTTTATACCAACACATTTCATCTTCAGTGCCCCTTACTTCAGAACCACCCGCTCCTTTGCACGAAGCTTCAAAAAATGCATAATACAGTGTCTTCCAAAATGGGTTTCTGAGGTTCTGAGGGGAACATTAATAATGAGGAAATGTTGCATTATTTCTACCTCCTTTGACGTCCACAACAAGACCATTTCAGCCAGCTCTTTTCTCCCAGGTGGGAGAGACTGCAGATGTTCTGTGCTATATTCTTCTAAGAGATTTTAGGAATAAGTTGCAGGCATTTCCTGAAAATAGGTGTCAGAGGAGGACTTGCCTCATTTCAAACCGACTACCGTGGAGGATGTTGGAAGTTCTGTAGAACAGAAGGTTCTTTGCCAGCCCCTCTATTATTCCCAGTCTGTAGGATGCTCTCCCACAGAATCCAACTATCAGGGTTTGTTTTTTCAGTGCAGGCAGATATGTCTCCAGACAGAATACTTAGCTGGAGTCATCCCCCGCTTTTATTTTCAAAACAATCTTTAGAGCTGGTGCTTTGGCTTTCAGCAGGCTAACTTGATTTTTTTCTTTAAATGGAAAAGCTATTTTAATGTATAAAAAGTAAGATAGGATCAAGAAATTTGTGCATTGATACATTGCTACCTAGGTTGGCAAATCTGTTTTCTTGTTGACTCCTTTACTGTTTTCTTTTTGGTTGCCAGGAGGTAATGATCCAGCGTTAGCATTGCATTGCTCATGATGATGTCCGGACTGCCGGAAGCCTTGAGCCGGCTGAGAGCAAATTCTCTCCGCAGTTGCTTCAGCCTGGCAGGGCCCTCAGAGTCCACCATGGTCTCTGTACCCATTGATATCGACAAGGATGAAGTTCGGATCCTCAAGGTTTGTTTCCACAGCAACAGCTTCAACATGGGCAAGAACTTCAAACTGGTGAAATGTACAGTCATGACGGAGATACGGGTGAGTTTCATGAATCAGTCTCCTTGATTGATGACTTCTTGCAATGGGCTGGGATCAGGGGTGAAATCTACTTACCTTCCCTACCGGTTTGGAAGTGCGCACACACCATCGTCAGGTCCGATTTTTGACCCTCTGTGCATGTGCAAATCCTTCCGCGCGTGCGCAGAAGGTCAAAAATAGGTTACTTCCTGGTTAAAACCAGGAAGTTATGATGTCCGGGCGGGTAGGCGGAGCCTCGCGCTGCCCCTACTACCAATTTGCCAAACTATGTGCTGCCGCCACTACCAGTTTGCAAAAGCCAGATAGAACTGGCAGGATTTCACCACCGGCTTGGATCCATGACCTTCTGGTTTACATCAGTGTTCCTCAAATTTGGTGAGAGCTACTTTGGTGTAGTGGTTAAGACATCAGACTAGAAACCAGGAGACCATGAGTTCTTCTCCCCACCTTAGGCATAAAGCCAGCTGGGTGACTTTGAGCCAGTCACTGTCTCTCAGCTCTACGAAGGAGGCAATGACAAACCACTTCTAAAAAACCTTGCTAAAAATCCCTGCAGGTTCTTCTCCAGCAGTCTCCGAGAACCAGACACCGTTGAACAGAAGTAAACAAGTGAACTTGGCAGTTTTAACATGAGTGGACTTCAAACTTCCAGAATTCCTCAGAATGCTGGCTAGAAATATCTGGGAATTGAAGTCCACATATCTTAAAAAGTTGCCAAGTCTGAACAACACTGGTTGAAATGAACAGAATGCCCTTTATTAAAAGATGCACAAGCAGGGGTGAAATCCAGCAGGTTCTGACAGGTTCTGGAAAACCGGTAGCGGAAATTTTGAGTAGTTCAGAGAACCAGCAAATACCACCTCTGGCTGGCCCCAGAGTGGGTGGGAATGGAGATTTTGCAATATCCTTCCCCCAGGAGTGGAGAGGGAATGAGGATTTTGCAGTATCCTTCCCCTGCCATGCCCACCAAGCCACGCCCACAGAACCGGTAAGGAAAAATTTTGGAATTCACCCCTGTGCATAAGTATATATGTGTGTGTGTGTGTGTGTGTTTGTGTGTGTGTTTTCTGAGGTTTTTGCGGGTGTTTGTATGTAGGTATTTGGTTATTCGGGTCTTCTCCCGCATAGAATTGGAAGTATCTTGGCGACGTTTCGACGAAGTCTCATTCGTCATCTTCAGGCTGGTGTTCTCGGCTTCGTGCTGAAGCACGAAGCCGAGAACACCAGCCTGAAGATGACGAATGAGACTTCGTCGAAACGTCGCCAAGATACTTCCAATTCTATGCGGGAGAAGACCCGAATATATATATAATCACCAAGGTATGTGTTCAAGGTCTTTCCGCACATTATGTGTAAATTGCATCCCCTCCCTTGCCGATTCCCATTCATTGAGGACCAGATGATTTGACCTTTTGGGCAATGCGGAGGAAGGAATCAGAGTGGAGGCAGGCCTTCCTTTTGAACTTGTTTTCCCATACCCATCCTTAAAATTGCACCAAAACCTGAAAAACCGGCCAAAATTGCATCACCAACATTTAGCAACAGACAGAATCTCAGACTCCTGGGGGCTTTTGGTTTATTATCCTTGACCAAGGACTGCTTGAGTTCAAGGAATTGGCTTTTTACAAAAGTAGATCTCTTAAAACAGGGTCACACCTCCTCTCACCCCCCACCCCCCCACCACCACCCATCAGATTGAATTAAAACTGACAAATATTTTAATGGCCAAGGGCTAAAACCAGGAGCAGCGAACTTTTTGTGTTTGTTTAAAGACCATATTTTCCTTAATTTCCCAAAGCCATAGAAAACAGGCTAGTGACACTATTGTGACAATATTAAAATGAACAGGGGTAACATTTTATTTCTTTTTGATTGCCAGGAGGTAAAAAATGCAACTAAAAATTGGCGATTAGGGTAGAGTAACCTTTATGGCTATTTAAAAAGGGGGCTGGGGACTGCACATAACCCAGCAGCCAAGGTTGGTGACCCACAGACTAAACCAGTGATGGCTAACCTTTTTGCCGTTGCGTGGCAAAAGCGGGGGGAGCGTGGGGGGTCACAGGTGCATGTGCCCACATCCATAATTCAGTGCGCCCCACCCTCCTGAGCATGAGCACGTGACCCCCCCACACTTCCCCCTTCTTTTGGCACACAATGGCACAGTGGGCCCGGTAGGTCCATTTTTCCCCCTCCCCAGGCTCCAGAAGCTTTCTAGGAGCCTGGGGAGGGCAAAAACAGCCTTCCCCAACTCCCCCGGAGACCTTCTGGAGGCCGGAAACAGCCAGTTTCCTGACTTCTGGTGGGACCAGAAGGCCTGAAAATCAGTTGGCTGGTGCACACATGCGCGCTGGAGCTGAGCTAGGGCAACACTTCCGTGCCCACCAATATGGCTCTGTGTGCCACCTGTGGCACCCGTGCCATAGGTTCGCCATCATGGGACTAAACCATTTAGGGGTTTAATTTAACCCTAAGTTAATTAACCCTAGGCAAACTGAGAAAAGCAGGGTTCTCCAAAGATTAGTCATGAGGGGGAAGTGGAATCAGTGAAATTCTTAGGTATCCTTGTCCTTACTGGGTTGTTATACAGACACGTGCACATACAAACATACAATTTTTGGAACATGCCTTTGTTTCATTTATATAATCTAGTTTTTGTAATATTTCTGGTACTTTTGCCAACTGTAGGGCTAAATCTAAAGCTGCTACTCTCCCTTTTGTACATGAATAATGATATTTTGGCAATATAAGTTTCAATATTCAGAGAACATTAGAATGTAGCTAAGTGGAACACACCTGTTTCGAAGCATCTACTTCTGAATTTAGCTGTTGGGACAAAGCAACAGCTTTGTCTTTATGCTTTGTGAGTATTCTAGAGAGTGAACTACTCTTGAGAATAAAATGCTGAACTAGTATATTGGGTGTAATGTAGCAAAGCATTTCTTAAATTCAAAATACATTCTACTAAGCCTCTTCTGAGTATATAGTCTCTCTTCTTAGGTTTTGTAAGACTTTAGGGGGTTACAAAGCCAGTTACCATCTTTTCCCCCAAAAAACAAAATAAACAGATTTTTTCCTCTCATTCAGATGCTAATTCTTGGGTCCAAGAAGGAATGTGCAAAATGACTGTATACATGGAACATTATAGATGACATCCAAAGTGACATTAGTGGGTTGCCAAAATGTCATTTAGTGCTTTGCTAGTGAGGCATATATTCCAGTGTTTCTTGGTAACTTGAAAATGTGTTAATTTAAATTCCCAGAATTCCCTGGTCAGATTTTTTTTCCGCTTTGAATCTTCTTCTTAATTAGAAATGCTTCTTGCATGTCTCCAGATTAAATTCAAATAGAAGATAGATATCTGATGTATTTCTAAAGTATTTTTAAAATATTGCTCATATGAATTACCAGATTGTTCTGTTCAGAATTTCTTTTAAGCTCAGAAGTTTCTCACAACCTTGTTATATTTTTCTCCCCTTCCTGCCATTTATCTGGATTTTTCCTTTATAGGAAGTAATAAAGTCAATTCTACAGAGTGGAAGAATTGGTCCTGATATACAGCTTGCTGAGTGCTATGGATTACGCCTGAAGCATGTGAAATCAGACGAGATCCATTGGCTTCATCCAGACATGACAGTTGGTGAAGTCCAGGACAAATACGAATGTTTGCACCTTGAGGCTGAATGGAGGTATGGAGCCCCTTTTGTATCCATCCTGTTCTCACCAACCGTCTTGACCTCAATTCAGAAAAGATTGTTCAGACCAATCTTTCCACATTAGCTTCATTCTTGGGTACTAAGGGAGGAGAGAAATGGGGTCGAAGTCCAGTTTTGCTGGAATATCGTATTATGCTTGTTTTCTCCCAGCAAGTTTTATTTGTTTTAATTTTATTAGTACAATGAAACAAAGACAATGCATCATTATGATATGGTGATTAAAATAAAACTTGATAGGGGAAGAAACTAAGGGAAATAAATATCCATATTATACTAATGTCCAATTGATGCAAGTTGTACTGACAGTAGAAGCTGTCAGTATGGAAAAGAGAACCGCAATAAGACATTGCTAGTTAGAGAAGCCAGATTTTGTAGTCTGCTAAATCTGAGCACTAAACTTGAAGAATGCTGGTTTAACTTAAAAGTTTGGTATGCTTTTTAAGGTATGACCTCCAGGTCCGCTACCTCCCCGAAGATTATATCGAACGCTTCCAAGAGGACCGAACAACACTTCTGTATTTCTACCAACAGGTTGGTCTCTGAGGACTGCAGTCCCTATTTAAAGAGTTGTCCCTGGGATAACTGTGTTGAATGTGTGAGATTGTACCATCCATTGTGCTTACTAATGCAACTTCATACATCAGCAGTTTCCAACCATTTTGGCACCAGGAACTGGTTTTGTGGAAGACAATTATTCAACGGACCGGGGTGGGGAGCACATAACCTAGATCCCATGCATGTACAGTTTCTCTTACCCACCACTCACCTCCAGCTGTGCAGCCTGGTTCCTAATAGGCCATGAATCAGTACTGGTCTGCAGCCAGGGCTTGGGGACCCCTGTTCTAGTTCAACAGCTTGCCTTCAGAAGTTGTGGGAGCTTCATCACTGGAAGCTTTCAAGAAGAGACTGGATTGCCATCTGTCAGAAATGGTGTAGGGTCTCTTCCTTGGAGGGGAGGGGGTTGGACTAGATGACCTACACGGTCCCTTCCAACTCTGTTATTCTGTTAATAATTTTCAAACTTGGTAACTTTACAATGTGTAGACTTCAACTCCAAGAATTGCCCTGCCAGCATGCTTTAATTGAAGATATAATTTAAATGAATGAATATTTATGATTTAAATGCATTTCATTTAAAGCCTTTACTGTGCAAGGATACCCAGTTATCTTTGTTTTTGGAAAGAGTAGTAAGCACCGGTAGGGACCTGGGATCCTTTTTCTTTTTTTTAAATTTGATTTATAAGCCGCCCTTCTCCGGAGACTCAGGGCGGCTTACAATGCGTTAAGCAATAGCCTTCATACTTTTGTATATTTATACAAAGTCAGCTTATTGCCCCCACAAACTGGGTCCTCAATTTACCCACCTTAGAAAGGATGGAAGGCTGAGTCGACCTTGGGCCTGGTGAGAATTGAACTCGCAGTAATTGCAGGCAGCTGGATGTTAAATGCTGCCTTAGTAGGAAGCATTAGCCTCCTACGCCACTCAGGCTCCTTAACTGACCATCATATTTATATCTTTCAGCTCCGGAGTGAATACATGCAAGTTTATGCGAGCAAAGTGAGTGAGGGAATGGCCCTGCAGCTAGGTTGCCTGGAGCTTAGGTATGTACTTGCTAAGCAGAAGATTGCATCTGACACAAGCATGTCTGGAAAACATGTGAGCAGGGTCAAACTCTTGTGGCTTGCACAGTGATCCTTGCAAAACAGGAACCAAAATCCTGAAACTGGGACATTAGCAAGAAGAATGATCTGACGAAGCATGAGTTCAAGAAACACAAGCAAAGCCAGAAATCTGAAAGGATGCAACTAGGGAGGAATATTGTAAGAAATTGGTGAGCTCCTGCATAATAATAAAGCAGGATATCGTTAAGTACAATTTACTGAACAAGCTGGGATGAATGAGTTTTTCACACCAAGGTAAACTATATTGGGTTGGTTCGCATGAAGCATTAACTCTTTATAGGTGAGTTTTCACATATATCAAAACAAACCGGAATGCTTGTGTTTCTTGCCTGAATCACACAATAATACTGAATGATATTCTGTTGATGGTGAGATGGGAAACTTCAATTTAAAAACACTGGTTTGATTTTCGTGGTGAATTAGGAATCATGCAAACTTTAATATCCAATTTTTGCAGGAGATTCTACAAGGATATGCCCCACAACGCTTTAGACAAGAAGTCCAACTTCGAATTCCTG
Organism: Masticophis lateralis; assembly: GCA_030761175.1. Taxonomy (NCBI): domain Eukaryota; kingdom Metazoa; phylum Chordata; class Lepidosauria; order Squamata; family Colubridae; genus Masticophis; species Masticophis lateralis. The sequence continues at coordinate 27,669,928 of JAUDYJ010000001.1, forward strand.
GAGTATGTAGACAACATTTTTAACTATGCTGGTTGATGTTTTAAAAAGTTTTCCATTAGTTGTAGTGATCTTTGCCTGATAAATTTCTTTCTTTCCTATTGTATGCAGCCCTGGTTATTACATAACCAGACAAAATATTTTAAATGTGTGTAGGTGTGCGTGTTCGGGTATGAAGAAGAAAGAATGTGTATGTGTGGAGAAGAGAGACAGGATCTCCCAAAACCCACCCCCAAATTCACAGTAGCATCTAAGGCTTAACAGCTAATTGCTGCATTCTTTCTGAGTCCAATTCCTACCCACGTAACATTACATTCTATTTCTTCTGGGAAAACAGAATTGCATTCCCAATGCATCTTAGCTGAAATTGCAATCTTTATTTGCTTGAAGAAGGTGGAGCTGGAAAAAGAATCAGTGGGAGGAAAATCACATGAGGTGGAGGATCAAGACAACAATTAATATTACTTTGGGTCCCAGGTTCTATACTAAAATCAGTCATCTTAATTGAATTGGAAGGAGTTTATGATCATATATGATTCCAAACTACAGTCTATGTAAGGTTACCAGAGGCCTCCCCATCTAGTCCACAAATATCTCAGTTCTTGTTTAAAGAATTCATCACTGATCACCTTGCCCAGAAGACATTGTTTATGATCACAGATTATTGGAAAAGGATGCTTGCTTGACAGCAAGGTCATGCTGTCCCGCTTTCTAACCTGGTGCCTTAACCAGTAGACCGAACTGGCTCTAAAATAACCCTAAATCTAAATAGAAACACCATAAATTAAAATGGCCAGAGGTTACCTACAGACATGTAAAGCAGCATTTTCTTTCTCTTTAAGGAAGGAAGTGGGACTGGACTTGTTCTTTCCCAAACAGATGCAAGAAAGCTTGAAGGTGAGAAATGTTTTAGCTCCATATATACATGTTCAACTAAGGGTGGGAATAAGCCATTAGCCAGGCTCTCTGGAGTTGGGAGTTGTAGTATGTCTGAGAAAGTCTAGCAGAGCTTCTAACTTTCCTAGAATTATTCTGAATGGATTTTTCTCCTTTCCCACTCTTTATCTATTTTAGGAATTGCTGTAGTAAAAAATACGTTCTAGCCTGAATTATGGGGAAAGGAAACTATTTGGTATCCCACCAAACATGGACCCATAAGTTACATAAACAAAAATCCACAATTTAATGTTTCAAGCATGAATATCCACGAGAGTAGGGAAATGACAAAATGAAATATTTTTTTCTGAAACGTTCACATTACTACCGATGGAAACCTAAGACGTTTTGTTCAGACAAGCAGAATTCTTCTAGCAGTAGATGGCTGTGAGATGGCTGCAATTTTCAAATGGCCATTTCTATTGTTTAATCCTGTTGTAATTAAAGAAAAGTACCGCAGTACTTTGCTGAGCTGCTTTTTGATATGGAGAGAAATTTTTGGAGCAGTAACAAATATTTTGATCCAATTCTTCAGCATGAAAGTGATGGCATAATTCATTCAGCCATTTCAGATTCTGAAACTTTTTTCTGCCATTGATACAGATCAGATTTTCATCCAGCAGCATTTGTGGCAAACCACAATGATGCCAACGAAGTACAGCATGCAGTATTGTCATCATGCAAATGCTACTACTGCACACTTATGTTCCAAAATCTGCTACAAATATTTAGGTTGCGTCATTTGAGTGATGATATTGTCATGTATATTCCATTTTAGGCTTCTGTCTGCATTTATTAAGAAGTTTTAAGGGTTTTTTCCCCCCTTTTCTTTTTAATTCCTCCCTGCTTCCCATTCACAGCCAAAGCAGTTCCGCAAGATGATCCAGCAAACTTTCCAGCAGTATGCGCTCTTGAGAGAAGAAGAATGCATCATGAAGTTCCTTGGCACCCTCTCCACCTTCGCCAACATTGATCAAGAAAGCTATCGCTGTGAGTTGATTGTAAGTATATGGCGGGCAAAGGAAATATTTCCCAGAGTCTGTGTAGCCTAATTGTAGTTCCAATTACAGTTTAGATATAGGCATACTAAGCAAGGCTGATCTTGTAAACATAATCTCTTCAAGATGCTATCATAATAGATCCGTGATGGCGAACCTATGGCACATGTGCCAGAAGTGGCACCCAGAGCCATCTCTCCGGGCACATGAGCAGTCACCCATTGTTCTTCTGGGTTCTGGCACACCGGCCAGCTGGTCTTCACATGCGCGGGAGTGGAAGAAACCGGAAGAGCAGCCATCCGTTGTGCATGTGTGCGCTGGATGGCTGCTTTTCAGGTTTCCGGCGCACGTATGCCCATCAGCCACCTGGTCTTCCGATTTCTGGCGCAAATGTATGCTAAGACTAGCTGTCAGTGCACATGAGTACACCAGAAACCAGAAGATCATCTTCCCAGCACACGCATGCATACCGGCCAACTGGTCTTCATGCACAAGTGCACCATGCAGCTGGTCTTCGTGCATGCATGTGCTCCAGAAACTGGAAGATCAGGTGGCCAATGCACATGCAAGTGCCAGAAACCAGAAGAGCAGCTGTCTGGAGCATGCATGCACACTGGGCGGTGGCTCTTCCAGTTTGCTGTACGCATGCGCACATACTCGTGGGCACTCCCATTTCGGCACTCGGTGATGAAAAGGTTCGCCAACACTGTAATAGATGATGTGATTGGCGTCTTGTCTACCAATACTGTACAGAGAGATGCTCTGAGAAGATGCATAGGGACCAATTCTAAAATTTGGAATTTTAGAACTTCTGGAGCTGAAATCCAGTGGACTGGGACTTGTGAGATAAAGGATAGTGTGTGCATATGGGGATCGAATAGGTCAAGATGTGTGATCCAAGATAACTTTTTTTTACACAGTTCATTAGCATGACATTCTCGTGTTTAGAAAAAAGGCCAAATCCCCAACTTCAGATTTTCTAACTAACAAAGATAAGCAAATATTTAAAAATACATCTTATATGATAGTCATTCTCCACTGTTAATAGAGGCTTCTATCCAAATTTACACCTATCTTACTTTTGGCTCCTCCCTGCTTACCTGGTTTCACTGGGCCTATGTATGCTTACTGGATTTAATTCCAAAAGATTTCTACATTGAAGAGCATACTTAGGTCATGCATCATATTCATGGTAGTTTCAGCTTATGTGGGGCTTATCATTTTGCTTCAGACTTTGTGGCATCTCTAACTTTCCATCTCCAGGCTGATATAGTATTAATTGTCATTTGCATCACCTCCTGCTCTAGAATTCTTCCACAATCTTCTATCTCTCTTGCTCTAGAATTCTTCTGCTGCCCAAAATATCGAGAATGTCAGGGGCTGTAAAAATTAGGAGAGCCTTGTTTTATCTGGAACACAAATTTCTTTCCTTGCTTCCCTTTTCAGCAAGGATGGAATATCACTGTGGACCTGGTGATTGGCCCAAAAGGCATCCGGCAGATGACAAGTAAAGAAGCAAAAGTGAGTTGCTCAGAGATCTTGTAAAGAAGGGTTTTCATAATCTATCAAATACAATTTGATTTTGTTGCAATCTATTGTTCCCTTTTTTGTTGTTGTTGCTTGAATACAAGTTAAGCTATTTTGCAGAAAGCGAGAGAACAGGAGTGTTTCCATGGTAACTTCTGGGTTGTTTTTGTGCCATACAATCATCTTCTCTGAAGACCACTGGTATAATTGAATAACACAATTTTTAACGCAGGATTCCTGTATCTTTCGATGAGTAGAAATCTAATAGGTGTAAGCAGTGGTGAAATCCAAATTTTTTTATTACCGGTTCTGTGAGCATGGCTTGGTGGCTTGGTGGGCGTGACAGGGGAAGAATACTACAAAATCTCCATCCCCACCCCACTCCTGGGGGAAAGATATTGCAAAATCTCCATTCCCATCCCACTCTGGGGCCAACTAGAGGTGTTATTTGCCAGTTCTCCGAACTGTTCAAATTTTCTGCTACCGGTCCTCCAGAACCTGTCAGAACCTACTGGATTTCACCCCTGGGTGTAAGACTAGTTGGACTGTGTCTTTTAAAGCAGTAAAAACCAAGAGGTAAGACTTAAGGCAAAGGGTCTTCTAAAGAGCATGATCATGAAACTCAGGATATTATCTCTCTGCTAGATAATTCAAGTTTATGTGCCTGGAGATGGAATGAAATTCTCCAGCTTAATTCCTCCAAATTTAGTCATTCATGCCTTGGTACTCTCGTACCTAGACTATTGCAACACATTCTATATGGGGCTGCCCTTGAACATCATCCAGAAACTAAAACTGATTCAGCAGCATGGACAGTCAAGGGGGCTCTGATAATGAATGTCTTCTGTGAGCTACACTGGTTCTCAGTAGGCTTCCTAATATAGTCAAGCTTCTGGTTATCACTCTAACCTGCTTCTTGGTAAAGGAAGTACAGTTATCACCAACTGTTTCTTCTTTTTCCATGCTCTGACAGAATTGGCATGCTCTGAGTCACTTGTGTCATCTAGTGACATATGCCTTCTCTGTCATGAGACTTCTTTCAAAAGGCAGACCCCAGGATCTTACTACCACATGTGGTGGACATGCGTAGAAGCAGGGAGATATTGGACCAAGATACAAACGTGGTTGGAAAAAATGATAAAGAGACAAATCGATTTTAAACCAGAGATATTTTTATTAGGGATCTAATAAAAGATATATAATATATATCTTTATTATATATAAGAGATATATAATAAAGAAGTGCAATATCTAATCATAAATCTCTTGACAGCAGCCAAAATTGTATTTGCTAAAAACTGAAAAGGAGAAAAGTTACCTAACGATGAGGAAATTATTAAGAAAATGATGGATTGTGCTGAAATGAGCAAATTGACATTTGAAATAAGAGAACAGGAAGATAAATAATATTATTTGATATGGGATTTATTCTATCAATGGATAGAGAATAAGAATTGGAAATAATTATGATATATATGATGTTGAAACTTTTTGAAAATAAGTTAAAATGCTTAGTGATAAATTGAAGAAAGGAGGAGCACAAAAAATACCACCAACTGTTACACTGTCTTTGATTGTATGGAATGATAATAGTTTTTATATGTTTTGTTGTTGTTGTTGTTGTTGTTGCCCTGATTGTCTTGGCCTTCTGTGAAGTCTTGAAAACTTGACTCTTCCTTGAGTCATTGGGCCAGGGATAAGCTTATTTTGTGATTATGAGGGTGGTTTTGGCCTTGGCTGCATTGTGCTCACAGTTGCTTCTATTTTGGTTACAGGGGGTTTTCTTTGTTTGTTTGTTTGTTTTTTTGTACCCTATATAAACCCTCCAGAATTTCAAATTGTCAACTGGGCCGCCCCATATAGAAACATACATACAGCATGCATGCATTCAGGATGGTATAAAAATTCCTGCACTGAGTAGAATGTTAGAGTAGATGACCTCCAAAATCCCTTCCAACTTTATAATTCTTTTATGGATGCATGGATAACTAAATAAAAAGCAAGCAAACCTAGAAGCACTATGGCCATTGATGCTGCTGTCAAAGAATATCCAGTTCATTTTAGACAAGGCTATTTAAAGAGAACCCCTGGTTCAGCATTTACCAAGCTTGTAGACAACTCCATTGTGTTTTGATTTCAGCATCACCTAAGTAGAGATTATGCTAAAGTTTTATGAGTATGTATTAGCTCCATGGTGACAGAGCTGATTCTTTTTACATGAGAGCTGAAGTCTCACAAGTTGGAACTGACCATCTTCCTGGACTGAAGCACATCAAACTCATGTCGTCACATTGTCGTCACGTGATGTATCGTGACTTTTCCCCCCTTCGTTAAAATGGGGGTGGGAGTGGCCAGTGTGTGATGCATCTGGCCCTTGGGTTGCGAGTTTGATATCCTTGCTTTAGTGAAATACAAGCTATGGGTTGGTTAAGGCTGTTTTTGCCCTGGAGCCTAAGTTACAATAATATTCACAGTAACCTGAAAATATAATGAAATTTGTGTCACTGGAAATCTTTTTTTTTTTAATTTGATTTATATGCCGCCCTTCTCCGAAGACTCAGGGCGGCTTACAATGCGTTAAGCAATAGCCGTCATACTTTTGTATATTTATACAAAGTCAGCTTATTGCCCCCACAAACTGGGTCCCCAATTTACCTACCTTAGAAAGGATGGAAGGCTGAGTCAACCTTGAGCCTGGTGAGATTCGAACTTAGAGTGATTGCAGACAGCTGAATGTTAATTACAGTGCTTAGTCTGCCGAGCTATCCAGGCTCCTTTTTTTGCGAAATTTAAAAAATAAAGAGACACGAATCAGAATGCTGCGATTCTGCATGTATGGGTCTGGCACAGCATCCCAGCCCATACATCCCAGCCCAGAATATGGAAAGCAGAAAGATTTCTTTGCTTGTAATGCCAGTGAACCTTTCATAAAACATTAATTGTTGCTCCTTTGCAGCCCACTTGCTTGGCGGAATTCAAACAGATCAAATCCATCAAATGTACTACTGTGGAGGAAGGCAGAGCGTTGCTGCAGCTTGGTCTTACTGGGAACCCCCAGGTAAGGAGGAAGTGCAAGGTGGCTTGGATCGTATCCAGAGGTCGGATTCAGTTACCTTTCCTACCGGTTTGCAAATGTGAGTGCGTGCACCTTCCTCGCACTCTCGGCCTTCCGTGCATGCTCTTTGCTCGCATGCATGTCTTCCACTCATGCACACGGCCTCCAAAACATGGCAAAATAGGATGGCATTACAGCCGGGCAGGTGGGCGGAGCCTACCATAGTCGCCGCTACAGATTCGCCTGAACCTGACAGAACCGGCTAAATCCCACCACTGATCGTATCTCAGTTATGTCCCTTCCAACACTCTTTTTGAGAGAGAAAAAGTAAGAACAGAATCAAAGCCAAGAGCTGGTGCAGCCCAGCCTTCTGTAGTAGGCAGTCAAATGCAATCACAAAGCACACAAGCATGGGCCAGAATTCAATATCCCTCCTCCAGTTTTGCTCCTTAGCAGTTAGGAATCAAGGCATGCCAGGACTTTATCAAGACTAATGGCCATCTTAACCCTGCCTGGATTGATGGCCATCAACACATTTGATGGCAGCAAATTCCATGCATAACTGTGCACTACACAAAGGTGGGGGAGGCTTCTTCCTTTCATCAGTCTCCAGTCTCTCTGTATTTATTTTTGAGTGGGTGATGTCTACATGCTAACATTGTGAGAGGAGAAAAACTTGTTTCTATCCATAGATTTCATAGTATGAGAATTTGTGTGCCTTCAAGTCAGCCTTAACTCATGGCAGTTACATAGATAAATCTATGCTATGAGACTTTTTGGGAAATTTCTTTTGGAAGTAGTTTGCTGTTGTCTGCTTCCTGGAGCTGAGATAAAGTTATTAGTCCAAGGTCATCCAGCCGACTTCTTGCGTAAAATGAGATGATAACTCATAGTCTCACAGTTTCTAGCCAATGCCTTTATTCACTACGCTAAACTGTGTGTCATGCCTACCTATAAACACATACAAACTAACTCTGGACTGTTGCCATGGCAGTTATATAGATGTGTCCATAAAGTCACCAAGAATCAGGTTCAATTTGAGGGAGACTCACATGTTCAACTAAGTTTACAAATTTATCAAACTTTTGCTAGAAGCAACTTTGTCAGGCAATAAAAGAAGTCTAAGAAAACATATTCATTTAAAAATAAAAGGTTATACTTTTGATATTTTCTTGGGCCTTTCCGGTGCTGACAGTTTCCTTCGGTTCATCTCTTTCTCAGCTTTGCCATCAACATGTATTTGGGTTCCAACCAAGGGCTTTAAACCGATGTAGTTACCATCTTGATGGGCAAACATGGGAGCACTAACAATGAAATCTCTATCTGGTTGGCACAGGAACCTTATATGGCTTTTTTTTACTTGGCAGTCCTTGACTATTAAGACATCTTCCCTGGCTGAGGCAGAGAACATGGCTGACTTAATAGATGGCTACTGCAGGCTGCAGGGATGCTTGGATACCTCCCTCATCATCCGACCCAACAGAGGTGAGAAAGCAATCAATGATCTCTTGCAAATGGTAAGGGTGGGTCTTATCTGATTTGAAGAAGCACAGTGGGAATGTAATAGTGCAGACTGAATTGGTCTGTCTCACATACTTTCTTGTAGGAGAGTGTGGATGATGTACTTTGTTTCTTAAAACAATATTAAGTTATTTGTGGGAGATTCTTACTGACCTATTGTTTGAACTTATCCAGTTCTTTTCCAGTAAAATTCAGATTTCCTGGAAAATGTCTATATGTTTTTGTTCACAGGATCATGTCATTCATACATTGCCTTGACTCTTGAGCTATGTAAGATATTTCCTTGAAATGGATAAGGTTTTTTATGAGGTTTTATCTTGTGTGTTTTTAATGTTGTAAGTCAGGGGTCACCAACCTTTCGGACCTCAGGGACCACTAAATTCATAATTTTAAATCCCGCAGACCACTAATATGATCTGCCTAATGACTGGCTGGGTGGGTGTGGCTAAGTGGTCATGTGACTGGGTGGGCATGGCCAACTGGTCATGTGACTGGGTGGGCATGGCCAACTCATCACCTGCCCACCTGGGCTCCTTAGGGCCCCAACAGGAAGCAGTTGTTGGAGCTAAACAACCATCACAAGAAAGAGTTGGCAAAAGAGCTGGCTCAGTTCAAATTGGATCTGACCAAGAAGGAGGTTCAGCAGAAGAACCTCACTGAGGACTATGAGCATAGGCTTTCCAAGTAGAGGAAAGACCTGCGGGAGTGCAAGGCCAGGTACTGGCACCTGGAGGCTCAGCGGGCTGAGATGGTCAGCCAGTTCCAGACCATGATGCAGTCCCACTGGAACAAGGTCCTCCGGCTCTTCGCCACTAGCAGCAATTCCCTTCAGCCTTCGCCCAAAGCTCTGCACCAGGAGGCCGAAGCAGACCCCAAGTCAGAATTTCTGTCTCCTGCCGACCCACACAAAAAGACCCCGAAGAGGGAGACTCTGCAGCAACACAAATGTTCATTGAACATATCCATTCCAGGGCCCATAATTTGAGGACCCCTGATTTAGTGCAATATTAAAAATGCAAATAATTTTTCTGCGGACCACCAAAATTTTCTTGCAGACCACCAACGGTCCACCAACCACCAGTGGGTGATCGCTGTTGTAAATTACTCAGAGTCACCTATGTGTGAGTTGGGTGGCCATATACCTTATTATTATTATTAGATTTATATGCTGCCCTTCTCCAGAGACTCAGGGCGGCTTACAATGCGTTAAGCAATAGCCTTCATACTTTTGTATATTTTATACAAAGTCAGTTTATTGCCCCCACAAACTGGGTCCTCTAACCTTTGTTAGATAGGTAGATATGAGAGAGAGAGAGAGAGAGAGAGACAGACAGACAGACAGACAGACAGACAACATGATATTGGGTGTGTTGACTAGAAAGTAAGACAATGTTAGATCCAACATTGCTTTATAGCCTTATAGCATTGATTATAGCTTTAATCAACTATATATAAACAAGAATTGCAAAATATGTTCATCTCATGTATTTAATGGTATTTTCCATTAAATCTTAAACCATAAAATCAGAAGCTTGTCTTAGAAATCAAGGCAACACATGAAACTATTTTGGGTAGTAAATTCTTGATTTGAGAAGAGGATTGTAAAAGTCATATTAATATCCATAATTCATGTTGACGCACAACACTGCTTTATTTATTTATAGATAAATTATTTGCTTTCTTAGCCTTAGAGTGTTTGCGACTCTGGCCCAAGTGTTAACTGGATCACACACACACGCACACACGCACACACTTTAAAAATTATTAGATTGCTGTATATGTTTTTATTGTACAATTTCTTAATCTATGGCATGCTGCAAAAGTATAGTTATAACAATTCATCAATGAAAGCAAAAAAAAAACAAGTTAAAACCTTACCTGTTCTTTTTACAACATGGAGAGGTCTTCATAGTGAACTCTTCACTTTGTCTTTCTATAGATTTCATATATTTTTATTTATTGAAATTATTTCAGAATTGAAGGCTCCCTCAATTGAAGGCAATTGCCTGATTTACTCACTCCTAAAGCCACCGTTATCAAAGTTTCCAGTTAAGGAAAGGGATTTTTTAAAATAATGTTCTGGCCCATGTTTGTAATTCATGAGTGCTTATGGATGCTACAGACAACTTTGCATTCCAGTTCTAAAATTCATTTTAGAATTTTTCCATGTTCATTTGGTAAAATGGAGTTAGCAAAGCTTAAGAGAATAATAGAACAGAACAAGGGAAGTCCCCCCACATCTAGTTATTTGGAGACAGAGATCTCATTCACAGCAAAAATGGACAGTTAGGATTGAGCTGTGAGTTTCCTGTCATGCTTTATCTCTTTTTCCCTTGCAGAGAATGAGAAGAGGATCAGTCTGCCTCAGGTCCCAATACAGTAAGTAAGATGGTCGACCTACCCCAGGAAGTTGTGCTTGTATGTAATACTGAGCACCAGAGGACAGTAGGAGAACAAACCAGTTTTGCACTAGTGATAAAATTAACTCAGTGCTCCCTGAGCTCGACTTTATTCAGAGAAGAAGCAGAACTATTGTTATCTGGAAATATTATAGGTAGTAGAATAGCGTGTGTTCCATATACACAGAAAAATGTTGACCAAGTTGATGGAGATAACACCTATCAATAATTATGAATGCTGAAAACAGAATAGAATTGTACTATAGAAATTGCTGGGAGATCCACAGTAGGTTCACTGTTCTATTCATAAGCTTTCTAATGGGACTTGACAGCTGTTGTAGGAGAGAGGATGCTGAATTATTACAGATAGTCAATGATCTCATCCGTCAGAACTTTTCATGCACTATTATTTTCCCTAGCCACCATTGCTCCTTCTCGTCCTTCTCCTTCTTGACTCTTGGCAACTTCCTGGACTAGTCCCTGCAATTTTTTCGATCAGGAGTTCAGAAGTGCATTGCCCTTGCCTTCTTTTTATGGCTAAGAAAAAGTGACTAACCCAAGGTCACCCAGCTCATGCCTAAGACAAGACTAGAATTCATGGTCTTAGCTTAGTGCCTTAACTATTATACCAAACTGGCTCTCCAGCCCTCTCGTAGGTGCCCAAACATTATCCTAAATGGAGACCCCATAAACAAGTGAAGCCCTTCATCATTACTGGAAGAAATGCCTTCAAATTGATTGATTATGTTTATATAATCCTTAATGCTCACTTTTCTCTTTTCTCTATTTTATCACTCTGCTAAACAAATAATTCCTTCAACACTGTGAAACTATTTCCTAAGTCTACACTACTATAAATCTTCTCATCTTCTCATTGTTCCCATCACCCATCTCCTCCCACTTATGACTGTATGACTGTAACCTTGTTGCTGGTATGCTTATGATTTATATTGATATTGTCTCCTGATTGCTTATTTGTAACCTATGACTATCATTAAGTGTTGTACCTTATGATTCTTGATGAACGTATCTTTTCTTATATGTACACTGAGAGCGTATGCACCAAGACAAATTCCTTGTGTGTCCAATCACACTTGGCCAATAAAAATTCTATTCTATTCTATTCTATTCTATTCTATTCTATTCTTTGTAAAAATCAAATCTCAGTAAAAGGAAATGAGCAAACCCAGTTCTGTTCCTGATTATCTTTCTGCCACAGGCATATAGAAGAAAAGAGATCCACACTGACAGAGAGCTTCAGCGGAGGTAAGTTGAATGTTACCTCAACACTATCAGATCAATGAGGATTGATGACATCAGATATATGAACTGTGTACTCGGGAGTTTTGATCTATTTTAATCTCTGGCATTGCCATTTTTAACAGAAGTCATGGAATGATGGAGTTTACACTGAGAGTAGGCTGATGTATAATTATTTTTGTCCTATCATTTCTAATCAAATAGATTTCTGAAACATACAAAATCATGCCATGCTTCTCTGATGAAAATCAAAAATGAAATAGAAAATTGAATGTTCTATCCAGAAGTAATGTCTAACATAATTATTCAACTGTCCAGAAAGGATGGTGAAAATTTGAGAAATGCCAGCTTCCTTTTCTAGCCAGGGTTAGTTCATCCAAGTCACCAGCTTTTAATGCTGGTCATAAAAGATCATTTGGAAATTCCTTCTTCCCCTCCCTTGTGTTTTTTTTTTTTTTTTGAGTTTTAAAATCAACTTTATTTGGTATAAACAGATAAAAGACAAAAAAAAGACAAAAGTCATAAAAACAATTAAAACTAAAAACAAAATACATTTCAGTATTACTTTTGTTCTATTATTTACTATGCAAAGGTTTTCTATCTATAAACATTTCAATATATAATCATATATATACATTTATCTTCATTTGCTATGATATGTTTATGTTGACGGTGTAATTTTACTAATTTTGATCTCTTGATGTATTTATCATCTGTTTTTTTTCCCCTTGTTTGTCAATCCATGTATACCATCTATTCCAAATTTGATAGTAGTGTGAGTCTTCCTTGTTTTTTAATTTATTTTTAAATTGTTTATTTTTATTTTTTCTGTGAAAGATAAACTAAGTTAGAGAACACAATAAAATCTTCTGGAAGCATCCCATGTTATATTTTATGAAATAAGATGATGAGATATCTTTGTGGGAAAGATTTTTTATACTGAAGTAACAGATAATGCTTTATTCCAGATTCTGACATTTATGCTGAGATTCCAGATGAAGCATCCAGACCCAAATCTGGAGGTTGGTTCAGATCTTGGTCCCCTTTTCTAAAATCATATAGGGTTAGGGTTTCTTCAACTGTACTTTTAGACTGGATTAATATATAGAAAGGATTAGGTGGCTGAATTATTATGCAGAAATGGTACCCAGAATAATGTGATGTACCAATGTAAAAGAAAGGGGTTTTTAAAAATAAAATAGGTGGTTCAAAGAAATAAATAACATCATTAAATGTTTTAGAATTGTTATGTGAGCATTGAAACACACTAACCCCATTATCCCATGACTGGTTTCTAAATTATGCTTAATGGAGTCACGGGTAGGGCTATCATGTTATATGAACAAAAACCAAACAGCAGTAAGACTGGAGAGGGCCATTTTAATTCAATTTAATTAAACATTTCAGAAATTACCCTCTCTAAGTCAGCCATGTTGTGTAATTCCAGAAGAGAATCACACTTTGCCTCTGGCTACCATTAATGGAAACAAAAGCTTAGAACAACCTTACAAAAATAAAGTACAACCAACACACATTGGTGCCAAAAGTCCTAACTACTAATTGAACCAGGGTTAGTAGTGATTGATGAGGTGAGAAATCTTGGACTAATGCATGTGTGAACACTGTGCATCTGTTGTTAAAAAAAAAAAGCCAGCAGAACATGGAGGATAAAAAGAAATTGTACTGAAAACAGAGATGCCAATAGTGTAATACTTTTATATAAGTCAGTGGTGTGAATGCATCTGGTATGTTATGACCAGGTCTGATTGCCATACCTCAAAAAGGATACAGTGGAACTAGAGATGGTTCACAAGAGGACAATCGAGGTGATCAAGAGATTAGAGCAGTTTCCCTATAACTGTGATGGCAAACCTATGGCACACGTGCTGGAAGTGACATGCAGAGCCATCTCTCCGGGCATGCCAGCCCTCGTCCATTGCTTTTCTGGGTTCCGGCACACACATGTACGCTGGCCAGCTGGATTTTGCACACACGGGAGCACCAGAAACTGGAAGAGCAGCTCTTTGGCACACATGTGTGTGCTGCAAAACTGAGCTTCTGATTTCTGGTGTGCATATGTGCCCTGGCGAGCTGGTCTTCACACACACATGCATACCAGAAACTGGAAGACCAGGTGATCGGGGCACATGCTCATGCTGGAAACTGGAAGCTCAGTTTCCCGGTGCGCACATGCGCCAGGGAGCTGCACTTCCGGTTTCCGGCACTCCCCCTTCCCCCCCACGCTATCCCATTTCGGCAACACTGCCCTATAAGGAATGACTGAAACATTTGGAGGCTTTTAGTCTAGAAAGTAGACTAATGAAAGTGGATTTATTTCAGGTAAATGAAATTATGCACGTAGAAGAAGAAACCATTTCCTCTTCTCAAAATGCTAGATATTCCCAAAATGTTACCCAGTGAAACTGAATCCTGGAAGAATTCAAAAGGAAATATTTTATTACACAACATATAATTCAACTTCAAATGTGTTACCACAAGATGCAGTTCTGACCACAAGTTTAGCTGGTTTCAAAAGAAGGTTGGACCAATTCATGGAAGTCACAGGGATCAATGGCTAGTACTCTTGATGGGGGTATGACTGTTTCTGAAGGGCATTTGCTGGGAGATCGTTGGTTGGCCATTATTTCATTTCATTTCATTTATTTCAATTTATATACCGCCCTTCTCCCCGGGAGGGAGACTCAGGGCAGTGAACAACCAAATTTAAAACACATATAATACAAACATTAAAAGAATTTTAAAATTGAATTAAATCATTGGCGTTCAATTAAAAGTCTCAACCCCATTAAAATACCCAATTTAAAACCCCTGAAATCAATCGACAAATTTTGTTAAAACCCCATTAAAATCAGTCAAGCAAGGCCGGCTTGTTGGAATAAATAGGTCTTTGAATACTTTGAAGTCTGTATTATGAATACAGACTTCTGGATTGGATGGACCAGATCCCTTACATACTTTTGTGCCCTTTTCTATTTCACGATTTCTTTTAAGTCCTCCATTGACATACAAGGGGGTTTAGTGTGGCCCAATCTTCTCCTATGCCCATTCCCACTCACCCACACCCACCCCAGTAGTGGCTGGAATTCTAATCAAGTCATGGCAGATGTTTCCTTATTTTTATTTTATTTTATTTTATTTATTTAGTTTGTCAAACATGTACAAGATAACAGATATAAGTATAAACATGACATGAACATAGGAAATGAATACAAATAAATTGGGACAGTAGGACAGGGACAATAGGCACACTGGTGCGCTTATGCATGCTCCCTTTACGGACCTCTTAGGAATGGGGTGAGGTCCATGGTAGACAAATTAAGGTTAAAGTTTTGGGGGTTTGAGGATGTAAGAATGGAATCAGGTAGAGCATTCCAGGCACTGACCACTCCGTTGCTGAAGTTGTATTTTCTGCAGTTGAGTTTGGAGCGGTTTACTTTGAGTTTGTATCTATTGTTTGCCCATGTATTATTGCGGTTGAAGCTGAAGTTGTCATTGAGAGGTAGGATGTTGTAGCAGACAATTTTGTGTACTAAGCATAGGTCGCACTGTAGGCAGTATAGTTCCAAATTGTTCAAGCCCAAAATTTCGAGCCTGGTGTCATAAGGGATTCTATTGTGAGCAGAGGAGTGTAGTACCCTTCTCGTGAAATACTTCTGGACTCGCTCAATTGTATTAATGTCTGATACACAGTGTGGATTCCAGGCAGACGAGCTGCATTCGAGAACTGGTCTGGCAAAGGTTTTGTATGCCCTAGTTTGCAGTACAATGTTACCGGAGAAGAAGCTTTGCAAAATTAGGTTAACAACTCTTAATGCCTTTTTGGCAATACTATTACAGTGAGCTGTTATTATTAAGAGCTTATTATTGATGATGATGATGATGATGATGATGATGCTCTGGGAAAAGGGGGGGGACTGGTTCCTTGTCAAGATAAATGCACCTCATTGAATGGGGATAACTCATTCATCTTCTCTTAAGTCACTCTCCAGTTTTCTGCAGATGGCAGCCATTTGAATTAAAGTGAATCATGCAGATGCAGCCATTTTCTGTATTCACATAATGAGCTTAAACAGCAGCTGCTTTTTCACAATATATTTAATATTAGGCTCCAAAAATCACAAAAGACACGTTGTGATTCTCCCCAGCAGATTTCTCTATTGATCCTCAACTACAGACATAATCTTGCCAAAGTAAAGCAGACTATCACCCCCATAAAGCACATACTATTAAAAAGAAGCCATCTTCAACCTCTTTCTCTTCCACAAACTATCTGAATTGAATTGATTCTTGCTTCCCTGGAATGTATTCCTTTCCTCCTGGGAACCCAGACTATCTTCCATCACATCAACCTTGATTAATTTTAACTAGCCATAGGATTGTCATAGCTTAGCATACTGTGCACAGCCAGCTTGTTTCATTAGTTAAAGGTTCAATGTATTGTGCAAACTAGGAAAATTAACGAATTCAGAAACCAGATTAAGACTATTGGATGAATGCAGCTATTAAGACTGAGACAGGGAAAAAATAGTAGAAAATTGCAGCAAAAAATGCATATAGATTAAATTTTGCAGCAAAGCACAGTATTCTGATGATGATGATGGAGGGCCTAATTTGAGGGTTAGAAAGTTGGCAAACGATTCATAGTGGTAAATTTGAGTCCAATCCTGGGTGGAGATGGGATGGAAGCCTTTTCAAGTAATAAATTCTATATCTTTGTGGTAAATATTGTATCTGAATATGAGTTGGGGAAATGGGAGCCACGCTACTAAAAACAACCATGAAAAATTGTAGCCAGTGTTACTGTTCCCAAATTGCTGCTGAGCTTCTGAACTTGTTGAGGACCACTTTTATGGACAGATGAGACTTGAATGTGTTTTCATTACTGCAATCTCTGCAGAATGTCACTCTCCTCCTGCCTGTAGTTATAGCTGAATCAAAACTTGGCCAGCCTGCAAAATGGAAGGCATTCTAAATTATGATGTGGTATTGAGGAGATACATGTTGTTGTTATTCACAACTGACAAGTTGATATGTCTTGCCACTCTACTCCTTGCACAGCCCAACAGTTTGTGATTTCTCGAGAAGATGTTTCCCTGGGCAGGATCCTGGGAGAAGGTTTCTTTGGAGAAGTCTATGAAGGTGTCTTCCTCAATGAGGTGAGTCTGGAGCAGTAGGATTTTACCCTAGTCTTCCCTAACCAGATAAGCATCAAATGTGCTGGACTGCAATTTCATTATGCGCCAGGGTCCAGCTGGTTTCATGGCAATTCTAGTCCAACTGTTGTGAAGAGCAATTTACTAGACTGCCTTTGGTCTGTAGACTAAAATGGAGAGGTGTAGTATGAATCATAAATGGCACAAGGAGAAGTATGAGAGATCACCTGCCAAACAACAGTGTGCATTAAACTTCTTAATGAAAAAAAAATCAAGGGAAATGTGTCATCAATATAGAGATGTTTAGACAGGCAGACATTTATATGCCTATTTTGTTATTTGAACATTAGAAAAACCTTAAGACTGAGAGAAACCTATCCCTGGTGCCAAACTACACATGAAACATGCACATGATTTAGTTGTGGTGTAGGTCCATTAAAATTATTACAAATTTGAAGGTAGGTGAGGATATTCTGCCTGTTGGTTTCCTTTGGACATTGGTTTCTGGATCTTTGGTCTGACCTCAGAGCTAGTGCTACAGTTTTAAAAAGCCAATAGAGGCACTTGTTCCTATGGAAAAGATTGACACACATGAATTCCAGCTTTTTGTGTTTTGTCCAAAAGAGCTGAAGTTAAGCAGACCAGTTTTCCTCCTCCTCCTCCTCCACCTCCTCCTCCTCCTCCTCCTCCTTTTTCTTCCCCTTCTCCCTTCCCTTTTTAATACTGGGATCACCCTCTTCTTTCAGAGTGGAGAACGAGTTAGCGTTGCTGTGAAAACTTGCAAGAAAGATTGCACTGCTGAGAACAAGGAGAAGTTCATGAGTGAAGCAAGTAGGTAGACTCCCTATTTATGTGAACACGTGAACTAAAATGCCATTTCCTCCCACATCTGGTGCAGTGCCACAACAGCAATGACTGAATGGTGCAATGGCAGTAGTTGTGGGAAGAGACAGCTGGGTGTGATTTCTTCGAATTTTCTCAGGGTGAGCTTTTAGAGTTGCCATATTTAAAATTTTTGCTCTCTTCCCCATGCTGCCTCCAAATTTAATGTCTGAGTGAGGAATGGGTTTATCTTATGTTCAATGTACTTGCCTGTCAAAGCAACAAACAGTATGCACCAAACTTGCAAATTCTACAGCTTGCAAAAAAAGCAGAGGAGGCAGCCGAACAGTTACAAGAGAAAACAAAGCAGTTATAGAAAAGATTACCAAGTCCAGAGGAGGGGGAAGATACAAGAAAGAGTTATTCCTTAATTATGCTAGTTATAAGTTGAGCTGGACAACTGTTTTGACAGGTTTTCAAGATTCTGTTACAACACCCTACTGGTGTTAATAAGGGCCTTTCCAGAAATCTAGCAGTTCTTGTTTCCTGAACTTGCCATGCATTGCTGGGCTTGCTTCCTTTTGTAATTGTCATGTTCAGTGGTGAAATCCTCTGAAGTCTGCTACCGGTTCTGTGAGTCTATTAACCAAGCGTGCGCTAAGATTGCGCATGCACACCTGAGGCACGCCCACACAGAGCTAAAAAAGGAACATTTTGAAGCCTTCTGAGTCTGCAAAGGTAAGTAGAACAGTGAGGGGGGAGAATCTGCTGTGCCAAATGATTTAGAACAACTAGAAAGCAGGAAATCCGACAATTTTAGCTAATATAAATCACATGTCACAGCTGATTGTCGCCCAGCTGATTGTCGGAAATACCAGTTCTCATGAACTGGTAGCATTTTTTACTACCGGTTCAGGAGAACCGGTCCGAACCGGTAGCATTTCACCCCTGGTCATTTTCCATCCTCTGCTTTCCTAAGATCTGTTCCATCGCATCAAGTGAAGCACTGTAGAACAGTTATATTTTCAAGTAAATGCTTAATTGGACAAATGCCCTTTACTTTTAAATCAGTGAAAATAGGCTTTTCAAACTAAATAAGAGATTAATATTACCGGGCATCATAAAAATGCTATTAATTTAATTGATCGATTATAGCAACTTCAGCAAATAGAAGGAAAGGAAAGAAGCTTGACAATGAAACAAAGGATTTTAAAATAATTTTTTATTGGATAGAAGGGAGGAGAGCATTAATCATACTGTGGAGGCAAACTGATGCTAATACATCTCTAAGAATAAGATATGTTCTCAGGGGATCTCTGAAATCAGGGCTGAAAATGAAAATGGGCCATGTGTCAAGATTAACCCCAATGTAACCTACAGTGCTCATGAAAAAGATGGACCATCCCCACATTGTGAAACTGATTGGCATCACGGAGGAGGAGCCAACATGGATTGTTATGGAACTCTATCCTTATGGAGAGGTGAGCTGATGGTACCCAAAGCAATGGGAGTTGGGAAGTTGAATCTAAAAAAACCCTAAAAACCAAGGAAGCAAAGAAGCAAGAAAATGGAAGGAACCTCTTGAGTCTGAGCTTCTTTGGAAAGAAAGTTTTAGAAATAAATTTCTATCCAGATTTTTCATCTTCCCTTTGCAGCTGGGACACTACCTCGAACAGAACAAGGCCCACCTGAAGGTGCAGACCCTTATCCTGTATACCTTGCAGATTTGCAAAGCGATGGCTTACCTGGAGGCTATCAACTGTGTGCACAGGTACAAGGGCATTTTATTTTAATGTAAAATAATAGATGGCATGTAAAGATATGTACATACTCAGACAGAGTTTTCTCTGCGCATATTCTTGCACCAGCTCACTACATCCAGGTCTAAATGGAATCCAGCTTCCTACGTGATGTAGCTTCTAGGCCAGAATGGGCAACTTTTTGCCACTGTCTTTCTGTGGTGCCTAAGGATTGGTAAGAAAGGAACTGCAATTCTGGAATTTTTGAGAGAGAAGGAAATTCAGTGGCAGAAGTAGTGGAATAAGCTATGCTCTCTTAAGATATCCATTTCATCTTTTGAATCCCTCCCCCCCCCCCCCAAAAACCTGGGAAAAATAGTGCAGTTACTTGGTTTCATCAGGTGTTTCAAAGAATTCAGTGAATAACTTAAGTTCCTGGAAGGATTAAGAAACCTGGTTTGCCACCTCTATTCTACTCCAGTCTCTTAAAACACAAAAAAGGACTCAAAAACTCCATCTTATCCATTCTGTGAGGACTATGAGCACTGCAAATAAGGTGCTGAAGTCTCATGCGGCTCACAAGCCATAGGTTGCCCATCATTACTCTTTGCAATCACCAAGAAGAGATTCTCAGCCCTTGTACAATGTACGAGGACATGGCAGTTGGCTTTTGATGTTGAAACTGTTTGAGGAACATATGGAATGTCTTTGGAGAATTGGTCTTTGGAGGAAGGGATGCTCCTTAATTGTTCTCCATTGGAATTGGAATTGGAATGCAATGTTATGTGCCAGATGGAGCAGAAGCATATTGCAAGTAGAGCTAGAATATCACACATTGCTGTATATTTTGACCTTTTACAAAAGAGCTTCAAGTTAACCTCATGTGGCATCACCAGAAATTGCTGAAAATTGAGGTTCTCAGGCAGCTCAAAGTCATTTTTAAAAGCCTAATAAATTAGCATTATAGCCAGTGACGGGTTGCCCCCAGTTCAGACTGATAGTAAAACCAGTGGGAGGCCCCGCCCACTACCCTGGATGTCATCATCAGCGATCTGCACATGCGTGGGCGCGAGCCCGTTGTGAACCGGTGGTAAAGGTAAGTAGAACCCACCCCTGATTATAGCCAAATCAATGCTGAAAGACATCCAATCCAATCTTTTCACAATGATTGTTTTGTAAGATGCAGGGATAAATTAGAGATAATAATTGAACAATGCCCAAGCAAATGTAAAAAGTGAATTTCAAAATTCATAAGGAGCAGTGAATCCTTATTATGAATTAAGAATCTTACATTCATAAGAACCAGTGAATCGAAGTAAGTAGGAGACTTACTTAGTCTTCTCCATCGAGAGAAGCGATAGGATCATGTTCAATAGTTGGTAGGATACTTTTGGGACATGTTTTAGCTCGGTGTGGGACCTCATGATGTTCCCTATAGTAGTTAACTCCAAGCATCATTCTTCACACACACACAAACCCACCCCACTTTCAGCAGTTGTGATGGCAGTCAGAGGTGAAACAAATGAAGATTCATTTTCTGTTAATTCCTCCTGCTTTTTCACTAATCTCCTGATTATGAGATAATCATTGAGCACCGACATACTGAAATACCAAGCCTATCACTTTTATGGAGCTATGTTTTACGGCGGTGCAAAAACTGAAAATATGGCCAGATCAATGATCATTGACTTAGAATCTCTTGAACTCCTGTTTTGTTCATATTTTCTGTTATACACCTATTTTGCTCTGCAGCTGTTCAAATCTTCACAGAAGAGAATAACTAGCTCATTTTATTATCTGCAGGGACATTGCAGTCCGTAATGTGCTGGTGGCTTTGCCTGAGTGTGTCAAACTAGGAGATTTTGGACTTTCCAGATACATTGAGGATGACGAATATTACAAAGGTATGGAAAGGAGCTGGGAAAAACCCAAACTTTGAGAGTAAACTTCATATTACCATGTTTTCCTGAAAATAAGCCCGTCTTCTATTTTTTTGAACCCCGAAATAAGTGTTTGGCCTTATTTTCGGGGAGGTCTTATTATTTTGGGGGGTGTAGAGCAAGACGGGGCTCCTCTTGCCATCTTACCTGATTTCCAGCTCTGTCTCCCTACCCCTAACCAGAGGAAATGGTGGGGACCAGATGCACATGTGTTTAAATATTTTCGGGGAGGGCTGATTGGGGGGGCTTATTTTAGCGCATGCGTTCAAAAGCCCGATTGGGCTTATTATCAGCGGGTATTGTATTTTAGGGGAAATAGGGTATATGCATTAAAAAATATATTTTTATTCGGCTATTATTGCACATGTTTCTCAGTAGAATATATAGAAGAATTCAAGTGTTTCTTTCTTCTACATCTCCACCGGTCAAGCTCTTAGGTAGCTGAGGTGAAAAAAAGTAAATCTGATCTATGACCATCATAAAGAATTGATTAAGATCTTGAAGAATTATTGTCAGCCAGAAGAGACAATGTTTCCCAGGACAACAGGCAATCTCAAAAGCCTTTGGCGGCCCTCCGGAATTACTGCAAATTTAATTTTTAATGAGATGTAGTAGAAAATTGTTAGACGCATAAGAAGTAATTATATTATTATACTAAATTTAAAATAAATTACACTTCTATCCCAGTTTTATCTCTTCATTGCTACTGGCCTGACACTCAAAGGCTAAACACAACTCTTTTCTCCACAAATGTTATGCAGTTCTCTAATAAATAGGTCAGTAGTTTGACCCTGTAAGACAGTTATGCCCCTAACTACACCCAGGAAGTTCCAATTGTTTGGGATTATTTGGAATGCTAATGAAGGATTGTCTATGGAGGGTCTCATTCATCCAGGTCATAGTTCTCCCAATGGTGCTTTTATTTTAAAAGCAACTGGACTTTCTGATTTTTCTTTAACACATTTTGCTTTTCATCCAAGAAGCTTCTTCAGTTTTAAGTAATCGATGGAGAATGGAAGAAATTTACCTTCTCTGCAATTAGCTAGTTGTTAATATTCTGAGGGTTGTTGAAACTATCTAGGAACTAATTTGTGTCCTCAGAGTCACCTAAATCAGAATGGAAATTAGTGTGGAACTGTCTTGGGAGTACTGAAAGGGCTGTATTGTAAACAGGAGATAAGTGGTGTTGTACCCCTCCCCAGTGGTGAAATCTACATTTTTTTACTAATGGTTCTGTGGGCGTGGCTTGGTGGGCATGGTGCGGCTTGGTGGGCGTGGCAGGGGAAGGATACTGCAAAATCCCCATTCCCTCCCCACTCCTGGGAGAAGGGTATTGCAAAATCTCCATTCCCACCCCTCTCCAGGGGAAGGATAATGCAAAATCCCCATTCCCTCCCCACTCTGGGGCCAGCCAGAGGTGGTATTTGCCGGTTCTCCGAACTACTCAAAATTTCTGCTACCGCTTCTCCAGAACCTGTCAGAACCTGCTGGATTTCACCCCTGCCCCTTCCCCTTTGTTGAAAGATGGCTGTTCAATTTTAACATGGATGGCCTCTTCGATTCCTCTTTCAGTCCTGTGTCCAGAACGTCCACAGGAGAACTGTGAAACACAGTGAGAACAACCAGTGTGATGGCTTGCCTTCAGGAGTTGTGGGTGCTCCATCACTGGAGATTTTCAAGAAGATACTGGACAGTCACTTGTCATTTGCTTGAGCAGGGAGTTGGACTAGAACCATGATAGTGAACCTATGGCATGTGTGCCACAGGTGGCATGCAGAGCCATATCTGTGAGCACGCGAGTGTTGCCCTAGCTCATCTCCAGAGCACATGTGTGTGCCGGCCAGCTGATTTTCGGGCCTTCCAGACCCACCGGAAGTCAGGAAATGGGCTATTTCTGGCCTCCGGGGGTGGGGGAGGCCGTTTTCGCCCTTCCCAGGCTCCAAGAAAGCCTTTGGAGCCTGGAAAGAATGAAAAATGGGCCTACTGGGCCCACCAGGCCCACCAGTAACCTTTTTGCCGTCGGGGTGTGTGTGATGTTGTATGCGCATGTGTGGGGCACAGGGGGGCATTGAATTATGGGTGTGGGCACGCATGCACGTGATCCCCCCACACTCCCCCCGCTTTTGGCACCTGACAGCAAAAAGGTTAGCCATCACTGGACTAGAAGACCTCCAAGGTCCCTTCCAACTCTGTTATTCTGTTCTGAACCAACACATCAGGACAGAATTCAGCAATCCATCTGTACATGAAAGAAAAGGTCCACTCCTTGAAAGGAATGAAATTTCTTGGATGAGAAGTGAAATGTCTTTTTTAAAAAATCAAAAAGTCCAGTTGCCTATAAAATAAATGCATTTTTGGACTAATGAAAGGTTATTTTCATGGCCAGCAAGTGAGTGCCGTGGAGCATGGCCAGTCACAAGTAAGTAGCATTCCTTGCTTTTGCCATCCAGAGTGTTTTCATACATTTATTTTATTTATTTATTTAATTATATTTCTATACCCGAAGTCTCCCGAAGGACTCAGGGCGGTGAACAGCCAAGGTAAAAACACAGACACACAAACATCATCAGTATAAAATCTAAAATTATTAAACAATTTGGCCTCATAAAATTTTTAAAAAATCCCAGAATTAAAATACCAATTAAAATTCATTTAGATGATGAGCCCCACTTGTTGGAACAGCAGGGTTTTGAGGGCACGGTGGAAGGCGCGAAGGTCGGGGATCTTACGTATCTCCAGGGGCAATTCATTCCAAAAGATAGAGGCCCTCACAGAGAAGGCCCTTCCCCTGGGGGTCACCAGTCGACATAGTTTGACTGACGGCACCCTGAGGAGTCCCTCTCTGTGAGAGCGAACTGGTCAGTGGGAGGCTATCGGTGGCAGCAGGCGGTCTCATAAATACAAATGGAAAAATCAGAGAATCAAACAATGTAAGGATCGGAAGGAATCTTGGAAGTCATCTAGTGTAATCTCTGTTCAGGGTAGCCACTATAGCATCCTCAGCAGATGTTTATACATCCTCTTTTTAAACACCTTCATTGAAGGAAAATTTATCATCCAAATCTGTCTGTTCCATTGTTATGGTTAGGAAATTCACCAATTCAATCATTTCTCACAAGTTTAGCTTCCAGACCTTTTGTTCAAGGGTGGGTTTCAAAATCCGTTGCTACCGGTTCACTCGTGGGCATGCGCAGAAGCGTCCGGACGGGTGGGCGGAGCCTCCCACTGCCGCCGCTACCATTTCACCCGATCCAGGGAGAACCAATAGCAACCCACCACTACTTTTGTTAGTCAGGTTGCTCTCCTCTGGACATGTTCCAGTTTGTCCAATCCTTCCAAAATGTGGTGCCCAGAACTGTATGCAATATATTGGGTGCAATCAGACCAATGCAGAGTAGAGCAGGGCCCTGAGTTCTTTTAATCATGACACTTCTCATAATGCAATTTACACCTCTTTCCTTTATTATCCTTTTATTTTTGTATTTATTTACAGGATTTATTTCTATATTTATTTACAAATAAATAACTGTGTTTATTTACATCTCATTAAGTGGCTCATAAAAATTCAGAGAACCATAGATAAAAAAGAGAAATATCCTTTTCCTCAGGCACCAGACCAAACAGCCACTCATTCTAGCCCAATTCATGGAGAAAAGGCAGGTCTTTTTGTCCCTCCAGAAAGTTAAAGGGTCCTTCATATCCTAATTGGGAAGCTATTCAATATTGATGACACCAGACCCCATGCTGCTGGATAATGTCGCCCAGCAGCTTCAAATAGATGTTAAATAGAAAGGGAGAGAGACCCATGCCCGGAGGCACCCCACACAACAGGACCTGGGAATGGGTGTCTCCTTCCCCAATAGCATTGACTGGGGCAACCATGGAGAAAAAAGGAGGGCCATCATAAAATAGTGGCATCCACTCCCAATCCCTGAACCAGTACAGCAAGATACCATGGTTGATGGTATCAGAAGCCACAGAAAGGGTGAATGGATACCCATCCCCATCCCAAGCTCTCCAAAGGTCATTCACCAATGTGTCTCAATAATACGGCCCAGCCTGAATCCTGACTGAAAAGGAACCACATAAATGTTCTTCCTTTTACTACCTGAACTGTCTAATTTGTTGTTTCATGTATCCTTGAAAATCTAAGTTCTGTTTGCATTGTGCTTTTTATAACATTCTTTCATCAGTACACCTTATTGGTGATTATGTCCAATGTTATATATGCATCCCTTTCATTCTTATGCAATGAAAGTATCTGCAACAGTTTCCTAAAATGTCCTCTCCAATTTCTTTTCTCATGGGAATCATAAACAATTATATTTTCAGTATCTTTTTTTCAAATCTTCCTAACCCCCTCAAAAAAGAGTCTCCAAACACGATGACCCATTGCTTCCTCCTTTAAAGGTTAGACAGAAGTAAGTTGTCCTTCTGTGAGTGGTCCTTATAACCAATGCAACAAAATTCTCCATCCTTCTTATTAAGCTGGAAAGTGGATATTTCTTTTCTTCTACCCATTTCATCTTTTCCAAGAGAGCAATGAGCTTGCACTCATAGTATATATAGTGCCTGTTGCAGTGGTGGGTTTCAAAATTTTTTACTATCAGTTCTGTGGGCATGACTTGGTGGGCGTGGCAGGGGAAGGATACTATAAAATCTCCATTCCCACCCCAATCCAGGGGAAGCTTACTGCAAAATCCCAATTTCCTCCTGATAAACTGGGACTCAGGAGGCAGAAAATAGATGGGGGCGGGACCAGTCAGAGCTGGTATTTACCGGTTCTTCGAGCTACTCAAAATTTCCACTACCGGTTCTTCAGAACTGGTCAGAACCTGCTGAAGCCAACCTCTGACCTGTTGTCTTCAGGATGAAAAACAATTTTCCTCCTCTTCTATGTTCCTCTGATGACAAAAGCATCAAACAAAATAAGAATCTCCCACTTGGCCTCCTCTGTCAAACTCTTGTCGCTGCCCCTATTCATTCAGTCATTGAGTTCTTGGGAGCTAGCTTCCCTATATATTCCCAGAAGCTAGTTTAGCTACATCAACAGCAAGCAATGGGCCAATCACACACGATGTGCAGGCAGCAGCATTGTTTAAGAAACAACAGCAATCTGGAAAAAGGCAATAAGGCAGAGTCTGTTTCCCACCTACCTTTCCTCTTCTTCCTCCTCCTCTCTTTTGTTTCTTCTCTCTGCTCAATTAAACTTCTCTGTGAAAGTCTTGTTTACTCTTAGACACCACCGAGAGAAAGAGAAAAACCATCTATATGTATCTGAGTCAATTTGCATGCGAGTGGGAGAAAGAAGCTGGATAGCCCAACAATGACTATTGAGTAGTTGAAAGCCCACTCTCTGGCACAGAAACTGGGAATAACAAGGATTTGGAGCTGAAGAATCCCTGCTTCTGGTCTTTTTTCTGTCAATGCATCTTCTCATCCTCACAATTCACTGGCAGTACACGTAAAGAGAAACAGTAAAAAGCTTGGGCATAATGGCTCTTGTATAAGTGCATTGGAATATAACTTTCATGAAATATGTTTTAGGTTCAGTCCTCAGCATTTCCAGATAAACATATGGGAGAAAGCAGGGTTGGAAATAACCCCCAAAGACACATTCATAGCCTGTTGATTAGATAAAAGACAGCATTTGATTTGGAAGATGGAAGTTTTATATATTTATAAATTTGGATGTGGAAGTCGCATCATTCACATTCCATTTTGTCCCTCCTTGGCATCCTTTCTTAAATGATTCTATTACACTATTTCTTCAATAGTAGTGCAACTCTTGTCCCATGGCAAATTGTCCCATGACAAGTTGGCCATAGTGAATTATTCTGCAGTGAATTATCCTGTGGCGAGATGGCCATAGCGAGTTGACCACAGAGAGTTATCGTAGAAAACTATCCACAGCTCAGAGTAATGCAGGCATACTGCAATACCTACAAAGCTTGTTGTTTTGCCCCAGTCAGAATGGGACAACTCGTCGCAGCCAACTTGCCACAGCCAACTTACTGTGGGACAACTCACCAGGACTATTGGCTGCAGGACAATTCAACAAATCAATTTAATTATTTAAAGTAGTTTGTCATCCAAATGTCATATTGTCCTTCCTTCGGCAGGCTTTCTCTAATGATTCCATTCCACTGTTTCTTGGTATTAGTCTAATTCTTGTCCCATGGCAAGTTGGCTGTGGGGAATTGTTATAGACCCTTTGCCAGACCTAGACATTCAAGTGGGCTACTGTATAACAGCTTACTGCTATCTTAGTTAACCTGGGATATTCATTAACATTCTACAGCTGATCTTCCTAAAAATCCTCTCAAAAAGGATCCATCTGACAGCCATCTGTCAGAAATGATTTCATACAGATTCCTGCAGAAAATAGGGGGTTGGGCTTGATGGATTAAATAACCAGTTCTGTAATTTTACTGCATAAAGTATGACTTATGTAGATCCAGTGAGAATGGGGGAGTTCTAGGAAATGAAGGGAGTTTTGTAGTTTCAGAGAAATCTTTACATCTATTAAACCATATGCACAGTGACACGACTTCAGGTTGGGCACAAAGGACATTCAGCCATTGACCAGCTTGAAGGCAACAGTGAACATAATTTACAGAACCTAATTTATGTAAGTTTTGCACTTAAAAAATATAGATGTGCCCATGCTTGAGATACATTAAACTTCAACATGATCAGAAAAGGATTAAGACAATTTAGGGCATTGATGATGTTACCTAGTTGGGTAATGAAACTTGTGTGAGAAAACAATCAAGCTCAGAGAGCATCAAGGATCCCACAAAGTCAATTTGGATGTATTCCAATTTCATTTAAACATGTGTTGTAAGGCTTGGGAAATGAATGGGCTGCTGGTCTGGAAATTCTTTCTGATTCACAAAACTGAGAAAATGTATCTAGCTATAAAGTTATAAAGGGATGTGGTGGCTCAGTGGCTAAGATACTGAGCTTGTCGATCAAAAGGTCAGCAGTTCAGCGGTTCGAATCTCTAGTGCCGTCTAATGGGGTAAGCTCCAGTTATTTGTCCCAGCTTCTGCTAACCTAGCAGTTCGAAAGAACGTAAAAAATGCAAGTAGAAAAATAGGGACCACCTTTGGTGGGAAGGTAACAGTGTTCCGTGCGCCTTTGGCATTTAGTCATGCTGGCCACATGACCACGGAGACGTCTTCAGACATTGCTGGCTGTTCGGCTTTGAAACGGGGATGAGCACCGCCCCTTAGAGTCGGGAACGACTAGCACATATGTGCGAGAGGAACCTTTACCTTTACTTATAAAGTTAATACATTTCACTCTAATTTCTTCTTCTACAACTCAGCCTCAGTGACTCGCCTACCCATCAAGTGGATGGCTCCAGAGTCAATCAACTTTCGCCGTTTCACCTCTGCCAGTGACGTTTGGATGTTTGGTGAGTAGAAGATTGACTAGGAACAGCCATCCCTCTACATCCCTCAGATGAAGAACTTATCTGTACCTGCATGCCAGCAAGAAATTGTTTAATATGCCACTTCTTCAAGCTCTGTCACCTTCCCCAAACTTCTTTAGAAACAAGTGGCATTATTTAAACATCCAAGTCCACCCTCTAAATTGGTGGTTGAAAAATGAATTCTATCATCAGGCACTGCCAGTTTATCCCAAACAACAAGCAATTTCTAAAACATTTCTTTTTGTCCACAGCTGTTTGCATGTGGGAGATCCTTAGCTATGGCAAACAGCCTTTCTTCTGGTTGGAGAACAAAGATGTCATTGGGGTGCTGGAGAAAGGAGACCGTCTCCCCAAGCCAGATGCCTGTCCACCTATCCTATATGCTCTGATGACACGCTGTTGGGATTATGACCCTAATGACAGGCCCAAATTCAAAGAATTGGTCTGTAGTTTAAGGTAAGTGATATAGACGGTCACTTCCAGCCATGCCTTCCAAAAAATTGTATGAAAAAAAAAAAGAAATGTTCTGCAACCTGAATAGGTTATATAAGCAAATCTTCAGAATTTTTTTTTTATTGGGCAAAATGTATTCTGGTTTCATTTGTCAATAAATTTCATATCCAAAGCCATTTACACAATAACAAAAACTCCAATCAGCCAGTTCTGAGATTTCAATTCACTGAACCTTAAAAGCTGCAGGGACATGGAGCAGGAGGGCAATTATATTGGATTCAGTATCCCATCAGTCCCAGCTAGCATGGTCGATAGAACAAAAAGAAAAAGGTGCTTTAAGCCCTTTGCATAAATTAGATGGTACAGTAAAATATTTACAAACCGCAGAAAGAAAAGCCCTACAGAGCGTTCTATAGGCAGCAGATGGAGCTCATGGATAAGCTAAATGGTGCTTTTCCCTTTCCCTTCCATTTCTGAATTTCAGTGACATTTACCAGATGGAGAAGGAGATTGCACGGGAACAAGAGAAGAATAATCGCCGCCGGCCCCCCAAAATTATGGAGCCTACCTCTTTCCAAGAGCCCCCTCCAAAGGTGAGAAGATTTTGCTAGAAATGTTCAGCAGATATGGACATATTTTTTTTTAGCTTGGATGTGAAAAAGATGTGGCCCTCTAACAAGGCCACATCCACCAACAACCACCATTGGTTTTGGGAAGAATCATACAGGTTTTGCCATCAAAACAGGCGTTTCCATCCTAAGTTCCATGCTAAGTTCCATGTTTCCATCCTAAGTTCCATGTAGGAGCCATTTCCGTGATTCCTTGGATTCACCCTTTTTAAAAAGGAAAGGTAATGTACAGTATATTTCATTCCTGAGCTGATCTTCAGGCTTTTTTTTTTTTTTTGATGTTGTTGATTATCAGCCACAATCAGTTCAATACAAAATCCATTCTTCTTAAAATGTCACCAGTTCGATATTGACATTTGCAGAGAATATACCCCCAATAACATCACTTACTAATCCACCACCAACACTTGAGTTCTGAATAATTTTATTTTCGGCTTCTGATCATCATGATCTGTCCTCCCAGGCAATATTTGTAAAAAGTTTTCGCTGTTGTTATATACAGCAGAATAATTGGAAAGGCAAAACAGAACTCATGACTGATAATAAAGTAAGTTACATTTTCTGTGTCATCCAGTAAAAATTGTGAAAATTTCATAATTACTGACTACATTTTGTAAGAAGATGGAAGACAACAGAGTGGTCAGTGCCTGGAATGCACTACCTGACTCTGTGGTTTCATCCCAACCCCACCCCCCACCCCCCACCCCCACACACATTTTAACCTAAGACTGTCTACTGTTGACCTCACCCCATTCCTAAAAAGTCTGTAATGCCTACCGTCCCTGTCCTAATGTTCCCTTTTATTCGTATCCATTTCATGTATTCAATCCATGCTTATACTTATATATATATCATCTAATATGTACTTGACAAATAAACAAACAAACGATGTCTAATTTAGACATATGTGTTGTGGGTGGGAGGCTGTTTGGATAAAAGCTCCTGATTCTGATATTCAGAAAGTCATTGTCCATATGTTATTATTCTCTGAAATATTTTCATGGTAATAAAACAAGAGGAAAGAAACATTTGGACATTACAAAAGTTTAGGAATGAAAGCCAATAGTTCTGGATTCAATACATTGTAAACAACATAAACTTCATCGGAAGGTATATTTGAGCTTATTATGATGGAAAACATTTCTCAATGTCAATAAAAGACAGTTGGTTAAAATTTCTGCAGGAATAAAACCCTAACTCCATTTCTTTTATTTCCTCTTCCTTTTTCTTTGACCATCTGAGGTGGCCATTGTAATAAAATTATGTGATTAACATCACTAACACCTTAATTCTTAATTCAACATGCCTGTTTTAAAAAGATTTTTAAGCCTTCAGATATGTCTTATTCCTGGCAACTGCATGGACTGGTCCTTATAGTTTTCTCAGCAAGATTTTGGAAGTGGTTTGCCATTGCCTTCTTCCTAGGGCTAGAAGAATGTGACTGGCCAAGGCCACCCAGCTGGTTTTGTGCCTAAGTCAGGACTAGAATTTACAAACTCCTGGTTTCTAGCCTGATGCCTTAAGCACTACACAAACTGACTTTCATTAAGGGCTTAGAACATAATTAATATGACATATCTGGATAGGATACTCACAGGAACAGATGATAAAATAATCAAAAAAATATACAACTTCTTACTTAGTATTGAATTGGAAGAGGAAGTAAGGAAACAATGATAGCTTGGGCAAAAGAGCCTGGATAGCTCAGCAGACTAAAAGCATTGTGATTAATACCAGCTGCCTGCAATTACTGTAAGTTCGAATCTCACCAGGCTCAAGGTTGACTCAGCCTTCCATCCTTTCTAAGGTAGGTAAATTGAGGACCCAGTTTGTGGGGGCAATAAGCTGACTTTGTATAAATATACAAAAGTATGAAGGCTATTGCTTAAGTCATTGTAAGCCGCCCTGAGTCTCCGGAGAAGAGCGGCATATAAATCAATTTTTTTTAAAAAATCATTTTGGATATTCAATTGAACTAGATAAATGGCAGCAGCTATGGGAAAGGAATTATAAATTAACAATGTCCACTGCATATAAAGAGAACCAATATAAAATGTTTTATAGATGGCATATGCCACCTGAAAAATTGGCAAAAATGTTTAAAGACAAATCAGCTAAATGTTGAAAATGCCATCAGACACCAGAATCATACTATCATATGTGGTGGACACGTTCAGAAGCAAGAAATTATTGGATTAGAATTAAAACAAGGTTAGAAGAAACATAATTAATATTATTATTGGGAGTGATCATTTTTGTTTCATGGATTTAACGGAGACGTTGTATTAAGGGTTACACTCCAGAAATTGTGGGCAGTCCATCACCGGATGTTTCTAAGAAGAATCTAGGCAGTCACTTATCTGAAATGGTATAGGTTTGCCTGCTTGAGTAGGGGCTGGGCTAGAAGGCCTCCAGGGTCCCTTTTAGCTCGTTCTAGTCTATATATTTCTGCAGTGTGAATGAAGCGTATGTTTGTGCATATTTACAAATATTTATAGATTTGCTATTTAAAAAGTTAAGACACTGAAAGACGTAAATATAGCAATTATTTCCAGATACGTGAGTCTATCCTCTTTTAGCAGCCTTGCTATGTAGTTGTTTTTCTTATTCCTCTTAGCCCAGCAGACCAAAGTACAAACCACCTCCTCAGACCAATTTACTGGCCCCCAAACTGCAGTTCCAGGTAAGATCCAAGAGGTTTCCGAATGCTAGTTTTGTTCTGTTCGTGCTTTGAGAACTAAAGCATCTCTTTTGCAGTTGGCTTTTTCTTGGCTTCTGTTTATTCATTTCTTCTGAGTTGTTGATAAGCACCACTTTCCTTCCCTCATTCCCATTCCCTGTTGGATATGCAGAAGCTGCTTGATGCTTCCCTCCAGAGGTGATTCCAGATGGATGGCGTCCCCTACAACCTCCAATTAAGGAACACCATTCATTTATTCTGTCCTCTTTGCTTAAAAGTTTTGCTGAAGTGCAAGTAGAGAAGGGAAAGCATATAAGAGATACAATTGCCCTGTTTCCCCCAAAATAAGACATCCCCTGATAATAAGCCCAATCGGGCTTTTGAGCGCATGGCAATAAGACCAAGTGCTTATTTCAGGGTTCAAAAAAATATAAGACAGGGTATTACTTTCAGGGAAACACGGTATGTACAGATCTTCTGTAAAACTCTCTCAATGAGGCAGGGAAGGCTTAGGATTAGGCACCTTTTCATGTGTGTGACTCTCCACATTTCTAAACCAAGTAATCAATGTGTTCCTTCAGTGTTTGCCTAAAAACTTTCAAAATCTTCATCAGCAATTACATCTCAGTTTTAATTTAATTTAAAAGTTCACCACATTGACTGATCTCACCACTTTATTGTATTGCATTTGGCTTGTTTACCTGACATTTACTTTTCAAAGGAGTGCTTGCATTTCTGCAAATATATCACTTCACTGAATATGCACTTGTAAAAATCTAATTAGAATACTGTACTATTGTATTATCCTTGTCCTGCATTGCACTTTATGGGCTAGTTATGCCAATTTTAAAGATAATTTATTCTATTCATAGCCCCATTTTCATTTCTGTAATCATCCCCCACCTGTCCGTTGATTTATTTGTGTGTTTATAGTTGAAAGCATGCAAATTCAAGTAGATAAATAGGTACCACTTCTGTGGTTAGGTAACAACGAAAGTGTCTTTGGACAATGCAGTTTCCCTCGGCTAGGAAACGGATATGAATATCACCCCCTAGAGTCGGATATGACTGCACAGGGGAAACTGTATCTTTACCTTATATAATTTGATCTATTAATTTTGCCCATGGTTTGTTTTTTGTTTTTGTGATGAGATTTCAAACATGGACATCCTTAAACCTGCTGGTATTCTTTACTGATCTTTTGGTCTTTTATTTCCACTATAAAAGGATGACACATATTTTTCAAGACAATTGACAAAATGCACGACCGTATATTTGGGAATCTCAGTTTTATATATTTAAAATGTCAATATATGTGAAATTTTGAAAGAGGCTTTCACAACTGAGAAAAACTGATGACAAATTAAAAAGTTAAGGTGACTTCCCTTTTTCTGAAGTAAAATTAAGGCACCAGACCTTATCAGGATAATTTCTGGTGCTTCTTAATGTGGGTTCTAAAATCTGTTCTGAAAATCTTAAAAAGCTTCTCTGGCAAAAATATCTAGTATTGCTTGCTAAAATATGGAACAATGCCTTATATAAATGTTTCTGGAGTGCTTTCTCTGCTCAGTTTGTGTGCCTACTGCTTATGCTGTGTCTATTGTTTTGTGCCCGCTGCCTTTTCCTTCCACCTTTCCAGGTGCCCGAGGGTCTGTGTGCCAGCTCACCAACGCTCACCAGCCCCATCGAGTACCCATCACCTGTCAACTCTCTGCATACCCCACCTCTCAACAGACACAATGTCTTCAAGCGCCACAGCATGAGGGTAAGACAATGCTGGCCAGCTGGCCTGAGACTCAGCCTGAAAACAAATGCAAGATGGCACCTTCAAGGCTACAAAGGCGGTGTGGGAGAGAGACATTGGAGGGAGGGAGTGAGTGAGTGAGTGGAAAGCTTTGGCTGACCTTGGTAGGTTTCTGTGAGACTACAAGAGTTGCAATCTCCCATACACTATATGTTTTATATTTCCTTCAATAAATTTTCAAGAGAGTTCGCTTCAAGTTAGTAATTTTCAACCTGATAAAATTGATGAGCAATGTCAGCACAGTAATGAAAAGGAACTGAAATAAGAGAAAAGATGGGTTTTTTTATTGATGAAATGAGAAGATATCTCCCAATTATTCTGTTTATTAGATTTATATCCTGTCTTTCACTCAGAAGCTTAAAATGATATGGGTAGCAGTCCCCCTTCTATTTTTCCTCACAGCACCAATATTGTGAAGTACATAGGACTGAGAGTAACTAAGTGAATTTCTGTGGCTTAAAATGGACCCATTCTGGGAGATGGGTCTCACCATACCATTCTGATCAATACCTTAGTTACCATCCAGAAGTGCTTGGATCTTGGCTCAGTGGGAGAAGGCAAGGTGTCACTTTAGAATCTCACGTACACCTGATTTATTTATATTTATATATTAGATTTCTGAAGACCACCCAACTTCAAAAAGACTTTCCTTAGTCTTCTCTCTCTTAGCCCTGAGCTCCCCTTCTAACTGATTTACTTTACGAAGTTATTATAAATTAAGTTTACATTGCAGTGCTAATGACATCCTAGGTTCTCTCATATTCTGAGAACAGGTCAAATTACTTGAATTCGAGTTTTACCTTACATCACCGCCAAAACTCTCAAAAATTAAATCTCAGGGCCAAATTGGATGAAACGTTTTATGGCTTAGTTGGCGCATTTACAACTCCAACAGGAGCTTTTGTTTCTATAAGAATATTTCAATTGAGACTGCTCTTCCTCCCAAAGCTGCCCAGAACAATTAATAAAATGTATAATAACACTATTCTTCAACAACAGCAATAAAACAATAATAATAAATAAACCATCAAAAAATGGATCCTATCCTCCACCATTCCAATCTGACTTAATATTGCCTATAGGGGAAACTGTTAAAACTACCTCCTATTGATCAGGAGGCTAATCTGAACAGAGGGGAAGGATATTTGCTGATTATTTTATTTTTGGAACGAATCATGTTAAGGCTACTTATGTGAAATATTTCAGATTTTGCCTTCAAAGTGAAAAGCAGTGCCCAAGGAAGCAAATTAATGTGTTGCTTGGCTTCCTGATTGGCTATTACCTTTGCCCCCCTGTCTATCAGGTGCCACCATAGAGTTATTCAGAACTTTTTCTCATGACTGAAATAAATTACTGTCCACCAGCCTTTAAGCCAGCAACAGTGGCATGAAAATTCCTTCTCCCATTGGTGGTCCCTGGCCTACCACACACACAGTTGTGGCAAATGATGTTGCTGTTACTTAAAGTGTACAGAGCATGTTGACAAGAGAGACTGATGCATTTCCCTGACTTCCCTTTCCACACACATCACTAGCCAAGATGAAAAACATGCACTGACCATTCATCTCAATATTGTGGGAGGCAACGAGTTTTGGCAGATGATTAGATGGATAGATTTAGCCATCTGTTCCTCTCCCCAAATTCACCATGCAACCATTCTGCCACTATCACTAATCAGCTGCTTAAAGGGAAAAACCATTAATACCAGGAAAACTAAGGGGAGCTTTAAGTTGCCTTTATGGATTGAAAGTGAGATCAAGCCAACATCATGAACATATGGAAGAAAAAAAAAGAGGTTGCCAGGACATTTTTATGCCATACTTAGGTACTAATGTGGAATGGTCCTAAATATTGTTCAACTTTAGACTCTGGTCTACTGGTTTTCTTTGGAATCTAATCTCTTAAGCACTGTATTTTTCACATTTAATCTCTGAGGGTCAAGTTCTAAAGCTCTAAGACCTGATAACCTGTCCTTCAGTTGAATTATTTCAACATGCACAACTCTACACCAATGTGTAACCATTCCTGAATTTTAAAAATAGTAATTGTTCCTGAGATTGGGTTATGAACTGGATTTTGTGACTAAGATAACAAAAACACAGCTTGAATTTTCATATGCTCAACGAGTAAAATGAATCTCCATTTGCTGTTGGTGGGTTGTCAATTATCAAATTCCCAGATATCATATGAGAGTTGTCAGATGCATTGGGCACCAGTATAGTGTAGAGGTTAAGTGGGTTTGGGCAGGGTAACACAAGTTTAAGTCCTACTTCAGTAGAGATTTCTCTGATGAATTCTTCACAGCCCAGTGTACTTCATGGGGTCATTGTTTGGAAGATCCTCTCCTATGTAAGCCCTCTTGAAAAAAATGACAATCAATACATACAGGTGAAACTCGAAAAATTAGATATCATGCAAAAGTTCATTTATTTCAGTAATGTAATTTAAAAGGTGAAACTAATATATGAGATAGACTCATTACACACAAAGCAAGATAATTCAAGCCTTGATTTGTCATAATTTTGATGATTATGGCTTACAGCTCAGAAAACCCCAAATTCACAATCTCAGAAAAGTAGAATATTGTGAAAAGGTTCAATATTCTAGGCTCAAAGTGTCCCACTCTAATCAGCTAATTAAGCCATAATGCCTGTAAAGGTTCCTGAGCCTTTAAATGGTCTCTCAGTCTGGTTCAGTAGGAATCACAATCATGGGAAAGACTGCTGACTTGACAGTTGTGCAGAAAACAATCATTGACACCCTCCATAAGGAGGGAAAGCCTCAGAAGGTAATTGCAAAAGAAGTTGGGTGTTCCCAAAGTGCTGTATCAAAGCACATTAATAGAAAGTTATGTGGAAGGGAAAAGTGTGGAAGAAAAAAGTGCACAAGCGGCAGGGATGATTGCAGCCTAGAGAGGATTGTCAGGAAAAGGCCATTCAAAAGTGTTGGGGACTTTCACAAGGAGTGGACTGAGGCTGGAGTCAGTGCATCAAGAGCCACGACACCCAGACGGATCCTGGAAATGGGCTTCAAATGTCATATTCCTCTTGTCAAGACGCTCCTGAATAACAAACGTCAGAAGCGTCTTACCTGGGCTAAAGACAAAAAGAACTCATCTATTGCTCAGTGGTCCAAAGTCCTCTTTTCTGATGAGAGCAACTTTTGCATCTCATTTGGAAACCAAGGACCCAGAGTCTGGAGGAAGAATGGAGAGGCACACACTGCAAGATGCTTGAAGTCCAGTGTGAAGTTTCCACAGTCTGTGTTGATTTGGAGAACCATGTCATCTGCTGGTGTTGGTCCACTGTGCTTTATTAAGTCCAGGGTCAACGCAGCCGTCTACCAGGAGATTTTAGAGCACTTCATGCTTCCTTCCGCAGATGAGCTTTATGGGGATGCTGACTTCATTATCCAGCAGGACTTGGCACCTGCCCACACTGCCAAAAGTACCAAAACCTGGTTCAATGACCATGGGATTACTGTGCTTGATTGGCCAGCAAACTCGCCTGACCTGAACCCTGTAGAGAATCTATGGGGCATTGCCAAGAGAAAGATGAGAGATATGAGACAGAACAATGCAGAAGAGCTGAAGGCCGCTGTTGAAGCATCCTGGTCTTCCATAACACTTCAGCAGTGCCACAGGCTGATAGCATCCATGCCACGCCGCATTGAGGCAGTAATTGATGCAAAAGGGGCCCAAACCAAGTACTGAGTACATATGCATGCTTACACTTTTCAGAGGTCCGATATTGTTTAATCCTTGTTTTATTGAATTCATGTAATATTCTAAGTTTCTGAGATTGTGAATTTGGGGTTTTTATGAGCTATAAGCCATAATCATCAAAATTATGACAAATCAAGAACTATCTTGCTTTGCATGTAATGAGTCTATCTCATATATTAGTTTCACCTTTTAAGTTGCATTACTGAAATAAATGAACTTTTGCACGATATTCTAATTTTTTGAGTTTTACCTGTAAATAAGGTACATGTAGGCTTTCTTGTAGCATTCAAAAATTCAAGCACAGATAGATGTGGAAAGCTGAACTATCTCAAGATAGTTCAGCCTTTTTCATTATCATTCTTTCCTCACCAAGATGCTCCAGTTGTTAAATAAAAAAACTGCAATCCCTCCACCCCCACCCTTCTCATAAACAGAGAACTCTGTGAAGCGCTGTGAAGTAGCTTTCCTGTTTTCTTTGCTACATTGACAAAAGTTTCCGTCTTTCCCCAAGCTCCTAATATATGTTGCTAGGCAACAAGCAGCCTGACTCACTCCATAAAGGATGACTACATACGAGGCCAGGAGACTAGTTGGTTCCATTCTCATGCATATTGCTAGGTGGTACCATTAATTCACCCATGGTCTGGCTGAGGTTCTCTAGCAACAAATTGCCAGAATATAAAAAACTCTAGTAATGAAGGTGGGTGAGATGGACCCGAACATAAGCCTTCGTGGGGTTGAAATTTACAATCAGAAGCAGGCCTGCATCTTTTAGACGTACAGGCAACAAATCAACAGATGTATGTGAGAATCTATGGTCTGGAAGGAGGACATTATCTTGCTTTGTTTTATAGCTACTGTTGTCCTTTGTGCTGCTCTTTTTACTGCTTATGCAAATGTTCTTGCCTAATTCGCTTACATGTCTTTTTTTATCAATTAGTCCTGCCTAGCCTGCTTTCATTACAGTCCTATCTATTGAGGAAGGTTCTAGAACATTCTATTGCCTTAGAAGATTGACATGGGGGGAGGGAGGAATGGTTGTGCTTGAAATCGTTATTTCTTTGCCTATAATGTTGACCCATATAATAATAAATCTTACATAGCCATGATCTTCCTTTGTTCAGGAAACAAACAATAATAAAAACATATTAAATTAAGTGGAGTCCTGATAAGTGAATTCAAGCTAACCAAGTACAACCTTTTTCCTTTTTTCATCTCTACTCCTTTGCTTACCTCTGAGCCGAAGCCATCCTGTTGCTCTTGGAGACTTTCCTAGAAAAAGTTCAAGGAATCCAAGAACCTTCAGCCCAGGTTTCATTTAAGAAGTAAAAAGTGGGGTGTGCCCATTAACAAAAAAAGTGATACAACCAAGCATAGGAACAAACATAATTTGAGTACTTGTTCTCAGTGCATTTCAGGTTCTTTTGTTGGGTGAAATGGTTCGGCAATTAAATAGATCCAGAGCTGCATGTTGGAACATCCTTCCTCTGCAAATGGAATGACAGACGCTTTTAATCTGCTTTACTGTTAGCAATTTCCGCTGACAAACATATTTGAAGTACATTGGAATTATTTATTGAAGTACTGTTGAAGCCAATTGGCTCTGCTATTTATTTTGCCAAAGAGCTACAGAATGCTCATAAAAGGTTGTGCTCCATTTTTGTTTTGATATGGTTCCAGAATTTATTTGGATTTTAGACTAATTAAACTTTCAATGTATCCTTTAAACCACCCCCCCACCCAGCTCTCCCTTTTTTTCTTAAACTCCAAAAGTCATATCAATCTTAAGCTTAGCCATGTTATGGTCCCTGTAAAAACTACTCAGCAAATTCTTTCTGCCCCTTCAATGATGGCTATCTAGAACTGTAAGTTGTCCCTCATCCCTCCGAGGGCCCAAACCTCTGCAGTGAGATACCCTTAAGCTTCTCTCTCTCTTTCTCTCTCTCCCTCCCTCCCTCTCTCCTAAAAAAAAATTGATGACCACTAGATAGCAGCAAAGAGATGCAGAAAGATCTGTATCCCTGCTACTATGCAGTGGTCATCAACATATTTGCAGCCCAAATATGGTAGCCTGAATGATCTTTCTATCTCAGGTGACCCATCCCTGAAATTCATATCAAAATCATATCACTTTAATTTCTGGTTCATTTGTGTCCCAATCCCTAAGGTCTTTTGTAGGACTGGTAACCAAGTAGAGATTTGGAATTGCTGTCTCAGGGGAAAAAAATCCTCTCACTTTCCATTCTTTTCCTTCTTTTCTAAGGAGGAGGATTTCCTTAGGCCTAGTAGCCGGGAAGAAGCCCAGAAACTGTGGGAGATGGAACGGGCTAAAATGCGTCAGCTCCTCGATAAACAGCAGAAGCAGATGGTGGAGGACTATCAGTGGCTTCGGCAGGAAGAAAAAGCTTTGGTCAGTGAGTGAAGGAAACAGAACAGAATCATTGGGATAATAAGATTTATTACCTTCCAGCTATCTTATTAAATTCAGAGAAGGCTGTTTCACGTAACTGAGGCTTCTGGTAAAAACCAAAAGGGATTGAATGGGAGAGTTATACAATACCGCAAAACCAGCCCAAGGGCCCA
Organism: Masticophis lateralis; assembly: GCA_030761175.1. Taxonomy (NCBI): domain Eukaryota; kingdom Metazoa; phylum Chordata; class Lepidosauria; order Squamata; family Colubridae; genus Masticophis; species Masticophis lateralis. Next base: position 27,710,610 of record JAUDYJ010000001.1, read on the forward strand.
TTCGGAAAAGCTCTAAATAGCCCTTAAGAGCATTGTCTTCCTTATTGTAGATCAGCCTGCTAGGGGTTCCAAATAGCAATGCTTGGTTTTTCCACTTATTTAAACTGAGATTTAACATTTCTTTAAATGAGTTCTCTTGGGTTGAAAGCTGCATTTTTGCCAGTTTAGGTGCTCCAAGTTTCACCTTGGGTGAAGATGTTATTTCTTCATTCAGTGCATGACTCAAAATACTTGGTTTTATTATTATTATTGATTTTGCCCCTCTTCTCTATCACAGGACCTCATGGCTTCTGTGAAGAGCAATGCTAACTGCCCAGTAAGTTTATTCAAAGGGCCACCTTCTCTGGCGTCATGGCCCAACTCTCTGCTCTCTACACTCTTTCATAGCCTTTATCTCTTCTGCTGACAATTTCAAAACCAGATAAAGTCTGAAAAACCATCATAGAAATTAGCCAGTGACTGAATCAAATTATCACGGGTATAACATGCAACAGAATACCCAAACAAATTCTTTTCACACACAACAGCTGCAGGGTGTTTATTATTTTGATTCAGCAGCAGGGTCTCCTTCTCGGCATTCCCCTGATTTAGAAGTGTGTATTCCCAAACGATGAGCACCTAAATTAAAAAAATGCACTTTTTCACAGGTCTTACTTTTTTCCCACTATTGGGCAGTAGGTTGGTGAGAAGGTTTCAGGTCTGGAAGTATATAAATAATTAATATAAGGATGCAGGTTTGGAAATATATAAATAAACCATTAATATATTAAGTAATATTAGACTTGTTTTTAGGCAGAATTGCAGTTTTTAGGATAAGTGTTTGTGAAATTGTACACTTTGCCATTTTTGCCAATTTGCCAAAAATAATTTGAAAATTGATGTATAGTGTAATGAAGCAAATTTTTGACTGAAAGTACAAAACTAAGTTGTTTTAAATGGGACACAAATATTGTTCCGTGTGGTTTTCTTTTCACGATGCCCATGATCTGTTTCTCAATTTTTATTGTTTCTCACTTTTAAGCCACCTAGAGTTGCTTGGAGTTGGGCAGTCTTTAAATTAATTAATTTAATTAAACAGGGAAATCGAATGACGGCTGTCCTTTACTTGTTCCACGTTAAAACAGTAAGGATAAGCCACTTGCTAGCTATACTGTAGTTTTCAAGGACAGATTAAGAAATTGGGGATGATCAGAGCATAGTTTATATTGGTTTACTTTTCCACCAGCTCACAGATCAAAAAATAACATCACGCCTTGAGCAATCTTCCCAGATCAATATGGAATCTGATTTTCTCTCTCTCTCTCAACTTTCTAGAGAATTAGTTTTTAGAATCAGATTTTCAACCAGCTCCTCCTAACAACCAATGGCTTTTGTCCCAATTTGGCACTCTTTTCAACTGTCCCTCAAACATTCTTTAAGTTCCCCCATAAATTATATAGATTATAGTTCAGACAAGTCTGTTGCACATGTCCTAAGATAACACTTTTGTGAAATAAGCCGCACGTTTCTGAGGTTTTCGCGGGTATTTGTATGTAGGTCTTTGTTTATTCGGGTTTTCTCCTGCTTAAAATTGGAAGTACTTTGGCGATGTTTCAACGAAGTCTCATTCGTTATCTTCAGGCTGGTGTCTTCAGCCTTGTGAAGACACCAGCCTGAAGATGACGAATGAGACTTCGTCAAAACGTCACCAAGGTACTTCCAATTTTATGTGGGAGAAAACCCGAATAACCAAAGACCTACATATATATATATATAGGTTTTCTCCCACGTAAAATTGGAAGTGTCTTGGCGACGTTTCGACGAGGTCTCATTCGTCATCTTCAGGCTGGTGTTCTTGGCTTCGTGCCTAATATTCAGGCAGCCCAAATTTGAATCCGAGTAAGGGTATGGCTAGCTGATAAGAGCTAAATAGCTTGAAATAGATCTATACTAGTCTCCCTTTATTTCTTTATCAGCAAAATATAAGGCAATTGCATTTATTTATGACAGTTTTCCCTGTTCTGAGGTCATATGACCACCATTTTTAACCTTCCCAGGCAGCTTCCAACAAGCAAAGTCAATGACGGAAGCCAGAGACACTTAATGACCTCATGATTCAGTTAACAGCTGCAGTAATTCTCTTAATAACTGTGACAAAAAGTCACAAAATGGGACAAAACTTGCTTAACTGCCTTGCTTAGCAACAGAAATTTTGGGCTCAATTGTGGTTGTAAGTTGAGGATTGTCTATATTTATTTTTAAATAGCCTTTTCTTTTATTTTTGTTCCTAATACTATGTTCCCCCCCCCCCCGCCAGATTGACAGTTCACAATCTCACTTAAGACTTGTTACATATAATGGACTCTCCTTTATCCCTCCATATTTTACTGCCAAACCACCCTTTGCTATTATTCAATGTTTCTAACCTTGGCAACTTAAAGGTGCCTGGAGTTCAACTCCCAGAATTCCCCAGTTGGTATGAGTTTGGGGAATTGATGTCCATGTATCTTAAAGGTTACCAGCATTGAGAAACAATGCTGTAGTTCTAGAACTCCCCAGTTCTTTTGAAGGTAGACTTTGAGGCTTCAGTACAATTGTAGTTCTTTACTGAAGCATCATTATACTGCTGTTTTGGTAGCTGTGGGGCTTTGCTTGACTTTCCTTCCTTCCTTCTCTCCAACATCAACTTTGCAGTTGTTTGTGTGACCCTTGCTTTATCCTCCAATGGAGGAAAAGGAAAGCTCTTATTACTGATGCAAAAAAAAAAAAATGAGTCCCATTTGATAGTAAAAGAGGGGTCCAGATAACTGCCTAGACATGTGTGATCTGTCCCTCTGATGCATCAAACTTCCAAATAATTTGTCTCTTTGGTGGACTAGAACTTCAATCCTTGGAAAGCTGGAGCTTCCTTCTGAAGTTGAAGCCTTTGTGGAGCATTTTTGCTGCAGGTGTCAAATGGTTTATTGATTTTGTTTTGTTTTATTCTTTTCAGAAACTGCCAGAGAAGGAAACAAGCTACAGTGAGTATCTCTCCCAAGCTGACTGTTCTTCGCAAATTAATGTTATCTATTCTTTTTATCTATTTTCCATTGATTCTGTGTATTTTGCCTTTCCTTCTGTCCAGTGAAGGATGTTTACCCATTATGCCAGTGGTTTTCAAATTTGACAACTTTAAGATATGGGAATATAAACTAGAGAATTCTGAGAGTTGAAGCCCATTCATCTTAAAGTTGCCAAACTTGAAATACACTGTCCTATGGGCTGTAAAGTGTAATATATATGTAAATATAATCTATTAGCTGATTGATTAAAAAGAGGAGAATGTTTTCTTTTTAAAGAAATCTTTCACCATTTCATGTCTGCTGCTACGATGATGATGATGATGATGATGATGATGATGATGATGATGATGATGATAATTTCTTTTGTTTCTCTTTATTGATGGCTTAGCTGAGTTTACAGGACCTCCCAAAAAGCCACCCAGGCTTGGACCACAGGTACATAATTGATCTTTATTTTTAACTATGTCTTCTTAATCCGAAGCCAAAAATCAAGCAGTTCATGCAAGAGATTTGGTGTGATTTTCCACATGCATTAATTGATCTATCCTCATACTGGGAGGAAAGATGAGAAAATTCCAATTGGGAAAGAATACAATTTTTTCCCCCAAAATAGTTTCCAATTGTTAGTAACTAGGATGACAGGTTCCTTTTGTCACTATAACCTTACAATAAAAGTAGTATCAGTATTCATTTTTTGTTTCCCGATCTGGACCACTTTGAAGGGTTGGCATCAAACTTGCAAGTTGGAAAGGGATTTCCCACTCCTTATGTCAAGTCCCAGGGAAATCAGGAAATCCAGGCAGTTCAAATGAGTATAAAGATTTATTGCAAGCTTAAGCTCTCTACAAGAATCTGAACTACTAATGATCCAAGCAATTTGGTGGCAGATAAGAATCAAAGGAATTCAAGATGGGCTAGACTTAGATCCAGGGTTGAAATGCTACTGGTCCGGACCGGTTCATCCAAACTGGTAGCGATGGTGGCAGGTGGTTCGGAGAACCGGTAGCGACAGCAGCGCGAGGTTCCGCTCACCTGCCTGGTCTTCGTTACTTCCTGGTTTTTACCAGAAAGTAACCTGTTTTTTACCCTCTGCACATGTGCAGAAGGGTTTGTGCATGCGCAGAGGGTCCGCGCACACACTTCCAAATTGGTAGGGAAGGTAAGTAGATTTCACCCCTGCTTAGATCCCTTGTGGGCACGAAGAGACTCATGACTGATAACACATTTGACCCCTCCCACAGGTTCAGCCTGGTCACCTCCTACACCCTGCCTTTACATTCTAGAGAACTAGAGATTAATTTTGAACTGGTTTCTCAAATTGCATTTCTGGTTTGGACTCAGATTTCATCTATCAGATATTGTCTGGGCTGCTGTTCTTTCTCCTCTCTCTCCAGGTTATTCACAGACCATTACATTTACAGTCCCAGCCTTGTTTCTCTATCAGTGTAACTCTGAGAGACCAAGCATAACAGATAACAGAAAAATTTCAGAGAGGAGCCTTGCACTGTGAATTGATGCTAAAAAGCTCTCTTCCTTGAATTGCTGAAAAGCACAGTATGATGGTATGTGAGAAAGAGCTTAGGAGATGGGATGAAAAGATGCTGCTTAGGAGACAGCCAAATAAGAGATAGCATAGGTGCATAGTAGGTAGAGCAAGAGGCTTCAGAGGGACCCTCCCTAGTTTTCAAGGTTGTAAAGGTGATGGTGGGAGAAGATTTCCTTTCAGATTTACAAGATTCTGTTAATGTAGCTTTACGATAAAGTAGAATTAGTTTTCTGGTTGTGTTTCCTTTCTGGTCTATCAGGTAAGACTGACTTATCCCAATGAGAAGTTTAGCATGGTCACTGCCCTTGCTTTCCCTGTGTGTCTCCATATTTGTTTGTGTAGGTTTGCTGACAGTTCCAGAGGAAGTGTCTTGTGCATACACAGGCTTGGATAGCATTCAAAGCACTTGCTGCTACACTTGCAGAGAACACAACTCCTTCCAAGTTTTGAGAATGGGTTCTCTCTCATACACATATTTTGGGTGTATGCTTGGTATTTTGTTTTATGCACTTTTTTCCTTTGTTTCTGTTTTGGTGTTGTAAATTTTTTTTCTTGAATCTGTACTTTCATCTTGAAAATAAATAAAAATGGAGAGAGAGAGAGAGAGAGAGAGAGAGAGAGAGAGAGAGAGAGAGAGGAAGGACGGACTCTCCCTTTATGCCAAAAATCCTTGCAAAGTGCCCATTCCAGTGTTTCACCCAAGTTTAGTGAACCCTGACAAAAAAAAAAACTGGTGCAGACATGGGCTAACAGAGGAAGTGAATTTAACATGCTTGGAGGAACCTCAGAATTGATAAAAGTCCAATAGAATCTTTAACAATCTGTACACGTAAAGGGAAATAATAAAAATCCTGTGCGGATGGTATTGAGTATGCTTAGTAGTATGGATATCAGTTAGAAATGAAATACAGACTTCATTCTGGTAGATATTCTGTTGCATTTCTAATTGTTATTTTATGTCATTTTGGAAGCCTTCCAAAATCCAAACTCTACATTACATGGTAATAAAATAAGTAAAAAGGGTGATTAACAAGAATGATAGAGTAATAATGAAGAGGAATGCCTCTGGGTTGGGGAATGCTTATTGGAGAATAACTGTGCACCCCCTTTTTCAGATGTCCCTGCAGCCGACTCCCACAGCCAATCTCGATCGAACAGATGATCCTGTTTACAGTGATGTGATGGGGCTGGTGAAGGCTGTCCTGCGGTTGAAGAATGAAGTCAGCAACCATCCACCTGAGCGATATATTCTGGTTGTTAAGGTATGTACTTTTATTTGACCCAACCCTGAACAAGTTCTCAGAATGGTATATGGAAAGGAAAGAAAGCAGTGCAAAGTATCACACAAACATGAGACTGTCTCAAGTAGAAACCAATCTAAGCCCAAACAATGAGAGAGTCCAGAAGGAACAAGAAGGAACAAACAAAGAATCCAGTTGTTGGAACTAAGTAGCAGGCAGCTGCCACAGTATTCTGCTAGGATTTAGAAAGGCAGTATTATCATTTTATTAGTATTCCTTTAGGTACTTCCTTTAGGAAGTACCAGTTAGAGTCAGCTGAGTTAAAAGAGTCTTTAAGGCAATAGGGAACGTAAGAGAGGAGCTCAGAAAAAACTGAGCCTGGATAGCTAAGCAGACTAATGCATTGTGATTAACTCCAGCTGTCTGCAATTACTGTAAATTCGAATCTCACCAGGCTCAAGGTTGACTCAGCCTTCCATCCTTTCTAAGGTAGGTAAATTGAGGACCCAGTTTGTGGGGGCAATACGCTGACTTTGTATAAAATATACAAAAGTATGAAGGCTATTGCTTAACACATTGTAAGCCGCCCTGAGTCTCTGGAGAAGGGCGGCATATAAATCTAATTTTTTTTTAAAAAACCACAAGGCAAGCTGAATGTATGTTTTGGCAGGTGGGTGTCAACATTTATTCAGGTCTCATAGCTGCAAATAACCAAAAAAAAAAAATCTAGAGCCCAAATCAAAAAGCAAAGCTGTAGTCATAGAAAATTGATGGCATTCTAAAGAATATCTGTTTTTCAGTCTTCTACAGAACTCATAAAGTTCTCATAGGATTCTGCAAAAAAAAAAAAACCTTACTCTAGACAATTGTTTTCTAGAATGCATCTTCCATTCAGGCAAGTTCCCTATCCAGTTAGAACCTTTATGAGATGAACCAAAATAGCTAGAATAATTTTCACATTGCATTCTGACTTTTTTCTTTTGTAGGATGTGGGTCTGTCTCTTCGAAAACTCATTGGGAGCGTGGATGACATCCTTCCGGTTCTACCTGCATCCTCACGCACTGAGGTGAATTTTGCTCAACAATAAAACTTTCGGATTCCTAAGTGAGATCTTCCTTCTTAAAAATCAAGAATGGTCAGAAATGGGCCTGCCAACCTTGGCTAATTTGTGGCAAGAGATTGTAGCCAGTTATAAGAATAATTTGTTTAAAATCCTATATCTACTAGTGCAAGAACTGAGCAGAGATCAAAGGCAGTGGCAAAGAGTTTGCTTGGCCTGCAGAAGGTCCAAGATTCAATACTTGGTATTGTCTCTTTAAAGAAATGAGAAAACCTTTTATCCAAGATTTGGAAAGGACTTATTCTGAGAATCAGTAATACCATCAGAAGATACTACTTATGTGAAACTTCTGCTTATCAGAATACACAACACTTAATTTGCCAGTTTTGCAACAGTGTTTAGTCTCAGCATAAAGAAGCTTTTAATATGCTGATAGTATTTCATAATTGAGGTTCTGTTTGTTAATCTATTTTGAAATATTTAATGAAATATCCTTTTGCGTTTTGTATTTATTACTTTTTTCCTAAAAGCCAGAACAAATAAATATGGAATCAGATGTTTTTTTTCTCCAAAAAAGTTAATTGGGGTTGTTTTAAAACACCCTGTTAAGATTGACCTTGAAATAATACTGGATTTAATGGCCACCTATTCCTGTGTGTTTCCCATTGGCAGATTGAGGGTACCCAGAAGCTCCTAAATAAGGACCTTGCGGAACTCATCAACAAGATGCGTCTGGCTCAGCAGAATTCTATGACCTCATTGAGCGAGGAATGCAAGCGTCAGATGTTAACAGCTTCACATACTCTGGCTGTGGATGCAAAGAATCTCCTGGATGCTGTAGACCAAGCCAAGATGCGAGCCAACCTTGTGAAGGTCTCTTTTGAGTGATTGAGAGGGCTGATTTACGGATTTTTTAAAACACCCCTCCACAACTTTCACATCCTGTCCCCCATCCTGCCTCACCAAAAACTGCTTGTGTCTTTGATTTTGTCACGTCTGTCTTCTGAGAGCAACGGAGAAGCCATGCTCAGGGCAAGGAAGAGAAATTTTTTTCCCCAGTGTTCTGTGGACAATGCTGCTAAGGGACACTGTGTGCACGAGAGGATTCTAGTCCCCAAGGTGAGGATTCTTTCAACCAAACTTTGAACTCTGAATCTGCACCAGTCGTCCCATCATACAAAGTGACTTCTGAATATATTCTGCTTCCTTTGACAGTACCTCTGGCATCAAGTGATACAGTTTGTCTCCCTGGTGAAAAGAATCAAAGGCAGAGGTGGGGTGGGGTGGCTTGTGAGCCTCTACACTGTTCTCAGGATAAGCCAAACAAAAAAAATGACATGTGAGATTTCTCCTTGGTTGATCCAAGGGTTCTAAAAAGCCTAGTGAGGGAGAAGATGTTTGCTAGGTCTTGCTACATCTATTTTGACTGAAGATGTTCCCATGGGGATGCTGGTTCCTCAGAAGAGACTGTGCATCTTTCTGTGTTGTATAGAAACGTATATTTAATGGCCATATCTGAATGTGTGCGCCCTCCCTAAACCTTCTTCCCTTAATAGCCTCATTTATTGAATTTTTGAACCAATTTAAACAATAGATCTCTCTCTGTCAATTATACAGATTCAAATAAATGTATAAAGCCATAAGAAGTACAGAAGGGCATCAGGGTTTAAGAAGTTGGAGGTGTTTCAGCCATTATAAGCTGGTTAACTTGAAAAGTTACTTGTAGCCGCCACAATCTTTTCTGGGTTTTTAGGTATAAGGTTGCAATTTTAGATGTAAATGACATTAGTACAGCTGGGTGGGTGGGTGTTGTACATATCTTCCCTCCCCTTACGAATATAGATCAAACACAGATCTGATCCCATATTTGCTACTGAATTATAATCTGAAATTAAAGTTTCCTGATAAGCATTGGTATTATGCCTCATAAATATGGGGCTTACGTTTTGCTACTGAAATTGACATTTCTGTTGAAAACAAGCACGTTTTGAAGGATTAGAAGCCATTAATATGTTTGTAATTCTATTGTCTTGAATGCAGATATCTCATTCCTGAGAGAGAGGAAGGGATGGGGGGGGGGAGGAAGCTGGAAAAGGTGCCTAAGAAATTGACAAGGTATTTATATTTCTTGACCTACGTGAGGTCAGCACAGTTTATCCATACTTCTTCATATTATCTTTATGTGTTTAAAAAAAAAAACAAGTTTAGAAAACTTTGTTTGCTATGTGGGTTTTGGCCAGAAAATTAAAGCAACGTTGTTTATTTTGCCTGAGATAAATTAAATATAAAACTCCAGTGTCTGATCTTCCATTTCTTCATCATCATTTTTTTCTTATCTGAAGACCTGATGTGGTGCTATAATGCAGTGTCCTGCTTTACTATCTGCACATCGAGCAGGGGTGTCAAACTTGCATCGTCATGTTGTCGTCACGTGATGTATCGTGACTTTTTTCCCTTTGGTGGTGGGCATGGCCAGTGCATGACGCATCCAAACTTCACGGGCTGTGAGTTTGACACCCCTGCCATAGAGGTTGCAGGTTTGGTCCCTGACATTTTATAGTTGAAAATGCTCTACAGTTGGGAGGACTCCCTGACTGCAATCTGAAGAACCATAGTTCAGTGTCAAACTTGCGTCATCACGTTGTCATCATGTGACGTATCACAACTTTTTCCCCTCCGTTAAAATGGGGGTGGGCGTGGCCAACATATGATGTATCCGGCCTGCAGGCCACGAGTTTGACACCCCTGCCATAGTTGGTGTAATTCTATTAGGCTGTCGCACAAAGGAATTGATAGCTGCTATATGCAATAGTAAAATAGCTACAATGATTACAGTAATGTAGTGGCCACTCCACACAAATTTTCTTGGTGCTTCAGCTTATTACAACTTCCACTCTATTGACAGAATAGAAGTAGCCAAGCAACTTCTGTTTCAAGCATCTCATATGTAGACTGCTTATGATACTTTGCTATATTCACAAGATTCACAGAGAATTACAGTATATGCACATTTTTGGTTATTCGTCAAGCCAGCATTAAAAGTCACAAGATGTCTCAAACTCAAGTTGTCTCAAACTTTTCTGAAGCCCATACATTGTATTCCAGCTAAAATACAAGGATGTGTGTGCGTTGCTTCTGACTCCAATGCAAAATTCTCAAAGCAGATAGCAAAACTGCACAAAAATACAAATGATGATAATTAAAGGTCAATTACATTTTCCTGTAAAAAAAAAAAAGTAAAGGCGAGGGGAAAACCATTAAAACAAGGCTGGTTAGGCTGGATGTTTTAAAAAATATTGTATATTCATTCACTGTTGGAAACCCCTTAGCAAATTATTGATTCTTACAATTACTCTGCACGATGGGTAGTTTGTGGGCATTTTTCCAATGCTTGAGGGTGTTTTAAAAAACGAAATCAATGACTTAATCACCCCTTAAAAACAAAAAACCCTTTTTGTTTTTCCAAGCTTGCCAGAGTGGAAAGTATTAAAGGAATAACATTTATAGTTCCTTGATGCCTCATAAAACAAGCAAAACACTTGGCTGTGTTGATTTTAATGACAACATGCGGTCACTGTTCACCTATAGCCACTGCCCCAAATCTTTTAAAGTGGCTCCAAAATCATTGCCTGCCCCTACATTATGGCTTAGTCTTAGATATGAACCAGGCCCAAAAAGTGACTAAATTGACTCTATGGATCCCCAGGTGCTTGTGTCTCATCAAGGGAGGTGGGTTGTGCCACCAAGTACACACTTGAAGTGAAAATGTTGATACAAAAACAACATTATTCACCTGATTTCAAAAGAGGGACAGGGATTTCAATCAAAAATACCAATTCTATTTTCTGAAGTTTTGTAAAAAGCAGCATTTTAAAAATCAGATTGCAAAGATGTTATCCTAGCCCCAATACTGCAGTGTGATGAGCCAGCAAAATGATTTGCAAATTTTCTATGATCAGTGGTTGGCTCAAGACTATCAACAGGTGGTACACACTCTGCTTGTCTTTGTCCTCTGTGTATTCATCCACTTTGCCTGACAAAGAGGAGCTGAGACTGCTGATAGCGGGACTCCTGGTAAGCCAACATTGATGACAGTTTGTCAGGTGAAGGAACTATAGCAAAGGGAAAATCAATGGCCACTAGCCAAAAAGAAGGGTGTTTCATCCATCCACCCACCCACCCTTCCTGTCATCTTCTTTTAATGACCCCCCATCCCTTGCGGGGTGGAGTCTGGGCAACTGAATGGAACTGAATGTTTACTGGCCAGATGCTCTTCCTGTCGCCAATGCGGAGTTTCATTCAGCAGATAGAGTCGGATTGTGCCCAGAGAGAGAAATATCTGCCTCTACCTAGGATTGAACTCACAGCCTCTTGATTGTGAGGCAAGAGCTCCACCTCTAGGCCACTACACTGTTCCATCCACCCATCCTGTGATATTTGCAAACATTTTTTTGCCTGCAGTTCAAAGTGGAATCGCTAAAAAGTCTCTATGCTATTCAAGAGTTACTCCATTTTCTATAACTACTGACTGCATGTCTTCCTCATGCTCATAGATTTTTTTGAAGGACAGAATATGATATTCTGAAAACCAGGTTTTAAAACTTTATTCTTGTACTCTCAGATTTACAGAGATGAGTGTAAAAAACAAGAGGAAGCCTGTAGGCTAATTAAACAGGGACATCTTTGCCTCTTAGCATCCTAGAAGAAGATGGTTGGTTTGATTTAAACAGGAAACTGTGCACAGCACAGCTGAAACCTCTGGGCTTCACCGACAAAAAATTGGCCACATCCAATAGGACTCCTATCTGAAAAATTGCACCAATGAATGGATCAGCTAATTTTCATGCATGAAATTTTCATACCCTCTCCAATGTGGTGCCCTCCAAATGCACTATCTTACAACTCCCATCATCCCCAGCCAGCACAACCTTTGATCTAAGTTGCAATCCAACATATCCAACAAAAATCATATTGGAAAACGTTGCTATGCCCTAATCGAGGAACAGAATTCAGGATGCAATAAGTTGGAAACATTTTTTTTACTTTCATTAACAGTAGTTCTCAGAGGGTATGGATGACTAGCTACTATCTTAATAACATTTCTACTTTAAGTCCCTTAATAGAAAATTTATTATCCACCTGACTGCTTGCCAGAGCAGGAAGATGAGGTATAAACCAAATGATGGCATAATAAATATTTTCCATGCATTTCCAGAAATTCTCATAATTTATAAATCCTCAACACAGAGACTCTGCAGCACATTTTTGTAGTACAAGGAATTAAATGCTGCTTTAACAGCAGGCAATAAAGAGACTTTGTTAAATCAAAGCACTTTCCCAGTTTGTATATTATTCTAGCTCACATTGTGACATTTTCCCACTGCAACCAGCTTTTTAACTTTTCCCCTGGCTTTTCTGGAATAACAGCAGACAAGCTTAATGAGCCACAGCATCAAGTATTTCTGGCCACTGCAGTATATGTGGCTCACAAGCCCCTTTTGTGCCCCACAGAACTGCCCCACATCATATTGCTGAATAATGGTGGCATGATTTTCTCTTAATTTTTGGCAAAACAAAAATGTGTAAAACAGGTACACAAAACCTCAAGGTTTAAGTTTGCATTGTTCTGTTTAACTTTGCATTGTAGTTCTTTGTTTAAGTTTTGGGTTTTTTATATGATGTTAATAATTCCTGGGCAACAGATACTGGATCAAGAGAATGATCCTATATTGGCTTCTTTAGGAAGGTGAATGGAAGTTTGGGTGGCATTTTTGTGGAGACTGTCTGGTGGTGTTGATATATTTAAAGGTAGCTTCCTCATCCTGCATATCAATGCTAGATCATGCCTGCCAGAAATGGAGGAAGGAAAAGTCCAATTGTCCCCAGCAAACAGACAAAGATAAACATCCAGAGGAAGATGCGGTCAATCACCATGGCAACATATTTCCAATCTTCTTTGACCTGCAACAAATGAAAAACCATGACCAGGGCAAGCAGTCACCAAGTTAACTGGAATTCAACATGATTGAAATGGGAAAACTTAAAAACATACCACGAAGGCTTCAGTAATTTAGTAGTTTAGCGTTAGCAATAGCACTTAGACTTATATAGTGCTTTACAGTGCTTTACAGCCCTTTCAAAGCAGTTTACAGAGTCAGCATATTGCTCCCAACAATCTGGGCCCTCATTTTACCCACCTCAGAAGGATGGAAGGCTTGAGCCTGGTAAGATTTGAATTTCCAAATTGTAGGCAGCCGGCAGTCAGCAGAAATAGCCTGCAGTACTGCACTCTAACCACTGCACCACCATGGCTCAGGTTAAGTAAGCAAGTAGGCATCTTAAGTATCAATGTGCCATACTATAGAATAATTATCCATCAGTGTTAAAATAGAAAGTAAAACTAACAGGATTGGGCTGAAAAAATTCAGGTGAGCACTAGATAGCAGCAAAGAGGATACTTATGTTATCCCATAGTTATCTACTGAGTAGTTGTCAAAATTTTGGTATTCTAGATATGGCAGCTCTACAGAGTATAGAGTAGAAAATTCAATGTGCTGGATGAAACTATTCAGTTAGTTGAGTTCCTTCAGTGTTGGGAGATTTTGATTAAGGAAAACAAAGTCTTCCAAACTTTCGGATTCGTGCCGGAGCCCATCTTCAGGGAACTTCTCTGAAGATGGGCTCCGGCATGAGTCCAAAAGTTCAAAAGGCAAAACCTCTGGTCCCAGTGACTAACCCAAATTGGATGCTGTAACATTATCCTGGGACACGTACAGTATATATTCTTTCATTCATGAAAAACAAAATTGCTTGGGAATGATTTTGGCAAGCTGTGGGGTGATGTATAACACTTCATTTGGAGCCCACAGATCCATCTACCATATTTTTCAGAGTATAAGATGCTCCAGACTATAAGACACACCTACCTTTTTTGGGAAGGAAAACAAGAAAAAAATCTGCCTCTGCCTCCCAGCAATTTGCCTCCTTGCAGCAAACCGTAGAAGTCTTGTGCAGCAATAGGCAATGGCAATACTTGCAGCCTGAAACACCTGAGGGTTGGGAAGCCAATCCAACCGACAATCAACTGCTTGTGCTAATCAAGCTGTGCTGAAGCTGAAATGGGCTGTTTGCTGTTTGCTGCAAGGAGGTAAATTTTTGGGAGGCAGAGATCAAAGGATGGGGGACGGTGGGTGGGCAGGGCTACATTCGGTGTATAAGATACACCCAAATTTTCACCTACTTTTAGGGTGGGAAAAAAGTGTGTCTTATATGCCGAAAAATATGGTAAATTTTCCAGGATAAACCTGAAATAGGAAGCCTTGGTTTTTCTTTTTAAAAAGAACTAAAACAAGTGTTACATGCCATATAGATCAATGTCCCTACTCTTGTACATTGAGTGTTCACAGAGAAACAAAGGTTCTCTGTGACCATTACCTGTCTTTCAGGCAGGGTGTGTAATCACAATATGTCCCCCCAGGCTGAAAGAGCAAAGTTTGCCCAGGAAGGAATTTCAGGGATGGAGTTCCTATGGGCAGATCAACCTTGGAGAATTATAGTCTATGGGTGATACTAATCACTGTGGTTGGCTGAGAGGTTTCTGTCACAATTGTGAATGTGTAATCCTTCAGTCTGTAGAAAAATATGGTAGCAGAGATGGCAGGGCCTTAACTGTTCTGCCTCAAGGTCTTTTAATGACATGCAAATTAAAGAAAGTACGTCGTGGATTCTACTGGCTTTGATTCCCTTCCCATTGAGCATTACCTGCAGCTTGGAAAACATCTACCAATGCTGATGCTACTTCTTAATTTGTGATGATACAACTTTGGGCAGGGGTAGATGTGTCCCTGGAACAGAAAGTTTAACCGTCCTCCAAGTTTTCTTGCTTGACTGATTGATTGATGAGGCTTTACATTGCCTCAGTTTCAGTCAACTCTTAAGATATTCACAGTCCAACAATAGCTCTAATAAAGGCAAGGCAGCAAAACACTGTAATATAGCTTCCCACAACATTCATTTGTGGCGTCACCTCTTTTTTTCAGCAGCCTGGTCTCCAGAAGCCTTCCACAATAACTAGGATAAGCTATTCCTTAAGATGGTGTGTATGTGTGTGTGTGTACAAAGGAAGTCCATTTCTGTACTTCCTGCCTTATTGCCTAAGTAATAAGGTGCAGGTGTGCATATGCATTCAAAGAGTGTCTAACACGTCCCAAAATAGTCAGGCTGATTGTGTGTGGGGGGATTGCACCAATGAGACTGGAGGGAGCCAGTTTTTTGTTTGGATTTTTGTTCTCAATGTCATTTGCTACAGTGGTGAGATTCAAATTTTTTTACTACTGGTTCTGTGGGCATGGCTTGGTGGACATGGCTTGGTGGGTGTGACAGGGGAAGGATACTGCAAAAATCCCCATTTCCTCCCGATCAGCTGGGACTCGGGAAGCAGAAAATGGGAGTGGGGCCAGTCAGAGGTGGTATTTACTGGTTCTCTGAACTACTCAAAATTTCCGCTACCGGTTCTCCAGAACTGATCAGAACCTGCTGAATACCACCTCCGATTTGCTAGCTAGAGAGCTGGAGTGTATGAAGGAGTGTGTGTGTGTGTGTGTGTATGCGTCTGTGTGTCTCAGTGTGTTGTTTCCCACCACCACACATGATCTATGAGGTGGCAGAAATCTTCTGGTAAAAGCAAGAGTTTCCATGTGTTATTGGGATTCCGGAAATGGGCCAACACTGTGAGGAATGGCAAGTGAAAGAGATAACATGATCTGAAATGGTAGGACAAGAGAGGAAATCTTCGTACACCCTCTTTCATGCCAACAGTTTCCTTCTTCTTTCTCTTAATTGATGACTATGCTGACTCCATAGCAATAAAAATAGAAAGATGGCTAAACTGGATTGTGGCTTTGCCTGTGTAAAAACCCTTCCCAGCCAGTTCTTCTTGCAGAACTGGCTGGGAAGTTTCCAAGCTGCCCTCACAGAGTAATGGAGGAAAATGCCTAAAGGTTGAAGGAGAGAGGTGTGGTGACACCAGGCAAAGTGGACAATGGTGGGTGGCAGATTCCAGTCGCTAAAAACATTGCTGACCACATTGGCTGTGACCTATCCTAATATGTGTCCATAGCAAAAACTGTGTTGGGGAAGGGAGGAAAACACCATTTCAAAACTAGAATCCCTTAGGACAAATTTAAAGTACAGCTGCTGTGGGCTGGAGATAAGACAAAAACAGCATCATGAGGGCATGATATTTAAAAATGATTAGGAGGCATGTTTATGCCATAATTGAAGGTTGTGAAGATGAGCCTCTTCAGGGTAAGGATACCCTCCTTAGCATCCAGCAGACTTCTAAAATGATTAGAAACAATTTGATGAGGTCAATTCTTGGTGCCTGATCAGTAGTGAAACCCACTTTTTTTTACTACCGGTTCTGTGGGCATGGCTTGGTAGGCATGGTGTGGTTTGGTGGGTGTGGCAGGGGAAGGATACTGCAAAATCTCCATTCCCACCCCACTCTGGGGCCTGCCAGAGGTGGTATTTGCTGGTTCTCCGAACTACTCAAAATTTCCACTACCGGTTCTCCAGAACCTGTTAGGACCTGCTGGATTTCCATCCCTGTGCCTGATACTCCGCTTTTATATCCATCTATGCTACCTCACCTCCATTCCACTTTGTCTGTTTAAGAAAAGAGATGTTTGAGCTACTGGCAGCATTTTTATCTGCACTAAATGCCTTTTCTATCCATATATAATTGAATATTTAACTATTTCCTTTTTCTTACAGTTAATAAAACTCGGTTTTAAATCACAAAACTGATGCTTCAGTTTTTATCTTATCAGAAGGAGAAAGGACTGTTACCGCATGCCTCAAAACTACTTGCAGGGGTCTCTAACCTTGGCAACTTTAAGGGGGGATGGTCTTGCAGGGGTCACCAGCCTTGGGTGGAGGGGTCTTCAACTTTGGCAACTTCAAAACTTGTGGACTTCAACTCCCAGAATGCTGGCTAGGGAATTCTGGGAGTTGAAGTCTACAAGTCTTAAAATTGCCAAGGTTGGAGACCCCTGTAACTAAAGCTAGGAGAAGATGCTACAGAGCTGTATTGTTGTTATTGTTGTTGTTTCCAGTTTATGGGTGAGTAATTGGATCAGGCTGTTAAGAACTTCAGGTCTCTTTCATAAATCAGTATTAAGAAAAAGCCTAGCCTATTTCCTTCCTTCAGGAAGATGGGTGGAAACAAAAAAAAGTTCTGTTTATCATATAACTGGATGAGCCCCACTAGTCACAACACACACACACACACACACACACACACACACATCTTCAGGTGGCCTGAAAGCCCTTACTCAATGAAATGGGTCACTTTAATTGGTTGATTCTTTCTGAAAAGAAAAGGAACATCTTGTAAAATTCCAATGAAGTTTCAGCTGGAAGGAGCTCCTAAGGTTAAAACGAAGACTGCATGCCATATCTGGCAGACAATGGAATCATAAATTAACAGTGCAGTCCACTTCAGGCTGAATCAGCATAAGCCCATTAAACCTAATTGATCTTATGCGCAAATAAAAATACTGAAGAATAAGTTAAATGAGTCAGCAAAAGCAAAATATACATTGTGGGTTGCAGTGGGAGAGGTTCATGAAAATATTTGTCCTTGAATTACTGTGTTAATATTGTGATTTGTGATTTTGCACTAATTCGGATTATATTCCTTCCTGCTCCCCTTTTTTCACAAAAGATGTACCTTCTACCTTCTACCTTCTCCTATCTTTCTATCCTGCTAGGCTGATTTCTCTCTTAGATTTAGTTATATCTTAGATTCTTGATCTAAGGGCTAAGAACACTTTTGCAGGCAGGTCTTCAGGCTACTGAATTTAAGTGATTCCACATGATTTAAGTGGAAGCTGGAGAAATTATTCCTTAGGGTTGGAGATAGTTTAATGAAAAAAAAGGGATTAGAGGAGACATGATAGCACTGTTCCAATATCTCAGGGGCTGCCACAAAGAAAAGGGAGTCAAGCTATTCTCCAAAGCACCTGAGGGTAGGACAAGAAGCAATGGGTGGAAACTAATCAAGGAGAGAAGCAACTTAGAACTAAGGAGAAATTTCCTTGCAGTTAGAACAATTAATCAGTAGAACAACTTGCCTCCAGAAGTTGTGAATGCTCCAACACTGGAAATTTATAAGAAGATATTGGATAGCCATTTGTCTGAAATGGCATAGGGTTTCCTGCCTAAGCAGGGGGTTGGACTAGAAGACCTCCAAGGTCCCTTCCAACTCTGTCATTCTATTCTATTCTATTCTATTCTATTCTATTCTATTCTATTCTATTCTATTCTATTCTATTCTATTCTCTATATATGAAAAAAGATGGACTGAGAAGGCCAAAGTTCTAATCCAGAAAAACAGTTCTTAGTATCTCAGACTTAGCGACTCACCGAGAAATCTGCATCCTCAGCCCGCAGGTGATTTGCTATGAAGTGCACCCCTTCCAGCGCCTTCAAGATGCTTGGAGACAGCCGGATGCCCTGCTCAGATGAAGCTGAACTTTCTGTTTTGATAGTGGCTGGGCGATGAACCAGTTCCACAAATCTTCTTCCCAGATGTTGAGCACTGGTGTAGCGATATTGAAGGCATTGGTGGTGACAAATGCTTTGCAGGGGTAGCCGGCCAGCCTGAATCATCTCTTCATGATTCTCCTCTTCCTCATCCCACCTATCATCTACGTCTGTCTCCAGCCAACACCGTGAAGTGCTGAGCTTTGCCGGAGGCATGTCATATTGTGCAATGACTTCTTCACTGGCCACCCTCAACCCTGAAGCTATTACTGGAGGACGTTTCATGAAGAGCCAACGGGGAATGAAATCCAGAAAAACATTCTGGACCCAGTGTGGCATTTTGTGAGTACTGGGTGAGCGATGATGGACGTTGAGTACAAAGACTGTGATGACAATGGAGAGAGTGACAAAGATCATGGTGAAAAGCAAATATTCGCCAATCAGCGGGATAACTAGGGAAGTGGATGGGATGATTTCAGTGATAAGTAGGAGAAAGACAGTGAGGGACAGAAGGACAGAGATGCACAGGGTGATCTTCTCACCACAGTCGGATGGCAGGTAGAAGACCAACACGGTCAGGCAGGAAATTAGAAGGCAAGGGATAATGAGATTAATGGTGTAGAAGAGGGGCAAACGGCGAATGATGAAGCTATAAGTGATATCAGGGTAGATCTCACTGCAACAATCATATTTCTTAGTATTGTAAGTGCCCACCGCACTGATAATGGCCCACTCCCCACTTTCCCAGTAGTCCTTAAGGTCGACATGGTGCTCCATGCTCTCCAAGTCAATCTTGGCCTTGTCATAAGTCCATGAACCAAATTTCATTTTGCAGTTCTGTTGATCAAAGGGGAAGAAGGTTACATCAATGCTGCAGGAACTCTTATAGATCGCTGGTGGCACCCACTTCACACTGCCATTAGAGAAAAGGTGAGCCTTTATCATATGGGTGACAGCAAACTCTCCATCAGCACTTGAGAGAAAAGAAGAGAGAAGTTAAGAGGAGACTGTTTAACCTTAAACAAATATCTGCATCTTGAGGCATTATATAGGGACAGCATTGTAATCCACTGAGTTAAAGCCAATCAAGAAAGACTTCTAATATATTGATTTATTGTGACAAAAACCTTGAGGAATCACACAGTTCTCTCCCTACAAACAAGACTATTTTGAAACTCACATTTTTCTCTGTTCACAAATATTACATACTAATAGTAATACAGCTACACAATATTTTGAACCCTAGCCTAGGTTAAGGGTTAAGTATAAGTCAACATTTGATCATCTTATAAGAAGGGGCTTTAATAGTATATTTGGCCTTGGCAATATAACTACTAAGGCTTAATTTCCAGTGTCATCCATTTCTGGACATTGTAAAATTTTTTGAATTACTGGAAATTATGGAGAGGGAAAAGTCAGAATATTATAGAGTGTGGAACAAATTATATAAATGGTTAGAAAAAAGGAATCAAAACAATAATTCGGAATGTTAAATTAATTGGGTTAAAACTAGGAAGTGCAAATTATTGAATAGTATTAAGAGTGATGGTTGTGTAAATAGATACAATATAAACATAAGTAGGTAGATGAACAATTGAATAAAAATAGAGAATATATATCCATGTCAATACATAAAGCTGTAAAATAATACATGATGTAATGTTATGTTTGTTGTGTTTTTTTATGTGTTTTTGTTTTTGTTGTATTTTTCTTTATTTTGTTTTTAAAAGTCAAGTGTGTAATAAAAAATACTTAAAAAAATTACTAAGGCTTAGATCATGTAAAATAAGGAGCATGAAATAAATATAGGCAGTCTTCCAGTGGTGGGTTGCCATCATCAAAATGCTTCTGCGCATGCGCAGCCCCGTCGCGAACCGGTAGTAAAGGTATGTAGAACCCACCCCTGCAGTCTTCGACTTACAACCACAATTGAACCCAAAATTTCTGTTGCTAAGTGAGACATGTTAAGTAGGTTTTGCCCCATTTTACAACTTTTCTTGCCACACTTGTTAAGTGAATCACTGCAATTGTTAAGTTAGTCATATAGTTGTTAAGACTTTGCTTGTCAGAAGGTTACAAAAAGTGATCACATGACTCTGGGACACTGCAACCGTCATAAATATGAGTCAGTTGCCAAGTGTCCAAATTTTGACCATATGACCATGGGGATGCTGCAATGGTCGCAAGTGTGAAAAACAGTCATAAGTCACTTTTTTCAGTGCCGCTGTAATTTGGAACAGTCACTAAACAAACTGTTGTAAGTTGAGGACTACCTGTATAATAGGCTTCACTGCCGCCTACAATTAGCTGCATGAAAGTTGTCCTTCTAGAAAGCATGGGAAATGTCAACTGAACCAGTGGTGGGTTCCGCCCGGTTCCGCTGGTAGTGGTGACAATACGATAATTGTCACATGACCATCAAGCTATGCCTACAAAATAAGCCACACCCACAGAACCAGTAGTAAAAAAATTTAGAACCCACTCCTGAACTGAACTACTCGACGATGACTTTGGAACTGAAAAGCTACATGTAAAGAAGAAGAATTAATGGGGTAGATTAACATCAGATTGGAAATCAATATTCATTTTAATAGCAGCCGCCAGAATTTGTATTTATTAGCCCCCATGTAAGCTTTGTTCATCAAACCATTTAGCTCAGATTTGTTGGCACCAGCTTTGTCTGACCCTTCACTTCAGGGACAATGTAAAATTTGTTCTAAACTGCCTCACAATATTTCTGTAGGATTTCAGACAAATTTCTGAGCTCTATCTGGTGATGCTGGTAACCAAACCTGTGACCTTCCCCATCCAGAGGCTGTCCTCCACCTCAGATACCAGTGGGAAACCCATCTCAAAGAGACTGGGGTGTCTACATGGAACTCGTTTTGGCAATCAGCAGAATAATTGTCAACTTTCAAACAAAAGAGCTACTGAAAGCATTTAAGAAAGTCAAAAATGTCAAATTAACTCTGTTTGACCTTCAAAGGGGAACAGAAAACAAAAAATTCCCTCAACACTGTCAAACTGTTTACTAAGTCTGCACTACTATTAATCTTGTCATCGTTCCTATCACTCATCTCCTCCCACTTATGACTGTATGACTGTAACCTTGGTGCTGGTATCTTTACGATTTATATTGACTGTTTCCTAATATGATCTGATTGGTTATTTGTACCTATGACTATCATTAAGTGTTATATCTTATGATTCTTGATGAATGTATCTTTTCTTTTATGTACACTGAGAGCATATGCACCAGGACAAGTTCCTTGTGTGTCCAATCACACTTGGACAATAAAGAATTCTATTCTATTCTATTCTATTCTATTCTATTCTATTCTATTCTATTCTATTCTATTCTATTCTATTCTATTCTATTCTATTCTATTCTAAAATATAACTGATTCCAGTCTCACAACAACTGCAATGCATATTTAAGTTACGCTTTTGCGTAAGTTAATAATATATTGAGAATACGCATTGGCAGATGAGAACTGATGTGGCTATTTGCTAAGAAAGCATATGGGTTTGCACATTTCACAACTCAATATTACTTTAATTCAAACATAAGTACTTTACAATTTGCATAATTTTAAGAATTCATAGTCTGCTATTCCTTTCATCATTTCTGGTGATGACTACTAGATTGGCTAGATCATAGCAGCAGCAGCAGCACATGGAAAAGAGTTAAATGTAACACTGCCTCCCAAATCAATAGATTATAAACAGAATAACGGCATTGGAAGGGATCTTGGAGGTCTTCTAGTCCAACTCCTTGCTCAAAGAGGAGAGCCTATATCATTCCGGACAAGTGGTTGTCCAGTCTCTTCTTAAAAGCCTCCAGTGATGGCGCACTCACAACTTCCATTCCACTGATTGATTGTTCTCACTGTCAGAAAATTTCTCCTTAGTTCTAGGTAGGATCTCTAATGATCTTCCACCTATCATTTCATGTCCTGCCCCTCCAGTACTTTGGACAATAAATTGACTCCCTCTTCTCTGTGACAGCTCCTCAAATACTACAAAACACCTATCAGGTCATCCCTAATCCTTCTCTTCAATATGCTAGACATACCTAGTCCCGTTAACTGTTCAGCCTACGGTTTAGCCTCCAAGCCCCTTACCATGATTGTTGCTAAATATACCAAATCTGGTGTATTTATGTTTATCCTGGACAATCCTGTCTATTGTCCTTCCCATCAAATGCTTCCCTCCTCACTCCCACAACTAAGAAAATGTCAAAGAAATGAGACAAACAGACTAGCACTGAAGGCAGAACTGTTACTATTCATGAGGGCCATTTGATGGCAGCATAATACCAGCCAATTGAAGAAAGCCATTCTTCGTGGATTAAACTAAGATTTGCACACAGTCAAAAAGAAAAGATATTTGTCAGTATTCCTTGGAAGAGAACAGGCTGGGCATCGTCCTTTAAGTTTGCATTGCTACTGAAGGGAATACAACATTTCGGCAGCAGTTAAAAGTGGAATGCATCATCAAATTGTTTGTGCAGTGCAATTGCAGAAAGTACAGATTACAGATTAACAGAGTTGGAAGGGACCTTGTAGGTCATCTAGTCCAACCCCCCACCCAAGCAGGAGCTGTTACACCATTTCTGACAAATGGCAGCCCAATCTCTTCTTGAAAGCCTCCAGTGATGAAGCTGTCTAAAGGCAAACTGTTCCATTGAAAATTTCTCCTTATTTCTAGGTTGAATCTCTCCTTGATCAGTTTCCATCTGCTATTCCTTGTCTGGCCTTTGGGTACTTTGGAAAATAGCTTGAGCTCTTCCTCTCTGTGGCAGCCCCTCAAATATTGGAACACTACTGTCATGTCTCCCCTGGTCTTCTCTTCACTAGACTAGCCATGCACAGTTCCTGTAACTGTTCTTCATACGTTTTAGTCTCCAGTCCCCTAATCATCCTAGTTGCTCTTCTCTGCACTTTTTCTAGAGTCTCAACATCTTTTTTATAGTATGGTGACCAAAACTAGATGCAGTATTCTAGGTTCGGTCTTACTAAGGCTTTATAGAGTGGTATTAGTACCTCCCATGATCTTAATTATATCCCTTAAGATCCAAATCTGCTATGTTTTCAAGAACAAACCCAAAACCTGAGGGAGCCTGAGTGGCATAGGAGGCTAATGCCTCCTACTAAGGCAGCATTTAATATCCAGCTGCCTGCAATTACTGCGAGTTCAATTGTCACCAGGCCCAAGGTCGACTCAGCCTTCCATCCTTTTTAAGGTGGGTAAATTGAGGACCCAGTTTGTGGGGGCAATAAGCTGACTTTGTATAAATATACAAAAGTATGAAGGCTATTGCTTAACACATTGTAAGCCGCCCTGAGTCTCCGGAGAATGGCGGCATATAAATCAAATTTAAAAAAAAAAAAAACGCAGCACATGTTTGGAACTGCAGAAGCCACAAGTTTTGCTCAAGGCCACCTATGAATCAGGAGAGATCATGTTTGGATAACGTATGGTTTGTTGGAGCAAACACAGATTCATCTAACTTAACAGCCTATTTCCACCAGAAGACAGGGACTTCTGATAAGCAGGAGAAGAAGGAAACAACTGGGATATAAAAGTAGCACGCCTCACCCAAAATGTCTCACATTTTGACAAAATATTTCATTGGATAGAAAAATCTCACCATGAGGATGAAACGAATGTCCAATTTGCCTAACAGTATCCTAAGTCTCATGAGTTACAAGTAGCAAATTGCTCTACATATTGGAAAACTGCTGACCTGGAATGTATTAAGATTGAGCATTTTATTAAGCTGTTTCTTTACTTGGAATAAACAAATGATTGTTCTTATGATATTGTACAAGTAAAATGACTGTTAGTTTTTTGAATGACAATTATTACTCCCTGCATCTTCTGCATTTCATTTCTCCTAGAGCTTACTGTTTTGTATCATTCCATCACTCTCTCTTATATAGCAATAGCAATAGCACTTAGACTTATATAATGCTTCACAGTGCTTTACAGCCTTCTCTAAGCGGGTTACAGAGTCAGTATATTGCCCCCAACAATCTGGGTCTTCATTTTACCCACCTCGGAAGGATGGAAGGGCTAAGTCAACCTTGAGCCGATGAGATTCGAACTGCTAAATTGCAGTCATCCGGCAATCAGCAGAAGCTGCCTGCAGTACTACATTCTAAGCACTGCGCCACCGCAGATCTTATCATTTATTATATCATTTATTGAGGTCTATAGCTGGTGGAGATAGATGTATATTACTGAAATGATAGTACCTGCATGATTCTGCATGACTGCAGGATGGGTGTAACTTATAGATATGTTGATATTTGAGATGCATTGCTATTCTACTAAGAATGCAAGGATGGTTGATGCTTTTGGAATTACTCATGGTTGACAGTCTTCTTCCTCTTACTAGCTAACACTTTTTTTAATTTATTCTTTCATTTGTTTTCATTTATTTTAGGATGAAGATGTAAATATTCATAAGATTGTCCAAAATGAAGCTCTATCTTATGACTGAAAGATATAGAACTTGACATAACGAAGTGGTGTGTATGTTCTGTCTTTTTGTTTGTTGTTGGTTTTTTTTTTGCCCACCTTCCAGTGGCTTACTTGGACATGATCCACCCACATCAAAATTAACAGGTTAAATTTACAGTAAAAATTAACAGTAAATATGGCACCATCACTCTGTCTCACATGCAGACAATGTAGAGGAACACAGAGCTGATCTTAGAGAAGGTACATGATGGCCAACCAGGAATGAGAAATAAGTCTAGCCCAGGGAAACAAAACAAAACAAAACAAAACAAAAATGAAAAAAACCAATTAAGATTGCTTTGCGTAGCCTCTTTTTGATGTAGGAGAGAGGGAAAGGAAGTCTGACAAGCTTTCAAGATTCTGTTATTATAAGGTATATCAATAAAACAGAGTTCTAGTACCCTGTTTCCCCCAAAATAAGACATTCCCTGATAATAAGCCCAATTGGGCTTTTGAGTACATGGCAATAAAGCTAAACGCTTATTTCAGGATTCAAAAAAATTTAAGACAGGGTCTTATTTTTGGGAAAACACAGTATTTCTTGTGCTGTTTCTTGATCCACTAACCTCAAAGTACTAAACATGTACATCTATGTTTGAGCATGTGTGTGTGGTTACACATATAATTAGGATATCTCTGCCCTGATAAACTCTGCCTTTTAACTCCCACAGTCTGACAGGAAAAGTTGGCTTATCTTCAGTTTAAGAAAATGAACATCTGTGTAGTTTTTTTCTACATAGGATGCTGCCAATGCGCTTCTATTTCATTTGCATTTCTAACACCCTTTCAAATTGTACACAAGAAGATACATGAATGCCAAGGACATGTACCAGAAAGCTATGCTTTCCACAAAAACAATCTTCTCTTTATCCCTAAAGGTTGAGGTGCAAAAAGCCACATTTGGAAGAAATGAGCAGAGGCATCATGGAATGTTGTTGTTGTTTTTTTTTAAAAAAGAAGAAGACAGCAGTCATGAGCCTGTAATGGAAACTCTACTCTTTTTTTATGTGCATTGTGCAACACATTACATAGGGATGTCCAACCTTGGCAACTTTAAGACTTATGGACTTCAACTATGGAGTTGAACTCCATAAGTCTTAAAGTTGCCAAGGTTGAACATCCCAACATTAAACAGTAATAGAGTTTTGATCACATGTCATGGCTGCCATCTTGATTTTTTGCTTCTCCTTATGGATGCTCTTGGAAATGGAAGAGTCTCTCTCTTCCTTGGAATTCAGATTTGCTATTGATCTTCATTCATGTGACAAGGATCAATCAATCAAAATCAATCAATTCTAAATGAAGTTCAGAACTATCTGGAAGCCAACTTTTGAAATTAAGTTAGAAGAAAAGGAGGCCTAATCTTTTCCTTGAAATTCTGTGTCTCCCCTTGACATCACTTTGTTCTGCAGCAGGTTAGTCTCAGAGCAGTTGGCAACCACTCCAAAAATCTATTCAGGCAATGTTCACATAACATTTCTAATCTAATTACAGAATTAATTAATTCTCTGGGTTGTGTTTATATATATATATATATATATATATATATATATATATATATATATATATATGATTACAAAGTCACAAAATGACCTTGATTCGCATCATACATTAAGCCCCCAAAGAAATTTTAGTGAAAGTCAAGAGAACCAAATTTAGCATCTGATATTAATGCAGCCATTACATTTGTAGATGTTTGGTCCAATGTGCTCAGTGGGAGCATTCAATTTCAAGGAGCATCCATTTCAATACAGAACAGGCAGGATCTCAGAGTTACCATTAACAGAGATAAGTTGTCTCCAAATTTGTTCCCATAGGTGAAAAATATATAACAACAAATTCAAAATTCTCAACTGGCTGACAAACCGCACTCAATGAATAGTCCTTAATGGGTCTAAGTCTATATGGAGAGAAGTAAGCAGTGGGGTACCACAAGGTTCTGTTTTAGGCCCAATACTCTTCAATATCTTCATAAATAGGGATGAGGGAATAGACGGGGAACTCACCAAATTTGCAGATAATACTAAACTGGAAGGAATAGCTAACACCCTAGAAGATAAGCTCAAGATCCAGATGGATCTTGACAGACTTGAACATTGGGCCCTAGCTAACAAAATGAAATTCAATGTAGAGAAAAGTAAAGTCCTGCACTTAGGTAAGAAAACTCAAAAGCACACATATAAACTGGGGGAAACCAGTCTTAATAGCAGTGAGTGTGAGAGGGATCTTGGAGTCTTAGTGGACAATCAGCTAAATATGAGCCAGCAGTGTGCAGCGGCAGCTAAAAAGGCCAATGCAACCCTAAATTGCATTAACTGAGAGATACAATCAAGATCAAGTGAGGTACTAATACCACTCTATAATGCCCTAGTAAGACCACTCCTAGAGTACTGCATCCAGTTTTGGTCACCATAGTATAAAAAAGATGTTGAGACTCTAGAAAAAGTGCAGAGGAGAGCAAACAGGATGATTAGGGGACTGGAGGCTAAAACATACGAAGAACAGTTGCAGGAACTGGGCACGGCTAGTCTAGTGAAGTGAAGGACCAGGGGAGACATGATAGCCGTGTTCCAATAATTGAGGGGCTGCCACAGAGAGGAGGGGTCGAACTGTTTTCTGAAGGATCTGAAGGCCAGACAAGGAATAATGGATGGAAACTAACCAAGGAGAGATTCAACATAGAAATGAGGAGAAACTTTCTGACAGTGAGAACAATCAACCAATGGAACAGAGGTTGCCTTCAGAAGTTGTGGGAGCTTCATCACTTAAGACTTTCAAGAAAAGATTGGACTGCCATTTGTCAGAAATGGTGTAGGGTCTTCTGCTTGAGCGAGGGTTGGACTAGATGACCTATAACTCTGTTAAAAAAAACCTTATCTCCATTTCCCAGTGTGTATTATGATTCTGAACTATTTCATTCAGCCCCTTTATTTCATGACATTTAGTGAAATTTGCCTCTGTGTGTTCTTTGGCATTATTCCTTTCTATGTTAGCTTTTAAGGAAGGTATTTTTTTTCAGTGCAATGTTGAGATTTCTTTACATTTGTATTTCTCTCTGTCCCGATTCCTCCAGACATACAATCCCATCACCTACTTGTTATACAGCACAATATCTGGGATCCATATCATCTCAGAAGGTACTCGAATAGAAGTAACATTGTCAAAATCTGTTGGATTCCACTGAAGCTTGTAGTCATTCCATTCCTGATGGTAAGGAAGAAGTCTTTGTTTATTCCTTTCTAAGAGGATGATGTGATTATTTACAAGGGCACAACACAGATTATTTATTTGTTTGTTTATTTACAAGACTTATATGGCACCCATCTCATGATACAATGATCCTAAGCAGCTCACAACAATTCATAAAACGTAATTAAACGTAATTAAAAAGAAATATATTGTTCCTCCCATGCACTAGCATAGCTCATAGCTCAACCACGGTCCTAGATCAATACTTGGGGCAAGAATCAAGTCTTCACAGCCCTCTAGAAGGTTAAAAGAGTAGGAATTCCTCTGATCTCAGGTAGGACCTGTTCAAAAGGGCTGGGGTGGTCTCACTGGTCCCACTGGAGGGCCACAAGAAAGGGTGGGGACCTGGAGGATATCCATCTTATCTAATCTAGTAAAACAGGTAGATACCCTCAAGAGAGGCAGTCCTGCAGATAACCTGGCCCTGTGCCATGTGGATCTTTGAAATGTAACCAACACTTTGAATTGCACCAGAAAACAACTTGAAGCCAGTGCAGCTTGTGCGGTAGTGGTGCTACTTGGGTGAGCTTCAGGGGACCCAAACTGTGTGCGTTGCTGCATTCTGGACCAGTTCCAGTTTTTGGATGGTCTCCAAGGGCAGCCCCATAGAGAGCGCATTGCAGTAATCCAAATGACTAAGCCATGGGTGATTATGAGCAAGGCCTCTTGGTCCAGCAATTGGTCCAGTTGATGCACAAGATGGATTTGTGCAAAGGCTCCCCTGACCACAGCTGCCACATGCTCTTCCATCAGGAGCCAAAAAGTCCAAGAGGACCCTCAAATGATAAACCAGAACTGTAAGGGGTAATGATATCCATCCAAAGTCAGAAATATGTCTTTTTTTCTGCAAAGCAGGACACGCTAACCCAGAAAAATCTAATTAGGGTTAATAGTAACCAAGACCAAATCATGGGAAAACAGCTGTTAGCTTTTTACCGAACTTGATGGTATGAACACATCATCTCAGACATTGTCTTCCCTGGTTTTTAAAAAGGATTAAATAAACAGACTATAGCTCTCAAAAATACAATATATTGGCCAGCCTACAGTAGACACCCACCATATTCAGACATGGGTAAAAGTTGGAAAAACAACACAAGGTTTGCTATAATGCCCTTTGGATTCTCTATTAGAAGTGAAAAAACGAAGGAGGACACTACCCCCTTTACATGGTACAAGATCCACTTAATGTTGTTGTATTTGGATAATTGGTCTTTGGAGTCTCCCAGCTTCAATTTTACTAGATTGTACCTGTCCTGCTTACCTGTTTCAGCCAAACATTTGTGGTCATCATTTGATTCTTTTCATCCTTTGTAGGCAAAGAAAAAAGTAGAGGTATTTGGATTGAATGGAAAAACACACTTTAAATTTTGCCACTGCATTAAACTCTAGAAAGTAGGGCAAATTCTGTACTTGTATGGCTGGTTTGTTCAGTATGCTAGATAAGGCTAAAATTGGACATGGCGGCATATAGCAAGAACTCAGCTGTTGCCTTAGCAGGTTGTGTGAACCAAGCCATTGAGCTAAACATAAGGTGAGTCATTTTGGGGGGCACAGCATATTCCATGAATCTATATATATATAAACCAAATACCACTCATTCATCATGAAATCTCCAGAACGATAAAGCCTACAAATTTGAAAATTGGCATGTATGTTCCTCTTGACTTCTAGGTGCTCGCTAAGAAAGGATTTTTCGAAATGACCATCAGATCATTAATATTTCATATACAGTACTTTATTCACAAGCTCTGATGCTAAGGAGTTAGATGTTCTACTCCCCCTCCCCACTTGAAAGGAACTCTGTCCCAACTGCCAGTTGCCTTATAGTAACATGCTCTGATGCTACCCCTTCACGTGGGCATGGCCAGCATGTGACTCATCCAGCCTGCGGGCTGGGACATTCTACTCCCACTCCCCCTCTGTTCCAACTGCCAGTTGCCTTATATTAACACGCTCTGATGCTACAGAGTTACACATTCTACATTAAGTTTCAGGCTTTAAGTGTCAGTTTATCAAGCCCGAGCACATAGTTTTGTAGCGAAGCATAGGCGTCCAGCTAGAACAACAATATAATTGCTGTTTGTCTAGTTTTAAGCAGGTTGTATGAACTCAGCCTCTGGAAACACTAAGGATAGCAATCCCCTTTTTTCATCAGAGTGAAGAGCCCAGATACCTTCTTTCTGACCTTTGAGAATGAGTGTAATAACTGGTTGTGAAAGAGCTGTGATGGTGCAGTGATTAGAATGCAGTATTGCAGGCTGATTCTGCCCACAGCCAGGAGTTTGATCCTGACCAGTGCAAGATTGATTCAGTCTTCCATCCTTCCAAGGTCAGTAAAATGAGGACCCAGATTATTGTGGGTAATTTGCTGACATTATAAACCACTTAGAGTTCTGTAAAGCACCATGGAGAGGTATATAAATCTAAGTGCTATTGCTATCATGTTTTCCAAAACATCTAAAGAAACATATATCCCTGCCTGTTTCATGTCTTCCATGATACATATAACGCAAATCATTTTCTAGCAAAAAATTCCCAAACACATTCATTTTGAAACTGCAAAGCCAATTCCAAAAGAGGGATTTAATCTGAATCCTTTCTCTTATTTTCATAGTACATTGACAATGCAATTAATATGTGTTTTCTCCAGCTGCAAGTATTTTTGCTGAAAGTGCTACAGAAAGATCAAGTGCCAGTTTGTATACATACCACATCAATTAGCTGAGCTATGGACAGTCCAAACCTGACAATCACAACATCAGAGGTATTGGGGACTGGCCTGGACCACCGGTTGTAAGCATGGAAAAGATATCTGAAGAGCCGTTCTTCTGCCTGAGTCTGTGTCCGGCCTTGGAGAGATGCAGATTCTACAAACAGGAACATGCAAACCTGTTATGATCAGCCTAACCAAACTTTAAAGCCTGGCATATCATTCTCAAATATTGCAAATAAGTATTGCAAGCCAACATCTAAATCAGTTTGAACAATGAAATTAAATATTGAGATCAATATTCAAACATGACCAGATGTTTTATTTTTAAATATTTAAGCTGAACAATCCTTCCACATTTCTTACATTAATCATTAATCATCGGTAAAGCCAAAATCAGCAACTTTATTGAGCCTTCAGCATCTTTATATGATTTTGCATAATGGCCTAGGTGGCTCAAATAAATAAAAAAATCTCCCCCACCCCCAGATCTCGCAAGACTGCTGTATTGTGCAAGAGTTTCTCATGTCAAGGTCTATGCAAAGACAGAAAACTCCATAAACTCTTACATACTGATGTGAACTTGCATGAGACTGTGGTAATTTTTGCAGCCATTATTAGGTAAGGTAGTAAAGAGTTGTGTGGGGAGATGACACACAACCATATAAATTTGTTAAATCAAACAATCAATCACTAGAATCCTAAAGCTGGAAGAAGGGTTCATTCTGCTCAGTGCAGGCATCCAGATTAAAACATAGGAAACAAATGATGGATGAGACTGAGAGAGACAGAGAGAGAGACAGAGAGAGACAGAGAGAGAGAGAGAGAGACAGAGAGACAGAGACAGAGAGACAGAGACAGAGAGAGACAGGGAGATAGAGAGACAGAGACAGAGAGACAGAGACAGAGACAGAGACAGAGAGACAGAGACAGAGAGAGCGAGAGAGACAGAGACAGAGAGACAGAGACAGAGAGACAGAGAGAGACAGAGACAGACAGAGACAGACAGAGACAGAGACACAGAAAGAGAGACACAGAGAGACAGAGAGAGAAAAAACAAACTATCAAAACAAGTTAGTGATAAGCATTACTTGAACTTGCACCTATATTCTATTGCATTATGCACAAATGCATTTATATATAGAAAAACTCAAAAATGCAAAGCTCCTGAGCAGAAGTTGGCATGCATAAAAAGGAAATGTACCAGCTCAAGAAGACAAACAAAGCTTAAGGAAAGGATATAAGCTTCATGTTGCCACAAATTAACAACAGAAAATATGGAAGCTTAGATGTATTCATTATAAATCCTAGCTTTGAACTAGTCATATCTTCAGGGCAGTCTTAAAAGTCAAGATGGCAATTGTAGCTTGGATCATCGTAACACTCCTTTATGATTTTTAATAGTAATTAGTTTTTACCATTAGTAATAGTAATTACACAACAGAAGCAGATGGAGGCAAGGAAACATAGTTTGCCCAGGATTGGAGTGAGATGCCAGTGGTAAGAAAACAGCTAGGCTTGACCAGATCTGATGGCCAAGATCCTACAAGGAGTTTCAGTGACATAGGCTTGGCCATGTAAGGAGCAGAACTGTTTCAAAGGAAAGATTAAATTGAAATCTTCACAGCCCTTCACAACTATGCTGCCTCTTCTAAGACTCCTTAAGAGATTTTAAGGTTGCACCTCTCAAAGCCAAAGGAGATGGGAATTGTGGGAGTAGCTTGTAAATAAGTCTTTTCTAACTTGATTTTTGCTGTGAGGTTCTTGGTGCCCCCTGAGCTTGGTTATTTTCTTGCAGATGTTTTATTACCCACCTAGGTAACATCTTCAGTGCTAGAGATGACACCTAATTGAGTAATGGAATGTCTGTAAGAAAACAAGCAGGCTCAGGGAGTATCAAGACTCCACTGTTCAACTCTTACAAATATTGTCTTCTATTGAAGAGAAATGAACACCCAAAGAAAGATTAGGAGGAACAGTTGATCTGGTGTCCTTTTCCAATTTACATTATTTTCATTTGTTTTTAATATTCTACACCAACCGGAGTCATTATGGTATGTATGCATGTGCCTTTATCTACTTTTTGAATCCTGGTGACTGCCTGGATTAATCCATGCACTTGTCTTGGCAAGATTTTCAGAAGTGGTTTGCCATTGTATGCTTTGCAGAGTTGAGAGAGAGTTGCTGGCCCAAGGTCACCCAGCTGGCTTTGGGCCAGTGACTTTGGCTTTGTGTCTAAGACAGGACTAGAATTTATGCTTTCTAAGCTTGAAACCGTGTATGTCACACAAATGCATCTTGCTACGAAACCTGGAAAGCTAAGCAGGCATGGGGACCATTTTTCTGCATCAAGTCTTTCCATGGCAAATCTTTAGGTAACTCTAGATAAAGGAAGATATGGTTGCGGAGGCCAGTTCTGAGTTGGAAGTATACTAAAGAGCAAAGTTTTGGACCAAATTACAACTGGTGAAGTTGCCAGTAGAAATGGAAAGCTTTTTAACTAATGAGACTTGTATTCCATCAAAGATTTTCTGGTTCTTTGTTTATCGCCTCCATTGTACCGAAGGAGTTCTTTCATTTGAACTCATACTGCTGACATCCTTAAAAACTAATGGTTCAGAATGTCTTTGCATTCTGAGTTAAAATACCTTTTGGACAACATCAGGAACAATACCTAACACTCAGGTCTTGCATAAGCAACATTGTACATATCTGATAGATGCCTAGCAATCTTTGGGAACATAAAGGAGACAGAAAAAAAGTTAAGGGAAAAATGAGGCTGTTGCAAAAAAAGTCCAAGGGAGGTGTAAAACATGGGAAAAAAAGACTTCGCAAAACTGTCTTAATTATACTAAGCATAAGTTGTGTAGGAGAATTGCTTTGGTAGGCTTTCAAGAATCTGATGTGTTACCTTACCAGCAATAAATACATTTCCAGAAACTCAAATAGTTCTTGTTTCCCGAGTTTGCCAGCTTTACAGGAATTGAGAATATAAGACAGTATAAAACAGTATCCTGGTTTAAAACTTAATCTGAATATTGCACGTAATATCCACTTCAAGCAGTTTTTAAAGCTATGAATAACAGAATAACAGAGTTGGGAGGGACCTTTGAGGTCTTCTATTCCAACTCTCTACTCAAGCAGAAAACCCTAGACCATTTCAGACAAAAGGCTGTCCAATCTCTTCTTAAAAGCCTCCAGTATTAGAGCACCCACAACTTCTGGAGGCAAGCTGTTCCACTGGTTAATTGTCCTAACTATTAGGAAGTTTTTCCTTAATTCCAGGTTGTTTCTCTCCTTCAATAATTTCCAACCGTTGTTTTTTGTCTTCCCTTCAGGTGCTTTGGAAAATAAGTTTCCCCCTCTTCTTTGTGGCAGCCCCTCAAAAACTGGAACACTGCTATCATGTTACCCCTAGTCCTTCTTTTCTCTAAAGTAGACTGACCGTACCCAATTCTTGCAACTGTTCTTTGTATGTTTTTGTCTCCAGGCCCTTAATCGTCTTAGTTGCTCTTCTTTGCACTTTTTCCAAAGTCTCAACATCTTTTTTTGTAATGTGGTAGCCAGAACTGGATACAGTATTCCAGGTGTGATGTTGAGACTTTGGAAAAAGTGCAAAGAAGGCTTTATAAAACAGTACTAATATTTCACATGATACTGATTTTATGCCTCTGGTTTATGCAACCAAGGATTGTATTAGCTTTTTTGGCTGCTGCCATACACTGTTGGCTCATTTCAAGTGATCATCCACTAGGACTTCAAGGTCCCTCTCACAGTTACTGTTTTTGAGCCAGGTTTCACCTAATCTGTACTTGTACCTTTGGTTCTTCCTGCCTAGGTGTAAAACCTTGCTCTTCTACGTGCTTTCTTTTTTAAGCGGGTAATGCTTTTAATGCGGTTTATGTATTTATTTGCAAATTCATATTCTAGATCTTCAAGATGAGATAATGCATTGGGATAAATAAACTGACAAACTGCTTTGCCAAAGAACTGTCAGAATAGAAACAAATCCAGCAATGGGAAAAGCGAGTAAATCACTTAATAAATAGGTGGCGTTGGCTCAGGCAGCTTTCCTTGCCCCCAGGGGCAGACTGACACAAAGAAAAAGTAGCTGGTCTGCATCTGAGAGGCTTTAATCTGCCCCTTGGCAGCCCAGGTTTTTTTTCCCCCCTGCTGTTGGCAAGTGGATTTGAAATACAGACACAGCCCTACATCTCTGTGAGTGGAATCATTGGAGGAGCACTGAAAGAAAGATCGTACAAGAGCAAGCTTGTGCAATCGACACTCTCAGAAGCATGCAACACCAAAACTCCCATCTGTTAACTGACAGCTGATGAAGGAAACTGCAGAAGGACATTTGCCTTGTTTTATAGCTGTTCATACATTTATTGTGATATTCATACAGGTCAGGATTCAAGTCAAGGTTCTGAATTTTGCCTCTGGAATTCACTCAAAGTGAAAAACCAACCATAAGTGAATAGAGGTTTGCCAAGCAGGGACAGGAGATTAAAACTGTCAAAATGGCAGGGGGTGGTTGCCATCAATAAACACTCCCGTCCTTTTTGAAGATGCATCACACCATTCAAAAGGGGCAAAATGCATGCTTTGTCTGCCGTGGTGCTGATTTTGACACTTCCCTTTCCATGAATGCCAGTGAGGTTTGTCATCAGAAACAAACTGGGTGCTGGGAATCTGGATGACCTGAACTTGTAATTAATTGGATGTAGAAAAGAGATAGGGAAGGGGAGAAGTATTAAAGGAACAAATGGAAACAGAGCTAAGAATCATAAAATGAAATAAAGAGGTTCTAACAGACAGAATGGAACCTGGATGGAAATCATGGAATTGGACTTTCTGAAGGAATTGGAAGGAAAAGTATCAAAGGTATGGAGTTGTGGGTGCAGGAACAGAAATATGGGACAAAAAGCAGATCTAAGGACTCCACTTGATACAGAGCTACCCCACAGATGGCTTTGAACATAAATAATATCCCCCTGAGCAGTACAAACAGACTATAGCTATAGCTGGCGGGAGAATTCTTGGAGTTGACGTCCACAAGTCTTAAAGCTGCCAAGTTTGGGGACCCCTGGACTAGCCAAAATCAGCTTGCCTTTTAGTATCTTGGGCTTATATCCTTTAGCACTAAATAAGTTAAACCAACACTTGAATTGCACTTGTGTAATAGTCACAAAATATATGTTCTATTGCTAAAGGACCTGGAGCTTGTCAGCACACATGCTGCTTTTTACACCAACTGCAATTTCCTAGCAGTCATCAAGGGCAGTCTCTGAAAGAGTGAACTGCAGTAACCGCATCTGGAGATCATGATGATGATATGAATTACTATTGCCAGAGTTTCCTGCTCTAAAAAGCTGCAATTGACCCATCAACCAAAGCTGCTTAGACATAATCACAGCTTCTACCTACAAATCTAGGCAGAGCCATAAATCCAGGAACCTCCCAAGTTACAGACATGCTCTTCTGGATAACTTCTTTTAAAGTCACCAAGGGAGGCACCTAACTACTATAAAGTCACTGAACAAACTGCCACACTGTCTCATCAGGATTCAACTCCAGACACTGGGAAGTGACTTCTATAGCATCTCCTCTTTGGCTCTGAATAGAGAAGTACAACCAATAAATCAATGATACCTCTCCCCCAACCAATGGATGAGTTCCTCTAGCAATTTTTAATTAATGCTAAATGGCACAGATGAGAGGATGGACACTGCAGCATCCCATATGTAAGAGGTGCTTGACCACTCATCCCCTACCCCTACTGACAGGTATTACTTATCCAAGTAATAGTAAAACCAGTATAAAATCATTCCCCCAATTCCTGAAACCTTATAGACAGTCCAGAAGATACCCACTGAGTAATACAAAAATAAATCTCTTTAACTGATTTGACATTGGGACATCTCAAACTTCTTTAGTTTATGCATTCCTTTGCAACATCCTATTAATCACTCCCTACACTAATTTGCATAATAAGACACTATTTAAAGAGGGAGGTAGATAATTTTACAATTGAGGTGGTGGAGGGGAAAACATAGATGTCCCTTACCTGACAGCAGCACAAACCAAAAGAATAGGATGATCCAGAAAGCTAGAAATCCACTCATAAACAGCTCCATCTTCTCAGAGGTGGTTGTTCATCACTTCTCCCTGAAATTCCTAGCCCAGGGATAGAAATTTGGTCAGTGCCTCTTTCACTGGAAAGTCTCACAAAATGATGTCTAGGAGGTGAATGAATATACACATTCATCCTTTTGATTCCATCAGGGAAGGTAGCTGAGCTCAGTACTGCATGAGTTGGGTCTTATCATTGGAGGAACTTCTTGTCACCTGAGATTTGAACACCAACAGGGACCTTCACAGCGTAGAGACACTTCAAACATATTGTCCCACGTTTACATGGGAACAAAAGAAAGGAAAATGTTTGATTGCCACTTAAGGCAGGACACGCAAGCAAATCTGCAGGCAAGGACAATAGGACCTAAGAGTTAGGACCCCAACAGAATGATATCATGAGGATGGAAGTAGGACTGGTGTTAATAATCCAGTATGTTTTAAACAATACATGCCATGGATTACAAGAGAGAAGATGAGATTAATCCCTCATGGTAGGAGTGTGGGAGAGGTTTGAACCTCCAGTGCTGAAACTGGGATTCAGGCAGTTGTTTTTTGTTCCTTTCTAAAACAGGATACATTGATTAGGGCAGAGGTCTTCAAACTTGGCAGCTTTAAGACTTGTGGACTTCAACTCCCTGAATTCTCCAGCCAGCATAGCTGGCTGAAGAATTCAGGGAGTTGAAGTCCACAAGTCTTAAAACTGCCAAGTTTGAAGACCTCTGGATTAGGGTTTAAGAATCACAAATATACACATAACAGAGGGAGGGAGAGAGGAGGGCCCATAAATATCTGCACCTTACATACTGTACATTCACGTTTTCCAAATGACAAACTTGTACAAATTTGTATACACCATGATGAGTTAGATAAGAGCTGTCAAACTCGCGGCCCGTGGGCCAGATGCATCATGTGCTGGTTTAGCAAAGGGGGCGGGAGTCCGTCCGACGATGCATCATGTGCTGGTTTAGCAAAGGGGGGGGAGACGTCCGACGATACGTCACATGCCCGGCTTAGCAAAGGGGGGGAAGTCACGATACGTCACATTAGGATGCCATGACGATGTGGGTTTGACACCTCTGAGTTAGATCCTTTCAGCAGATACAGGCTGGTAATAGAGGAGTGAAGCAAATTGAGAGAACACTTTCTTTGCTTTTGAGAAAGCTACGTATACAGATATGTCTACATCTTGCCTATTATTCTCTCAGTTCTCTTTCCTACTTCCTACTTTTTAGTGCCTGTAATAGCAGTAAAGAAGGGAAAATATAAATGGGAAGGGATGAGAGTGATTCATTTTAAGATCAGGATAGACCATTCCAAGAAGCACAGAGTAAGCAAGAGGATGAAACCACATGTATACAATACAGTGCTTTATTTTCTATAACAACTAACCAAGTGTGCATTTTGTGCACAATGTAAGGCATTCATTTTTCTCCATTATTTCCCATTTTTAAAAGCAGCTAAAATGTTGACATCATCCACTCTGGGAAAGTTCAGAGGGCTACGAATACAGTAATGGCAGGCCCCATAAGGCCCCAAATCACATTCTTTACATAATATAATTTTTAATGAGGTTCATCATAATATAAAATACAAATGAAAATAAAGATAATAGGGAAAGAAACAGAAGGGGACAAGAAGCGTTGGGTAAAGGGGACAGAAAATAAAACAATAACCTCCAAAATATAAAACACAGTTACAACCTCAGCTTTTTACTTTTGCATATAGAGAAAATATAGTCATTTCTGAAACACCAAACTAATCTAATTAGCAAAACCCAAAATCAAAATTTCATATATATTTTTTTCCCTGGTTTGAGCACAAAATGTAGAAGTGGTCTCTAAGTAGAAGCAAACTGTGTAGGTTCTTTTCTTTAATTAAAACCGTTAATTTTGCCCTCTCTGCTAGTTCCATCAATTTTTCCCATCTGTTGTTCCAGTGTGGGAATTGACCTGGGTCACATTCTGTACGGCCCTGCTTTTGGTTATAATCACATCAGACCATTTGTAATATTCAGGGCATCTGGTTCAATCTCCTGCTCTCTTTTTTTTTTACACTTCCTCACTAACACAGAGACTGGTTCAGTTAGAACACTATATAGATATCAAAGAAGGGGTCATTTCCACATAGAAATGACAAGAAAGTAAGACTTCAAGGCTCTACTTAAATTAATAGGCTTTGCAATCTAAAAAAAAAAAAGTAGATATGTTCTGAATTTTCTGTGCCATAAATGTATGTATCAGGAGGGGAAGTAGTCATGTTTGAGCCCGAGCCAACATATCCTATTATAAAAAGGAGCCCAAAGCAACTGTCTGAATCCCAAACAGCTCTCAATGCTATAACGTAGTTCTTTTTAAAACTTGGGAATTTGATAGCATTGGAGTCCAGGCCAAAATAAAGAACGAAAAAACACCATTTGCATGCAGATCTTTTCCTTTCAGAACTATAAATCCTTTGCTACTAGAAACTTACTGTATTTTTTGCATTATAAGACGCACTTTCCCTCCCCGCCCCCCAAAAAAGTGGGTGGAAATGTCTGTGCATCTTATAGAGAGAATATTGCAGCTGGGGGGAGGGGGGTTGGTCAACGGTGATATTCGCTGCCGTCCACCACCACCGGGGAACACTGGAGCCTTTGCTGCCAAGCAGCTGATCGGCAGTTGAATAGGCCTCCTGGAATACCACCAATCAGCTGTTCTAGGGGGTGGGGATTGCCACTGCCATTTGCTGCTGCCATTCTCCACCGCCAATCGCTGCCAATCGCCACTGCCAAATGGTGGCAGTGGCGACAGGCAGCGGTGGTGATCAGCAACTATCGGTGATGAACAGCAGCAAACAGCAGTGGTGAATGGCAGCAGTGAATGGCAGCGGCAAACGGCAGTGGCAAACAGTGATGGGAAACAGTGGCAGCAAATGGCGGTATTCCGGGAAACCAATCCAACCACTAATCAGCTGCTTGGCAGCTAAGGCTTCAGCTTTCCCCACAGCAGCAACTCAGCTCAGTTAACCAGCAGCAGGCATAACAGAGCAGACCCCTGACGAGCCATGTGCTGGGGCTGCCATAATGTGCTGAAGCTGATCAGGCTGTTTGCTGTTTGCTGCAAGGATGCTAGCCAGATGAATACCGAATGGATGCTGGGAGGCAGAGGCA
Organism: Masticophis lateralis; assembly: GCA_030761175.1. NCBI lineage: Eukaryota > Metazoa > Chordata > Lepidosauria > Squamata > Colubridae > Masticophis > Masticophis lateralis. Next base: position 27,750,819 of record JAUDYJ010000001.1, read on the forward strand.
GATTTTTTTCCCTTGTTTTCCTCCTCTAAAGCTAATGTGCATCTCATGGTCCAGTGTGAAAAATACGGTAACTATTCTTCTGACAATTTGGCAAATCGCTATATATTTCATTTGGCACACAGAAGACTTCACGGCCAATTTTACCTAATTGAAAATATCAGGTGTCTCTTTGCAGTCCCAGGAGACAGCACAACAGCCAAGTGGACAGGGCAAGCAGATGTCTACTTCCAAGAGGATAAGCACAAGAGTACCTCTTTCAGGATTTTGTCCTTCGTCTCATCTAGACTTCTGAACGGAAGAAGAAAAAACAAGATATGATAAAAAATATTAACAGAATTATCATCAGCAGGCATGCGTGGTACTACCATGTTTCCCCAAAAATAAGACCTGTCTTATACTTTTTTTGAACCCTGAAATAAGCGCTTGGCCTTATTTTCAGGGAGGTCTTATTATTTTGGGGTGCATGGAGCAAGACGGGGCTCTTCTTGTCATCTTACCTGATTTCCAGCTCTGTCTCCCTAACCTTAACTAGAGGAAATGATGGGGACTGGCTGCACGTGCGTTTAAATATTTTCAGGGAGGGCTTATTATTCAGGGAGGTCTTATTTTCAGGGAAACAGGGTACTTAGACCTACTTCAGTGAAGAACTGTGTGCCAAGGGGGCCATGCCATTCCCTTGGCAAAGCAAAGAGGTGACACAGTGGAGATTGATAAGGCACTTTGTGTCACTTAGCCTATCTTGACCAGCATTCACACCAGTTGGAAGGTCTTTCTTCCAGCTATTGCAATTGCCAGAAGAGAGGGAGAAAGTAATAATGTAACCACTTTGATCTTGAAAGGGGGCCACCTGGGTTCATGGGGGGGGAAGGCTTCAGATGAGCCTTCTTCAAAGCAAAGCACCACCTTGAAGATCTGTATAATCCTAATCATCAGATATAGTTGTGGAGTGGAGTGGAGTGGAGTGGAGTGGAGTGGAGTGGAGTGGAATGGAATGGAATAGAATAGAATAGAATAGAATAGAATAGAATAGAATAGAATAGAATAGAATAGAATAGAATAGAATAGAATAGAATAGAATAGAATAGAATAACAGAGTTGGAAGGGACCTTGGAGGTCTTCTAGTCCAACCCCCTGCTTAGGTAGGAAACCCTAGTATAGCAAAGTCATTGTTTCCAGAGCACCAATAATTGTCAAGCCAAAAGGGAACTATCCACACATAAGCAGGAAGTATCAACTACTTTGCAGAAATGTGAATATAGGCAGAATTAGATAGATATTTTGGGAAAGTGTAGGGAATGGGACTGGTTCAGTGAGGAACCAGCACACTGTTTGGTGCTGGGGAAAAACAATAAACCCCAAACCCATTGGTTCTTGCATCTCCCAACATACTCACCAGTGTGGTGGAGTTAAGATACTCCATCAAGTTCTCTATAATAATCCGTTCCGACCCTCTCAAACATATTTTGCTGACTGCAGGTCAACATAGTAATTAACCTAAATCAGGGACTGAGTAAAGTGTAAACTCACACCTTCCATGTCAAAAAAAAAATATTCTCCACCATTCTTTATGGAACAAATTAGAGAAATTTCTATAACCCAAGTCCCCTCATTTTACAATGAAAATGAATCAGAGCTTGAGCAAGATATTCTGACTATTTACAGTGATAGGTACATTTGAAAAATGAAACAAGGAACAGACAAATGAGAGCCTGCCATTTGGTTAGTCAGATGCGTCTTGTCTCATCCATTCACTTTTGCATCAGATCCCAGACAGGTCAAATATCCATCAATTTGGCAACCTCCATTCTGCCTGCTGTGGCTTATTTACCCAATAACCCTGACTTCCACTGCTTTGCGGGAATTTACTGCCACAACGCTGGAAGGCTGGCCAAGCTGAGTCAAGCATTCTCTTCAATGGCTGCCCACAGTGCCCTGTGCAACATTATTTGCACAACACTGTAGCTTCTGCATCATCACCCCTTGTCTAAAAACTGTAGCAATCTTTCTAATTGCAGCAGAAAGAAGCTAGGATAAAGCACAATATTCACTGATTGATGGTCGGAACAAGAAGTCCATTTGCTTTAATAACATAATTGCTTCTCCATCTGATAGCATCTTGAGTCTAACTTGATCTGTTACTCCATTACTAAGTTACTCCATTACGTTTGTCCATTTCATGCAGATGATTAAGCACTCAGGAAAAGGACTATATGATGACACACTCAGGGATGAAGTCCTGTATGCTGCATATTTATTTCCAATTTTCAAGGATACCTTAAAAAAAAAAATCTAACAGTTTGTTTGGACTTTTATCATTGATAAAGCAATGATTTAAAAAAAAAACCCAAAAAACCCAGCTAACCTTAATATGGGGCCCAGCCTGGAGAGCTCTCAAAACTCTCAGAAGATTGGGAGGGTGAGTTAAGTCTCCCAACCCTCTCCCTGGTGGTCCAGTGTAACTAGTAGGAGCCAAATGAAACACCAGTTGAGACAAGAATCCTTTAAAGCAGAGATCTCCAACCTTGGCAACTTTAAGCCTGGCCGACTTCAACTCCCAGAATTCCCCAGCCAGCCAGCTGGGGAATTCTGGGAGTTGAAGTCGGCCAGGCTTAAAGTTGCCAAGGTTGGAGACCCCTGCTTTAAAAAGACAAACAGAAGCACCTTCCTTCTTCCAAAAGACTTTATTAGTTCTGATTTTGACTAGGGCATTTACTGAGTGCAAATAAATTCAATATGATTTGTGATAAATATGCTGCTTTGCTGCTTTGAGCTGTTTAAACAGTTGAAGGCAGCGGGGACCAGTGAAACAAAGAACAATCATTTCTGTGGTGGTAAAGCCAATTAGAAGCTGCTGGGGGGGGGGGAGCAGGGAGAGATGGGACACAGAAATCTATAGCAGAATCAAAACAGGCAGAGTGTGATGTCTGCCCAGAACTGCCTGCTTGGCATGCATCCTCAGCAGAGTTTGAACTGCAGAAACATTCCTCAAAGGAAGATCTAAGTAGAATTAGAATTAGAATTAGAATTAGAATTAGAATTAGAATTAGAATTAGAATTTATTTATTTATTTATTTATTTATTGAATTTCTATACCGCCCTTCTCCCAAAGGACTCAGGGCGGTGAACAGATTAAGATTTCATATACAGAATTTCTATATAAGATTTATAATTTCTATATAAGATATATAATTTCTATAAGATTTCATATATAGAATTAGAATTAGAATTAGAATTCTTTATTGGACAAGTGTGATTGGACACACAAGGAATTTGTCTTTGGTGCATATGCTTTCAGTGTACATAAAAAGAGATCTAAGTAAAATTAAAAAAGAAAAAAAGGTACTATAGATGATCGTGGTGGGGAAGCCTCTTTCCTGAAATGAGGAAAAATAAAAACACTTAAGCTTCTTTCAGCCCACAAGAGACAATAGGAGAATGGGGACCACATTTTGATAGCCGTGTAGAGAGGTGGGGGGGGGGGGTTCTCTGTCTCCTCTGTAACTCAGACTTTTAAGATCCAACCAATGACATTTTGGGCAGCAGATTCAAGATGGAAAAAAGGCAGTACTTTTTCACTTAATGCATAATTACTTCTATCCCTTGCTGCCACATGATACCCACTCATAACAGAAGCTGGAAGGGGGAATTGGACATGTGCAATAATACCAAGCAATGTTCCCCTCAAGGGCAGATGCTGGGGGCACAAAGCATGGGGCTCACTGTTGCCTTCATGTCAGGTTTTGGGGAGCATCTGGCTAAAAACTCAGTTGGAAAGAATAAACAATCTCTTGCTCAATGCTGCAACAAGGATGCGGCTTCTGTCCCAAATGATTAATCAAGAGATCTCTGATCCCCAGCACTGGGAACTCCCACATCCTGCAAATTTAACAACTTCATAAAAGCAATCCACGGGTTCCCTGACAGTATCCTTCATGCAACAAGCCTTGGTTTTGGAGGCAAATCCTAGAGTTTGTAGGATTCCTTCAGCAGACTAGCTGTATTTTCTCCACCACCACCCTCAAATGGGGGCTGTAATCTCCAAATCTACCTCTTTAGTCCTGAATATGTCTATAAAAAGTTCTAAAATGTTGTGAAAGTAAGAGTGAAGCTAGGACATGGTCCTCACCCCACCTATAAGGCAGAGATGACTGATCTCAAAACTCTGAGGCTCCAAGGAGGGAGGCATGACACATCGGCAGGGACTGCAGTAAATATTGCCAAAACCCCCCCACAAAAAACTTGTATTAGTGCTGATTGTCACTGCTTAAAAGCAAAATACCTGTCATTGTAGCTGGCCAAAGAACCTGCAGGACCAATGGTCATCATGGAGATTTCCAAACAGGGATACCTTCATTTGTATACATTTATGTATCTGTCACATGCATTCACATACACGTGTATCATTATTAATCGCTCCCCCCCTCCTCCGCCCCACTCAAACTCTCAGATAGGCGCGTGTAGAGCTAAAGTGTCTGGGTTGCAAAAAAAATCCGAACTGTCTGCTGTCATCTGGTGGCCGTCCGGATTGCTACAACCTAGATACGATGGCCCCAGGTGCACTAAAACGCGGGAGAGCCGTCCTACATTGCAATTTGTCGGATCCTCCCTTTGCTGATGCTGCCGACGCCGCCTGTCTTAAAGGGAGGGAAGGATGGACTCCTGGAAATCGGGACATTTTTGGGACATACCGGGGGGTGGGGGACGAGTGTGAGGCAGCAACGCCTAGAACGTGCCCGCCCCCCCAATCGAGAGAAAAAGAGCGAAGCTTATTTTAGCTCCATAGGTGAACAAGGCTAAGCAAGCAAAGGGAACGCACGGAAGCAGCTTTAACTCGGAGCCTTTCCCGCTTGCCCTATGTGTTAGTAGCGCCTCCTAGAGGTTGCTGGAAAGAAAACTTCTCCCGTTTGTGCTATCTGAAGTTTTTCCAAGAGGAAGGTGGGGGGACCGCGAGAAAAGTCAAAGTCAAAGAGAAAAGTCAAAAAGGCAGCGGGCCTGGTGGAGGCGCTGTCCGAACTGGTGCAAACGCAACACTTTATATATTTCTGAGTTTTATGCTGTACATCGCGCTTCCAGCTTATAGGGCATCATATTCATAGACACTGTGCCTACAGTTAAGGGTGTCATAACGTTGCCATCATGATGGTTTTGGTTTTATTTCACTTTTACAGAGATATTCCATTAATCTGATCATTTATCATCCACCCCACAGTGAGCATGACCTGGGTGCCACTTTAAGGTTACAAAATGAATAAATACCTTTGCCCTTCCTCCATTGAATCTATAGGTATTGTGCTCGCTCGGGCTTTTCAGAGTTAATGGTAAGGGCAGCTTATATTGGAGAGCTTTACAAACTATCCCACCACTTTGCATGTGCCCCTTGGCTAGTGGTGGTGGTGGTAGGGGGTGAGTACCCCACTTTCTCCCCCCCCCCCTGTGACATTGCAGTTCTGATGGCTCAGGGAACTACAACTGGACCCTTGCAATTTCAGCTGCTTCTTTAAATTCTACATATTTATCAAGTCAGTTAACTGTCTTTCCCAGCCTAATGCTGGGAAAGGAGCCTGTGTAGCGTAGGGGGCTAATGCCTCCTACTAAAGGCAGCAATTAACACCAGCTGCCTGTAATTTCTCTGAGTTCAATCCTAGCCAGGCTCAAGGTCGACTCAGCCTTCCATCCTTTCTAAGGTGGGTAAATTGAGGACCCAGTTTGTGGGGGCAATAAGCTGACTTTGTATAAATATACAAAAGTATGAAGGCTATTGCTTAATGCATTGTAAGCCGCCCTGAGTCTCCGGAGAAGGGCGGCATATAAATCAAATTTTAAAAAAAATGCCTTCCAGATGTTACCCTGGAAGTCCTCAGAGTTATATGTGCTCATGTGCAGAATCCCAGATGGGTGAAATGATCTCTGACAACTGTTTAAAGCAGTCCATAAGTCATACTGAAATACTAGTTTAGGAAGGAACCACAGTTTAGCTTACGTTACTTGAACCACTGTTCAGCTAAGATACCTTAACTGCCAAGTTCCCACAAACTCAAGATCTTTAGCTTGTCCCATAGAAGGCAGGTATGAACAGCAAACTGGTGTTCCATTCAATCCATTCAATTTCAGGATGTCCCACTCCTAGATTGATACGCCCATAGAAAGAACTTCTACTTCAAGGTGTCAAATTGGCATCTTCTTGAGAAAAGAAAATAGGTTGGCAAACTTATGTTCTTCCACTGCTCGTTGGAATAGGATTTGTGTTAAGAGGATTTCCTGGAGGATCCTGCCCTGAGAAAACTTTACTTCCTTCTGCTGTTGCTGTGGCCAACTTTTTTTGCACCAACCACTATGCATGGAGATGCCTATGTAATGAGTTGTGCTAACACAGAAAGCAAACCAGTATTACTTTGACTCCGTTCCTCGGGATCGGTACTAGTCTAGTAGCTATTTTGCAAATATTAGAAACCAAAGAACTTACCTTCAGGGAAAAGAAAAGAGGAAACATGTGCTAGCCAGTCTTAAGTAGGCAGAGCCTCCCGCCCTGAAAAGCAGCCTTCTGAATCCCTGGATTCCTAAACTCCAGACGCATCTCCTTAAGTACAAGGTGGAGAATCCACTAGAGCAGAAGCAGGCAAACTGAAAAGCAAAATGTGCACAAACACCCTTCTGGGCATCTCTCTTTCTCTTTCTCTCTCTCTCTTCTCTTCTGTGCTGTTTCTTGGCTATGAGTTCAGCTCAAGTTGCCAAGTGAGCATCAATCGTCTTTCTGCTCTGAAAGCTAAATGGTCCCAGGAAACCTTCCTGTCCAAATGCAGCAATGTGTTTGCATGAAAGAGGGAGAGAGCATTTCTAGTCTAGTGACGACAGAGGCTGGAAGGAGGAGAGACTCCCAGCTGGTTTGTCTGTAGGTGAGAAGAAGGAGAGAAAGGTTTGGAGCTTGGCCATGGAAGGGTAGATACAGGGGGATGCTTCAGGGAAGGGGCAGTTCTGCCAGGCTGCCTAAATTGCCTCTTCATCCTTTGGTGCAAATCCTTCATCCTTTCCTTCACTTCTGTAAAGATTATTTGCCGATGTGAAACAGGCAGACAAATTTGATTAATTTTCAGTACACTGGAAGAACGGAGAAGACCAAAAGAAGGGTTGTTAGGCGGCATCCCGGGCGCATTTCAAACCTTAACCCACAAATTTGGGTCTCCCTCCCCATCCGTAATTTCTCCAGCTGAGAAATGGACATCTAAAAAGTAACTATTTCTCCAGCTAAACATAAGGAAAAATCTTTGTGTGCTAAAATCTTGGAGTGGAAATTAGTCACAGCAGCTTGGGAAATCTGCATATATTGGGAAGGAGGCAGAGAAGACCAAGAAAGAGAAGTACTTCATACAGTGTGCATAAAAACAACATAAAGCAGTGGTGGATTGCCCCCGGTTCGGACCGGTTCTATAGAACCAGTAGTAAAACTGGAGGGAGACTCCGCCCACTGAGCCTGACATCATATGCGCAGAAGAGCATGCGCACATGAGCAAAGCAAGCAAGCACGTGCAGCCCCATTGCAAACTGGTAGTAAAAGTAAGTAGAACCCACCCCTGACATAAAGTACATTTTGATATAAGGGTGGCCATAGATTGTTTGACTAGATATTAACAAAACATACTTGACTTTCCACTTTTGCCATAATTCTGATGGATTGTTTATTATGCTCAGATTTAAATGTATTGGAAGAGGGGGGAGGAGGAGGAAGGAGGAAGAAGGAGGACGAGGGGAAGGAGAAGGAGAAGGAGAGGAGGAAGGAGGTGGAGGAGAAGGAAGGAGGGAGGAGGGAGGAGGAAGAGAAGGAGAAGGAGAAGGAGAAGGAGAAGGAGGAGAAGGAGAAGAAGAAGAAGAAGAAGAAGAAGAAGAAGAAGAAGAAGAAGAAGAAGAAGAAGAAGAAGAAGAAGAAGAAGAAGAAGAAGAAGAAGAAGAAGAAGATGCTTACTCATTAGCTGTAGATAGTTTCTGTAAACCCAAAATAGCAACCCTTCCAGACTGATGACACAATCAGTAGCAATAATAGTCTCTACTGAACTTGGATTTTTGGCCTAATGTACTATATAAACACAACCCCAATGTTTAACTGGGGTGATTAATATAGACATTTCCCACTAATAGAGCAATTGCTTAGATGCTGTTCCATATTTACAGCGGGACAAACTATCACTTAAAATAGCTTATCCCATCCTGGTACCCTCCTGATAATTGGATTATAACACCCATCTTCCTCCAATAGCAATGCCAACTAACATGCAGCTTGCAGTGGGGAATTCTAATGTAACATTTCCAAGAGACAGGTTTAGAGGGTTCTCTTTGTTAAGTGCAAAAGTATAACGACGATGATAAGCCTGCTTGGAAGTTTCAGCTTGTAGGATCAGTCCAAATCAATTCACAGATCAGTATGATGATAGGCTGACCCAATCTAGATTGGTAAACAGGTATTTCTCATCTTCCTAGGCTAGGGCTGTGTGAGAATGACTGGCCCAAAGTTATACAAACATCTAATGTGCCTAAGGGAAGTCTAGAAGATGTGAGAAACTCCTTGTGATCCCACAATAGCCAATGCTAGAAGATGCAGCTTTTCAGTGGCACCACTGTTGACGTGGAATGGTCTCTGCGGAGATCAGGTTGCCCCACCCCCCACCTCTCCACTTTATGTCTTTCCAGAGATTTTCACTCACCACAGTATCTTTAACTTTCTTTTTACATTGCTACAGTGTATGAGATTGATAATTTATTTTCATTCTTTTTTAATATTGTTGTTTTCATCCTATGGATATTTTGACTTTCCCCCCCTCATATCTTGTACAGTGCTGAGAGCTTTGAGATTGCAGTAGGAATTCAATAAGTAAATGCACGGGCACAATCTTTTGTCTAACTTCTGTCATAATAGTTTGAGGGGGTGGTGGGAACATTTTTTTATTTTTATTTTATTTTTTGCATCGAGTGGAAGAGGTGACTTTTATTCAAGACTCCCAAGAGTTTAGGGGACTGAGCAATGATTGGATGACATTTTTACACTCTTTTACTGGTTAACTGAATGGCATCCTGCTTGGCCCAGGATAGTCTGACACATTTTGTGTTTTTCAAGACAAGGAGCAGCAATGAAGACAGGTATATAAGACTATGTGTCAGAATAGTCAAACAATTGGCAACTCCAAATCTCAACCAACAAATGCTCTGTCTTACACATTGGCAAAAAAAAAATCAGAACACAAAATACAAGCTGGACAGATATGACCTAACAGACGACCCTCGCTTTGTCAAGGACCTTGGAGTACTCATCTCAAATGATCTAAGTGCCAGAGCTCACTGTAACAGCATTGCTAAAAGAGCATTAAGAGTTGTTAACCTACTCTTGCAAGGCTTCTTCTCCAGTAATATTGAACTGCAAACTGTATACAAAACTTTTGCCGGACCGGTTCTTGAATACAGCTCATCTGTATGGAATCGAGATATTTCACAAGAAGAGTCCTTCACTCCTCTGCTCGCAACAGAATACCTTATGCCACCAGATTCAAAATTTTGGGCTTAGACAATTTAGAACTTCGCCGTCTTCGGTCTGACCTAAGCATAGTACATAAAATCATCTGCTACAATGCCCTACCAACCAATGAATACTTCAGCTTCAACCAAACAATAAAAGAGTACACAACAGATACAAACTCATGGTAAACTGATCCAAACTAGACTGCAGAAAATACAACTTCAGTAACAGAGCTGTCAACGCCTGGATTGCACTACCTGACTCTGTGGTTTCGTCCCCAAACCCCCAAAACTTTAACCTTAGACTGTCTACTGTAGACCTCACCTCATTCCTAAAAGGTCTGTAAGGGGTGTGCATAAGCGCACCGGCGTGCCTACCATCCCTGTCCTAATGTTTTCTTTTATTCATATCCTTCTCATGTATTTATAATTATGTTTACACTTGTATCTGTCTTAAAATACATCCTTGATGAAATAAAATAAATAAAAATAAATAATTCAATAAAGAATATTTGTAGTTCAGGGTTGAAATGAGAAGTCCTTGGGGCTCTCTGAGCTTAGATTGTTTTCTTGTAGAGGTTTGATTACCCAAACTAGATAACATTATCAGTGCTAACACTGATTATGTTACCTAGTTTGGCTAATGAAACATCCTCAAGAAAACAACCAAGCTCAGAGAGCACCAAGGATCCCCTCAACTATAAATCAGAATTAAATTATTTTGGAGAGATTGGGGAATTAAAAAAAAAACAACCTGTGGTGGAATAGAAGTGCTAAAGCAAGAGCCATCTTTCCCCCCGGAAATTTACAATCTATAATGTGTCAGGTGGGAAAGAATGGGAAGCAGATGAGGCAAGAATTATAAGGAGCAAGTAGAAATAAATAATGCAATGATATCTACCCAGTTTTCACTGGCTGGCAAAGGCAACTAAGAATGTGAGCCAAACAGTTTGGAGAAAAGTGAATGGTTTGAAAGAGATTTTGAGGAAAGAGAGATTGCATCACTGTAAATGTTCTAGTGGAGGTTAGGAGCAGCACTGGGTATTATTTATTCTCTATTTAATATTAGAGAACAAAGATCAATGCAATGAATGAATGAGAAAACAGTGAATTGAAAGGATGAACTAGGAAGTTAGTTTTTAGTGGCGTCTGAGAATTGGTAACTTTGAATTGAAGAGTTCGAGGGGACTTTGCATGGTGCCCATCTAATGCATCACTCTTCCCTTCTCCTCCAAAAATCCAAAGGATTTTTCTCAGTGCAGGAAATCCAATATTTTCTAGAAGACATCCAATGATGAAAACCCTATAATCCTTCTATTGCTAACAGGATGTTTCTTAAAATGTTCCATTGTTCCATTGTAGCAACCTAGAACTAAGAAGAAATTTCCTAACAGTGAATAGAATATAACTTTATTACGGTCATCAACCAGCAATAGACATACAATATTTTTTAAAAAAATATTAATAGTGGATAATTAATAGTGGATAATAACATCCCCGTTAAGAAAATACACAATCTCAAACCGTTAGGGTCACTCCCTAATTTACATGAGTGGAGAGCCGATAAGTATGGGAATAATATATTTTTCCAAAAATTGTTATAAATATCTCCAAAAATTGGCACACGTTGACAGCTATAATTCTGTAACCAATTTTTTTCTTGTGTACATTGCAGTGACACTTCCTAACAGTGAGAACAATTAACCAGTGGAATGGCTTGCCTTCAGAAGTTGTGGAAGCTCTAGCACTGGTGGCCTTTAAGAAGAGCCTGGATAGCTCCTTGTCTGAAATGGGATAGGGGGTTTCCTGACTGAGCAGAGGGTTGGACTAGAAGCCCTCCAAGGTCCCTTCCAACTCTGTTATTCTCTCATTCTGTTATTCCGTACATTCCTGTAACTTAAATCTACTCAAATTAAACCTGGCCCGTAGATTAGAAAATTATAACTTTCAGATTTTCTATCTCAAAACTGATTTTCATCAGTTGCACAATAATTTAAAATAGTTTCGATTTAAAGGTTTAAATAAACAAAGGTCTTGATGATATTGTGATCACCCACAAGACATCCCTGTAAAATAGATCATTTTTTTAAAAAAATTGATAAAGAATTCTCTCTGGCAGCTGAGCTACTTCCTTTCGGCCACAGAACAGACATGAAACTGAGTCTGATCCTCTGTGTTTATTCTGACCTCCACCAAAGTTTTTATCGTCATTTAGCTCTGGCACAGGAGATATACATTTTGGACCATGCCCAAAGTCTGATGAATTTTCAGTAAGTGTACTTGAATGTGAATGTTAACAACTTCGCTGTATCTCATTAGACTTACAGGGCAAGGCTAAATAATTTAAACACGCTGGCAATAGATTAAGATCGGGGCCTAGTACAGGATTTTTAGCTTTAGAATAATTGATTTTCCCTTTTTAACTACAAAAAGGAGTCAAATAATGTATGCCACAAGAGGGCACTGGAGTCAGTAGTAGCTCACCCTGTGTATGGCAGCGAGAGCTGTTCTACTATGTTCCAGAACTAATATTGATCCATCTTTCTCATTCTGCGGGGGGACTAAAGAGACAGCCCGCATTCTGGATTCAAAAAGAAGGATGATAGGCTGAATTCCTGCGAAACACTTTTGGGAAGAAGATGAATGAATTATCCCCAATCTGATACTAACAGAGCTGAGGCTTTCAATGGAGATTACTTTCAGCTCAATATTTCAGCTCAAAGTTGAAAGCTGAAATGAGTCCGTGGTGCTCTCTGAGCTTGGTTGGTTTTTTTCAGGGGTGAAATTCAGCAGGTTTTGGAGAACCGGTAGTGGAAATTTTGAGCAGTTCAGAGAACTGGCAAATACCACCTCTGGCTGGTCCCAGAGTGGGGTGAGAATGGAGATTTTGAAATATCTTTCCCCCAGGAGTGAGAAGGGAATGGGGATTTTGCAGTATCCTTCCCCTGGAGTGGGGTGGGAATGAGGATTTTGCAGTATCCTTCCCCTGGAGTGGGGAGGGAATGGAGATTTTGCAGTATCCTTCCCCTGCCATACCCACCAAGCCACACCCACCAAGCCATACCATGCCCACCAAGCCATGCCCACAGAACCTGTAGTTAAAAAAATTGAATTCCACCACTGGTTTTTTTGTGTCGAATCAACTTTTAGCCCCATCAGGATTGAATTCCTACCTATGGGAAGAGTTTGCCTGCAATATTGCATTCTAACCACTGCACCACCAATCAATAAGATTTCAAATGACACCAGTGCATTTTACAAGAAGTTTTATAATCCATAGTATGGCCACCCCACTTCCTGGCAGAGGAGTGTGCTGATCCATTATCTCTGCTTTACCACCAGGAGCAGTGGTGGCACAATGGTTAGAAGGCAGCATTGCAGGCTAATTCTGCCCACTGCCAGGAGTTTGATCCTGACCAGTTTAAGGTTGACTCAGCCTTCCATCCTTCTGAGGTTGATAAAATGTGGACCCAGATTGTTGGGGGCAACATGCTGACTGCTTAGAGAATGCCGAAAAGCACTATGAAGCGGTATATAAGTCTAAGTGCTATTGCTATTTATGGTGCAAAATAACAAGTTTTTTAAAAAGATTGGCGCTTTGTGGCTTTTAACTCCTAAATGGAATTAATTCATCATGCTAAGTCATGGTTTGGTTAACCATAGTTTGGAGTCCTTAGTGCTCTCCAAGATTTTTTTTTTGCAAAAAGTTTTTTATTTTTTTTAAACGAAAACCACATAAAAACATCATCCTTCCAAACAATTACAGACAGTGTTTTGATCATTTCAGTGTTAGAATCATTTCTTGGTCCCAAAATTTTCTAAGTCTCAAATGTTCTTTCCTCCAACAAAAAACAAGTATTTGGATATTTTATCAAAATTTCATTTCATATATGATATTTCATCTCCATGCTTTATTATCTATCCATTGATAAAATAGCTCCCATATCAAATAATATTGTTTATCTTCCCGTTTTCTTATTTCAAATGTCAATCTACTCATTTCAGCACAGTCCAATATTTTTTTAATAATTTCTTCATCAGTAATTATCTTCTCTCCTTTCCAATTTTTTGCAAATACAATTCTAGCTGCTGTTAAAATATTTACAATTAAATATTGCAATTCTTTATTAAATGTCTCTGGTAAGATCCCTAATAAAAATATCTCTGCTTTAAGATCAATATGTCTCTTAGTCATTTTTTCCAGCCACATGTTTATCTTAGTCCAATATCTCTTTGCATCTCCGCATGTCCACCACATGTGGTAATAGGATCCTGGAGTCTGATGACACTTCCAACACTTCTCCGATTTATTCTGGAACATTCTGGCTATCCTCGTTGGGGGTAAATGCCACCTGTAAAACATCTTATACAAATTCTCCTTATATGCTGTAGACATTGTCATTTTATAATTATAAGACCACAATTTTTGACATTTCTCTAAATCAATACCATAACCAATATTTTCCCCCCACGCTATCATTGATTCTTTAACTTGTTCTTCTTCCGGTTTTACTTCTAGCAGATATCCATACAGCTTTTTAATTTTATGATCATCAGAGCCCACTAAAATCTTATCTAAGTTAATCAGAACATTATATATACCTTCTTGTTTGAGATTTTCTCGCTATCTGGAAAATATTCGCATATATGAAAACCAATCCATCTTATATCCCTGATCTTCTAGTTCCTGCTTTAATTTAAGTTCACCCTTTTCATCCAACAATTCACTATATCTAATAATTTGTTCCCTTTTAATTATTACTGGATATGAAAAAGCTTCAATTGTAGATTCCCAGATTGGAATCTTCAAATAATGATATTTTTTTACCTTCTCCCAATTCGACCATAAAGCTTTACGTATCTGATGTCTTCTAAAATACCCTTGTGTTTTAGTGCCTTTATACCATAAAAAGGCATGCCAACCCATCAATAAATCATGTCCCTCCAAATTCAATAATCTAGTGTTTCTCAAATTTATCCATTCTTTAATCCCCATTAAACTTGCTGCTTGGTAATACAATTCAAAATTAGGCAAACCAAAACCACCCCTAGCTTTAGCATCTTGTGACAGTTTTAATTTTATTCTCGCCTTTTTTCTTTGCCAAATATATTTCAGTATCATTTTATTTAAATCTACAAAAAATTCCTTACCCAACTTAATTGGAATTGCCTGAAATAGGTACAGAATTCTAGGCAGAATATTCATCTTAATAGTTGAGATCCTACCAATCAAAAATAACTGCAAATTTTCCCATTTCACCAGATCTTGCCTTATCTGTTGTTTAAGCTTATTATAGTTATTTTCTTTGGTATTTACACCTTGGTGTTAAATATATCCCCAGATATTTTACTTTGTTTGTAATCTGCATTTTTGAAATCAGTTCAGTCCATCAGTTCATCTTTTTGCTTTTTCAACATATTTCTAATCATTATCTTCACTTTATCTTTATTAATTTTCAAGTCGGCTACTCTCCCAAATTCTCCAACAGTTTCTATCAATTTATTTATTGTTGTTAATGGTTCTTCAATGATAAAAACAAAATCATCTACAAAGGCTTGAAGCTTATATTCTTCTTTTCGGATTTTCATGCCTTTTATCTCTTTTTCTTCTCTGATTTAAAACTATTTAAAACTCCTAAAGTCAATATAAACAAAAATGGGGACAATGGGCATCCTTGTCTAGTGCCTTTTTCTATTTCAATAGGATCAGTCAGTTCTCCATTTATCATTACTTTTGCCATCTATTTAAAATAGATAGCTTCAATTGCCTGTATAAATTTCCTACCAAAGCCCATCTTTTCCATTTGAAGTATCATAAATCTCCAATTACCGTTATCAAAAGCTTTTTGTGCATCTAAAAATGGTGCTCCCCAAGTTTTGATTATGCCATTGACCATTGTGAAATTCAACTAGAAGTCACCAATGTCATCTAAGATGGGCAGCTTTAGACCTTTTTTCTTTTCCCATGTTGATAATACATGAAAAGCAATGGATTAGTTTTCCCCATAGTCATATTATGAGTGATCTCAGAATAAACGCACATGAAGGACACCCACTTCAACTCTCTGAACGCCAGGTTCCTGTGCTTATACAGGCAGCTGTGCTTATAACTTGGCAGAAGCAGATCCCAATACTGCAGCTATATTCTCTACCAGTTCCAATGGATATGCTCAGCACCAATTTCTAGAGCCTTGAAAGCTATATGGTATAATGCAGGTGTGGGTTCTACTTACCTTTACTACTGGTTTGCAAAAGGGCCGCACATGCACAGAAGCATTTTGAAGACATCGGGGTGGGTGGGCGGAGCCTCCCTCTGGTTTTACTACCGGTTCTATAGAACCAGTCCAAACCGGGGGCAACCCACCACTGTAATAATGTTTCCAGCCCATTTAATGTAAGAAACCCATGGGGTAGCATGCCCAGGAAACTGGTACTTAGCCTTTCTCTTAAGAACTTCCAGCAAGAGAGAGAACACAGGCCTCTTTAAGGGCATTGGCTTGGTTTGATTGACAACAATAATTGGACTCTTGCATACAAAGCTCTTTAGACTAAGACAAGAGTCTATTGCAGTGTTTCTCACCCACAGCAGTTTGAAGATTCTGGGGTTTGAAGTCCATACATCTGCAAGCTATCAACGTTGAGAAATGCTGGTCTACTTACTATATTCAGTGTGCGGACCTTCGGCATTTCAACATATTAACTTGTTACCTGTCTGTCCCATCTTTTTCAGATTAGACATATTCATATCTTTCAAGTTCTCTTTATGAGACTTTTTTTCACTCTGCAGTTAAATTCTGATTATTTGTTTAGAATCCAGTTTGTTTCCACTTTTTATAATGTGGCTACCCAGAAATCCAACCCTGGTTTAACTTTCTTCTTCTGATAAGACTGCAGTTAAGAGTGACTTTTTTGGCCTAGGCCTGAGTTGCTTCCCAGGAGAAGGAATGTTGTTTGAGGATTCTTTTGGATGTAGTAATCATAGGAGGACTTAGGTAAAGGTAAAGGTTCCCCTTGCACATATGTGCTAATTGTTCCTGACACTAGGGGGCGGTCCTCATCTACATTTCAAAGCCAAAGAGCCAGCACCGTCTGAAGATGTCTCCATCGTCATGTGGCCAGCATGACTAAATGCCAAAGGCGCACGGAAAGCTGTTACCTTCCCACCAAAGGTGGTCCCTATTTTTCTACTTGCATTTTTTACGTGCTTTCGAACTGCTAGGTTGGCAGAAGCTGGGACAAGTAATGGGAGCTCACCCCGTTATGCGGCACTAGGGATTTGAACCGCTGAACTGCCAACCTTTCGATCAACAAGCTCAGCCACTGAGCCACTGAGCCACTGCGTCCCTTCTAGGAGGACATACAGGAACCAAATTCAATGTACAGTTGCCTCAGTATATCCCTGCCTCTTCTGAAATTAATCTTGTTTGTGTTTCCAAATGGGAAATTGCCCAAGCTTGCATGAGAGAGAGATGTACAAAGGGAAGGATAGAAAGGGACCAGGATGGGTACAAATCTGTTTTGAAACATTCAGAAATGTTTTTGCCAGAGGAAGTAGGAACACCTGTTTTGCAAGCCAAACGCTTGAGAGTCATTTGTAAACATCAGCAGTTAAAAGGACACGCACTTTTTACCTATAATTCTGGAGAACCGCTGCCAATTGGTATAAGCAGTGGCAGGTAAGACAATCAGTGCATTTTTAATTTATTGAATAGATTTATATGGCCATCCAGCTCGTACCCAGTGATTCCAAGTGGCATACAACATTACAAATCAACAATATAAATCAAACCAACCAAACCACCCACCCACTCCTCCACAATGGTAAGAAACACGATTATACAAGCCATTTTTTTGATTGACTCCAAATCAACCTGGGGTCCCCAGGCCATGTTTTCACAGCCTTCTGGAAAAGTAGCAAGGAAGGGACCAATCTCATTTCCTGTCAAAAAGAAAGATGAAGCTAATTGGGTCAAAATCCATGGGCCCAAATGAAATGAAAGGCCCACGAGAGTCAGCATAAGGTGCTGATTTAGAAAGTAGGAGACCTTTCGCACATGTTCCCCCACTGGAATAGCTGGGAGTGTCAGATATTGCCTGCATGTGATGCACCAGAGACTAGAAGGGGTTAAGTCTTTACAGACATCACATGTGACTATATCAGCCAATAAACTCTCTTATTGGATTCTTACCTAGAGATCACTTGGATATCTTCCTCTCTCTATCTCATCTATCTATCAGCAAGACAACAAGTGAAGTTCTCTCTCCTCTCAACATCTGAGTCATACAGTTAGGGTAAAAGAAAAATGCAACAGGACACCCTATTCATTATTGTATGCATGTATATATTTTGTAAATATTAAAACAACCCTTTTTTGAACCTGAAGCTGTATTGACCAAATCACTTCTCATAGAACCGAATGAGCACGACCATCAATGTATAGGTCTGACAAATGGTAGCAGAGGATGTAAAATTATTGCTCAGGTCTATGAAGTTTTTTTTTTGGGAGAAATATATTGAGCTAAGAGAAAAACAGGTCTAACCTCCTTAGTGAGATTTCATAGTCGTACATCTTAACCTCTGCTTCTCATAATCTTTCTTGTTGATGAATATTTATTTTAATTTTTAAATGGTGGATATGATCAACCATTGGTCTGAAATGGTATAGGACCGGGATGGCGAGCCTATGGCATGCGTGCCACAGGTGGCACATGGGGCCATATCTGTGGGCACGTGAGCATTGCCCTAGCTCAGCTCCAGCGCGCATGTGCACACCGGCCAGCTGATTTTCAGGTCTTGGGGAAGGCCGTTTTCTCCCTCCCCAGGCTCCTAGAAAGGCTCTGGAGCCTGGGGAGGGCGAAAAACATCATTTTCTATTCCACTGGAAGTTTGGAAACGGGCCACTTCTGCCCTTCGGAGGGCCTCCAGGAGGGTGGGGAAGGCTGTTTTCGCCCTCCCCAGGCTCCTAGAAAGGCGCTGCAGCCTTGGGAGGGCCCACCGTGCCAAAAGCGGGAGGAACACAGGAGGGTTGTGCATGCATGCGCTGGGGGGTGGGGGCGCATTGAATTGTGGGTGTGGGCACACATGTGCGCAACCCCTCCACACTTCCCCGCTTTTGGCACGTGACGACAAAAAGGTTCGCCATCACTGGTATAGGATCTCCTGCTCGAGCAGGGAAGACTGGACTGGAAGAATAATAGAGTTGGTCCCTTCCAACTCTATTATTCTATGTTCTATATTCCTTTCAAAGTACTTTATGTGAAAAGGCTCCTTTAATTTGTGGTTTAAAGGCAGAAAACCTACAGTTGAAACTGACTGCAGATATAGTTTTTTTTTAAATGGCAGTTCCTGTGCATTTTCAGAATCCTTCAAATTCAACATATGGTATTTCTTTAACAGTATATTTAAAAAAAAAACCTGAGTGAAAAAAAATGCAGCCTTGGTCATATATGTTTGTCCAAAATGAAGCATCTCTGTAGAAATTTAAGATTGATTAAAATGATGTTTTATTTGCACAACATATACTTAACCAGTGGAATTTACTGCCACCCAATATGGCAATGATCAAAGGCTAAACAAATTGGATGGTGGATTGAAATATAACAGTTTTGATGTCTGCATATCAACTACCAAGCTAGAACTAAAGAGAAATTTCCTGACAGTGAGAACAATTAATCAGTGGAACAACTTGCCTCTAGAAGTTGTGGGTGTTCCAGCACTGGAAGTTCTTTAAAAAACCCATTTGTCTGAAACAGAATAGGGTTTCCTACTTGAGCAGGGGGTTGGACTAGAAGACCTCCAAGGTCCCTTCTGAGGGGCACATGACATGGAATATTTGGCTACCATTTCCAGCCTTGTTCTTCTGATTTCTGCAATATTATAGGCAAGAAACTGAAATATCAGCTGGTAGGCAGAGTTGTAGAAAACATCTATTTTCCTTACTATGTATGCCAGGGAGCTTTCTGGAGGATTCTGGTTAGATGCTGCATGACATAGAAGCTTGGAAGCTTTGATCTGGACCAAAATTGACTGTCTCTGTCTCTCTCTCTCTCTCTCTCTGTTTCTCTCTCTCTCTCCTTTGGGCTAATTGTGTATTAATTCACATTTACCTAGCTTGTTTTAGAGGACTGTGAAGATCAATTGATGAGAGAAAAAAACATTGGACACCAGCCAGAGTTTCTCAAGGCAGAAGAAATATTATTCAAAAATGGTCTGATTGGGTTTTTGATTTCCTGAATCAGGATTCTTCTCTCCAACAGCATTAAAGGGGTCTACACGCCAGCAGAAAAGTATGCCAGCTTAAACAAAATGCTGACTGCATTTCCAACACCTATTCCCCTCAGGGACTGCAAAGCAGACTCACAGAAGTGCAGCTGTAAACGTGGGTCAAAAGAGCTAAAGAAATTCTATCCCACCTCCCTTCATCTGTGGCGAGGGAAAAAGAGGGAAGGGGTGTCAAGGTTTCAAGTAACATCCCCAACTAAATCAAACTCCAAGGCTTGAGTTTCCTCAAAGCTAATTTTTATTAGAGATGTCATATTGGCACATCTGGGAACACCCGAATCTGAGAGCTTCTGGGTTTTCCTCACCCAAAAGAAAGTTCAAATCCTTGCCCCTCACCCACATGTCCATCACATGAACCAACGAGATATCCTCTGGAACAGAAGATACCTCCTCATTCTTCTTAGCACAGCTGCAGGGCACAATGCCTTGACTTTCTAGAAAGAATGTTATTTTGACTACTACATTTATCTCTACTCCATACAATCCCCTCTCCCATTTTCCCACAGTAGAATTTGTGGCAGGCCTGAAGGCTCAAATGTGAAAAGATGGCTTCCAAGTCTGACAAGAGGCTTCTTAGCAACCATTTCCATGGGGTAAAACATGAGGGGCGGTATTTCCTCCTTCCCTTCTATGCCCCTATTTCTGCCTCTATAAAATGGTATCTCCAGGATATGGTTTTTTAAAAAAGTCAAAATAATGGGTTCATTGGTGCAATCGAAGCTATATCTGTTTTTTATCTGTCTGTCATTTTGTGCAACACCCATAAATCCCAGCTTCAATTGCACTGTTGTTGTCACCAACTTGATTTTTTTAACTAGGTCTTCTGGACACTCCTGGGTCTATAGGTGGCAGGAAAATTGAGTGAGACAGATGTGGAGAGAATGGCTCTTTTGGTAGCAATTCTCTGAACCTGGCCTGGAGAAATGACAATAGAGACTAGCTCTCCATGCCACTCTCTGCCATTCCACTCCAGTGAAATTGCATTCTTCCACCTGATTAAGCACTGCTGCACCTTATCTGTGGGTGTGGATTCACTTCTGATATTTGTATTTGTTTGTTTGTTTGTTTGTTTGTTGGATTTAGAAATTTATCCAGTCATTTTACATAAGACCACTGGACGTGTGTCAAAAACTGAATTAGTGCAGTCCCACTAATCAGATATTGCTATGCCTGCCCTTGGAGGTAGAAGCTAAAGACCTGCCTCATCTCTCTGCTCCCACCCACCCCATATTTCCTTTCCCTAATATTTCTCCAATCCCGTGCAATGCCGTTGCTTGGTAAAAGAGCTAATGGCTGAAAAACCACTCCCTGCTCAAGATATATCCTTCACTTGCTATATCTCCAAACCCTGACAGTCTAGGGAACTGCAGCCAATATGGCAGAGAAGTTAGAAAAGGCTATCTGAAAACTAGAACAGGAAAATATGAATTCAGGAATCCTATTTGGTGGGTCATGTAAGTTAAAGATGTTATTCCTGTTCCCTGAATATGATTGCTAAAGCATCTCCAGTCTATGGTTAGCAGGTTGTATGGGACAGCCTTAAAACAGAGCAGTTGACTTCCCCACTACATGGACAGAGTCACAGTGGGAAAAACTGAAAAAAGAGAATAACAAAGTTGGAAGGGACCTTGGAGGTCTCTGCTCCAGAGGTTCAAGTTCTAGCACTGCATATCGGGGTGAGCTCCCATCATTCACTTCAGCTTCTGTCCACCTAACAATTCGAAGACATGTTCTATGCAAGTAGATAAATACATACCACTTTTGTGTGGAAACAAGTTAGTGCTCTGTGCAGGCAGTCCAATACCTGCTGACTCTGAACCTTCCTGTTGCGACACCTGTTTGTAGGTGGCTCCAGAAAGAGAGGGTCCATGCATGATGCTTCAGGAAGAACTGCTTGTCTTTCTTTCTGGTACAAAACCAGCTTGTTCTCCTGTGGTGCACTTGGGAAGTATGCAAGCATGTTCTACAACAGCCAAACTGGCAGCCAAACTACTGTTCTGCAATAGTGGTCTCCCAGCTAATGTAACAATGCCATATATTACTACTACTAATAATAATAATAATAACAGTAACAACAACTACAAATTACACAGACTCTGATATGATGCATTTGAGTACAAGGTATTCAAAGCTGCCATCACAAAATGTGCTGGCTGTTTCTTTTTACTGAGTTAATTGGCAGTTCTTCCTATAGGGAAACAATAAAGGGAAGAAGGAGAAGGGGCCTTGGTAATAGCTAGAGGGAGTTAACAAAAGATAGATGCTTTTGTACCATATTGAATCTCAGGTTAGTATTAGCAAGCCCGCTTCTTTCATGGTCTCACTTGTAACTTTTTGTGAGCTTGACAGCATTCAAAGGGAGCTGCCTTCCAAGAACTTCGCCTGCGTAAATCCAGTTGAATTAAATGGGAACTATACAAGAGTCAAATGCTTTTCCATATAGCTCCTGCTCATTTTGACTTGGACTAGAAGGCATCCTCCAGGGCAGTCCTCAAACTTTGGGATCTAGCCCTGGAGTAGGTCTTCACAGTAAGGCATCTTGCTGCTTGCCTAAGCTACTTTGACTGACAAGTGGCACAATCTCAGAAATACGTGTTGCAAGAAGAGATGTTTGTACATTCAGCCTGCAGTGTTACAGCCAGGATCACTTGAATGGGATTTCTGCTGATTCTCAGGAGTTTCTCCAGGGGAAATCACATTGCTCAGGCTCAGTTTCATATCTCAGCGGAAATTTGGCTCAGCGTTCTTGGAGTCTGCTAGAGTGTGAGGGCCGAGAACGAAATTACTCCCTTGCTGTTTCATCTATGACCTCCCTTTCTTGTACTTATTCTCCTGGTCCTCCTGTCTTGCAGTTCCACGTCCTTGGAAACTCCGCCTACTCTATATAGCTTAATAACTCTTGGATAAAGTGGATAAGCAATAAATGAAGAAGCTATAAATTATACAAAAGAGCAAACAATTCTTCACACAATTTACAGAATTCACTGTTGCACAAAGGGTGGTGAAGGCCACTGATTTTGAGGATGTCAGGCTAACTGATTTCATAGAATGATCACTTTGTCCATTTGGAGAGCAGAAGACAAGTTCCCCAGTCTTTTTTGCCCCTCTCTCCCCCACCCCGGGGAAGCTGATCAGGCCAACTTATGGACAGAGGATTGTTTTAAGAGCAAAATAAAACCTCTAAAAGCAGAGTTGTTATATACTGTAGAGCAGGGCTGGATGTGTCACACTCTGGCCATGCCCATTCCCAGTTTAGCGACGGGGGGGGGGGGAGTCCCGATACATCCCATGATGCTGTGTTTGACACCTCTGCTGTAAAGCAAAGCACAGTTCTATACACTACACCCTCAACTTAATTTCTTCTGTTGTTTGCACCTAATCTTCTCATATCCCAATAGTAGCATTCTTCCCCCTTCTCTATTCAGGATCAACTTCTTATTTAACAAATCTAAGACCTTCCCAATATTGCTCAATTATAATTCCAAGACAGAGCTAATTTGGCCTCATGGTTAAAGATACTGGATTAAAAGCTTGAATTCAAATTCTGCCTTAGATCCAGAAACCAGCTGGCTGGCTTTGACCCAGTCAACTCTTTCTCAGCCCTAGAAAGAATAAATAGCATTCATTCTAATGTTTCCAAGAAACATGGTTTTACTCATGGTTTTGTTCATGTAGTTGACAGGAATCAAGTAACTCAAAAGTACATCAGCAGACATATGTCAACAAACCTCTAAGGAGCTCCAATTCAGCAGAGTGTAATTCAGCAACATTCAGAAAAAGTCACCATTTTCTGAACTCCATATTAAGTTATCTTCAGGGATAAGGTATGTCCGTGAGTACATCTATCTTTCAATAGAAGAGAATATATTGGTAGTCCTCAAGTTACAACCACAATTGAGCCCAAAATGTATGTTGCTAAGTGAAACGTTTTTTAAGTGAGATTGGGTTGTTACTTTGATAATGGAGCAAATAGAGCAGGGGTATCAAACTCACAGCCTGAAGGCTGGATGTGTCACTTGTTGGCCACACCCATGCCCAATTTAGCAAAAGGGGGGAGTTGTGATATGTCACGACAATGCCGTGACAACGTGACTTTGACACCCCTGAAATAGAGCATTTGGTTAGTGTGAGTTGTTTTTCAAAAGGTTTGCATTTCTAATTTGTTGTCATTTTCTCTGTTGACAAGGCTATCTAGGAAGGGTAGTGTGTTGTTGCTTCCTTCTTCCCTTGTGAATTTTAAGCATTTGGAGATGTTATTGAATGTTTTATGGTCTTCTCTAGTTGTTCCTTTTTATTATAACAAAGGCGTCATCTATATACCAGATTCATATGTTTGGTTGTAAATTGGGATGGGTGGATGTTATAGTTTGTAGATACTGCATTATAGTCTCTGTTATTTATTTTTATTTATTTATTTATTTATTTTTGTGATTTATATGCCGCCATTCTCCCTGAGGACTCAGGGCGGCTTACATAAAACAGTCACCAATACAAATCACAATAAATATAATTAAAATAAGATTAAAATCCACAATAACAACCATTAAAATTATAAAAACTATACAACCCCACGATCAGAGAATTGTTGTAATAGCCACGTCTTCAGTCCGCGGCGAAAGGAGAGGAGGTCGGGGGCCGTCCTGAGGTCGGTGGGCAAACTATTCCAGAGGGTCGGGGCTCTGACAAAGAAAGCCCTCCCCCTGGGGGCCGCCAGCCGACATTCTTTGGCTGACAGCACCCGGAGGAGGCCCGCTCTGTGGTCCGGCGTGCACCGGACGATGGGAGGAAGGCAAGAGGTGGTCCTGTAAGTACCCCGGGCCTATGCCATGTAGGGCTTTATAGGTAAGCACCAGCACCTTGAAACGAACTCGGAGAACAACCAGTAGCCAGTGCAGCCCGCGCAGGAGAGGTATAACACGGGAGTAACGAGGAGCTCCCATAACTACCCGCGCGGCCGCATTCTGAACTAACTGGAGTCTCTGGATGCATCCCAAGGGCAGCCCCATGTAGAGGGCATTACAATAATCCAACCAAGAAGAAACAAGGGCATGAGTGACTAGGGAAGGGCGCAATTGGTGCACAAGATGCACTTGTGCGAAAGCCCCCCTGGTAACGGCCGTCAGATGGTCATTCAGGGATAGCCGAGAATCCAGGAGGACTCCCAAGTTGTGAACCCTGTCGGATGGGGTGAGAGTCTCCCCACTGATCGCTAGAGATGGTATCTCTAGATCCCGAGATGCCAGCACCCAGAGCCACTCAGTCTTGGAAGGGTTCAGTCTGAGCCTGTTCTTACCCATCCAAACCCGCACCGCCTCCAGGCAGCGGGACATCACGGAAAGGGCATCCCCAGGGTGGCCTTATGAGTCCTGAGAATGATGATCCCATGGTTTGTTGGTACATTTTTCCATTAAAGCAGGTAATGAGGCAGAGGTTGCTGAGGTTCATGATTCTGGATATTTCAATCTTAGCATATTTGGTTAAAAGGGACGTGGTGGCTCAGTCGCTAAGTCACTGAGCTTGTCGATCGAAAGGTTCGAATCCCTAGTGCCACATAATGGGTTGAGCTCCCGTTACTTGTCCCAGTTTCTGCCAACCTAGCAGTTTGAAAGCACGTAAAAAATACAAGTAGAATAATTTGGTAGGAAGGTTAACAGCATTCCGTGCACTTTTGGCGTTTAGTCATGCTGGCCACATGACCACTAAGACATCTTTGGACAGCACTGGCTCTTTGGCTTTGAAATGGAGATGAGCACCTTCTCCTAGATTCAGGAACAACTAGCCCATACGTGCGAGGGGAACCTTTACCTTTACCTTTTATATTTGGTTAGGTTGTGTGTGGTGTAGTAATGTTGCCATGGTTTCTTTTGCTAGTTCTGGACTAGACTTAGAAATTAAATGAAGATGAGGTTATGGTTTCAGTCAATGTCACAGCACCCTTTACATCCATTGATCAAGAACTAATGAAACATTCTGAGTATTATATACAGATTACAGACAACAAGCTTTTGGCATTAATTCATTAATTAATTAATCATTCAGTCATTCAGTCATTCGATTTATATGCAGCCTTCTCCAGAGACTCAATGCAATAGCCTTCATACTTTTGTATATACCTGCTTAGTAGGGCTTTTGCCCCCCCCCCCCAAGCAGTGTTCTTTTTTATACAAAGTCATCTTATTGCCCCGGCAATAAGATGACTGGTGAGATTTGAATTCGCAGTAATTGCAGGCAGCTGGCAGCTAAGTGCTATTTTAATAGCACTTTAGTCTGCTGCACCACCAAGGCTCTTCCCCACCAAGGCTCTTAATTTAAGGATATAGCCAGTCATTCTGAGCTTTAGCTCCATCTGTGCTGCTGTGATTGTTTGCTATTGTTGTCCTGGTTGCTCCATTCATTCCTATTGTGTGGTTTTAGGTGTATCTGAATTTTAAGACGTGGGAATTTTCATTGTAACTTGAGTTAGGGAAACTGACTAACAAATGTTGCTGAATTACACGTCCTAGCATCCTTCAAAACTGGCTGTGTTGATTGATATCAGTCTTTCATCCCCGAGGTAAAGGAATATGAGAGATGATTCCTTTCTATGCCTGGCTGTCTTTTAGAGCATAGTCTGCTTTGGCACAACCTACTTGTCTGTTGCCACCATGATAAGCCTCTAGTTGCAATAAAGTCTTATTGAGTCTGTCATCTGCACCTCTATAACTGTCTGGTTAGGTTGTGCAACTTAACAAGACAGGCACAGACTTCAGAGGATAATTAGAACTGCAGAAAAAACAGCTACTACCAACTGCCTTCCATTGAGGATCTGTATACTGCATGAGTCAAAAAGCCGTCTGTAAAAATATTTACAGACCCCTCGCATCCATAAACTATTTCAACTCCTACCCTCAAAACGATGCTATAGAGCACTGCACACCAAGACAATTAGAAACAAGAACAGTTCTTCCCGAACGCCATCACTCTACTAAACAAATAATTTCCTCAACACTGTCAAATTATTCACTAAGTCTGCATTACTATTACTATTAATCTTCTCATTGTTCCTATCACTCATCTCTTCCCACTTATGACTGCATGACTCTAACTTTGTTGCTTGTAGCCTTATGATTTATATTGTTTCCTAGTATGATTTGATTGCTTATTTGTACCCTATGACTATCATTAAGTGTTGTACCTTATGATTCTTGACTAATGTATTTTGTCTTTTTATGTACACTGAGAGCATATGCACCAAAGACAAATTCCTTGTGTGTCCAATCACACTTGGCCAGTAAAGAATTCAATTCAATTCAATTCAATTCAATTCAATTCAATTCAACTCTACTCTACTCTACTCTACTCTACTCTACTCTACTCTACTCTACTCTATTCTATTCTATTCTATTCTTCCAGGAAACCAGGAAAAAACCAGGAAAAAGACAGGGGAAATGTAATAATTGTTCTCCTATCCCTCTCCCTCTTCCTCCCTCTCCCCCTTGCTATTTTGTTCAACCTTTTTTAAAAAATGTATTTCTCAATTTCTGAATTTCATGCAAGCAACCACACAAATGTCTGACAGTTATGAATTCTCACAAATGTCCACACAGCATGCTTAACATAAACAACAATCCTTTATGAACAGAGAAATTACTTCACCTCTCCCTGAATTTTCTAACCCAGTTTTAAGAGCTTCTAGATGTATTGGACTGGTCCTGAACTATAAAAGATCTCTTTTGTTGTCAGAGATCAAGGAGGCATTCAAGATGAAGGTGCAGTTGTGGCAATGGGGCAAGAGGAACTTCCTGTTGATCACTTAATTTTGCAATTGAGGCTTTACAACTGCAAGCAGTGTTGTTGTATCCTTGTGCTAGGGTAGGGAAAGGTCCTTCAAGGCAATAAATACTGTTCCCAGAAAAACAGTGATTCACTAACTTGGGTTTCAAGAGTGGACAGTGTTCTCATTATTGGGATTCTGGAGTTGCTCACCTTCCAGATCCTTAGATTCCCATCACATTGGCAAGATTAGGTAGAACCTCAATACAAAATTGCCAGCACACCAATAATTAGGAATTGGATAGGCAACAGAGACTGCACCATGATATAATTTACTTGGACTTCAGTAAGGCATTTGATAAAGTAACCTACTACTAGATAAAGTGGAAAAATGTGGGTTAGAAAGCATCACCACCAGATGGTTTTGTAATTGGTTGACCAACTGCATTCAACCTGTAGTCCTCAATGGAACTGCATCTACATGGAGGGAAGTATGCAGTGGAGTACCCAAGGCTCTGTTTTAGGCCCAGTAGTCTTCAACATCTTCATCAATGACTTGGATGAGGGGATAGATGGGGAACTAATCAAATTTGCAGATGACACCAAGCTGGCAAGAATAGCCAACACTCCAAAAATAGGCTTAAGATACAGAAGGATCTTGAGAGACTTGAACATTGGGCATTATCTAACAAAATGAAATTCAGCGATGAAAAAAGTAAGGTTCTACATTTAGGCAAGAAAAACAAAATGCACAGGTACAGTATATATGGTAACTTGCTCAATAGCAGTAACTGTGAGAGGGATCTTGGAGTCCTAGTGGACAACCATTTAAATATGAGCCACCAGTGTTCAGCAGCTGCCAAAAAAGCCAACACAGTTTTAGGCTGTAGAAACAGGGATAGAATTAAGATCATATAAAGTGTTAATACCACTTTATAATGCCTTGGTAAGGCCACATTTGGAATACTACATTCAGTTTTGGTCACCACGATGTAAAAAAAATGTGGAGACTCTAGAAAGAGTGCAGAGAAGAGCAACAAAAATGATTAGGGGATTGGAGGCTAAAACATATGAAGAACGGTTGCAGGAACTGGGTATGTCTAGTTTAATGAAAAGAAGGACTAGGGGTGACATGATACAGTGTTCCAATATCTCAGGGGCTGCCACAAAGAAGCGGGAGTCAAGCTCTTCTCCAAAGCAACTGAGGGTAGGACAAGAAGCAATGGGTGGAAACTAATCCAAGGGAGAAGCAACTTAGAACTAAGGAGAAATTTTCTGACAGTTAGAACAATTAATCAGTGGAACAACTTGCCTCCAGAAGTTGTTAATGCTCCAACACTGGAAGTTTTAAAGAAGATGTTCGATAACCATTTGTCTGAAGTGGTGTAGGGTTTCTTACCTAAGCAGGGGGTTGGACTAGAAGACCTTCAAGGTCCCTTCTAACTCTGTTATTCTATTCTATGATAAGTGCAGAAACACAAGTAAATACCAACACTTGTCTTATTTCTGTAAATTTGGGAAAGCTACTAGGAATCTTAGAACAGCAGTTTTCAATTAATACACAAGCAAGAGGCTATGATATCTTTGCAGTATCAGGATGTGGCTAATATCAGGGCCCAGTGCTAGTCCCTACTACTACTAGTAGAATTCCTCAAAAGCATAATCACAAATAGAAGACTTCCTGATTTCTTAGTAATCCAAGAATGAATGAAACTGACAAGATGCTTATAATAGCCAATGCAATTTCTTTTTTCCCCCCCTGCTTCTTTGTATCTACACCAGTGACATAAGTTTGCGTTACCCTTTCCTTGGGCAATATTTCCTTGCCAAAATTGTTCTTTTTGTGCTTGAGCAAACTCTGCAGACTCTTAATAAAGGCATTCGACACTTCACAAATTGTATCTTGATTGCATAAATGGATGGACCTAAACCTCATCACTTACGCAGCTGAGAAGAAAGAAATTGAAGAAATTCACAAATGTTGTTCTAACAAAGTTTATCCACTGATCACAAACATGCTACTTAGTAATCTGTTTGAAGACCTTGCTCAGTACAGTGGTCAAGCTGATAACTCTGCAGTTATCTGCCTCGTCCTCCTTCCCTATTTCATAACTTCTTCTCCTTCTTGCTTCTTCCTTGCGTGGTATTCTGCCCGAGCAGAAGACTAAACGAATTAGTAGAGTCGATCTGAAACAAGCAGACCCTGCATTTGTGGGGAAAATACAAAGAAATCTGGATGGCAATTTTAGCAAGTCTTGCCCTCTGTGGTGACCCTGATTAAGCATGTAAGCTCCACCGGATCAAAACCTTTACTTTACAACGTAGAATAACAGAGTTGGAAGGAATCTTGGAGAACTTCTTATTCAAGCAGGAGACCCTATACCAAGGGTCGGCAACCTTAAACATTCAAAGAGCCACAAAGGTCCTAACCAGAAGTCCCTGTTCAATTCTGGACCCGACCGGAAGTCCAGTTCCCCCATCATAATCTCCTCCTAGCATGGCATCCTTTTTCCTCTACCTGTCCTAACTGAAAGCCCTATTAATTGTGGAGCCGACCAACAACAGGGAGCTGCAGCAGAGGGATGAAAGAGTGACATGCGGCTCCAGAGCCACAGGTTGCTGACCCCTGCCCTATACCATTCCAGACAAATGGCTGTCCAGTCTCTTCTTAAAAACCTCCAGTGATGAAGAGAAGGAAGAAATTGTTCTCTCTTACCTTTTCCTTGTTTATCTTCCACTCCAATACCTTTGGATAATGGCATAACCCAAACTAGCTAGGGCTCCATTGCCTTTCTGAGAGAAGACAGAGTTAAGAAGTTCAGCATTCCCTCTATCATCTATTCCTAGTTCCTCATTTTGTCCTCATAATGGAACCATATATTCTTTAGTTTACCTTTTATTTCCATAAGAACTGCTTTTTGCTGGCCTGCCAAAAAGAGGCTGTCCATGTCTTAATCAGTACACATACTGCAGCCAAAGTATGTGGAGCCTTAATTGTTCATTCTTCCAAAGCAGTGCAAATTGGCAGTTTTGTCTAGTTTGGCTCAGACGCTATATTATTTCCAGGGTCAATGATTTGATCAGTTAACTTGGAAGCCATGGAGGTAATCAGCTAACAGCAGCTTTCAATCACGAACCAAATGTTCATATTTCCTTTTTTTCACCCCCAGCTCTCTCCAGCATAATGCCAAAGGGACTGATGTTGGCAACATATAATTGCTGCTTATGTTGTTCATTGAAAATACTTGGCTTTCATTATGACCGGGAAATCTACTGTGAAACTCCTGATTCTCAACATTGGCTGCTTGAGAACGTGTGGACTTCAACTCCCAAAATTCCCCAGCCAGCAAAGCTGGGAGTTAAAGTTCACACATCTTCAGGAGGCCAAGGTTGGGAAACACTGTTGTAGACTATAGAATTCTTGAATCCAAGTCCTATGTGTCTTAGGAAAAACAGTGCATTGAATTGTGGGAAACTTGACAGAATTCTGAGTGCTTGATGGGTGATTGAACCATTTCCTCAACTTGCTAGGTTAGCTTAGATGCCCCTAGGATAGCAATCCTGGGAGCATCTAAGCTGGCTCATACCGGAAAAGGCCAGTACTTACACTTCTGAATTTGTGCCTGTCTCGACTGTACTCAAATCCATTTAGGGCCAGTTTGAACAGGCTGAAAAATACCGGTAGCTTTTATCCAAGGGCTGTCAGACTTCTGAATGCAACATAACACCACAATTACGTTTAATATGATAGACTTGCAGGGCCAGTGCAACATGCAACATGTTCGTACCAATGTAATATAATATAATGTTACATACATATAGGCAGTGGTGGGATTCAGCCAGTTCGCATCACTTCGGGAGAACCGGTTGTTAACTTTCTGAGTAGTTTGGCAAACTGGTTGTTGGAAGAAATCATTAGGGCAGAGAATCGGTTGTTAAATTATTTGAATCCCACCACTGCATATAGGTATATGGGAATGTGTGTTAGTTATTATTTACTTTGGTTTAGGGATTCTATTTCTTTCATTTATTAAGTTATTGAGATGTATTTTGTGTTTCGGGGGGCTGCACCAAGGAAGGCTCATTCAATTTCATTGCACACATTTTGTGCATTGACAATAAAGGTTTGATTTGATTTGATTTGATTTGATTTTTAAGAGAATTCTAAAGTTGTACTAATTCATCAAGACTCTGTCACCCAAATGAGTTTTACTGGTCTTTTCCAGCATGAATTGTTTGACATGGCTTCTGATTTTAAGATTGCTGTTTTTGTGACCTTGTTTTTGTACTATAAGAATTTTTGCCTTCAGTAGCTGTGAGAAAGAGACACTATTAGGCAATTTCTACTAGCTTTTAATTCTGCCTGCAGTTTCTACATTTCATTGCCTTTTAATTAACTCTTTACATTCCTCCAAAACCATATGTGCATGCGGAGTCACAATACACACACAACTATCATATATCTGTGCATTTTCCCCCTTAAGTGAAGAACTTTGCACTAGCCTCTGTTAAATTTTATTTGGTTAATTTCAGCTCATTTCTCCAGCGTACCAAGACTGTCTTAATTTTTATTTCTCTATTCTAAACTATTAGGTGTCCTATCCAATTTTGTATGATCTGATTTCTACCCTTCATGTGGAAGAACAAAGTACGAAGGATTTTTTTTCCTTTCAGTATGTATTGAATTGGAATAAATAAGGATGAAAAGAAATCTGGCTCTAAGTTAGAAAATGTCTTTAGCTTAAGAACCTGAAACCTGATTGGCATTTTATTTTAGCAGACCCAAACAATTATCCATCTAAAGTTTCTATGTAATGCAACCTATTGTTGGAATTTTCTGCAGGCAAACACCAGAGTTTCAACCTTCAATGTACACAAAAAACTTCACTAAAAGTTCTGGGCTAAAGTAGATGTCACATGAATCACCCATGGTTAGAACTGCATCCACAGACGGAAGATAATATATTCTTCTGAAGCCTGCAAAATTCCTACACTAGAGATTTCCCGCTTAGCCTTTGAATGGTGTATTAGAGTCACCCTGGGCAAAGAAGCAGATTTTCATAGGACAAAAGACTGATCTGATTTATTTTAATACAAACACATTTAATATGATCATTCCACATGTGTTTAATAATATTCCTCTTCTCTCCAGGGTTGTCTGCATCAATAAAACTAAAATGAAAATTCCTAGCTCACCATGACAAAAATTTCAACAAGCTTCAGTGCAGCTTCTGGCCTAAGCTTCAATACAGCTGTTTTCCAAAGACAGTTTAATAAACTTTATGTACTTTCAAAGGAATGTTGGATCTTCTGTCCCCAAGCCATCTCCTTGAAATCCTGTTATGTAAATTGCTAACGTCATTTGGGCCTACTTATTACACAATAATTCCATTAACATACACCCAAGAGAAGAAGGTGGAGTACCTTATCCCTGGCACACATTCCAAGACTTGGAACTGCAGCTTCAACTTTGTGAGGTTGGAGTTTAGTGGAGTTCATTTTTCTTTTTTCAGCAGAATGCTAATGGCCAACCGCAAACAATTTCTCTTTTGAAAACAAAAACAACATTCAGACACACATTGAGAAGAAACAGTCTCTTCATTTCCACCTTTCCAACAGGCCTCATAACATTGTCTTTGTGAACTAGGGACCAATAAGTTGAGATAACCAACTATCCAACTGTGTTGCCCAAGCATCTAGTTGTAGGAAAATTGAAGGGGGGAAAAAAGTGATATAAAAAAAGTGATACATTATTTCTGAAACTGCTTTCTTGCTTTTTTAAAAACGTCTTCAAGTAAACTTGGTTCTATTTGGATAGGCAGTGGTAGTCTAAGGCAGAGAAGGTTTTCTCAGATCGATAGCTAAAAATGTCAGGACTGGTCCCGGAATTTTTGTTTCCAAGGCTGTGTTTCAGTTACAGACTAAACTACCGTATTTTCCGGCGTATAAGACGACTGGGCGTATAAGACGACCCCTGACTTTTCCTGTAAAAATATAGGGTTTGGGCTATACTTGCTGTATAAGACGACCTCTCTTCCAACGCACACCAAATAAAAATTTAAAAACATCAACTGGCTCACCCACAATGTAAAAGCAGCTGTGCTAGACCCAAAATGGCCCCTGCAACAAGCAGGGACCTCACACAGCCACAAAAAGCCCAAAAAAACAACTTTCACACTTTACACACACAAAATTCCACATACAGCTTTGTGATATTTTGTGCGTTTGTGTAGTGAAATACTACAGAAACACACTATCTCAGAAAGCTGCACAAATATTATTTTATTTTTATTTTTATATGAAAGCTAAATTTCTTAGATCTAGCCTTTAAATGGCTAGGTTTAAAAAAGAACAACTAACCCCCCCCCCCCTCCCAATTAACTATTTTTTTTAAAGCTCCCAAAGGGGAAAAAACCTTACCCAATAGAAGAGGGGTCTGCAACTTTGGCAACTTTAAGACTTGTAGACTTCAACTCCCAGAATTCCTCAGCCAGCTTTGCTTTGCTGGCTGAGGAATTCTGGGAGTTGAAGTCCACAACTCCCTGCCTGCTTGATTTCAGGCAGGGAGATTTAGTTGCTTGCTGATGCAATGGATTGCAGGCAAGGCAAGCCAAGCGTTGCTGCTAGCAGCTAAGGTAAACAAGCTGGGGGGGGGGGGGGGATTTTTGCTACGTACCAATTAGCAGGCAAAAATTAGCAGCTGGGATGGCCAGCATGGTGTAAAAGGGACGTTTTTCCCTTTTAAACGGGGCTTGGCCATCCAAGCTCTGGCGATCCCAGCTGCACCAGCGTTGTGTAAAAGGGAAGTTTTTCCCTTTTACACAGGGCTTGCATGTAACTCAGCTGATTAGCGGCACCTCAGCAGGCAATTCAGCTTGGCTCCTTAGAGCCATTTAAGGCTCATCAAAGCCTTTCGGGCTGGTCTGCCTGGTTACAGCAGACCGACACCCGGCGTATAAAACGACCCCCAACTTTTGAGAAAATTTTTGCATGTTAGAAAGTCGTCTTATACCCCGGAAAATACGGTATGTTGTATTTAACAGTTTCTTGAAAAACTATGCATGGTTGAGTTCACACAACTTACTATCCTCCCAAAAAACCCCAACGAAATATTTAACATGGAAGCATAATGAAAATAGATTGGATTCACATGGGGTAAAATGGGAATGGGCAGGTTCTATCTCAGTATGTGGCATGAACCCATAAATCAGTTAATTCCATAAACCTTAGTTAACCATGGAAAACCCTGTAGTATGTATACAACTACTGATTGTAATATTAGTTGCTGATATCTCAGTTACTTGAAAAAAATACTTTAAACTTGTACAGAAAAGGATAGTCAAGATTTCTCTACCCTGTGGATGGAAAATTAAAGTATCTTTTTTATTTTTAGTTTAGATAGGGGCTACTGGAAAACAGGTAATAAAATTACTTAAAGATGTGAAGAAAGTTGCCATGAAGATTTATAGAACAAGATTTGCTGTGAAAGACTTGTTCACATAAAACATAAGCAGTTCATGAGGTCTGGTAAGACAGCCCATAAAATATAGTGATAACTGTTGGCTGTGAAATATCATTAGACAACTCTATGAAGAACGAGAAGTCTATCACTGAGCATGCCACTGTAAGAAATTATCATTTGTCAACAGAGTTCAAGAATAGGAATAGACAAGGAAAACAAAAAAAATGGACCAGAAAATTCTATATGTAGCTGTAACAGGAACAGGGTGCAGGGAAATTATTTGTTTGGTCTGTTATTTATATAGCTACGTATCTCAAATAAGTGACTCTGGGTGACTTACATAATAATTAAAAAAATAACTGTCAACAAAGCCAAGAGATGGCTATCATCTCATTCTTGGGGACCCAGGCCGTAACACAAAACCAAGGTTTTAGAGCCTTGCAAATGGCCAGCATAGTCAAAACTAATTTAATCTCAAGTGGCATGATGTTCCAAAGGATAGGCATTGTGATAGAAAAAGCATTTCTCCCAGGGCCCCATTAATCAACACATCTTAGTCAGCAGCACTGAGAGCAGCACCAGCCAGACTCAATGGGATGGGTAGAAATAAATGCAAACAAACAAGAAATGAATTGTGATAATTACTGATTCTCCATTGTGGATAACTGACTGCTTGTTGCTGAGTAAGCAGATGTTGTTGCAGAGGAAGACTACAGTTTCCAGAGAAATGTTAACAGAACCTTGGCCAAAAAATTCAGCAGGAAAGTTTGACAGACAGATCCCTAATAAATTTTCCTGTGCATTCCTGTGATGTTGACACACGTAGAAAAGGGGAAGGGCTCAGATCACAATGTTTCATCTGCGATGTCGCCCAGTGTCTCTTATAGATACTGTTGGAAAGAAGATAACCTGGCATATATTCAGTGGTAGGTTTCAAAAGTTTTGTGGGTGTGGCTTGCTGGGCGTGGCATGGCTAGATGGGCATGGCTTAGTGGGCATGGCAGGGGAAGGATACTGTAAAATCTCTATTCCCACCCCACTCCAGGGGAAGGTTACTGCAAAATCCCCATTTCCTCCCGATCAGCTGGGACTTGGGAGGCAGAGAATAGATGG
This sequence comes from Masticophis lateralis, assembly GCA_030761175.1. Taxonomy (NCBI): domain Eukaryota; kingdom Metazoa; phylum Chordata; class Lepidosauria; order Squamata; family Colubridae; genus Masticophis; species Masticophis lateralis. The sequence continues at coordinate 27,786,926 of JAUDYJ010000001.1, forward strand.
GGGTGGGGTCAGTCAGGATTTTTACTACCGAACTACTCAAAATTTCTACTACCGGTTCTCCAGAACTGGTCAGAACCTGCTGAAACCCACCTCTGCATATATTTTCTGCAATTCCAATTGTAGGTTACTTGTAGAACAAGGCAAAACACTGAAACAACAAATGGTTGCATATCAGTTCAAAGGAGGATTTAAAGATTCATCAGATCAAACAAAGGAGGCATTACAATAAATGCTGAGGGAAGAAACAACTATATATAAGGAAAAACATTAAAAAAAGATACATTAAGTAAAAGACATAAAAATTATTCTGAGCTGCTGGAAATCAAAAACAGCCTTGAGGCCTTCATACACACATGCCCCTTGCTCTCCTCCCCTCAAACAAAACAGGCTGTGATTCTTCAGGTAAAGAAAAGGAGAACACACTATTGAATAAGAGATCATTGTACGGGTTAAGAAGAATACTTCAGGTAAACAACTAGCTACACAAGTAGTGTCATCAGAAGAGAGTTTACAGGTCTGAGTTGGGTTTCACCTCAGAAGTTCCAGTGAACATGTATTCGACAAAGCATGACAAGGTTGATCTGAATTCTATGAAGGATGGAGACAAAACCTTAAGAGAATCATTCCCGAAAAAGACTTACACTGTAGAAAGTATTGCTTCAATGGAGCCTATTAGACCATTTAATGAAAATTCAGAAATAACATTGGCTTCAAGACCTTTATGTCTAAACACTAATGGTAAGAATATGGAAAGCTGATGAGCCTGAACCCTTTATACATGAAGGAAAATATGATTCAGTAAATATATTGGAAACCTGGTGAGAGAATTCTGATGACTCGAATATAACCATTGAAGGACATGATTTGTTCAAAGAGAAAAGTTATAATAGAAATAAAGGAATATTTGCAATATATGTTAAATCTATTCAGAAATCCAAGTGAATGAATATAATGGTGGAATAAACATCAGTAAATCTGAAATTTGTACCTGGGAAGATTCTAGAGTAGATCAGAAGTTGAACCATTGAAAATAATTGGATAATTATCCAGAGATCAGAGTGGATTTTTAAAAAACATTGCCATATTAAGCTTATCATGTTTTTTTTTAAATGAATAAACTACCTCAGTAAACGGTGGAAATGCGACAGACATAGTTTATGCTATATGTTTTTGGCAAAACATTTGTCAGAGTAATTTATGATATTGTATTTAGCTTGGCATATCATTTAAGTCAATATTCCCTAACAAACATGAGTGGTACTGAATGGTGGCTACTCCAAGAACCAGGAACCATTCCTGGTTCTTGGAGTCTTTAATATTTTTATTAATGCCTTGGAATAGAAAGTGAGGGAAATTGTAAATGACAAAAAGGCCAGCTAATACTAAATACCACTAATAAAAATAAAATTAAAAACTTTGTTGATAAATTAGAAAAATGGACTGAAAGTCACTGAATCAAACTTTACTAAGATAAATGCAAAGTTCTTCACTTAAGAAATCAAGTCCAGAAATATAAGATCGTGGTTACCGAGTTTAGTTATAATCCTTGTGAAACAGATCTTGGATGAGTATTTGATCGTGAGTGAACCATATGGAGTGGCTGCAAAACGAGCAAATGCAGTTTATTCCTAGATCAAAAGGAATACAAATGTAAAATCACAGGGGGACTTAGCTTCAATTGACAGTGCGGTAGTCAGATTTCAATGAGTGTTGTGTTCAATTCTGAACACTAAGTAAAATCCAGACTTTTCTGAACAAGTTGAACAAGTTCAGAAAAGAGGGAGAAGAATAACCAGGTTCCATGGAGTCTGTAGAAACTAGGAATATTTGAAAAGATTGGATTGAGGGATATAGCACCCTCCAAATGGCTATCACAGGGAAGAAGATTAAGACCTGCTCTATTCCCTAGAACAGGGGTCTCCAACCTTGGAATTCTCCGGGAGAATTCCGGAATTCTGGGAGTTGAAGTCCACCAAAGTTGCCAAAGTTGGAGACCCCTGCTCTAGAATGTAGAAAAAGAAACAATACGTTTAATTTTCCAGGAGGATTGTTTAAAAAAAAACAAACCTCTTAACATACAGAACAGTAGAACAGAGTATGTGTTGGAGAATGAACCTTTGCCATACTACTGTCTAAGGAAAAAAGTTAGGTAGCCATCTGTTGAGACCCTTTACTGTAATGTGGACATTTGCCACTGAGCAGAAGATTCATGGCCAACCCCATGAATCAATCAATGATACTTATGGAATCTTCATTTCAGAGACAAAGCACCACTGATTGGTAACTGACCCGATAAGCACCAACTTTTGTTTCATGCATTGCTTATAGGCATCCAATTCATGGGGAGAAGGAAAGAGATTTAATTGCGTGGAGGCGCTAGGACCCAGAAGATTTTCGAGAAAGACCAGACCTATCGCCTGGTTTGAAAGAGATCGGTGTGAACCGCCGGGGGCGGGGCCCAATGAGTTCCTATACAGTGGGGAGGTGTGGCTTCCGGGAGGGCGTGGCTTGTGTTATGATTTTTTTTTCTCTTAAACGAGAGTATAATTCCGTCCTGTAAACTGCTTCAGAGCGTCGGGTCTGCGGCTTCGGAGAGCTATGGAGCGGAAGCGGCCGGTAGTAGTCTTGTTCGACCTAGGCGGCGTCCTTCTGGGTAGCACTCAGACACTTTTCCGAACTCTGGAGAAGACTGTGGGCTTGCCTGGGTGGGTAATCGAAGGGAGTAGAAGTGGTGATTGGTGGGGGGGGGAGGGGTGTCTGCGTGCCCGTCCGATTCTCTTTCTGTGTCTTTACCTACGACGTCTTTAGCAGTGCGTGTGCTGCGCCCGCCCGCAGTTATGGTACAAAACTTAATTTCTGCAAGTGCAGTTGGCTTAATAAAACGTAAACGCCTGTGGCACTTTCTCCATGTACTTCAAGGCTTGGAGGAAAAGCTTTGCTGTGGACGATCGACTTTCACTGAGTATACGCAATGGGTTTTCGAACGTATTTATTCAAAAGCTCCAAGTGTTAAGCCACTGACAATGTCAGTTCAGCGTGAACTTCACCAAAGTCTCTGGGTGAATGGCGGTTTTGAGCGTAGGAATACGAATTTATAGAGCCGGCATTATTTTATCCATTGATCTGCAGCATTGAGAGAACCAATGTGTGCAAATTTTCGGGATTTTGAGGAGTTTTAAAATAGGGGAAAGGAATTCCGATGTCGTCTTGCAGTTAGGATTATTATTATGCTCAATGTAAGCAAAGGCGTTGTAGCAGGTAATTGTTATTTTTATATACTGATGTGTGTGATACATTATCCAGAGCAGAGAAACAAATCCACGTGTCAGAGAACTTACTACTGCTAGAAATTATGTATGAAAAATGAGAAGAAAAGTAAACCAGGAAATGATGCACAATGTTTGTACTTGTGATTTGTCAGGACAGACTGTTCACTCATTTATTTAAGACTTATATGCTGCTTTTTATTGTAAAAAATACCAAAGCAGTTTACAACCATTATAAAAGTGGTTGATTGAAAAGACAATTATATATTTAAGTTACTGCTTTGGTATATTTTCAATATCTAACAAATAATTCTGATTTTGTGAACCCCTGAGGCTCTAGGGACACTCTCAGAGCTCCTTGGACCATGCTTTACAAAACATGGGATGCACTTTAAAATATCTGGTGCCAGTTTCAGAACCAGTATATTGATTCCCACAGTATATTGATTCCCACAGCTTATTTTGATAGCCTTATGGTAATCAAGGCAGGTTTTATACTTTGCAAAACCATCAGAGGTTACTTAAGGTGTTTGGTTAATACTTTCCTGATACATAATGCACTAGTTGTTGCTTTTCCCATGGGTATTATGTATGACAGCTCAGTTTGGTAGAACATTATTATCCTTATAATAATGCATAGGAGTCAGATCTGCCTAAGACGGGTGAAATCCAACAGGTTCTGATAGGTTCTGGAGAACTAGTAGCGGACATTTTGAGCAGTTCGGAGAACCGGTAGTGGAAATTTTGAGTAGTTCGGAGAACCGGCAAATACCATCTCTGGCTGGCCCCGGAGTGGGATGGGAATGGAGATTTTGCAATATCCTTCCCCCAGGATTCGGGAGAGAATGGAGATTTTGCAGTATCCTTCCCCTTCCGTGCCCACCAAGCCACGCCCACAGAACTGGTAGTAAAAAAAATTCGATTTCACCACTGGACTAAGAGGAGATGACATTGGAAATTGGGCTTGAAATTCAGTGAACCTAACCCTACATTGGTCTTCTAAGCAGTAAGCTCTACCAGAGTTTACTGTAGGATTTCTGTACGTAAAAGACTCTTTTTACCAAGAGGCCTATGAACAGCTTTCCTATCCTGAAAAAGTAAGAATAAAGTAAATTGAAACTAGATAATTGCAGGCTGCTTTACGGCAAAAAAAAAAAAAAAAAAAAAGTCCATTCATAGTACAGGTGGAGGCAGGATTTCCCATTCAGAACAGATTTACTTTAATTGGCTTCATCTAAATTCCTTCCAAAGAAATATGGCCGTCTTAATAATCCAATAGAGACAAATCAAAGATATATTTTTTCTAGCTTAACATAAAGCATGTGATCATAAAGATATTAAAGAATTGTATGAACTTGTTCCACATTGAGAATAGGATCCTCAGAGTAAATTAATAAGTCAGCCAAATAAATTATTCAAAAGTTATTCAAAAGAACATAAAAATATTCATAAATCACATGAAGACCTAGGCAATATTTTACTAACCCATAATTCATTGCTGTAATGGGTATTCAAATTTCCCATAATAAGGGTTGAAAGCAGTTATACATTAATGATCCTCTTTAATGCAAATTAGCAAGAGCCAGCCAATTGAAGGCGTTGAGAAGTAGTTTTCTTGGGACCAACAAAAATAGCACAAAAAGTGCAAAGAAGCACTTTATTTTATTTATTTATTCATTACATTTATTTATTTATTTATATTTCATATTTCTTAACCGCCCATCTCCCTCAGAATTTTTTTTTTTTTCCATTTGTTTTTATTTTTTACTTTATTTGTTGCCTATCTCGCTTGATTTGCCCCTCTTGAGGAAAACTGCAGAGATATAAATTATGAAAACTTCTGGAGGAATCAAAAGCTGTCTTCCTGTTTTGTTTTTTACCCATATTTGATAAGGAGCACAGGAACCAACTCAGTTTTGTATGACAAAAATTGGCATATACAGATAGTCCTTTACTTACACAGTTCTTACAAGAACTGTGGCAATAAAAGTCATAAAATGAAGCAAAACTTATTTAACAAATGTCTCACTTAGCAACATAATTTTTGGGCTCAATTGTGGTCGTAAGTCAAGAACTACCTGTATTAACGTTAGTCTCAGAATAATAGCATGTCAGAAAGATGGTTAAACTGGACTAGGCTAGATTAGACTAGTCCTCATACTTTCTGAAGGGATGAAGCATTTTGTAGGAATTATAGAGAATCTTCCATTCCTTACATGGTAGGTTTTAGGCATAGCTTTTCCTACTCAAAAATTATTCTGGAGGGGCCAATGCAGACTCATAGGACAACAAGTAAGGCTTAAAAGTATAGACACATTTTTAAATTACAGGTAGTCCTCGAGTTATGACCATAGTTGAGCCCAAAATTTATGTTGCTAAATGAGACATTTGTTAAGTGAGTTTTGCCCCATTTTACAAATTTCCTGGCCATAGTTGTTAAAGTGAATCATTGTATTTGTTAAGTTGGTAACGGTTGTTAAATGAATCTGGATTCCCCATTGACTTTGCTTGTCAGAAGGTTGCAAAAGCTGATCACATGACCCCGGGACATTGTAATTGTCATAAATATGAATCAGTTGCCAAGCATCTGAATTTTGATCACATTGCCGTGGGGATGTTGCAACGGTCATAAGTGTAAAAACCAATAATAAATCATTGTTTTCAGTGCTGCTGTAATTTTTGAATGGTCACTAAATGAACTGTTGTAAGTCAAGGACTACCTGTATTATTGTAAATTGAAAATATGGAACTAGAGGAATGGCTGGGCAGAAAGAAGTTGGAACTACTGAACTGTGTGGTAATGAGCTCTAACTACTGTTTTCTTATCTAAAGGATTTGCAAATTCATATGGCAATCCTTCATTCAGAATGTGAACAAAATATATATCTATGAAACACTTGGAATTCTGTCTTCTCCCTTCAACCCCTGGTTCCTGAAAAATCTGAGCATTCTTTAAAATCTTGGCAAGAATGCAGGCTTTATACAGATAGTCCTCAATTTATAACTATTTGTTTAGCAACTCTTCAAATTGAATAGAATAGAGCTGGAAGGGACCTTGGAAGTCTTCTAATCCAGCCCCCTGCTCAAGCTGGAGAACCTATACTATTTCAGATAAGTGGCTGTCCAGTCTCTTCTTAAAAACCTCCAGTGATGGAGCACCAGTGTCACTTAAAGTTTCAGAGAAAAGTAACTTATGACCAGTCCTCACACTTACTACAGTATCCCTGCAGTGATATGATCAGAATTTGGGCCTTTGGCAACAGGCATGCATTTATGATGGTTGCAACGATCTAGGGCAGTTTTGCTGAACCTTTTCGGCACGAGTGCTGAAACGAGAGCGCATGCACATGGGGGAGTGCCAGATACTGGAAGAGCAGTTCCCTGGTGCGCATGCACAGGAGCACCAGAAACTAGAAGAGCAGTTGCCCGGTGGATGCGCGCACCAGGAAGCTGAGCTTCCAGTTTCTGGCATGCACATGTGCGCCGGTCACCTGGTCTTCCAGTTTCTGGCATGCATGTGTATTCGAAGACCAGCTGGCCAGCGTGCATGTGCATACTGGAACCCGGAAGAGTAATGGAAGATGGCTGGCGTGCCCGGAGAGATAGCTCTGTGTGCCACTTCCAGCGTGCGTGCCATAGTTCGCCAACATGGATCTAGGGTTACAGGATCACCATTTGCAACCTTTTCAACTGGCATCCGACAACCAAAGTCAATGGGGGAAGTTGCATTTGCTTAACAACTGCAGTGATTTGGCAAAAAGGTCCTGAAATCAGGTGGTACTCACTTAACAATCACTTCACTTAACAATGGAGATTTTGATTGTGGGTGTAAATCAAGGATTATCTGTATTTGTACAATTCACCATCATTTCTCTGTTAGTTATCCATGTTTTGTTTGTGCAAGGGCTTTTGTCAGGTTCATTCCACATACAGTGGTACCTTGGTATTCAGCATTAATTAGTTCTGGGAGACGCAATGATTACCAAAAATGATAAGTACCAAACAAATTTTTCCCATAAGGAGTAATGTAGTGAGTCACAAGACAGCCAACACTAACAAGTTCTAGCTTGTAGTGTTGAGTACCAAAACACAATGAGTACTAGGACCAAATTTTCGCATCAGAATTCATTGAGTATCAAATTCCATAAGTTTCAAAGCAGTTGAATACCAAGGTACCTCTCTACTTATGTTCAAATGGGTTAATTTTAGGCATGCCTCCTTTTGCTATAGTTGTGTTTTGTTTCAGGTTTCAGTATATTTCAAGTTTTGTCTGTTTCAGGTTGTGCAAACACATTGCATTGAAGCAGCATATTAGGAAAGATGCAGCATATCAAATGATGCAATATCCTTCCAATCCCAGAGTAAAATAACTTTCATTTATAGTTCACCTTTTTTAGAAGTGTGTTGCAATTAAATGTGGTGATTAAATATGGTGATTTGTGGCTGACTGACAGTTCTTCGACAGAAACTTAAGGTAATTTCTGAAAGGGCATGTTATATTTGGCTTACTGAAACAGATGAAATATGTTATCAAAATTCCTCCTAGAAACTATTTTATGCTATGGAAAAAAAGAGAGCCAGTTTGGTTGTAAGTGACAGAAAGACTATAGTCTTTGATTTACAACTGGTTGCTTAGTGACCATTATAAGTTATGCCACACCCTGAAAAAGGGACTAATAACCCAAATTCAATATTCTGATGTCCACACACCCCAATGTAGTCATATGACAATAATTTACAATAAATCATGATTGAGCAGCACACACTTGTGAACTAGTCATTCATACTAGTCCATTTTATAGAGCTATCAGAACAAAATATGATCTCCAGTACAAAATGGGATAACGTGTGTCCTTTAAGCATCTTGAAACATTTACAGAAATATTGGTAGCTCTCAGAAGCTGGTCTGGAACCCGGCATCTACTTCTGGTTTCTGGCCAAAAAATCACCTTGTAGAGCACAATGGGTTTGTTTAATGACCACATCGTTCGCTTAACCATGAACTTCTGCAAAGTAGTAGGTTGTAAAATTGGTCACGGTCCCATGATGACTTGTGTCCCATGATGACTTTATGTCCAAAGTTGTTAAGGACTAACTCTAAATACTAGCTATGTGTTAAGCATGGAAGTCAGATGGATGATTCTGGGATTGTCGCATCCTATCAGCCCTAGGAAGAGGGCAATAACAAACCACTTATGATACTGTTGCCAAGAAAACTACAGGATTAGGCTGTGTAAATCACCTGGAGACAAGATGGATTGAAGATCCCATAAAAAGGGGAGAGGAATGGAGGTGGGGGGGGGGGGAGAAATAAGATAGACCAAAATGTCTATTAGCAACTTCAAGATTATTTTTTAAAGTATTAGATATACTGCTTACTATTACTGTCTCCGGTAGTTTATATTGGCTCTTGATAGCTTACCTGTCCAGTTGTGGATATCTACAACTAAATAGATGAACTATGGAAACAATTTGCAGTCTGCCTCCTGAACTAACCCTTGAGCCAACTATCATGCTACTCAGTATATTATTTTTTTAAAATGTGTGTGTATGTGTGTGTTTTAAAATTTAGCTTGTTTGGTAGCAGATCAAATATACACGAAACCGGCTATTACAATTAGATTAAAACAAAATGTAACAATTCCGCTATTCTTCTGTTTGTGCACAGAAATAGGTCTTTATGTAATTCTTATAGTTCCTAAATATTTTCCCATCTACCCTCTAAATGACTGTCAGTAATATGAATAATTATGTTCTGCATTGACATTCCAAATAGGTTAAATTATATTTCTAGTCAGATTATACCAGGTTATACTTCACACATACAAATATTTTCCATGTTTATACCATACTAACTTTTTCTTCTCCTTTTGACATTATGCAAAATATGGCAGATTTCATTGTATAAGTTCTGTTGCAATCTAGTTGCAATCTTTTTGAAAGAAGCAGGATGCTGTTGCTTAAATCACATTTGAGAGCCAATGCTGCATTGTATTATGGTTCTGTAAGATGCAGAAGATAGATCACGGTTGAGCAACACACAACTGTGAGCTAGTCATTCATAGTAGTTCATTTTTTAGAGTTATTGAAACAGTATGTGATCTCCCAATATAAAATGGGATAATGTGTGTCCTTTAAGCATCTTCCTGCCTTATAAGAGATCTTTGGATGCCTGTGCAAATACATTGGTAGCTTTCAGAAGTATTAATAGATTTGAAAGAGTTTTATGAGATCCATATTCCAATAATACTCACTTAAGCCTAGTATTTAGCTATAATAACAAATGTCCTCGGATTGATTTCTGCTGCCCTAGCAAGGCAAGAGACCAAACTAACCCAAAATAGTGGTTCTAATTTTTTTTTCCATAATGTCAGTTTCTGAATAGGAACCAGAAAGTATTAATAAATCTATTGTTTCTTTTCTTATCAGTCAGTCCGTTTCTACACGTTACGTTATCTTGGGGCATACATACATATGGAAATTTAACACGTTCATGTTTTTCTCAGACTTGCCTTGCATTTTACTGATATCCCTGTAGCAAGGTCTGGTTAACTATAGTTTGATATTTAGATGCACAGTATTCTGCCATTGGTGTGATGACTGATGAAAAGTACGGTTATTCCCTAATTTGTGTGAATTGTGTGTTTTTCAACTTCCAGAGATTTCTTTCAAAAAGTAGTTCAACATGGTGGCTCTGATGGACCTTTCTCCAAAGGGATGACTGGACAGATTGGATTAACTCAGGTAAGAGTTAGCTGCTTTTGGAAGAGAACATAGTTCAGAGAAGTACAAATTGTCTGAAGGTATAAATACCAATGCTCCATTTCTGGCATCTCCCTTTATGCAAAGGGTTTCTGGGCACCAGGACTACGGAATTCCATGGAGCAGAAAGGGATGAGTGAGATGAGTCTGACTCATATTCAGGATTCCACAAAAACTGTTTAATAGCAATAGCGATAGCACTTAGACTTACGTACCGCTTCACAATGCTTTGCAAGCACTCTCTAAGCGACTTACAGAGTCAGCATATTTTCCCCCAGCAATCTGGATCCTTATTTTACCGACCTTGGAAGGGTGGAAGGCTGAGTCAACCTTGAGCCGGTCAGGATCGAACTCCTGGCAGTGGGCAGAGTCAGGCAGCACTGCATTCTAACCACTGTGCCACCATGGTTTATAGTGGAGAAACCTTCTTCCCGCACAGGCAACAAAGCTAGAAGTAAATGCCTGTTTCCATAGCACTATGTATCATGAGGCTTGGTTATCTAAGGGACCACCTGTCTCCTGTAATTTTGCCCAGCCAGTAGAAGCCTATAGGTTTGGCCTACTCCTGGACTCTTTGAACAACACAATCTATCTGAATCTGAAGCATGCCTTTTCTTTTGCAGTGCCCGCCCCCTAAAATGTGGTTCCCTCTGAGATCCATGTGGCTCTCACCTTTGTGTCATTCCAGAAGCTTTTAAAAAAATGTGACTGTTCTCTTAAGTCTTGGGCTAACATGCATGGTGGCTCTTGATAATTATGTTTTGTATATATTTTCTCTCTTGTTTGGGCAGTTTCCCATCTTGTTCATTTATTACATATTGCATTCTTTACTTTGCTGTCTGAAGCCAATATGAATAGAATGGAATAGAATTCTTTATTGGCCAAGTGTGGTTGGACACATAAGGAATTTGTCTTGATGCATATGTTCTCAGTGTACATAAAAGGAATGGAATGAGACAGTGTCTAAATTGAAAAAAGTAAATAAAATAAAGCCTTATTCAGATATTAGCTTACTTGGCAAAAAGCTCACAAAAAATATCACCCAGCAAAATTAGTTTCTTCATTGCAGGCAAAAATGTACACACAGAAATTCTATCCACTGAAATACATGTAAATCAAATACCTTATATAGTTGATGATCTGGGATTTAAATTCTAGGCTTTTCTCCACTCCCCATGTTTCTTAGTTGGTGGATTATTGATGGCCTTGGGAGGCAACTGATATATGTTGGCACAGTGCTCTCTCTACAGTAAGAACGGCTACTTTCTGTCTCACCAGTTTCATTTCTTAGAAATGTAATATTTAGGACCCATCATATAGGGGTTGTTTAGGAAGCCCAAATCAGGGACTCCTTTATAGCTTATGAGGTACACCCACTCCTAACATAGTCATCTTTCATGTTTAATGTGCTTACAATGGATATCCTTACCTCTTTGTTCTGTCCCACTCTGTTTGTGTTAAAATAAAAATAGTTGTATTTTAACATCTCTGTTTTAGCTTATTGCTGACTTTGAAGATGATTGCAAGAAAGTTTCTTCTACTTCTAATATCCCACTCCCTGAAAACTTTTCATTGAGCGAGAGTTTTGTCAAAACGATGGCGAAAAGTGGCTTGAATGTACCCTTCCTGAAGGCTGCTATGCTGCTCAAGAAAAATGGTAAAACTTCTGTTATACAGGGCAGAGGCATAATGCCTGCTGTATTTATTTCACTTTATCTATCGTCAAATCAATTCAGTACTTTTTAAACTGGAAAATGCTCTATTTCTTTGAGAAGGTGAGCACTCTTGGAAGAAACATTCAATTTTATGCATGAGAATGAAGGGGGAAGAGTCAAATGTCTTTTTCAAGAAGATGCATGTTGTCTGTGCTTTTTTTACTTGATTTAGCTCTAAAAATCATTACTATATATACTCAAGGATGAGCCATTTTAGGTTGCAAAATACTACTCCAAAGATTGGTTTTAGCTTATCCGTGGATGGGCTTATTTGTCAGTATATATGGTAATATTTTTTTAAATACCCATATATTCTTACAGATAATCCGACCCTCAAATCTTTGGCCAAAATACTATGAAAAATGTGCCACCTATTTATAAACCAGTGGTGAAAATTAAAATGTACAAACATTTTAAGGGCTGGTTTATCTGTGGATTGTTCATTTTTGGTAGTATTTTGATTGAATGTCCATGGAGATTCTCAGTCATCCATGTAATGGTTCTCCCAAAGGTGCTTTTTCAAAAGGCAACTGGACTTTGTTTTCCCTGAAGACATTCCACTTCTCATCCAAGAAGCTTCTTCAGTTAATATTTTGACTAAAAATTCAAGGGTTGGTTTATCCATGCATAGGCTTATCCATGAATGTTATTATTTTATCATTATATATTAGATTTTTATCCTGTATTTATTACTTTATAAGTAACTCATACATAATATTTTCTACTCAACTGTTTCCCCATAACAACAACCCTGTGAAGTAAATTCGCTGAGAGAGAGGGACTGATCTAAAATCATCCAGCCAGCTAAAACAGGATTAGAACTCTCCTGGTTTCTAAATCAGCACCTTAACCAGGGGTGGGTTCTAAATTTTTTTACTACCGGTTCTGTGGGCGTGGCTTATTTTGTGGGCATGGCTTCGTGGGGGTGTAATGTGATTGGGTGAGCGTGGCCAACTTTTTTTTTTTTACTTTTAAAAGCATTGTTTTCTGCAACTTCTTCAGCCGAAGAGGTTGTAAAAACAATGCTTTGAAAAATCTCTGCCTATCAGGCAACTCAGCTGTGATCGTCAGAGGCTTTTCAAAGCATTTTTTTTACCACCTCTTCGGCTAAAAAGGTTGTAGAAAAAATGCTTTGAAAAGCTTCTGATGTTCCCAGCTGAACCGCAGGATCATCGGAGGCTTTTTTTTTTTTTTTTACTTTTAAAAACATTTTTTCAGCCGAAGGGGTTTTAAAAGTAAAAAAAAAAGCCTCTGATGAGGTGGGCGGGATAAGTGAGCGGCGACTGGGCTGGGGACCGGTTCAGCGTCATTGCCAGTCTATTTATTTCTTAGTAGTTCTCAGAACTACTACAAATTTTTACTACCGGTTCTTGCGAACTGATGCAAACCGGGAGCAACCCACCACTGACCTGACACAACATTGGCTCTCTCAAGTATATATGGTATTTTTCTATCAAGTGTTAGGATAGTGATCAAATGCCCAGACAATTGGTTCTTCTGAGATAATAAGCACACCAGTAAATAAAGGAATTTTAAGCTTTATTATTAGCTCAAGCAAACAAATTTAAAGGCACAACATAAAAACTATTCATACCAAGTAAGATGATACGCAAATCTCTTACGAGATGTCAGGAGCTCCTTAATAGCCACAGCAGCGATACTCCAAGGGCAGCCAATTTCCATAGTACCTAAATGATAGGTTCTGTGGAGAAGCTCCCAAAAACAACCCCAAGGTATTTATCAAAACTTGGCAACATATTAGAGCCATGTTCATGGCTTTACCGTGGTTATGAAACTGCAAGACTTAACCTTGGTTGAATGGCACATGACTCTGGGATGGGAACCAGTTTGCAGGTATGTGAAAATGCCCCCCCCCCCTTTATTCAGCAAGAAAGAGTGATAATCAGATTAACTCAGAATTAGCTCTAAATTTTTAGACTGTTTAATATAATGGAGAAATTAAAAATATGTCCCTAAATTCCTCAAAATAATAATAACCTTCAAAATTGTCACTCCTTCATAAGCAATAGACAAAACATTTGTTGTTGTTTATTACCACTCCTTATTGGAGCCTAATAAGTACATTTGCCTTAACTATCTTGTCCATAATGTCTATCAAGTTTCAGCTCTGTGGAAGTTAAAAAAATCTTGTGATCTATGTGACTAACTGAATGAGGAATTGTCAAACTTCACAATATCACTCCCCCTTAAAATATATAAATGCAGATAGTCCCCATTTATTCAATTTCCTGCCCCTTTTCAGATTTCAGAATTGCTGTCCTGACAAACAACTGGATTGATGATACTCCTAGCAGGCATCAAACAGGGTTGGCCTTATGTCTGCTGAGGAAATATTTTGATAAGGTGATTGAGTCCTGTCGGATTGGGCTGCAGAAACCGGATCCCAAGATTTACGAGTATGCATTACATGAGCTGAATGTAACACCTGAGGAGGTTAGTGACTTCTCAACCTCTTCTCTAACAGATTTCCAGCTTTACCTATCTGTATCACTCACTACATCAGCTTCTAGTGTGTATAGAGATGATAATGTTCCAAGTACTCAATCATGTCTGGAGATATTTTTATTGGGATTCAGTTTTCTCTTGCTAGTTTAGATGTGATTCAATGAAATCCCACTTTGAAGCCTATTAAACACTATAGTTCTTTAATTTATTAATGAGACCTTGGAGATGTATAATCAGATATTATTTCTCTCTTTAATATCTTTGAAAAGTAATTGTGAGAGAGGGAGATTTGACTAGAATTCCACTAAGAAGATAGGCAATTTCCTATCCGTTCTCTACAGGCAACACTCTGATTTGCTCTATTAAACATTTTAATAAGGGCAAATAATAATGTGCACAGTATGTGCTTAAATAAGTGAGATAATGATGGAATTAATATGCCCCCCATGCAGCAAATCTTAATTTTCCCCTCCCTCCCCACCAAAAAGCTCAAAGCTTTCTACAAAGAAAAAACTCTGAAGAACTGTATTATATAATTTTTCTTTCTAAATCTTCCCCCTTACTTTAACATTCTAGTCCTAATGGTTGAGGATGTGTTTAAAACTGTGCAAAAGTGGCTACTGATCTTTTTAAAGATAGAGGGATTAATGAATAAAATCCTTTATTTTGAGGGAGGGCAGTCTTCAGTTTATTATTTTATATCTTATTCTTTCCTGCTCTGTAAATTCATTTTGCATACTTAGTACATTTTTGCAAAGTTCCACTTCTCACATTGCAGCATGTAGATTGCCTGAATAAAGAATTTTTTTTTGTAGAATGTGGGCCCTTCACCTGCAGCAGATCTTGATTCTTTTCTTCACTTTAGGTTATTTATCTGGATGACATTGGTGCAAACTTAAAGCCTGCTCAGAAGATGGGGATGACAACAATTCTAGTGAAAGAAACTGACTCTGCTTTGAAGCAGCTTCAAGATCTGACTGGGGTTCAGGTAAATAGTCCTTATCTGGGCTTTGATATGAGCAGTTTCTTTGATCTCATATAAGTCTTGTTTTTCAAACTTTGCTACAGATTTGTCCCACATAAACAAGTCAAGAGAACAAACTTTTAAAGCTTTCTTCAAAGCCAAGATAGGAAGGTCCAGTATAATCCCCCATCCCCCTACAAATTCCATAGATTAGGAATCATTGAGCACCTGTAAAGTTCTTTGGGTGCACTGTATTGATTGGGAAAATGAAGTCAATAATTAGAGAATCTCTAGAATTATCTTAAAACTGAACGTAGGTTTATATAAAGTAGTGGGAAGTCCTCTAGATAATTTGGACCCAAAGTATTTAGGACATTAAAAAATCAAAAACAATTATATGAATTGGTCTTAGAAATAATTAGTGAGGTTGGTATAGAGTTCTATAAAATCATCCCATCATATAGTTCAAGAATTATTTCTGAATTGAGGCAGCTGCCATGCCCTGTCTATATTTCTCCTTTCAGGATCACAGAGTTCCCAAAATAGCTTGCAAGCAATATAAACAACTGTAAATACAATATTTTATATTTTATTTTAGGAAATGTATATTGCCGCCTGTTCGCACATGGCGACTCAAGGCAGCTTACAAGAATATGAAAACCTCATATATAAAACATTAAAACTAATAAAAGTAAATAATAATTTAATAAAATAATATAATAACCTCCCATCCCCTCTCCCAGCGACAACACACCATATGAGCCATTTAATGGGCTCCATCCCACTCTGCATTCCCCAGGCCTGTGGCAGAACCAGGTCTTTAGCGCCTTCCGGAATAGTGTAGAGTGGGGGCCATTTTAATCTCTGGGAATGATGTTCCAGAGAGAGGAAGCTACCATGGAGAAGGCCCTTCTTCTGGGTCCCACCAGATATATCTCCCTCCCTGCCTTCCTGCTCTGGTGGGTCAGGTAGATGTGACCGGGAAGAGACGGTCCCTCAGATAACCTGGTCCCAAGCCATGAAGGGCTTTAAAAGTGACAACCAGCACCTTGAATTGCACCCGGAAGCAAATCGGCAACCAGTGCAGCTCCCGCAGGAGAGGCGATACATGTGCCCACTGAGGTCTGCCTAAAATCATGCAGGCTACTGCATTTTGCACCAATAGGAGCTTCCGGATGCTCTTCAGGGACAGCCCCATGTAGAGCGTGTTGCAATAGTCAAGACGGGAATATAACAAGCATTTATAAAAAATAAAAGGATCCTTCCCTTAGGATTGTGGCAGGCAGTAGCTAGGGTTGAGGGCAGGCAGGGGGAAGAGAAGGAAAGAATCCAACTGGGCAATTTCTGGAATAGCTGCTGCCTTTCTACTTCCATCTCTTTTGGGGATCATTCTCATGGGGTAACTATATGTGTGGCTAAGAACTACTATAATTTTCCCTGACTGATAGCTGGTTCTATATAGCTCATAAGCTTGCATGCCTCTTTTGCTAGTACTAGTACTAGTAGCACTAGTTTCTCTCTTGACTAATCTGCAAGATAAATGTGACAACAATAGCTGAACCAGGGAAGAAATTAATGGCAAGGCATTCTGGTGATGGAAGGAAATGAGATTGCTGCCCAGGACTGGCTGATTTTCACATGCCTGGATATACAATATTAACCTTGTAAACCTGACTCAGTGGTTGGCCGTTTTAAGCCCAGCAGGATCTGGTTACTTTGTGCTGCAATGGACACGTTTTTTCTGTAATACTTTTGTTAGATCTACCCAGAAGTACTTCATCCAACTCACGTAGCAGCTGATTCCTTGAAAGTGGATCTGCTTCTTTCCCTTTAAAAAAACAACAACACAGGGATCTGCATTTTTCTGTGGACCCAGGTTTCTTTCTACCTTTGCAGTGAGCAAATTGCTGGGATTTGTGCTACATGAAAATTTTGAAAAAAATTCAAGGGCATTTTTCCCTTAGCAGGATTGTTTTTAAAAGCAAGCAATTTAAATGTGGGCTTTTAAATCATTTTTAGCTGGATTTCATTATCTTCCAGGAATGGAATTTTTATGAGACATTGAGCAGAATGAATTTCAGCTTCCTTTTTACTCTTTTAATTGGGTTTTCAGTCCTTTTTGTTATACCGTAGATATTTGGAAAATGCTATTATACTATTTTAGCAGAAGGTTCTTGCATAGCTGCATCAATTAAAGCTTCTTTGTTATCTATATTTATTACAAGAGGTGTTAGCCTGAATATTTGTACATTTTCCTCCACATCTGTCCATCCATCTTCAACTTTGATTTATTGCTGGAATAGATTGATTTTCAAGACTGTTGTATAAATCTAGCCAGTATGGTTAGTTTATATTTGTGCAATTCACTTAATTTAGCTGTTACTAGTAAGTAAGTGAAATCTCCTTCAAGTTGAGGTGTTCATTTAGTTTTCCTGGGAGCAGTACGGAAAAGATGATCCACTCTTTTCTTCTGGGTCCTTCTCTTGATGTTATGAAATTAAAAACTTTGCATGTCATCCTCTTTCAATTCAGTTATTATGTGTCTGCTGAAATTATTGCCATGTTTTATTCGTTAAGTGTAACTATTGCTTTTTTTACATTTGTGGCATCAAAATCATTGTAATGATAGAGACAGGTTATGAATGTTCAATATAAAAAGATACTAGTCTTCGTTCAGGAGTGAGCATGTTCTCTGACTGTTGAAAATTTTCATGTTCAATTCCTGACATCTCCCTTGATTTTTTAAAAGGGAAAAACTTCAGTGATGGGGGAAAAAATCCCATTACTAAACATCGTAGAGATCGGTTGCTAATCATAATAGATCTCCATCCTGAACTGACTGTGGTGCTTGAAATCTCACTCATTTAATTATCTATTCCACAGCTTCTTGACCAGGAAGAATATCTCCCTTCAGCATGTGAGCCCCAGGATGTGGCCCATGGATATGTAAAAATCAAGGTAATGATAGGAAGACTACATTTAAAATTGACGTTTTAATTGCTTTCAATGGGGAAAACAATTCTGTTTATTGTGATTTGAGCATGTAAAAATGAAAAATCATTTTCAAGAAGAGATTGGACAACCATTTGTCTGAAATAATGTAAGGTTTCCTGGGCAGGGGATTGGATTAGAAGACCTCCAAGGTCCCTTCCAACTCTGTTATTCTATTCCGTTCTGAATCATGTATTGTGCCTTAGTCATTTCATATAGTGAAAACAGCAGGCTCAAATTCATCCCAAAAAACTAGCAAGACATGGCCTCAGTCACCTTGTTTGCATCTGTCCAAACGGCATCTAGCTGAAAGCAAATCTGGTCTTATTCTTTGTCTCTCTCATGTTCTTCATTGCAGCTCAGCAAATGCTTTTCCAAACCATCTCTCCCTTTACATATAAATAGTGCCATTTAGCTGGGGCTGTAATGTACTATACGAGAGAGAAAATAATGCCATTTTCCTGCTGTTGTAAAAGCTAAGCAGTAACTCCCATTTGCTTGGATTCATTCCTTGACTTCTGCCACTGACAGTATCAGTGTCTTTACAGGAAGATGGATTTTGATCATCTATTTATCATTTCCCATATGTCAATTTTACGTAGGGGGTAAAGGTAGGTACCATCTCTAAGCTGTTGGTTTGCTTTGCATATAAATATTTCCTGTTTTGGTTATTATGCCTGCCCTATTTTTTAACAATTTACTCTGAAGTTTAGAGATGCAGTTTCTTCTGCCTTTGAGAATTACAACTCAAGCCTTTCTTCCTTCCTGTCTTTAGCCAGACACCGAGTTGCACTTTGTGGAGATGGGGAGTGGTCCAGTGATTTGCCTCTGCCACGGATTTCCAGAGTCTTGGCTTTCTTGGAGGTTCCAGGTGACCTAATTTTTAAGCATATTTATTCCTAATTTGCATGAATGCCATCTTTTGGAATAAGTTCAGTTTACTTGAATGAAAAGGAATATCCCTTTCTCATACATAATATATGGCAGCTGCAATGTTTACATGGAAGTTTTGGGTTATAGGAAGATGGGCCCACATTACCTGTGCACCCAATAAGGTTACGTATGTCTTTTTCTCCATGCTAGATTCCTGCCCTTGCTGATGCTGGGTTCCGTGTCATTGCCTTGCAAATGAAAGGCTATGGAGATTCTGTGGGTCCACCAGGTATGTTTCCTGTGTGTGTGCGTGTGTGTGTATGTTTTAAAACAGATTCACTGTATTGGTCCACTTTTTAAATGTGACCTTGCTATTTAAGTCATTTGTTAGTTGTTCTTCACTCAGTGACTTCCGCATGGGTTTTAGCAATACAAGAGACCACCTTGCGAAGCAGAGAAATCACAGTAATAATTTAAAATGAAAATGCATTACAGTAACATTGACCCCTTAATCTATTTAAGCCTGCTCTAAAGACCCTGAACTTTTGTCAGGATCCAAAAGATTAGCAAAGAGTTTAAGTATTCCCTAACTAACCCTTGCACCTTCGCTGTAGTTTAAACCCTGCAATACTGTTTGCATTTTTAAAGCTTTCATGCAGAAAACCTGTCTGTAACTGATAGCAGCTCTCAAAGGTCACCAGCCAAGATAGGCATTTCCCAGCTCCACCACCATAAAGCCAGTATGGTGTAGTGGTTGATGTGTTGGACTAAGACTAGCTACAAAAGCTTTGTTGTATGCAACCCAGAGTCACTTGTTGTAAGATGGGCAGCTATATAAATTTGATAAAAGAAAGGAACAAAATTCACTACCCTCAGGCTTGGAAACTCACTGGGTGACTTTGGGCAGAAATTCTGTGTCGACCCAATCTATCTCAATCACTTTGAGTTATTTAATGAAAATGAATAAACAGTAGATATAGAGATGCTGGAGTTTGAACTTTGCCGAGAGAGAGAGAGAGAGAGAGAGAGAAGGAGGGAGAGATGTCATTTCCAGTAATTTGCTGCCTTTCTTCGATGCACAGGCATACATGTAGAGTAGTGCTTACTGATAGTCCTCTGCTTATGAATACAATTGAACCAGTGGTGAAATCCAAATTTTTTTACTACCGGTTCTGTAGTGGCTTGCTGGGCTTGGCAGGGGAAGGATACTGCAAAATTGCCATTCCCACCCCACTCTGTGCCCAGCCAGAGGTGGTATTTGCTGGTTCTCTGAACTACTCAAAATTTCCGCTACCGGTTCTCCAGAACCTGTCAGAATCTGCTGGATTTCACCCCTGAATTGAACCCAAAATTTCTGTTGCTAAGTGAAACAGTTATTAAGTGTGCTTTACCCTATTTTCCTGTCATAAGTGAATCACTGCAGATGTTAAGATAGTAACTGTCGAGCCAAGCGACACGCTCGACAACGTTACCTGCACGGGGGAGGGGGGTGCACTGGTGATGGGAGCACTCAGGAATAGGCGGCCGTTTGCGGGGTGGGGAAGGTGGGGCGACGGTATTAGGGTTTCAACACACCGACTGCTGTATTCGCTGACATCCTCGCTGCAGAGACGCCGGCACGAAGAGAGGCTGGGGCAAACGCTGAGACGCCGAGCCCAGCATCCGGAAAGAGGAGGGAGGGTGTGGCTTTAAAGGCAGGGCGGGGCGGCACAGTAACGAGCTCTTTGCTATAAAACAGCTGCACACCTATGGAATGTAGCGCTAATTTCACATCGTTAAACGAGTGCAGCACGTTCCTTGAGCCAGCCGGATAATAAACCAGCATAGCACCGACCTGTGCGCGTGTGTTTTTTGGTGTTGCTGTGCTTAGCCTAGGACGGCTGAGAGTAACACAGTTAAGTAAATTCCTACTGACTTTGTCCTACTGACCACTCTAATGTTTGGCATAATGCTAGCTATAAAAGCTCATTGCTCCATTCTGCCATTTTTGATATGTCAAACAACAAAACCCCCAAATCTGCATTGAATTTGAACATGATTTTAAAAACATTTTACTGATTTACTTGCATTTTATATATGTGCGTGCCATTTTGTTGGCTAACACAGCTAGGAAGAGCTTATAAATAAACATGACGTTTTCTCATCATATTTAGATTTGTGATCCTCTCATTATCGAAATGTGAAGCATTATTTTCTCTGACTATGTGTGGGCACGCAACTGTGTGTCAGTAAACAAGTTCCATTAGCAGTCAAACAATTGAGATGTAGTTGGTTTTTCTTTTTATATTGTTTGCAGAAAAATTTAGGATCAGATTGTATTTATATTTCACATTTCAAATTGTAAGAGTCCTGCTTACTTTTGGATGTAAATTGCTTCAGGATTTTCTAGGCACAGTCTCCCTGACTTCTGGTCATGGACAGTTTCAGCAGCAGTGGCAAGAAACAACAATGCTCCAATCTGATTGTTGTCATTTCATTTCCCACACTGCCAGAGTGATGACATGTAAAGGATATTGTGGGAGATTAAAATGGAAGGTTGACACAACTGGGCCCTGAGTGGAAAAAAGATATTAAATTGCCCTGAGCAGATGACAGAAGGGGAATACTTATGGATTCTGGTGGCTACTAGGGATGCAGAGGGCAGACATAAATCCTTTGAAGCTTGTTAGAAGTACAAGGACAGCTTGCTTCTTCATTTCTCCCCTCCCCCCCCCCAACTTCTTCGTTAACTGATTATGTTCAGAATTTCTTCTGAACATAATCTTCTTATTGCATGGCATATCCTGAGGGGAGCTGTTGTGTCATTATTATGCAAGATCCATGATTGCCAATAGAATTAGATTCTAGCAATAATATTGTGGTCTCAAGCTTTTCAGGGTGCAAGATTCCAAACCAGAGTTCTGTTCAATAGTCCAGAGATAAGGTGGAATTTAAATGGTCAATATGTTTGCTCTGTTGTTGGAAAGTTCAGTTTGATCTTATTCTACATTTTGGTAGAAACTGTCCTGCTGGCTAAACTTCTAACTTCAGTAGTAAGATTGGCAATTTTATTTTGTCAGAGTTTATAATGTTCTTTTTTTCCTTTCTAAATTGTCATGGGCAGTGGTGGGTTGCTTCTGGTTCGCAAGAACTGGTAGTAAAAAAATTTAATAGTTCGGAGAACTGGTAATAAGATTGGCTGGCCACGCCCCTGAACTGGTTCCTGGCCCGGTCGCCGTTCGCTTACCCCGCCCACTCCCAATCTATTGCTACCTCCTGAGTCCCAGCTGATGCCTAGAGGGAAAAAAACTGTTTAAATTCTTGCCATGGGGCTTCAAAGGCCTCCCTACAGCTGATCAGTGTTAAAAGAAAAGAAATGAGTAGACCGGTGCCTGCAAATATAGAAAAAACAGCCCCTTTCAGCTTCAGCATAGGTTAATTAGCACAAGTTGATTAGATCAGCTTCCTGACTCTCAGCTGATTTGCTCTCAGCTGTTTTGCGCAGGGCTCTGTTGCTAGCTGCAAAGAGTATTGGAGCAGATTTTTTTCCCCCTAGCTATACTGAAAAAATTAAACTGAAAGTAAAGCAGGGTTTTTGCTGCAACATGACAAAATGAGGCAGAGAGAGATTTCTTTTTCTTTTCCCTCACCAAAAAAGGTAGGTGCAAAACTGCAAACAATGGGAAATTTAGGGCAAAAGAGGAGAATTCAAGATTTTAAAACACAAAAGAAAAAAAGCTCTATTTAACTAGGGAATTGTAATAATTGAGATACTATTAATTGTATATTGTGTTGAAAGCAGAAATGGTTAAGTTGTGGTTTGGAGGAATATATGGGGGAAATTATTTGGTTTATTATTATTGGTAAATATAATTAATTGATTTGTAAGAAATTGGATTGCATGGAAATAATTGGAATATTCATGTTCATATTGATTAATATACAAAAAAGGTAGTTATATAACTAATTGATTTATATTAAAATGTTGAATTTGTATTAAACAACTGTAATATTACATAATTAATCAATGTGAGGATGGATATAAAAATAGATAACAATGGGAAGGGGTATAATATAGAATAGAAGGGAAAAATTGAATTTGATTAAGATTAGAGATGAGGATGAAGGGTAATATTGGTTTTTTAAAAAAATAGATGAATAAATATGACAAAAAGGAAATATAGAAATTATAAATTTAATTGAAATGACTAAACTCTGTTTAAATTTGTGAACCGGCCAAATACTCTGTTCAAAGAAAATACATTGTATGTTTGTATGTGTGTTTCTAATTATTGCTATTTATTCATATTCATTCTCTTTTATTCTTTAAAGTTTAACAATTCATTCTTTATTTTAATATCTTTATATTTGTTTGGGGTTGGCTTTCTTCCCTTTCATCTTTTTTATTGTACAGCAATCTTTCTCTCTCTTTTCTTTCCTTCTTACTTTCTCTCCCCCCCCCTCTTCTTCTCCTCCTTACTTCCTCTTCCTTTCTCATTCTCCTCCTCTCTTCCTCCCTCTCTTACCCTCACTCCTACTCTAATTTCCCTTCTTTTTCTTCATCCCTCTCTACTACTGTATCCTTTTATGCATATGGACTACTCAGAGGACTGAAAAAGTTATTTTTGACTGGTCCTCACACTTTTGACCAGTCCTCGAACTTACGACTGTCCTCAAATTTTACGTTTTTGCCCTATCTTGTCACCATGGTGAAGAGAAGCAATTGTGAAATGAGTGACACGGTTGTTAAGAATGCTACAATGGGCATAAATGATGACCAGTCATAAGTGCGAAGACCGGTCAAAAGTGCGAGGATCTGTCAGAAATCACTTTTTTCAGCCCTCTGAATAGTCCCTATACATATAGCCATGGCCACCCAGTCACATGACCAGCTAGCCACGCCCACCCGGTCACATGACCTCCAAGCCATGCCCACAAAATAAGCCACGCCCACAGAACCAGTAGTAAAAAAAATTAGAACCCACCCCTGGTCATAGGGCATAAGTGCTCATGCATGTAGATTTTGGATGAACGGGAGAGAGAGGTAGATCAAAGTAATGGCAATTCCAGGAGTGAAGTGTTCCAAGAAAAGTCTAGGCTTGCTGACTGGTGGATGGATCATTGCCTTCTGCCAACACAACTAAAAAATTGAAATGCTTCTTGGGTGTTGCTCATATCCTGAATAGGACAAAACTTTTGTTTTTCTACTGTATGGAAAAACATGAGCCATGGTGGCCCAGTGGTTAGAATGCAGTACTACAAGCTACTTCTGCTGGGTGCAGTTCGTCAGTTCAATTCTCACTGGCTCAAGGTTGACTCAACCTTCCATCCTTCCGAGGTGGGTAAAATAAGGACCCAGATTGTTGGGGGCAATATGCTGACTCTGTAAACCGCTTAGAGAGGGCTGTAAAACACTGTGAAGTAATATATAAGTCTAAGTGCTATTGCTATGGTATAGTGAATATTTGAAATTGGTTTTCCCCAATCTTGATTCAACCATCTTCTATTCTACCATACAGAGTATTCTTTCTATAGTCGTGTATGAAAGCAAATTCTCTTCCTTATGCAGTCTATGAAAACACCTGGGATGTTAATTTGAAAGTTTTTGGAGGGCATGAAGAAGCCCATGGCAAGTCTTGCTTTTTAAAATCAATTTGTGGCCATACAGTGGCTTTAATAATGCCTGTTTTTGTTGCAGATACAGAAGCATATTCTCAGGAAGAAATTTGTAAGGTAGGTCATGATCTTCAATAATATATCCTTCACTTGTAGTGACGGAGATACACTCAACAGCATTTATGATATATCAATATGTAAAACAGTTCAAAGAAGTATTTAAAGAAGGTCAACATCAGTACAGGTGATCCCCACAAATGGTTGTTCAGCAACCATCTGAAGTTAAAATGGCATTGAATGAGGGGAATGTATGATCCTTGTATTGCAGCATATCAGCATCTTCACAGTTACATTTTATCATCTTCACTGCTGTCTTCTGATGTGCAAAATTAATGGGGAAGCTGATAGGACACTACAAAAGGTGATCACGTGATTTCAGGAAGCTGCGATCATGTGAGCTTTACCTATTGATAGCAACTGGGATTGCTAGAACTGCCCATTATGAGCCAGCACGGTCATATAATGTCATATCTTATAGTCATGTTGCTTAACAATGGACTTGCTGGTCCCAGTTGCCATCAGTAAGCGAGAACTACATTCAGGCAATTGAGTATTCAATAGTGAACAAAGCCATTGGAATATGACTGATATGATACTCTTCAAGTGTATAACTTCCATGTATATATCTCATAGCTTAGTTTTTTACATGCAAGATGGTAAAAATTGGAGGACCAGATTTTCCATCACTAAGCAATGCAGTCATAAATCATGGGGATGCCAGGACAGCAGAACTTTGCGGTCCATCTGTAATCACCATTCATTCAGCTTTGTCATAACATGGGACATGGGATTTCCAGCAGGTATGGGAATGAGAAAAGTCGACAGAATTTTCAGGGTGCATTTCTAGTTTATGTATATATCATAGCCCATTTATTTTTTAGGAATTGAGGATTATAAAATAAAAAAGTTACTGCTTTTTCCTAGGTAGATATATCACATCACATGGATTCTTAGCCATTTATACTACAGGAATTGTAACTTAGCCAGCTTTTTCTCCTCCATATTACCAAAGCTGTTTAAAGCTGAATGAGAGTGATTTCTTTAAGTCACTTTTTCAATTCTGCTAAAAAATCCACACTTGAGAATTGTTAGTTCATCCAGCTCTAAAACATTGACTTCCTGAACATTTTAAATAAGTGTGGTGATTTGTGTGAGAATTTGTAGGATTATAATTATGGTTTTGGAACTCAAATGTTTATGGGCAGCATTCTAACAGTGAGATTTCTATATTATACTTTTGGTTGCAAGGACAACTAAGCCATTTGATAGGCAAGCAGGAGATACGATGCTTATACATATAAATTATCTATCTGCTTTCTGTTAAATCAGTATTAAGGAATCTAAAAGGCCCATATTGCTTTTATACAGTATCTGGCATTCTACAGCCCAGAAGGAAGTTTCATTCCATCGCTGAGGGAAGTCCATTATTAGGAAGAGTCATTTTCTCCATGCAGACAAGGACAGGGCAGGGAGCAATTGCATGGGGGGGGGGGGGGGGGGGAGTTAGTGAAAGATGCAAGTTTCTACTGAAAGAGTGTCCCCACACCTACCCCGAACTCATCTAGACCTAGGAAATAGCCTAAGATAAAAAAGCTAAACTTCAACTTGGAAAGCATCCATACTTCTGTCAAAACACAGTGGAGTATAATTCAGAAGGTGACCAGTGGGAGACAGGAAAATTTCATTTCATATACTGATGGTGTTTCAGGTTTTGAGTGAATAAAATACAGTGTCTACCCTAGGTAGATTGAATTGGCTGCATGCCCAAAGTGCAATTTATGATCTGCTAAAATTCAACTCTGATGGAGTGCAAATAGCACTGAGAACATGCATGATGTTGTGTTCCTGCTGCTCTCAGTCTGTATCTGCCTGGGCTGACCCAGGATGGACTATGCAGTGGAAGACAAAATAAGAAGGGTTTTCTCAAGAACTTGATGTCAATGTCTGGCTTTTTTCTTTTCTTTTCTTCTCTTTTCTTTTCTTTTTCTTTTTCTTTTTCTTTCTTTTTTTTGCTTATTTACCTCAGGATTTGCTGATCTTTCTGGACAAAATGGTAAGTTATGCTGGTTTGTATCTTACAACATGTATTATCAACAAGGTCGTACCATCTCCTACTATCCCATTCGCTAAATGTCGTACCATCCACTTTTTTCCCCTTCCCTAAAACGGGTGGGCGTGGCCAGTGTGTTACACATCCAGCCCATGGGCCGCGAATTTGACACCCCTGGCATAGTGTATTTGAGTCTTCAGTGTTCAACTCACCAGCTGCGTTATATCATTTCATCTCCACATGAAAGAAATGAGGTTCTAAAGATGCAAAAAATGGCTCCCCATGTTTCGATGACCAAAGTTCACTCTGCGTATTATGCAGTGTTGTCTTAGTGGTCCTAGATCCTCAATTATAGAAAAGAGAGAATCCTTGAAATGGGATTTATCAGCACAGCTATGTCCACTGCCAAAGTATCAGGAAAAAATAGTATATTTTCCCCAATTTTCCTGTGTGAGTAACTAATTTTCTCTCAGTGACTGATACTGTCTCTTACCAATTTAATAGCAAAGGCATCCTCTGTCAAGAGATGGGTGCTTTATGTTCTTTTTCATTGCTTTTAAAATAGAGATGGGTGCTTTTATGTTGGAGATGGAAGCGTCTGTCAGCTATCCAATAAAACATATGTGCATTATTGCTTTCTGCCACAGTTGGACTATAACTGACCTCTAGGCTTCTTTGATTCACAAATTTAGATTACCCTGATTTCATCTTGACATACAAAATGACCTGATGCTGACAAGGTGGACTAGATGAATCTAATAATCCTTTATTCAGCCAATAGCAGGCATGGATTTTGAGATGTTTATTTTCAAGGTGGAGATTTGGGGACATCTTAAGGCTTTATCTGGCAAATGAAGAAGTCCATCAGTATTGGCGGAGGGGCTATGATTTGCTACCTTCTGTTAAAATTGGTTTTCTGCCTTTTTGCACATGGCACTTAAGGCTAGTAATATTGTACAAAGTGATAAGTTTCTGTAAAACATACATTTTTATATTTAATTTGCAAAGCTGTTTAAGATCTACATGGTTATTTGCTTGTGTATTTGAAACTAGCTGATTATGAGCAAGATGCTACTTTCTGTATTATGTTATTGTCATACATGAAGGGTAGCAAGGAAATGAGTGTTTATAAAATCAAGGAACAGAAATACCATTTCTATAACATTTGCATGAGTTCCCTGCTTTCTAAAGAAGTTTTTTCTCTTCTTCCTAGTTTGCAGGACTTTCAACAAATGATTGAAAATATGAGACTTTCTTAATTCTATGCAAATAGGTTCATTCTTTTTGTTTGTTGTTCCACAATTTATATCTCACCATATTCAAATAGTGGGACAAAAGATGGTTCATAATCATTAAACTACACAAATCAAACAAAACAGTTTACCACCGTAAAAAAGAACTGTTAAGCCCAGGGGTGCGTTCTACTTACCTTTACTACCGGTTCGCATCGCGTGCGTATGCACAGATCAACTTTGATGACGTCCAGGTCAGTGGGCGGAGCCTTCCACTGGTTTTACTACTGGTTCTTGCGAACCGGTCCAAACCGGGGGCAACCCACCACGGGTTAAGCCACATAAAACTATAATAAATTTGTGTTTTAAAATAAAATAAAGAATGAAATGTCATTTTGATTCAGAAATAAAAAGAGTAAAAATTTCATTTTTCATTCCCTGTCACAAAACAGTCTTCACTGCCTTCCTAAAAGATAACTCTGT
The DNA here is from genome assembly GCA_030761175.1 of Masticophis lateralis. Classification (NCBI taxonomy): domain Eukaryota; kingdom Metazoa; phylum Chordata; class Lepidosauria; order Squamata; family Colubridae; genus Masticophis; species Masticophis lateralis. Next base: position 27,815,383 of record JAUDYJ010000001.1, read on the forward strand.
GGGGCCAATCTGACCTCATGGGGGAAAGCTATTCCGTAACTGACAAGGCCTATTTCTGGTCTCACTTCATAGCCATGTCAGAAAGGAAATACATTCCAAGCTTCCTCCCCCATCCCGAATGCACCGGACAAACAGATTCAGTTTGAAGGTAACAGCCTCATTGGTAAATAGGAGCCAAGCCATGTAAAAGGCTTCACAGGTTAAAACCAATGCTTAGAATTTTATTTTACGTTTTGATTTTTTTAAAAATACAGATTTATCAATCACTGGTGCAACGTGCAGCTCTTACTCACCAGCAAACAGGTTGCTACATTCTGCACCAGCTGCATTTTCTAGAAGTATGTTGTGATTATGTGTTAGTAGTAAAATGTTGTGGCTGAAGCTAATGCATCTCAGCAGAAGCTGGTATGAGAACTGACTAATTGTGGAGATATTCGTCGCAAAAGCTTTTCTGTAGATGCTAAATATGAAGCAATTCAGGTTGTTGGGTCTTGAGATGTGAGCTTTTGGTGCAAGAACTATACAATATTTTCTGATTTCCAGGCAGATAGGCTGCTGCGTTCTCTACAAACTGCAATTTCTGGGCATTGTTGTGGTGATGCAGGCTTACAGTGAGGAGGGTATGAATAACTGTGAAGGGCTAGAGCTCATATAAGCAGAAACTAATAGGAAAATTGCCTTTGACTAATTGTGGAGAGACCAGTTGCAAAGGTTCTTCTGAAGGTGTTAAATATGACACAAATCAAGTTTGTGAGTTTTGAAATGTGGGCTCATAGTACAACAGTTGTACAGTAATAACTGTTTTCCAGACAGACTTTCTATGCAATAATGTTTACCTTATGAAAAGGTAATGAGACATACCCTAGTGAAGTAATGATAATATGATTTGGATAATGACTGAGCTAGTTCTGGATTTCAAATGGTTTGTGCATTTAACTTAATTAATGTAATGTAATTCTATTTAATTAAAAGGGCTAATGCGTTCTAACTAAGAAGTGGATTAATTCTTTCACTTCAGGCACTTGAAATATGGCAGTCCTGTGTCACTGACCTTTCCTGACAAAATGGCTTCTTTTTTTTACCCCTGATAAATGGTCTGTCTCAAACAGAAACTAAAGAGAGAGGTCACCAGATCAGCACCATGATGTTAAATAACAATTCCTCCTTTAACCTTTCTGGAAGCATTCATCTGCCCTGACAATATAATTAGGAGTATAATTCAGATTGCCCGATTGGAGAGAAAGAATCAATTTGGGATTTATTAAAAAAAAGGATAGGTACATAAAGGAAGAATATTTGAAATGCTGGCAACTGATTAACTGAAACATTAATGTCAGCAGATTTTTGTTTTCCTGCTGAAGTTTAAAATCTTTTTTAAAATGTAGAGCAGCTTTTTTAAAGCTCTATTCTACTCCAAATTTCCATTTTTCTAAATTAAAATAATAAGCCATACGCAGCACTTTACAAGTGCCCCTGCTACAATTCTTCAGAATTGTTATTTTCTCAAACAAGCTCTTAGTCTAGGGCAGAGATGGGGAATGATGGCCCTTTGATGGCTTGTGGACTTCAACTGCCCGAATTCCTGAGGCAGCATGGCTGGCTCAGGAATTCTAGGAATTGAAGTCCACAAGTCATAAAAGGACCATTGTTCCCCATCCCTGGTCTAGGGCTTCATAGAGGTGCCTCCCACAGGAGCAAGATCTATTTGAGAGAAATTTACACCAGATGCCCCCATCTTGGATAAAGAAGGAGACAATTGAAGACAGGCAGGCAGACCCTTGTGATGGTGCCCCTGTTCAGAATTCCTTCATCAAAATAGGGTCAACTTTGTTGAATTTCAAATGCCAGATGAGAATATTTTTAGACTTAAAGTCTTACGTATTGCCTTATAGTAATATTTGTTTGATTAAAACTCAGCCTCTTTAGAGTTAACAGTCTGATATTAAAACATGTACTTCTATGCACGGCCTCTATTTCATTCTTTGGTAATGCAACACAATATTGTATGATTGAATGCTCCCAGCATAGGAAAAACAATTCCTTTTTCTATTTACTCCATCAGGCAAGAAACAAGCTTGAGAACTTTCCTCTGTGGTTGTTTTTATTTACAAAGATTTTTTGAAGATTTTTTTTTTCATGGAAGTTTCTACCTGCTGCCTAAAATTATCGTAGTCTGGAATTGGCTTACACCCAGGACACTTGGCTTTTACAGGGCTGCCATATTAATGTCTTGAGGCATACAGTAGTGGCCAAAATTGTGGAAACCTTTTGGGAAAAGTGTATTTTCTAAAACTAGCTAATAATACTACTTTTTTGGGAGTAGTACCATCAAATTATATATCAATGGAAAGATAATTTAATTAAGAACGTAATGCAATAACTTTTATGAAGGATTTTCTATTAGAATAGCAGTTAGAGTATAAAGAATAAAAGTGGAACACGTAGAAAAAATGAGATATACAAAAATTATCACCATGTCAGTTAATACTTAGTTGGGTAACCTTTAGCATGATTTACGGCCTTGCAACATCTTCCCTTGGAGTGAACCAAGTCTTTTAGTTCTGCAGCTGTTATAATGTGAAACCAAGATTGAATGATTGATTCTATTAACTGGGTTTTATTGCTGGGTTGCTTCTGACTAACAAATTTTTTTAGTCAGCTCCTTAGATTTTCAATTGGCCATTCCAGCAGTGAAATATGATCATCTTGAAACTCCAAAAAAAAGTGGTGTTATTAGCCATCAAACCTCAAAAATGCACTTTTCCCAAAAGGCCACTAGTGTAGTTATCATTATATATTTTATATTGTTTCTGAACAAATATAAGCAAAACCTGCAATGAGAAATAAGATTGACCTTATGTAGAATTTTGGCTTTTTCAGTAATGGTGCAGTATTTGAGTGTCTAGCTGCTTTTATTCTTGGGGGCAGGGGGGATAATTTGCATTGGAGAGAATAAAGTCTTTTATTTGTATGAAGTAGTGGTGGGTAATATAATTGATATAGATGCAGAGTGTTTTATGCAGAGTCCTTAATAAAAACTGTCTCCTTTGACAGTCTCTTCACTGAATATTTAGTGGCTCTGGAATAGCAATCAAGTATTCTAATTGCTCAGGGTTACTGTCAGTAGTTTTGCTGACAGAGTCTATTTTGTGAGCTAAATAATAAACAGTTTAGAAGTTAAAATTTACACATAGAGTTGGGGGACTTGAAGTTTGCTATTGCAAGACATCATTGGCCAAATCTGCTTTAAATGGGAACAAGTACACAAAAGCAATCTATTTGAAAATATTAAAAATTAGTGTTAGGCATATTTCAATATGGGAACTCCTGGTTTAGAGGCGGAATAGCTGGATCCACTTCATTGAAACCTATGGATAATCTAGTCAATTGTATCAGAATTGGAACCTTATTAGTTATTGTCTTTTCCAAGTTTCAGTAGTTGAAGGAATTAAGAAAAAATAATGATAAACCATTGAGGAACATTAGAACACTGAGAGACATCATGAAACGAAAAGCTATTTTGTCCTAAAGTCAGGACAGAACTTTAGAATATGGAATGCTTGATCTGGACTCGGAAAAGTACACTCAAGTAATAGACTGCAAATCAAGAACTTTCCTGAGAACTTTTTGTATACCCTACTAGGGTCGCTGTGTCATCTCAGGTTCTTTTAAACTGAGAAGCAGTTTTCTATTTGGCATTTTCTTGCTAAACTCTTTTCTCTGGTGCCTCCAATTTGTGAGAAAATTAAACCATGATGCAATTGCTGTCTTTCAGCTTTGAAAGACAGAGAGGAAACACGGTGCTAGGAAAATGGAAATGAATATGCTGAATTCTCTGTAATTCTCTGCCTGATTGAAAGACAAAAAGGGACCAAATCCATATTTTATCTAGGACTGTGCCAGTGAGGATTAAAAACGTCTTCTTAACTATGACCACATTGAAAAGATGACAAGTAGAAGGGTCAATATTTATCTGTAAGTAGATTAAGGTAAAGACAACAGTTCTCAGAGTCTTGCCACACATACTGGGAAGGTGGGGGGCAAAAATTTATTAATACTTCTTTTCGGAAATATCACCCAAGCGTTTTTTTCAAATTTGGCTAGTGGGCCCTCGCAATTACTTTAATAAAACATAAAACATAGCATAATAGAGTTGGAAGGGACCTTGGAGGTCTTTTAGTCCAACCCCTGCTTGAACAGGAGACCATTACCATTTCAGACAAAGGGTTGTCCAGGTTTTTCTTTTTTGAAAGCCTCCAGTGATGGAGCACCCACAATTTATGAAGACAACCTATTCTATTGGTTGATTGCTGTCACCATTAGGAATTTTCTCCTTAGTTCTAAGTTGCTGCTTTCCTTGGTTAGCTTCCATCCATTGTTTCTTGCCTTGCCTTTTGGTGCTTTGGAGAATAAGTTGGCCCCCTTTTCTTTATGGCAACCTCTTAGATGTCTCACCTATCCTTCTTTTCATTAGACTAGAATACCCAATTCCTGTAACCGTTCTTTGTATGTTTTAGCCTCCAACCCCCTAATCCTTCTTGTTGCTCGTCTCTTCACTCATCAAGTTCATTCCCTTGGAATTCAAACGAGATTAGGAACAGACTTCCCTAGTGTGTATTTTCCTCTAGAAATATTAGTCCTTAGTACATCAGAATGGCAGTATTTTGGAGAAGGCTGTTTTAGGAATCACAAAACTTTAAAATCCACCCAGCTTCCCTATTCCTATGAGCTTCTCATGTTTCATGTCTCTGTGTTGCTCATTCTCTTTCCCCAACCAACTTGAATTGACTCAAAAACTTGCTGTGGTCCATAGTCTTTTACAGCAAATAATCCTTGTCTTCTGTCTACTGCCTTCTTGCTGAGGTTAGCAACTATTTGTGGTGTCCTAAGAATGAGATCTTGCTGGCCTAATCACTATAAAAATAATTTGCTCAGGGCAGTGAAAGTTCAGCAATTAGTGAAGCAAGAACACTGGAATGGTATTAGATACAGCAGTGGTGATAGAAAAAGAAATAGTGTAATAAAATTGCCAAAAGTAAATGAACATCTTGCCATGCTTCAGATGTTTCGTTTCATGCTGTAAAACTATTCTAATATGTGGCCTAGTTAATAGTAGTGTGTCTTTATAAAAGCAGAGGGCACCTCTGCTGTTCCTGTTACAGTCCTACTAGTTGGCAGAAATGTGTCTGGCTTTACATTTTACGTTAAATTATGGTTGATTGCATGGACAGTGAGGTGGTTGATTGCACGGACAGCGAGGTGTAATTTTTGTCCACCTATTGAGTCCTTCCCAAGAACCTGGAACAGGCAGATGCTGTTGTTTAATAATGTTAAAAGTATCGTCGTAGGATGTAAGCTGTTCCAAGTAAAGTGCCTTCTGCAATTGACTGGTGGTGACTTTGTCAATGCCGATGGTATTCAAGTGGTGGTGCAGAAGGTTTGGAATTGTACCCAAGGCACCTATCACTATTAGGGCTATCTTTGCTTTCTTTTCCATGGTGCTTCTACTACTCTTTACAGATCTTTATTGTTTGTGATTTTCTCCAGTTCTGTTCTGGCCCCGTGCCCAGAAATAACCTCCCCTCAGACAACCAGAGGCTAATGAACTGGCAGGCAACCAAGTAAGATGATAACAAAGGTCGGCAGCAATCCGCAACTGCTTGCCAACGTCTTTATTAAAAGGTCCGTCACATACACACAAGCTGAGACGCAGGGCCGATTCAAAACCGGGATCCACGAATCTTTGTTTTGTTCGTCACAAAGATATGGCTACAATCCCCCTCTTATATAGTCTGGGAGGAGGCGTGGTCCACCAGCTAATCACGACCACGCCTTTTCCTCTGCTGGGCTCTCCTGTCTCTCCGATGCTGGCGAGGATCCAACCAAAACTCACTCCCCTCGTCTAATGTCCTCCTGTGGCTGCGGGGACGAGCTTGGCTCTGGGCCTATCTCCTGCCCTTCGGTGTCCTCCGGAGGCATTGCCAGAGAGGAGAGTCCTGGAGAAGGAGGCCTTGCCAACTCCTCTCCCTCACTCTCAGAGTCCTCCCCTGCTGATGATGCAGGCTCAGGCAACGGAGCCACAACAAGTTCTTTCTCTTCTACTCTGCTATCTCCAGGTACTGCTATCTCCACTACACAGACTTTTTTTTCTTTCTTATCAACGATTAAGTGTCAGGTACTTGTCTATTTGAATTCTGACGTCCCAGAGCATTTAATGTCTTTATTTTCTAATACTTTGCCTATTCTGTAGTCACGGCAGTTCTTGCTTGCAGGCAAGTGGTATTTCTTGCAGATATTACTACTGTTGTGGCCCGCCAGTGGCCTGCAGGGATCGTGGCTGATCCCGACAACGAGGAGGCTGGTGTGGTGACGCACCAGCAGCCTGTGCAGCCAGCGCTCGCATCAGACAGTGAGGAGGCTGAAGAGGATGTGGTAGAACTGAAGAGGCTGAAGGAGGCAGAGGAGGCTGAAGAGGTTGTGGTAGAGCTGAAGAGGCAGAGACTCAGCCAGGGCCTTCAGAACCTCCAGAGGCTTCTTCAAGTAAAGAGAGCGAAGTGGAGGAACCTCTTCTCAATGCTTGAGCATGCAGGGCTGCTAAAAGGCAGGAGTGACTACTCAGGTGGAGGAGGTCTCCTCGAGAGTAAGGCTTGAGGATAATTGGCCACTCCCTTAGCCTATTTAAGTCACATGCTGTTAGTAAATTTCTTGCTAGAAACAACTTGTAATTATCATCAGAGCATTTTTGGAAAAGTCTTATCGTATCTTGCTTTCTGGGCTGTTTGCCAACTTTTGCCAGACTTTGGTTTATTCTTGCTACTTAATAAATTTGATAAGGACTGTTGGTGTGTATCTACATCCTCGGGAATCCGGAGCTGGGGCAGAACAACTACTAACCAGAGCATACAAAACATTTGCTAGACCATTTCTCGAATACAGCTCATCTGTCTGGAACCCTTGCACTACATATCAGACATTAATACAATTGAACATGTCCAGAAATATTTCACAAGAAGAGTCCTCCACTCCTCTGCTCGCAACAAAATACCTTATGCTACCAGACTTGAAATTCTAGACTTAGAAAACTTAAAACTATGCTGCCTTTGGTATGACCTAAGCATAGCTCATAAAATTAATCTGCTACAATGTCCTACCTGTCAATGACTACTTCAGCTTCAACCACAACAATACATGAGCACACAACAGAGGCAGACTTAAAGTGAAGCGCTCCAAACTTGATTGCAGAAAATATGACTTCAGCAGCAGAGAGGTCAATGCCTCGAATCAGTGGTCGGTTGCTCCCGGTTCGCACCGGTTTGCAAGAACCGGTAGTAAAAATTTGTAGTAGTTCGGAGAACCGGTAATAACATTGGCTGGCCACAGGCCCAAACTGGTTCCCAGCCCGGTCGCCGCTCGCTTACCCCGCCCAACTCATCAGAGGCTTTTTTTTTACTTTTACTTTTAAAAGCATTTTTTCTACAACCTCTTCGGCCAAAAAAATGCTTTTAAAAGTAAAAAAAAAAAGCCTCTGATGATCGCTGTGGCTCAGCTGGGATCATCAGAGGCTTTTAAAAGCATTTTTTCTGCAACTTCTTCTGCCAAAGAGGCTGTAGAAAAAAAATGCCTTTAAAAGCCTCTGGCGATCCCAGCTGCCTGATCGTCAGAGGCTTCTAAAAGCATTTTTTTCTGCAACTTCTTAAGGTTGTAGAAAAAATGCTTTTAAAAGTTTTTTTTAAAAAAAGTTTTCCACGCCCACCCAGTCACATTACCCCCCACCAAGCCACACCCACAAAATAAGCCACGCCCACAGAACTGGTAGTAAAAAATTTTAGAACCCACCTCTGCCTGGAATGCACTACCTGACTCTGTGGTTTCATCCCCAAGCCCCCAAAATTTTAACCTAAGACTGTCTTCTGTTGACCTCACCCCATTCCTAAGAGGTCTGTAAGGGGCGTGCATAAGAGCACCAGCATGCCTACCGTCCCTGTCCTAATGTTTCCTATTTGTATGTATTTTATGTATTCAGTTCATGCTTATACTTATATATATATATATATATATAGGTATATATTTCGTATATATTGATATACGAAACATCCCTAATCTCAGTGCTTTCTGCTGTGCCCTCAAGACCCTGATGTTCAATCAGGCAGGGCTAAGCACGTTAACTGGGAATGATTAAAATATTATATAATTCTGGGTTTTATTTATTTGGGCTAAACTATGCTATAATTTTAATTATCAATTTTATGATGTTTATGTATCTTTTACTTTTTCTTGACTGTACACTGCCTTGAGTCCTGCGGGAGAAAGGCGGTATAGAAATATAATTAATTAATTAATTAATTAATTAATTAATTAATTAATTAATTAATATTACCTAGTACGTTCTTGACAAATAAAATAAAATAAATAAAAATAAATTTAAAAAATATTCCAATGCACCATTGTTGCTACTTTGTCATGCCATTGTTCGTAATAAGTCTGTGCAATTTTCTTGGCAACAGCTAGGTCCACTGTGATTTCATCTTCTTCACAGAGGCAGCATTTGCTGTTTGCTGCTATAGTCTCATTTCTGGCTTTGTACACATTTGTTCTTAGGCCTTGGTCTTTTGCAGGCAGAATTAGCCCCTCTGTCTCTTTCTCCAACTTTCTTGCTCTTAGCCATTGCCAGGTCTTATTATTATCTGCTTTGCAGACGAGGGGTGTGTAAGTGTGTATGTATGTACTAGCCATGAAATATTTTGCCTTGCCACATCTCTTCTTTTATTCTTCATTTGGTCCTTCTTGTAGGGCAGTTTGGTCTCTCCAGCAGTCAGTAAGCCTTCATGCTGTACTAGCTTTAGTTCATCTTCTTCACCGTCCTTCAAATATTCTTCCAATGTCCCTTTTCCTTCTTCAACCCTCTGGTGCCACGTTCTATACCCACCTATACTCCTTGGTAGACTTTGCTGCGTGGATGAAGGGCAAGATTCATTGTCATTATATTTATCCTTTTATCCTGCCTGTTTTTATATAAAACTCATGGTGACAAATACACCTCCTATTTATCCCCACAACAATAACCCTGTGAGATGGATTGGGCTGAGCGAACATGGCTGACCCAAAGTCACCCAGCCTTTTCATGTCTAAGGTAGGACTAGAATTCACACACACACTCCTGTTTTCTAGGGCAGCAACTTACCCACTAGACCAAACTGGCTCTGATGTTACAAAGCATGTTATAGGTTCACACCGGGTGTTCAAGGCCACAGTGCCTTGAGGATGGCATCTTCCCACCATGCTGCCTCGGCGAAGTCAAAACGCCTTTGCGGTAGATGGTTGGCTACTGATGGACAACAGGGTATTGGGGTGGGGGTTGAAGGGAACACTATATCCTTCGCACCTGGATTTCAGACTCCGCCAGACTTTTCTGCAATCACTATCTCTCAGTAAAAGTTCCTTTTGAAATGGGACTGGTTTCCAGAGTTTTCCTTTCTTGGGAGAGGAGTTGAGGCAGATCCTTACACAACATCTGATAACGCTTTCAGAATGGCTGGGTGTACTCTTGAGGCAGAGGAGATTGACCTCAATATATGCAACCACAGTCCTCAGCAGCCTAATTACAGCCATCATTGACCTTTGTGTTGATTTCAGTTTCTTGCCCTGCACCCATGGAAAAAAAAGTTCCAAGTAGCTTTTGTTCCCAACCTATGACCCCAATTCTGACGAGCTTTGTTTGTCCAATCAATAATGGGCGATGCATATTCTTTAGTGCTAGATGATTATAAACAACCTTGTGAGCTTATGGGGTAAGTGTCAGGATGTTGGGCACAATAATAGAACATTGCAGCTTGCCTAGAGGCCCAAAGCAACATGATGCAAAGCTAATGATGTATCAGACTTAAATTCCTTTCTGTGTTTGTCTATAAAGGTCAGGGTCAAGGTCAAGTTGTAGAAAGAGAACCCAAAATAGGGAGAAGATGAGTTTGCAATCAATTATTGTGGTTCTAATCACTATTGAGTAGGTCTTTGTAGAAGTCTAATGTCTTCACATCGGTCAAAATATTGATGAGTGTGAACATGAGATGGGGTGGGTAGATAATGCAATACTTTGGATCAGAATGGCCAGATTCAAATCTCTGTTCAGTTGTGAGGCTTATTGGGTATTTCTGGGATACTACTAGGTATGTTTTTTAAAAATTAGTTGATTTGGAAATAGATTATTCTTGAAATTTCCATAATGTTTCCCATTTCCCTTTGAACCTCTTCTGGACTGTACCATTCTGGCTTGGGGGATTTAGTGATTTCTTGAAGCAAATTCTCCTAAGCAAAAAGGGTATGAGATGTTCTGGGCCCAAATAAACCTTTTTTTTTTTTATCTAGAACATTATTTCCAGGACACTTCAAGTCATTTCTTATTTGAAAGATTTACTTCTGAAATCCCCCCAAATACCCCCCACCCCCCTCATGATCTGCATGTCCCAAAGGAAAACAGAATGTTATGGTGTTCTCTGGCAAGGACCACTTCCAGATGGAGGGATTTTACACATCCTTAGTCACCACTATCGTTAAAACTAAGTGTTTTACGGGGAGATTGTGATGATATAATGGAAGTTTAAAAACTAATTGTATGTTTTTCTGAGTTTCTTGCCAAATGATGTTATAATGAAAATCTTGAGAAAATCTACATTAATATTAAGGTTTTTGGAGAGTCATTCCTCCAGTTATTCTTCTCTGGATCTTTGGCTTTCTTTGACTCTTTATTTTTGTCACCCCCCCCCCCCCCTTATTTGTCACCCCTCCGCATCTCTTTTGTGTCCTTGGGGAAGAGCAAGCTTTAAACAATATACTTTTCAGAGCAAGGCTTTGAACTCGAGAAAAGATCATGTGAAGTCTACAGATACTATTAAAGAGTGATCAGTAACTCTCTTTCTTGCTTTGTTGGACAATATTTGATTTGGGAAACTTTCCTAGGAAAAATCCTTTGTATCACACTAATTAATGTAGCTTCTTTGTTCTACTCCTAAAGATAACTTAGCCAATCCTCCATCCTTTCTGAAGAGTTTTCAATAAACTTGCAAATGCATTTGCTATTTTTAATTAAAAGTGTGTGATGTTTTAAGGGCAGCTCTAAGCTTTAAATATATGTGCAGAAAATAGTATTGCAGGCTATTGCATACATTCTGTTTTGTCTGGATTTTAAATTGTGTTCCTACTTTTCTAATTTAGAAACCTAGTTCAGATAACATTCATGAATAGGTGGATTAAAAATGTAACGAACCAAATTAAGTGATAGAAGTAACCAATTGCCTTTATCAAATTTCGAAAGGAAATGTGTCAGACCTACTTGGAATATGGGTCAGAAATCACAAAAAATCCCAGGGCTCCAGGCTAGACTGGAAAATAAAAAATAATTAAATAAAAAGCATCTTCTTAGGAGGTAGTGGTGGATCACTTCCAAGATGTTACATTTTGATGTAATCATCAGCAATTGAGTTTAGCTAATCAAGTAATGAAGTGTCCACAGCCTCAGAGAGCACCAAGGATTCCACTGTAGACACTGAACTCTTTGGTCTTTGAGTACATGTCTATCACTTTTAAGTGTCAAGGAGAGTTTGGAAACTCCCAGATTGTATGCCAAATGTATTTATGTCAATCTCTAGAAAGCTAACAACACCGTATCTTGCAGTGGTGGGTTGCTCCCAATTCTCTCCAGTTCAGACGAACTGGTAGTAGCAGCGGTTGGAGGCTCCGCCCACCTGCCCAGACATCATCAAAAACTATCTGCGAAGGCACAGAAGCGCCTGTGCAGAAGCTCCGTGCACTCGCTTTGCAGACCAGTAGCACCGGGTTTTGAAACCCACTACTGGTATCTTGGCTCATTATCTCTAAAGAAGGCATCATGTTGTAAATCTGTCATGTCCCTCTAACTGGTGGTTTTATATGGTACAGTGTAGAAATGCCAAACCTTTCAGCTTTTGCATGTAATGAAACTGGTCCCAATTTAGGCTGCCTGTTCTTCTGTCTCTATGATAACGCTATATTAAAATGTGGTACAGGTAGTCCTCGATTTGTATCCATTCATTTAAAAACAGTTTAAAGTTATGACAGACTTGGAAGAAGTGACTTACGAACCGTCGTCAAAAGTTACAGCTGTCACACCATCCTTGCAGTCACATGGTCACAATTTGGGGACTTTCCAGCTAGCTTGCATTTGTGCTGGTTGTAGCATCTTGGCATCATAACCCCACGATTTGAGACCTTCCCAACCAACTTCTAACAAGCAAATTAGGAAAGCCAGATTTGCTTAGCAACTATGTGATTCACTTAACAATCACATTATTCATTTAACAAGCATGGTTGCAAAATTGGGTCCAGTCATGTAATTATTCCCTTAATGACCCCATCGCAAATTGTGGTTGTAAGGACTATTTGTAATCTGAATGGGGCATGTTATTTTAGATGAGGCTGCACCTTCCATTTAAATGAGAACATTATATTAACAGGGCTGTTTTACTTTTCAGCTCTTTTTCCAAATTACCGATAATGTGGAAATTACTCTCGTTTTATCTTTCTTTTAATTTTTGCTTCATAGTGAGTTAAAGTTTTTCCCCAAGAGCTTTTCTTCCCCCAACTTTCACTCATACTATCAGAAAAGACTGAAGAGCACTTACGAGTTTTTAGAAAAGATCCAGATATCATACATTCTATTCCCTACTAATTTGGAGCTGCCTTTAATTTTTTCCCCTTCTGGCAAAATACAGGGGTCCAGCTGTATATGAGTATACACAAATGGACAACGCTCTACAAACTGGACTGGAGGAATAAATTGTTTAAAACAATTTTTTAAAATGAATGTTCAGCTTGACATGTTAAAATATGTTTTTCAGGTGAAATAAAAACTACATCAATTCCATAAGTACTACATCAATTTCCAAACAGTAATAGATCTAATTTGGGAGTGGGAGGAGGGAAATGGATGGCTTTGTTCCATTTTCTTTTTTACTCATTTATATTTGTCTTTCACTGTGCTTTCTTATTGCTGCATTTATTATTCAAATACATCTGAAAATAATACACTCATTCCAACATGAGAAAAATGTGTTGTTAATCTAGGCATCATGAGTATGCCTAGATTACATACAACTTTAGTATGTTGTAGATTAGAAGGTGAAGAATGCTTGGAGGACTTGAAGATGTTTTTTCTAAAATAGTTCTTACTGCTTGTCATAGTAGGTCTAGTGCAGGGGTGTCAAACTCAAGGCGTGCAGGCTAGATCTGGCCCACGGGGTGCCTAAATCTGGCCCGCAGGCTTGGCCTGCAAATAGCAAAGGATTGGCACATGATGCCACTGGCAGCCAAAATGGGGCAGGGGAGGAGGTGTGTGGGCCATTTTCAGGCTGGATGGCATCCAGCAGCACCCTGCTGGCCAAAACAGGATGTGCGGGGTGTGTGTGGCCCCCTGCACTCTGTTTTGGCTGGTAAAATGCTTCAGGAGGCCGTCCAGCCCGATATAGCCTCCTTCAGCATCCTGCCAGCCAAAACGGAGCATAGGGTGTGCACGTGGGCCCCCTGCACTCTGTTTTGGCCAGCAAAGTGCTGCAGGAGGTTGTTCAGGCTGAAAACAGGGCATGGGGAGGTCACACGTGGGCCCACACTCCCCATTTGGGCCAACGGTGCTGCAGGAGGCGTTCATCCCTTCTTCCCCCACCCCCACCCCCCACTCCCAGCCTGCAGAAGAGAAGTACAGTGCTTATCTGGCCCTCGAAGAAAACCAGTTTGACATCCCTGATCTAATGGATCTTGTGTATTTTCCAACTGCTTTGCTCGTCATCCACCCCCTCCAACTGGTATGCTGTCTTTTTTATTGCTGCTACAGAAGCATGCATCTTCTCATTTGTTGGTATGCAATTTGTACAAAGCGCAAAGCAGTGCAATGATGAGGATGAGATGGAGGAGAAGGAAGAGGAGGTAGTGGTGTTTGGTAGTGCCTTCAGGATTAACCAACTTTATTAGGGCATAGATATTGATTAACTATAGCACAGTTCAGCTTAGTTTAGGGCATAGTTTTTCATGAGCAATAACTCAGAAGGAATAAAAAAAGAAATTCACAGCTCTGATGGAAGATGTAAGATTGACACTATGGTAAATTTTGTGCTGGGTGAGCAAGTTCCACTGTAGGTTGCGTTGGACATTTGTTCTACCTCACAGTTAAAAGAATTAAAGTGCGGGATCTTTTATAAAACTGTACTTCAAGCCTTCCAGTGCTGCAGTGTGCTGAAATACTTTGCTATCTTTTGAACTTTCTACTCTTTTTCCTTCTCTGCCAAATTATAAATTGCTGAAAAAGCCAACCCAATTTTGCAACTCTGCTAATATCTCTCTTTGCATTGTTTAAAGCAAAGGGAGGAGGAGTGGGGGGGGGGGGGGGTGTTCTGACAGCAGTGTTTTTTTTTTTAATTTGTATAGCTTCCCTCCCTGAGAGAGGTAAAATGTTCTTAACTGCACACAACTAGAGAGGGAGATATCATGGCCTATCACATGTTTTGCATATAGAATCCCCAAATTCATTTTGTTGGTATCTCAAGCTGTTGGGATCTGGCAGTACACTGATTTGAAGGATGTCCCTGACAGCCCGGGCTAGAAGATGTACAATTACTTTGACATGTCATGGCTTCTACGGGATACAGTTTTTTTTATTATTATTATTATTTCTCAAGCAAGTATAAGGTAACAGATATAAGTATAAACATGATTATGAATGGATACGAATAAATGGGGACAGCAGGACAGGGATGGTAGGCACATTGGTGTGCTTATGCACACCCCCTTTACAGACCTCTTAGGAATGGGATGAGGTCAACAGTAGACAATCTAAGGCAGTGGTGGCTAACCTTTTTGCTGTCATGTGCCAAAAGCGGGGGGAAGGCAGGGGGGTCGCGTGCGTGCCCACACCCATAATTCAATGTGCCTCACCCACCGTGCATGCATGCATGACCCCCAGTAGGCCCGTTTTTCACTCTCCCCAGGATCTAGAGGCTTTCTTGGAGCCTGGGGAGGGTGAAAAAACCTCCCTCCCCCCCCCCAGAAATGGCCTGTTTCCTGGCTTCCGGTGGGCCCGGAAGGCCCGAAATCAGCTGGCCGGCACACACATGCCCACTGGAGCTGAGCTAAGGCAATGCTCATGTGCCCACAGATATGGCTCCGCGTGCCATAGGTTCGCCATCACAGGTCTAAGGTGAAAGTTATGGGGGGGTTGGGATGAAACCACAGAATCAGGTAGTGCATTCCAGCATTGACCACTCTGTTCCTGAAGTCATATTTTCTGCAATCGAGTTTGGAGCAGTTTACCTTAAGTTTATATCTATTGTGTGCTCGTGTATTGTTGCAGCTGAAGCTGAAGTAGTCATTGATAGGTAGGATGTTGTAGCAAACAATTTTTTGTACTACGCTTAGATCAGACCGAAGGCAACGTAGTTCTGAGTTGTCTAAACCCAAAATTTCAAGCCTGGTGGCATAAGGTATTCTGTCGCGATTAGAGGAGTGGAGGACTCTTCTCGTTAAATATCTCTGGACTCGCTCAATTGTATTTATGTCCGATATGCAGTGCAGGTTGCAGACAGATGAGTTGTATTCGAGAATTGGTCTAGCAAATGTTTTGTATGCTCTAGTTAGAAGGTACGCAAGATTAGGTTAACAACTCTTAATGCCTTTTTGGCAACGTTGTTACAGTGAATTCTGGCACTTAGATCATTAGTGATGCTTACTCCAAGGTCCTTGACAGAGTGAGGGTCATCTATGAGGTCGTATCCGCCCAGCTCGTATTTTGTGCTCTGATTATTATTATTTTGCCAATATGTAGAACATTTGTTGGTTGAGATTTGGAGTTGCCAATTGTTTGACCATTATGACACATAGTCAAGGCATGCTGTATTCCTGGATTTTCAAATGGGCAGGAAGAATACATAAGGATGGAGAGGTGAAGACTTGGGTTTAGAAACCCATGGATTTGCCAGGAAGCTATCAGTCTGTTGTTTCTAGGATGTGGTTGAAATGAGCTTCCTCCACAGGATGGCTTCTTCTCCCTATCCTGGGCAGCTGCTAAATTTAATCTTTCGGCTCTTCCTAGTTCCCTAAAGAAAACTCTTTATTGAGCAAATGATGAACTTTGTGGAACTTTGATGCATCTCCTTTTGTAATAAGCAAGGAAAGAGATTGGAGAAAGAATAGCTGAGCATGAGGCTATATCTTGTACAAACAGATGGTGCTTAAAAGCAAAAATTGTCTTTAAAGTGAAGTGAGGGGTTGATGCTCAGAATTAGATTTTTTTCCCCTCCCATTTCTTTTTTTTCAAAGTAATTTGGCAAGCTGTTTCCATTAAGTTAAGTGACTGAACCAATGTGTGAAGGCATCCTATTTAGTAACCTCAATCTAAAAATGAATTTCCCCCCCTTGAAGTGAAATAGTAGCTTAATAGCTGGAGCTTTGTGCTTTGTCCTCCCTTTTCCATTGAAATATAGCACCAAAGTAATGTTAATTATGTGAGGGATGTCTCACATTTTGTCTGGCTGAAATTATTGGTTAAATTGCTGTGATATCCTCAAAAGTTCCTCAAGTTCCTTTCCTCTGGGGAAGAAAGATCAAAATAAAACATTGGTAAAAAAGAAAGAGGCAAGAGAAGAAAGTCATCCTCATACAAACGAAAACAGAATCTTGAAAATTTTAAATTATAAGGTGTTTATTAATCACAATTAAACAACTGCTGCAGCTGCTGATATTTACAATTTGCAGTCCTGGGCACAGTAAATTGTCTGAGTGCTCAAATTTTGGTGGCCTGTGTCTATATGTGAAATGTTGAGATCCTATTGTAGGCCCTCTCGTAAACAAGCTGTCATCTTGTACCTGGCCAGTCAAGAAATCTGTTTAAAAATATATAAATGAAAAATTTAAAAATGTTTATTATTAAGGAATTTGAATATCATATTGCTTAACTTTATCATTTGGGGGAGGAGGTACTGGGCACCTTTCCAATAAATAAATAAATGGGCTGCAACTGCCTGCAATATACATTACATAGATATGAAAAGAAAAAAGAAAAGGAGGGGAGAGGAGAGGAGAGGAAAGGAAGAGGGAAGGAAGGAAAGAAAGAAAGAGAAAGAAAGAAAAAAAGAACTAACTGTGCTTATGGGAAGACATGAACACTGAATTTATCATTTTTTTCCTCTTTCTAGAGCATTGTTCAGGCTACATTCATTGGTCATGATTGGGGTGGTGTCACAGTGTGGAATATGGCTCTCTTTTACCCAGAGCGGGTCAAGTAAGTTAATTTCTCTGTGACATTTGCATGCAATAATATATACGATAGTGATGGATCAAACACCAAACAGTGCTCATCATCTGGAGTTGTGAGCAGAAGTACAGTACATAATTCAGTGATATGTCTTACAGTATATAGTACATACTTAACCTTAACAAAATTAAATATATGGGTAGATTATCTTTAGTTGCTACCTTTCACCCTTTTTCTCATCAAATTCCATTTTTTTTCTAAATTTAATTAGAAAAATCCATGAAAATATCATAAGTTAATGACTTGTCCTGTTAATGACTTGTCAGATTGTACCTTCCTTCTCCTTTATCCATTACTTTGCAAGCCATTTTTATTTTGTCCTTATTCATTTGCCTAAATAATATATTTCTCATCATCTTGGTTTGTCTCTCAGTCATTGTATTTTTTAAAATTCCATTTCATTGTTGATATCTATCCAGGATTACTTATACCTTTTTCTACTTAAAAATTATGACATATTAGAGGCCATCCTTCTCAGTCTGATGCTTTTCCCGTTGGTCTAAAGCAGCCATCAGCCCTAACATATCAAGTTCTTAATTTACTTTTCTCATTTCTCTAGATTTTAGCATTCTCTAGATTTTAGCATTCAGCAGGTGGATAGACAATAACCATACCTGACTGGAATTTGCCTTCCTTCCTTCCTTCCACTCTCCCTCCCTCCCTCAGTCTCTCCCTCCCTGCCTCCCTCCTCTTGCTAGTTAGACTTTTTTTGAGATATTTATTAACAATATTTACAAGCCATTTTGGTACTAGATCAGGCTAATGACTATTTTTACCTTTTTTTCTTAATACTGTACTTGTATGTTTTTTTTTTAAAACTTGTTTAAACTTTCTCAGCATTTTTGGGTTCTGGTACCTATTTCTTTTTGCCTAATCAATGTTTTATTATATTTGTATTCCACTTTTACTCAAGGAAATTGTAGTCATCTGAGACTGATGTATATGTTAGATTTATATCCTAACTTTCTTCCAAGAATTCAAAGTGGAGTATATAACATTCCTTTCCTCAATCTTTCCCACCCCACAACAAGAAACTGGACTTGAACCTGTGACTTTCTTCTAAGCCTAGTCCAATTATTTTAATCACTGTCCATATTGGCTCTCTCTCTATGCCTTTAGAACTGGTAGAGATATTTGCATGGTCTTTTACTTCTGTTTGTCTCTATCATATTCCCTGGTATGTTCAGTTAATATATTGCCTTCCTGTGATACTCTGTCAGGAATGTGATTGTATGGAAGTTTTAATGCATTAACCCCTGCCTTTCCCAGCTTGGTGGCTCCAGGTGTCCTAGCACTGTAATTCTCAGAATATCATTCTGCACAACTGAAAGCCACTGAGTTGGCAAGCACTATATTAATAGTTTTCCCAGTTGCAATGTATGGCTGTGAAAGTTGGACCATAAGAAAGGCTGAGCGCCAAAGAATTGAGGCCTTTGAACTACAGTGCTGGAGAAGACTCCTGCAAGTCCCTTGGACTGCAAGATGATCAAACCAGTCTGCTCTTTAGAAGGCCAGATCCTGAAGATGAAACTCAAATACTTTGGCCACCTGATGAGAAGGAAGGACTCACTGGAGAAGAGCCTAATAATGCTGGGAACAATTGAGGGCAAAAGAAGAAGGAGATGACAGAGAATGAGGTGGCTGGATGGAGTCACTGAAGCAGTTGGTGTGAGCTTAAATGGACTCTGGGGGATGATAGAGGACAGGAAGGCCAGGAGGAACGTTGTCCATGGGTTCGCGACAGATCGGACACGACTTTGCAACTAACAACAACAACAATATTAATATATTTTCTGTCATCACTCCTGTCTGAAATAGTTATTTGGATACACTACATAAAGTGATAATTCTTCAATACTGTAACTATCATTGATGTTTAATGTAGGACAGTTCATTCTAATTGTTTGTTCTGTTGTAGTATCAGGCATAGAAGTCTGCCTCTCTGGACATATGCACTTTTGTATCAAAACCCTCCCCTTGTTTTTCATCCCCTCTTCCTAATACTTTGCTGTTGTTTTAGGGCAGTGGCTGGAATAAATACACCCTATACACCTTCAAAGGCTGGAATGAATATTGTGGAAAGGATGGAATCCATTCCGATTTTCGATTATCAGTTCTACTTCCAAGAGCTAGTGAGTACTATAATAAGACACACATTTGTACTACATAGGTGGAGAAATGAGGCTGTACTGGAATCCAAATTTGGAGCGATCATCCCAGCTTAATTGGATACTTTCTAAAGAATGATGAAAATTAATTTGAGATTGATCCTAACATATAAGAAATGGAACATCTGACCATGACTCATGATCAGAGGAAGAGCAATAGAGAGTCTGCAAGGGAATTCTTAAATTTCAGGCTTTTTGTCTCCCTAGTCAGATATCCTACAGTATATAACAGTCAGCCAGTTTTAACATATACTTACTGTAGAAGCACCTAGCTGACCTTGGCTAATCTCAAATAAGTTAAACAGAGTGAGATCCACCTAGCAAAATAGTAGGATGTTCCAAAGCTGTAAGCTAGAGTATGAAATAGAAAAATATCCTCAGAGAAGGCCCTTCTATATTGCCAAGGTTTGCTCTGTACTTATTTATTAGTGAACAAATGGTTAAAAAATAAACCATGCGAATCTGACCTAACCTATTTGCCATCCAACCTATTAATGTGGTCACCATGTAGTTATGGAAGTTTCAGAATGGGGCCAGGTTAGGGAATGCTGAGAATTCTGGAGCGATGCTGTTTTAATATTTACTTGCTTTGTTTATTAGTACGTAAATATTATAATCTCTCTCTCTCTCTATTAAACTGCCTAGAGAGGGCTATAAAGCACTGTGAAGCGATATATAAGTCCAAGTGGTTTTGCTATTGCTAAATTAGTGGAATGACTTAAATGTTATAATTCTATTTGTACAGCTATAAATGAATCCTGATAGAAAAAGGAGGGCCTGAAATACTCACTGTCCCCACAGCACTCTACGTTACTGAAACTGCTAACCAATTTTATTTTGCATAATTTAGAACTTTTAGCACACTGGGCTGGAGGTTTTTCTTGGCAGTGAATGTGTGATGGCAAATTGTAAAAGAGAGATTTAGAGCTGAGAACTCAAGCCCAAACTTGCAAAGCTGCCATGAATTCATTCTTTCTTTCTTTCTTTCTTTCTTTCTTTCTTTCTTTCTTTCTTTCTTTCTTTCTTTCTTTCTTTCTGTCTGTCTGTCTTTCTGTCTGTCTTTCCTTCCTTTCTTCCTTACTTTTACTTTCTTCTTTTTTTTTTTTTTTTGGCCTAATTGTAATTTTGGCAGACCACTGTAAAGTTGCTTCTCCAGCACAAAATGGCCAGTCCTGTCCCAGAAGTCTGTGCCAGACTTCACTATTGCTGGAAAAAAGAGACAGGGTTTTTTCCCCTCTATTTGAAGATGAGACCCTGGGGGGTGGGGGCAGGGATGCTATTCAGCAGGTTCTGGAGAACCAGTAGTGTAAATTTTGAGTAGTTCGGAGAACCAGCAAATACCACTTCTGGCTGGCCCCAGAGTGGGGTGGGAAAGCATATTTTGCAATATCCTTCCCCCAGGAGTGGGGTGGGAATGGAGATTTTGTAATATCCTTCCCCTGCCACGCCCACCAAACCATGCCACGCCCACCAAGCCACGCCCACAGAACCGGTAGTAAACAAATTTGAATTCCACCACTGGGTGGGAAGAAAAATGGGGACCTACATAGTGTATCAGGTACATCTTCCCTTGTATTAAATGACGAGAGTAGAAGGAACTTCTAGACAACTAAAGTGTATTGCCCTGTCATTTTTCTCCATGCATGTAAAGACTTCAACTCCCAAAATTCCCCAGCCATCCATATGGAAAGCCAATCTTAAGTCCTCACTTGCATCCTACAGTCACATCTCATCAGCAATTCAGCTTGCAGAGTTAGGAAGAAATGCTGCTGAGGCTGAGCACTGAATCATAGCCCCACTAGGCTATAGACTAATCTAATTTAGCTTTGCAAGAGAAGACTCCATTAGTCAGAGATCAGAGAATGACGATATGGCTGCATTCGGGCAATTGAAAATTTGAGCCGACAGTTCTCTTGGCCCAAAGAGACAAGGGGCTACAAATTTGTTCCTGACAGAATCTATTTATTGAAGAATCTGATTGGCTTTTTTTTTCTTTGCTTCTTTTAAAATATACTAAACATTTGGTTTAAAAGCCAATCGTATAATAATAAAGTGAAGGATTGGGGACAATGGGCAAACTCTGTTTTGAATAGCATTCCACAAGCGTATATAATCATTTTTGTGCATGGCCAAAAAACCCCAAAGAACAAAGTGCAGGTATTGTTTTAAATATTGGAATAAGATAAAAGTTTAACAAATAAATTAAATGGATTTTTTAAATGATTTATTGATAAATATTGTATATAGTAAACATTTGAAAACTCAAACTCATTACTTTCTTAGTAAATAACTTGTTTTTATAGCCGTGGTTAAAAATTTGGCTGTCACCACTGTAATTTTAGGATTTTTGTCTGATAGTTAAATTTAACTAACTTCAGAAATGCATCCTCTTGGTCTTGATTTTAAAATAGGCCAGATAAATATTGTGCTGAAAAAGTGCAATGAAATATGAGCCACAGTTTCAAAGTCAACACTATTACAGGGACAATAGCTTTGAGAGATGGGAAACTTTTGAAATCTGCTGTATAATATATTTGATGGTGACACATTTAATCTGGCTTTTCAAAAGGATTTTTTACATTTATTTATATGTAGCAATAGCAGTTAGGCCTATATAGCGCTTCACAGTGCTTTACAGCCCTCTCTAAACAGTTTACAGAATCAGCATATTGCCCCCAACAATCTCGGTCCTTATTTTACCAATCTTAGAAGGATGGAAGGCTGAGTCAATCTTGAGCTGGTGAGAATCGAACTGTTGGCAGTCAGCAAAATTAGCCTGCAATACTGTATTCTAACCACTACACCACCACAGCTCCTGTAAACCACTAAGATAGAAATAGCTGAAAAGCATCATTGTAATTTATTCCGAAGATCAGGAGTGAAGCCAGAGATTTGATTAGTAGAATATGTATAGGTCTTGCCTAGGTTGTCTGGGACTTGGGGCTGATGTATTAGTATCAGGGGTGTCTACAGAATATAGTTAAACAAATTTAAGATAGTGGCCATAACATAGTGGCTGTGTCTGGTTTTTATATGTGTTTCAACAAAAAAACAGGTGTTTTGATTTCCCATTGTGGTTGCTTGGTTGGGATGGAATCCAGGAGCAGCAAGTAAAATCTAGTTGTATTTAACTGACATAGATGATGCTTGCACTTACATTGCATGGTACCTTAGAGTAGAGCTTTCAATAGCATTTAGCATTTAGACTTACATACGGCTTCATAGTGCTGTAAGACAGCGCTCTCTAAGCAGTTTACAGAGTTAGGATATTTCCCCCAATGATCTGGGTCCTCATTTTACCAATCTCGGAAGGATGGAAGGCTGAGTCAATCTTGAACCAGTCAGAATTGAACTCCTGACTGTGGGCAGAGTTAGCCTGCAATATTGCATTCTAACCATTGTGCCATGACGGCTCCTAAATATTCCAAAAAATAAAATAAAATGACTGAAAAGTTCACTTCTCTTGGATAGAGAGAAACACTTGTTCATAAATGTGACATAATTGCAAGTATTCTTCTTTTCTAGGTCCAAATTACATATTTTTAGAAGCGCCTTGAAATTTTGAGCAAACTTCTGAATCACTTACAAAGGGCAAAATTCTACCAAGAATAGAAAACAATGAAGTCTTTTTATATGATTAATGAGATTGTCAGGGGGGCTAAGAAAATATAAATTCAGAAATGCTGTATGGAGATATTTGTATCTCAAAAATGCACATTTTTCTTCTTTGTTTCCTTTTCTCTTTTATTAAATTAGGAAAATGAAATCAACAAAGGCGTCCAGTTGCCAAAAGGGTAGAGGCTGCCTTTTTTCTCAGATGGACAAAAGTGAAGGGAGCTGAGAAGGGCCTCTAAAGTCTGGTGCTAGCTATAAAAATAGCTCGGCTCTTTAAATGGAGCAAGGAACAGGAGAGGAATTGACGTAGATACAGTAGTGGCCAAAATTTTGGAAACCTTTTGGGAAAAGTGTATTTTTGAGGTTTGATGGTTAATAACACCATTTTTTTTGGAACTTCAAGATAATCATATTCCACTGCTGGAATGGCCTGGGAATAGCCCAGACCTTAACCGAATTGAAAATCTACAGAGCGACTAAAGAAACTACCCAGCAATAAAACCCAGTTAATAGAAGCAATCATTCAATCTTGGTTTCACATTATAACAGCTGCAGAACTAAAAGACTTGGTTCACTCCATGGGAAGACGTTGTAAGGCTATAATTCATGCTAAAGGTTATCCAACTATGTATTAACTGATGTGATAATTTTTGTATATCTCGTTTTTTCTACGTGTTTTACTTTTCTTCTTTACTGTAACTGCTATTCTAATAGCAAATCCTTCATAAAAGTTATTGCACTACATTATTGATTAAATTATCTTTCCATTGATATATAATTTTATGGTACTACTCTAAAAAAAAGTGATGTTATTAGCTAGTTTTAGAAAACTTTTCCAAAAAGGTTTCCACAATTTTGGCCACTACTGTATGGACTTCAATTCCCAGAATTCTCCACCAGCATATCCGGCTGGAGAATTCTTTTTTTTATTTTTATTTTTTTTATTTTTAAAAGTTTTTTATTTTGAAAACATTAAAAACAAAACACAAACACACAACATTTATATACATATCACTTTCCCCACAGCTACTTCTAAGTGATCCTTTCTTACTATTTACATCTATTCACACACATTTTAACTTTATCTTATTCAGCAATTTATTTTCCATCATTCTTTCTTTTGTCTAGATTGTACTTTGATCTTCAACATTTTTTCTCCCCTCTCTCCTTTATTCCTCTTTCTCATTTTTTCTATTCTCCAACCACACTTTGTAATATTCTGTATCCTCTTTCTCCTTTCTTTTGTTAATTTGTCCATCTCTTCACACTCTTAAGATTTTCCTAATTAAATCTTTTTCTGATGGTAAGTTTTCCTTCTTCCAATTTTGCGCATATACTATGTGGGCTGTTTTCAATATATGTAATATTAAATAAGACATTTCCTTAGTATAGTTTTGTATGGAAATCCCTAGTAGAAACTGCTCAGGTTCTCCCTTTATTGAATTCTGAATTATTTTCTCTATCTACTTTTAACTTTCACCTAGAATTTCTTCGCCACTGGGCAGGTCCACCAGAGATGATAATAAGTTCCATAGTTATTCTTACATTTCCAACATTTCGGTGAATTCCTAGGGAAATTTTCGCTATTCTAGCTGGTGGAAAGTGCCATCTATGAAACATTTTCATCTAGTTTTCCTTGTATGCCGTTGATGTTGTCAATTTCATATTTGTTCTCCACATCTTTTCCCACTTCTCTAATTCTATTACATGATTGAAATTCCTTGCCCATTTAATCCTAGTATCTTTCACTATTTCCTCTTCCATTTTATACCGTAATAAAAATTTATAAATTTTTCTAATTAATTTTCATTCCCTCCCATATATAATTTTATCCAGTTCATTTTGTTCCAATTGTACCTGATCTATTTTTGTACCTTCTAAGTATTTTGATCTTATTTGTAAGTACATCCACCATTCAACTTCCCTATTCAAATCCTGTTCCATTTCTTGTTTTGTTTTTAATTTTTCCAAATCATTTAATATGTCCCTGTATCTAATTATTTCAGTCCAGTTTACTAAATTTGGGTGCATTAATGTTTCATTGCGAGAGATCCAAAACGGAATTCTTATATAGTGTTGCTTTTTGATTTTATGCCAAATTAATAATAGTGAATTTCTAATTAAATGCCTTCTAAAATATCCATGGGTTTTATACTTTTCACCCCATAGAAATGCATGCCATCCTGTCTGTAAATTGTGTCCTATTGTTAAAATTCTTTTATTTCCCAGCTCCATCCATTCCTTTAACTATGTTAGGCATGCTGCTTGGTAATAAGTCTCCCAATCCGGAAATTGGGATACACCTCCTCTGTCCCTGGTGTCTTGCAGTGTTTTTAATCTAATTCTAGGTTTTCTCCCTTGCTGGCTGGAGAATTCTAAGAGTTGAAATCCACAAGTTTTAAAGTCACCAATATTGAGAAACACTGTCTTAGATAGTGGATGCTGGGTTCCAGAGGAGGGGGGAAAAACTATTCAACTCCTTACATTCCCTCAATGAGCAATTCAAAATTTTTCCCCCCTCTTGCAGGGAGTCGCAGAGGCTGAACTGGAGAAAGATATAGTCCGAACTCTGAAGATTGTGATCCGATCTAGCAGGAAGGAGGTCAGTCCTCTTGCATGAATGGTTTTGTCCCAAAGGGAAAAGAAGGGATCTCAGATGGTATTGGATGCTAAAGTCTGTAAAGAAGTACATTGGAAATGATGTTTCTGGACTAATTACGCTCTTTAGCTTAGATTAGCACAGTATAGCCGGAAATCCATTTTTCAGTTGTCCAGCATAGGAATAAGGAGGAGCAACCTAGAATTCTTGGTGTATTTCTGGTTAAAAGAACATTGAAGGTATTGGTTTCTCCATTTCAAAACAAAAACAACAGTCAAAATGTTTTATTCTTTAAATTAATCTTCAAAATAAAATGGTAAACCAAGATTCGATTTTTAAACAAAACCAAAATTTGTGCAGTGCGGAAACTGAAAACAGATTTCTAGTCTTAGCATATGTGGAGTGGCATCGTCTCTCTTTATTTCCAACAGGTGACTTAAATTTAGAATAACTTCATTGTCACTTTGAATGTACACTAATCATCATACATTAAAATGAAATTTCGTTGCTCTCAAAAGGTCACCACCTCCTATATAGACTACATAAAGATGACAAAATAAATAAATATTATGCATATAACTACATATATTATATGACACAGAAAAACAAGACAGTCTAGTTCGGATGTATACATGTACATGGCAAGAAAAATGATTCTTGCAAGTTTACCAGACGGATGGTATAGGGAACAAAGCTGTTACGGAATCTGGTAGTCTTGCTAGAAAATAGTTCAAAACCTCCTCCCAAAGGGGAGCAACAGAAACAGACCGTAAAGTGGGTGTCTGGTGTCTCTAACAATGCTTGGAGCTCTTAAGCACATAGCGCTTATAAGCAGTATTCTAAACGACAGGAAGTGACCTTCCTATAATTATCTCGGCTGTCCTTACCACTCTCTGAATGGACTTTCTATCTGAGGCACTGCTGCCACCAAACCAAACAGTGATGAAGTTTGTTAAAACTCTCTCAATTGTGCCTCTGTAAAAAATGGCCAGGACAGAAGGAGGAAGATAATACTGTAGTAGTGAGCCCTACCATAAAGGATAGTACTACTTAGCTGCTAATGCTACATGAATTACACCAATTTGATTTAACTGGCACAATATTACACCAAATGCAAAATTAAGGACTTCCTGGAGTAAAATCAGTTTAACCACTGAAATAAAAACTGGCTCAGTGTTCAGTTATCAGCCTTCTGGCTAATGCTCAGTTATCAGCCTTCTCTGATCTGCTCTAAGCTATCTCACTTTTGCCACATTTCATTCAAAATGTTTTCCTTACAGGATAAAATGGGAGGACCTTCTCTTAGTACAGCTGGAGTTAGAAAACGAGGTAAGACATTGCAACCCCCCATCAGTGGAGGTTAAATGCTAATCATTTCAATTTTTTAAAAATGGGATGGGAAAATTCTAGAGATCCAGAACTATAGACTAGACTGGGAAGTTGAAAAACATCTGAGAAGATAATAATGGCAAACCACATCCTATATTTCTTCCAAGAAAAACCCCATGGACACAAGAATTTGACATGAGAGAGTATTTTACCCTTTATTTTTAAAATTATTCTCTTACCGCATTGAAAATTGCAGTTGGCAGTGACTTCTGTACAGGTTCTAAGTGCTGCAATCAAACCTTTGGGGGAACACAGTTGTGCCATCTTATTTAAATAGTGTTACTTTGCTGATGCTGCCTCAGAAAGTTTAACAATCCAGTTTTTTACTCTGAATTGGAGGGTTTCATGCATTGAAATAGGTAGCAAGATAGTCTGATCCAGTGCTAGGAGAGGACGCTTGCATTTTGGCTTCTACCTTTTGCAGGGAAGCCTTTTATCTGTTCTAAGGAGCCAAGCGCATTGTACAGCTCTTCCTGGAACGCTTTGTGCCTCTGTATTAGTGCCAGATAGTCTTAAAACGATTCAGGAAAAGAAAAATGTTGATACTAAGAATGAAGTTTAAACAAGTGAAGGGGTTTATTCTAAAAGAGCTTCCTAGCTCAGATTTAAGGTCTCATAGTTTACATCTGAGGCAGGGATGGGATTGAAAAATTTCAACAACCCAGTTCACTGCACTGCCCAGTTCACTGCCCAGTTGCTGGGTGAATGTGGCCATGGGGTTGTGGCCTACCCAGCCTCCTGCATCACAGCGGCAGGGGGGTATTTTTGCCCTCCTCACACTCCAGAGGCTTTCCTTGAGCCTCCAGGAAGGCGAAAACAGCCTCCCCTGGGCACTGGAGGCCCTCTGGACGCCAGAAATGGGCCCATTTCCAGACTTCCGGTCCTTCCGGTAGGCTCATTTTTTTGCCCTCCCCAGGCTCTGGAGGCTTTCCTTGAGCCTCCACGAGGGTGAAAACAGCTCCCCTGAGCATCAGAGGCCCACCGGAGGCTGGAAACAGGCCCATTTCCAGACTTCCAGTAGGCCTGTTTTTGGCTTCCAAGAGCCTCCGTATGCACCCTGCACTTAGCTTGCATCCAAAATTGGCTGCGTGGAGACTCCTGGGAGGGGAGGGGCAGGGTGGGCAGGGTCAGCCAGTCCTTGGAACAACCGGTTTGGTGAACCAGATTAAAATTAACATCTGGTTCGTCCAAACTGGCCGAATCCCACTCTGATCTAAGGCAACAATACTGCAATACTTCTCATTTCAATCTTTTCTGTGATGCAGGGGGGCTGTTTGTGGGACTTCCTGAAGACCCACCTCCAAGCTCTCTTCTTCCAGACCCAATCCTCCAGTACTATGTACAACAATATCAAAAATCTGGATTCAGGTAATGCAGCTTTGGGTGTGTTTATTTCGGTTTTATTGGTGTGCTCAATACCCATATTATTAACACTGAAGCAACGATTTGCCAGTTTCATTGCTGGAGACAATGAATGGTGGTGGCCACTAGAATATATATGGGCAAATTTATGTAAGATAGTCTTGCCTGCAGAGGCAGCGTTTTGTTAGATATTCACTGAGAACCAACCGTAGGGATTGGTAAACCATCATTCTCAAAAGAGGGGATCTCTGATTTACAACTGTTGAGCTGTGGAGAAGAGAGAGAAATGGTAGCGATATAAAAGAACAGGAACTCAAAAGTTCTCATAAAATTATTTTCAACCAATGTCGTTTAAATTCAACGGCAGCTGTTTTAATCCACACAAGGGATAACTAAAACTGATTGTATGTGCAAATGCCATCTTGATTAAATGTACCTTCAGGTCTCCTTCCTCTTTATTTTTGCTCCTGACTTTTTTTTCTCTTCTCTGCCTATCACTTCCTTGAAGCAGGAAGCTGACCCAGCCAGGCGTTTTTAATGCAGTGCAGAATTTTGCATTCTGTTGGGGGATGAGCGGAGAGCTAGAAAATGACAGGCAGCAGCTGCCAGAAAAGTTTTCTTTGCTCCCAGTGTCAGCCGATAAGGGGGAGGAGGGGAGAAAACTACAAATGTGTCCCTCCAGTGTTACTGACCATGAGTGAGGTAGTGGAAAATTGTCTTAGCTATACATGCTTGTATTGGGAGGACTCCGTATTTGGTGCAGATGCTTGAAGTTTGGTGGTAGCCCAGAAAAATGTATGCTAAGTCCTGCTTTTTTATCTTTTTCTGCCTCTTTCAGGGGTCCACTGAACTGGTACCGAAACATGGAAAGAAACTGGTCTTGGGGTGCTTCTGCCCAGGGCAGAAAGGTGAGGGTTGAAGGCGAAAGCGGGGGGGGGGGGGTTCATTTACCTTTGCTACCGGTTCGCAAATGTGAGTGCATGTGACACCTCCGTGCATGTGCAGAGCCTCCCGCGTATGCTCAGAGGGTTGAAAACGGGACATGATGATGTCCGGGGAGGTGGGCGGAGACTCCCATAGCCACTGCTACTGGTTCTCCCGAACCAGATAGAACCGGCTGAATGCCACCACTGGTGAAAGGGAGTATTAAATAGACTTGGACTTTCAGGAAGAAAACTCCCATAATGGTTCTTTTTGGAGGTTTTTTTTTTTTTGCATTACACAGAACTCAGAAACTTCCCACAAAAAGCTTCTAACTCTGAAATAGATCCGGTCTCCTTCTCCTGAAAGAGTTAATCATGGCCAACGTTGACTGATGTTGAATAGAGTAGAGTCAGATATGGTTAATACATGGATGAGGGAAGTCCAGGAAATCCCAAGGCAATACTATAAGCTGGGAAGGAGAAACAAAAATCAGAACGTGGTAATGACACATCTGTTCCTTATTATTGCTAAGAAAGTTACAAAGACATACCTAAAAATCTGGCTCAGTTCAAGAGATACATTGACCTTCCCTGAAGGATCATAAGTTAAAGGCTCCTGCTAGAAATGAGCAAGGCTGAAATGAAAAATTGATCTGGCCATCCCACACTGTTGTTTTGTTTTTCTTGTTGTTTTCACACACAAATACTGCCCCTAGTTATTCACACAAATGTGTAGACATTAATACATATTTCTGTGATTTATATTGAGGAAATATTTGTTCATTCCAATCAAGGGGGTTTTTTTCTTTCAATGCATGCTGTAGGCAATGCATTCCTTTCCATTGTGGTATAGAGTAGCCCTTAGACTTGTAATTTCATGTACCTATATTTAATAACTTTTGATTTACTCTCCTTGCTTGCCTGTTGAAAGACTCTAAGAATCTTGAAGTAATTTTGATGGGTTCTTTACATGTTTCTTTCCCAAACTCTTGGTTCAACTCACTCAGCAATCTTCATGTGAACTGAAAGATTCAATAGCAATAACATTTAGACTTGTATACCGCTTTACAGTGATTTTACAGCCCTCTCTAAGCAGAGTCAGCATATTGCCCCCAACAATCTGGGTCCTCATTTTATCGACCTCGGAAGGATGGAAGGCTGAGTTAGCCTTGAGCCTGGTGAGATTCAAACTGCCAAATTGCAGTCAGCTGGCAGTCAGCAGAAGCTGCTTGCAGTAGTGCATTCTAACCATTGCACCACCATATCCCAACTGTCCTGTTCTTCATCCAACCCTGAGTTGCATTGCCTGTACTATTACCATTTTTCTGGTGTTCAATAATTAAAAGCAAGTATCTTTCCCATAAAACATTTCTAAGCTGTTATAGACTGTTTTAACAATTTCACTCTAGACTGTGCATCAATCAAGATTAAAAGCTCATGTCTTTTCCTGGAAAGTCCCACATTCAATTTAATCAGATGCTATTATTTGGACTCTATCTATACTCTGAATCATATTTTCCCTTTGAATCCAGCCTTGGTTGAAAGAGCAAATGAAAAAATATAAAATGGAAAGAAAAAATAAAACAGTAAAATTGAATGAAAGCTGCTTTTACCAATTGCACAGCTTAATAGCCAGGGTTGTGTGGATTCTGTATTAAGTTATAAAAGCAGTGTAAGTTCTCTACCTAGCAAAGTCTTAATCATCTCATCAGCATCCCTCTTTGTCAAGGTACAAGATTACGCTATTGTTTGGAATGACAAGAAGCTGTCATGGGAATGAGTTGAGCTTGCTTTGTGCCCGTGCCTTCTGGCAAAAACATTCTTCATTCAAGTAAGAGTTACAGTATTGGATTCCTGCAGGGATAGGAAATCATTTTGAATTAGTGGGCGCAGTCAAAATGCTGACAGCATGATGGGGAAATGATTGCCATGGCTTGCTTATTCACAGAATGGTGCTACATTGAGGTTGGATGAGTCATAAAATGTTCATTCCCATGAAGAGAAATTAGGGAGGTGGGCTATCTGACTCTACAGAATGTTCCCTGGAACCCCATCTTGCTTTTACCTTTTATTGGAAATAGTAGGCATATTTTCAGACACGGCCCTAGGTATGGTGACACATAATTTTGCTGATCTTTGGATTACTGACTCATTAAAGCGAGGCTTACTTTTTTAGACACACCTCAGCCGGAAAAGAGATGGGGGTGTTTGAAGAAAATAGCTGAGAGGTACAGTGCTCGTATGTGATCCAGACCACTTCTGAAATTTTCAAAGGTTCTATAGCAGGGGTGCCAAACTCAAGGCCTATGGGCTGGATCCGGCCCGTGGGGTGGTTAGATCTGGCCCGCGGGGCTGACCTGGAAACAGCTAAGGATTGGCCCATGGTGCCTCTGCCAGTGAAAATGAAGCTCGGGAGCCCATTTTAGCTGGCAAAGTGGCCACCACAGGAGACCCCGACACGAGTGATGTTGAACTGGCCATGCCCATTCCAGTCCCCAAAGGTCAGACACAACCCTGATGCGGCCCTCAATGAAATCAAGTTTTACATCCGTGCTAGCCTTCTATTGTTTTCCAGCCTCAAAAAATGTCTATGGCCCTGCTGATCAGATGCAGTATAATAATATTGTATCTGATGCAAGTCCAATGAAGTTTATCCTTCAATACCATTTTAGCGTTTTAAAGTGCCACATGATTCCTAGACTATTATTGATGGAAGATAGCCTTGAAGGGCAAAGCAAGAGCCAATATTAAGATAAAGGGTCAAGATAAAAGAAATCTAAGTCTGGGGCAAAAATGTAAACCAAGAAAGTGTCTCAAAAAGGTTCATTTTCATGAATGAACTTTCAAATATAAGGGAAGGAAGAGGGAAGTGCATTCAGGCTTGCAATATTCTATTACTACAGCTATATAATACAAGTGGGATTGGCCTACACTTTAGTTTCTTCATCTGGTCTACCTTGAAGGGCTGACACCTCACCTGCAAACATAGCTGTTTGGGGGTAATTTGCACTACAATCATAAATCTTCATTTCTAGATCTTTATGAGCAACTTTACAGTGACTTTGGTCTCCCAAGAGCAATTTCTTCAAATCTGACCTCTGCCTTGTATTTCAGATTCTTCTGCTCTGCCCATCTCTGAGAAAGCTCCTAATTTTTGTCATTATATTAATATATAGCTGTTAGCATGTAGCTGAAGTATTCATATGTGTCACCGTTTGCTGATCACCACTGCATATGGCTTCAAATCTCCATTCATCTCTAAATCCACAGATCACAGTTCCTGCCCTGATGGTTACTGCTGGAAAGGACAGAGTTCTCAGTCCAGAAATGAGCAGGCACATGGAGAACTGGGTGAGTAACAGATGAGTTGCCCTTTCCATAATTAAAACAAATACAATAGATCAGAGGGCAGGACAATGTCTGTTTACACCGAATTCTTCTATTTCATTTCATGGAACAGAGTTGAAGGAATTGTTGTTACTGGAGGTGCTGCAGCACTTCAAGGTCAAACAATGCTTTTTTCTTTCTTACTTCCTCTCTGTTTTGAGATTGACAGACTTGAAAATCATGCCCTGCTTTTGAAAATTTGCAGTGTGGAAGACAGGGTGATATGAGAGTGCCTTTTACCTCCTGGTTTGTCTTGTAAAAAGTCATCCCAACTTTTCATTTCACTGTATTTTAATTTCGTTCTTGTGTTTAAGAACTACCAACTAAATAGTGACTCCTTAGTTATTACACATAGGCTTAGGTTTCTTGAGACAGGGAAAAAGCTCAAGAATACCACTGAATTAAGGTTATTTGACATCTCATTGTAGATCTCATTGTAGATGAGATGACACAGTTCCTGACTGACATATCTTGTCCTAGCCAAGGGACTTTTCCTGTTTCACAAAATAGCAAAATAGTTTCAGTTGGCCATGGCCTGTACCTTTTCTTCTTCCTAGTTGGCCACGGTGTATACTTTTTTCTCCCCCTAGATTCCACAATTGACTCGTGGCCATATTGAAGACTGTGGCCATTTCACGCAAATGGAGAGGTAAGTAGTGCTGAGAGATAAGTTGAAGGAGATAGATGATAGATAGATAGATAGATAGATAGATAGATAGATAGATAGATAGATAGATAGATGATAGATAGACAGACAGATGCAAATAATTTATTTTAAAATGCATGCCTGTAAAAAGCACATTAGTTTATTATTCTGAATAAGTTGCTGAGATTCGTTATTAAATGATCTGCATCAACATTCCCTTCAAATTCAAATTAAGTGTCTTGAGAAATTCAAGGGGGGAAGCAGGTTTTCCCAGCATGAACCAATTTGATCTGCACCTCCAAAACAATACAATGATGATAACTTAAGTTATTCACTGGCATTTTTGGTATCAGGCATAAGAAATCAAGAGACAAAATTCAAAAGCACTTAAAAGTTTATTTCATGCTACCTATTCACAAGAATCTGATCTACTGGCGGTCAATGAAAATTGGCACCCAAAAAGAGTCAATGGAGCTGGACTTAGATCTCTTACGAGGGCGTAACAACTCCAGATCGATGATGTGTTTGATCCCATCCTCAGGCTCAACCTGGTCATCTCCTACATTTGGTTCCTGAATATTCCATTTCAATCTTCCACTGAAAACACACATCCTAATATTTTTATAATTTTGGGGAGAAATTTCATTTAGAAATGCCCATGTGAATGCATTTTAAAATATATATTTAACTGTTAATACCTTTGGATTGCACTTTTAAAAATATAAACTAAAGTGGAAGTAGGATGAAATGCATTTCCTGAATGAACATATAAAAAGGAATGTGAATGTAATTTTTATTAAGTTTAATTACAATAATAACTAATACCAACTAAACTTAAGGAAAGAAAAGAGAATGGAAAGAAAAAATAAAAAGTCCAGGAAAAATGAAGAAAAGGAAAAGAAATGATATAATAAAAAAGAAAAGAAATATCAAAAGTGATTTACAACTTCCATTACTACTATAACTCTTCACCTCCTATAAGATTACAGACAATATCTCTTCCTCCCAAATCCCATCCCTTATCTATAAATAAATCAATAAAACATTAATTTAAAAAGGATGTGAATACAAATGTCACTAGTTCAGAAATCCAGCCAAGGACACCAGAGATTGTTAGGAATGGAAAAAGAACTCCAACCGTTTTCATATGTACAGTAGCTTGAAGAGCAAGATTTAAAGTAAATAAAAGAAATCTGTAATTGAACAATACAAGACAGAATTGGAAACTGAATTATGTGCAATTGATAAGCCTTTACAGGTAGTCCTTGATTTACAACGCATTGCTTAGCAACACTTTGAAGTTACAGCAGACCCCCCCCCCAAAAAAAAAACACTATTTATGGCCTGGTCCTGACGTTAGGCCATTACAGCACCCACATAATCATTTGCCTTTACAACCAACCAGAGAGAAACTACAGGGATAAAGATACCTTTTTCAAGAGCTGAGAACTGTTTACTGTTACTAAACACTTCAGATTCTTGGTCCATCTAATCCAACTTTTCAGTCTGAGAGCTACACTGGACAGTTTGCAGACATTCAAAGACCGGGGAAGAAAAATCTATTTTATAAATAAATGAATAAAATTTAATTGAATGAATATATTTGATCCCCACAATAGGCAAATGGCTACAAAAATTGAAGGAGTTAGCAGAGATGACTAAATTGACTGCTTTGATAAAGGAAAAACATACATGCTTTTTGTTTCTACTTGGAAACCGCTTATGGACTTTGTGCTTGAGGTGGGGAAAAAAATGAAACTTTGATTTTGGGTTTTACCAATTAGATAGATTTGTTGATATACAATACCCAACCAGTCCAGATCCCTCCTCCCCCACTCAAGCAAAAGAACCAATCCTCCAGCTGGCATCCTTTTCCCCATATGCCCAGCCCTAAGTCAGTTCGGATGGGACTTTGTTTGCATGGGAGGTGGGTGGGGGGGAATGATCCAAGAGGGAGCCCCTCTCTGGCAAAGGAAACAACACTCCAGCCGATCTAGAGCTGGTGCAAATTTTAAAAGTGAAGAAGCTTCCGCTTCCTCATTCAGCAACCCTCCTCTGGCTCACAACACACACACACACCATCACAGAAATCAAGGGAATCCTATTTTCCTTTCCAAACGTGGTGAATACAACCCAAGGCAAGTGGCAGTGCCTTGGGTTGTATTCACCACTTTTGAAAAGGAAAATAGGATTTTCCTGCTTTCTCTCCCTGCGCTGTTTGGAAAGGATCAGAGCACAAAACATGGGATGAGCTGGCAGGCTTGAAGGAAGCTTCTGGAGGGTCAGTTGTAGCTCGTGGGCCAGAGGTGAGTTTCAGCAGGTTCTGACCAGTTCTGGAGAACCAGTAGCAGAAATTTTGAGTAGTTCGGAGAACTGGTAGTAAAAATTCTGACTGGCCCCAACTCCATCTATTCTCTGCCTCCCAAGTTCCAGCTGATCGGGAGGAAATGGGGATTTTGCAGTATCCTTCCTATGGATTGGGATGGGAATGGAGATTTTACAGTATCCTTCCCCTGCCACGCCCACCAAGCCACACCATGCCCATCAAATCACACCCACAGAACCAGTAGTAAAAAAATTTGAAACCCACCCCTGATGTGGGCCATAGTTTGGAGACTCCTGATCTAATCCAAGACTGAGAACGCCAAGGTTTTGGACAGAGATGTGTGGGTTTGTGTATGTATGCAAACATGCATGTAAGCAGAGTTACAGATCATCCAAAACTTTTATCAAAGACTTCTCTATGTTAAGGCATTCTATGCCCCTGTGTGCAAACTGATGTTTTATTTATGCCATAAAATCTTTTGTCTCGTTCCGTCTACCCCTTTCCTGCTGTATTGTTCACCTGCTTTTTATAAACTGCCATCTTCTTAATGTCATGGCAGTTCATTTTTTTAAAAAACATACTATGAAAAAGGCCTTTACGTGAGATACTGGCTGAAATTACATAATTACATTTTGGTAGCGTTCCTACACAAAGGATGATAAATTCAAATAAAGAATGAATAAACTGCAGTAGGAAGATGAATTATTTTAGTTTCTCGTAAGAATCAAATGTGCCTTTCTCTCACATCCCACATTTTACAACATGGTTTAAAGTATCACCAGTTAAGTAGGATGTAAAAATATGCTTAAAACGTACGAAGTGGGTGAGGGAGCATGAGGGGCAAACTGCATGGTGAAGGGTATGCAGCTGTATTGCCACCTGTAGGCAGAAATACCAAAATGCTGTATGTGTAGGTACCTTTAAAAATGGATTGATTTGACTAGAATCCGATTCAACCAAATGGAGATTGAATTCTTCTTGTAGTTCTTTTTAGCTTCTTCTTACCTGATATTTTTTCTCTAGTCCCTACATTTGGATAGGGACTTTCTGTGGAGTCCTTGATTGTTTGCTTGCAAATACTTACCTGACTAAGTAAACATAATCATAGCTAATGTGTGTATGGGGTTTGCTCCCTTTTCATATAATATAGTAGTTTGCTTTGCCAGTGTCAGTAAGGGTGTGGCTTTCTCCTTGGCAGTGTCTTGATTACTGTTTTGACTTCTGTTTGATTGTCTGGTGTTAATCTCTGCTTATTTGGATATCAGTTGCTGGAGAAGATGTGTTCTGGTCATTTTTATTTCTTTCTTAGCTTTTTATGGCCTCTTTTTAATGGTTTGCAAATGTGGTTTGTCTCTATGTGTCTGTTGATGACTGATTTATCTGAATGCCAAGCTTCCAGGAATTCCCTATCGTTTTGGGGTTTAGCTTGGTCTACAGTAGTCAGTTTCCCAGTTTCAACTATGGGTTGTGAAATTAAACAACTTTCATCCTGACAGCTACTTGATGTTCATGGTTGAATTCTGCTAATTTTCTGCCTGTCTGTCCTAAATAATGGCTGCTACAGCCCGTACACTGTATTTTGTAGATGAGTTCTATTTTCTCTTTTTCAGCTATGGGTCTTTTCATTTACTTAAAATGTTTTGAAGGGCTTTAGTTGCTTTGTCACACTGTGTGACAGTAATCATCTGTTAATAGTTTCTGATGGATGGCACTGTTATCCCTTTCATAGCTTCTGTTGATTGTGCTATGGTGACTTGAGTGATCAGGTACTTTTTGATCAGTTATCCATTTTGTTGGAAACAACAGAATTTTTCTGCAATAGAAGCTGTGCAGGCTTCAGTATTACAAAGCCTTATATATGCATAGTTCAAGCTTAGAAAATATGACTAGTAAATCTTTCGAGTTCTTCTTGTTCCAACCGCTTGTCCTAATTGAAAGTGTTTAATAAAGTCTGCCATATAACTTGCTTTATTTATGTGAAAAATTTCCTTGGCTGCTATAGCAAATTATTTGTAAAAATAATAAAGGCAGGATACAAATAAATAAAAAAGAATACAGCAAGGATTTACTTTAGTTGTTGCTTGCTGGATAGTAGGTAGAGTGCTGGCCAAATCATTATAGGGTTAGAAGTTCACGGTAGAAAATCCCATTCCCAACCCTGAAAAGAATTAAATCATTCAATTTTAGTATTTGGAGGAAA
Source organism: Masticophis lateralis (assembly GCA_030761175.1). Taxonomy (NCBI): domain Eukaryota; kingdom Metazoa; phylum Chordata; class Lepidosauria; order Squamata; family Colubridae; genus Masticophis; species Masticophis lateralis. Next base: position 27,853,327 of record JAUDYJ010000001.1, read on the forward strand.
TCCAGGGAGAAGGAATTACGGACCAGTTTTGACTGAACTTAGAGACAAATATCGATTCTATGGACAACAGGGCAGAATTTTGAGGGCAATAGCCAGCCAGAAGACTGAAAGTCTGATTGCATCCAGGTCAATTTCTTATATTGATGCTCAAAAGCTAGCATATTCATGTTAATGTAGAGATTATGTTAAATGGGTTAATATATAGAAAATGCAAACATCTAAATAAATAATGTTCCAAAATTGGTGTGGCCAGGTATTTTCCATTCATACTCTGCATTCTGACATTCAGGTTTTTCTTCTGAGGATCAAATGACAAAAGGCTCATTTTTTTAATACCATATTGAGATTCCAGAGGAAAGGCAGAGGATGTAAATGTAATGCAAATCCAAATCCAAATCCAATCTGAATACTAGTCACACACTGGGAAAGGAAAGTAGACATAACAGGGTTTTTTTTTTTTTTTTTTTTTTGCAATTTTGAGCAAAACATATGCTTCACTTTGATAAAGGTTTAAAGAGCAGCATTCCCAGCCTGTAACCTTCTAAATGTGCTGAATGTCAATTCCCACTTTCTCCAATCATTATAGCTGATTGGGGGCATTCTGAGAATTGAAGTCAGTTCATCTGGAAGGATCCAAGCAGAAAGTTGGTTTATAATTCAGTTTTCAGTCACCACAGTGGATCAGATCTCTTGTTCTTGTATAAGCTCTTTATTTCTCTGGATGCATGAGAAAATAAGACTAATATGCTTGCAAAGAATCAGACAAACGTGACTTCACATTAATTTGGGTTCTTTGGGCACTCAATTCAGTTTTCCCTCCCATGAGTATCTGCGCGTGCAAATACACACATTGCAAAATACCTGCCTTGCCAACATGTATTTTCTCTGCAGGCCTGCAGCTCTGAACAAAATCCTGATCGAATGGCTGGAAGATGTTCACAAAAATGCTTCATTGCAAACAACCGCCAAGCTTTGAAGAGGATTTCAGACCACAAATTGGCTAAACCGTTAGCCAATTCATTTACGGAGGGAGGAAATAATTCATAAGATAATTGGTTATCGAGCTCTCACAGTGCTTTTGGAATTAATATATATATATATTTGGTTGATCTTTGAAAAATTCATTGGAAAGAATTAGTTATGATCCATATAAAATGGAGTTTTAAAAAATAGCCTAAACAGAATGCTGAAAACGTAACCATGCTGAGATTATGCTATCCTTTGATAGCTATCCTTTTGATTATTTTGAGCCAGAGAGAGAGAAAAATAGAAGGAAATTCATAATGGCCCAGCTCTGTTCACATATCATGGTGGCACAGCAGTTGGAATGCAGTATTGCAGAATAACTCTGCTCATTACCAGGAGTTTGATTCTCACTGGTTTATGGTTGACTCAGCCTTCCATCTTTCCAAGGTAGGTAAAATGAGGACCCAGATAGTTGGGAGCAATATGCTAACTCTGTAAACCGCTTAGAGAGGGCTGTAAAGCGTTATGAAGTGGTATATAAGTCTAAGTGCTATTGCTGATTTGTGATCTGGTTATAGTTTTCCTAACATTGGAATCAAGTTTCAATCCTAATTTGTAGGCATCTTAAATCACAGCTTCTCAGTAGAGATGGATCTAAAAGGGATTTAACAAACTCAGGATTCATCATCTGAAACAGACACAAAAACGTTTGATTAATGTTGTGATTGGGGGTGGGGTTGCTCTCCAGATGTTGGTATCAGTTTTATTATGATAGACTTTTTGGGCTGTGGCAGATGGGAGTTGTGCTCAGAAAGGTCTGGAGAGTCATAACCCTGTACTCAGGGGTGAAATCCAGCAGGTTCTGACAGGTTCTGGAGAACTGGTAGCGGAAATTTTGAGCAGTTCGGAGAACTGGCAAATACACCTCTGGCTGGCCCCAGGAGTGGGGTGGGAATGGGGATTTTGCAGTATCCTTCCCCTAGAGTGGGGTGGGAATGGAGATTTTGCAGTATCCTTCTCCTGCCACACCCACAGAACCGGTAGTAAAAAATTTGGATTTCATCACTGCCTGTACTGGACTTTCTAACTGTGGTATTCAGTTTAACTTCATGATTATGAACTTTCAAGTGTATATGTTTTGCAAAAGTTTGTGTTCATTTCTGAAAAGACTATTGATTGGAGCTTTTCAAATTGTGTTCCACTAGAACCCTAGGTTTTCACAAGAAATTGATGGGGTTTGGTAAGAGAATGAGGAGAAAAATTCATTCAAATGTGGCTAAATTTCTACCACTGGAATTCCTGGGATTAAAAAATTGAACATGCCATATGTCTACTATTCATTGAAGCAATTGTATTTTTTCCTGGGATCACAGGGAGAAAAGATGGCTCCATCGAAGAGCTGCAGACTCATTTGCCCTTCTGCATGTTCCACCCCCCCCCTTTTGTGAATTGAACCTGAAGCACTACATGGATGTGTTGCGTGTAGCCATGTTAAGCAAGCACTTTGAGAACCCAAAACCCTTCTGAATTTCTTGTACAAAGTAGAAGGACATGAAATATAAACAGAAATATTTCTTTGCATATTTTGCAAAAAAGTATGGATGCTGTTTCTTTCAGCTCAGATTGATCTGTATTTTTCAGCAGAGATTTTAAATTGGGGGGTTTGGTACTGATATCAGATTTTTTTTTTCTGTATATTGGTGTGCTTTGGTACTTCTGAGAAAATAATTGCTTTCTGAAGAGAAGCAATTTTAAGAAGGGTGGACTTCTGGGAAGTGAAGTCCACCCATCCTTAAATGAACAATGAGAATGTTAGAGATTCTCTTCAGTCTCTTATTGGTTTTGGATGATGCTTAAACTAATATCTTATACCACCCAGGGTTTGAGGAAAGGTTGAGGAATGTGTCCTTTATACTCATTTCACAAAGATCTCTGCAATAGGTTGGCATTTATGGATTATTAGAGGAGTATTTCTTAACCTTGGCAACTTTAAAATGGGTGGATTTCAACTCCCAGATTTCATACTGTTTGAAGAATTCTGGAAGTTGAAGCCCACCCATCTTAAAGTTCTCGAGGTCGAGAAACACTGGTTTAAGGCAATCACAAGCTGGCTTGGAATTCTGGGACAAAAATAATGGAATGGATTTGAGATCTTTTTTACATACCAATATGTGCCTTGCTACAGAATAAAGCCCCTTGTCTTCACTGAGTGTTACTCTAACGCAGGGCTGTTAAACACATGGGCCACAGGCCGGATGTGTCATGATCTGGCTACACCCACGCCCGGTTTAGTGAAAAAAGTCCCGATGCATCATGTGATGCCATCGTGATAACACGAGTTTGACACCCCTGCCTCAAGGCGACATCAGAAAATGCCTGGTCAGGACTTGAGTGGTACACTCTTGGGTATGCAGTTATGTGCTATTACTTGTAGAATACCAATCAATAGAATAAAGTTTTGGAAACAGTATTCTTGTGTTCTTGAATAAGGTTTGCTGGATCTACAAAACATTCATTCCTAGAGGCAGTTCCAGGGATTTACTGATGACTTAAGAACATAATATTTGACTATCTTGGTTTGCTTCCATGTCTAGTCCTATGGTGTAAAGCCATAGTGATGGTTCTTTGCTTTTGACCTCTTAACGCCTGTCAAAATATATGGAATCAAAATCAAAGCTTTTGAATTAAGTATTCCTTTTGCAATCAGAGTTCTTTTCCCTTGTCTGTAGCAATCTGTTGTCTTTCTGCTAGAGTACTTATTATGCAATATGCTTAAATCATAAAGTGAGCAATGGAGCAAGAAGGTACCAGAGTTGACACTAAATTATATTTTATTTCAGCAAAGGTTCACAACTAACATAGTGTCAAAACATTCAGGGTAAGAATTTACCAGATATACATACAGTGCATAATACAAAATTTTAAAATTGCGCTGGAGTTCATATGTTGGCAGTTCTATGTTCTGGCCCTTATCCAGCTATCAGTTCAAACAGGTAAAGGGCACACAGGTTAAAAGTCCATTTTACAATAGACATTGTATATAGTGGATAGTCTTTTCACATATCATCTTGGTTGTCTTGCTCCTCAAGCTGAAGGCTACTCAGAGAAATAAATATTGATGGTGGATTAACAAAACAAAAACATTAAACATCTTTCATAATGCAGCAGGAGTTCAGCATTGTCACCCAATTTAACTTTAGCCACATCTCAATTCCTCTATTACCAACTTAGGGACATACAGAGAGATGTTCATTGATGGCTACCATAAATGTCAAGATGCATGCATGAAGTTCTTCAGAGCATTGTAAGCAGAATTTTCTTGCACTGGCTACTTCGAACATTTGTTTTCAAGGCATAAAGAAATGAGAAATTAAAATCATGTGTGAGCCCATGAGATTCTTTAGATTGCTGCTGGTGAACACTGTCGGGTATTTGTTATGACTATCATTCTTGATATCCTTGTAAAATTTGACTTCAGGTGGTGATTAGATACTGACATCTAGTGAATTAAACCTCGTCATCAATTGCTCCTCTTGAATTCCTTCTGAAACAAGAAATGTTCTTTAAAAGCTAGCACTCTTTAAGAAGACAAGGATTCTTGTTATTAGAGTCCTTTAACCTAGTATCCGGCCTCTAATAGACCATCAGGCTCAGTTCCTAATATATCAAATGCCTATTTTGTGGACTCTGTAATATACTCTCACTTATGCTGACAAAATTGTACGATGAAATAGGCAGTTTTTCAAGAACTGTGTGACGATCATGTATGTTAAGCCACCAACAAGCTTGATAAATCTATGTTACTTTTAAAAAAAAAGTGAAAGGAAAAACCAGGAGGCCTGGTTTTTAAGCAGGCCTGATTAAAATGTTATTTTTAATCTCTCAGGTGATATCAAAGCTATAGGTGATATCAAAGCAAGGGTACCAAACTCAAGACCCCAGGGGGTGCTTAGATTTGGTTCGCAGGGTTGCCCTGGAAACAACGAACGATTGGCCTGCAGTGTTTCTGGCAGTGTCTCTGCCAGCGAAAACGCGAGCGGCCCTCCCGAGCTCCATTTTTGCTGGCAGCGCACTCAGGCCACCACTGCCCCCGCCCCCCCCGACATGAGTGACATCAAGCTGGCCACGCCACCCCGGCCAGTGGTGATTTCAAAAAATTTTACTACTGATTCTGTAGGTGTGGCTTGGTGGGCATGGCGGGGGAAGGCTACTGGAAAATCTCCATTCCCTCCCCAATCCAGGGGAAGGTTACTGCAAAATCCCCATTTCCTCCCAATCAGCTGGGACTCGGGAGGCAGAGAATAGATGGGGGCAGGGGCAGCCAGAGGTGGTATTTACCAGTTCTCCAAACTACCCCAAATTTCCACTACCGGTTCTCCAGAATTGGTCAGAACCTGCTGAAACCCACCTCTGACCCCATCCCATTGAGATCAAACAACACTGATGTGGCCCTCAATGAAATTGAGTTTGACACCCCTGCTATAGAAGGTACAGGCAAATTGCAGTGGGGAGGGGCTTGAATTTTAACATAAGCGGAGAAGAACATTGGTTTGAAATAAATCAACAGCAATGACAGGATAGTTAATAACTCATTCACCAATGGGGATGGGGGGGGCACTAAAATGTATCTGTTTATCTTCCCCCAAATGGGAAAAAATAAGTCAAACCAGATCCTTTTTTTTTCTTCAACAATTTGAGAGAAAGAAAGAATTTGCTTATATATATATATATATATTGGTTGAAGGAATTTAAGCACCATATCTAAGGAATCGGGTGAAGCTAGGAGGAAAAAGTAACGTGGAATGAGATGCACAAGTGGAGAAAATCTGGCTTTTCATGGTTAGGGGGAAAGTATGAAGATTTTGCATACAATCATGGGAAAAAGGAAAGAGTAGGTCGCTCTCTTATATATAACCTTTTATTATATTCGCAGTATTAAGCAAAACATCAAAAAAAAAAAGACCCAGATTGAGCCCAAGTCTTGAGTTTTAATAAATGGATATACTCTCAATTATTCTGTCATAAGGTCACTGAGCTGTCAGTACTTCTACTCAGAGGTGGGTTCTACTTGAACTACTGGTTCACATCATGCTCACATGCACAGATCACCTATGATGACGTCCGGGTCAGTGGGTGTAGCCTCCCACCAGTTTTACTACCGGTTCTTGCAAACCAGTCCAAACTGGGGGCAACCCACCACTGCTTCTACTAATGAATTCTCTATTTCAGAGACGGATGATCTGTGACCCTCCAAGCATTGCTAAACTGCAATTTCCAGAAAGTCCAGGTACTCAGATCTATACTAAGAGATTCCCAGAACTGTATTCCAATAACAACGTATTCATTTCTATAGTGGTACAAACACTAACTTCCTCTGTTCCAATGAGAATCGAGGAAAGATCCACAAACATCTCTATCACATAGTGGAAAGCTTCTGATCTTACCTGAAATGGCTTCAGGCAATATAGGAAGAGAATTCCAAGCATCAGTGTTACTAAGCCCTAGCTGTCTAGTAAGGTTAAAGTAAGCAGACGCCAAGATCTGTACAATGAAAGATACCCAGCACTGATCGATGGGGATTCAAACACCCTCAGTGTGGGTCTGAAGCCACATCTTGCAATGCTTGAAACCTCTTTCATCACCCTAACTTCAGGTTTCTCATTCCTATTACTCAGCTTCTCTCCCCCACCCCATACTCCTGGAACCACTCCCTCCCATACCTAAGGAGATTTTTGAGCCCATTTTCTTCCCTCTAAATCTGATAAATGACCATTGACCCCAAGACAATAATTTCAAGCACTGTATGGTCCATTGGTAGGCAAGTGCCTCTGTGTATGGTTTTTAAAATCCATAAATGTGTCTTTTGGAGTGAATTGGTTATAAAAGTGCTTCTTGTGATGTATCTGGAAAGCTGTACTCTGCGTAGAATTTAAGCCAGCCAGAGAATAATAAATCGTGAATGCATTCTGAGGGAAATGAAACCATTGGGCGACAAGTGAAAGATTTGGATATGGATTTCATCTTTCCCTTAAGAAAAAGTTCAGGATAAAAAATGCCTGCATATTTGGATTAGGAGAAATATTCAAATCAAGGTTCAGAATCAGTACGACTTAATCCTTTCCCCATTTTTATATATATTGGACATTCCAGTTCTTTGCAGAATTCTCATGTTTGCTGAAGCCTCTTAGGCAAGGAAGAGGATTGGGTAGCCAAGTGAGAATATCCTGATCTGCCCAGCTAATCAAATCTGTGAGCCTTTCTCTGAAAGCTTCCTACATTAGCCTCCTATAGCAGAAAAGAAAGGGCTAGTGACAACAGACGGGTCATAGCTGAAGATATGGACCAAAAAACCTGGCAAGCAAAGGCATTTACAACTGCAGTTAAATGTCAAAATGGCAGCCACATCTGTGCTACTGAACCCTGCCTCTATTTGCAGAAATTCAATCACATTGGCACAGCCATCATCTTGACTTATTTAACTTCAATAAAGGAGAATATTTGTAGCTATGGATTGAAATGAGGGGTTCTCTCTCAGCTTGCTTTTTTTCTTGCAGATGTTTCTTTACCCTTACTAGGAAACATCATCAGTGCTAGTAAGGAGTGCTGTTTGCTGTCAGTTTATATTCTGGTGGCTTGTCTGTGTGGGTGTGAGGCAGTCTTAGAGATTCTTTGGTTGGGTTGTTTATTGATGGCTCTTCGCCAATTCCTTTACTGAAGTATTGTTTATTTGATTGTTCATCTGCAATGAAACATCTACAAGAAAACAAACTCATAGAGCACCGATAGAATAGAATAGAATAGAATAGAATAGAATAGAATAGAATAGAATAGAATAGAATAGAATAGAATAGAATAGAATAGAATAGAATAGAATAGAATAGAATAGCAGAGTTGGAAGGGACCTTGGAGGTCTTCTAGTCCAACCCCCTGCTTAGGTAGTAAACCCTACACCACTTCAGACAAATGGTTATCCAACATCTTAAAAATGTCCAGTGTTGGAGCATTCACAACTTCTGCAGGCAAGTTGTTCCACTTATTAATTGTTCTGTCAGGAAATTTCTCAGTTCTAAATTGCTTCTCTCCTTGATTAGTTTTCACCCGTTGCTTCTTGTTCTACCCTCAGGTGCTTTGGAGAATAGCTTGACTCCCTCTTCTTTGTGGCAACCCCTGAGATATTGGAACACTGCTGTCATGTCTCCCCTAAACCTGCTCTTCATTAAACTAGAGATACCCAGTTCCTGCAACCATTCTTCATATGTTTTAGCCTTCAGCCCCCTAATCATCTTTGTTGCTCTTCTCTGCACTCTTTCTAGAGTCTCAACATCTTTTACATCGTGGCGACCAAAACTGAATGCAATATTCCAAACCTTCTCAAGGCATTATAAAATGGTATTAACACTTAACGTAATCTTCATTCTGTCCCTGTTTATGCAGCCCAGAACTGTGTTGGCTTTTTTGGCAGCTGCTACACATGGCTGGCTCATATCTAAATGGTTGTCCACTAGGACTCCAAGATCCCTCTCACAGTTACTACTATTGAGCAAGGTACCACATATACAGTACCTGTGCATTTTATTTTTCTTCCCTAAATGTAGAACCTTGCTTTTTTCTCTGATGAATTTCATTTTGTTATATAGCGCCCAATGTTCAAGTCTGTCAAGATCCTTCTGTACCTTGAGCCTATCTTCTGAAGTGTTGACTATTCTTGCCAGCTTGGTGTCATCTGCAAATTTGATGAGTTCCCCATCTATCCCCTTGTTCAAGTCATTGATGAAGATGTTGAAGAGCACTGGGCCTAAAACCAAGAACCCCTCATTTTTTAAACTTCTCTGCAAGGATGTTCCTGCTAGCAGACAATTGGTAATTTTCCTCTGTTTTGATTTAGGTACCCAAAGCTGGGTTATTTTGCTTACACTTTTCAACTCGGGGATCTTATAAGGAACATTCATGGTTGTATGTTCCCAGTGTCAAAGCTGCCTAAGAGTGGAAAACTATCTTTGCAGAAAGGGTAACCGTATGTGCAAGGCATAGGCACTTATACTGTAACAATTTAAATATTTATTTATTTATTTATTATTTGTCAGGTACATATTAGATAGTATATATAAGCATGAATTGAATACATAAAATGAATACAATTAAAGGGAACATTAGGACAGGGACTGTCGGCATGCTGGTGCACTTATGCACGCCCCTTACAGACCTCTTAGGAATGGGGTGAGGTCAACAGTAGCCAGTCTAAGATTAAAATTTTGGGGGTTTTGGGATGAAACCACAGAGTCAGGTAGTGCATTCCAGGCATTGACCACTCTGTTGCTGAAATCATATTTTCTGCAGTTGAGTTTGGAGCAGTTCACTTTAAGTTTGTATCTATTGTGTGCTCATGTATTGTTGTGGTTGAAGCTGAAATAGTGAAATATGTGCTCTCTTCCCCGTACCATTTTCTTCAGTGGCACAGTAAGCCACTAGTATGTTATTTTCATACTTAACAAGGTCAGTTCATACAATTGCAGTCCCATTTTACATCATTAGGGAAGCTGCTAGACCACTTCCATCTCTGCTTCCGTTGCATTTCTGTTCACCTTGGATGCTGCTGGCCCACCGAGTGTTCAAGCAGCAGCTTTAATGTGATCATGTCCATGTACAACAAGACAGCAAAGAAAGATGAGCATGGAGTGTGCCCTCAACCTGCAGCGAATCATTGGAGCTTTCAAATGAGAACATGGAAGCACCTGTTTTGACTGGCTGGCAGCCAGGATCCCATAAAAGCTAACCTTAGCACCAAGGCAGCATATTGGAAACTTGGAAACAGCCTTGATTTTGCTTTTCAATCACATTTGAAGCTAATGCCCCTGCCCTTGTGTATGTTCCATCTGTTTTACAAGAAAAGAACATTCAGCAAAGAGGATTGCAAGAAAAGAATAACTGCTATCAGGTTTGGCACAACATGGGAAGATATTAGATTCCCTCCGGAGTTTCTGGAAAGAAAGGAAGCATCCAGTGAAAAGCTGAAACCATGGTTGGTGCATGTGCTTGGTTGGGTTTGTTTTTTTTTAAAAGAAAAATTCATTAATTCCAACAACTGTCTTTGAACTGTGGCGTTGAAATCACAAATAGAATAGAGTAGAATTCTTTATTGGCCAAGTGTGATTGGACACACAAGAAATTTGTCTTGGTGCATACATTCATCAAGAATCATAAGGTACAACACTTAACACTTAAATATTGATTGAAATCCCCATAAATTCCATAAACTTTTCTGTTTTTCTTTTTTAATAGTTTGTAGTATAAAATACAAAAATACAAAAATAGGAATAGAAAAGGGATGGGAAGGGAAGGGAAGGGGAAAGTGCAGGAAAAAAGGCATTGACTTCCAGCTACCTTTTCTGCAGTAAAATAAGATAGTAACATCAAGCCTCATTTTTTTACTTTTATATAATCCTTCTAAAATGAGACGAGACTCTCTCAATGCCAGAGTGAGTAAAAGTGCTGAGACCCTAATCCTGGGCTCTTTTGGGCTCTTCTGCATGCAACATAGGGTCTGTACCATTCAGGGAGGAATCTTTTTCTCTTCTCCAAGAACAAAATTATGGGTTTCACCCAGAATGGAGATGAAGAAGCTCCAAGTAAAGACTAGAGATATCAGGAATGAACACAACTTTTTAATTTTCTAAATGAGGCTGTTCTCCAGTTACAAAAGGGAAGAAATTCTTTTTAGCTGTGTGGGTTCTGATCTTAAAGCATTATAAACAATTCTGGCACCATTAATTGATTAGTATCCCTCTTTGTTACTCAAAACTATACATTTGGTTTCAACAAGGAAAAATGAGAAAAACATTGTCCTTTTGCAAGTCTTCCTGATTCCTTGGAACTGCATGGCTCATTCTTGCCAAATGAACATAAAAAAGACAGCTGCCTTTGTGTGCCATTTCTTGGTATCAGGCATCGTTTTATGCCCTTTGAGCTATCTATTTTCCTACATTATCTTGAAGGTCAGCAAGACTCAATTCAGGATCCTTGATCTCTTTGCTTCCCACCAAACTGCCTGATTAAATATGCTGTGATTGCTAGAAACAGCTGGCAACATTCAGCCGGCAGTTAATTCTGCCAGCACGGAGGTGGAAATCAAGTGACAGCTTATAACATAATGAAAGATTGATAGTGGCGCTGAACCTTACATGCAGAAATAAACAGTTTCATTTGCCCATTTAGTCATTCTCCCATTTAGTTTATTGTTTAAAGGAGAACAAAGCATCCAAAGCTATAAACCAAGGCAGGAATGTTTGCTTGCTATGAACTTTGCTAACCAGCAAGAGCCATGCATAAAACTTCTCTCAATTCCCAAACATCCCAGTGCTATAACACAGTGCCTGTCATTTTCATTTGCTCTAACACCCAATTATTAACATCTGTTGTGTTAATAAGTAAACTAACAGAACAGTCAGGCATAACGTTGCTTGCAAATAATGGGACATCCCCTATTCTTGTTTAGAATTGTGATTTTAATCATACTCCCAAGTAGGTTCAGATTTCAGTGGATTATGATAACAGGAGGAGGAGGAGGAAGAAGGAGAGGAGGAGGAGGAAGAAGAAGACTATTCACCTCCTTGAATCATGTATAAGAAATGGACGACTATATAAATTTACTAAATACATAACACTGATCAAGATAGAACTCACAGAATTCTCTGAAACTTCTGCTATGACATTTTTGTAGATGTCTACGAAAGACCTATCTCTTTATCCCTGCTGGTTGGGGAAGTCTGGTAGTTGAAGTCCACATATCTTTAAAGTTGCCAAGGTTGAAAAACACTGCTATATAGGAATGATGAACGGCAGTCCAGCTTCTGCTTGTACACATCCAATGAACCTGTCACCCATCTGAATAAATGGGTCTTTTATTGAACTGTTCTTACTATTAGGACTTTGTTCCCAGCATTCAGTCAGATTCTACCTTCCTGTAACTTAAATTCATTATTCTGTGCCTGGCTTTCTGAGAAATGGAGGACAGGACTTGGTCTCCTTCTGAGCCATATCTTTTCAGATATTTGAAGAGTAAGATGATATTGTACTTTCTGCACAGTTTTCTCAATAATCATAATCACTCTTCTCAAAACATTGTAACTGGTTCCTAAGCATCCTTATTGCTATTCTCTGGATATATTTCCGCTTCCTCAATTTTCTTAAATACAGGATGCTCAGAACTAACACTCCACTTGAGATAGAGACTGTCAGTACAGAAACAATGGGACTGTTATTTCCTGAGACTGGAAGAGTGGCATAATGCAGCCTAAAATTATGTTTGCCTTTCTTTTTTCACATTGTACATCCACTATGTATAATCCCAAAAAAATTTTCCTAGTTATTGTTAGCCAACCAGGTACCCTTCATTGAATATCTGCAGATTTCATTTCTAAATTGAATATACATTTTTAAATTTTTGCATCTTACTATTTCACCATAGATAAAGCTTATTTACATTATTTTGGTTTTGTCAATCCCTCAGTAAATAAAAGAAGCTAATGGTGCGGTGCATGGTGTTTATTATGCTGGACTAAAATTGGGCTGAGTTGGGGCATGTTGCAAACATTTCCAACCTCAGTGAAACAAGGCCCTCTGGGATTTATTAAAATGTTTACAACATGATGGATTTCAAGGGAATTCATCATACTCTTCCCAATGCAAGCAGGATAAATTCCTTATTTAGAAGTGCTTAATATTTATGGGTCTTCCTTTTGAGTAGAAATGTACTGTATACTCTATAGTTGGTCTTCTCCAGTGCCTTAATATCAGTGGAATATAAAATGGGCCAAATTCTGTGCACTGTTCTAAAATCCCCCCAAAATAACAGCTTGGAGAAGAATAGCAAATAGGTTCACCAATCTAACTTTTACGAAGAAAAGAATGGAATAAAGTTTTCTCCCAGTAATTAAATGTTGCATGATTTCAGTGAGACTGGAGAAGATTTAGCAAGTTTTTTAATGTATGATTTATAGATTATGGAAGTTGGATTAAGACTAGGAGAACCAAGTTCAAAATGAACCTTACTCATGAAATCTGCCTATTGGTCTACTATTATTTCACAACCCATCCTACTTTACAGAGTTGCTTTGGAGAGAGAATGGAAAGAGGGAGACCTACTGTATAAATGCAACCCTGAGCTTTGTGAAGAAGGATAGGATATAAATCCTACCCCAAAAAATCCCTACAGGCACTATTTTGCTAATCTTGCTTAAAGGATCAGTGTTCTATAAGATTTCAGATTTGAGTATTGATGGCACTGAAGTAGTTTTTATTATTTGGGTAATATGTTATTCATGTTGTTTTATTTTATAGATTGCTTTAGAAGAATATAGTTCCTTGAAAGTGATCTAAATATATTCTACCCTATTTAGGAAGTCAAGATTAGTCCCAGATGTTACCAACTAAAGGGTCACAAGTAATAGAATGAGAAAAGTGAGTATTTTTCCTGGAAGTATTTCAAAATAGACATTTTTCCATGAACTCTAAGACTATAATCCCAGTGGCAATCATTTAAACTGATTCTCAGTGGAATTGCTACCGAATTTCAATTTACTTGGATTAATCACTGGAGTCAAAATTTTAGCCCCTAAAAAAACCCTCAGTCTGGACATTTAATTATTGAAATGACCTTTTTAGACTCTTCATAAATTCAGCAAAGAAAAGCCAGTGAAGTGGTTAAATGATTGAATTTGGATCAGGAAAACCTAAGTCCCTATGTGTCATTATAGCTAACTGGATTATTTTGGATTTTGATGATTTTCTTTTTCAGTCCAATTAACATCACAACATTTTTGTTGTGATAAAATGAGGGGGGAGCCCAAAAACCCATGACACTAAGATCTCAGGGGGGGGAAATGTGATCTAAATGCCAAAAATAGATTTTAAAATACTATGAATCAAATAGCTTAACCTGCAGCTACTCAGTAGATGTGTATCTGCTCATGTTGTTAAAAATAATGGAAAAACAAATAAACTGCAGACAATGGAATTGAGTACATTCAATTAGCCTTAACTTCAGATGGGGTGCCCTTCCTTGGTATGAAGGCTGTTGCCTTGACATGAATCAGAAGCAAAGGAGAAACTCTACAATGTATGACTTGTAGGACTTCCTGACCTTGTTCTGTAGCAGCTTGACTGTTTTTATCTTCAAGATTACTTATCTTGGTTCTTTATTTGTCTGCCCATGGAGATACAGGATGCAAGAGAAATAAAAGAAGTATTGCGTTGTCAGAAACAAGTTGCAAGTGAGAGGTGATTTCTGAGCAGGAAACACAGCCTTGATGCTGTAACATTGTTCCAATGGAAATACTTTGAAACCATGGATTTTGCTGTTTTGACCAGCTCATAAATTCAAGGCCATGAACTTTCTGGGCGATGATGCCCTTTTGCACGGTCTCTTATCTGACCAATTGCAACAACCCTTAATTAGCTTGGAAAGTTGCCAATGCCCTTGCTATTAGTCCAAATGCTCCGTTACTGCAGAAAAATAAAGATTCCTTGCAGTTTTTGCAGTGACTTTTGTCCCCTCAGTTTTCAGAAATAGGATCCAAATAAATGGATTTACTAAAACAGAGCTGCCTATTGTTAAGAAAATCCAAATCACAGGAAACTAAGCCATAATCCAATTTTCTACCTGATACAATATAGAACATGTGACTTTTTAGATTTCATATCTCTCCCTCAAAAATGGCCATGGATCAGTGGTGAAATTCAAATTTTTTTTACTAGTGCTTCTGTGGGCGTGGCTTGGTGGGTGTGGAAGGGGAAGGATATTGCAAAATCTGCATTTCCACTCGATTCCAGGTGAAGGATACTGCAAAATACCCATTCTCTTCCCACTCCTGGGGGAAGGATATTGCAAAATCTCCATTCCCACTCCACTCTGGGACCAGCCAGAAGTGGTATTTGCCGGTTCTCCGAACTACTCAAAATTTCCGCTACCGGTTCTCCAGAATCTGCTGGATTTCACCCCTGCCATGGATGACCCAGAAAAGTCCACAGATGCTTTGTGTTTAGCAGAATGTTTTTACAGTTGGAAAAAGTTGTGAGGTCTTTACAAAAGCTTTTTCCTTATTTACAATTTGTACCAGCAATCAAATTCCCAACATTCTCCTTCGATTGTACAAAAATGTTTCTCACTCCGGCCCAGGTTTTAAATGGTTTTGTGATGATCTTTCCAAAACTGGGTCATCATGAGCTTTGTAGGACTCCTCCTCCTGCTGCTTTTCTGGGTTCATGTGGACTTATTAAACTCACATTAACCAAGGTCTGGGTTTGCCAGACCAGAACCAAAACAAGACATTTCAGTCTGCAATGCAAAGAATGTATTCTGGCACTAAACTATAGGTTACATGCCAACAGGATTCAAGTAAATTTAGGGTTTTTCCCCTTTGCAGAGCTGGGGTTGGTGTGGCCTGCACATTAGACATCTGGCCCATGGGCCACCAGTTTGACACCCCTGATTTAGGGGATCCAAGAATGGAGAACGTTGATTGGATATTCAACTTGGAGGACTGATCAGGAATAGGTAAGAATAGTAAACTATACGCATTTATCTTTGGAGAGTATGCAGTGCCCTGCATGCCTTCTCAAATATTTGCTGACAGTCCTGAGAACTAGAAACAAAAGACAAGGAAAGATTAAAAGTAGAAGTATCAGGCATAGATCCATACAATTTGTCTATGGATGTATATTATTGAGGTTTCCTTCCCAGCAGAATGGATTCTCACAAGAAACCAGATAATCAAATATATATTTTGGAGGGGTGGAGAGAAAATTCTGTCTACCTCTTAGTAATCAATTCAGCTCCATTATGAAAAGGAATAATAAAAGGTTCATAAATCTCCCAAGGCTAGCAACAGTGGATCTCAACTACAGCTTTGAACAGAAGCCTTAGAACAGAGGTCTTTAAACTTGGCAGCTTTAAGACTTGTGGACTTGTGGCAGGAGAATTCTGGGAGTCGAAGTCCATAAATCTTAAAGCTGCCAAGTTTGAAGACCTCTGCCTTAGAAGTTGGGTTGTAGGAGTTCAGTAGTGTGAGCTGCTCAACCAAAGGGGAAATTTGTTGAGTATCCAACAAAATCCAAGGAAATCTCCATCCATCCAAGACCATCCATGGAAATCTCTTTGCTTCCTGTAGGGCCAACAAAGGTAAACACTACTCTCTGATCTCTAGAAACCCAACTCTCCTTATGCTAGTTTTTGACCGTAATAAAGATTTGGTTGATGGACCATAAACGTCCTCATGTTTGTTTGGGTTAGAGAAAGGTTCTTTTTGTTTTTCTGATGCCCCTCTAGTTTATGCTTATTGTACTTCAGCAAGAGTTAGATCTGAAATCTAGGCTTTAAATGATCTGTGAATATTTAGTAGCAGCAGGCTCTTCCTGTGTATGCAAATTGGTCCATTTTGCATTGATTCAGTGTCATGCCTTTAATTAGCATATATATTCCAAGCCATAGCCGCATTCCCCTCACCAGATGTTCCTGTACACTCACCCTTCATCATTTATAATTATAGCCCCACAGTCACAAATGTCCATACTTTATTGTGCAGATTTGCATTTGTATGTATTATGTGCATTATATATTGTATGCCATTTGGCCATTCCTGTGTTACCCAGCAATAGTGTTTTCCCTGCTGTCCTTCTTCGATGGATACCATATCATCATGGAAGCCCGCTAACTGTTCAGAGTTAGATTGATTGCAGGTGGCTAAAACATGAACAGTTTCCTCAATGGGAAGGAATGAAAACAGGATCCTGAAAACTGAGGCTGTCTCTCAGGTTCTTTTCAATGGGATCTCTAGCTCAGATGATACCGCTCCAACTCAGAGGTTAGGTTGGGGAGAGAGACAGCAAAAACATCTTTGCAATTAACAAAGTGAAAAGAGGGAGGGGCATTGTCCATTTGGAGTTAGCAGGAAATTAGCTTGCAGGGCTATAAAGAAAGAGTGGCATTAATTGCAGTTTTAACATCTCTCAGGTTTAAGTAATTCACCTTTTCCTTAGAAATATTGGTGAGTCTATACTATTCTCTATCCTCTTGTACACAAAGCAAATATTGATGTACAGTACATGCAAATGACACAAACTGATCTTATTTGCATGAAGCCATAACTCAAAATGAGATCCATTTGGTTTTAGTCTAATGTGCTATGTGGATTTACAAACCTTGATTTATGGTTTAGCAGAGGCTGTAGGTAACTTGTTTGCCCAAGGGCAGGAGGGAAATATAGGTATAACTCAGCTTCAGGCTCCGTGACAAGCCAGGTAATAAATAACACACACACATATACACCATACCATGAACTGATAAGCTTTTCTGTAACAACTAGGAGAGCAGAGTGCAAAAACTAGTAGAGCCTGCAACCATGTGGAACAGACACTAAGAAGAAGATTTTTCTCTCTTTTTTCTCTCTCCTCCATCTCTCCAAATAGTTCAATTAGATGATGACTGTTGAAAATTCACACATTTTCCCATTATTTTCAGATAGGAATATATGAAACCTAAAATTTGAGACCTAAAGTAGGGATAATATTGTAAAAAAAAGACAACCTTTCAAAAACTCACTTCCAAATGTAGAGGGGAAAAAAGAAAAAAAAACCTTTTAGTGGGGTTTTGGAGAGCTCATGTATTTTTTCTGCCTGGTTTCTTAACTCTAATTATTACAGTTTCTTAATATATTTTACTGTTAAAGGTTTTTCTGCATGTGGAATGTTTTCTTCCCATGTCCCTGGGTTCGCAGCATAATAAAATATCTATTTCTAACATTCTAAAATCTTCCTTTTGTGGGAAGAAATTTGGGGATGGATTTAAAGTTTGGGGTATCTCTTTTGTCCCTTAAAAGCTATCAATAGTGGGGACAATAGAGCAGCTGGGTTAAAGATGTCAATTATGTCCAGCCCATTCAGGATAAGCTCGGAGGGCTTCAAATAGGGTTGATGGCGATGCATGTCCCTAGAAAATGTGAGTTGCTTGCTCACCCTTGATCTGGGAAGCTAGATCATCCTGTAATCTCCCAGTGAGCACACTGAACAGCTATCTGGGCAATCTTAATCTTCTGCTGATGTTCCCCATGGTTGACTTTGAGAAGCAAAACACTCAATATTGACATAAATATAGAGCCATAGAAAGCCTTTCTTCCAGAACTACTATAAAACCAACATCAAATTCTGTAATTAGATCTCTTTGGATGACTTCAAGCAGAACATGGATAGATATTTGTCAAGGATGCTTTGATTTGGATTCTACACTGAACAGAAGGTTGGGATAAATGGCCTGAATCAGTATCTCTTAGATGCTGCAAAACTAGTATTATATAAAAAGCATGCAGATACTGTGTGTCCTAAGTGTTTGTAAATACCTTCACCTTGGAAGCTTAGTCACTATTACACACAGAGAGCTGTGGAAATCTCCTGCAAAGCAATTCAACCCATAACTCTTGCTATGTTGCCTGTGTGGGAAGAAGATTTCTCCACCATATGCCATACTGGCACAGTGGTTTGAAAGCAGTATTGCAGGCTAATTGTGCCCACTGCCAGCAATTCGATCTTGACCGGCTCAAGATTGACTTAGTCTTCCATCTGAGCTCATTAAAATGAGGACCCAGATTGTTGGGGGGAATATGCTGACTCTATAAACCGTATAAAGCACTGTGAAGCAGAGGTGAGTTTCAGCAGGTTCTGACCAGTTCTGGAGATCCGGTAGCGGAAATTTTTAGTAGTTCGGAGAACCAGTAGTAAAAATTCTGACTGGCCCTGCCCACATCTCTTCTCTGCCTCCCAAGTCCCAGCTGATCGGGAGGAAATGGGGATTTTGCAGTAACCTCCCCCTGGATTGGGAAGGGAATGGAGATTTTACAGTAACCTTCCCCTGCCATGCCCACCAAGCCACACCCACCAAGCCATGCCATGCCACGCCCACCAAGCCACACCCACACAAACGGTAGTAAAAATTTGAAACCCACCACTGCTGTGAAGCAGTATATAAGTCTAAGTGATATTGCTATAACCCTTCAGACTGAAAATGTATCCAGCCATTTTTCTGCACTGGATATGTCTTCTGCATTTGCTCAAGGTTTTGCAAAGTGCAGGGTTGAAACCGTGTTGTGGTTCCAGTGGGTTAAGAGAGTTGGCATTCCCTTTGGCCAGCAGATGGAAGTAAAGATGCAGGTAGAAAACAGAAAGTTGGCATCATACATTTCTGCCGTAACCTAATAGCCTTGTAGCTTTCTTCTTCTGAAAAAAGAATAGCTATAGGTTGCTCATTCTTGAAAAATTAAAGAAACACTGGCCTAATTATCCCTTCCAACACAATGATTTTTGGGAATATAAATTCTCCTCAGTAAAACATGTTAGATTGGCAATCTAGAAGTTCAAAAGCGTGCAAATCGCAATAGATAAATAAGTACCATTCCGGTGGGAAGCTTACTGCATTTCATATTTTCACTACATGATGACACAAATGTCTCTCAAACAACACAGATTCCCTCTGCTGAGAATCATGACTAGACAAGGGAAATCTTTAAACCTTTTTTTTAAATGTTAAGTAAATGCATACTTTTCTGTTAAAAAATGACTCTCATTAAAGATGAACAGTCCACAACTACAGCGCAAGTGGCTAGATTCTGAGCAGCTGCACTGGGGATTCGTCGGAAACACGTGTCTAATCCACCATAGTTACGTTATATAACAAATGTGGCAAGCCCTTTGCACTGCTTATTCCTTTCCCTTTTAGTATTAAACTGACAACGGGCCATGCAGTTTATGGATTGTAATTTTAGTATAGATAGACCATGTATAATTGACAGCCTGGATTTTATCATAGATTTTAGTTTATTTATTATTTTATACTGGAGTTATTTATTATTTTATACTGGAATTTTTAATTGTACGTTTACTGAGTGTTTTTATTTGTTCTGGTCTCTGGTCTGTGACTGTAATAAACTGAATTGAATTGAATTGAATTGACTCTCATTAACCATATTGTTTTCTGATTGCCTATTGCAGATTTTAGGCCTCTTGAGAAGAAGCTCTGTAAAGCACCACACATAGTGAGCCCTACAAAGGTAGAGGATGCCATGTCCAAATGTTTTATGCTATCTGGACTGTGATTATCTGATTATGCAATCAGCCTTCAGTTTTCTGAAGCGTCCTCAATTTTGTTGATGAGTAGCAGACACCCCATCCCACCAAGGGGATTCCATGTGTTCAGCTGTGCCCAAGGGCCTCTAGAATTAATGGGACTCTGAACCAGGTAATAGCTAACTTGCTGGTACACTGTTCTTATTAACCATTCTGTGGTTAATAAGAACAGTGTTCCAGTCGAACTTTAGCCTTTTGTCTGGAATTGAAAAAGAGGGATGGGACAAGAGGTGTGTTTTCTTTTTAAAAAATCTATTATTCAGCATCTGGTTTATATCTTGTTTCCCTGTTGTATCAGCATAAGGATTGCATGTAATATTTCAAAGCAGTTCCTCCCATCTTGCTAATGGCTATAGTATGGGTGTCGGCAACCCACAGCTCCAGACCCGCATGTGGCTCTTTGATCCCTCTTCTGTGGCTGGCTCCCTGCTCACCAAGTCGCACGACCTGCTCTCCGGCCCGAGACATTGGCCCAACCCGGCCAATGATGCCAACCTTGCTAACACAAGGGCTGGCAGGGTGGAAATGGGATCCAGGAGGAGGGTACAACAGAAAGGGGGACATGCCTACAGCTGAGGAGTGAGCATGAGCCATAGCAGTGGCTTCTCCAAAGATCACCCTCCTCCTCCTTCTCCTCACGTGACCCCCCTGGCTGGCGGTTGCAGAGCCGGAAGGGCACATACAAGCGGGGATACCTCCTCAAGCAAGCAGCCAGACTCGGCCAAAGCGCAACAAAGGCGCGCAGAGCCACCAGCTTGACTGGCTGATGGGTTAGCATCTTTGGAGAGGGCGCTCCAACTTTCTCAGAGTCTGATCCTTGGGTGGGTGGGTGAGGTTCGGAGCCAGTCCCCTTTTCCCACTGTCCTGAGCTTCTTTACTCCTCCAGCTGAGCGGTGCCACCGCTGTCATTTATTGAAAAGCGTCTTCTAGGCAGCGAAATAACAGAGAAATGAGAGAGAGAGATATGAGAGAAAAGGGGAGAGAAAGAAAGAGAGAAGAGAGAGAAATGAGAAAATGAAGGGAGAGGAAAAGGAGAAACGAGAGAAGGGGAGAGAAAGAAAGAGAGAGAGAGGGAAAAGAGAGAAAACAGGGGAGGGAGGAAGGGGGAAGAGAGAGAGAGAGAGAGAGACCTATTTGTCACAGAAAACACTGGGAGCCACAAAACCTGGGTAGGCATGGCTGGGGGGGGAGGTGTCATGTGACTGGGTGGGAATGACATTGTGTTGGCCACACCTGCCCAGGTTTTGTGGCTTCCAGTGTTTTCTGTGGGAAACGGGTCCAAATGGCTCTTTCGGTGTTTAAGGTTGCAGACCGCTGCTATAGTGCAAGAATGAAGGGGAAGGAAAATATGAAGACAGGAAGAAATTTTGTAAAGCACTTTTTTGAACAAGCTCCCTCTATACACCGAACAACCTTATAAATCAATTTTAAAAATGATGTATGGATGTATGAAATCTGACGATCTAAGAAATACGTTAAAGTGTGATGCTAAAGGAAAAGGCAAGATCTCACACTTGGGATTACTGTAGGAAATATGGTACTCTGAGGAATACTGGCCAGCCACGATGCAAGAATGTAGGAGCAACTTTTGCACACTGAAATTATACATAGGACAGAGAGCTTGTTAGAAGCCCAGGGAAGGTAAAATATCATCTCCATTCTGGAATTTGTCCTATTTTAAGAGAGGTGATCAAAAGCAAACAGTATTGGTGTAAGATTGGGTCTTAGTACTATGCATGATCAGATCTGGTTTTGCAATGTGGAAACTCCAGAATGACCCAAAGGGCAGGTCTAATTTAACTTCTCCAGTTCAAGCTTCTTTCATATGTAAAGGGGGCTATGTAAGAGCATCACCTCCATGAAATCACCTGACTGACCAAACAGGGAAACGGGAGGTTAAACAAAGCAGAATTTTTGCCTGATCTATCAATGCTATTTTTCTGTCCCTAATTTCTCAAGGTAAATTCTAATTCCAGGGCTGCATGAGCTAACCAATGATCCAGTTACCATGAAAAATAGAGTAAACTTTTCATTGTACTTGCCCTAAGTGAGTCACTTAATTTGCTCACATTGCCAGCAAGAAATCAACCAAGAGGAATGTGAATACTTTGGCACTTGATTCAAAAGCAAGATTTTTGTGGAGAAACTAGCATGCTGTTGAGCAACAAAACTTTAAGGATGTCTGAGAAGATGTTAATATGGTTTAAGCATACTGCAGGAATGATGAATCTATGTTTAGTGATAACCTAAAATGCAAAGGGGCGCGGTGGCCCAGTGGCTAAAACGCTGAGCTTGTCGATCGAAAGTTCAGCGGTTTGAATCCCTAGTGCTGCGTAACAGGGTGAGCTCCCGTTACTTGTCCCAGCTTTTGCCAACCTAGCAGTTCGAAAGAATGTAAAAAAATGCAAGTAGAAAAATAGGGATCACCTTTGGTGAGAAGGTAACAGCGTTCCATGTGCCTTTTGCATTTAGTCATGCCGGCCATATGACCACAGAGATGTCTTCGGACAGTGCTGGCTCTTCGGCTTTGAAATGGAGATGAGCACCACTCCCTAGAGTCGGGAGTGACTAGTACATATATGTGAGGGGAAACTTTATCTTTACTTTAAAAGGCAAACTCCAGTTGAAACAGCTGGCTGACCATTATAATAATAATAATAATTTAATACAGTACAATGCATTCAATACATCCAAATGAAATATGCCCTGAACTTTCTCCACCAGCCAGCTTAATTGTGGCTTTTTCTGCTTAAGAGTTCAACATTTACATTATGCTTGTTAAACTATGCAGTTTAAGGCCAAATTGAACGGGATGCTGAAAGAGAGTAAGGAACAGGTCTTCAAATCTTGCTGCTTTTCTAACCAGGAATCAACAGATTATTGTTCTCTTTCCATATCTAAAATTTATCCTGACAACAAATAATTGTGTCTAGAAACTGTTCCTTGAAGACTCTTTGTTTGTCGGTTGTTGTCCACCATAGTTGGAAGACAAGATTTGGTTAGGAAATTCATAGCTGTTTTTACATGCAGAGAGCAAGGTGGTATACAATGATTAGCAGAAAGGCCTCTAAAAAGGACACAAATTTTCTAAGCCAGGAGTGTCAAACTCAGGGACTGGATCTGGCCCGTGGGGGTGCTTAGATCCAGCCCACCGGATCGCTCTGGAAACAGCAAAGGACCGGCCTGCAGTGCCTCTGCCAACAAAAACGGAGCTCATGAGGGTTCTGGGCGGCCCTCCTGAGCTCTGTTTTCACTGGCAGAGGATTGCAGGAGGCTGTTGCAGGTGAAAATGGAGCTCAGGAGACTGTTTTCACTGGTAGAGCACTCAGGCCGCCACAGGCATTCCCAACCCGCCCCCCTCCCAAGGTCACATACAACCCTGATGTGGCCCTTAATGAAATCGAGTTTGACACCCCTGTTCTATGCTCTTATTGAATTCCATGCAAAGAGAAAAGCAAGATGGTGTTTATTCACTTATCGTATTTTTCGGAGTATAAGACACACTTTTTTCCCTCCTAAAAGGGGGTGAAAATTTAGGTGTGTCTTATATACCAAATGTATCCCTAACCACCCACTGGCCCCCACCCTTTGGCCTCTGCCTCACAGCAGTTACGAAATGAAAAGTAAAACGAAAATGAAAGTAAAGCAGGCTGTTTGCTGCAAGAGGCAAAATTGCTCAGAGGCAGAGTTCTTTTTCTTCTTTTCCTCACCAAAAAAGGTAGGTGCGTCTTATACTCCGGTGTGTCTTATACTTCGAAAAATATGGTACTTTAATGGCAGTTGTATGGAATAGTTTATGTACACTCTAGTTAAGGTATAAAAGAAGACAGAGTCAAGATTCCAGAAGGTCTTGCCTGGGGAAAATACCAGACCGAAACCAACAAGATAAACATAAACCGAGGAAAGGACGGGGCAGCTGTTCATGTGAAAATAAATAAATAAGTAATGACCATTTTTGGAAACAGCTTGTTCAGTTGATGGACTTTGGTTGGAACTGATCAACAAAGCATGTCTTGAATCCTCATCGGTAAATGTTTTTGCCTTTGCACACAATGATTTGAGATAGAGGCAAACTAGTAATAACAGGAGGGGGTGGGGGGAAGGTTGTCTTATGCTCTGGTACAGACTTCGTTCAAGAATAATTCAGGATAAAAAAAAAGCTTTTTCATTTGATTCGGGCAATCTCTGATTTATCGAGATGTTTTATATAGTATTTTTGATATCAAGCATTTTCATTTAACCATTTAAAAAATATTATTCATATAAATTATAAATGTATAACATAAGGGAGGACTTAACGAAAATAAAAAAACCAGTGGCAATGAGTAGGCATAATCCTAAAACTGCATGTAAATGTGTATATATAATGTTCTTTGATTTTTTTTAATTTTTCTCCAAACACCTATTCCAAACATCTTTAATCATAAAATGTTCCTTTCTTTGTTGTTGTTGTTGTTGTTGTTGTTGTTTGATTTGATTTATATGCCGCCCTTCTCCGAAGACTCAAGGGCGGCTTACAATGTGTTAAGCAATATCCCTCATACTTTTGTATATTTATATAAAGTCAGCTTATTGCCCCCACAAACTGGGTCCTCAATTTACCTCAAGTTTGTTGTGAAGTCATGTCCAACCCTTCGCAACCCCATGGACAACGTTCCTCCAGATCTTCCTGTCCTCTACCACTCCCCGGAGTCCATTTAAACTCACGCCAACTTCTTCAGTGGCTCCATCCAGCCACCTCATTCTCTGTCGTCCCATTCTTCTTTTGCCCTCAGTTGTTCCTAGCATTAGGCTCTTCTCCAGTGAGTCCTTCCTTCTCATCAGGTGGCCAAAGTATTTGAGTTTCATCTTCAGGATCTGGCCTTCTAAAAAGCAGTCAGAGTTGCTCTCTTCTAGGACTGACCAGTTTGATTGCCTGGCAGTCCAAAGGACTCGCAGGAGTCTTCTCCAGCACTTTCTTTATTACTCAACTCTTACTCAATTATTTTTAAAGAATCTCTCAGGGCTATCTGTTAATTAAATAGGATAGCTGCTTAGCTTTCATCCCAAATCTAAATTTCTTAATGCCCAAACCAACATTGCAGTTGTTACTCATTAACCCCTTTTTTTCCTGGAGAAAAGTCCTTATGACACAGAGAAGTATTCCATCATTTGGCTTCTCCCAACCCAGCAGTCTTGACTGAATTTCTGAGCCTCCTGTCTTCCTAGTTCTGCCGTTCAGTGTACATCTAAAAAGTTCAGCTTTTAAAATTCCCCACACCCCTTTCTTTTTTAAGAGCTCTTTAATAGAGGACTTTCCGTTCTGCAAATCTTCCCTCTGAGGTTCAACAGAAGTCAAGTATAATGGTAAGAATATTTGTTTTAACGGTGGGAGAAAATACACTTGGAATGATGAATGAGTTGAGTTGAGGAACCCAAGGAAAGCTAACCTCATCTGAAATTATCTTGATGGCACTGAACTGACAGCAGAGAAGTGATGATTTTATAGTATTTGAAAAATCACCTAAACTGATTGTTAAGATTATTTTTTGCCCTGAAGTTGTGACTCTGGTTTTTCAAGTCATTTTTTAAAGCTGAAAATGACATTTGAGTAATGATCAAGGGCCCATCCTCCAGAAAGTGAATGAGACCCCCCCCCAAAATAAAATAAAACCAGAGTAGGCAGGACCAAAACAGCAATTACATTTGATTTAATTGAATTTAAATGCTAAATTAAAAATAATTAATTCAGTAAATGAATATGGTTCTTCCTCTCAATTTTAAAAGATTTTTTTCCTCTTCTATTCTATTAAGAATATTAATTTGGCATTCATTTTTGTAAAAAATCAGTAGGCAGTGAGACATTCCAATCTGCTGAGGATATCACAGTCCTGCAGCTTCAACTGGACCTCCTGCAACAGGAGATGGTGCAAGCATATGAATTTGCCCAAGCTTTAAGATTAGCATCAGAGGCTAATTTGGTCCATCTTTAAGGTCAGTTAGATCAATGTTTCTCAACCTCATCAGCTTTAAGATGTGTGGACTTTAACACTCAGAAATCCCCAGCTAGCATTCTTTCATAATGCAGGGGGCTACATTCAACTGTTTCAAAAGTCTTGTAATTTTTTTTTTTAAGTAGACTTTCACAATACTTGATGTATTAGTTGGAAGAATTATATTTTAGAATCTTGGAATTATTTCACTGTACCTCATTTTGTGCATGTAGTTTATCATTTTAAGTGGAATTGATCAAGGGCGGGTTTCAAAACCCATTGCTACCGGTTTGCTCGTGGGCACGTGGGTGCTCTCATGCACGCATGACACTTCTCTGCATGCGTAGTAGCATCCGGGCGGGTGGGCGGAGCCTCCCACTGGCACCACTGGAGTTGATCCGGTAAGATAATCTACAAGCAAAACTATCATCCATGTTTTTTTTAAAAATCTTCCCAGAAGGGAACAGATAAAACTGGCAGTTTTCATGAAAACTTCTTCAATGAATTCTCAAATGGATGGGCTTCCACTATGTGTTTTTGGGTACTAGGTACATGGTGAAGGTGGAGTCAGATTCCAGAACTGGGCTAGAACTTATGGTTCCTCTCCAGAAATGTATTTCCAGCCAACAACAGTTGATGAGATCAGAGAGGTAAGCAAGCAACATCCAGCCAGGTGTTCTGTTGTTTTGATATTCTCTATGATTGATTGTTCTCTACCTGTTCTCTATCTTCTTTATTTGTTCTCTACTATTCACCGATGATGTAAAACTATTTAACACCACCGACAATGCTGCTACCCTTCAAAAAGACCTTGACTTTGTATCGGAATGGTCAAACAATTGGCAACGACTAAGTGCTGTTAAAGTTTAGTTTAGTTTAGTTTAGTTTATTAGATTTATATACTTTATATATATTTATATAAAGTAGCACTTAGTTGCCAGCTGCCTGCAATTATTGCAAATTCAAATCTTACCAGGCTCAAGGTTGACTCAGTCTTCCATCCTTTCGAGGTAGATAAAATGAGGACCCGGATTGTGGGGGCAATAAACTGACTTTGTATAAAAAAGAACACCGCTTAGGGGTGGGCCGAAAGCCCTACTAAGCAGGTATATACAAAAGTATAAAGGCTATTGCTTAATGCATTGTAAGCCGCCCTGAGTCTCTGGAGAAGGGCGGCATATAAATCGAACTAATAAATAAGTAATAAATAAACTCCAAATCTCAACCAACAAATGATCTGTCTTAATACATTGGCAAAAAAAAAAAAAAAATCAAACACAAAATATAAACTGAGTGGACATGACCTTGTAGATGATCTTTACTCTGTCAAGGATCTTGGAGTACTGATATCTAATGATCTAAGTGTCAAAGCCCACTGTAACAACATCGCCAAAAAGGCATTAAGAGTTGTAATGCGTAGCTTCTTCTCCAGTAATATTACACTACTAACCAGAGCATACAAAACATTTGCTAGACCTATTCTCAAATACAGCTCATCTGTCTGGAACCCACACTGCATATCGGACATTAATACAATTGAGCGAGTCCAGAGATATTTCACGAGAAGAGTCCTCCACTCCTCTGCTTGCAACAAAATACCTTATGCCACCAGACTTGAAATTCTAGGCTTAGAAAACTTTGAACTACACCACCTTCAGTATGACCTAAGCGTGGCTCATAAAATTATCTGCTACAATGTCCTACCTGTCAATGACTACTTCAGCTTCAACCACAACAATACACAAGCACATAGTAGATAAAAACTTAAAGTGAACCACTCCAAACTCAATTGCAGAAAATATGACTTCAGCAACAGAGTGGTCAACGCCTAGAATGCACTACCTGACTCTGTGGTTTCATCCCAAAACCCCCCAAACTTTAACCTAAGACTGTCTACTGTTGACCTTACCCAGTGGTGAAATCTAAAATGTGTTACCACCGGTTCTGTGGGCGTGGCTTGGTGGCGGGGGGGAGGTAATGTGTCTGGGTGGACATGGCCAATTTTTTCTTTTTACTTTTAAAACCATTTTTTCTGCAACCTCTTCAGCGAAGAGGTTGTAAAAAAAAATGCTTTCAAAAGGCTCTGATGATCCCAGCTGAGTTCTCTGATTGGCAGAGCCTTTTTTAAAAAGCCTCTGCCAATCAGGCAACTCAACTTGGATTGTCAGAGGCATTTAAAAGAAAAAAAGGGTTTTTTTCTTTTAAAAGCCTTTGACGATCCCAGCTGAGCCGCGCAATCATCAAAGGCTTTTTTTTTTTTACTTTTAAAAGCATTTTTTAGGCTGAAGAGGTTGTAGATAAAATGCTTTTAAAAGTAAAAAAAAAAAGCCTCTGATTGTGCAGCTCAGCTGGGCAGGGATTTTTGCTACTGGTTCTCCGGGTTGTTCTCTGAATCATCCGCCTCCATTGCTACCAGATCAGGCGATCCGGTCTGAACCGGGAGCATTTCACTCCTGACCTTACCCCATTCCTAAGAGGTCTGTAAGAGATGTGCGTAAGAGCACCAGCGTGCCTACCATCCCTGTCCTAATGTTCCCTTTATTTGTATTAATTTTATGTATTCAATTCATGCTTATACTTATATATATTATCTAATTCATACTTGACAAAAATAAATTAAAAATAAAAATAAAAAATTCTCTATATCCTATTTTTCTCTACATATAACAATATGTCCTATTGTTCTCTATCTCTATTATGCCAGCTGCATCTTATAGGAATTCTTATATGGTCTAGAGCAGTGATAGCTAACCTTTTTGCCGTTGCATGCCAAAAGTGGGGGGAGCATGGAGGGTCACAGGTGCGGTGCACACATCCATAATTTAATGCGCCCCGCCCTCCCGTGCATGCAAGCATGACCCCCACACACACACTTCCCCCTGCTTTTGGCACGTGATGGCCCGGTGGGCCCGGAAGGCCATTTTCCCCCCTCCCCGGTAGGCTCCAGAGGCTTTCTTGGAGCCTGGGGAGAGCAAAAACAGCCTTCCCCATCCTCCCGGAAGCCTTCCGGAGGCCAGAAACGGCCAGTTTCCTGACTTCTGGTGGGACCGGAAGGCCTGAAAATCAGTTGGCCGGTGTGCGCATGTGCGCTGGAGCTGAGCTAGGCAACACTCGTGTGCCCACCAATATGGCTCCGCGTGCCACTGTGGCACCCGTGCCATAGGTTCGCCATCACAGGTCTAGAGAAAGTACTGGATTGCTTACAAAAGCCATGGTAGCATAGTGGTTAGAATGCAGTATTGCAGGCCAACTCTGCATTCCACTGCCAGGAGTTCAATCCTGACTGTCTCAAGGTTGACTCAGCCTTCTAGCCATCCGAAATCCGTGAAACGAGGAGCCAGATTGTTAGGGGCAATGTGCTGACTCTGCAAAAGGCTTAGAAAGGGCTATAAAACACTATGAAGTGGTATATAAGTCTAAGTGCTAGTGCTATTGCTACTCTCAATGTACAAATGTGTGATTAACATTTTTGCAGATTTTGGCTCTGGCCAGGCAGAAAAGCAAGAAAGTGAAAGTGGTTGGCGGTGGACACTCCCCATCAGACATTGCCTGCACAGAGGATTTCATGATCCAGATGGGAAGGATGAATAAGATCCTTGAGGTAAAAGGGCTATGGCACTGGGTCAGATTCCTGATTCATTTCACTTGGCTTCAGAATTCTAAAGGCTTCTTTTCTTTTATAAAAAAGGCAGCCGAACAAACACGACTAAAGACTGCTAGGAATGTGTAAAGAGCTCCTAGATGTTGGTAAAGGAGTGGAGAGTAGTTCTGGCTAGGTTCACATATCATGCCAAACCATAGTTTGCTTTAATTAAGGTTGTTCATCACAGATCCAGTAAGCTAAAATTCTCATATCATGTTAATCTGTAAATCATGTTTGAAAATCACAATGCCAATTCTGTATGATTACTCAATGAGTTTCTGTGCTTCAACTTTGGCTCTGTATTTGAAAATAATTCCAAAGAAACAAGCACAGCACCCCTTTATTACAGCATGAATGTTTTTTTTAAAAAAAAAAACTTCTCTGCAGGCTTGAAAAAAATACTGCTGCTTTAGAATCAAATATTTAGTGCAATACTTGTGAGACATCTGATGCATTTCTTCCAAATGATGCTTGGCCCGTGCACAGACATAATAAGTCCTGATTGACTATTTCCTCCCAGACTGCTTCTTTGATTAACACAACAATATATTATCTCTTGTAGGTGGACAAAGAGAAGAAGCAAGTGACAGTAGAGGCAGGGATTTTGCTCTCTCATCTGAATGTGGAGCTGAGCAAACATGGCTTAGCTTTACCTATGTAAGTATGCTATGTAAGCAGGGGGTTGGACTAGAAGACCTCCAAGGTCCCTTCCAACTCTGTTATTCTGTTATCCTAAGTAAACCTTCACTGAGATGGTAGGCATATTGCTCCCTGAAACAAACACGATTTTAAAAAGTTGTAATATTTATGTAGTTACTTACCATGCACATCTACATTATATTAAAGTAACCAAAATATCTTTACAGTCCCCAAGGCATGTCACAAATTTTGAGCCCCCCTAACGCTTGGAAATCGAAAGCTGAAAAATTTGACCCGCCCTATAAAAATGCTCAGATAGTTGTGATACATGTAAGGACAAATATTATCACTAGTCTATAATTGTGGCCAGATCAGAGGTGGGTTTCAGCAGGTTCTGACCAGTTCTGGAGAACCAGTAGTGGAAATTTTGAGTAGTTCGGAGAACCGGTAAATACCATCTCTGACTGGCCCCGCACCCATCTATTCTCTGCCTCCCGAGTCCTAGCTGATCGGGAGGAAATGGGGATTTCTCAATAACCTTCCCCTGGGTTGGAGAGGGAATGGAGATTTTACAGTATCCTTCCCCTGCCATGCTCACCAAGCCACGCCCACCATGCCACACCCACAAAACCAGTAGTAAAAAATTTGAATCCCACCACTGGGCCAGATGTGTGATTGAATTCTGAGTGGCAAATTGAATCAAACCATATTGGGAGGGGGAGAGGACCTTTTTTAGAAAGTTCCGTCTAGTACAGGTCTCTAGGGCAGGGGTCTCCAACCTTGGCAACTTTAAGCCTGGTGGACTTCAACTCCCAGAATTCCCCAATTGAAGTCCACCAGGCTTAAAGTTGCCAAGGTTGGAGACCCTGCTCTAAGACCAGGTTTCAACTCACCTAAATTAGTCAAATACATTACCAACTTAAGATTCAAGGCACAAATTTCCTTCTAGGGCAGCGCAGAATGATTTTAGCACAGGAACTCAGGTATAGTTAACTCCAAAGACCTTATAATTGCATACAGAGGGAATCCTTCACCCCATTGCCCTTTTTCGGCACGGCAAATGAATTCTTTTAAAGCAAACTGGAAAATGAAAATGAAATGGGCTTATGGGAGCCTATGCAAATGCATTCATGTGTGGTGACACCAAGATGGAAAGAAGTATAATCACAGAAGGATCTAATAAGACTGACTCTGTTTCACAGCCAAGGTTATCCAAGAGTAATTATCAATGCATGGGCATCCAGAACTGGTTCCCCCCACCCCCACCCCAATGGGACGTAGACAAAACTGAGAGAGAAACATTCCTGGATTTTGGAGGAAGCATGGAAGGATTCCTGGGATGGAGGAATTGCCAACTGAGCACATGCAGGAACAAAATTTCAGTTTCACAAGGATCAGATTACATATATCCTTGCCAGGATATACAGGGGTGGGCTTAAAAATTTTTAGCAAGGGGTTCTCTGCCCAGTTCCTGGATGGGCATGGCCATGGTGGGCGTGGCCTTGTCAGCCTCCTGCACCACGGCGGGGGGTGGGTGGGCATTTTTGCCTCCCTGGGCTCCGGAGCTTTCCTTGAGCCTCCAGGAGGGCGAAAACGACCTCCTCAGGCTCCGGAGGAATTCCTCTGAAGGAATTCCAACCTTCCCAAACTTCCGGTAGGCCCATTTTTTGCCCTCTCCGAGCCTCCATGTGTGCCCTGCACTTACCTGCATCCAAAACTGACAGTGTGGGGACTCATAGGAGGGGTTGGGTGGGGCCAGCCAGGGGTGGGATTTGAGGGTTCTTCAAACTGCACAGAATCTTAGCTAGAGGTTCTCCCAAACCCCTGCAAACCCCCAGCAGCCCACCCCTGAGGATATACCAAATCCAAGGAATCACTCCAGGATCAGAAATACAACTCTGTATGAAATAACCCTTCATAGTCAGTGTCCTATTTCTATGGCTTGATAGGATGTGACATATGCTCAACACTCATTGGGGCATGTTTTGAAGTCAGAGCAGGTGCAGTTAATTAGCTTTTTTGTATCAGTGTCACATTTGTTAATATATTTCGTCTCAACGGTTACCTTTGGAATGGATCCCAGCTAAATCTCTCCCTTTTCTGTGTTTCGGGGCCCAGTTTAGGAGCTGTGTCAGATGTGGCAGCTGCTGGAGTCATCGGAACTGGCACTCACAACACTGGCTTCAGCCATGGCATCTTGGCCACTCAGGTAAGTCCCCAGTGGGTTGTAACTAGCAGGGTGTAAAAATTTCCTAGCCATTATGTCTTACGAGCAAGTTATTAGAATGCTAATTATGTCAGCTTTTATTCCCCAGTGGAATGAAAATAAATGAGAATAATGAAGAATTACCTCGAAGTTCCTTTGTATGCAAGGCACCACAGCAGAATTCAATTTACATCAAAAGGCAATGCCTGTCTAGAGTTCAGAAGACTAGTGGATCCATGGATGGGATATCCCGGGGCTATAAATTAGAAAGCAGAAAAACATCCTGGGAAATATATTAGCAAAGTACTTCTATATAGTGCCCCAAACGCTACAGACATACATCCAAGAGGTTACTGATTTGAGTTGGAAGAGAATTTTCCTTGACCATTAGGTATCTGGCAAATAGTATTGTGCTATTCACACAGTATACTTGCTGCCTCCTCCCACCTCACTTCTCACTCTAGATAATCTTGGAAAGAATTATTTCTGCCCAGAACTTTTCCTTCATATTCCAAAGCTGTGACAGACTTTTCTTAGATTTTGCTATACTTGGTCTCTGAACTGGATCTAGACCAGGGGTGAAATCCAGCAGGTTCTGGAGAACTGGTAGTGGAAATTTTGAGTAGTTCAGAGAACCAGAAAATACCACCTCTGGCTGGTCCCAGAGTGGGGTGGGAATGGAGATTTTACAATATCCTACCCCCAGGAATGGGGATTTTGCAGTACCCTTCCCCTGCCACGCCCACCAAGCCATGCCCACAGAACCAGTAATAAAAAAATTTGAATGTCACCACTGATCTAGACCATCTTTGACTTCCAGTTCAGAAGAAGTGCAAGAATCTTCACAAGCTGGCAACTCATAAAGAGCAACTGACATGGAGATCTGATCCAAAAGTTGTGATGGTAGAGTAGAGTTCTTTTAATGGACATGCTTCTAAAAATAGAATTTATTTATTTATTATGGCCAACATAGCCAACAAATTTGTCACAAGAGACGTCGTTTTTACATTATTTCTTTCTTAAAATAATAGGGAAGAGGGAAACTCCCTATAAAGTCGGTAATATGACAAGAGGAAAGAAAATAAACCAGATGGTGGTTTGACAGAAAGTAAGATTTTTAAAAGCTTTTCCTCAATTTAGGTGACAGAAAATGCATTTAAAACAATAAGGATTTTTGAAAGCCGTTTGTCTTGCTTCTAAATGCTTGCAGTGAATGTTTGCATATCTAAATTGGCACAGAACTGACATATTGTATGGCACTTTGCAGATCTGCCCCCAAATTAATCAAAATGAACCAATAACATACAGAAGAAGGCAGGCTCAGCCAAGGACATCTCAGAATTGTTTCCGTTGAAAAACAATCAAAGCGAGTGAGGAGCAAAAGGGCTGCCTCCTGAACTCCAGCAGTCAATTTGTCTGTGAGGTTTGAGAGTTCAGCTTAGTTACTTTTTTCCTGGTTCAGCTGCCATTTATTTGCAGCTGGAGCAGAAGTGCAATTTTCCTCAGTGGTGTTGCCCTAAATGCCTGTTTTCTCCGTGCTCATCCCATCTCCCTATACTGAAGTAGACCTCCCGACCCTACATTTCAGCAATCTGTTCCTGAGCTTCTCTGCCCTTCTTCTCGACTTCAAACACAGTAGCATCCTACAAACAGTACTTATGGTTACTGAGAAAAGTGTCTGGTGTTGCGAGAGTGCCAGCAGAGTCACCAACACAGTTCACGGAGGCCATAAAATGCAGCGGAGGAAAGAGAATTTAGGGGCTTCAAAGCAATTTCCGTTAGCCATTGTTCTGATTTTATAGGAGGCAAATGCTTATCACATACGTATATGGAGAAGCTGCATTGACTATCTCGTTGCTTAATGCCTTTTTGTGTAGAATGTAGGCAATTTTTGTAACTCCAGGATCTCTAGTGGATCAGGGGAAGTAGTATGATCTAAATGCTGGTTGTTGTTGTTGTTGTTGTTGTTGTTGTTGTTGTTGCACTCTCTTACTGATCAGTTTTGTCCTGCTTTGGAAGAATTGAAGGCAGAGATTGAAACAGTGCAATGGTGGTATTCAGCTGGTTTGGACCGGTTCGGGCGAATCGGTAGTAGTGGCTGTTGAAGATGCAAGTAGGAGTGAATCTTACATCAGCCTTTACTCATTGGTTCATTTTCCCTAGCGGGAAAATGAACAAGCGTCAGTGGCTGACAGGCTGGACAGCTCCTGATAAAAGCAGCTGCAGCCTCGGGCAGCTCTCAGTTCGTAGTTATTTTTGCTGGTGTTCCTTTTGCCTGAAATAAATGGTTGTTTTACTTCACTACGATTGTCCTGCCTCTCTGTTCTTGTCCGGACTTAACACTAGTGACCTGCCACAGCACTATGCCGTCCTATTTAGCCACGTTTTCTAAGCCTCATGCATGCGTGCAAGACACGCGTGTGAGCAAAGCACATGTGTGGAAGGCCGTGTGTGTGTGCTCACATTTTCAGTGTGCAGCAAACCGGTAATAAAATTATGTGAAATCCACCTCTGAAACAGTGGGAATATAAAAGAATCCTAAATGGGAAAAAAGAGGATTGATTAGCAAAGACAAAGGTGCTGTTCTAGGGGTTGACTGATATTTTCATTTCCCATAAGTCTTTTGAGAATGGCACTATGAGAGGCCAAGTTTTGCCCTATTCCCAGTGTTATGCCATTTGAAGTGAGCAGACTCAGGAAACAAGAATGAGTTGGATGAGAAGCAACTTAGAACTAAGGAGAAATTTCCTGACAGTGAGAACTGTTAAGGATATTCTTGACTCATAACCGATGTTGTGGGTTATTGAGCAGAGTACCCTTTGAGTAAAAACATGAAAAGTGACTGGGAATGATTGTGAACAATCACAGTCAACGTACAAACACACTGCGTTGTTGTAGTCTTTTACTTTTAGAAGAAGTAAAGCAAAGTCCAAAAACAATCCAAGTCATACACAGATAAGACTAGAGTTAAAAGATCAATCCAGGGATATTTCAAGTACGAAGTCTTCTTACCAGTTGTAGTCATACACAATAAAACAGTTCTTCTTGAGTTTCAAAACAGGAACAAGTTCAAAATCAAAACATTCAATAAATAGTAGAAAGCAACATGTAGCTATGTCAAACAGTGATCATGCAGAGAGAAAAGGTAGCGAGTTACAGCAAATAAACAGGTAAAATGGTGTAGTATCCACACAAACCATGATCCTGACTTCCCTTAAGTACATTGGCTACAGAGCTTAGCCAACCAGGATACAGGATGATGCTATACAGTCTTAAAGCAATATAATATCTTTCTAACAAGAACAATAAACCAAGGGAATAACTTGCCTTCAAAAGTTATGAGTGCTCCATCACTGGAGGCTTTTAAGAAGAGACTTGACAGACATTTGTCTGAAATGGTATGGGGTCTCCTGCTTAAACAGGGGGTTGGACTAGAAGACCTCCAAAGTCCTTCCAACTCTGATGTTCTATGTTCTGCAAAGATCTTTTTTGCAAGTAGAATGTAATAACATAAATTTTGAGACCCTACTAATCCAGCTCAGTTTATACCTAGCACAACTATGGCAGAGTTACTCTATGTTTCTTTCTCAAATGTCCTCTCCTGGACTTGGGAGGCTTGTCAAAGGCCCTGCTTCCTCCTGTAACAGATGTGCTCCCTTTACATTCCCAAGGTCTGTTAGCCATTTCGTCATACAAGGGATGTTTTAGAAATAAATAACCAGACACAAAAATAATGGAGCAGTCAGAGTACTGGGGCCATTTCAGCATCCTTTTTCTATCTCTTTCTCTCTGTATCTTTCTCTCTGACATATACCATATTTGAAGGCAAAAGGGCAAGGTTTAGGGCTAGGAAATCACATGTAGTTTATGGGCAGTAATCTGCCTATTTGCAAGCAAGCAACTGAAATGTTTTACTAAATCAGTGCAAATGTTTGATTACATCAGTATTGCTGGCAATGATTGGATCAATTTTCCAAAGTCTTCCAAATAAGTATCGTCTCCTACATGACCCTGTTGTAGTTTAAGGCAGCTGGGATTGATGCCGGGATGTTCTCTGGGTTGCAAAAAGGGATGCTCTTTCATTGAAAATTGTCAAAACCATACCCTGCAGTGGGGTGGTAGGAAAGAGAAAGTTTAATTTTGGGGCGGGGGAGGGGGGAAGAGATCCAGGTGGCACAAAGCAGATTAAATTCCATCATGAAGAAGCTAAACTACAGGTCCTGCTTGGGGATATTTAAGGAGAGGCATTCCCCAGTATCTCAGTATCTGTTGTCCAGACCTTGTGAAATTGAGTTGAATCAATCAGAAATCAGGTTGGGCTGAGGGAAAAAAAGCTATTTTCAAAGTCAAGAGGCAGCTCTGCTGAGCTTTGATCCACTTGAGACCCTGGCCTGAGTAGGTTGTGCCTGTGCAGTTAAAGAAGTAGATAAAAACATCATTCTCTGTCATAAAAATTCTCATATCCTCTATCATGGTCAGTGAAAACTATTTTACACCCTCATTTCCCGGTGGTTTTTTTAGAGGCTACTGCTAGGAAGGGAAGGACAATATCTACTCCTTATTTCTATAATTCTCATCCACTCTGCTAAAAAAACAACAAAAAAAAAACAACCAATTCCACTCTAAAGCCCATGCAGTAAAAGGAAAAATGTGTCTCTAGATAGATGTGGGATGCATTGTGGGAACCCTTTCCTGAAAAGGCAACCTCTATTCACTTTGGCTTGCAGTTGTGGTGAGAGAGGAAATATCAACGAACATTATGAAGGTTTTGCTGGATTATGAAGAATGTCATAATCCAGTAAAAGCAAACAAATGTATTATGGAATAGCAATAGCACTTAGACTTCTATACCCCTTCAGAGTGCTTTTACAGCCCTCGCTCAGCGGTTTGCAGAATCAGCATATTGCCCCCAACAATTTGGTTCCTCATTTTACCCATCTCAGAAGGGTGGAAGGCTGAGTCAACCTTGAGCCTGGTGAGATTTGAACTACCATATTTTTCAGAGTATAAGACGCAACGGAATATAAGACGCACCTTACCTTTTTTTGGCGAGGAAAAGAAGAAAAAGAAATTTCCCTCTGCCTCTGCCTCTGAGCAATTTTGCCTCGTTGCAGCAAACAGCAAACAGCCTGCTTTACTTTCATTTTCGTTTTCAGCATAGCTTGATTAGCACAAGGAAAAAAAATCTGCTCCCAGCAATTTACCTCTTTGTAGCAAGCAGCAGAGCCCGGGGCAAAACAGCTGAGAGCAAATCAGCTGAGAGTCGGGAGCAGATCCAATCAACTTGTGCTAATTAGGCTGTGCTGAAGCTGAAAGGAGCTGTTTTTCTTGCTGTTTGCTTGCAAGGAGGTAACTGCTGCGAGGCAGCGGCCAAAGGGTGGGGGCCAGTGGGTGGGTGGAGCTACATTCAGTGTATAAGACGCACCTAAAATTTCACCCCTTTTAGAGGGGGGGAAAGGTGCATCTTATACTCCAAAAAATACGGTAGTCAGCAGGCAGCAGAAGTAGCCCTTAACCACTGCACCACCATGGCTGTATTAAAGAAGAGCCTGAATAAGTTTCGGGTCTCAGGAAATGTCCTTCATTTGGTCCCTTGTGCAGTGCCTGCCAAGCAAATGTATGTCCCCTATTATTCTTTTGTATCTGCCTGGCTTCTTGCCTAAGATGATTTTATTATGGTTCTTATTATTATTGATTCTTTTCATTTAAAAAACTGGGAAGGTAGCAGGCTGCAAAGCAAAATGGATCTTGTTTTTCCAGTACCAAGAGGAGAGCCTCTGAGCCCAGAACTATTCTTCTAAAGTAAAGTGGTTAATGGCAGTGTGTTTTGTTTAGGTTTGTGCTCATCTGTCTCCCCCCAAAAGTATAAAGGTTAAATGAGGAGACTGATCACTGAGGTCATTCTGGAGTGGGCTATACAAGGGTGTGGTGGGAGTAACTTTAGTTAAAATTTGGTTTAAGGGGTGTTTTGTGTTTGTTCATTCCCATCTTTTTTTTTTAATTAGATTTATATGCCGCCCTTCTCTGAAGACTCAGGGCGGCTTACAATGCGTTAAGCAATAGCCTTCATACTTTTGTATATTTTATACAAAGTCAGCTTATTGCCCCCACAAACTGGGTCCTCAATTTACCTACCTTACAAAGGATGGAAGACTGAGTCAACCTTGAGTCTGGTGAGATTCGAATTGGTGTAATTGCAGACAGCTGGATGTTAATAACAGGCTTTAGTCTGCTTTTAGCCTGTTGAGCTATTCCAGGCTCCATCATAGTAGCCGTTTTGTAAAAATGGCCGTAGCAAGCTGTCAAAATTCCAGATATGCCTACCAACGCAAAAGTGTAGGAACCTCTATTAATTAAGTATAGTTGCTATGGTAGGATATATACGTCTAAAGTACAGGTAGTCGTCAACTAAAAAATCATTTATTTAGCAAAGTTACAGTGGCACTGAAAAAAGTGACATGACCAGTCCACACTTACAACAGTCATAGAATTCCATAGTCACATAATCAAAATCCGTACCATGGCAACTGTAGTGCTTTTGTGACACCTATAGCATCCCAGGGACATGTGAGAGCTACGTACGACTTTCCCAACTGGCTTCCCTCAACAGGGAAGCTGAATTCACTTAACAACTACACAAGTCACTAAAAACCTGTAGTGATTCACTTAACAAATGTGGTCATAAAGAAGAAAGTCATAAAATCAGCTGTGACTCACTTAACATCCTGTTTAGCAGTGGAAATTCTGGCCCTATTTGTGGTCACAAGTCAAGGACTACATATACTTGCAAATATGCATACAAACATAGAGTATCCATATAAAGGTTCTTTTTTTTTTAATTAGATTTATATGCCGCCCTTTTTTGGAGACTCAGGGCGGCTTACAATGCGTTAAGCAATAGCCTTCATAGCCTTTCGTATATTTTTATATAAAGTCAGCTTATTGCCCCCACAAACTGGGTCCTCAATTTACCTACCTTAGAAAGGATGGAACGCTGAGTCAATCTTGAGTCTGGGGAGATTTGAACTTGCAATAATTGCAGACAGCTGAATAACAGGCTTTTAGTCTGTTGAGCTATCCAGGCTCTTGCACTAATTCATGAATATTGTCCTAATATTGCCGAATAGAACACACTTCGTTGCCCATCTTGCATACTGTGTAAGTACGAGGATTTGTAGCTGTGAAATGGGGTGAGGTGGGGCTAACTTGAAACCCAGAGGTTTGATTCCTTTCTCCAATTATCCGTAGTCCATTAATAGCAATTTGTGGCTACTTGTAAAACAAATTGCTTTCCCTGGTTCAGATATGGTGGCTAGCTAGATTACTTGCCTTTGAATGTGGCTAATAATTTTTCTCCCACAAAAATCTGTGTATTTGTTCTGCCCCAGCTACGGACCCCAAAGAACGCAGCACACACAAAGTCCATTCAAAACTTAGTTTAGTAAATAAACCAGTTTTTTACAACAACTGCTGTTAATTAACCGTATTAACAGCTGCCAAGAATTCAAAGAATAATACTGAAAGCTTACTGTGGTTGGCAGAATGCCCAGAAGCAATTTGCAGAAAGCTGATAAGATAAGCAAGACAAAACACGAAGGTATATGAACGAAGTTGTTCCCTGCAAATTGCTTCAGTCGGTGTTCCTCCTTAAATAGGCTAAGGGAATGGCCAATTAGCCCCAAGCCTTACTCTCGAAGAGACCTCCTCCTGAGGAGGCACTCCTGCTTTTTGGCAGCTCTGCAAGCCCGCGCATTGAGAAGAGGCTCCTCTTCGTCCTCTTCACTTAAGGGAGCTTCTGGAGCTTCTGAAGGCCCTGGCTGAATCCCCGCCTCTGGCACCACATTTTCTCCAGCCTCCTCATTGTCTGACTCGAGTGTCAGCTGCACAGGCTGCTGCCGCAGCACCACACCAGCCTCCTCGCTGTCAGAATCAGCTACTAGCTGCACAGGCTGCTGACAGGCCACAACAGAATTGAAAGACCCGACAAGGGAAGGATGTGGAAAAGAAAGAGAGGGAAGGCTAATAAGAGAGGGCGGGTGATCAATTGGGAGACAAAAGAGATGACAAAACGGCCTTTTGTGAACCAAGAAAACATAAAATATATGAGCAGCTGACAGAAATAGTTCTGAGGAAAAAACAAAGGGGGAAAATCTTAGGAAGGGGGGAGAAAGTGGAACAAAGACCAATACATTATGTTCCTAAAAGACAGCCTGTGCTATAAGAGGTTGAGGAAGGAAGACATATTTGATAAATCTTGGCTCCATGTCTCTCTGCCTCTGAGCATCATTTTCCTGTCTGAAAACTTCTGGAGGAAGTTTTACAGTGGCAAAGTTTTTCTTTGGATGCAAGTGCTTATAAATAAGTGCATGTCGACATACAGAAGACTTCTCAGAACCAACTGGGAGTGTGACATACAAAAGTGTGAACAAAAGTAAATGTGTAAATGGGAATAGTTAGGTAACCAGGTGCAAAAGAGCACAGGGGTCTTACGACTTTAACAGTGGCCCAGGCACAGAATCAGAAATTTCTGCAGCTGCAATGAAAAGAAACAAAGTTAACTCCAAAATAGAGTCTTAAAATACAGAATGGAGAATGCAAATTTCAGTTGGAAGAAAGCAATGTTAGCACAAGTAATATAATGCATTTCAACTCAAAGTAACCTAACTTTAAAATACCCATGAATGAATCTTGAGCTTGGTAAGCATGGCATGATAGAAGCATATAAGGCATGGTTTGGAGAAAGCAGATGAACATAGCAATAGCACTTAGATTTATATATCATCTCACAGTGCTTTACAGCCCACTCTAAGCAGTTTACAGAATCAGCATATTGCCCCCAACAATCTGGGTCTTCATTTTACCCACCTCAGAAGGCTGGAAGGCTGAGTTAACCTTGCGCTGGTCAGGATCAAATTCCTGCTGTGGGCAAAGTTAGCCGGCAATACTGCATTCTAACCAGAGCACTACCACAGCTCAATATCACAACATGATATTGGAAGATTAATGGTAGGAGATGCAGGGTAGAAAACTGGAAATTCATCGCATTATAAATTAGATTATAGCATCCACTGCCAGAGGATATAGCATTGGTCACAGTTTGTGCTCAGTCCTTGCATGTTTAAGCACAGTTATTTAAACTAGCTATGTTTGCCTAGTTCATATGACACACTAAGTCTAAATGCTAACTTACAAGAGTGGTAGGGTTCAAATGGCAAACTAGATCAAAACCAAGCAGGAATTTAGCATGATGTTCAGTGGTGGGTTGCTACCGGTTCTCCCCGGTTCTTGCGAACCGGTAGTGGAAATTTTGAGTAGTTCGGAGAACCAATAAATACCACCTCTGCCTGGCCCCGCCCCCAATCTATTCGCTGCCTCCCAAGTCTCAGCTGTTTGGCTAGAAGGAAAAAAACTGTTTAAACTCTTGCCGTGGCACTTCAAAAGGCCGCCCTACAGCTGATCAGCGATAAAAGGCAGTGTGGTGGTAAGACCGGTGCGCTCCAAAAACAAATGGGTAGACCAGAACGCTCCAAAAACAAATGGGTAGGCAGATACGGCTCTGCAAGCAGTTAAAAGCCTGGTAGACCAGTACCTCTGCTAAATCCTAAAGAATTGTCACATGACCATCAAACCATACCCACAAAATAAACCACGCCCACAGAACCGGTGGTAAAAAAAATTTAGAACCCACCCCTGATGATGTTGACTCTATTCTGCCTGTGTGTGCTTCTATACATGAGTTCAGGAGAGAAAGACAGGAAATGTGAAGCAGTCCTCAAGTTCACAGTAGGATATAGCCCAAAGCCAGTAAATTATTGAGTGATGTAGAACTGTGCAGAGAGCAGATTTTTAAAGCAATGATATTGGCCCATATCGTGGCCTCTCTTGTTTCCTAGAATGGAAGTCCATCTTTGTTATTATATATATAGCCAAAGCTGTAAATGGCTACCTAGGATAGCAGCAGAGTCTCAGCTGCAAAGTTTTCAGAATGATAGGCAGGTTTGTTTCAATTGATTTTAGTGTGATTTCCCTAGAGCTTGTTTTCTCCTCTGAACCACTTTGACCTCAGAAGATTGCCTAGAGATTGGAAGGCAGGTGGGGGGGGGGGGGAGACCTAGCAAAGCAGCACCATGCAAAAGGCCTCAAAGTCTTAATTTCGTCTACTTCTCGTCCCTTGTTTTTTCTTTCCCCTGGGAAGTCATCTTCAGCAAGTGAGATTTTAGGGAAGGCAAACCAAAGGATTGATGAAATTTACTTTGTAGAGCCACTGGAAACCCAGAGGGCAGTTTGAATTTCAACCCACTGGTGCCCTCTGCTGGAGAAAGTTACTTGAGAGAGAAAAAAACGGCTAGGTTGGGAAAAATGGATGGCTGGGATGCTTTCATCATGTAGTGTGTGAAGAACTGGGATCTCAAAAACATTGCCCATCAGTTGCTTACATCATCACCTAGCATCTTGCACCTGGGACTCATCCAGCTCTTGAAGAATGCTAGTTATGAATCATTTTAGGGGATGGTAACTTAGGATCTTGCCTTTCTGGCAACTGTAAACTCAATGATGAGTTTATCTTGGGTTGGGACCTTGCCTTTCTAGCAACTGTAAACTCAATGAAACTGTAAAGCAATGATGGAATAATGCAACAGGTCAAGGACA
The DNA here is from genome assembly GCA_030761175.1 of Masticophis lateralis. Lineage (NCBI taxonomy): Eukaryota > Metazoa > Chordata > Lepidosauria > Squamata > Colubridae > Masticophis > Masticophis lateralis. The sequence goes on from JAUDYJ010000001.1 coordinate 27,896,570, forward strand.
TTCCCCACATTCTTACAGAAGCTTGGCAGTAGATCAAAGGTCATGTCTCAGATTTGCAAGTGTTCATATTGCTGATGCAGATGTTCCTGAACAAAACCTGAAACTAGGAGCATCCATGCCTGGGCCAAAATAAGCCAAGTGCATGGCTATGACTATGCAATTGAAGCTTTGGCCTCTTTTACATATTTTGCACATATAATGTGCATAAAAATTGGTAGGACTTCAATCCTAGAGTCAAAGCCACCACCTTGACTTATTTTTGTTTACTGCCTTCTGAGGATGACTCTGTCTGAAACAATACTTGAAAAATCCCATTGGAAACAAAACATCAAATGAATATTAAAACTGAATTATCATTTCAAAATAAATCTTCCTGGTGCTTGTTATATACTTCTAATTTGGAGTTAAAATTAGTCAGTTATGAATGATTGGATTTTCCTTTCTCTTTTCTCAAAGACACAACGCTATGAACCTTCAACATTGTTTGTGTTTCAAATTCTGTTGAGAACCATTCTCTTTTCTTTTCTTTCTTTCTTTTCTTTTTTGCTTCTTTTTATTTCTTAAATCAATTATATGAGTGATCGGACCAAGTCAGGGATCTTATGTTAAATGAAGTTGACGTTATTCTTTTGTAGCCAATCAAATTTTGCTGAACCATGGTTAAATGAAGATAAGAAAGTAGATATTTTTTATAAACAGACTTACAAAGTAATTCTATTTTATAAGACAAGAAATCACAAACTAACTGACAACAACTTTGGCTAACATTTGGCTCGCTTCTTATGGGGTTAATTTATGTGCAATGTATCATGAGACTCCAGTAAATGGGTTTGTTCTATTAAAATTGTTCAGATAACTGTGGGTAAGCATAGCAAGCAAGCACAGCCATTGTTAAAAATATGAGCAGTTTGGACTTTTCTGTAATAAAATAATGTTATGGTAAACTTAGCCTGAAGTTGAATTGTAATGACTCTAATGTGGCATCCTGTTTAAAATATCTCCAAAGTGCCCTCGTGATAATCAGTCTGGAGGCTGGTGACGTACAAATAAGCAAGATTTTTTTTAACTGAATCAAATAGTTCAATATCAAGTAATGATGCATATGAATTCCAGCAATTTAAAGTCTCCCTCATTTATCTGTGGGAAATAATCACATCAAAAACTCACAGATGAATGCCTGTTCTGAAATCTGCGCACTGAATCAGCTCGGGTTTATGAATCTACAACCTGCTTTGTTTGTTCCTTTTATTGCTCCTGTATCCTAAATGCAGATTACTCTAAAAAGGCTGTCCTGTCCTGTCCTGTCCTGTCCTGTACTTATATGAACACCCCGCTTCCCAAAGTGAGTATCCAACAAATGTTAAGAAAAACCCAATATAAGTGTTAAAAACCCCTCAATTCATAACCCAAACAAAAAAATAGCTAGTACTGGGGCTGAAGGCAACTATTTTATGAGCAGATCCATCATGCAATATGATGATAGCAACACCAAGATAAGATTCAAGGGCAGTAAAATAGCCTTCCCTCAAGATCTCTTGGATTCCCAAAGATTTATGGAAATTGATGTCCAACAAATCTGAAAGTCACCAAGCTGGAGAAAGCTGCAGTAGAAGTTGTGGTGCTTCAGATTGACTCAAGGCAATGTGTTCCAGTGGGATGAGCGTATATTCAGCTGGTTGTCTTCAGTTAGCCTTGGATAAGTGCAATGGCACCAACAGGTTTAATGTGCATGTAGGGGTGGCATTAGCAACTTAGGTGGCTAGGTTCATTTAGTGCACCAAATCTTAAATCAAGCTAAGAAAACACAGCATCTATGCTTGCATCACATGCTGTACTGAAACCAACCAACCGCATTATGCTTTCACCTGATCAAAGGATTTATCATGCTGCTTTATCTTGTTGAATGATTTATCCTGCTGATAGTCCCAAATGTGCTTTTTCGGGAGGCAACTGGACTTTCTTGGTTTTTTTTTTCCTTTCGAAGACATTTCACTTCTTCAAAACATCTTAAAAAGAAAAAAAAGTCCAGTTGCCTCCTGAAAAAGCACCTTTGAGACAACCATGGATGATGGAGAATCTCTACAGACTGTTATCCTGTTGATGCCTCACACTCCAAGCAAACCACCTTGTGGCAGTTAAGAACTTAAAACAATGATATTATCAATAAAAGCCAATAATCTCAGAATAAGATAAATCTTGAAAAGATGCCAAATAAAATCATCAATCACATCAACACCCAAAACAGCACAACATAAAAACCTTCAAACATTAAAAATATAGAGGCTGGTGGCGCAGCAGCTTAAGTGGTGTTAAAGTGACACCAGCTGACTGCAATTACTGCAAGTTCGAATCTCACCAGGCTCAAGGTTGACTCAGCCTTCCATCCTTCCAAGGTAGGTAAAATGAGGACCTGGATTGTGGGGCAATAAGCTGACTTTGTATTAAAAAAAACACTGCTTGGGAGGGAGGGCGAAAGCCCTACTAAGCAGGTATATACAAAAAGTATGAAGGCTATTGCTTAACGCATTGTAAGCCGCCCTGAGTCTCCAGAGAAAGGCGGCATATAAATTAAATTAAAATATATGTATATATATAAAACCAAATAATTACGTGTAAATCAAGCCCCTAGATATCAGGCCCTCTGCAGCTTCCCCAAATGAAATATTGTCGACTTGGCTGATAGAACTCAGTAAAGCATAACCCAGATTACAGGTAATCCTCATTGAGTGACTGCCTCATTGAGCAACCATTGGCAATTACAATAATGATGAAAAAATAATTCTGTGACTAATCCTCACATTTTCAACTTTTGCGGATTGTAAAGCAAAGTAAAGGTGAAGTAAGATAATAAGCATAGTAAGAGTTTTGTTTAATGACTGCTTCATTTAATGACTGAGATGCCAGTACCAATTGTGGTCACTGAACAAGAATTACCTGAAATATAAGTTTATGCAACATATTAAGGAAGAAAAAAGTTGATCTGAGTTCTTTTAAAAAGGCTACCTTAGTATGTTGTATATATATAATTATGGTAGTCCTCGACTTATGACCACAATTGAGCCAAACCCTTCTGTTGTTAAGTGAGATATTTGTTAAATGAATTTTGCCTCATTTTACAACTTTTCCTGCCACAGATACTAAGTGAATCACTGCAGCTGATAAATTAGTGACCCCATTGACTTTGCTTCGCAGAAGGTTACAAAAAATGATCACATGACCTTGGAACACAGCACTGGTCATAAATATGAACCCGTTGCCAAGCATCTGAATTTTGATCACATGATCATGGGGTTGTTGCAAAGGTTGTAACTTCGAAAAACAGTCATAAGTTACATTTTTCAATGCTGTTGTAACTTTGAACAGTCACTAAATGAACTGTTGTAAGTCGAGGACTACCTGTATTGAATGTAGCTTGGTTAAATTGAACACAGACTATGAATTACAATTTTAACTCATGGTCCAGGGCAGTGGTGAAATGTATAATTTGTTACTACTGGTTCTGTGGGCGTGGCTTGGTGGTGGGGGAAATATGATTGAGTGGGCGTGGCCAACTTTTTTTTTTTACTTTTAAAATCATTTTTTCTACCTCTTTTAAATGCTTTTAAAAGCCTCTGATGATCCCAGCTGAGTTGCTTGATCGGCAGAGGCTTTTTTTTTTTAAGCCTCTGACTGTCTCAGCTGACTTGCCTGATCGGCAGAGGCTTTCTTTTTTTTAAAAAAAACATTTTTTCTATAACCTCTTCAGCCGAAGAGGTTGTAGAAAAAATGCTTTTAAAAGCCTTTGATGATCCCAGCTAAGCTGCGTGATCATCAGAGGCTTTTCTTTTTTTTTACTTTTAAAAGCATTTATTTGGCCAAAGAGGTTGTAGAAAAAATGCTTTTAAAAATTAAAAAAAAGCCTCTGATGATTGTGCAGCTCAGCTGGGCATGGTGGGGGGGCAGGGATTTTTGCTACCGGTTCTCTGAACCACCTGCCTCCATTGCTACCGGATTGGGCGATCCGGTCTAAATGGGGAGCATTTCACTCCTGGCCCAGGGTCTACCTAACCCAGGTTTTACCAGTTGGGCAAGTTGACAGATATTGCTTCTTTCGTGGTGGATGCATGCAAGCAACTTACAGCAAAACAGAACTCTTCAAATGTACTGTGATAGGTGGGCTGATTCCCAGATTCAACCAGATCCCTTGCTTTCCCCCTGGCAGGTGGTAGCCATGACACTGTTGACAGCTTCGGGGGAAATCCTGGAGTGCTCTGAAACTGTGAATCCTGAACTCTTCCGAGCGGCCTGTGTACATCTGGGTTGTTTGGGCATCATTCTCACAATCACTTTCCAATGTGTCGCAGAATTCTACCTGCAAGAAACCACCTTCCCTTCTACACTCAAGGAGGTAAACTCAGATGCTGCATTTGGGAAGTACAATTTAAGACTATTTTGAGAGGCACATGATGTGTCATCTTGGCCAAGTTGCCATTTGATATTTTAATGTCTCAGAAGAATCAAAGCTGCTAGAAAAATTCTACTAGCATGCAACGGTAATTAGTTAACAAAATATTCTTTCTCTATGCACAGCAGTCTCAGTTAATCTAATTTGTTAGGAAATCTAAGCTGAGGATCTTAAGTAGGAAGATTTTCAGAGAGTATCTGGTCTTTGGAAATTATTTCTTAGTATCGAAAATGTGTGCACGCATTCCCCAGGTATGTCAAAGATTTTATCTCTTCTTTTCCCACTGATAGGAAAGAACAATATATTTTCAAGATATTTATACTTGGAAAATTCCACACTCCCAAGTTATCTTCCATAAAACAAATTTCTGACAGACTTTGGTTACAGTACAAATGTACCCTTCTAACAATGCTTTATTTTATATCAAGATTCTTGTCTTGTTTGCTTCTAAGATAAATGGGAGCTGTTCACTCTCCATTTATTTATTCAACCTATATGCTGAATATATATTAAAGAAAGATGGATTGGAAGAACATGAGCATGGATTTAATATTGGAGGAAGAAACATCAATAACTTGCAATACGCTGATGACACTAAACATGTAGCCCAAAATGCAAGCTCTGGTAATAAAAGTTAAGAAGCAAAGTGAAAAATGGGGCTAAAATTAAATATAAAGACCAAACTAATGACAACAGGTAGAACAACTTATCAATAACACTTTGCACTTATATATCACTTCATAGTGCTTTACAGCCCTCTCTAAACAGTTGACAGAGTCAGAATATTGCCCCAACAATCTGGGTCCCCATTTTACCAACCTCAGAAGGATGGAAGGCTGAGTCAATCTTGAGCCAGTGAAGATCAAACACCTGACAGTAGGCAGAGTCAGCCTGCAATTCGTTACTTAGAATTAACAATGGAGATATCAGAGTTTTGGATAGCTTCTGCCTTTCAGGCATTAATAGTAAGCAAGCAGTCAAGAAATAAACTGTAGATTATGGCTTGGCAGAGCAGCCATGAAAGCCTTGATAAAGATATTTAAATGTCATGATGTATCTATAACTACAAAGATCAAAATCATGTTAGGCATGGGTGTGACAATCTCTGGAAACAAACATTGGAATTTGAAGAAGCAAGATAGGAAGAATATTGATGTTTTTGAGCTAGGTATTGAAAAAGACTCCTGAGAATATTGTGAACAGCCAAGAAAACCAACAAATGGATCATCAAACAAATCAATCCAGAGTTCTCAACACTATAAAAAAGATGTTGAGATTCTACAAAAAGTGCAGAGAAGAGCAACCAAGGTCATTAGGGGCCTGGAGGCTAAAACATACAATGAACAGTTTCAAGTAGTCGGCTTGGCTAGTCTAGTGAAGAGAAGGACCAGGGGAGACATGATATCAGTGTTCCAATATTTGAGAGGCTGCCACAGAGAGGAGGGGGTCAAGCTATTTTCCAAAGCACCCAAAGGCCAGACAAGGAATAATGGATGGAAACAGAACAAGGAGAGATTCAACCTGGAAACAAGGAGAAATTTTCTGACAGTGAGAGCAATCAACCAATGGAACAGCTTGCCTTCAGAAGTTGTGGGAGCTTCATCACTGGAAGCTTTCAAGAAGAGACTGGACTGCCATCTGTCAGAAATGATATATAGTCTCCTGCCTGGGTGGGGGGTTGGACTGGAAGACCTACAAGATCCCTTCCAACTCTGTTAATCTGTTAAATGACCAGGCTCAAATTATCCTATTTTGGTCTCTCTATCTCTGTGACCTACAAATAACTTACAGCAGCCTTTTGTAGGCAGATGGGCTGCTTTCCAAATTCCCAGCCCACATTGTCAAAAGGGACTATGCTGTCCCAACCCATCTGGAGGGGGACAGCAGGGAAACGTTCAGATGAGAACAATTTGCCTCATAACTTTGCTCAATTCATGCCACAATTTTTCTCGGAGGAGAAATGACAACTTTTAAACATCTTTAGTTTAAAAGGTGAGGTGTGGTATGCAGAATTATTCAGGGAGTAGAGAAAATAAATAGAAAGATATATTTTTCTTTTTAAAGTGAGATTGTCCAATTTATCTGACTAGTGGAAAGTTGTCTTAGATGCAACACACAGGAATTTCCTAAACTGGCTTTCAAGGACATTTAGTCAAGTATATGCAATAAGTTTATTCCAAGGATGATGCTGTTACTATTGCAAACTGCCTAGTGTTCATGCAGTTTTCAATATTTAAATTTTATTGTCAGTGTGATTATCATGTTTTAATCCATATTTGATCCAGACAACTTGTGTTTGGGGACAATTGATAAATGATGGCAATAAAGATAATGAAAATATGTAGAAATAGCTAGGAAGAGCCAAAAGGTGGCCTAGAGGTGAAGACACTTGTCTCTCACTTGGAAGGTTGACAGTTCAATCCTAGGCAGTGACAGATGTTTCTCTATCAGGGCGCAAAGAGAAAATATCTGCTGCGAACTCCGCTTAGGCATAAGGAAGGGCATCTGGCCAGTAAACTCTCAGCTCTATTCAGTCGTCCCAACTCCATCCTAATAAAGGGGACTACAGGATCATAAAAAGAAAAAAAAAAAGCTAGGATGAGCCCTCTGAATACCAAGCACAGATGACCAACTGCAAGAAAAGTCTACTACATTCCTATCCACTTAAGGATGACTTAATCGGTCTTTGGTGCGACCATCAAGTATAGATTTTCTCATATACTTTTTTTCAGGAAATACAGAGACCATGAGTGGGCAGTTTTACTGAAACTGGTAGCATACAAGAAATAGGGGTGAATGGGCCAATTTTTCAAACAATTGAATTTTTCTCTCTTCTCCTCATTTTGTTGCTGTAGCTTTGAAAGACTTAATATCTTACAAACATCTATATCTATCTCTCTGTCTCTCTATCTCTAGCCTCAGCCCCAGCCCCAGCCCCAGCCCCAGCCCTAGCCCTAGCCCTAGCCCTATATAGCTACAGCTACCCCTACCGCAACCTACCTACCTACCTAAATAGGTCCCATCTCATTCTTAGAAGAACTATAATTCCCATAACTCATAACCAGCCCAGCAATCAACCATGTTAGATGTTTAGGAACCAAGTATTGTCTAATAAATCTGGCCAGCACCAAACATTTGAAAAATGGTCCATATTAGTACTTCAGTAAATGAATGTATGATGGATTAATCCAGTTGCAATTAACTACAATTGTGGAATTAAACCTTCAGAATAACTGATTCTCTCAATACCTGATACTGGCAAAGGCAGGGCCATTAATAAGGGGGGACTTGTTAGCTTTCTATCTGAATTATAGGCTTCTAGAGGCACTAGGCTGGACATTAGAAGAAGACTTTCTAATTTACCAAGGATAAATTGGATAAAAAGCAGCACTTCTTATTTTAAAAGAGGGATGCAGACATCCACATTTAGAAGACCTAAATCTGAGCCCATAATTTTATGAATGACCTGGATCAGGCATTACGTCACTGAGAAATACTGATCTTTGATGCAGAAGACAGTGGTTTCACATCTTTATGTAATACCTGAATCAGAACGGCCTCTTTCTTTTCTCTTCTTTGACTGGTTTTCCACAGTTCCATTAATATGCTTCAGTATTACATTGTTTACCCCCAAAGCTTTTCCTGTTCCCTAAAGCAGTGGGAGAGAGCAAAATTAAAAGAATGATTCCCCCTCCCCGACTTTTTTCCTTTTCTTTGTGCCATGATTTTCTTTGGCACATATATACCTCATTTTTCTGATTTTGCACAGGAGCTTCCAGATTAGGTTGTACAAACAGATGCTTTTTTTTACATGAATTGTTGAGCTTCCATGGATGCTCACCTTTGTTTCTCTCCATGGACCATTCTTGTCCAATATATTTTACTCCTCCTTCAGTTCCTGCATGTTAATTCGTGCTTCTTAGTTCCCATGGCCTCATAGGCATAGGTTTAAGTGAGAGGGATTGCAAAATCATGGTTTTGCAATGGTTACTTTATTCTTTAATTGAGAGCATTTTCTTTCCTGGGTTTCAACAGGAATCTATAGTGAGCCATCATCCGTTTCCAAATGGAAGGCAACCTTTCCATTTTAAGATGACTAAAAGCTGGTGAAAACATAAATTCCTTGGCTGCAGAAAGGAACTGAGAAAACTCAACTTAACGATGATTTGCAGTTAGAGAAGATGGCAGGGTTTCCTGATCCTGAAAATTATTTCAAGAGCTTCTCCAGGATTGAGAAAGGCTGATTTAATGAGGTCCTCAGTTGTCTCAATTTTTCTGCTAAATTATTTATTTATTATATTTTTATCCTGACTTTATTACTTTATAAGTAACATACATAATACTCCTTCCTCCTTCTATTTTCCCCATAACAATAACCTTGTAATTTGGGTTGGGCTGAGAGAGAATGACTGACCCAAAGTCAGCTTTCATGTCTATGATAGGACTAGAATTCACAGTCTCCTGCTTTCTAAGCCAGCACCTTAATGCAGTGGTGAGATGCCCCTGGTTCGGACCGGTTCTCAAGAACCAGTAGTAAAACCGGTGGGAGGCTCCGCCCACTGACCCAGACGTCATCATAGGTGATCTGTGCATGCGCAGAAGCTTCTACGCATGCGCAGAAGAGCACACGCTTGAGTGAAGAGAAAGTGCGGGCGCGGGCACGATGTGAACTGATAGTAAAAGTAAGTAGAACCCACCCCTGCTTTAACCACTACACCAGATTTGCTCTCTGGTTTATTAATTCTGCAATCTTGGCTCCCATCCGCAGAGCAAATTTGTAACCTTTCACATAGGAAGAATTGGGATTGCTGTGATTGTCCAATCTCTCATTTCCTATTTTTAAGACATTTAAGCTCTTTTTAAGCCAATTTAAGCTGGTTCATCGCAGGAAGCAGCAGTTAATTCGAACAGCAATTACTGATCTTGTACAATGGTGGCATGAAGTTTCACTGATCAAATTTTGCTGGCAAAACATTTGGAACGTGGGAAGAGGGAATAACACAAAGTGTCCCAAAATATTTTAGTGCAGTTTTAAGCTGTAAAAACTGCATTTTTATATACCCTATATAAAACTCCCAGGTTCTTGTTCCTCTGGATTATTTTTGAGATCTTCGTATTGATGAAAATTCCCTAGAGCATCCTAGAGCAGGAAGGAACATTTTGGCCAGCAGATCTAACCTGCTACTCCAGTGTTTTTCAACCTTGGCAACTCCCACAATTCCCCAGGCACCAAGTGAATCTTCAAGCTGCCAAGGTTGAGAAACATTGCTCTATTCAGGCCAGAAATCCCAGTTAAACATCCCCAGAAGATAACAGTCCAGTCAATGAAAAAGATGACAGCTGTTTCCACTGTTGAACTGTTCTTGCTGTTAGGAAGAGTGTAGACTATCTGTTCGTGTCCTTTTCTTGCAGCAAATTAATGGGCTGAAAAAATCATGCTCTCGCAGAGGAGAAGCAATGGTTGTGTGATGGTTAAAATATTGAATAGAGTAGGGAAACCCAGGTTAACCTTACCAAGGAAGTTCTTGGGGATGAGTGGGATGGTCATTATTGCTCAACCCAAACTACCTATTTCACACAGCTGTTGTGAGTAAAAATGGAGGAGAGGATATTATGCATTCCTCATTGAAGTTCTAGAGGAAAGATGAGAAATAATAAATTCATAATTTCACTCTTGAACGTGAATTATTTAGCATGTCACACAGGTGGCCCACCAAACTAGAAACTTGAGCAATATCACCCAATTTAAGGATGTGTCCATTCAGCTCTCAATTTGAACACCTTGTAGGTTCTTGACAATCTAGAAAATCACCTGAAGAAATCTGAGTATTTCCGCTTCCTTTGGTTCCCTCACAGTGAAAATGTGAGCATCATCTACCAAGATCATACCAACAAGGTGAGTACATGCTACCAGGATGAAAGTTATTTGCCATTAAATTTATTTGAGAAAGAAAACTAGGAAGGCAGGAATTAAGAATACTTCAGTTGCTATGGAATGATCTGAGTCTTGCTCATTTCAACAGGACTTTCAACAGAGGGTTACCCATTATCGTTTTTCCCCCATTCAACCTCCCTGTTAGGTAAAACATAACTGTCATCACTTTACACATCAAGAAGTTATTGTCAGTTTCGGAAGACAATTTTCTTTTTTGCTTCTTAACTGCCACATATTTTAGCTGGGGAAGTTGGGATGGGGTTGTTGTTGGAGCAGTAGAAAATTAGTCGTAACAACATTCCGCATTCAAGGACTTTTGCCTGCATCTGATGGAGACTGCCTGAAGATTGTATCCAGTTGAGCGTGAAGAGTTGATTGGACAATGTGATGAACTTATAGGTGTGGGACAGGTCTGTGAACTGTCAGCTAGGTGTGGAAAATCTGGAAGCTTTCAGATTCGGGTTTTCTCAGATGTGCCAGCATGACATCTCTAATAAATTGGAACTTTGAGGAACCTCAGGCCTCAGAGCTTTATTTTGTTGGGGGTGTTCCTTGGAACCCTGACAGTTACATCTAATCTGCCCTACTAAAATTAAATGATTAAAGCACTTTGACTTGGACCAGAGAGACCCAACCATGGAATTTACCGTGTGAGTTTGGATCAGTCACTCGGTCTCTCAGACCAAAGGACCTCACAAGGTGGTGGTTGTTGGCATAAATTGAGAGCAGGAGCTCATATAAGACCCTGTATGAACTCTGAAAAATAAAAGATGGGATATCAGTGCAATCAATCAATTCTGTGTTGACACATGCTCAGGTTTATGATGAATTTAGCATTAAGTGGTTCTCACAATACCATGGGATTAAAAACCATGCCTTCTGACAAGTTCATCAAAATCCAATACTCTTGTTTTTGCAGCCTCCCTCTTCCTCAGCAAACTGGTTTTGGGATTATGCCTTTGGATATTATCTGTTGGAGTTCCTTCTTTGGATCAGGTTAGTTTCTACTGCATTTGTCTTGTTCATCTCACTGCTTTCTGCTTCCAATGAGATTTTCTATACAGGTTAGCTTGGGGTGGGTTCTTGTAGTTGTCACTCATGAATTTATCCACCCCTTCTCTAAGCCTTCAAACTTGAATTAAAATATATCAACCTGGGACAATATATTTGATGTTCTGATTGATTTTTATTCCTGGAAGTCAAGGGATTTCATCCCACACTATGAATCAAGCAAGATTACTCATAAACAGACACATGCAGAATCTCCTACTACTGTTGTAAATCTCACTCTTTATTCTAGTAGTGTGATAGCTGAACTTAGGCTGTCCTCTGGTGGGCAGAAGATGAAAGCACCTTTGTGAGGTTGCTGAATTGGTGGAGAAAAGAAACTGCTCCACCCATAATGGATGGACTCAAAATGCACCATTGGGAGACTTGAAAGAACAGATTAGGGATGGGTTGCAATGGAGAAACATCTATCTGGTTGCTAGGAGTTGAAAACAACTTGATGCTCCATCATCCATCCATCCATCCATCCATAAATTGTTGAAAAGTAAATTCTCATTTTCATGGTGTTCACAAGTTGAGCTAGTATTCTTGGCAGCTGTATTGAAGTGATTTGTCATTGCTTTTTTAATTTTCAGTTTATACCACAGCCCGGGTGTTTCCTGGTGGTTTTTCATCAAATCAACCCAAATCTTGCCTTGCATAGGTTTTCAAAATCAGCCAAAATTGTCTAGAGATTTACTCTGTAATTGTGCTATTCTATTGAAATCAATGGCCATATAACTATGAAGAGTGATAGCAAGGTTTCTTTGTCTGCTAGAATGCACCCTGGGAAATAATAAATAGCAAAGTTGATTGCGAGCCCAGTACTTTATTTGCTGTTTAGTTTCTGATGCTTCTAGCCTTGTACTTAAATAAGAAGGAGGCCGTGGAAGAAATGCTAACAGCTCTAGACATATGTTACCACTCCCACATGACTTCCTTTTCATCTTTTTTGTAAGCTACAAAAAGACTCCGTGCTGTGTGAGTGAATAACTTCTGTGACATGAACAGCTTGCTTAGACGCAACAATAGGGAAGGCTTTTATTGCCCATCCAGTGAAAGTCTTGCACTACAAAACTCTCTTTGATGACTTCTAGCATTGACTCTCCACCACCATCACAATCATCCTGGCTGCTTCTGCGAAGTAGAAATGAGAGAAGCAGAATTTCAGCAGCTCAGGATATTTTTTTTTCAATCCAGCCCAGGAATGTTTGACTAGGAGCACTCAACGTGGCTCTGGCAGCAGGGAATGATAGGCAAAGCAATCCCACCACATCTGGGAGATATCAGATTGGGGAAGAGTGGTCACAGAGTTGTAATGAAAGATTTGGAAGGTGCCAAACTGGGCAAGATTTTCTTTCCTGACTGCCAGGAGAGGAATCTCAGTTCCCCCATGTTGTTGGGGGAATTCTGGGAGTTGGAGTCCACGCATCTTGCCAAGTTTGAGAATCACTTCTGTAACAATACCATCTGAGGGCTCTGGCATGTAGACGAGGTGTTCCAGCACTGAGCTACTCCTTCTTAGCTTCTTGTTTCTCCTTCACTTGCAGCACATTCCTGCCCTTCTTGGTATCTTGGATCAACCGCTTCTTCTTTTGGCTCCTCTTCACTGGCAAAGTGGAAAATGTGAACTTGAGCTACAAAATCTTCAACTATGAATGCCGATTCAAGCAGCATGTGCAAGATTGGGCCATTCCCATGTAAGTCAAATGGAACTCTCTCTTTCTTCAGGAGAAACAATAGAGTCCACAAAATCTGAAGAATATTTGAAATTTAACATGCAGACCGGGGTGAAATCCAGCAGGTTCCAACAGATTCTGGAGAACAGGTTCTGTGGCCGCACTGACCCTGTGGAATGGGTTAGCCACTGAGCGCCGAACGGCACCAGATCTCCGTACTTTCCATACTGGCTTGAAGACTTGGCTGTTCCATCAAATTCCCTGACTGGTTACAGGGTTTTTAAATTGGGAATTTTAAATTTGGACTGTTTCCAGCTTTTATCATTGCCTGTTTTTATTATGTGAGCCGCCCCAAGTCCTATGGGAGAAGGGCGGCATACAAATTTTAACAAAATAAAATAAATAAATATATGAACCGATAGCAGAAAGTTTGAGTAGTTCGGAGAACTGGCAAATACCACCTCTGCCTGGCTCCAGAATGGGGTGGGAATGGAGATTTTGCAGTATCCTTCTCCTGCCATGCCCACTAAGCCACGCCCACCAAGCCACACCATGCCCACCAAGCCATGCCCACAGAACCAGTAGTAAAAAAAATTGAATTTCACCACTGATGCAGACCTCTACCATTATTTTATTTATTTATTTTATTTATTTATTGGTTCAATTTATATGCCACCCTTCTCCGGAGACTCAGGGCGTCTTACAATGCATTAAGCAATAGCCTTCATACTTTTGTATATGCCTGCTTAGTAGGGCTTTTGCTCCCCCACCCCAAGCGGTGTCCTTTTTATACAAAATCAGAAATAGATTTAAAAGTTAAATCTATTTCACTGTGTGTTCATGATCCTACTCTCACTGAATCGTTTGAGATTGAGAGTCAGATTGGTGTAGTAGTTAAGATGCTGACCTAGAAAGGAGACTGGGAGTTCGAGGCTTTTATTAGGCAGGAAAGCTAGCTGGGTGACTTTGAGCCAGGCAGTCTCTGACAGTCTAACCCAGTATATAGGGTGGATGTTATGGGGAAAATAGGAGTATTGTGTATATTCGCTTCATTTGAATTGATAATGCAGGATATATATATATATACATACATATACATATACATATACATATACATATACATATACATATACATATACATATACATATACATATACATATACATATATATATATATATATATATATATATATATATATATTGTTGAATATACATATAGGATAATATAGGAATAACACAAACACACACACACAGAGATTTGAATATACATCTAGAATAATGTATGTAATAATAACTCCACAGTACAGGTAGTCCTTGACTTATGACCATAATCGAGCCAAAAATTTCTGTTGATAAGTGAGACATTTGTTAAGTGAGTTTTGCCCCATTTTACGACTTTTCTTGCCACAGTTATTAAGTGAATCACTGCAGTTGGTAAGTTAGTAACCCGGTTGTTAAGTGAATATGGCTTCCCCATTGACTTTGCTTGACAGAAGGTCGCAACATCTGACCACATGACCTTAGGACACAGCAATGGTCATAAGTATGAACCAGTTTGCCAAGCATCTATAAATTTTGATCACATGGTCATGGGGATGCTACAAAGGTCGTAAGTGTGAAAAATTGTCGTAAGTCATTTTTTCCAGTGCTATTGTAACTTTGAACAGTCACTAAATGAAATGAAATGTTATAAATCGAGGACTACCTGTACAATGAACTTAAAGGTTGAAGAAGAAAAGGAAACAGGTCTCTGAGATCAGAGAGAGACATCGTCATAAATATTGCCTATAGTACCTTACAAAGAAAAAGCCACCATATGCCGTAAATCATTATCTTCAAATAAATGAAGTTCCAGTGCAGCAGGGTGAAGAACTAAAATCAGACCAAAGTAGGCTGGATGATGTTCAAAGCATTTGAGGAATACGAAACAGAAAACAAGTAAAATAGGATTTGTCATGCCCCTGGCTGAAGATTTATCCTCAGCTGAGAAAAAGGCCATTAGAGGACCCATCCCTAGCACCTGTGATGAGATGACATCAGGAGCAGGGGTGAAATCCAGCAGGCTCTGACAGGTTCTGAAGAACCGGTAGCAGAAATTTTGAGTAGTTCAGAGAACTGTCAAATACCACCCCTGGCTGGCCCCAGAGTGGGGTGGGAATGGAGATTTTGCAATATCCTTCCCCCAGGAGTGAGAAGGGAATGAGGATTCTGCAGTATCCTTCCCCTGGAATGGGGTGGGAATGGAGATTTTGCAGTATCCTTCCCCTGCCACACCTACCAAGCCACGCCCACCAAGCCACACCAGACCACGCCCACCAAGCCACGTCCACTGAACCAGGAGTAAAAAACATTCACCAATTTCACCAATGATCAGGAGCCACTGTTTCTGGCCCTTGTCATTCAGATGGACCCAGATGCTCAATCCATTCCATGTGTAACATCAGAATTCAGACTGTTTGCTGAAACAAGACCGTGCTGTGAAGCTTGTCTGGCATGACGATCACTCTCTGGATTCCCTTTGAATTCAGAGTGTATTTATTA
The DNA here is from genome assembly GCA_030761175.1 of Masticophis lateralis. Taxonomy (NCBI): domain Eukaryota; kingdom Metazoa; phylum Chordata; class Lepidosauria; order Squamata; family Colubridae; genus Masticophis; species Masticophis lateralis. The sequence goes on from JAUDYJ010000001.1 coordinate 27,912,216, forward strand.
CTACACCTTTGCCCGCTGGATGTATAGCCTTGTAATTGCTAATTGATTCCATTCTGGTATCGTTTTCCAACACAGAAGATGAACACTTAAAGGCAGGCACTGAATTTAAAGCCCATCTCGAGGCAGTTTTTATAATTGTATTTTGTCTTTCCTTCAAGGATTTAGGCTGAAATACATAGTGATTCCTTGCTCCTTTTACATTTACTAACACTGATATCTTAGCTAAAGTGAATTACGAATTTAAGGTCCCAGAGTTACAGATGAATAGATAGTGCTCTTCTATGGTCTATTTTGCCTTTGATGTAATTAAAAAATAATTGTTTGTGTCTGAGGAAAAAATGCTTGAAGAGTGCTATCATCTCTTCCATGGCCTAATTCTCTGAAAATTAAAAGTCCCCATTTCTTTCAACCTCTCTTCCTATGATTTTGTTTCAGGTCCCTGGATCACATTTGTTCTTCCCTGAATCTAAATGGTATTGATCATAAAATATTGTTCCCACAATGGGACATAGTTCCCAAGATGCAGACAGAATAAAATGGAACTCTTTTTTGATCTGAAAACTTTAGTTTTATGACCTACGCTTCTATGACATAAAACTATACTTCTCTTTCTGGCCATGGTTGACTCATATTCAGTCTGCAATCAACTATTATCAAGTACTATTCTTTTCACAGATGTTATTAGCAGGCCAAGTAATCATGTATCTGTATTTGATTCTTTCTTCTTCCTAAAGAGAATAGCATTTGTCTTTTTTAAAGTTAATTCTATTATTTTCAATTTCCCAACTTTAAAAAAAAATATTTCAATAATAATGCCTTCCATTATTTAGCTTTCATTTATTTGCTGCACACTTCCAGCTATGAGGTTGGTCCTCAGCAGGGGTGGGTTCTACTTACCTTTACTATCTGTTCGCAACGGGATTGGGCGCATGCACTCCCTTCGCAGAACGCCAATGACAATATCCGGGGCAATGGGCGGGGCCTCCTGCCAGTTTTACTACCGGTTCTTGCAAACCAGTCTGAACCAGGGGCAACCCACCACTGATCCACAGTGATTTTTAAAAGCCCTTGGTGTAGCTATCACTTTAGACAATCTGGAAATCATAACTATCCATTGTCATTGACAATAGAGCCATAAATGTCGCTGGAGGCTATTGTGGGTGACAGGATTCCCTTCTTTTATTAAACAACAATAGAAAATGATTGCTCCCAATGGACTTATATCAGCCCTATAAAGTAGACCAGATCAAGTAACTGACTCTACAAGACAACTCAAACTCTGTTTTATTGAGATTGAACATATAGCAATAGAATTTTGCAAGTGTGCCTCTGTTTTTTATTTATTTATTTATTTATTTATTTATTTATTTATTTATTTACATTTTTATACCACCCTTCTCCCGCAGGACTCAGGACGGTGTACAGCCAGAGTAAAAACACAATACACCATGAATTTAAAAAGTTTAAAAGTATTAAATAATTTGGCCCAATTTTGTTATAAACCCCAAAATTAAAATACCCAATTAAAATTTCACTTAGTTCGTCAGCCCTGCCTGTTGGAATAGTAGGGTCTTAAGGGCACGGCGAAAGGTACGGAAGTCGGGGATCCTACGTATCTCCGGGGGCAATTCATTCCATAGGGCGGGAGCCCCCACAGAGAAGGCTCTCCCCCTTTCCGCCTATTTATATATGAGGAGTTTGAGTCTCTTGCTCATACTCTCCTCCCCCCCTCCTGTGATTAATGCATCCTTCAGCAGTACCTGTTGGCCTAACAACTTCTTCAAGGTCATCTCCATGGTTCCATATGAGAAAGGCATCGATAGTGATGGAAAGATAATATTCTCCATTATAAAATACTGTCTGATTTGACTAGTGGATCTTTCTTTCTTTTTTTAAAGTGAGAAAACAAAGGATGCTCTTCTGGAGTTAAAAGGGATATTGGAGACTAATCCCAAAATGGTAGCCCATTACCCAGTAGAAGTGCGCTTCACCCAAGGGGATGACTTCCTCCTGAGCCCCTGTTTCCAGAGGAACAGCTGTTACATCAACATTATTATGTACAGGTGAGAAGGGGGGAGGGGAGGCATAACTGGAGAAGGCAAGCTGGGTAATTGGAAACAAGTGCTTCTTTCAGTACCAATGGAAACTAATGTGAAGCTTAATTAACCCTAGGCCAAAAAAAGCAGAGTTTAAAACACGAAAGATTTGTGGTTCAAAAGGGATGAATGAGTCCTGTTTAGGCTCCTCATGACATTTACATCTTCCGTTCAACTTTAACAGCAGTCTCTAGCAGAACACCCCTGTTTTCTTTCCCACAATCTCCTATCTATGATGTTTAATCTGAGAGAGAGAGAGAGAGCTTCTGAGGAAACAAGGGTAGCTCCCTTCCTGTCAATAGCCATTGTTTTATTTCCAGAAGTTTCCTCCCTTGGATGCTCATGGTGCTCCATAAGTGTCCGGGGTGGGGGAGGAGGGAGGGATGGCAACTACTAGAAAAGCACCCTTAAGAATCAGCATTCCTGCAGCACCCTTTACCAGCATAAATCAATATAATATATAAACTCTGCTATCATCATCATCATCATCATCATCATCATCATTATCATTATTATTATTATTATTATTATTATTATTATTATTATTATTTTGAAGCTGAGTCTCAGCTGCAAAGAAGTAGTGGTACATTCTGACCCAATGCTTGTCCTATTATGTTCAGAAGAGTGACATTCAATATGGTCACTTTCGGTGCCACCTATCAGTTGTCTGGAACGAAGCTTTTCAGGTGGCTTTCTGGAGTAGTGGTTGTTGGTGAGATTAATAATTACTGATCAATTGATGCATTCCTCTAGAAGTGCTGGAATGATCCTGGAGAGAGAGAGGAACAGATTTCTATCCCTCAACACCCCACTTCCATCAAAGAGTCATTTTAGAAGAGCCAATCGTGCCCTTCAGATTTACTGAAAATGCAACTACAAGAATTTCCAGCCAACCAGGGATTTTGTAGACCTAAAATTGAAACATCTCTGCAGGGGCCCAGGCTAAAGATCATTCTACCAGTTTACTACACGTACGTCAATTCAGAAAGTTAGACTCAATAACCAGAACCATCTTGTGACTGTGAAGATTGGAAGCTCTTCAAGAAGTCCTACCCCCACAATGTTCTTAACATGCCACTACTAGAATTAAAGATACCTTCTGCATTTGCACATGCTGATAGCAATCCAGCACCATGGCCACGTTACAAAATGTGCATGACCTCTCTCTCCTCAGCACTACTTTTGAACCAGCATTTTTCCCCTTCCCTGTTTCATAGATAGCTAAAAGCAAAGTCACCCAATGTTTGTGGCATGTGGACTTTCTTACTGCCTACTTGCCTGAGCTAACAACCCTCCCCCTCATGTCTGGCTTTGTGAGTTAAAAGAAGAAGAAAAAAAGATTGTTTAACCATGCGGGCTTGCAGAATCTTGACTTGTTGGAAAGGAGCCAGGTTAAAACAAAAGCTATTCCCTCCCTTAATGTTGAAATAGCACCAAGCTATTGGGTACTGTAAATCAAACAAATGAGCTGAAGTTGCTCCTTGTGAGCTAAACACCAGTCTAAATGTTACTGAAATTCCCATGATGAGGGCAGCATGAAGAACCCACATTTAAGATGCCTTCAGGATGACTTCCAAATAGGGGTGATGGGAGTAGTCACAATGTGGCAAAGCGGAAGATTCCCTCTGTAATGAGCCACACACATGTTCTTTAAGGGAGAATCATTTAATCCTTGTTTTCACTTTCTGCTGCTGCTTCTTTCTCAAGGCCCTATGGGAAAGATGTTCCACGCCTTAACTACTGGCTTGCCTATGAAGGAGTCATGAAGAAGTTTGGAGGGAGACCACACTGGGCAAAGGTAGTAGGTTAAATCCTTTTCTTCTAGTAAACACAGACACTTTCCCCCTTGTAGAGTCAGATCATTTTTACACGTAAAAAACACAAAATGAAAATAATGCAGTCTTTTAATGATCAGATATCAGCGTTCTAGAAAACCCCCCACTCCAAGTAAAAACTCTGAAGCAAGCATTTTCTATTTACTAGAATAGGTAAACTGGCACATCTGGGAAAACCCGAATCTGAGAGGTCCGGGTTTTCCCTCAGTAAATCAAAACCCCCAAACCTCACTCCTCAGTTGACCACATGCTTCAATCACCATCCATCCCATCTCGAGACAGCACTCTGACCACTCCTTCTCCAGATGCAGGATCGGCCTGACCTTGACCGATAGGAAGAATGCTATTATGTCTAAAGACAATCCCTCTACTAAATCCCCCCTCCTACTTTCCCACACATGAGAAGGTGGCAGCATGGAAGCGTCCGGCCTAATATGGCTTCCGAAGCTGACATCAGGGAGACAACCTGACCTGATAGGACCATTCCTATGTGCTGTCCCATAGCTGGGTAGCATACTAAGATTGACTGCTTGTTCCCTCATTGTTCATCATAAGAGTTGGGCTTGAATCCAGCAGTATCACGGGGCTTTGTCAGACTTCCCACCAGATGCAGCAATAAATCTCTACTGTGCAGGAATTCATCCATACATAAAATAGAAATTTCACAACAGAACTTTCATATGCTCAACTCTAAGGGTCTCCATGGATGGAGATCTGCAAAATGGCAGGTATGTTGAGATTAAAACCCCACCCCTTTTGTATATATATGAAAAACAAGTGGGGCTTTGATCATAGTAACATACTCACCATTCTACAGATTTTAAAACAGGCCCCAACTTAGAATAATTGCTTTATTGCAGAAGTCATATACGTGAAGAAGACACAGAATTCAGCAGCTCCAGGGTTTAAATCCCAAACATTTTCTTCTACCTTTTTAAGTCAATAGAGTTCTGACAATTTTTTCTCAGCCTTGAAATAGGCAGGCTAAGACACCTCCTCAGGGCTATGTAACAATTTTGTCTGTCTATAGCATTTTAGTTCCTACCACAATTGCTTCCATTCTTATAGATTTGGAGATTTTGACTATAATTAAAAGTAAAATGAGTACGTAAATTAGTTGATCTAAAAAAAGAGCAAACTGCTTTGAAATTTCAAGGCCATACAAATTCAAGAGACTTATTCTCTTGCCCAAACTAAGCTACAATGCCATTATTTTTTAAATAAAAATGTGGGCAGGAAGACTACAATATCTCTAGGATTTTCCAGCCCTTGCACTGCAAGTACTAATATCGTAAGTGACACAGACAGTCTAAAGTGAAACTTGAAATAAATAAAAATGCTGATCAAAGTCCCACCCATGTTTTTTTTTTAATTTGATTTATATGCCGCCCTTCTCCGGAGACTCAGGGCGGCTTACAATGCATTAAGCAATAGCTTTCATACTTTTGTATATTTATACAAAGTCAGCTTATTGCCCCCACAAACTGGGTCCTCAATTTACCTACCTTAGAAAGGATGGAAGGCTGAGTCAATCTTGAGCCTGGTGAGATTCAAACTTACAGAGATTGCAGACAGCTGATGTTTAATTACAATGCTTTAGTCTGCTGAGCTATCCAGGCTCTCCATGGGTTTTCCATTTTGTATTGCATGCTATCACTGTCAAGCCTGAAGCTGACCTGAAAACCTCAATAGGAAAGATACCCCCCACCACATAAATGAAAATGGACCATAGCCAGATCAGCTTCAAGCTTGACAATCACCTTTACTTTTTCACTATCTCTCATATGAATGTATCTGATATCACTGAGAACGGCTCTAGGACTTTTAGTCTCCTACCCTTGGCCACGCCTGCTTCTCCCCCAGCATTATTCCTCAGGTAATTCTCCTCTGCCATTTCTCCTCGGCTGACACACCCCTTAGATGTTCGCCACGACCCCTCCCTCCCACACACTTCAGCACGGCCGATTCGCAGGAGGAGGGTGTCAGCTGAGGAGAAACGTCAGAGAATTGTCTGAGGAATAACGCTGGGGGAGAAGGAGGCACGGCCAAGGGTAGGAGACTAAAAGTCCCATTCCACTGAGAACTTCTGCCTCTTGGCTTATCTTAGAAGGGTATAGATTTAGGCTTCACATCAAGAAAAAAATTCTACTGATAACAGCAGTTCAGCATTAGAAGATACTGCCTAAGGAGGTGGTGGACTCTTCCACCTGTTTTAAGGATCCTGCACTGTGGAGTAGATTATCTTCCATTCCTTAAATTATATTTTTCTATTATTATTTCTCACAAACATGTATTCACTGTGTCCAATTGAAAACTATACAAATTCACAATTGTTTATCCAGTATCTTGCCTTAAAATACTTAAAGATACAAACTTTGAAAGCAAGCACTGAGCTTCAGATACCAATCTTTTTATTTCCTAAGAATGCCTCTGAGATTTATTTCCAACAGTACGTTGGAAATATAAATTATGGTTCAGATCATGAGATGCTTTACAAGATTGCTTTACAAGATTTTACAAAACAAAATCAGGTGGGGCAGATGGCAGTGAGGTATTGGTAGATCCTCTAAGTGTCCCTAGGAGCTAATTTAGAAACTCAGAAATTATAACTCATTCAGGCTAAGGAGACTGCAGGAAGAGTGACTGATTGATAGATGTATATATAAGTAAAGGTAAATGTTCCCCTCGCACATATGTGCTAGTTGTTCCCGACTCTACGGGGTGGTGCTCATCTCTGTTTCAAAGCCGAAGAGCCAGTGCTGTCCGAAGACATGTGGCCGGCATGACTAAACACTAAAGACACACAGAATGCTGTTACCTTCCCATCAAAGGTGGTCCCTATTTTTCTACTTGCCTTTTTTATGTGCTTTCAAACTGTTAGGTTGGCAGAAGCTGGGACAAGTAAGGGGAGCTCACCCCATAACGCAGCACTAGGGATTCGAACCGCTGAATTGCCGACCTTTCGATCAACAAGCTCAGCATCTTAGCCACTGAGCCACCACATCCCTTTACATAGACAGAGTAATATATTTTACAGTATCATCCATCTGTAATTACTATCAGGAATTATTGAAGGATGCTTACCAAAAGTTTTGGGTTACAACTTGCAACACCCATAGCCAATATAATCACATTGAGAGGGTAACAGGTGAATTATTTCTGTGTAGATGTTGTGATCCTATGCTTGTTGACACCATTTTCAAGACCATATCATAAAACATATTTTCTGTCACCAGGCCCATGCATGCACCCGGAAGGATTTTGAGAAGATGTACCCAGGTTTTCAGAAGTTCTGTTGCATTCGGGAGAAACTAGACCCCAGAGGAATGTTTCTGAATACTTACTTGGAGAGAGTCTTCTATTGAAGGATAAAGTAGAGGAGGTGGTCATGACATGGACAAGCCCCTTACTAAGGAATTCTCCATTGGTTATTCTTGTTGGATGGATAAACACTTATTTGCTGGGATCTGCTAAGCTGCTAAGAACACATTGCTTTTATATTGCCCATAGGTCCATTTAAATGTGTTGGATAAATAGGGGGAAAAGTTAACAGAAGGGGGAACATTTTTGGATCCATTAGAATACAGTCCACTGTTCCTCATTTTCTTGAGAGAGATACAATAAATAGTTGGACAATGATTGCCTTTTCCTAATTCTTTATTCAAAATTGCTTAACGCATTGTAAGCCGCCCTGAGTCTCTGGAGAAGGGCGGCATATAAATTAAATTTTTAAAAAATATATGTTGTGACCCTCTGGGCAATTCCGTAATGCTGCTTCCATTCCATTCCCCAATTTTTAGAAAGAAAGAATTACATGATTTGCAGTTGTCTTCAAAATTAGCCAATTTTGGTATGCTATTATTGTCAGCTTTCTCTTTTCAGATGCCAACCATGTTATCCCTATCACACTAACCAATTGTATAGCTGCAATGAAAATGAGGTAACAACTGAGACAAAAACCAATTATTTTGGGTTTAGAAAGTATTCCATATTGGTATTTTGGGTTTAGCTGATCTTTGATCTTATAAAGGAGTGTTGCTATTATTTCATAGGTGAAGGAAGTATCCCCCTTTATGCACATGCATGACTTATTAGAACATTGATCTTCTATCTGTCTGTATATATTAGATTTCTATTCTAAAATAAAATCCAGATGGATCCGCAATTAAAATCAAAAGTGACCCACCTGTTTCTTAGATGGCATTAGATTGTTTAATTACTCCCCTTTCTGTCTTTCTAAGGTTACTCCTCAGGACTATCTCTTTTCTTCTTTGTTCTTAACATTTGTCAGTTTTGGAGCTCTGACTCCTTTCCTCCAGTGTCTCCCTGGAGAGTATTTTGATAAAAATGCGGAAAAGGATTTTCAGGAATGATGTAAATTTCCTTAATGGTTATTTAAATGTGCATTGTAAATGGAATAGGGTTGGTGGTGAAGTGCTAAATAAAGGATGGACAATTTTTGAATGTAAGTAGATGGTGGAGTAGACTGAGAACTGTATGCCAGTGAATATGACTACAATTGGTAGAGGAGCTCAGAATTTATGCTCTCTCTTCTTCCAATCAACCACGAACCATGTACCCATTATCACCACTCTGTATGCACAAACCTTCACCCGCAATCAGTCTCCCCAGTGTGAACCTGGAGGTTACTTCAAAAAGTTGATTGCACTTTCGACACAAAAAAATGCAATTCCTTTTTTATACGCACCCTGATTTAAATCCAGTATTTGCTTTCCTTGTCTTTTTCATGGTTTAAAGAGCACCTTGCTTTGCTTTTCTCCAGCTGGGCTCTAAGTAGCAGATGGCTATTGGCATAATCAGCATTTCTATCCAGGGATACCTTAACCCTCAGCACCTACATCATGGAAAGAAGAGAGTAAATCCACAGGGCAAACTCCCCTGTAGAAAGAGGTGGGGAGCTGACTCATGAGTAACAGCAAAGTAAAAAACTTACTGCAGACTCTTAAGCATTCAGGGTCAAGGGCTGAAAACAAAAAGGCCTCTTTTAGCAGTCCAAACAAAGCATGTAAGAGAAAAATCCTCAAACACAAAATAGTCAAATTAAGAGAGAAAAACGGGATAGAGAGCAGTAGTTAGAGGCTTGAGATCCTCCTTCACACCAGCAGACTCACTGGGCCTCCCGGCCTCAGCAGACAGGCAACTGACAATTCCCTACTCCTGAAGATTGTGGCACCTTCCTTTCTTCCCATAAGGAATTCCAGTAGAGGAACCAGCTCTACTTAATACCTGACAAATCAGCAGGTCCCAACAAGGCAGCATAGACAGGTGAAAAATTCATTTTTACAATCCTCGATAAGGGAATTCCTCTGCAGTATTCTCTTTGTCATGTGCTCTGATATCTGCCATAGTTCTTAATCTTCTTTTCCAACCCTCACATCTGCCCTTTTGGCAGAACAGCCTGTGAGCTTAGCCAGCCCTGAGCTTGCAGGCACTTATAATTGGGATCCATGGCTTATTTACAAGCAATCTGGTGTTTTAACTTTCAACTGAAGTCCTGCTGAGGACGTCACCTTAGACTGGTGACAAAACATTCAGAAGCTAAACAGCAAGCTCGGAGAACAAACCACCACCACCATCTACCACTCAAGCCACAAATATTTTCTGTCATTTCTACCACAATTCACTTTCCCACCTTCTGTTGTCTCCATGTAAACCAGGGGTGTCAAACTCGCAGCCCACAGGCCAGATGCATCACGCATTGGCCACATCCACCCCCATTTTAGCGAAGGGGGGAAAAGTCATGATACGTCAGGTGATGACATGATGCCGCGAGTTTGATACCCCTGATGTAAACAGTACTCCCTCCAGTCCACCAAATAGCTATCAGGCTATGGATATCATATTTTTTATGATGTGTGAAATCAGACAACCCACTATGCATGCTTTTCAAACCTCCTCATCAATACTAGTAGAACTTACTGGCACATCTGAAGCAAGTGTATAATAATGGAATTTGCAGAAGAATTGGGAAGAGGTGACATTAATTGAACATCTACATTGGCCCTACCAAAGGTATCCACATTATGCACATTGCCTGCAACGTTTCCATTGTTTACTAAGGGAAACCTTTTTTTAAATCTAAAGTTCTCAAAGTTCAATCAGAGGCTACAGAAACAAACTAAGACCATATCATCTTTCCAAACTATAAAGGTCAATACAATGCAAAATGCAATGTTTGATTTTGTCTTGCACTAAACTGAATTGTCACTTTTGGATTTCTTTTGAGCCAACTCAGATGCCTGAAAACTTTTCTTGAAGTGCGTATAATCTAGTAAAAGATTGTTCATTAGAAATGTTTTATCAACATTTGCTTTCTATTCTGTTATCACTTTGTCAATATTTGATTCGCTAGAATGAGCAAACTTAATCCTCAAAATGTGCACTACTTTATTTACTCTACCCCAAGGAATGTAAACTGGACTCTTAACAGATCATTTTTTTGAAGGTGTTTAGTCACGTGGGGACAAACATTTTCCAAACTAAATATAAACAGTAATTCCCCAGCAGTTCCAAAATGTATATGTAATAGTAAAGGCCTTCCTATAGAACTTCAAAGGCTGGATTTTGTCACAGTAATATTTAGCACCCTTTAAACTAAATTTCTCCTGCTATGTGTTTGGCCTTTCTGAAAATAAGGATATTTATTTACATATATCTCGCTTTTAAGGTGGTGAACATATCTAACACACCTGTCTCTTCCTATTTTCCTCATAACAACCCTGTGAGGTGGGTTGAGCTGAGGGAAAGTGACTGGCCCAAAGTTACCAACCAGCTTTCATGGCTAAGGCAAGACTGGAACTCATGGTGTCCTGCTTTCTAGCCTGATGCCTTAAACACTAGATCAACCTGGCTCTATTGGTATGTTAGTTCCCCTTTCCATGGCTACGTTAGTTCCCCTTTCCATGATTTCTCTTCCTCTTCTGTGGAAGAGCAGGCTGCTTATAAAAATTGCAGCCACCTATGTGGGTCCCCCCCATCCCAAATGAGTCCCCCTCCCCCACCCCTCAACTTCAGAATAGAAGAGTTGCCAATAAAGCTACAACTTTGAAACAGATGGGGGAACAAAATGGAGGAGATATGTGTTTTGGAAGTTCTGCAACCACAGAAAACAGAGAACAGTGCCAAATAAAAGGTGTTTTTCTTTCAAAAGGAGCGGATGGTCCAGAGGAAAAAGAAGTATAGAGGCACCACAAAGCAAAGTGTTAGCCATTAACAGGGAAAGAAAAAGCAGAAGGAATCCCAGAGGAATTAAGACAGAAAGTAATGCAAGAAAAAAGCATTGCTAGTAGTAATATAATAATGGTAATTGAATAGCAATATAATAGAATATAGTGGTGGTTATAATAATAGTATTTAACATAATAATATAACAATAGTAGCGATATAATATAATATAGGATCAAGTCAAAAAGCAAGCACTTGGTGTTAGGCCTTTCTCAGTTTGGACATTTAGGAAAGAAAGACCCTTGCTTCCATTTGTTGCGAAAAGTATACTTTTACTAAAGCCAAGTGGTTTCAGATCTGAAAATTCCCATGCAAAGCCGCTATTTTTCCCTTCCCCTGGGCCTTCCCCCTTGGTCATCTTGCTATTGTCTAATGAAGTTCAAATTAATTGTTCTGGTAACAATTCTATGTTTGCGTCTCTTTGGTGGGTGTTTGCTTTCCGTTACCATGTTGATGTCCTTGGATCATTCAACCGCTGTCTCTGGTTGGCACTTCTGGTTCCTGACACATGCAGGCTACCATCAAAGCGAAGCAGGGCTGAGGTGGTGTGGTAGCAGATCCGACACTCATATTATAGAAGTGTAAATTTCACATTTCACTTTTATATCTTGTTTTATTTTGAAAAATCTCCCAACCTTTCTAGAGAACTATAAAAAAATTACTCGTCCAGGGCTTTTGTGGCTCATTTGAGTCTGGGTCAGTCTATTTGGGTATAATTTAAAAACAAAACAAACCGTGACTAGCTAATGCCTTTTTCCCATTCCTTATTGCAGGGTTTTTTTTAAAAAAAATATCAAATCATGTTTCTATAGCTTGGTTATTGAACAGGTGCTGGTAGCTATTGCACACTGGGTTACATTAAAATGTCAGCATCATAACCATCATTGATGAATTGGTACATTATATTCCTGGTCTTATATTTGACCTTTCTCATTTTATATCCAAGTTAATTAGCATGTTCCAGTGGACTGTGAACATTGTCACATTACAGAATGCTTTTTTTTTCAAACTGCACCAGCAAAGCAAGATTGACCTCCTTCCAAAGAGTTTTCAAATCCCGTGTTAATAATGGCAGTCTTGAAGAGGTGATAATTATTTATTTAATATACACCTGCCTTTTTGCTTATATATATTAAATACTTACTCATCTTATACAAGCATTTGTTCATGATGGACAGAAAGAAAAGAAGACACAGAAAAATAGATGTGAAAACTACATTTGGCACAGGTCATGATAGTTATTTAGCTATTATTATTTAGTATGATATACACCAATTTTAAATATTCCCCCATTTTTCAACTTGTTTTTTTAATTCTGCATTGAAATGCATCGTTTTCGTTTCTAAATACCTTCAGCTACAATTGTTTACTCAATTATCTGTAAATTTCACTGAGTACATAAATAAACCTATGTAGAATTGAGCTGTTGTAATCCCTATAACATTCATCCTCACAACATTCCTATGAAATACCGGTACATTAAGACAATTTCCAATCCACAGCTTAGTAACTGAGGCTGGGAAACCGTCCAAGGACACATGGCAAATTCCTGGCTCTACAAATTTTTAAAACCAAGATATCCGCTAATTGATTCACTATGGAAGTGGAGTCATGATAAATCTGTCAACTATCTACTTGATTCTTAAACCTTGTCCAAACACCAACTATGAGAAAGAGGCATTTCATTTAACAATAATTGAATAAGCACTTTTTCTTTTGGGAGACTAAGTCAGTAGTGATGCTGGGGTTCTCTTTTCTTCAGCTTCTTGTTCTGCATCAGATACATAGCTGGATGATGGAACTTCCCAAGGTTGGCTTTCAAACAGTGGTGATGCTGGAAGGGGGTGAGAGATTAAATAACTAAGTTTAGTGTTAAGAAAATTCCTACCATTATCCTATACGTTGCATTTAAGAACATACTATCAGATCAGAGACCTATCTAGTCAAGCATGCTGTTTCCTGCAAGAATCAATCAATTTAGGACGCCATCAAGTGGAAACCTAAGCAAATTCTCTTCTGTCATCTACAGCAGCGGTCTCCAATCTTTCTGGCTTTGTAGACTGTTGGGGGGGAGGGAAGGGCTCTGTGTAAGCAGCAGGCGGGCATACGCAGCTCCATTTGCACAAGCAGTGGGAACACATGCAAAAGCTGCTCGTACAAATGGAGCTGTGTGTGCCTGTTCACCTGCCTACTGAGCGTATAAGTGGAACTGCGTATGTGCATCCTCGCCCATCGCTTCCACAGCCCGCTTCTGAATGGGCCCCGACCCAGGAGAGGGCCGCAGCATGAGGGTTGGGGACCCCTGGTCTACAGCATTCAGATTTAGGAGGGGTCCAAATGGGCTCTCTGTAAAGTTCAAATCAAGGCACAAACATTAGAGGAGACAGCACCTCTATTTTCTCTTCATCCCTCTCTCATTTTCAACCACCCACCCCATATTTATTTTAAATGAACAACACTTTACTGACTTGGTGAGCTTCTGCTAGTTCGGGTAAAGGCTTTCTTTCCTTTCTCACTCAGTTTTGGGATGGGCCCTCGAGCAGGTGCAGGACGTATTTCAGCATTCCACTGAGCACTCTGAGCAAACATTTTAGCTGTTGATTGAGTCAGAGGGTAACTGTTTGGCTGACGCTGAGCCCAGCTTGGGCGAACTGTCACTTCTGCCTCTGAGTCAAGTTCTGCTGAGAGGGACATCTAAGAAACAAAGCATATAAACGTGAAATTTGGAACAGAGCAAGTGATGACATTTTTGGTAAACATGAAAATGATGCTTTGACTTCCATGATTTTAGTGATAAAATTGAAAAAGAGAGATGAACTCCAAGAGGTACCTTGTATTGAGCCTAGATTTGGCTGTTGATTGTCAAGTATTTTCTGCTAAGGGATGTGGATGAGTGTATGTTATGGTAAATAATGCTAACTGCTAAAATGCTCTTGGGGGTAGTAAACTCTGAAGCATGAAGAGCCATAATTATACCAAAATGTTCTCCAAAAATTTAACATGGAATCCTGAAAATCTCAGCTTTTATGTAATCCTGGGTCTCACTGTACGTGAGGACATAGTCATCCATTCCTAAACACAGTGATAGCAAAAGCATGAAATGCATGTTGTAATGTTCCAATGCAAGCTCCATCTTTTTGTTCTAGTAAGTTACATACAACGTGCAGAATTTGTGTTGTGATGTTCATTTCATCATTTGCTTCCCCTTCACCCTACAGATACCCTTGGTGAACTGGAGGACCCTTAAAGGTGTGTTAAGTTTAAAAGGAGTTAAAAATTAGGAAGTAAAGCTAGCAGTAGAAAGGTATAGTTTCAGCTGCATTACCCAGAATCTTCCTATGTCCAACCTGCTGGATATCCACAATTCCTCCAGCCCTTACAGTACCTACCTTTCCCCTCCTAATACGCTATAATCAATTAGGCCTGGGTTAATAGGATAGGGAGGATAGACAAAAAGGCACAAGAAAGAAACAATGAGAGGAAACAATTATCTCCGTTGCCTTTATATGTATTTCTAGATGTTTGTATATACCTGTATTTTTGAATGTTTTTACTCTTTATTGTTTTGTAATTTTAGAATTGTAAGCTGCCCAGAGTCATGTGGTTGAGTTGGGCGGTTCTAGAAATGGAATGAATGGAATGGAATGAATGAATGATTGAGGCTTTAATGAAGCAACTATTTTACTAAATAGTCTTTACAAATAAATTACAAATATTTGGGGAAAAAATGGGCAGGAATTTTCCCCTGTAAGATAAAAGCAGTATGATCACAACATGATAGGTAGAATGAAGAATCTTGGAATGGTATTTTACAGAACTTTGGATAAACTCTAAATTCGTGTAAGAGAAACTATTTTTTTTTTACTTTTGGCTTTACTGATATAAATCCAGTTTATTCTAATCAGTTCAAGATCAGAATTTCAATAAGTTATAGCACCTATACAAGATACATTGGTATAGGCTAGAAAACTAAGTAGACTTGGAACTGGTTATCACTTGAAAGGCAGACCATCGAAGAACACTAGATCTAAAAATTATTAGAGGAAATTTTAAAAAACAATCCTGGAAAACAGTAGTAAGCCAATTTATTTTTTAACTTTAAATTTCCAATTTAATTGGAAATTAATAGGTTTTGCATTTTCAGAATAGGCACCCATAATTCTTTATGTCCAAAGGTCTCTGGCTATGACTTTATTTTGGCTTTGGATTCAGGTTTCCCCTAATTGTTCATTTATTTTTTATCTCTTACTTCTGTAACAGTAATGATGAGGAACAAGTGTTACAAATAATAACATCTTCAGAAATTCAGTTATCTCCTTTCTTTGAACCAAAAACAATTTGGAACAAAAATAATCCTTAAGCTATTAAAGCACACTTCTGACTTTTACAACGTTAACTTTTGTTAAAGCAAATTAAAGTTTTGGAAGTCTCTATCTTATCCTAAATGTCCTGGTATACCTTTGGATTCTTTTCAAACCCTTGCACTTCACTCTTCCTACCAGGAGCAGACAAACAGATCACTGAAGCTCTGTCTTAATTTATTGTGTTGTCTGAATTGGGATCCTTGGCTTGTTTCCTCCCCATATTAAGAAACAAAACTCAAGCTATGGCTCACAGCACTAGGGCCTTAATTCAGATGTCATAAAAAGATCATGAAATAAATGTCCATGTTCTGTTCATCTGTCCCTCTTGGCCAGAAAAGCATGTGATCCAAATGTTCACTCATCTGTCCCATTCATGCTATGACAGAATTGTTTCACATATGGTTGGTTTGGGCTCCTGCAGTGCTACTGGCTCCAACAAGCAGGGGGATTAGACTGAAAATGCCATTAAGTCCAAATTTTGGATATTTGTAGGTTATAAAATGCTGCATTTATCTATGCAGCCTGCATGTCACCCATCACAATGAAAACGTGACAGTCACTGATTCTTTGCGAGAATCCTACTTTGAGACATCCGCAGGAAGCCATTCATCTTTATATGACAGGACATTCTGTCATGGCCTGTGATTTCAGACCTGAAATTTGAAGTGATACTTTGCGGATACTATTTATTAACCCCAATGATAGCTAGTGCTTAGTAATGCAAAACAAAAAAGCACATTAATCAACAAGACTTATGATTTCCAATCAGAAGGAGGCATACTTTAGGATTGCAGCCTTAATTTATTTATCTAATATCTTCTCTAGCACTTATTATAAAGATATTGTGGCAGATAAAGCTTGCCTGGCAACAGTGTTTAACCCTGGAAAGGCTAATAACAGCATTTTCCATTTCCGTAGCATTTGGTTGAAAAAGCTAGAGTTAGAGACAATTTGTGAATGACAGAGATTAATTTGCAATATGATTGGCAGGTAGCAATGGGAAGAGCAGCAGATGGGCATGCTAGAGCTTAAAATGTCAAAGACACTGATGCTGCATGACAGGATAGAATGGTTGGCAGAATGGGAACCTGCACCTGCCTTTCTGCCCCCAGAAACAGAGGAAGGACAGAATGAGCAATGGAAAGTAAATGTTCCACAGGGCTTCATATACCTGATTCCCACAATCTGGTGTTCTTGATAATTCACTGTTAGGTTGCTAAAGGAGGAGGAAGTAGAAGCAGAATACGTTAATTCACAAAACCTTGGTAAGGGTCCTCAGAGCAGAGAAAATAATAAGATACTTGAAGGTGTTTTGTATTGTTTATAAAGTTAATCTTGGGCTTCAGCTAGCACATATTGGGGATTTCATTCCAGCATTAAACCAAAAATCATTACTGAATTACTTAATAAATAATTAACTACAGAACTCACTCTTCAAATATGTACAAATGACAAAATCATTATGATAGATATGGCTTAACAAAAACAGGAACCAAACATTTAAATATATCTACACTGGAATTATTCCATAGTTGACAACTTGGAACCATGTAGGTGTCTGTGTTTTCAGCTTTTAAGTTATAAGAAGCTAATAATGATAACAATAGTAGTAGAAGTAATGATGAAAAGCCAGGAAAGGTGAAGATCTATTTTGGAAATACTTTTCCAAGAAATTCAAGATTAAATCTTTAATAGAACGAAGATGAACTTTTTGTCTCACCTTAGAACAATTAGAAATATCTCATTCGTTCCAGTGTCTTCAAATATATTACATAATTCAAAACAATTACTAAATCAAGATGGAACATTCAGAAACCTAATCAAAAATTAACAACACAAAATTCAGAAGCCCTATTGGACTTATTTAGAAGGTATTACTGGAATGTGATTCTGACACTGAACAAGTCAAAAACTGAATGATTAAATAGGTGCAGTACCTAACAGAAAGGGTAAGAGTGTAGTGCCCAGAGGTACCCCACAGACCAAGAGGCTTGGACTCAAGCTCTCCTCTCTTGTCAACACTGACTGGACCCAAACATAGAAATAGCAGGACACTACCTCAGCACTATTCTCCCATTGCAGGCAGACCAGAACAACACTATGGCTGATGGCACTGAAATAAATCAGTAAGGATCTTGGTTCCAGTTCCTCTAGACGTCATTAACAAACACAACTATTGCTATCCTTCTACTACACCTGGGTCTGAAATCTGACTGAAAGGTGTCCAGATAATCAGTTCACTCGAGGACCCTCTGTAGTCACAATCCATCACTTTCTCAACAAACTTCTCTAAAACGGAAAAGTTAGAGACTGAATAAAAATTCTGTGAAGCCCTTTTGAGGAAGTGGTGCATCACTGCCCTCTTCAAGACTGCAGTGACAGGACCTCCTCAGTGAATCCATGACTACAGCATGGACCCAATCATCTATCACCTGCCAGACAGTGTACACCAACAAAGAGGGGAGAGACTTTAAAAAAAAGAGAGAGAGAGCCAGGTTAGCATCTGAGGACAATGTCTACCTCCTCAGGATCTATAAATTCAAACCTATCTCAGTTAAACACATCAGACCTTGCTTCTGTCATCTCAAAAGGATTGTCCAGTCAGAATCCAGTTCTGAGTCATCCTTCCATTCCCCACCAAGTCAGCCAGAACTAAAGAAGCTTCTTGGATGAGAAGCAAAATGTTTTCAAGGGGAAAAAAACAAGAAAGTCCAATTGTCTTTTGAAAAGCAGCTTTGAGACAACCATGACCTGGATTATTGAAAATCTCCATAGATATCAATCTCTTAGGGATTTAGTACAGGGGTGTCAAACTGGCGGCCCGCAGGCCGGATGCATCACGTGCAGGCCACACCCACCCCGGCTCCATAAAGGCAAAAAACATTGTGATACGTCACTCTACGTCACGTGATGCGATCGAGTTTGACACTTGTGATTTAGTTCAAGGAATTTGAACATACGTTGGAATCAGATTCTCTAGAATACTTTCCAAATAAAATGAAATATGATAATCTATCTATTAGGAGATCAGTTTTCTTTTGTCAGCGCACTGCTGTTCCCATATTGGCAAAGTATCATTAATGAAGGGGGAAAAATCACAACTTAATTACACTGTCCGGTAGAACATGTAACTATATTCATGGCTTTACTTTGCACAGTGATATTCTCCTTACTGCCTATGTCTTTAAAAGCTGATCCCTAGGATACCTCTTGTGAGCCCTACTCTGCAAAAAATATTCTGTCCGAAAACTTGACTTGCCAGTAGTGATAACAATTTATATGCAAAGATTAAATAGAAGCTTTGAGGTCTGATGGTTAAATTGTAGGCTGTTATACTCAAACAGCAATGAAATGCAGTGGGGCACAAATAAAGGGGCATTGGGAAAGCTGCCAATAGCCGAGGGTTGGACTCCTCACTGAGTCTGTTGCTTGGCTTACACAGTCAACCAAGCACAATACTTGCCAGAGACTTTGCTTTTCTGAGTTTGTACGTTCCACTGCCTGGTTTCCTCTTTTTCTGAAAGGCTGACTGACTGAGGTCTGGGGTGAGACCTCCTCCTCTTCTTCTACTATAAGAGTGGAGAAAATGGATATATTAAACAAAACTACAATGGCTTCTTAAGACAGACAAGATGGGAGAGTTGTATTTGTGGATCAAATTATATTCTGACCTGCAATGAGACTAGTTAGGACAAAAGCACTAGCTCTGAAATAAGCCTATCTCAGTGAAATTGAGAAAACATGCACACAGCTGAATCGCATGAAGGCTTAACAGCAGATACGCAGATGGTTCAGGATTCTGTAGTTTCTAGAATTTTAAAAATCAATTTGTAATCCATAACTTGGAGTTGGCTTGTTTTGAAAGTGTTATTACCTGTTGGCTGCAAAATGATTTCTTATTTTGCTCATTCTGATCTGAAAATATCAAACAATTAAAATATCAGAAAATCTTGGAGACCTTTGGGGTATTCAAGGCCTTGTTGCATCATAGATTCTTAGCAATGCTCAGTGTCAGAGACATGAAGACAGATCTAGCATAACGAAATTATACTCAGTGCTTGGAGCTGCTCTATGCATATCTAAGGATGACAACACAACTCTTCTATGACTTTCTCAGAATTCTGGTGGAGCCCAGGTTTAGCCAAAACATCTGACCATCACAAGAACCCCTGCTCATATTTTACTGGCTGAAATTAGAGTCCAACTAGGTAGGATGTGACAATAATCTTGAAAGGAGATACATGAGGAAATAGTGACTATAAAAAGTTTGGCTTTTGAGGATAAATAGGAGAATCCTTTGACCAGCTCCTGCTGATGCAGATGGCAATGTAACAAGAAACATAACACTGGTTTTGTTGCCAGAAAAAGACGGACATAGATGAAAATTACTGAAGGAGAAAGGTGTCTTACGCCTGCCTTGCCTGCTCAATGGGATCAAAGTTATCCAAATAATTGTAACGAATGATATCTGTTGGATGCTTATCTGATGAACGCCAAGGTGGGAGATCTCTCTTTCCTTTGGTCATCTTTCTTCTTAACAGAGATGCTGATTCGAGGACTGACAACAAAGACGGCTTTATTTCTGGGACATCTTTTGTTATTGGCTGAACATCAACTACCA
This sequence comes from Masticophis lateralis, assembly GCA_030761175.1. Lineage (NCBI taxonomy): Eukaryota > Metazoa > Chordata > Lepidosauria > Squamata > Colubridae > Masticophis > Masticophis lateralis. The sequence continues at coordinate 27,932,377 of JAUDYJ010000001.1, forward strand.
CAAAATCATTTTTTGGTGGGGTCTAAAGAAAGCAAAACATAAGCAAAGTAATCCCAAAGCTATTATAGCTATTCCATACTATACTGAGTCTCTCCTCTAATGTCCCCCATAATATCTCTATTTATTGCTTGAAAAGAGTAGTGCACTGGTATAATGCACTGGTTCACCACAACTCACAGTCTCTCTGAATCTGTTACAGATACTGAAAGCACGAAAGAACTGAGCAAAATGGCTCTTTATTAATCAATGAACGATCCAAGATTATCCCTCCTTAACTAGAGATGAAAACAAAACTTTTTCCCGTATATTTTCTTGTCAGGTACCAATATTTCTGATTACGAAATTTTTCTTTAGAGATCATGCCCAGCCATGACAAATATAGTCATGTGAAATTGTCTTTAGGCTTTAAAGCCGAACAAGTCAATGACCATCATTATATTTTGCAGGAATAAATTTCATCCATTCTATACAAATTGAGTATGCCCAGAATTTCAGAATAGCATTTGGTACAATCTTATAAAACTGTTCTGCTTCAATATGGAATTATAAGCCTGAATGTTTCCCATGTTTACTAAAACAAACTTGCATATGGAAATTTCAAACATCCAATATATAATATAAATCTGAGTTCGATCCTGTGGCTTCCGAGGACGTGGACAGGATCCTGGGTAGACTGAACGCTACCACATGTTTATTGGACCCGTGTCCCTCCTGGTTGGTGCTGGCCTCCCGGGAGGTTACACGAGGCTGGCTCCAGGAGATTATAAATGCTTCTTTGAGTGAGGGTGTCCTTCCGCTTGCCTTGAAGGAGGCAGTGGTGAGGCCCCTCCTCAAGAAGCCCTCCCTGGACCCGGCTGCTTTAGTAAATTATCGTCCTGTCTCCAACCTTCCCTTTCTAGCGAAGGTTGTTGAGAGTGTGGTGGCGTGGCAGCTCCCCCGGTACCTGGATGAAGCTGTCTATTTAGACCCGCTCCAGTCCGGCTTCAGGTCTGGTTACAGCACCGAAACGGCATTGGTCGCGTTGGTGGATGATCTCTGGAGGGCCCGGGGTAGGGGGTACTCCTCTATCCTGGTGCTGTTAGACCTCTCAGCGGCTTTTGATACCATCGACCATGGTATCATGTTACGCCGGTTGGAGGGACTGGGGGTGGGGGGCACCGTTCTGCGGTGGTTCTCCTCCTACCTCTCCGACCGGTCGCAATCGGTGTTGACAGGGGGGCAGCGGTCGACCCCGAGGCGCCTAGTATGTGGGGTGCCACAAGGGTCGGTCCTCTCGCCCCTTCTGTTCAACATCTATGTAAAGCCGCTGGGTGAGATCATCCGTGGTTTTGGGGTGGAATTCCATCAGTACGCTGATGACACTCAGCTGTACATTTCCACCCCGGACCACCCCAACGATGCCGTGGAAGTGATGTCCCAGTGCCTTGAAGCTGTGCGGGTCTGGATGGGGAGAAACAGGCTTCGACTCAACCCCTCCAAGACCGAGTGGCTGTGGCTGCCGGCGTCCCGATATAGCCAGCTGACTCCATCGCTGGTTATTGGGGGCGAATCATTGGCCCCCACGGCCAATAGAAATTCGATTAATAAATAAATAAATAAATAAATAAATAAATAAACCTGCAGATTTATTATCCAAAATACTCATCTTCCAAAGGCTCCACAAATACCTTAGGTCTGGACTCTCGAAATTCTTCTATCTTCTTAATATAGTGTTTCTTCCAGATTCCTTGCTCAAATGGAGTTGGAGAGAAATTGATGTACCATCCAAAACGCAGACATTTTGGCATCCAGAGTTGATCAAGCTGTGTTAAATAGTTCCAGTGCCAATTTACCTGAAAGTGCCAAAAACACCTTTACTGTGTTTCAAAGGACTATAGCATAGCAAAAACCCATGAGATATGGGGCATATCCTCCAAATACAAAACACATTTTGACAATTTTAAAACATAAAGTTGTTTTAACTCAAATTGATAATTCCAAGGAAGTATTTATTTGAATATATACTCTTTGATACAACCTAGACTCTGGACTTTTGAAGTGTATGTCAGTGCTGCATTTCATAATTTATTTATTTATTTATTTATTTATTAAATTTATATACCGCCCTACTCCCAGATATAATTATATAAGATATAATTGTATATCTTCTAATTTGCAGTATGTGGTTAGATGTATTTCCTGCAATTATTTTGGTCAATGCTGATTTAAGAAGAATCTTATAGAATATCTGCATCAATAAGTAAAAAGGATTATTATGTTATTAAGTTGCTTTGATTTACATACAAAGCTGTCTACCACTGCAGTAAATCATTGGTCTGGCTGAACAAATACTGCATGTTTTCACAAGCAATGATTTCCAGAGTTTTTCCCAGCCTTGATCACTCAATCTCTTTTAAAAGAGAGCTTGAAATCTTCTGTACATAAAACAGGTGTTTTATAAAGGAGTTAAGAGTCCTCCTAGTCACCAATAAAGGCTACTTTACAATTCAATCTGATTCGCTTTACATATATTAAACTAAAATTGGCATGATCCCAAGCTAGTACAATTAGCAGTCATTCTGGCCAGCCATTATTAGAATTGTATCCATTCAAAGGACTTTAGGATAGGGAAGACTATAATTCTAGCCCATTATTATTTATTCTGACATTAAAATGGGTCTCCAAGGTCACAACTGAAACATATATTTTTAGAATCTTTTAACTGGACTTGCCAGAAACTAGAACCACAAAGTTTAGAATCTAAATTAGTTATGCTGATGAGCCTGAACAATGAGTTGGAAATTCATCGATGCCACTGTGACTCTAAACTGATCTTGCAATTATGTTCAAGTGTTGTAAAATTGCTAGCTGGAAAAGACTCAGATAATTAATCTACTTCCCATGTCCCCATCAAGGCCTATAGGAGTTGACCAGTCTTACTGTCAAAAGCTATGCAAATGAAATTCATTAGCACTTCCTTACTCAGCTCATTCTGTTATCAAGGAGCTTTTCCAGTAGGAAATATTTCCTAAACTATAATCAATACCTATTAAGTAGGACATTTCTTTGTGCCTTTTATGAAGCAGCATAAGCAACTATTGTTTTGCCTCAATTCCTTTGAAAATGTGAAATCTGTTAACATAATCCCCTTAGCTTTCCCTTCTCTAGGCTAAACCTACCCAGTGAGTTCAGCTTTGTATCTGTCCGCTGCATCCTTTCCAACATGCTGAGTTTTACCTGGGCACATCGGTAGAGACTTTGAGGATCCAGGAAAGAAAAGATGTACAAAGTTAACACTCGGGGAAGCTGGGTGGTGAAATCCAGTGCTTCAATTGGCACTCGATCCTGGAGCAGTTTGAAACAGAATTTCAGTTGTGAAAGGGAGCAGTGCTCCAAAAAGTCTGCCAGGACTCTTCGCCTTTGATTGTCTGTCCACTTGTCAAACTGTGGGGAAAAAACAGAGTTGTGATTTTCATGACCTCTGGAGGAGCTATTTAAAAGTGACTTTCCCTCATTATAGTTTACAAGCAATAAACTGCAAAGCCAATTATGAACTTAAGCTAATTCCAAAAGTGAAAGATCTCTGCACCTTTCCATGTTGCAAAGGACAAATGTCTGCCAAGAATTCATTCAGGCCACATTTTGCCTCTAGAAGGATAATCTAGGTATTTGTGGACAGTTCATAAGCATAATTTTAAAAAGGATGCATTTTGCTTTGTCTTCAACACGGGACACCATTCGCGGTACTTTTTATTAAAATCAGCAACACAGAATCATAAGAGTTGAAAGGAACTGTCAAGCTCCTAAAGTATTTCCCACAAATAATTGTCCAGCCTCTGTTAGAACACATCCAACTCAAGAAAGCCCACCATTTCCCTCCATAATTGGTTCCACTTTCAAACTGCTCTTACTATTAAAATATTCTTAACATTCAATTAGAATATGCCTTCCTATAACAAGAACATTATTCCACATTCTGTCTTTTGATGGAGAACAGGCTATCTTGTGTAAGACACTCCTTCAGGTACTGTTATGACTATGATAACTTTTCTCAATTGCTTTGATTGTAATACATTTTATGCATGGTGTGTTATTGTAAGCTGCTAAAGTAATGTACGGGAAGCTATATAAAAAGGAAGGGAGGGAGGGAGGAAGGAAAGATACTGAGAGATACTAAAGTTTTCTACTGGATCACTGGCCACCTAGTTCAAACTCTGTTCCTAAGAGAAGAAAGTCAGGTGCAGCTGAGAATTTCATAAAAGTGGCATGATACACACTGTTATGTACTGAAGGCACACTGGGAAACCTATATTTTTGAAGACCTAGAATACATTGTTTATGTATAGTATTAGGAATAAATAACCTCTAAATCAGCCTTCCCAAATGAATGTCCTTCAGAGAATTCCTGTAATCGAGGAATTATAGAACTATGGAAGTAAAAATCTTTTACATTGTGAATGTACCATTTCAGAAATACTTTTAGATAAATGTTATGCTCTTTTTAAAACAATTCATACACTATGTTCTATGGTAAAAAATGCTGATTGTAAGGGTTTTGGAGTATGCTTACATTTCCCAGCAACGTCTAGTTATTGTACAATAAATATTGACGCCTGTGAGATTGACAAAACAATTGAAATAAAAGATGATTACCCATTTCCCCAACAAGTTTCTTCTTTCTTCAAATACCTGTAAAGAAATAAAACTAATTTTAAAATTACTTTTTCTAAGATTCAATAAGAAATGATTCATTACATTATTAGAAACAATTAAGGAAATGAAGCTGTCAGAGGAACTTGATAAAAGAGGCAATTCTAATTTAAGAAATGATTGGAATCCTATCTGCATCAGAAGACCTTGGGCAATACAATTTTCAGTTCAATACAATGATTCAAAAAACATCACATGACCACATTATTTAGTGATGAGAATCCTGGGATCTCCTGGATGCTTTTGTAACCGCAAAACACAGAGGAAGACACAGAAGTCCCAGGTAAGGAGTTCAGGCATGCCACAGAGGGCTGTAGAGTTTGGGGAGAACCAGTCTTGGCCAAAAGTGAATTGAGGAAGGCCTGACATAGGCTATGTGTGGGTGGGAGGTTGCTGTGGGAAAAAAGGAGGGATGTCTATGGAGATTCTATCATCCAGGTCATGATTGTCTCAAAGGTACTTTTTCAAAAAGCAACTGGATTTTGTTTTTCTTTGAAGACATTTTGCTTCTCATCCAAGAAGCTTCTTCAGCTTCTTGGATGAGAAGCGAAATGTTTTCAAAGAAAAACAAGGAAGTCTAGTTGCTTCTTGAAAAAGCACCTTTGGGGAAAAATGAGGGAGTGTCTTGCAACTTTTCCTGCTGGTTTCCTCACTGAGTTTGCTTGTGGGAAGCCCACAGTGAAGTTTGGAAATGTGATCATGCAATTACGGCTCAATTTATAGTCTCAATGTATGTGAAGGATATCAAGTTTAGAAAGTCTGAGGTATTGCTATAACACCAATTACCTGGGTTCTATCTAGGACAACTTTCCAAGCAGAATATGGGCTTATTAGAATCACACAAGAATGATCTTGATACTGTTGCTGCATAACATGCTGGAGGCCTGCATACTTGTTAAGAAAGTGGGCAAGGACACAAATGTTTCATAATTTATAAAGTTCCTAAAACTTACCTTAACATTCATGAGCTGATGATTCAGTGGTGTCCAGGTGCTCATCTTTGTTTGCATCTTGGGCCCATTTAGGTTTTTGGGAGGTGCAAATGCCATCTCTTTTTACATAGAAAAGGAGCCAAAATAATTAAAAATGGCAATTAATGATATTTGAAATATATATTTGGCAAATATATATTTCAGTTGGACATCATAAATTTCATAATGATAAAAGCTATTCAAAGTGGGAGATGATAGACCCTTATTTGTTGGAAGTGTTTAGTCACAGGCTGATACTGTAGTATAGAATTCCTTATTCCCACTGGATAGGGAATAAGACTAGATGATCTCTAAATTACTTTGTAGCTCAATGATTGTAAATGAACATCCCTTAATCTTTTACTCCTTAAATGTTGGCATTATTGTTGCCAGAATTCTAAGTTAGCATGTTGGTTGGGAATTCTGGAAGTTGCAGTCACAAGTGCAACATATCTAAAAGGTGATAAATTGGGCAAGGTTGAACCAAATGGATGCGCAACAGTGATCTCTTATCTTAATTATATCACAATTCTACTGTTGCAATGAACTTAATGTAGGTCTAATCTGATGTAACGTTCCGTTAGTTTCAAATACATCATGCTATTAACGTTAATAGCTGATGGTGAAAAACCTTCACAGGTTACCAGTTGTTTTCTTTGGCAATTTAAGTAACTGGTATGTTATATGTATATAATTTAGCCTGGATCCAATCCAGAATAACAGCCTCTGTAGTTCCTGATGGTTTACTGCAATGGGTTTCAGCCTATGGACTATAAACCAATAGTAAAAGTAAGGATATTTTAAGTATACTAATTATTATGTGTGACATAAATATTTGTTTAAATGACCCAAATTACCCAAGAAAACCAAAGCTCATATTTGGCACATAACATAAGCTACTAGATAAGAATCTTGGCTCATTTAGTCCAGCACTCTGTTCTCAAAGAAAGCAACCAACTGCACAAAGAAGCCAGCTAGAACCCCAGCAGATTTGGAGGGGGGTGGCTTGTCTTCTCCTGGATATTCCAACTATTTCTCCTAAGTTTTTTTCTTATAGGACCTTATCATTCTGCTTGTTCTCCTCAGGTCATTCCCACCTACAAATATTTCTGCCACACTACTCTAAAGCACATTTTTCGGAAATGCAAGAAATCAATGATATTATTACAACATCAAAAACGTAACAGAATTGGATGGTGATTCCTAGAAACATAAAAATATCCATATTGCAAATTGCAATCAAATTAGTTATAATTGAGCTGGAATGCTACAGTTTTTGTGAGATAGCCTTGATATATGCTTGTGTTCTACTCATGAATAGTAGGGTTGTACAAAATCTTAGAAAGAGGTGAATTGCAGCACATACTTTTTTTCGAATTATGAAAGCAGCCACATTTTCTCCTGGCTACTATGGCTGCTTCATAAGCAGTTTGCAGATGCCTCTATGTAAGGCTGTTTTAACAATTCAAAATTGTACTTTTGTGTATTGTGAAGTATCTGTTTTGAAGGATTAGCAATTAGGGAATGGAACAACAAGATATCTACAGTATTTTTAGCTATGTCGCTTTACAATACCAAAAGACTGGAATCTGAAGTCCCAATAAACCTCACAGAAAGGCAAGGAGCCAAGGTAAGCTGTTCACAGACATAATTTAATTATATTTAAGAAAGATTAATTACTATAATGCTTGTATCATATTAACTAAAGTCATTAGACTGATTTTTTTTTTTTGCATTGTGCTAATCCCGGTTTAACTCAGCAGAAATGCTAAACTGGGGCTTCCAAGACACACAGGCTTTACAAGTAAGAGGCTGTACTTTAAATGGTTGAATAAATCAGTGTATTTAATTTAAGGCGGTAAAATTCATCAGTTAATATGTAATCATGGGATTGATTCCATCTTTGTTTTCATACATATTGTTTTTATTAGACTATGATTTCAAAATACAGGGAAGAAAAAAATCATAAGAAAAAACATAGGATACAGTATGTAAACTAAAACAGGGAACTGCCCTTGCATGTGAGTAAGGCAATTTTACCTACCCATGTTTCCCCGAAAATAAGACTGGGTTTTATTTTCTTTTGGGCCCCAAAATAAGAGTTTATTTTGGGGTGTGTCTTATTCCCCCACCCCCCATGTACAGGGGGCCCACTTCTGCTTGCTCACAATGGGGCAATAGGCCATGTGGCACACCAGTGCCACTGCGAGGCAGGAGGGTGGAGATGCTCCACGCGGCCCAGACAAGCTTACCTCAGGGCCCCTGCAGCCAGGCCACTCACGTCCCAACACCTGCCTCGCCTTATGGCCGTGGCACCAACACACTGCTCCGCCTCCTGCTCCGCGAGCAAGCAGAAGAAATGTGGTCTCCTGTTGCACATGGAAGCTGCCACGAGGCAAGTGTCAGAGCATGGATGGCCTGGCTATGGGGCCCTGAGGTAAGCTGGTACGGGTGGATGGGACAGGCGCAAGTGTAAAAACATGCCAGGGCTTATTTTCAGGATAGATCTCATTTTCAGGGAAACGGGTATATAAATATTGGAACTAAGAAAAGAGGGAGGGCAGAATGGCTTCAAGAGAAGGTTTTCTTCAGCAATGACTTTGACCCATTAATATAAATTTATGTGTAATATACAGGATATTGTCTTCTATTGCAACCTTTTTCAATTTCCTCATTCCTTCCATTAGTGGGTGGCCATAAACTTTAAACAATGAAATCTTTTGTTTTCTCCAAAAAATCTATTAAGAAAGGAAAAACAGTACCTAAGTATGAGCTTTCTAGCTGAGAGAAACTGGAGTTTACGATAAGCTATATTTTAATGTTAACTGGAGAGCATACATCAGGTGAAATCAAGAAATATTGAAACTTATATAAAACAGAAGAAACAAAAATGTTGCATCAAAGATTTGTAAACTAATTCTGAATTAGGAAAGTAGAGAAATCAGCTTATTGTAGTATCTTCTAGTAAACATTCTCCCCAAAACAACAATTTCATGATTTGATTTATAGTTCATACCCTGTTATTTTAGCTTCAGTGTTTGTATTTCACTTCTAATTGATATAACAGTTTTGTCTTTAAATAAGTGCAATCCACTTGCAATTATTTCTTTGTACACAGGAAAGGGTTTTGATATACTTGTGATTACTCAATATTTTCAGAAGTACTTTGAGGTTTTGAAACTTGGATAAGTATATGTGTCCCTTAATTATTATTTAACATTCATAGTGAATGATCTTATTTTCTTTACTGTGACTTTCTGAATAAACCCCATAGGCTGAGCTCATGCAACATTCTGAACTGCCTCAAACTAAACATATTAACATGATAAATAAACAAGTCATTCCCAATTCCTATTAAAATTATGTTATTTAGGGCTCCCTTATGCTATTAGGAATATCTGTATATGTTCAAGACATTAGTTTAGACAAGGCTGATTTTATAGCCAGATGTTATTTTATGTATTATTCATACTTTTGAAATTTAAGTCTCTAAGTTCTTTAATATATAAATTTAGGGCTTTTAACAAGAAACAGTTTAGATTGAATGCCACTGAGTTCTAACAATATTAATAAAGTAATAAAGGCTTGGAAGGGGTGGTAGTATCTAGAATATGTCCCTAAAGAATTTTCAAATATAGTTAATTCAAATTTATCCCACCTTGTGTATACTGTACATAAAACATGATTTAAACAGACTTTCCTTCTAAATTTGGTCCATATATTTTTTTCCTTATGTTCAGTCGTGTTCAATTCTCAGAGACTATCTGCACAATTCCTTGCAGTTTTCTTGACAAGGTTTTTCAGAATTTGTTTGCCATTTCCTCCTTTCTAAGGTTGAAAGCCAGGCACTGGCCCAAAGTTATCCAGTAGGCTTTTTGCTTAAGGAGGAACTATAACTCCCAGTCTCCCAGTTTCTAGCCTGGTATCTTAACCACTACACCTCTCTTGCATAATAAATACAACTGGTAATTCTATATTTTAAGGGATTACTCTACCTTTCAATCTTCGTGTCATTTCATGAAACCTTGTACACTATTCAATGATTTTTTCCTGATCCAGAAATTAAGAATTTAATTACAAAAAAAGTTATGATTTACAGTATAAGGAAATGTGGGGTTTAATCTTTCTCATTTCCAGTGAAAGAGTGGAACTTTGCTTCTTGATAAAATCAGTAACTTTACAGAAAATTAAAGAAAATTTTCTTTCTGGAAAGAAATAGCTTAAATTCAATTCACTTCTGGGCTTAACTTCAGAATTATTTCATTGTGGAAATCTAAGCAAATATGAGGATCTTTTTTTAAAGCAGCATTAATTTTCCTGTATATATTGCAGAATATATATGGAAAGAAAAGTACTGATTCCTTCATTAATGGAAAATATATATTGAAAGAGAATCTTAAAACACCTAATCAGCTTATTTTTTTAGCATCAATTAATACAAGGGTGTCAAAATCAAGGCCTCGGGGCCAGATCCAACCCACAGGGTACTTAGATCTGGCCTGCAGGGCCGCCCTGACCAGCCCACAGTGCATCTGCCAGTGAAAACGGAGCTTGGGAGGGCTGTGTGCGGCCTTGACATGAGTGACGCCAAGCTGGTCATGTCTACCCTGGCCACACCCACCCCAGCCCCCCAAGATCAAACACAACCCTGATGCAGCCCTCAATGAAATCAAGCTTGACACCCCCACATTAATATAAGTATTAGGGTTTTTTTGTACTGATAATTTTTCTTTAGTGAGATTATTTGAAACTATAAATTTATGGGGAACCAGATTGTTGGGGGCAATAAATTGGCTCTGTAAAACACTTAGAGAGGGCTGTAAAGCACTATGAAGTGGTATATAAGTGTAAGTGCTATTGCTATTATGTTATCTAAGCTTTTAGAACCTAAGATGGCTATATCTAACATTAACATGAATAAATGAAGCAGAACCTTCCCTGTCCCTTCAAATCTGCTCCAATAGGTTCCTCAACCCAGCAAAGCAGTCTGAAGCATGTTTGAGAGAAATCCATTCCACTGGTAGATGTCACAGACAAATATGCTCTCTCTTATGGAGTATCCAAAGTATTAAAAATCTCTTAATCTAGACAAAAGTTCTCTCTTTTGGCTTTGAAACTGAAGATTGGGCTCGTGCCCAATTCATGCAGTACCATGTAAGGCCTACCTGATGTCAGTTTTCTATTGACAATAAAAGTGGCCTTGAAAGTTGACAACAGAGATGTTCTGGCCCTGGATTTCCTGACCTCCTATGTCAGGCCTCTGAAAACAAGTAAAAACAAGTTTTAAAAGATCTATTAATTTGGATATATTGTCATTATTTGCTGAAGTTGTTATCTGTATTTGTACCATGTCCCCCCCGTAGAGATCCCAACAAAGAAAAAAAAATGAGGTCTGCATCTCACTGCAATCATAAACTCAATGTCAGTAATGATATGCTAGCATAATTAACAATAGTAAAAATAGCAGTTATACAAGCAGTGATACTACTATAGATTAGAAACATAATTCCTCAAATAGTAGGTGGAAAACATTTTCTAGATAACATCAAATACATTTAGATAACTTCCAAATAATGAAAATGCTCTAAAGTATTATTTGTGTTCTTTACTAATTGGAAGATGTAATAAAAGAAAATAATTAAAATTCTATGCTTACAATCTTTTGTTACTTAATGCGTATTGTACTGAATTTAAATTTGAGGAAAAGTTAGATTGTTCTCATATACGAATTTGTATATATAAAATTCCTCCTCAATTTTGTTTTCACTAAAAAAATGGAGGATATACTGTAGTGTACAGGCTCTTTTCTCAATGTTAGTGATATATGGATAAGGCTACTATTTAAAATAACCCAATATTGCTAATACTAATAATGTAGATTTATTTTAAATAGTGACTACCCTGACACGTCTCTATATAAATATTATAAATGTGTTTCAGAAGTAATTATCCCATTCTCCATTTTCTATTCCATTTTTTTTTTTGAGGAATTCAGAGCAGCAGATTTCAATCCATCTGCCCACTAACACTGTCAAATAGATAAAGATGTAAGACAGAGGCCTTCCAAGATCACAAATCTTAAACTCAAGGTCCTAATTCAATTACTTTTTTTAATTCGATATCTCATATTTCTTTGCAACATGTCCAAAGCAGCTTGCAAGGAAAAAAAATAAGTAATAATATAAATAATTTCTTATACTTATTTTCACAACATAAAAACAGGCATTGTAATAATCTCCTTTTAAACATAGGGTATAATTTCAAGCAAAGCAAAAAAAAAATGTAGCAGCGTTGAATTAAAAATGGTTATTATATATGTCAAGATGTGTAGAGGGAACTTGTGCGTCTGTGGGGTCCTTGGTGCTCTGGTAAGTTTGTTTTCTTGCAGACATTTCATTACCAAAGTAGGCAACATGACTTATCCCATAAGGACCCAAGGCTCAACTCTGAGCTAGAAATATTCTCTTCTAACAGCACGACGATTTGGATGGATGGCTTGCCACCATACAAGCTCTCACCTGTTCAGTTTGAATCTTTAACGCTTCAGCAACGCCATTAACGATGGCGAGGGCGAGAGGGCCATTAAGGACGTGGTTGTCTTCTTCCACAACTCCCCCACCATTCACACTCCACACAACGGCCTAGTCTCTTGTACAGCACTCCTTCCTCCACCGCCGCCGCCTGCGAGTTGATTCTTTTCGCCATGGAAACCGTTGCCTAGTTGCAGAGGCCCATCCGAAGCGCCGTGTCCTCCTCCCCCCCCCTTCTTTTGTTCTACCTAGTAACCAAGAGAGAGTGGCGGCGGGGATCGGTATTTCATTGGCTACTTTTTTTTCCCTATTCTTTCTTCGTCTCTCTTTCTCTCACTCACTCACTCACTCACTCACTCACTCCCCCCCCCCACCGCATTCAAGACTCGTGAGGGGGCGGGGCAGAGTGTGAGGAGAAAAAGGCGCGGCGGCGGCGGCCGTTGAGGAAGTTGTTCGCCGGCATATTGTACTCGATGGACCTGGAGTGTCGGTGGCACCTGAAGGAGGAGGCAAAGGAGCCGGAGGCAGGTACAGTAAACGGCGGCGGAGAAAAGGGATTGGGGGGAGGGGTGTCTTTTATCCTCCTCCTGCTCCTCGTTCCTCAGCCACCTTAAAAAAAGAAGGGAGTCCTTAATTTTCTCCCAAAAAGAAGTGTGAACGCTCCGCTTTCTTTTTCTTTTGTGTGGAGACCGGTTTCTCTCGCCCCATAGTAGCCCCATAGTAGCTGTCCGGCCCCCTCCTCCCCCTCAGCCAGGCCATTTGTGTTGGACTACAGTGCCTAACATCCTCAGTCTCGGCAACCAAGGGCGGGTTGCCTTCTCTTGCTCGCTTCTTTAGGACAATAAAAACGTGATCTCAGTCTCTCCTTGCGCGACCGAGGAGGTTGGAGTTAAAAGGGCTGCAGGTATCTCTCTCTTTCTCTGCCGCGCTCCCGTTTTCTTGGCCCCTTCTCTCTCTCTCCCGTATTCTCCCATATCTTCGGGTCAAAGTGGGCTTGGCACTTGAAAGACGAGACAAATGGAGTACATTATATACCTGATTATGCTCTATCTTTGTAGATGGGAAAAGAAAGGGGGAGGATTAATGGAGGAGGCTTTCCGTCTTTGTTTTTCCCCAGTCATTTTTCGTGCCTACCCCCCGTAGAGGATATGAGGGTGCAGTTACATACATCGTGAAATAATAGTTATTGTTTATTATTGTGACCAATAATTTTTTTTGAAGCTTTTTATATTTGACTGAACCTAGGCCTCCAAAGTGGCTATCAAAAAAAAAAAAACCCAAAAAGATTTTTAAAGTGATATTTAATTAAAGGTCAAATTTTTAATGTAACTGAGCTTGCCTGTACAGAACCTCATTCTGGGGGGCGGGGGGGGGGGGGGAGGGAGCAATTAAAGAAAACACAATCTTCTTTTTGATTTACTGTCATGCCTAGCATATGTTGGAACTGAAATAAGGAGGAATGTCTAGTGAATTATTTTCACCAAGGATGTGTTTTGCAGGAGCTAGAACTAATCCTGGGTCGGAGTTGATTTAGAATAATCTTTTCAGATGGAGAATCTGAAAATTCTCAATCTCCACTGAGAAATTGATAATTCCAAATTATCAATAGTGCACAAAGAAAAACAATGAGTTGCAAAAACAAATGCAATAATCCCTTTGCTTCTTACTCTTTCTCTAGAAGAAAGACAGGGGAAACCCTTTCTGTGGATTGCCTTTCAGTCTTACTGGTGCTGGGAAAGAAATTGTAGAGCAAATCCTCTGATCCCATAAAACAATTTTCCTATTTTTATGATATCTTAATACTGTCCACACCATAATTCTGGCAGCAAATATATTTTACCTAACCACTTTTGTCCTGCTTTAATTTTTCCCTGGAATGATAGGAGCAAGTGCGTGCTTCATAGGAAAACTAAAATATTAAATATGCAAGAAAATGAGATAGATTAGTGTATGCAGAAGGAGAAAATTACTAGTTAAATTTTGTTGACTGCCATACAAGGCATTGATTGAATACTAAGGAACATGTATGGGAAAGTTTTCCATTTCAGCAGATGATAGCATAGAGAGTGAATTTCCATTTCAGTAGATGATAGCATGGAGAGTGAGTTTTCTTTTTTAGTTTATGAGATAATTCTTTAGAAGATATTATAGGAGAAGACTCTAAGCAAAGATTATTTAATGTGAATTACTATTTTTATTTCAATGATGCAATCAATGAAAGATTCCCAAATCACTACTTTGTAAACTTTTGGCAGTTGTGGACTCCTAAATAAATATTTGGAAATAATAGATACCTAGTTAAACAAATTCCGTCTTTCTCTATTTTCATCTGCAAAATTAAGACCAATTTTTCGATGAATAAGATCATGATTATAGTTACATTTGTGTACGCTTCCCTGTCCTCCCTGTTTGAAAGATATTTTAAGCTAAATTTTCAACCAAAAAATCCCCAAATTTAGTATACCTTTTCACTCTTAGATTATTTTGTATATCCAATGCCATAATATTATTTTTAGCACAAACATAATGGAATGATCTTCTGTAGAAATCTCTTGAGTACTAAGATGATGGGCAAATTGATCTCTATTCTGTGCCCTAAATTGATCTCCACTCTTTGTCTGTTAAGATACTCATATATGTATTTCTATTTGTATATTTCTTTTTGAATTACTTATGTGAGATCACACTTGCAGTTAGCACCCACTTACAGACTCAGTCACATGAGATCTATTTGCTGCTGTTGGTTTTATGAATTGTGGGGTTTGTATTGCTACTTTTATCAACTGTATGCTTCAATGAACCTTTTTTCATCCACTGATCCATTTTCATGAACTAGCTGAACTTGCAGAGAATCTACCGTAGGAGATGGGCACTGAGATGGTTAGCAGACTTTGGTTTAGGCTCCTCACTAGCACCGAGGATGGTGGAAAGTTGTAGTTGACAATCTGGTAGACTTCTGCAAACCACTGATTATTTGACAAGACCATGATATGGGAATCATTGAACTATTTTTTTTTAGTGCTTTAAGAGATTATGCTCTATTTTGTGCTTCTGCTTTCTTTTAGAAACAAGACAGTAGCTACAAGAATAAAACAAACCTGAATAACAGAATTGGAAGGGACCTTGGAGGTCTTCTAGTCCAACCCCTGCTCAGGCAAGAAATACTATACTGTATCAGACAAATGGCTACCCAATGTCTTCTTTAAAACCTCCAATAGTAGAGCACTCACAACTTCTGGAGGCACACTGTTCCCCTGATTAACTGTTCTCAACCTTGAGAAATTTCTCATTAGTTCTAGGTTGGATCTCTTCTTGATAGGTTTCCATCCATTGTTGTCCTGCCTTCAGGTGCTTTGGAGAATGGGTTGACATCCTTTTTTGTGGCAACCTCTTACTAGACATGCCCAGGTCCTGCAACAGTTCTTCATATGTTTTAATCTCCAGTCCCTGAATCATCTTTGTTGTTCTTCTCTGCACTGTTTCTAAGGTTTGAATATCTTTTTGGTACTACGGTGGACACAATATTCCAAGTATGGTCTTACCAAAGCATTTTAAAGCAGTACTAACATTTCATGTGTCCCTGATTCTATCCCTCTTGTTCATGTAGCCTAGGATAGATTAGTGTGACAATTAAGGAACCTGATTTCTCTTTCCTACTTAGGTCACTGATTGTTCTTTCACACTTAAGTTGCAACTGAAATAATTTTCAAAACTGGCAGTTTACTGTTGAAACATTAAAATTTGTATCACTAACAACTGATAGAATGCATCTTCATCTAAGTTCCAGAAATAACATTTTCATTATTGTCGCTAGTGATTATATGAATGATCTCAGTAATATATAGAAATATTGAGGTTTTTTTCCTGAGTAGTTTCATGATCTGTACTGTCATCTATAATCGGAGTTGTTTATGTGCATGATTGTTGTATATGGAGTACAATGTGAGTGGCAGCACAGTTTAAATAATTGTGATGAGATTAAAAAACTGATTGTGCTGTTGGAATTAAAGTAGGAATGTTTTATTTTAGCTATCAATTCATAATGTATTGGGCAGGATGGTTGTTACCCCCTATAAAATTTGGGCATCTGTTTTTTTTACTATTGTCACTTATTTATTAATTTCATTTATTTATTTATTTTTGAAGTGTAAACAAAATTGTTTGGAGATGAGAACACTCTAAGTTATGTAAATACATAAATGAAAGTTTCTTAGTTGTATATTTTTGAAGATCGTAAATGCTGAATCTCTCAGTAAAGCCTGAAAGCTTAATTTAATTGCCAGAGACCCTGTAGGAAATATCACCAAAATGTTTAATATGACAAAAATGAACATTATTAAATGGTCTGGAAATAATTATATTAATTCTGTTTTAATTGAAAAAATACCTTATATTTTTATCTTGATCCTATATACTTTTTGGCCTGTAAGTCATAGATATCTGGAGTGATGAAATATGTTCAGGACACAAACCCTGATGCTGTGTACTTGTGTCATGGTATAGTACCTGAGTAAAGAAGTATTTCAGTTGAATTACATCATGATGATGTGACACATTTCATCATTTGTTCCCACTTACTTGTTCTTATGGAAGTCTGTATATTGATTCGCAAGATATAATCTTAAAACCAAATGTAATGGCCATACACAACAAAAGCAGTTTTGTTACAGAAACATGAATATAAATAATAGTAAATTACAGAAATTTTATTCTAACATTTGTGGCCTAAATACCTCAAGTTGTATTAAATATGTTTAGAAAATAATGAAGTTTTAATAGCAGATTAAAATTTCATCTGCCCCTTTTATTTACTGAGATTGAGACTCAGCATACTGTTATACAGTTGATATAGATTTGCCAGCCAATCTGTTTGAATGTGCCAACTGCCATCTTTTTAAGCCAAATTTGTTTTCTAGGCAGAAAATATTTCCTTTGGAGAAAAGAACCTTCATAAGTAAAACTGCATTTTGAAAGGGATGGTAAAAGTAAATCAACTAGAAAGTGAAGACTAAAGTTACCTTCCTCTTTTATTAACTATGATTTCTTGGATGTTTCTGTAATTAGTAAAGGCAAATTGGTACATTATCTTGAATAAATTCACAATAAGTAATACATCAGTTTTCACCTATATATATAGAACTTTATATTATACTTGTTATTAAGGGCTACTAGCCATAATGGTAAATATTACCTGCTATTCCAGATTTTGCTCTTAAATACCACTTTCCATGAAGAAATGTTGTAAAAGTAAGGCCATTCTTAGCTTCTCTGAATCATAGGATAGTAGATTAGATAATCCCTTTTTGCATCATATGAGAATTCGTATATTACCATATCAGGCTGACTATAGGAAATGAGGTTCTAATCAGATTCCATTCCTTATCTGCAGTCTGAAAAATGCTAAAACCGTTATGAGAGGATATTTGTCATTCTTAAATTTTTATAACTGTATTAGTAAAAACGTGTTGTTCTTTATAGATAATTATTTTATGTAACAGTGCCTCTGTTTAAAGAGCAATCCAATACAAGTCAGCTTAGATATAAGGATTCCTAAAATAAATTCTAAACTGGTGCAAGAATCCTTCATCATATATACCTTTACTGTATATATAAATACTAGTTTTCTGTTTAAACAGTACTAATTATGTTTGAACATGAACCTCATCTGAAAATCATCGTTGGTTTTTTTATTGTTACAGTTAATTCTTTTGGATGATCGCTAATTCTAATCATGTGCAAGAGTCAATATATTTTTCTGAAAAAAAGATGTCCTAGTTTACTACCAAAATATATTAAAGAGAGAAGATTCTCTTATTTCAGTAAATCTGAAATAAACTTCTTGCTTTAATGATAAATCATTAGTGGAAAACATTTATTTATTTGTTTGTTTATTTATTGAGGTACTGCACATCTTATACTCAAATCCAAGTTTTCCTGGATTAACTATATTTTTGCCTGACATTTTATTTTAAAAATCACTATTAAACATGACAAACAAAATTACCCTAATACCATGATGGCGAACCTGTGGCACACGTGCCAGAGGTGGCACATAGCGCCCTCTCTGTGGGCACACAAACTGTGGCCCCAGTTCAGCTCCACCATGGATATGCGCATGCCTCCTGGCGGCCAGATGGTCTTCGGGTCTCTGTCATGGGGGGAAAGCAGGAAGCGGGTGGGGGGGGTGCATGCATGCAGGGAACGGGGCACATGTGGGTGTGGGTGTGTGTGCATTGCATTTGGGTGCTTTGGGCACTCAGTCCGGAAAAAGGTAGCCATCACTGCCCTAGTACATGTAATATTTATAGTGAAGGGGCTATTTAGTCCTGAGGATTAAATTTCAGAGAAACATCATTCTATCTCCAAAGTTATGGAAGAAAAATGCATTTAATCTGGTATCTGGTTTCCTGTAGTGATTTACTAGATAGTTTTTGAAAATGCAGCGAGGTTTGGGAAGAAATGTATCTTTTGCTTCTTAAGCAGTTTTTCATTTGAAATCTCATATTAGATATCCAATAGTACAGAATTTGCAGAAAGTAGATAGAATTTTTATTCTCTCCCTGTATTCCTATAATAAAGATGAATTATGAGGGATTCAGGTCAGATAAACATTGTATCACATATTAAATTATGGAATTTAATGCCATATGATAGAGATAGTTTCATATAAACAAATATTATATTCTTATCATTTAATTATGTTTCATGTTTTCCCTGTCTTCAAAATTCTATGTTTAGTACTTTCATTGTGTTTCTTCCGCTTTTAGATTTGTTTTCAAAGGAGGAAATTAATATGTGTTGGTAATCTATAGATTAATCTACAGACTGGGGAAACAAACATAAATAAATAATGAGAATGTGGTGTTTGGTTATATAAAGCTATCTTGGTCATGTTTTGTAGAATTCATGCTGATTTGTTCTAACCTGCAAATTCTTCTAAATTGAATTATTCAATTGGCTTATTGCTTGATCTTCTCTGCAATAGCCATGGCTCTATTTCAGTTGTTCTATAGCAGGGGTGTCAAATTCGTGGCCTGTGGGCCAGATCATGTCATGTGCTGGCCACACCACCTCATTTTAGTGAAGGGGAAAAAGACACAATATGTCATGTGATGACAATGTGACGACGCAAGTTTGATACCCTTGTTCTATAGCCTCTGCAATTCCTTTGCTCTCCAGGTTGTATTTCATGCACAGAGTAGTTTTGATTTTCTTATTACAAATAGTCCTTGAGTTATAACCATAATGGAGCCTGCCCATCACTGTCATAACTTGTGATGGCCATAAAGCAGAACAGTCATATGAGCAATCCAATTTTATGATCTTTTTTCTGTGGTCCTTAAGCAAGTCATTGCACTTATTAAGCAATGTTGCAGTTGTTAGGTGAATGCTACAGTAGTTAAGCAAACCAATGGTTTATTATGGATGTGGTTTGCCAAATGCAGAAGTAAATGTTGGTTTTTGGCAAAATCATAATAAAACTTGGTCACATGATCATGGGATGCTACAAAGGGCTGTAAATGGTGTCCAAATCCTAGTCATGTAACGATGGGGGTGGAGGGAGACAACCATCAGAAATTTGAATCCAGATCATAAATATCCCTTAGGGTAAGTGATCCATTGTACGTCAAAGACTAGCTGTTTTCTAGCTTCCTTGTCTCAAATTCTTCAAATTCCTCAAATTTATGCACATTTTCTTTATCCAGATCCAAGTGCATTTTCCATTTAGCCATTCATAATGACTTTATTACTTCATATTTTAAGCCCCAATTCTTCTTTGATTACATCAGATATAGCATACATCAGCTGGATCATTTGGGTCACAGTTTAAACAGCTTCATTAATATTTTTAGTGTTATAGCCACAGTCTTCTTTTAATTTGATTCAATTTTGCCAAACATATTCTTTTGGCTTCTTTCATTTGGTCTTTGAATTCCCAACTAGGTCTTGATTAGCTAATAA
Organism: Masticophis lateralis; assembly: GCA_030761175.1. Classification (NCBI taxonomy): domain Eukaryota; kingdom Metazoa; phylum Chordata; class Lepidosauria; order Squamata; family Colubridae; genus Masticophis; species Masticophis lateralis. The sequence continues at coordinate 27,952,529 of JAUDYJ010000001.1, forward strand.
TAGCATTTGCAGTTCTTTAGCAGTTTTTTCTCCTTGTTTATCACTGAAATCAATAGTTTCTTTACTTTCTACTATATGTCGCTCACTCTGCAAATTCATAGTTCTGAATAAATCTGAATTTATTTTTCAATTGTTTCCAGTTCAGTATTGATAAAAATTTGTGTTTCAGAATTACACCTTTTGGTCTATAAATTATTAATTACTAAATGAAAATGTCTTTTTTCCCAAAGCTGGTACATTCACTTTTGAAATCTGAATTTCAATGGTTCTGATTGGTAAAAACTTTTCATAATTGACTAATTTTCTTCCTTTGACCAAATTCTTTGTTTTTGATTGCCTTCCTGTCAACCCCGTACCTAGCAGGGGGAATTGAGCCTTATAGCACATTTGTCAATGAATACCTAGGAGCCATAGCATCCGATGTGACTTTTGTTCATCTGGGCAACAACTGATCCAGCATGAAATTCAGATTATGTATTCTCACAGCATTGAATGGGGTTTTTTGGAACAGACCTAGTCTTCAATTGATATGGTTGCACCTGTTCAGCATAGCCCTTGACATCACTAAAGAACCCAAGCCCTTCCACTATGATGAAGTACTATTCCTTTGGAGGGGACTTTTATTTATGATTGGTCACATAGACAACCCAATATTTAGGCTGGATTTGGTATTTTTATTGAGTGCTTTCCAAGGACCTGGAATAGACAAATGTTTGATAGTGTTAGAGATATCATTGCACAATTGCAAGTAATGCATCTTTCATATATTAGGCATACATCTAATAAGCAATTAAGTATTTTATTTATTGCATTTCTATCTCCTATTTATTTAGAAGTTGATGGCAGTGTACAGGGACCTCTCTTTATTTGTATCCCAACTTTATTATTTTTTTAAAAATAACTCAATGTGGCAAACATATCCTATTTTCTCCACAACAACCCTGTGAGGTGGGTTTGGTTGAAAGATAGAGACAGACCCAAGGTCATTCATCTGGCTTTCGTGGCTAAGGCAGAAGTTGAAGTCACAGTCACTTACTTCTAACCTGGTGTCTTAAACAGGCACTCAACTGGCTCTTTTATATCAATTATAAAGTTTCTCCTCATATTGTATAAATGTTTCACCTTTACATCAATTATATCCCTATGACAACCCTATGAGTAGATTGGGCTACAAAAGAATGATTGCTCCAAAGCCATTCTTGGTGCTCCATGGTCAGAACTTGAGCCTATATCTTTTTAATCGATGTCCAGTACTAGTCTGAACTTTAATAAAGTATTTATGTTCTTATCCTTAGATTATTGATAGAAGAAAAAATGCTGTCAACATGAAGTCTGTTTGGGAATGCGGTTAGTCGATAAATTATGATGATACAATACAACTTGCATGGTGGTATGGAAGAAAAAAACAAGACAAAATATCTTATTAGTGTTATGGAAATAAAAGTATTCTACTCGACTATGCTAAAACCTATTAGTGTGAAGAGTTATTCAGTCTCTGAAGAACTTTAAGATAAAAAGTTGAAATATCCAGCAATGTCTGATAAATAATTTGGAGACCCTCATGACTGTTGCAGAAGAATGGCTGTAATTTGGATGATCCATTATCTTTGGCTTTTGGCAGTTCTAGCAAGATGCAGTGGTGGCCACAGCCTATTCTCATGTGAACCCATAATCCTGAGGATGTGCCAAGATCTTCCGTACAATACCACATTTATGCCTAACCTTTTGAATCATTATGATCAACAAACAGCAGCTCTAGCAATGGAAGTAAGTATTTACATTCAAAATATAAATCATTACAGTTGTTCAGAATTATTAACAAAAAACAAATGTACTACTTTTTTGCTATTTGGGGGTATTTACAAAGCATGAAAGCATAAAGATTGGTAATCTTTACAAAACAAATATTCTTCAAAGAATATATTTGCAACTAGAATGAAGCTTTTTGAAATTTTCATGGGAGGTTGTAATTGAGGCTGCAAAGATTCTTCTGGACATGTTAACTTATAAGATGATGAAAGTGCTGATGGTGAAAAATGTAGGGGAAGCATTATACATGTTGAAAGAGGCAAAATAAAACATACTGAGCTATACCAAATGGAAAATGAAGATATATCTAGTGCCTCATACCCTTTTTGTAGTTCATTAATCAGATCTGCACTGTTTCCAAGAAGGAAGGAGAAATGAAGGAATCTATTATTTTTTTCTAATATCCTTCTATAGCTGTTATAATGTAGACCAATTCCATAAGCACTCTTTCTACACAAAATGAATGGTGTAATCTATAAGAGGTAAGGCAAGAACTACCTGTTTCTGAGCTAAAGAAAATGATTATGTAAACATAACTCATCCACTTCCCAAAGCTATCAAATATCTGCCAAATATATATTAATTTATAAAAATGGCTGGAAGAAGCCTAGATTTTAAATTCTGCAGCATAAATGCATAAAGTCTCTCATTCCTTTGACTTGCAGTAGCCAATGTAATGTTCAAGGCTTTACTGTTAGCAATATTTCCAAGTACCGCTTGGGCATCCTCTGCCAAGTCTAGACAGGAGCTGAATTAAAAATTTCAAGTCCGGAGATCTGTGATTTACTTCTGGCTCTAGGCATGAATCTTGATATAATTTAACTTTAGTAAAATGATGTCTGCCCTCCAGTGCTATTTTCTTTTGCTCCTCTTCCTGTGTATTCTCAGAATCAATCCTGGAAGTTCAAAAGACCCTCTGAAGTAGAATTTAAGAACGTTCAATTAACCTAAAATTGTTTCCAGGTGGAAAAATACTGGAATCTGTTTAAAGACTTTTTGGTACTTAGCCTGTAGAAGGCTGATGACTGTACTTAGCTTGTTTGCTCTCATCTTTAAAGGATACAGGCCTACATATTATCTGATGCATGGTACTTGGTACCATGAGAATTATTACATTCAATCAAAATGAGATGCTTAGATATAGTTTATATAAAAATATAAATGGCATTTCTCCCTTGTAGTGGAGGTAGCGTCCAGGAATGGGTTGTCCTCGTCTGCTAGCCAGTATAAAAACACCCCAAAATTCACAATATATAAGCAGTAAAAATAAACATTCTGAAAGAATATATTATCATCTACTCTTCTAAGATGGAAAAAAATTGACTGCAGTATAGAAACTTAGTGGAAAAAACGTGCCTGAAGAATATGTATTTTCCTTCCATGCTTAGTCTCTTCTTTGTAAAACGTCCAATGCCATTATGAAATCTGAGATTTTACAAGAGGTAAATACTAGGATTTGACACAATAATACTGTCATTTCTTATCAACCAGTCAGTACTGACTGATATTAAAATTGTAGTATCCACACTCCCTCTAAAGCACTTTGTCCACACCATATCAGATCCCTTTAATTCTTCTGCAATTTTCCCCTGAGCTTGTATTTTTTGCAGGCTCAGAAAAAAGATGCAGCCCCACTAAGGAGGTACTGTTAGATACCTCATGTATACCCTCATTTATTCTGAAGCAGCTTTTTTACTTTTTATTAAAGTATTAATTAAATGTGTATATTGAATCCAAAGTAATCCACATGATATATTATTCCAGTACAGATTGAAATTTGATTGCTTGTTATATCTTGCAATTTAGACAGATTTTTTCCCCAAAGGTTCAAATGTATTTATAACTTTTTAAATCAAACTCCTTAAGCTTTGACTGATAAACATTTACATCTATTGAAAGGGTTACAATTTATTTTACATCTTGTCCATTTTGGTAGCTTTGTGTCCCTTAAGTTTTAATGATTGTGACTGTAAAAAGCACCTCATTGCTTTTTGAAAGATAAGATACTTTGTGATTTCTTTATATAAAACATTAGAGCTGCATTTGTATTAGTCCATTTCAGTTATCCAGTTTATATAAGCAGGCTAGGAGCTGTCCATTTGTAGTTAGTACTGTGAACTTTTAATTTAAATCCCCCCTCCCCAAAAAAATACTGTACATATGAGTACAATTAATTTTCTCAAGGGACCACATAAAAAACTGGAACTGTGTGGAAAGCCACTGCCGCTACATTACCTCTCTGCCTGCCACTGCCCTACCCTCTGCTGCCGCTGCCATGAGCCAGACAAGGATGGCCGGATGTGGCCCGTGGGCCATAAAATGCCCAGGTCTGATCTAAGCATATTGCCTTTATTAGGAATGTGTGTTAATCGGTTATACAGTTGCTTTGCTTCTGTTGCTGCTTGGGTTTTGTGGTATTTTTATTATTTCTGGAACAGTTGGTTCCTTCCTCAATCATTTCTCATGGTTTTTGCTTGTCTTATGCTATTATCAGCTTCCTGAGCTCAATGTCCTTGAGCTATCTTGTTATTCCACTTTCCATCTCCCTCAGGAAGCTGAATGGAAGATGGTAAATAAAATATGAAGATTTTATTTCCATAATATTTATATTTTGAAGCAGTTTTATATTTAAATGTTGGCTTTGTTTTAAAATCAATGAGTTAAATTTCTTAGTATTAGAATTAATTCAAAATTTTTTTTTTTTAAAAAAAAAAAGTCCCTTCAGATTGTATTCCACTAGTCATTGCAGACTCTAGGGGGCGGTGTGTCAAGGCGATTGAGCCCGCGCAGTCCAAAGACATTTTCATAATCAGGTGGCCAGCATAATGTCATGGAGCACTGAAGTGATACCTATTTATCTACTCGCATTTGCATGCTTTTAGACTGCTAGGTTGGCAGATGCTGGAGCGAGGATGGAAGCTCAGCCCATCACGTGGTGCTTGGATCTTGAACCTGGGCTGCGAGCTTTCCAAATGCCCAATTCAAAATGTAGGAGAACTGAATAAGAATATAATTATTTTATTGAAAATCATGAGAAATGTGCACTGCAATTTTAAGTAACCCAGTAGAGTCCCCCACAAACATCCCCCCAAAATACTATATTTTTTTCAGTTCAAGTTCCTGTGTAGTTAACTAACAGCTGAATTTCAACAGCAAACTATTAAGAAATGGAGATATACTTTTCCTATTGCTTTTCTTTTAAGCTTTACACATGCATACAGAATGTTCCTAAATCCTAAAACTTTTCCCTCTTACAATGGAAATGTGAAAATGTGGGAGTTTCAGCGGAGGACTTTTAAATTATCTGGAATCACAATGAAAATCTTTAATATTATGATAAAAGCCCTGTCTACTTTTTTCCTTAGATATTAATCTCTTTAAAGCTCCAACATATCAGTTATTGGAATGGCAGAAAAAAGTAGTTATATCCGGACCTAAGTGTAAGTGTTGCCATAGATTTCAGGGGCAGCTTTGCTATTTCATAGCATGCAGACCTGTTCAGAGAAGATGCAGGGTTCTCCATTGTGGCGGGGAAGATGATCCAGGAATGGGTAATACTCTGCTTCTCTGCTTGGAGACCAAGTTAATTTTTCTTAGCCATGTCTACCCTGCCTGGGAGCTCCCCAGTTCGACTCAGTCTTCCAGCAAGTTGAGACTGAGAAAAAAGAGGCGTACCCATTCCTGGAATTTCTTCACATCGATCGACGGAACGTCCTTAATTTCCTTACCGAGCAAGGCTCGGTGATCTCTAAGGAGTGATCTGGGAGTATACCTGTCCACTGGTACTCCTCTCTGCTGGCTTGAGGATCAGCCGACGCCCCTTCTGATCCCGCGCTTAGCGGAGGGGGTCTTGTCATGGGCATCCCTGGCAATCGCTTGCGAAGGCAGAAAGGGGCTCAGTCACTATCTGGTTCGTCCAGACACACTGATTGCGGTGAGCACTGATTGCGCCAGAAGGACCACGGCAGAAGCGCTCATGACTAGCCAGTCTGTCTGATTTACAAGTGGAAAGTGGCTGCCGAGTTCAGTGTCATTTTAGTCATGGCAGGAGAGCTCTTGGAGAACTGGGCTGCCTAGTTCCACAGGAGGATGGCAGCAACAGCACTCGGTTACATTACAGCCATGACAAAAAGCCTCCCTCACGCTTATTGAGCATGGGAGAGCTCAGTGCAACTTTGATGCGGCAGGAGCGCTCTTTGAGCCAGTCTGAAAAATCTCAACTACCGAAGATACAACGGCGACAGTGCTCAGTTTTAAAGTGACCAAGGCAGGAGAGCTTTGACAAACCAGTCTGCTCATTTCATGAGGTAAGGGGCTAATATGCCCAGCTACATCGAAGCAGCTGCAGGAGAGCTGTGAGCCAGGCTGTCTCTTACGGAAGCGCAACACAGCGGAAGCACCGTGCGCCATTACAGCCGCAGCGGGAGAGCTCTTTTCGAGCCAGTCCACCTTGTAACAGAATGTAGATAGCTGACGCGCTCAGCGCTATCTCAACTGCAGCAGGAGAGTTTCTTGCAGGCCTGGCTGCCTTTTACTGGAGTGCAATGGGTGGAAGCACCGTGCGTCCATTATAGCTGCAGCAGGTGAATTCCCTTTGGGTCAGTCCGCCTTGTAATCTAAAAGTATGCGGCTAATGCACCCAGCGCTATCCTAACCGTGACAGGAGAGCTCCTTGCGGGCCAGTCTGCCTTATACGGGAGCGCAAAATGGTGCCCTGCACCATTAAAAGCCATGGCGGGAGAGTTCCTTTAGACCCAATCCGTCTTGTAACACAAGTGATGCGGCCTTTTACTGTAGCGCAACACGGCAAAAGAGCCCTGCGCAATCACAGCCACAGCAGAAAAGCTCCCTCGGAGCCAGTCTGCCTTGTATTAGAGGGTAAGTGCGTGCTGCGCCCAGCACTGTGATAATAGTGGCAGGGGAGCTCCTTTGAGCCAGGCTGCCAGTTTCTTCAGCTGTAACACGGTGGCGGCGATTTGTGCCATTAGAGCTCTTCCATTCAGAACACAGAGCTAGCCAGCCTTTCTCACTTCATAAGTAAACCGGTGGGAATATTGGTGCCCTTTTTGTAACCACTCCTTTGGCTTCATCCAGTCAGCTAGTCTGCCCGGTGATAACATGGTGGGTGGTTCTGATGCTGTTGGAAACAGGTGGCAGTTGTTCCTTACGAGCCAGTCTGCCTCACAGCGGCTGCAGAGGGATGTTTCTCGGGCTTACAGAGCTGGGGAGACAGGATATGAGTGGGAGTACCTCATAGCAACAAGTTAATCTGGTTTAAGCATAGCCCTCTACTAGCATCAGCGCTCCACTCTTAAATTTTCTCATACTGCTGTTCCCTTGGCTGGCACGGCTGCTTGAGCTGCAGGGCTCACTTGTTAAGACTGTGAGTTCTAGTCCTGCCTAAAACGGCAGCTGAGGGGATAAGGCCATAAGTGGGATCACCTCCCCTTTAGGAACCCAGTGTCCCACTTCATCACCCTAGCTCAGGCGTCTAGGTGGTGACAGGCAGCATAGGCAGCAAGCCTTTCACATATGTTCCTGCCTTGACAGATCTGGTTCCCCCCTTAACTACAGATAAAGCAGTGCCTATGACTTTTCGGAGAGATCTTGTCACTCCAGTCTTGTTTTCGACCCCACTGTGGGGCAGGGGCCAGTGGAAGAGCAGGTTTAGCTGGTCTTCTAAGCTTAATTCTTAATCGATCACCCATAGGAATCCTACAGGGCTGCAACATAGTAGACCTGACAACTAGACCTAGTGTCACTGGTCTTACTAAACAAACCTCACCATAGGTTCATAGTCTTCCGCCACAGGTGTCCTCCAGTGAGTACGGATCTCCCACTTTGGTGACGATCCAGTTTCCCACATTCTGCAGTATTGACAGGGTCTCTGTTCCATCGACCTCCGGGCCCTTGGTCTTGTCCTGGTTCAGTCCACTCTCTTCAGGATCTCGACCATGGCCTGCCTGCGATCTTACTCGGAGGCAGCACGATAGTCCCCAGCCAGGGAACTGGGCTACATTCAGTAGTCAGAGTCTCCGCTGCCATCCTACATGCACAGAACAGTCACTGCAGACAGGAGGGCGGTTGCTAATTCATCTGGGAACACTGTCAGTCATTTGGCCTGTTGTGCCCTCTCTGTCAGCATTACCTTTCCCCTCCCTTACTGAGATCCCCTTGCGAGGGCCACACCTTTTTGGAGGATGCTTCACATCAGTCAGGTGGTGATCTTAAGTGTGCAGCTAGTGCTTGGCCGCGACCTCTCTCAGGGTGCAAGTGTGTGGCTTCATCCATTACCTTAACGACCCATCCTGGGCCTCGCTTGCCATTGGCGGGCAATGATTACCAGTAAGTGGCAGTTGGCCTGGGGAACCCTTCAGGATTCTACCATTAGGAAAGTACTTGCTGCTGCTGACTGTCATCATCTATGAAGGTGAGACCAGCCAATGAAATTCAGATGCTCTCTCACCCCCTCTCGCCTTCTTCTAGAAGAGGGGTCTTCCGGGCCTGAGCTGGAGTTTGATTTCAGCCCATCTTAGGTGTCCCTTCCAGCAGGAATGGTGATTGGCCTTCACAAGGGTCACACAGGGGGCGGTCAATTTGGCTGTGGGAGGTCTCGCCTTTCCTTACATATTCACCCATAGGGGGAACGCTACTATGGCTGCCGTTACTTTATTCCGAGGCCGTGCTATTTGGCCTCTTGTGGGCACCCACACTGCCCATTCGATTGATGGTATTTTCCCTACTTATCTAAATAAGTGTGTCTCTGTGCCATCAGTAGTATCTGGTTGCTGGCAAATTCCAGTCATCCTCTGCCTTTTGGCACGGCTTGCAACACCGGGTAGGGTGTTCCATGAACTGGTCCTGGTCCCTTCACCATGCCTTGCAGACAGTCAAATTATTCTACACTTACTCACATGGAGTAAGTAGGGATCCTCAGTCTGCGGGACATATCTTCTCCAGTTATAATACCAGACTCAAGTTTCAGGCCAATCTAGAGGGTTGTTGTGGCTCCGTTGCCTGAGCCTGTGTCATTGGCAGAGACAGACTCTGAGAGTGAGGGGGAGGAATTGGCAAGGCCTCCCTCTCCAGGACCCTCCTCTCTGGCAATGCTTCTGAAGGACACCGAAGGGCAAGAGATAGGCCCAGAACCAAGCACGTCCACGCAGCCACAGGTGGACAGCGACGAAGGAGATAAGTGCTGGCTGGATCCTTGACAGCAGTGCAGGGAGAAGCGTGCTCAGCAGAGGACAAGGCGTGCCAGAGATTAGCTGAGTCACTGGACCACACCCCACAGGGTATAAATGTGGGTGTGGTGGCCGGCTCAGTTTGCGACGAGCAAAACTAGAAATCATCCATGGACTTTGTGTTGCTGAAACTGTGCCTGCTTAAGGATTAATTCTTGTATTGCTGAAGCTCTGCCTTATCAGAAGGCTTGTGGATTTATCTTTGTTTATGTGAGTAAAGTTTGAATTGGCAGCCAGCCACTGGGTTGCGGCTAGCTTTATCTTCAAAGACTTTGTCGTGTGTCTTATTAACTCCAGGCTGTCTGTGGGGGTGCGTGTGTGAGACGGGGACAGAACAGGTGTGTCTGCAGTCCAGCCACTGAATGGGCTCTTCCATTTTGCCATAAAAGCAGAGGAGCTGTCCTTACCACGGTTGGGATTTCTCAACAGATATGGCTGGGGAGGGGTCACCAACTCTTACCCATACACATTCAAGGGACAGGATTCCATTTCTCCGTCCAACCAGTGTGCCGTTAAAGATCAGCCGTTGGCAGAATAGACGGACTTTTCCAATCAGGCTAACTAATTGGGGGAGCTTATTAACTTGAGCCACTGCTCGCCAGACAGGACCGTTGGATGGCTTCCTATCCCTACAGCTCAGGAGCTAGGTGTCGGATCGACACATCTTCCTTGTTCCGGATTACCCCTCTGGACAGGTATTATAAACTGCCATACAGGTTCCCATTCCTAGGCTCTCAGGCGGGACACGGATTACCTGGGTCTAGGGTTGGTGGGGACCTCCGATTCTCTGGGGAGGCTGAGTCTGCATGAGACTCATTGCCCGGTGCCACCTCTCCACGGGCAGCGCCTGGGACTGGCTTCCTGATCCTGACCTGATTCTACGGGCCACACCACATGATCGACTACCGCGACCTTGACAACAGGTAAGCAACAACAGGAACATGGGCTACACATCTTCCGTTCAACTCCCCAAGGGCGCTCATCCGCTTCCCTTCCACTTACCTTGGATCTGGAGCTGCGTGGTTCAGGTTGTCCGCCTGGCTTGCCCTGTGAATCCTAGGCTGGGAGTGTCTCGCCGGTCTACTTCCAGCCATTTTGGCCTCTGGCAGGCTCTTCCGTGCCCAGTCTACCTTCATTGCTTGGGCAGGGGACTGCATGCTGGTTCTGGGTCATGGCTCGAGTCTCTCCACTGTAGAATATCATTAGGACAGACAACTGACACCCGCTGTGGGCGGGTTGTTGCCGATATCCAGTGATGGCAAATGGGCTTGGAGTTTCTTCCCAATACCCATGGAGCACTGTTACCTCTGGGACTGAGTGGCAGTGTGGCTTCCGGTGGTAATCAGCCACTTCACCAACCTCTGGCAAGTTTGGATAGGTTAGTGGCATCCATGTTGACCTGATGGCTTCCATAGATGGCGGTCCGTTCCAGGGCGGGGCGGGCCTAGCCAGAGGCCAGTCTATCTAGGAGGGGTTCCTATTGGGCCTCACTTTGTCTGAGGCGGATTCCTGGGGACACAGATGTTCAGAGGTCCTTCTACCTTTTGGTGTTGGTCTTATCTGGCTCTCCAGATGGCCGGACAGGGCTTGACCATCTGTGGTCTTGCCGCATTTCCCCACGGAGGTCCTCGGGGGGGGGGATGGCATTTGTTTTCTTCTTTCAGGCATCCTCCAGTGTCACCAAGGTCAGGCCGTCTTCTCGGGGAACTGGAGTCTGCCGGCCATTGCCTCGCATGGGTTCCCATGGATCGACCGGTGCCTCATGTCTCTCAGCACAGCCACCTGTGCCGCGGCCACACCTGGGATGCGGGATGTGCGTCCCTCTCTCGGGAAGGTAGGGGGAGCCATTGGTCTCCCTATCCCCAACCCCTGCTGTTGCACCTGGAGGCTCGCTCTTAGGCTAAGTCAGCCTCGACTGGAGGAGTCCTCCGGAGTGTTCGCACACAATGGGGGACTTGGGACCAGACGGTTTCCCTCCTGTACGACTAACAGGCTTTTGTAAGTCCCATTCCTGGATGATCTTCCCCGCCACAGTGGAGAAGGGGTGTTGGTCCTACCTGACACTCTCCTTCTCAGGGTGCGAGGAAGATCATCCAGCCCCACCCTGGTACCGTCTTGTCCATAGTCTGGGAGGGGCTTATGATTTGCAGATTGTGAGCTTCATCATCATCTTCGCTGCGCCTTCATCGAACTGGGGAGCACCCAGGCAGGGTAGGCATGGCTAAGAAAAATTAACTCAGTCTCCAAGTAGAGAAGCCGAGTATTACCCATTCCTGGATGATCTTCCCTGCACCCTGAGAAGGAGTGTGTCAGGTAGGACCAACACCCATTTGCAAAGAATTATTATTCCAGCATAACTCCCCAATAAATCAGAGTAAAGATGATTTGTATGTGTATTTGCCATGATTGCATATTTCATGGTATTTTTGCTTCTCCTGTATACGTTATCTCTGGGTATATTAGCAAGACCCTTTTTCTTTGATAACTGTTCCTATGGTTACCAGCCTTTTGTGGTGTGACAAAGGTTAGTATTTGATTCTCATGAGCCAAATTATACCCTTTGACTCTACCCCTTTCACACTTCAGATTAGGCTTGGCCTGTGGTAGGCTTGAAATCCTATAAATGCAATGTTCCCATGGTAATAGGCATGGCACACTGAAAGGAGGGGGCAGATTGTGAATAGAACATGCAAACCTTATTAATTTGAATGTAAATGAAGGAGGAAGACTTTAAGGTTTTAAGGTTCAGTAATTGGTTAGTAGAAAAGAACTTTTTCCAGGTTATAAACTTCTTTATATTTTCTGTTTCTTGGCTTGGATTAAATTAAATTGTTCATGTCAAAGGCTGTGATCAACAGTAAAACAAGTGTTAAACTGAATTTCTGCTTAATTTCTCATTTTGCAAAAATGCTTCCAACTGAAATTCAGAATATATGGAAGTTGAAAGGAGGGAGGAGAGAAATTTTGCTTGCCTAGACATGAGCAGTTGCCATGCATTCAAGAAGATTTGAAAAATTAAAAAAAAATTGAAATAATTTATATTTTGTACGTTATATAATTGATTGTGAATTAAAGAAATGCGGGAGGTTGTATTTTTTGAACTCTATATTTTGATATTTTGTTAGAGGAAGGGTAAACGAAGTAGAATATCATGCTACTGGATTCAGAATATTAATATTCCCTCTAATCTGTTTAAAATAAATATAAGCATATGCAAGAATCCTATTAAAATGCAATTCATTTTTATTAAAAAAGAAGAGATACATAAACTCTATCTTGACACTGATTATAATGGAGCATACTAATTAAATGTTTAAAGAGAAAAACTATTTGAATAAAGCTCCCTTTGCCCTCTTATAGAAGCAGCCATTTGCTGCTGGCTGCTCTTATATATATATTCTTCTTTTATATATATACTTTGCATGATATATTTTAATTTTTTTTATTTCAAGCTTTAAAAAAGATATTATTAAAACATTCCTTCTCTTTCTCTCCCTTATCTCCTAGTATTTCATATTGTTGATCCTCTCCCCCAAATCAACTTGTCGACCCATGCTGTTTTTGTAAGGATTCTATACTGTAATAATTTCTGAAATTTTAGTTCATAATATTTTCCTTTTGCTTCAAGTTAAAATCTGGTCATTGAGTTAATCCTTTTCCTAAATCCTGCATTTAAAGTACTGAAGGAGTAAGAGACTGATAAAATTACCTTCTGCATATAGGTAGTTGCTTATTCAGAATTTGCATTAGTCTAATAATATGCATTCATTGGGAATATTGGCTGTCATTGGGAGTGCTGACAACTTGTCTTCCAGTGCTTCTTATGTCTAGACATTGTATAATAATATTGGGATTTGAAATTGAGATACTGTCTACATCTGATTTGTACCTTTCCTCCAAATAATTCTAGATACCATACATGTTACTACATCCTCAAAAATTCTGAAATGACCAAACTAAGAGAGAATTATTTGTTCAAGCACCACCAAATGGCTATTTTTGTTAATCATTTCAGTCAATATTCTAACCCATTATCAGTACAATATTTTATTCATCTGTGTCTGCAGTTGTATCATATTTGTTTTTCAAGCAATATTCAAATGAGTATTATTGCCTTGATTTTCTTTTACTTTTTCCCCACCTCTTTTTCTAAATTCTCAATGTAAAAAATGATGCTGGGCTGAATACACTACCTAAACATTTAATATTTGTATCTGTTTTCTAAAGAATTCTTAACCTGAGTGTGAATACTGGTTTAATACATATATTATATTGTCAAAGAAGGGTAGAATTCTTCGTACTTATGTTAAATTATTTTCTATCTAGAATAAGATGATATTTTAAGTGTCCATTATTTTAGGGGTAACATTTGAGTTAATTTGGACTGAATATACAGACAGCATTGAATAGTTGGGAGTTTAAATCCAGTACTGCCCAAAATGTAAAAAGTTCACATACAAACACATATACCAACAAAAGGAGGTTTGAGTCTGAGTATATAGCATTTTCTTGTCTGGCTGGTATGCTTCATCAATATATCTCATGAAAGCCTATTATATTACTGACGAATGATGATGCAGATCAACAGTAATATACAGTAGACATCACGGAATTGATTAATTTATACATCTTATTGTATAATTATAATTTATTGTATAACTGATTGGGAAAGGGTGTGTCATGCTCTTGGCAAATAGGCAGCATTCAGCTTTATATCACAAATTACATAGGGTTATATTAGTCAGAAATGGCACGGTAAAAAATAGTTAATGTTATTGAACGTTTTTTTAGAACTTTTTTGTCTAACACATATATTATTTTGCTTGTTTTCTCAAACCTGTGTAAGGATTCTGAGAAATCACAGTACACAATATAGAATTTGGTTGTTGAAATATTGGCCCAGAGCCTCTTACTTTCACTTCTTTTTTATAGCCATTTCATCCTATGGTAAACCTTGATTGTTCCCGAGATTTTCGACCATTCCTATGTGCTCTCTATGCTCCTGTTTGCATGGAATATGGTAGAGTCACCCTCCCATGTCGCAGAATTTGTCAACGAGCATATAATGAATGTTCAAAGCTCATGGAGATGTTTGGTGTGTCTTGGCCTGAAGACATGGAATGCAACAGGTAAGTGAATCCTCAGGATTTGTGTTTATTAAAATTACTACTTAAAATTACTATTACATTAAAATCACCTACTATGCAATGTTTTTTTCAAGATGTATTTTCAGACAACATGTTATATGCCCGTGATATTTTCTTGGGGATGAAACCAGTCCTGAACTCCCTGCTCTCTTATATATTCAAATCTATATTTTCATACTTGAAAAGTTTTACATTAGTTTTTAATCAATCATGGAGTTAGAAAAATGGCTTTGCCATGTTTTCCAGCCCATCCTAAGGACAGTTTCTTTAGAGAACTTATTGCAAGCTCTGGTGAATGCTTTTGGAAGATACTGCTAGCCTGCCTTTGTCAAAACTGAAAGCAGCTTCTACATAGGGGTACCACTTGTACAGAAGCCTTTTCTGGCTTTTGTATGTGAGAGATAGAAGTCAAGTATAAACTTGAAACCAATTACATTGGCCTTTATTTTAATGAAAAGAAATATGTAACTTCCACAGTACAAATCACTGAGGGAAATCATGCCCACAGACTATTGCAGTCCAGTTGTTAGATTTCAGAATTAGAGTCTGAAAAATATGGGGTAGAATATTTAGTAGAATTGAAAGATGTTGTATAAGTACTAAGACAAAACTGAAAAAAGAATGCAATAAATTAATGAAAAATACAGGAGCAGAAGTATAGGAATACATCTGTGTTATTTATATGCTTAATCAGGAAAAGTATATCTTGGTTAGTTATAATTGGATAAGCAATGATATATTAGTATTTCAGATATTTTATACATTATGCTGACTTTTAATCCACTCAACGAGAAGAAGCCTATCAGGTAAGACCAATTTTGGCTAAAGGACCCTGTGATGCAGATTGTGTAAGGCAAGGCATTCCAGATTTGTTTTTGAAGCATTTGTACTCTAAAATTGATTGGAGACAGTGAAAACTGCAATGGACATAGCAAATTCCAAAGCCTTACCTGGCCACAAAAATATACACACAAAGCAGTAGCCTATTATTCATTTAAATGTTTTAAGATGGTTGGTTGGTTGATTTGATTGATTGTTTTTCTTGGTTAGTTACAAAAATCTCTTAGATTATTTACAGGATAAAGGCAGTTGACTAAATATCATATTTAATATGAAATCAGGCAAATCTTCAGCTATAAGCCTCTGAAAAGAAGCTGGTACTGATAGTTGGATATATGAAATTATTAATCTAAAATTTGTATAAGTATTTGATCTCTATCCATAGAATCCTATAATTTAATTTTATATTTAATTTAATAATTTTATTTTATTTCTTCTTAGACTATTCTTTCAAATTAATTCTTTTTTAAAGAACTAGAACACGCAGAAATGCTTGCTTATATTTAAACATTATTACAAGTCCTTTGGTCTTGCTGTTCTAGGTTCCCAGACTGTGATGAGCCTTACCCTCGTCCCATTGACCTCAATGTAGTTGGGGAACCAACAGAAAAAGCAACAGTGGAAGTGCAAAGAGACTATGGTTTTTGGTGCCCTCGAGAACTGAAAATAGACCCCGATCTGGGCTACACATTCCTGCGGGTACGGGACTGCTCCCCTCCTTGTCCAAATATGTACTTTAGACAAGAAGAACTTTCTTTTGCACGATACTTCATTGGTGTGATCTCCATTGTCTGCCTTTCCGCTACCTTGTTCACTTTCTTGACTTTCCTGATTGATGTCACAAGATTTCGCTATCCAGAAAGACCCATAATCTTCTATGCTGTTTGTTACATGATGGTGTCCCTCATTTTCTTCATTGGCTTTTTGTTAGAGGACCGGGTTGCCTGCAATGCCTCCGGCCCTGCCACTTACAAGGCTTCCACAGTGACACAGGGCTCTCACAATAAAGCATGCACCATGCTTTTCATGGTACTGTATTTCTTTACCATGGCTGGGAGCGTTTGGTGGGTGATTCTTACCATCACTTGGTTTTTGGCAGCTGTCCCAAAATGGGGTAGTGAAGCTATTGAGAAGAAAGCCCTCCTCTTCCATGCTAGTGCATGGGGCATCCCTGGAACCCTTACCATCATTCTCCTAGCTATGAATAAAATAGAAGGTGATAACATCAGTGGCGTATGTTTTGTTGGCCTTTATGATGTAGATGCCTTGAGATACTTTGTTCTTGCTCCTCTCTGCCTGTATGTGGTGGTTGGAGTTTCTTTGCTACTTGCTGGCATCATTTCTTTAAATCGAGTTCGTATTGAAATTCCCTTAGAGAAGGAAAACCAGGACAAGTTGGTGAAATTTATGATTCGGATTGGCGTCTTCAGTGTACTGTATCTTGTGCCACTCTTGGTTGTCATTGGCTGCTATTTCTATGAACAAGCTTACCGAAGTGTGTGGGAGACAACATGGATTCAAGAAAGGTGCAAAGAATATCACATACCCTGCCCTTATCAGGTAAGTGAGCCTATCTCTTAAATCATTTCCTTATGGTCAATTCCTTTTGTGTCCCTCAAGGCAGAAAGCATGCTGTTTTTTCTACAACTTTGGTACCAGTCTCCTGATATATATTTATAAAGTAAAAGCATACTACCAGGCATAATTAGTTGCCTAGAAGAAATCCAGTTTTAAAAACTGAAAACTGAAATTGAGAATGTGAACATGAATGTGAATATATAAGAAGGTATGATCTTCAGAGAAAATAGAATAATTTGGCATTTTTTTCAAAAAAAATTATATTACTTTAAATGCCCTGAAATAAAAAGTCCTTCAGTTAAGAAATGGGGATATCAAAACAATTTAAAAACACTAAGCACTAAGCATGTCCATATAGAATTGCACACAGTACTTTTCTGTAGGTTTACAGTATAAAGATAGACATCTAAGCACTTGCCAAACATGAAAAATGATCAGAAGTATACATTGAACATGCCAATTGACTGTTAGGTAGTTGGGGGTAATACACACCAGCATGAAATGGGGAGGATAGTTTATTGAATAGAAACAATCTTTATTATAGTATCTTGAATAGTGGTTATTCAGAAGGAATAAATGCAATTGCTTTGCTATTAAAGCCTCTTTTTTTGGCATTTTTTGTGGCTGAAATTGGAGAAAAAAATATGCCAAAAATACTTTTGATACTATCCAAAAATTATATTCAAGCAATAGTAATCTATGTGGTTGCTAGTAGTTGGAAACAACTTAATGGCACATTGTTTTATCTCTCCATCCATCCATCCATCTATCTATCTATCTAATATTCCTCCTTTATTATTATAAATAACTCAAGACAGCTCCTTCTTTCTCTTCATATTTTCACCACCACAACAACCCTGTGAGATGTGTTGGGCTGAAAGAGAGTGGTTGGCCCAACTAGCTTTCATGCCTAAGGTGGAACTAAAATTCAGGCAAAACCAAACAAACCACACTATGGCTTACATAGTGCTTAGTGCCCAGTATCTGTCTTGTTTGAAATGTAGATTGTATTTTATGTTTCCCATCACTAGATCTGGGGTGGTTCTTGGGCATACTCCTTTTAACTTTGCGGAATAGCACATAAGTAAATGACGATCCTGCGAATTTTTAAAATTTATGACATTTATGTAATAATCCATCTCACAATGAAGTGACAATAGGCAGCTTTCAATAAAAACAATAATAAAAATAAAAATGTTAAAAACTGCCATTAAAAGATGTCAACAGCATTATTAACAATAAGATAATGGAGCCAGTCTCACCTTATGGGGGATGATATTTTACAGGATGGATACAGTGGTGAAATCCACTTGCCTTCGCTACCGGTTTGGGAACGGGAGCGCGCTATGCGCACGCGCTTCTTCTGCACAAGCACAGATGGTAAAAAAAGGGACGTAATGACGTCCCGGCAGGTGGGCGGAGCCTCCCATTGCCAGCGCTACCAGTTCAGTGAACCAGATAGAAGCAAGGGGATTTCACCGCTGGGTGGATACCATGGCAAAAAAAGGCATGTCTCTTGGGTCCTGCCAGATGAAACACTTTCACAGATGGCTTCCATAGCATATTTGTTCTGCAGACTTGATGAAGTGATTCCTCAAATAACCCAGCCCCATGCCATGAAAGTCTTTAAAGGTCAAAAACATCACCAATGCTACTCAAAGAGCAGGAATGTAACATGCTGTTCTAAGGAACAAACATAAGTGTCTGTGCCACTGCATTCTGCGTCAGCTGAATCTTCTGGATGCTATCTACCGGCAGCTCCATATAGAGGAGATTCTAGTAGTCTACTTGAGGGGTGATCAGGGCATAAATGACTGTAAGCAGAGCCTACTGGTCCAGCAATAGACACGGTTGGCAAACAACATGAAGCTTGCAGAAGCCCTTCTTGCCCCAAATTGCATACCAGGTCTGTTTGGGACAGTGCTGGGAAGAAAGGTGCCTAAGGGGGGATAGTGTTGTGATGGACTACAATGAAATAGCAATTTCTCAGGAAGGAGGTGTGGCATATTTCAAGGAGAGGGATGAGACAAGAGGCCATACAACCATTGAACTTGATAGGAGACAGAGGAGGAGAATTAGGATAACCACTCCCTAGAATCTGCCAGGGTATGTCCATTGGGGTAAGGTTTAATCTGGCTAAATTCTGTCTATTGAGTACAAAGAAAAAAGGAACTGAACTTTGACTGGATTGTTCTGTCATTCTTGGAATGAGCCTGACAAGTGGAATCTTATAAAGTTCAAAGAGGCATAATAATCCCTGAGTTAGAGGGTACAAATACCAACGGCCACTCAGTCTTGTCAGAGTTTAGCTGAAATCTGTTCCTCATCCCCACAGCCTCCAGTCATTGGAATAGAATATTAACAGTGCCTTTTAAGTCACCAGGGGCAGAAAGGTATACATGCAGATGATACCTCTCTCCATGGTGGTGGATGATCTCATCCATGGCTTCCAGGATGAATAAAAATCAATCATTTAAAAAAAAAAATTCAGATTTTTAAAATTTAAATCAGATTTTTTTAAATCAAATTTATTTTAATAAAATTCTTTTGCAGTAAAAATATATTTAAAGATAGTTTTCTATTTAAGATACATTAATAATTTAGTTTATTCAGCATGAAATGGAGCTTAGCTATGTAGCATGAGGCTGTATATACTGCAATATTGGGACTGTTGGTGAGTCAACAGTGCGTCAGAGGAGGAGCTGTTGCGGGACACAGATGACAGTTGCTGTTTAAAAACTGATTTAAATCGAATTATTACTACTACTACTACTACTACTACTACTACTACTACTATTGCGATTTATATGCCACCGTTCTCCTGAAGGACTCAGGACGGCTTACAGAACAAACAATTGATAATACAAACCACAATATAAATTAAAATCCCCATTAAAACCAAATTAAAATTATTACAGTGTACAAACCCCCAACGGATCAGGCCATTTGGTGAAAGAGCCACGTCTTCAGTTCATGGCGAAAGGAGAGGAGGTTGGGGGCTGTCCTGAGCTCAGTGGGCAAACCATTCCAGGGGGTCGGCGCTCCGACAGAGAACGCTCTCTCTCTGGGGGCCGCCAGCCGACATTGTTTGGCTGATGGCACCCTGAGGAGGCCTGCTATGTGAGAGCGCATGGGAGAATGGCAGGAAATGGTCCTGCAAGTACCCCGGGCCTAAACCATGTAGGGCTTTATAGGTGAGCACCTTGAAATGAACCCGGAGAACCACCGGCAGCCAGTGCAGCTCGCGCAGGAGAGGTGTTACACAAGAGTAGTGAGAAGCCCCCGTAACTACCTGTGCGGCCGCATTCTGGACTAGCTGGAGCCTCTGGGTGCATCCCAAGGGCAGCCTCATGTAGACGGCATTACAGTAATCCAACCGAGAAGTAACAAGGGCATGAGTGACCGTGGCGAGGGCATCTCATCACGGTCGATTAAAATCAAGCCTTTTTACTAGTGATTTAAATAAAATCTAGCCTGATGGCTTCATGTAAATTTTTATCCTGCGTTTTACTTTTTATATTGAGAATCAAGCTTCCTAGTCTAGCAGATTATTTTTCTCTTCATATAGAGCACCATAGTCTAATTTAGGGACTGTTTGACTCCAAATACATTCTTTTTTTTATATGTAAAGTTATTCTTCAGGGATAAATATTTAAAGAATCTCAGAATATAGTTGTTCATGTTCTCTCACCATCTGGTCTGTTCTATTATGTCATTTAAATTATTGATAAGGGGATAAAGGAAGCAGCTGCAATTTGAAATTTGAGAAATCAAAAATCCAACAAACACCCCTAGCTTTTAATGGCTGCACAGAATGTTTGTCTCTTACATACTGTACAATACCAATTGCAGAAATAGAGGTCAAACTATAGCACTGCTATAGGTTCAATAATCACTTCACTGACTAATCATTTCTTGATGCCCTTCTCTAATATCTTCAATACCACATTGTCCTGGAACCATAAGAGATTCAGACAGCATTGACAAAGCTGAAAGTTTGAAAAAATGTCTAGATTTCTACATGCAGACAGTCCAGCTCCCTCTATTTCAAGAAGAGGAATGATATTTATCAAATATTGCTCAAGCACAAAAATAATTAATATAAATGAGAAGCTTGCAAATAAGGTATCCATGTAGATAGCTTATTGTTCATATGGTTCTACAAAAACCAAAAAACAACTGCCTTTTCCTCACTAATTTAATACCATTCTTAGTCCAGCAATGATTGATAAATTAATTGTACAAATTAAAAATGAAGGTTTTGGGAACGCTATTTCAAGAAAACAACTCTTTTTTTTTACGTCCATACAAGGGTTTTAGGGATGAAGTTATATATGGAGCTATTGCCAAGGATTTTCTTCGGGTAGTGACACATGAACCTATTACCCAATCACAACAGGGACATTTAAATTGATTTAAAGTGATTTATCTACATTTGAATAAAAAGGAAAAACTTTTAACCGAGAACGTTTTGGATAATAAAGGAAAAAGTTGGGATACACTTGGGTCTATAGTAATTATTTTTAAATGACTTAATACCTGGGATTGTATCTGTGCAGCCCTTTGTCTGTTTGTTACACGTGCCTCTTTTTTACAGGTTACCCAGATGAGTCGACCGGACTTGATCCTCTTCCTTATGAAATATCTGATGGCCCTCATAGTGGGAATCCCATCAGTCTTTTGGGTTGGAAGTAAAAAGACTTGCTTTGAATGGGCCAGCTTTTTTCATGGGCGCAGGAAAAAAGAGTGAGTTGAAGTTCATATGCTTGGAAGGTGAAGAAGGTTGAAATATATGAGAAGCCAAATCTGCCTTTTCTAGTCGATATGTTAAGCCAAAGTCCATAAATGTCATACCTGCCTACTTCCACTACTTGTGCTTTCAGAATTAAAAACGAATCCAGAAACACCTTCTAACTATAAACTTGATTTTAGGAGGTATGCAATTCTACCCTATTATTTGAATTCTTCTGCCCAGGAAATACATTTTCCATTGATTTTAGTTCCTGAGTTTTCAGCTTGTTTCCCCTCCTCAGTTCCAAAATCTTCTGTTTTGGGTTAAAAAAAAAAAAGGTCAGGTTGCCATATACTGATGTCATTGCATTCCAAAACTGAAGGTGACTTTCCTTGGCAATTTTATGAACTATAAATGTTAATAGCATGGGCAATAAAACCATGGTGGCGCAGTATTGCAGTACTGAATGTAATATTCCAGGCTAACTCTGTCCACAATCTGGAGCACAATCTTAATGTGCTTGAGGCTGACTCGGCTTCCCATCCTTCCAAGGTTGGTAAAATGAGGACCCAAATTGTTGGAGGCAATATGCTGGCTCTGTAATAATGTTGTTATTAAGTGTCTCCATTACTTCCCAGGACCAATTTGTCAGGTCCTGGGAAGTACCAATTTGTACAATTAAAAGCCCCATAATACCATGCCTCCCCAAAGCTTGTTATATTGGTTAGATGGCAGCTAGTCTACAGCAGCCATGTGGAATGACCAAATTGTGCCCAAGGACATAATAGCTTATATTTGTTTGGTGGTTGCAATATTCTGAGAATGATGCAATGCAATTGCTGTAATTGTAGTGGTAATTTTTAAACACTTTCAACCTGTCTGTCATGCATTGTCTTAATTTTGAATGATACAGATATAACAGAAATATGCACTTCTGAATTCATGCAGTATAGCCAGAACTTTTTGTTGCCTAGCTTCTTCTACATGCTGCTGCTTCCATTTGTCTTTTGATGATTTATATTTACCAGGGTTGTTAATGAGAGCCGGCAAGTACTTCAGGAACCCGACTTTGCTCAGTCTCTCTTGAGAGATCCAAATACACCCATAATTCGCAAATCCAGAGGGACTTCCACCCAAGGGACTTCCACTCATGCCTCCTCTACACAATTAGCTATGATGGATGACCAGCGAAGCAAAGCAGGCAGTGTGCATAGCAAAGTCAGTAGCTACCATGGCAGCTTGCATAGGTCACGAGATGGCAGGTGAGGAAATTAAAATATTATCCTGTAAATACATAAGCAGAATGTAAAAAAGTGTAAAAAATTATTATCAAAGCCATTCTGTAATATATTCAGTGATATATAACTAATTAATGAAGGCAATCATATCTAGACATTTTATAACCATTCCAGAGTGCAAGTTATATATATACCCTACCCAGTTGGTTATCAAATATGAATTAATTCCAGTTTTAATAATACAGCAGTAGAATGCCTTCCAGCATAATTCATGCAAAAAATTCTGGAATTGCAGATTGAAAGCTATAGTTCTGGAGGAGCAGCCAGGTAGAGAAAAGATGGAATGGGCTGTTAATTAAATGGCTGTCAGTAATGCATTTCGAAAAAGGCATTTCTCAATCTAACCACATTGTGAATTATCATCCTATGTCTAACTTCTTCCTTTGGTTGCTGCAAAGGGTCTAGAGGAAATGGATATTTAGATCCTTTTCAGTTAGGCTCAGACCCAGGCAAATAACAGAGAGCATTGCTTACTCTGGTGAAGAACCTGTGTTGGAACCTTAAAGGAGGCTCTCTTAGTTCTATTAGACTGGTCATGGTATCTTATTGGACTGTCTATAATGATGGAGGGTTGAAGATTCATTTATATCACAGTAGGTAACTCCAGTCAGTATTGCTGGGGAATGAGCTGTTGACCTGATATGTGCTGTAGCATGGGTTACTATATGGCCCTTCTCTCCCTACTCTTCTTTTTAACATCTATAAGAAGTTGCTGGAAGAGGTCACCTGTTAATTTCTTAATACCCAGATGATTCTCAACTTTATATTGTACCCCAGAATGAATTGGAGACGTAGTAATAATTTTAACCTTATCTTTGGAAAGATAGAAACAAAGATAGAGTTGATACTTGTCCAGAAATGTTTGCATGATGGTTCCATCTCCAAATATGAGTGGTATAGCCCTTCTAAAGGAGCTGGCTATCATACGTGGAATGCATGAACAGAAAGATGAAAATGGTGCATTAATATCTCCCTTATTTGGATCAAACTGTTCTGACAAGAGTCATGTGCTAGTCACCATATAATTAGATTATTATAACATGCTTTATACGAGACAGTCTTTGAAAATGATTAAGAAGCTTTAATTGATACAAAATGCAGTGAACAGGCTGCTAGCAGGTAAGTGCTACTGTCTTGGTTTTATACCAGTTTCTTGGGGTTACAGTTGCCAATATGATTCTGATCTAATTCAAAGTACTGGTTTGACCGTTAAAGCCCCATATGACTTGGCTCCAGAGCACCTTAGGGACTGTCTCCTCCAAGTAGCATTTTCCTTGTTCATGCATGCATACAGGGGAAAGAAGTCAGTTATGTTCCCATGAGAATCCAGACCCTTATTTCCTGTTTCCATTCTCCCTGTTTTCTAGAAGAGAAAAGAGTTCTTTGAGCAGGCATTCAGATTTATTTGAATAATCAATATACATGAGAGCTATTGTTATTTTCATTTTTGCTTGTATTTGTATTACTCATGCCGTTTTATGTAAACTGTCATGATTGAGCTGGGCAATATTAAGGTATTTGAATGAATGAATAAATAAAATGAAAAAATAATTGGAATGGTTTTAAAAGAAAAAAAATTCATGGAAAATATGGTTATCAGTGATAATCAGTTCTCATGGCTATGCTATATTCAGAGTAAGGTTAGCATTTGTTTGTTAGAAAGCAGAAGTGAGGAAAAACTGCTGCCCTTATATTCTTATTATGGGTTTATATGACACATCTGATAGATGATTGTAAAATGCAGAACAGTGAGCTAAATAAGTATTTGGCCCCATCCAGCAAGTTTCTTATTGTGAGACTATCCATGGTTAATTTGTCCCTCTGTAAATATAAAATATGTATGCTTAAAAGTGGAACCAATATTACAAAGAAGTAATAAAATATGTTAAAAGTATTTTTACTGGAAAATGATAGTTCTACAAATGAAAATGTTTGGATTAAACTCTAAGTTTTCTTCATCTAATTTATATATTTGGGAGATAATTGGAATATTTTCAATGTATATGTGTCTGTATTACTAAAACAGATGTCTTTATGAATTAGATATACCCCCTGCAGTTACCGTGGAATTGAAGATCGACTACCTCATGGAAGTATGTCCCGATTGACTGACCACTCCAGGCATAGCAGTTCCCATCGGCTCAATGATCAGTCACGTCACAGTAGCACCAGAGACCTCAGTGGAAATCCAGTAACTCACATAACTCATGGCACCAGCATGAACCGAGTTATTGAAGAGGATGGGACCAGCGCTTGATCTGCACTTCTTTTCCCATCTCACACTTATTTTTAAATGAACAGCATCCATTTCTTATCGAAACAATATATCAACTTTTACTCCTCTTATCAGCCAGAATGACACCCAGTTCGGTCAGTATCTTTTTCCTGTAGCTCAATATTTCTTAGGAAGACTGCCTCTAAGCAAGTCTGTTGTTGATCAATTCTACAAGTTAACTGTGGATGCATTTAAGATTGGCTACTATATTTATTTGTTGATGTTTTCCCCAACTTTTCTAAAAATCCCTATGCATCTATAAGTGTCATACTACGAAGGCTCTGTGAAAAGTTTCCCAAAGTAGAAGACTGGGTTTGCTTTTTTGTGGAGGGAGTGGGAGATGTCTGTTTTGCTTTTTTCCATTCTAATAAAATAATAAACTAGTTAGTTGTTCTCCCGAGGGACAGAATGTAGGCTGCATATTAAAAACTGTATAGAAGACATCAGAGATTATTAGTGAATGCACTGGAAATACAACAAAAAGAAAAAAATAGCAAAAGTCTTAATATTGTTGGCTCTTAAGTTAAATTCTGGTCTTGATGGAGAGGGAGGGAGTTTATCAACATTTAGTGTAAAGTTTCTTGTTTGTATTTTGATAGAAAATATTCCAATTTACTACTAGTTTTCAAAGAAAAGCAAAGTGGAGTTGGTTTTTGATTATCAAATGGAATTCAACACCTTCAAAATTCTTATTGAATAGGAGATAAATTGATTTTTTAATATAGCAACTAATGTAGCCTTTAGGAATATTACAAAAATTCCCCCATGCTTCAATTCTTTCAGCATCAGTGCCTTGAATGGTTCTTCCTATATCTATTCTAGGACATTTTGGGAGGAAAAAGTTAATTGCCTCTTTCAAAGAATCTGAGATTTTTTTTGAGAAATGAAGGGCACAAGGATCCATAAAATAATAAGTACTTAGAATAATCTGTTGTCCTGTTTATGAAGAATATTTGCTGAGCCCTGCAGATAGTCATTGAGGAGAAAATGTTGAACTCGATCATTTTCAGTTCCAAACCAATTTCAAGATATGCATATGGAAACCAGAAGAACAAATGCAGCCAACCCTTCAGTCTACTATTGTAAGCAGCTTTTTGAATTCAACTGCCCAATTGCGAAGCACTAGCTTTCATCTTATTATTTCAAAGTTCTTTGATATTTAGGGACCAATTCAAGATTAACAGCAGTGAGACTACAATTCCAGAATAGGGATTTTTCTCATTTGAAGATGCAACTCAAAATTTATCGTACAAGACAATTTAAGACCAATTAAATAGAATGGGTTTTACCTCCAAGTTAAACGTACAAGCAATGAGTTCTTAAATGCAGTGTAACCAGCTATAGTTTTGTATTCATTCACACTTATGAATGATATGCACATGAGCAATTTAAATATGCAAACCTACAGTTCTTAATTAAAACATTGCCCATGCTTGCCTTGGACAGTGAATTTGATTTTTCTAAGACAGCTATTGGCATGAGTTAAGGAAGCACTTGTGTGTGTTAAATCTACCTCATCTATTGCTCTAATACTACTGCTGGAAAATGATTATTCTGCTTCTTTTTCTTAATATGCACCCTCCCTTATATCAACTTTTTATATATACAGTGGAGAACATATGCTAGGTATCTGAATTTAATGACAAACTATTTCATTCTTGGTTCATCAAGAAAAGTAACCGGTGCTGAAATACTTTGGAGCTACAAGAATTAGGCTTAGTATTATTTTAAATTCTAATTTATAAATTGTGAAGTGCCAGATCAGCTACTTTGTAACTTGATTAGGTGCTTTAAATCAATTGGGATCAAGCTAATGTTAATTATGAGAATATAATTATGAGGAAACCTGAACAGCATCCAAACCATGGTAAGCAAGGATTTTTTTTTCTGTTCTTGTTCTAGCAAAATTTGCAATATTTTCATTTCAAGAGAAATATTAATATCAAGGGAGTTTTCCATAAAATGTAAATATAATGCAGGTAGCCCTTGTTATTTGTGGTGGTTCTATTCCAGTCTAACAGCCATTGATAACAAAATTGTGCAGAATAAGACTCTGAAGAAGTGTTCTTTATTCATGAGCAAAGGCCGCCATTATTTTGTGCACGCTTAAATACCCCCCTCCATTAAAAAATACTCTAGAAATCTTCCAAATAGAATAATGTATCAAAGATCAAAGCTACCCGATCCTTTTGCAAATAATAAAATGTGATCTGTATTTACCAACCATAACTAATGGATTGCAGATAACAAAGGTCACCTGTACCAACTTCAGAGAAGTGGGACTGTTCGATCAGAACTGGAGAAAGACAAGTTAAACCTCCAGTCTAGAATCTGCTTGGGTTTTTGCACAATTCCTGCTTTTTTAAAATATTATATATATATATATATATATATATATATATATATATATATATATATATATATATATATATATATATATATATACACACACACACACACACACACACACACACTCATACATACATGCATACACACACACACTATACATAATTCAATCAGTGCAACAAACATCTGATTTAACTATAAGGCAACACAATTATTAAATATCCAGCAATGATTTTTTTCTTTGTTCTTGGCTTACAGCAGTCCCCAAACTATGTAATTCAAAATAGGCAAAAATAAAAATCTTTGGTAGGGGAAAATATCTGTAGAATTTTAGGAAATTTTAAAAGATCTAATAAAATATTTTTCTTAACTTTTTACAATTTGAGTCAGCATGGATTCCCATAGATTTAACTCACTCAGAAAAAAATTTGTCCTAGAAAATAGCAACATAGTTTGCTTCTACATTCTAGTCAAAGCTTACATGTCAGCTGCCTTTTTCTATTAATGTAAGGTAGAATGGAGCCAAGAGACTTCCCATAGCTATATGTCAAAGCTGCTTGCAAGAAAGCAGCAGACAAAAAAACCTGCCACATTCTTCTTTTCCACTAATTGCCTTTTAAAATCTGAAATTTATATGCCAACCAGTGCTGCTGCTTAAAAAAATTCTATTGGGGTGTATTGCCCCAATATATCCCTATTGCCCCAATTTCAACTGTTGAAATTGGGGCAAGTGCCTGTAAACTAATATCTTTCCACCTTCGTTATATAAATTTAAATAAATAAATAAATAAATAAATTGCTCAATGAAGCAGGCACTTTTCAAAATCAGCTTGCCTGACCCCCCTATTTTTCAGTTAACCGTATTTAAGTAGTGCTGGATAAAACATTTACATGGCGGTTTTATAAAATGCTATACTTGGACAGTGCACAGAAAATCATATATTGTGATCATGCAGTCGATCTGTACTTCTCAAAACTAGAATGTGTTTTTCATTGGGACTGATGTGGCCAAAATAGAAAATTCTGGCCTTAATACAGTATGTTTATATCAACAAATAAAAACAAATTTGCAATCTCAAGTACTTTAAAGAATATTAATAAAACACAATTCAAGTGGTTCTAGAAACTCCAAGGCATTTCTGCCACTTTGGGCTCCATCTTGCATACCTGAAACTACTAAACCCAAAGCATCTATTTTTTCCTCCCCATTCAGGAACTGTGGAAATAGATTTATTTATAATATAATCTATTCTTCAGTTTACTTTCTCATGTACAATAAATAGTGTCCTCTGTTAGCAATGGTGTCACCATAAACCAAAAGTTTGAGGGTTTATTATCAGCAGGAGGCTGTTTATTTTATTTTACTTTACTTTACTTTACTTATTTTATTTTATTGTAATTGCAATAGATTTAATCTTTGGTTTTACAAATAATTTGTTTTTCTCTTTTGCAAAATGACACCAAGCAAAAAAATTAGGCTATATTTAACATTAGCTTGTTACTTGGAGTTTTTCTTTTAACTGACTGGGACCTGCATCCTTGGAATGGTGATATGTAAAATCTATGTCCAATTTTGAATAAAAGTTATGCAGATCACTCTTGTGGCTCTTTATATACAAAGAAAACTGACTTAAAAAGACACATGAACTAGTTTTAGTAGAATGGCATCTGGGCTCCCATTTGTTCCTCTTGCTGAGAAGCATCATTTGCCATTCCCCAATTTTGATTTGATTGTCACTGTTGCAGGTAATGTTGCAACTATAACAAATATAGAATATTGAACAATTTAGTAATTAAGCCAGTTTCTGTCAGATCTGGCGTAGTTAGGCAGAGAAGATAAGTCTTCGTTCTAGAAAAAAAAATATAGTTCAGCCTTAGCACAAAACACCTGTATTTAATGTTGTAATTTGTATAAAATTACTTGATGGGTATAAGCTACTTTTTGCCAGTGCAGAAAAACCAAAATGAAGTAGCAGATTAAAGAAAAGATTGTTTACTTCCTCTGTTTTCAAACAGGAGAGGGGTTGGCTTTTTTATATAATTTCTTTCAGGAAAATTCTTTGCAAATTCAAGTACTTCCAGTCAATGCTGTTATTGCGTAAAGGGGGATTGTTAATGTTTCTTTTTTTAAAAAACAGGTTTATTTCCTTTATCTGAAATTGTGATTTGAGAATAAGAGATAGATTTGAATACACCAGCATGGTACCTGATCTCCAATGCTAACAATTCAACTTGCACTAAACTCCTTGTAGATTTGATTCCTCATGTACAATAAGCCAGTGTCCTACTCAGTTTTATTTTGTTTTTAGCACCTTAACTGTGCATGTACAAACTGTTACCATAGCATTGATTAAGCATTTTGTTTTTGTTTTTTAAAGACTATTTAGAATTTTTAATAAAAAGACTAAATGAAAGCTTTGAAGTGTTTGTTGCTTCTTTAAACATTTAAGGTAAAGAATAAACTTTGTAAATTGTGCAGGCTTTTAGGGGGAGTGCAGAATTCTGCCATATCCCAGGAGACACATCAAGACTTGCTTTATTTCATGGCAGATTCAGTTCTAAAACTGAAAATACAGGCTTCCCCTGGCATGTAAATCGGTTTTGCACTAATATCATTAGTTGCTTGACATAATTCTATGACCCAATAAAACTTTAAAGTAGTGCACCAGAAACCAAATCCCTTTTTATTCCAAGTAAGAATTGCAGTATCAATCTTATACATGAAACTTGGGGGATTTTTTTGGTTGTTTATTTTAATCTGCTATCAGTTTTAATATCTGCTGAATATTGGCAATAAAAATCACCATACCAGGTTTTTCACTGCAAGCTGATTATTCACACACTATACTAAGCAGTTAGTGTATTCGGGCATGGTTTTTTTTGAATAATCAAAATTATTCAAATCTACAAAGCAAACTTGACACAGAAGCAGACAATCTTTTTGAGACTGCAGATGACATTATCATTTTCTTTTTTCAAAAAATTTATTTCCTGAAGGAAACAGGGAGTGTGTCTGGAGAGACAATTGAAAATGTTCCCCTTTTGAGAGAAGGGGAAAAATAGACCTGCTACACCTCAGTTTAATACACACTTTTTATCTTTGGGAACAAAAAAGGAAAAGGTGAATATTAAGTTGTTTGCTGCCAAATTTCAGTGCTGCTATCTTTACATGATCTGGGGCAACATGTGGACTTTGGAATGCCTAGTAGTGTTTGTACCAAGTTGTATCTTCATAGAATTGTCTTGGTATCGGACTAATAATCATATTTTGTGGTCTATACACCTGCAAGTCCCTGCACTAAAGTAAATGGTTTCAGGTAAGCTTCAGAAATGCTTTGGTTGCTTTTGGTTACTACAGCCATAACAAACTCCCTCAATGGAAATTGATCCCTATTGCAGTTTCAGTTCTCAGAATTGTGGTCTGCACTTAGGAAAATCAATTTGGTTTACGGCATTAAAAGTACACACGATGTTTTGGAAATTTGCTACAGTTTTCATAAAATGTGTAGCAAAGACCTAAGAGTGTTATTAAGTTGGTCAGCTGTTTGAAATTATACAGAATAAATTGATTTATTCCTCTGCTACGTTTGTATGACTTCTTGTAGGCATGCCTTTCTCTCCTTTGGCTTTGCTCCTGAGTTTCTACCAAATACCTTGAAGCATGAAATTGCAGGATAATCCAGCTACAAATTCCACCTGAAAGCTGCCAAAACTAACAAGTCTGAACAATACGTAAATTCCATTGATAACTATCCTTTTGGAGATTTTAACTGGTGAATTCTTTTTGTGACAAAACGTTACAAAAAGGGAATGGTTGTCATACCGGTGCTTTTCTTTAAAAACCGGTAAAAATCCAGTTGTGTTACTAACTATCAGTGTTCAGACACAGCTAATTCCTAGCCCAAAATAGTAAATGGGAGCAAGCTTTGGACAGCTGTTATCCCAACTGAACAAATGAAAAGTCCTTTGTATATTGCAAATATTTGTTCAGCTCTACATCAAGCAGGCTTACATAAATTGAATCCAAAGCAAAAAATCTGACATTACAAGAGTTTTTGGAAGGTTCATAAAAGCTTGTGCTTTAATAAATATGTGGTTCTTTAGGCGAGACCTACTGTAACTTTCTGTTGCTGTTTTACCTTGTAAAGGTCTACCCACGGCTGATGTGTTATATCAGGATTTGATTAATTCCCATAATCTAAGTAGTCCCATCTCAACCTAGACAATTGGTTGGAGAATATGGGAGCTCAATCCAGAGCAGAGAAATAATTATACAGCTTTTATAGAATCATTATTTTCACTTTTGTACTCGAGATATTTCTCTACCTGCATGCATTTGTATATACTACGAATGTATAACCTTTTTGTAATATATCATTTGCGAATCATTTCATAATATATTGAAAAGGAGGGCAAAAGACAGGTAATAGTTTACACCTGAAGGTGTTACTGCAATATATCAGCAGTATACTATTTTTATCCACCATTATTTCTAGTTATAACAAGCAGCTTTAGAGGGCTTCAGAAATGTAAAATATATTTACCGTGTAATATCTGAAGTGTTTTTCATTGGTCTGTGGGAAAAGCAGGCACAGTAAACAGTACCATGATATCTTTGAAAAATGTCTCCTTTCATTTTACTTTTAACCTGTTCTGGGATCTGAGTTCTGCTTGCAGGATCACTCAGCTCAGTTTAAACTTTCTAATAACATTATCCAACCTAGGAGCCTTATTACATTGATAGGCTAATTGTGGCTTAGCCATTGTGCTGTTTTGCTGTCCTCTTTCAACAATTGCATATTCAGTCCTACTAAATTGTATTAATAAATAAGTAAAAATTAGAGGGAGCGGTGGTACTTTTCTGCCAAGGATCAGTACCACTTTATCAAAGCTAAGACAGAATCAGCAACAAGTTTTAAGCATGATGACATGGCTTTTTACCATAAACTACTAAAACAGCTATTTAAAATTGAACACAATTAAGGAGATAGTGAAAGATGTTTTCTCTCTGCCCTATCTCCTCTGATTTATTGTGCAGAGATATTTAGTGATAGCTATTCTATAAATCCAAAATAAAGGACTATTGATTTTCTGAATAACAGATTTATCTTGATTTGTGGCCATATTTAATCTCCATCCATTTTCATTTTCCAATTTAGAGTACTATAATTTGTGCTTGGCCTCACATTCCCTTTCATTTTAATGTTTCCTTCATCGCTGCAAGAATTTTCATATATTTTAATATCCCATACTCTCTGAAGTATTCTGAAAATTCTGAAGTTTTCCAGCAGAGCGTACAAATAAATGATCCATATTGTGCTCACAATATGGGATGGAAAAAGAGAGGAAGGAGAAAAAGATTGGCAGAAAAGGGGAGAAAGGGAGGAGGGGGGGAGGGAGAGGGGAAGAAATGAAGATGGAAGGAAAGGGAAAAAATGGAAGAGGCAAGGGCACTAAAGATTTAAAAAATCAGGATGGGAAGAGAAGGAGAGAGATCAGAAATGAAGGATGGAGAAACAAAATGAGGAAAAGATGGAGAAAGGAATAGGGAAGAATGAATTATGGCAAGATGACAGAAAATGAACAGAAGGCAGGAAGGGACGGAGCAGGGAAAAAGTCTAAGGGTGGAAGAAAGGAAAAGAGATTCTGAAGAGCAGATAACATTATGTTCTATGGCTGTAATTCTCTGCTCACTTAATTGGGAATAAAACTTGCTCATTTGCATTTTTATTCCATACTTACCATAAGAAGTCCACAATGAAGTTCACCAATAAATAAAGCAATTTAAAATTAGTAGCAGGTGGCTTTCAAATCATCCACTATCCCCAGCAGGCAGAAAAAGCAATCAGCTAACAGACAAAATCCCTGGGTATATACCCCAAATGAAGGTTATTGCATAGAGCAGGGCTGTCAAACTCCTGGCCCGCAGGCCAGATGCATCACATGCTGACCACACCCACACCCGGTTTAGCAAAGGAGAACAAAGTCGTGATACGTCACATAACAATGCAAGTTTGACACCCCTGGCATAGAGGCTTAGATGGGCAATCTTAAGCAGCAACTTCCAGAATCGGAGCAACCATTAAAAAGGCCTTTTTTGGTGATCTTGTCAAATTCACCTGTAATAAATGATGAACATTGTGGAACAGGATTTTGAAGATCTTGCAGACTTACAGACGAAGAATCCTGTTCGACCAACAAATCATCTATTCAGCATTCTCAGTCACTGAGCGGTAGATCATGCAACTGAAGTCTTTCACCTGCATCTGTTTCTGGCTACAACCAGATCGTATTCAGGCATTTGGCAACCAGCATGTATTTATAATGGTTGCAGCATCCTGGGATCATGTGTTTGCCATTTGCGACCCTTCCAAACTGGCTTTCAACAACCAAAGGGCTGTCAGATTCGATTAGTGACTGATTCATTTAACTGCAGTAATTCACTTAACAACAGTGGTAAAAAAAGTCATATAATTGGATGCAATTTACTCAACAACTGCCTTGTTTAGCAATGGAAATTCTGTCTCCCAAGTGTGGTTGTATGTTGAGTATTGAAATTCCCAGCTAGTCCTGCTTTCCATCTCTTTAGACTGCCTGTATGTATATTTATTATGTCTGCTCACTACAGAAGACCCTGGGTGACTTATAATATTTATTATAAGTTAAAAGTTAATTTACAGTTAAAAACACAATTAACAGTTAAAAACACAAAACTGCTGTTTTTTGCATCTTTGTGACTTAATAGCAATTTCTGAAAATTAAAGACATATGCTCAAAATCATATCAGAGACACTGAATCTGCATTAGCTGGACTTGGAGCTTGCACTTCAATGGTTCATGATCTATTCCAGGGGTGTCAAACTCAAGGGGGTGCTTAGATCTGGCCCATGAGGCTGCCCTGGAAACAGCGAAGGACCTGCCCGCTGTAACTCTGCCAGCGAAAATGGAGCTCAGGAGGGCCACCATTTTCAGCTGCAATGGTCTCCTGCAACCTTCTGGCAGTGAAAACGAAGCTCGGGATTCCATTTCATTGGCAAAGTGCTCGGTGCGACCACATCCACCCGACACGAGTGATGTCGAGCTGGCCATGCCGACCCAGCCGCTGACGTCAAACACAACCCTGATGTGATCCTTAATGAAATTGAGTTTGACACCCCTGATCTATTCCATAATCAGCAGTTAGCCACAACCTTGCTATTCCACCTCTCTGTACCAATAATATAGTTGATTTGATTTGTCTGTGACATCTATGTATATAGATTATGTTCATGTATATGTGTTGCTTTGATTGCTGGAAGACTAGGTTAGCAATGAAGAAATCAACAGATCGACAAACTGATAGGATGATATACTGATTCATTTCATTTCTGTTTCATAGGCCATTCAGTCTAGCTCCAACTTTGGCATTAGTCTCCAACTATAAGTATCACATCTTGCTTGTGTGTTCTACATCTAATTTCAGGTTGAACTTGGACACAAAACCTTTCAACCTTATCTTTTGCATCAGTGGTTGTAGCATAAACTTAGATTGTCTTATTAAAGGACTAGCTGAATACCCGTGCTCCGCTACAAAACTATGCGATCGGGCTTGATAAATTGACACTTAGGGTTTGAAAATGAATGAGTAGTTACGATCGGCAGCTCCTCTCCACTTCTCTCCCTCAGGCTGGCCCCCACAGAAGCCTCTCCTGTCCTCTCCTGTCCTCCTCTCCCTCAGGCTAGCCCACAAAAGCCTCTCCTCTCCCTCAGGCTGACTCCACAGAAGCCTCTCCTCTCCCCTTCTCTTCCTCAGGCTGGCCCCACAGAAGCCTCTCCACTCCCTCAGGCTGACTCCACAGAAGCCTCTCTTATCCTACCCCCTTCTGTCCCTCAGACTGGCCCCATAGATCCTCTCTTCTTCCCTTCTGTCCCTCAGGCTGGCCCCATAGATCCTGTCCTCTCCCCTTCTCTCCCTCAGGCTTCCCCCCATAGATCCTCTCCTACCCCCTTCTCTCCCTCATGCTTTCAAGCCCCTTCTCTCCATGAGGCTTGCCCCTAGAAGCCTGTTCTATGCTATCCCATTCTCTCCAGTTATTTTCAAGTTGGGAGGGGGAGTAGAACATCTAACTAATTAGCATCAGAGCGTGTTATAATAATATAGGAAATATTAATGCTCTGACGGTCATTTTGAAAAATCCTTTCCTAGTGAGCACCTAGAAGCCAAGAGGAACATACGTGGCAAATTTCAAGTTCGTAGGCTTTACGATTCTGGAAATTTCGTGATTAATGCGTGAGTGGTTTTCGCTTTTATATATATAGCTTGCAAAACTAATTGGCGTTATTCAGCCATTGACTTCATTGGACCCAAGTAATATCCTTGCTATATGCCTTGATTACTGAAAGAAAGCAATTTTTTCTTCTTTGGTTTTGGATCCTGAGCAGTAAACAGTCAGTATGGCTGACTGAAAGTGTCCAATTTCAATTTATGTCAATTTGGTAATGCCCAAAATGTCAATGTATAGTTCATGCATTCCATGCCTCACCCTGTTAAGCTTTCCTTTGTTCATGCTTCTTTGTT
This sequence comes from Masticophis lateralis, assembly GCA_030761175.1. Taxonomy (NCBI): domain Eukaryota; kingdom Metazoa; phylum Chordata; class Lepidosauria; order Squamata; family Colubridae; genus Masticophis; species Masticophis lateralis. The sequence goes on from JAUDYJ010000001.1 coordinate 27,988,355, forward strand.
CCATTTTCCCACTGTAATTCAGTCTTTGTAGCTTTGGATTACTTTTTTTCCTGCATGGTCACATCAGCAACTAGAGAACTAGACTTAATCTGGTCATGGCATACCATTAGTACTCCAAAAGGTAATCTTTCTGAGTAGAATTAATGTATCTGGGGGGCCATCATCCAGCACTATCATCATCAATCACTTCATATTTTTATACACCTTTTTTTTTGGTAAAATATAGGGGTGGCTTATCATTGCCTTCTGCTGTGTGGTATGAAATGAACTTTCTCACTGTCATCCAAATGATCATCTGCCTTCAACATTTTTCTACATTTCTGCTGTTCAATATAGTTTGTTAGTTTTAGCTGGACAGCAGGGATGACTTTCAATGACTTGAATGACCCTTCAGGGATTATTTATGCTCTTGGCATGCATTCCCAGCATTCTTTACTCAGCCCTGCAAGAAACACCATCACTATCATGTCTATGGAGATTCTCAGTCATCCAGGTACTTTTTCAAGAGGCAAATGGACTTTGTTTTTCCTTGAAAATGTTTCGCTTCTCATCCAAGAAGCTTTTGGATGAGAAACAAAACATCATCAAGGAAAAACAAAATACAGCTGCCTCTTGAAAGTATCCTACTATCCCCATTTATTTGTACTCATTTCTTTTTTTTTAAATTTTTATTTATACAAATCAACAATACAATAAGAAACATTTTCGGTTCCGTGGTGCATATACAGATACACAGACTTTTATCTTGCCATACATATACATATACTATTACTTCTTATAAGTGGAAGTAATAGTAATAGATTTTATCTTAATAATCATTGCATATAATAATACACAGTAATAAATATCTTCATTAATTGGCTAGTAATTAACCTCTATATACTATCTCATTTTTTTTCTTCTCTCCATCCACTCATACCACATGCCCCACACGCCATAATACTCCGAATCTGTTCTGTCATTGATTTCTAGGGACAATTTATTCATTTCTGCGCACTCCAATATTTTCTTTATAACAAATTCTTCTGAAGGTAGCTGTTTTTCCTTCCAATACTGGGCAAAAGAAATAAGAGAGGATTTTGATTTCGACCCCAAAGCACTTCTCCTGGGAATCTTGAAAACAGAATATGTAAAAGAGAAAAAGTATCTGATTATACACATAGTGACAGCCGCAAGGATTATTTGTACTCATTTCATGTGCTCATGTCCATGTTTATACTTATACCCATTATCTCGTACATGTTTGACAAACTAACAAAGTCAAGTCAAGTCAAATCAAATCTTTGAGGCAATGTAAGCAGGACTCATTCAATGTTTGTCATACATTATTATGAGAATTCCAAACATTGTCGATTTTTAGTAAAGAATGATTAAATAAAACATGCAAACCGTGTCTATTAACAGTAGCAAACCATGCTGGGAAAAAAGCAATAGCCTTTTCGTGATCCTACGAGTTACTTTCTTTGAAGGCAAGAGGGCTGATTTAGGGTCATTTAAAACGGCGGTTCTCTACGACCTGACGAGATACCAGATCCGAGCTCCAAAAACCCTTAAAATTCCTAGATGGCAGCCAAGTTACAACTTTCTGCTTCCTCCGGCCACCGGCTTCTGCAGTAGGTATAGGTAAACGCCATAAAGAAGAGATGGGGGACGATGGCCCTTTTATGACTTGTGGACTTCAACTCCCAGAATTCCTGAGCCATCCAGAAGGAATTGTGGACGTTGAAGTCCACAAGTCATAAAAGGGCCATCGTTTCCCCCCCCCCCCCTTCCCCCACTCCTGCCATAAGGCGTCAATACGCGCCTTTGGCTCCGGCTGCAGCGGAAATATCGTCAGCCCGAAGAGGCGGGACGTCTCGCGTTCTTACCAATCCCTTCTCGTGCGCGCGCTCGACTCTTGACAATCTCGCTCCGAAAAAAAAAAACTGCCTTCTGTTCCTTACTCGGTTCCCGGTATTTCTTTTGTTTGTTTGTTTTGCGGCACTGTCGTGAAGGAGGAAAAAAAAAAGATTTTCCTAGAGCGGCCTAACAGAAGCTCCTTGCTTGACGGCCGGCGAGAAGAAACGGAGAGGGGAAGGCTTGAGAAATCGTGTCGTTGTTGCCAGGGGGACCTTCGCCATGAGGCAGAAAAAGAAAGGTAGAAAGGGGACGGGGCAGAAGGGATATTGATGTGAAGCCTCCTAAAATAGATGTCCTCCAGAGGCTTTGGATCGGGGTGCGGGGCCGCGCTATTTGGGTATTCTGGGAAATGTAGTCCCACTACAGCTGGAACGCCTCAAGATAGGACAGTCTCATGTTCTCACACTGATAGGAAGTTGCGACTGAGATGGCTTTTAAATATGATAGCAATAGCACTTAGTCCAGAGGTCTTCAAACTTGGCGGCTTTAAGACTTGTGGACTTCAACTCCCAGAATTCTCCAGCCAGCTCTGTTGAAGTCCACAAGTCTTAAAGCCGCCAAGTTTGAAGACCTCTGACTTAGACTTATATATGGATTTCAACTCCCAGCTCTGCTGGCTGGAGAATTCTGGGAGTTGAAGTCCACAAATCTTAAAGCCGCCAAGTTTGAAGACCTCTGACTTAGACTTATATATGGACTTCAACTCCCAGCTCTGCTGGCTGGAGAATTCTGGGAGTTGAAGTCCACAAGTCTTAAAGCCGCCAAGTTTGAAGACCTCTGACTTAGACTTATATATGGACTTCAACTCCCAGCTCTGCTGGCTGGAGAATTCTGGGAGTTGAAGTCCACAAATCTTAAAGCCGCCAAGTTTGAAGACCTCTGACTTAGACTTATATATGGACTTCAACTCCCAGCTCTGCTGGCTGGAGAATTCTGGGAGTTGAAGTCCACAAATCTTAAAGCCGCCAAGTTTGAAAACCTCTGACTTAGACTTATATACCACTTTACAGCCCACTCTAAGCGGTTTACAGAGTCGGCATCATTAGCACAAAAGGGAGTAATTTCATCATGAAATTGCTTGTTGAGTGTTCAGAGCCTTGAAGGGTTTCCTCTCTTCAGCATAGGAATCCAGGTTAAAGCATCCCAAGGAGAGAACTGTCTGTTTTCCACCCCAACACATCCACTGAAGGGAAAACCACCACACTCCATCACAATCTGCCCTCCCGTAATTTAAATCTATGATCCCATTGATCCCTGCTCTCTGGGGCAGTAGAGAATCTGCTTTCAGGTGTTTAACCATGCTGGTATATCCTGTTAAACTCGAGGTTTCTTTTACTCTATTCCCAGTTCCTTCTCTTCATAATTTGTGTGTGTGCGTCCCTTTCGATGTGATTTCTGATCTGGAAAAGTTCCTGCAGTTTTTTAGGCCAGGATTTTCCAAAGTGGGTTGTCATTCCCTGCTTCTTAGGGCTGAAAGGGAGTGATTGGCTCAGCATCACTCAGCCGACTTTGCACCTATTATTTAATTATTTAATTAAATTTTTATACCGCCCTTCTCCCTCAGGACTCAGGGCGGTGTACAGCCAGAATAAAAACACCATATACCATAAATTTAAAAAGTTTGAAATGAATTAAATAATTTGGCCCTAATTTAAAAAAAAAAACCCAAAATTAAAATACCCCATTAAAATTCCACTTATTTCATCAGCCCAGCCTGTTGGAATAGTAGGGTCTTAAGGGCACGGCGAAAAGTACGAAGGTCGGGGATCCTACATATCTCCGGGGGCAGTTCATTCCATAGGGCGGGAGCCCCCACAGAGTAGGCTCTCCCCCTGGGGGTCGCCAGTCGACATAATTTGACCAATGGCACCCTGAGGAGTCCCTCTCTGTGAGAGCGTACTGGCCGGTGGGAGGCTATCGGTGGCAAAAGGTAATTTCGTAAATAGGATTAGAACTCATTGTCACCTGATTTCTGCCTACTGCCTTAACCATTACACTAAACTGAGTCTTGTCTTACTTTATTTCTAATCTTCTGATCATTCTTGCTGCTTTTCTTTAATTTGTTCCACTTGCCCTTAATCCATACTATGTGGTGTCCCAAACACAGTATTGATGGTAGGATCTGATCAAAGCAAAATGGAGTGGCTACTTTCTGTCATTTGGAAATTATATTTCTGTTATGTTGATGCTGCCTAAAATTGCATTTATATTCTTTTGCAGCCCAATTACATTGTTGGTTTAGTTTATAATCTGTTCCTTGGCCTGGTAGGACAAATACCACACTTGCTATTTGTGCATTTGATTTTTTTCCCCTTAGGGAAGAACTTTCCTCTTTTAAACTTAATTCTGTAACTTTTGTCCACTTCTCTAAAATACAAGGCTATTTTCAGTTTCCTACATCTTCTTCTCCAAAGCATTATTGAAAGGATTGAAAAGTATAGGGTCAAAGTTTGAACCCCATGGTACCCACTCAATGTCAGTTCAGTTTGATAAAACATTAATAAATGCTTTTTGAGTATGATTTTCCAATAAGCTAAGTGTCTTATTTAATTGCCATATCCTTTGGTCTATGACTATTCTGTGTGAATAGAAAAGTGTTCCTTAGAAAAGAATAAACTTTTAGGGAAAAATATAGTTCCTCCAAGAACTCTTTCTCTATTACCTTCTTTCTTGGAGTCTTCAAACATCCTTGAGGAAAGTTAACCAAAGGAGACCTAATAGTTTTCGCTTCATCACTTCAGTATGTACTACAGTTATCTTCTTCCCTATTACCTGAAGGCAGCATTTCCTCAAGAGAGCACTGCAGATGCCACATTGATTAGTACTAAAGGCACTTGTGTTCTGTGACTCAGGTGAATAGCCTTTGGGCTTTGAGAGAAGAGAAAGGCTATTCTGTCTGAGAGAGCACATGTCAGTTTACATTTGTATGTGAGAAATCACTTTTGCACAGACACTTTCATAGCCTTTTACTTCTGTTTTAGGAGATCTCAGCCGAGCAGAACTCATGATGATGACTATAGCTGATGTCATCAAACAACTCATCGACGCTCATGACGAGGGCAAAGATGTGAACTTAAACAAGTGAGTTGTCGTCTATTTCTTCTTTGCTCTTCTTCTTCTTTTTTTAAAAAAATTGATTTATATGCTGCCCTTCTCCGGAGACTCAGGACGGCTTACAATGCGTTAAGCAATAGCCTTCATACTTTTGTATATTTTATACAAAGTCAGCTTCTTGCCCCCACAAACTGGGTCCTCAATTTACCTACCTTAGAAAGGATGGAAGGCTGAGTCAACCTTTAGCTTGATGAGATTCAAATTTACAATAATTGCAGACAGCTGGTGTTTAATTACAATGCTTTAGTCTGCTGAGCTATCCAGGCTCCTCAACATTTTATTGTTTCTGTCTTCCCCACTTTTTATGGAAAAGGCAATGCCCTCTAAAAGGTTTGTATTTGAGGTTGTAGAGAGCGTACAATAGCAAACAACACTAGGTTGGAGAAACCCTGATTGAATGCTAGTGCATCAGATTTTAGTGAATAGCAAAAGATAATTGGAGATAGGCTGTTCTACAGACGTCTATGCCATGAGCAGCTCTTAGTTGACCACCAACACCTTCAGCTGCACCCAAACATCCACTGACAAGCAAAGCAGCTTGTGGAGTACCAGACATATAGTGAGGTATGTACATCAGTACTTGTGCCACTGCATTCTGAGTTCTGCATTCAGAAGACTACAGCTTCCAAGTTAACCTCAAAGACAACCCCCACATACAGAGCAATGCCACCCCATCCAGAATCAATAATAGACCTTCAAATCTAGGCAATCCCGAATTCCTTAGCCACTCAGTCTTGCTCGGTTAAGCTTAAGTCTGTTCCTCTCCTAAGATGCTGAGATAGAAGCTTAAGAGCATCATTTGGCCAGTCCAAAGATTAAATAAGTGCAATAACTAATATCTAATTCCTTGCCGATAGCCTCACCCAGTGGCCTTATGTAGATATTTTGAATAGGATCACAGAGAGAATAAAATCATAAGACATCATCCAAAGGCAAAGATGGGGGCTAGAGGTCTTCTTCCCTCCTATTAGTAGCAACCTTTTTTTGTACCTGTTGTAGTATACTCTCATGTAATTGTATTGAAGAAAGACATATATAATAGAAACAACCTGAAGCTTTTCAGTTATTATTGACCATAGCATTAACAATTTCTTGCCAAGGCAAGTTTAAATATTGATGTGAACTGATGTGAGTTGAAATCCAAATCATCTGAAGAGCATCAGGTTGCCTCTCCCTATTATATAGCCTCTAAGTAGCATGGCTTTCAATTTCAGGATTAAAACAAGGACGGCTGCCAAGTATGGCCTTTCAGCACAGCCACGCCTGGTTGACATCATTGCTGCTGTTCCCCCTCAGTACCGCAAAGTGCTGGTTCCTAAGTTGAAAGCAAAACCCATCCGAACTGCTAGTGGGGTAAGTCTTTGTTTGTTTATTTTTCATGCATAAGGTCCCAGAGTCAATGACCTTGGAGGACCGGGATGGGAGTGGTCAGCTCAATGTCACTCCTGTCGGGGGCGCCTATGGTGGGCCAAGCTCTCTGCCAGTGAAAACGGACTCCCGAGCTCTGTTTTGGCTGCGATGGCCTCCTGCAACCCTCTGCCAGCGAAAACGGAGCTCTACAAGGCTGCACGCAGCCCTCCCGAGCTCTGTTTTCATTGGCAGAGACACTGTGGCTGGTCCTTTGCTGTTTTCAGAGTGGCCCTGGACCAAAGTGGCCCTGTGGGCCAGATTTAAACATCCGGCCCCCGGGCCTTGAGTTTGACACCCCTGGTCTAAGGTGAAACAATGCTTATAAAATTGTAGTTAGAGCTTCCTTTGGTGATTTTCAGGATTGTTAACAAAGTGATTAGGGAACAGGTTCAGGATGTTCTGAACAGAACTTCCTTCCTTGTGGAGTGATATATTTGCTATATAGAAAAAGACCAGATATTTAATAGCTTCTCTGCAACACTCCTTTCTTTCAGATTGCTGTCGTGGCAGTAATGTGCAAACCACACAGATGTCCACATATTAATTTCACAGGAAACATATGTGTGTGAGTATGCCTAATAACATGTCAGAATATCTTAAACACCTAGCCAAAACATATAGGAATGCATTAAAATATTCAGCTTCATCTAAAAATAAATTCCTAATAATTGTAAACATGTTCTTAAAATAATAGAGAGGCTATGCCCTTTCTTTAGACTCATTTACACTGAGACTTGCATACATATGTTATTTTTATATAATTATGATACCTGTTTTTTATGATATACTGGTAGGTGCAAAACTTTTTTCAGGCAAATGGCTGAACTTGGCATTTGATAGTGTAATAAGAGTATTCTAAAAAGAAGATGTAGCCTAAATGTAACATTATTTTCATGTCAATTCATAAACTTAAAGGAACTCCAGGAAATAAAAATACTGAGTAATTGCAATTTAGTGGGGTTTTTTTTGGTAAATGTGCTTAGATGATGCATTTTTGCAGGAAGTTTTTTTTTTAAGTAATATGGGCCTAGGACTTCAACCATGTTTTCTGGAGTAGAGAACAATTTACATATAGATTTGGTTTGCACATTATATTAAACAATGGCTTTTCTAATAACTAACTATGGTTTATAACTACAATGGCTGTTGCAAATAACACACTGAACCAGTGCCAAAGAAATTATATAATCCTGTAGCATAATACAGCCATAGATTTTTCTAGCAACTCTCATTATCAACTTAGTCTTTCAGGAAACAATGTTGGGACTGGTTTTTCTAGTACATCTGAGATCCCAAGCCACTCTTTGAACTGGAAGATCTCTGGTTCAGTTCTTTCTTCTGTCTTGGAGTTGATCAGTATCCTACTGTAAATTGAATTCCTTTCCTCGCATTGCATCCTAGGGGCTGGATCTATTTAGGCTAATAGCCTGCTTCCTACAGGGGTAACTTTGAAAGTTCATTGAAACAGTTCCTTTGCCTTCAAACATCTGCTATTCATTTAAATGTACACAGTTTATGGGTTGCCAACCCTTGCTTTTAATAATATACTTAACCTCCAGTTACAATTTCATTTTTTTTCTTGAAAAAATGCAGATACTGTCCTGGAGGGCCTGATTCTGACTTTGAATATTCAACACAATCTTACACTGGATATGAGGTACTGCTCTTATGGACCTATTGGTCCTATTTCAGGAAAAAACAATACATTTACTATAAACCAGAATATCAGAAATATTAGGGGAGGACCAGTTTATTTTATATTCATAGAATATTAATGGGTTTTGATTTTTTTTCTTCCTTCCAATATTTCACAACTGGACTTCTATCTGGTAATTATTGACCGTCTCAAGTGTGAGATGGTCATTCTTGAGATAATATTTTAAGTTAGAAATGTTAAGGATATTGTTGTTGTGTAACAACTAGCAGAGTGAAGTGCACAGAGAAACGTTGCTGAGAGCAATGAGATAGAGATACATACAAACTGGTGTTATCTAAGGTTTTCTTTATAGTGGAAAATAAACAATCTCGTAGTCTTCTAAACAGTCCAAGTCTTTACCGGTTAACTCCAAACAAACTCTTACCAAACAAACAGTAGTTGGTTCACAAACCCCGGATGGTAGCAGATCCACCCACACATGCACGCACGCGATGGCAGCTTATCATTTCCTAATACCTTACAGTACCCTTGCTTAAATACATTGTTAAATTACAAGTAATTATAGCATGACTCAGCATTACAGCATGATGCAGCAGTAAAACTTAAAGTAACAGAATACATATATTGCCTGGACAACTGTTAGGCCCAAATCATATCCTAACATGTTCCCCTTTGGACAGGCCAATATATACAGTTTAAATACAATATATACAGTTTAGATACAATATATACAGTTTAGATCCTTAATCCATAGCTTTCACAACATGCTTTATGTTTGACAGCACCTTGGCAAACTACAGTTGCCTTATATCGATCCGGTGGATGCCTTTCCCTAGTAGATCTTCTAGGCAATACAGGACTCATTTCAGATGTTTCAGTTTCATCCTCCCCTAAACCTACTTCCTGTTCCTCAACCTTAATAGAGGATTCCACAGTATCTATATCCTCAGGACTCTCATCAGGGATATGATGCTCTATCCTAACAGTATTATCATGTCTGAAATCTGCACGCTCTAGTTTCTCCCATCCTTCGTGCTCTAGAAATTTAGCACTTGCACTACAGTAAACACTAGTAGTACCCTGAGCCCAAAATCTAAAAGATCTATGATTTGATTCATAGCCAACGAAAAATATTTTTCTGGCTCTTTGTTGATCCTTTCTTCTAACACTAGATGGAATATGTACCCAAGCTGGGGCTCCAAATGTGTGTAAATAACTAAGATTTGGTTTTCTCCCATGCCATAAGGTGAACGGTATCTCACCTGTAGAGGAATGAACCACGTTGTTTAGCACATGGTTAGCACACATAACAGCCTCGCCCCATAAATTTTCAGGCAAACCAGAATCTGCCAACATAGTTCTAATCATGGCTTGTAATGTTTGTCCTCGCCTCTCAATATAGGAATTATGCTCTGGTCTGTACGGCGCAGATCGTTTATGCTGGATCCCTGCATCCTGCAAAAACTTTTCTAACCTTTGGTTAGTAAATTCTGTACCATTATCGGTCACTAAGCATTTCACTTTAAATTTCTGCTTCCTTTCCACAAAACGCAGCCAGTTGTTTATATGCTGGAATGTTTCAGATTTTGTTTTCATAAAATAACAGAATCCATATCTTGAATAATGGTCTACTATGCTTAGAATATAGCAGGCACCTCCTATACTGGGTTTTTTGGGTCCATTAGTTCTATAAACACGACCTCTAACGGCTTTGTAGTTTTAAAACCATTAACACGGTTTGCTGGTGTAACCCTACTTTTCTGCTGACTACAGGCATTACAGTTCAGATATTTACTACATGCTTGTAGTTTTATCCCTTCCGATAATTGTACTGTCGTCTTTAACGTCCTGAAATTTAAGTGCCCAAGTCTCCGATGTAACAGATGAATACATTCATCATGTGGTTTAACATTCTCATAAACAGACTTAGACTTAGCCACCAATACTGGGTTCTCCCTTAAAATGAATAAATCATTTTCTAAACTTGCAGTAACAACCTTGCCATCTTTCTCTATAAGACACTTATCATTTTTAAATGTTACTGTAAACCCAAATTGTACCAAAGATTTAACAGATAATAAATTGAATTTTAAACCAGGAATATATAACATAGGCAATGGTTCATTACTAAATGACCAACGAGCAACACCCTCTCCAGCTACCTTAACCTTCCAGCCATTTGCTAGTTTAACATGTTGGTTACTCTTCTCCATTTTAACAAAACAGAAATTTTCTATTTCTAGTAATAGATTGAGAAGCACCACTATCAACAACCCAACAATCCTGGTTAACATCAGTAGTTGAACTAGATATAGCTAAATTACAACCCTTCTTGGGTCTATTATTGTCCCTAACAGGCATTTTCTTATTTTTACAATATTTAGCTATATGCCCTTTAGTCCCACAAGCAAAACAACGTTTTACAAAATAAGCAGTTGAGTACATTTTATCTTCTTTTGGTTGTTGCACTCTCAACTGATCCCTTTCTTGTCTTCTTTTGGATTCTTCCAACAACCTACCGGTTATGCCAGCCAATGTCAGTTCATTTCTGGACAAAACCTCTAACGAAGAAACAAAGTTGTCATAACTATCGTCCAAAGAAGAAAGAATTATGTACACTTGTTGTAGTTCAGAGAAAACAAGTTCCTTTTCATGCAGCTCCTGGAAAATTCTGGTCATGGATTCCAAATGAGCCATCATATCTCCCCCTTTAAGAAGATGTTTGTTGAATAATTTTCGTGTGAGATATATATGAGCACCCACAGAGTCACGAACATATAGTCTCTTCAACTTGGTCCAACACCTAGCAGCAGACTCTTCACCATGGATATGGACAAGCTGCTGGTCACCCAGTGTCAGTCCAATAATACAAAGAGCTCGTTCATTGTCTCTGTTAAACTTGGCTAATTTCTTGGCATCTTCCTCATCAGCAGGATCCCATGCTGTTACATCCGGTGGATTATTAACTATGTCCCACAGTCCTTCTCTACGCAAAAGTAGACTACATTTTGTAGACCAGGATACATAGTTTGTTCCGTCCAGCCGGGTCATCATGGAAAAATTTGCTGCTTGTTCTAGTGCCATCTTCACTTAGATTGTTTATCACAAACACAGTTTGTACTACTCACAAACTCAAACAAGCTCTCAGTGTAACTCTGAAAAAATCCTAGTTAGTTCCAGTTGGTCCTGGTTGGCCCTGGGCCCATAACCAATGTTAAGGATATTGTTGTTGTGTAACAACTAGCAGAGTGAAGTGCACAGAGAAACGTTGCTGAGAGCAATGAGATAGAGATACATACAAACTGGTGTTATCAAAAGTTTTCTTTATAGTGGAAAATAAACAATCTCGTAGTCTTCTAAACAGTCCAAGTCTTTACCGGTTAACTCCAAACAAACTCTTACCAAACAAACAGTAGTTGGTTCACAAACCCCGGATGGTAGCAGATCCACCCACACATGCACGCACGCGATGGCAGCTTATCATTTCCTAATACCTTACAGTACCCTTGCTTAAATACATTGTTAAATTACAAGTAATTATAGCATGACTCAGCATTACAGCATGATGCAGCAGTAAAACTTAAAGTAACAGAATACATATATTGCCTGGACAACTGTTAGGCCCAAATCATATCCTAACAAGATGGTTAGGGGTACAGGTAAGTATACCTTCTACATTGTTGTACTGACACTGTTAGATTCATGTAACAGTTTCCCCAACCCAACGTTTTCCTGGAGTATGTTGGATTTCACCTCCCCTAATTCTCATCCAGAATGGACAATGAATATGGAGGACCGAAGTTCAAGATAGAAGTTAAATATATTACATTTGTGAAGTAATATATTAAGACTTTTCTAAACTGTGTCTCCAAAAGTGGTCCATTACATTTCCCATTGGTTTCAAGTAACATAGCCACTAAGCTTGGTCTGTTTTTAAAAAGAGACTTAGCTTTTTATTAAATTGATAGCTGATTCAATCTGGCTATTAGTCTGATTAATGAACTAGAAGCAACTTTTAAGAAAGTGTGTTATATTGAGTTAGATACCTTTCCCCCTAACTCCTTAATCTATTCATCTAGCATGCCCCCCCCCCCCAATACTTTACTTTGGATTGCTTTGAAAATGGAGATTGTATAAAATTATTATATAATCACTCTATTAGATGGAGATTTATTTATGAAATCCCATCTGGATAGCATCTGTGAAATTGATTTGCATATCATATTAAAATTAAATTCAGCTCTTAGAGTTGTTAAGCTCAAATCAGATACATACAACACATACTACTTTCCAAAGCTAAGGATGAGGTTTCTAGAACTTTTCTGGATATTGCTACTTAAGTGTCAAATGTGATATAATTAATTATTAAATAGAAGAATGGTCATCTTGTTTGCAGCATATCATTTATATTTACATTACATAAAATTTTAATTTATGTACTGAACCTCTTAACTTTTTTTTATGCTGAGCACAATTTTTTAGCAAGATTAAGTGATCCTCAGTCCACTAAAAGCTACATACTCCTGATCTAGCAAAAGTAAAATTTGACAGTACAATACAGTTAGGAATTTGGATTTGATGTATTATTTGCCATCAAGTCAGTATCGACTCTTAACAAAGACATAGATTTTCTCAATCTGTCCATAACCTAAGAGTTCAGGTCTACACGGAGTACCATTCAAAACTGTGACTGAGTCCATCCAATTTGCTAATGGTTGTTCTCTTCTTTTTCCTTCCATCTGTCCCAGCATTACAAGTTTCTACATACAGCTAAGTCCTTACATAATTGATCTGGAGTACTATAAGATAATTTGAGCTTGATCATTTGTCCCTGGAATGAGAGGAGTTTGAATTATAGACGCTTTAAAACAACCTTGCTAGTTGTTTCCTAAAAAATATTATTTTGATTTCTTTTAGCCAACATCTATGAGAGCCATACGTGCCAGATATGATCCTTATCTCCAGACCAGACACCGAGTTGAACAAGTAAGGATTTGTTATGGTGGAAAAATGTGATGATGGTGGGATAAAGATAAAACAATCTAATTCTTTGTAGCTAAATGTGAAGCTTAGTCTACAGCTATGTCCATGATCTTATTTATTAAAACCAATTTAGCATTCTTGGAGATTAACCAATTGGCAAAAGATTGTTTCACATAGGAAAAGCATCAGTAAAAATGAAAACTGAACCAAAAGGAAAATATGCTGAATGCCAAATGGTTACGGTAAGGCAAAGCTGGATCTGAAATTTTGCGCCCAAAGCATCTAGGAAACTTTTCCCTTCTCCCCACCTTTCCCCTAGTTATCTTTAACTGTCCAATTACATTCAAACAAATTGTTTCATAACAGTCCCTGGCTTGGCAGGCTGGATGGCATCACATTCCATTGCATGAACTTGGAACTGCCAGCGGCTGTCACATGGCATAAACAGTCGTTTCAATTCCCCTTTATCCCATCCTACCTTCTACCTCCCCTTCAGCTCCCTCCCCCCATTGATTATGGCAGACTGGCATTTGGCAAAGCATGGCTATAGCAGGATGGCAGTCCTGACAATTACTTTTAGCTACTGCAGCAAATCGTTTGTCTAAAGATCAGGGCTAGATTAAAAACTTCCATTAAACTCTGAACCTTTTTCATTGAGAAGGTTACAGTGTCTTCAAGAGGGACAGAGATCCCACTAATATGACCTATGCTGCTTGGACTTCATAAATTAACATCAACTTCTTGAATGGTGACCTGCAGAGTTCTTATGCTACATGTTAAGCGTTCTCCACCATGTTATTTCATTCAAAAAGTTGTCTTATACTGAGTTAGTTAGTTGTTAGACTATTTATTTTGTTAAGCCAAAGATCATTTATCACCTGCTAACAACTCTCTTACAAGTTGAAAAAGTAGTCTTCCTCTACAACAGGGGTGTCAAACTCCCGGGCCTCAGCCCGGATGCATCACATGCTGGCCACGCCCACTCCCGATTTAGCGAAGGGGGGGAAAGTTATGATACATCATGTGACAATGCCATAGCGACACCAGTTTGATTCTCCTGCTCTACAAGTTTCCAAATACTATTCAAAATAAATGAATAAATATAATTTTTTTATTAAAACGTTGCTGTAGGGAAAGCAAGAGTACTCTAAATATTCTACCCTATCCTTCCATACTCCTGGAGTATCCTAGAACATTAATGGCCAGAGATTAAGGAGAGGTATAACATAGGCATTAGTAGAACTCCAGGGAGGAGAATTCCAAACTTGGAGGACTATTAAGAAAGAAGGCTTGTGAGTTAAATGGATTGCTCAATATAAGTTTGTTGCTTGATGTTGAAGGACACTTGATGAGGAATCTAAAATAAAACTGCTAATACTATAATGCTTGTTTTATACAAAGCTGTGAAGTAATCTCACCTGAAATATTTTACAGTGCTTTGATAATCAGACTCTAAAATGCATGGTAGATTTTGGCATGTAGATTTTGATCTTATTTTTACAGCTGAAGCAGCTGGGCCACAGCATCGACAAAGTGGAATTCATTGTGATGGGTGGAACGTTCATGGCTCTTCCAGAAGAATACAGAGATTACTTTATCCGTAATTTGCACGATGCTTTATCAGGCCATACATCTAACAATGTAGCAGAAGCAGTCAAGTAAGTATCTTATGCAGCAGATACTTTGGTGAATTGATTAATTTTCTACGTAAATTTGTTTATTGTACCTGAGAGTTGCATCATATGGATGTTCACAGTGAAAATTATCCTGGTGATGTTCTGGTGAAGTTTAAAATATTTTGAAAAAAATATTGTAAAAATCATTAAGACCAACAGTGATAACAGTGACTGACTATGGAAGCTGCTGTACTGTTAGCTTAAAAAGGATCAAGAGCTTGTACAGAAGTCTGTTCCTGCTGACTAATTCAGCTTCCTTGTCTGTACCATTGCTTATTCAAGAGGGGGAATGAGAATGGATTATCAGCAGATAAAAATTGCCAAATAATTAATTAGGTAAGGGTAGCATCTACCCAAGAAATCTTAGGTATGTGACCTTTATGATAATATAACAAAAATGTGGATCTTGCTACCAGCATTGGCCTCAACAGTTAAAAAGTAACCAATGTATTGCTCATTTTAAAATAAAACCAAAGGAAAATTGAATTAATTAAAGGCCATCTTGAGTGATTTTTATCTTGGATAAATTGGTAGAAAGCAGTGTTAGCTTTAGTAACTATTATAACATCTGTTGAAGATGGATCAATATATGTTTTATAGAGGTAAAGCAAACTAGCTGTCTAGAATTGCTTTTGATTATGTCCTTCACCAAGTACTTCTGAATAAATATATCTGGGTAACTTCATGGAATAATAATAAGCAGCAAAGTATAGATTAAATAGATAAAATTTATTAATTTCCATAGTTGAGGAACATTGGACGGTTGGGTTTTTAAGGAGTTGGTAAGTGATTTGAAGTTGATGGTGAATAGTGGTGCAGTCCAGTTGGTTAATGATGCCTAATTAAAATGTAAAACATTAAGAAATTTTGAAAAATCCCTAGAAAGTCTAAGCATTCCAGTCTTTCATATAATTTGAAGGGGACATACATAAGACATCCCTGCTTTTATCCTTGAGCAAATAAGAGGTTCATGGATATTAGTGAGATTCATAAGATAAGACGAATTCAGGTCTCTGCCTTTGAAGTCAAAATAAATATTGTGGTATCCTAAAACTCATAAACTTTTGTGAAACACAACTGTATAACTATGTGAAGTAGATACAATGTTCATTCTAGAATCTTAAAAATTTCTTTCCTCTGGAGGGCAGCAGATACTTAAAATACTTTGTTAGAAATTTTTTTCCACTTTACCAGTTGATTTCCCAGAGTTGCTCTTCAGGTGTGACTTGACAGTCATAAGTTAAATAGAAAAAGTATTACATGGGAAGGAATCCATAACTTTAGCTCTTTCTCAGACTCTTGAGCTGTCATGCTGCCAACAGGGGTCTGATGTTCATTAATCTTTCTTGAAGGCACTTACTTGAAACACTCAAATTGACAATTTGCTTGTGTATGTATTCAGACATCTATATATAGAAAATCTATAGATGTGCACCTATTCCACTATCAACTCTGCCATGTCCAAGTATGCATATGAAGGTCAACAACGTCACTGCTTATTAACATAGTCTAGTCTAAGTGCTTCTGGATTTGTTGGATCACATCTTCCATAATCCCTACACAATCTAGGTTGGCATAACCATACATGATAACGATACCTTTATCAAGGAACTATTAATTCAGACAAGCAAGCTAACAGTAAACAGCAGCCCAGTCAAGGAACCACCAAGACCACTCCCACCAACACTGACAGGGCAAGCCATTAGTATATAAAAGAAGAGCAAACTCCTCTCCCTTTTAGCACTTGATGATGTTACCTAGTTTGGTAATGAAATGTCTGTAAGAAAACAACTGAGCTTAGAGGGCACAAGGGACCTTACAATTCAACCTAAGCTACAAATATTCTCTTCTATTGATAATAGCAAGCTAGCTAGAATAGTCTGTTTCCTATACAGTATTCCTGCATTTCAATAATCAAATGATTACTGTATGTTATTTTACATTGTTTTGTGGTTGCGTTTCTTATATTTTAAAATCCATACTCTCTTGTAGAGGTGTGTGCATATCTATACATAAGAAAACCATTAGTCAGAAACATAGTTGTCAGCTTACAGCTGAAATCTCATTGGAGAAAAGGCAGACAGCAGCTAATGATGAAAATAGATGAATGTTTTAATCATGATTGACATGTCCTCTTACAATTTAAGATATTAAGATGTATTGGCAAACTATAATGTGGGAGGGGTGTTGTCCTGATTTATTATAGAATGTGAATGTACGTAATTACATATTATTCAACATACCATGGTTAAACAAAGTTAGTCCAAAGTGCTGAAGCAATCATTATTAATTAAATTGGATAAGTCATGTATAGCTTGATCCCTTCAATAACCAGGGACATGGTAGCACATTTTCAGACTAAGGTTTTCTCATTCCGTTGAAGCATAAGATTTGTGAGCTATAGCTCACTTCATCAGATGCAATGGAGTGGCTAGATTGATGTCAGATTTAAATTGGAATGTGTCAGAGAGGTATTGCTGGTCAATTGGGTGAAAAATTGCTTGTGTATTATCACCCTTTCATTATATTGCATCCAATGAAGAGAGCCATAGCTTACAAAAGCTTATACCTCTTAATAAAATTCATTAATCTGAAAGATGCTACTAGCCTTCTTCTGATATTGGGCTACCATAGACTAACATCGCTCTCTTCCTACAATATCTGATCCCTTCATTGATCAAAATATCCTACCATATAAAGAGATTGTGGGACTTCCTTTTGGTAACTGCCAAAAGGAAGTCCCACAGCTTTTCTCAACGTGGCTCCATAAATGTACTGTTTTATTTTAAATATCATGTATACAGTAGAGATCGCCAGTGTAGTATAGTAGTGAAAGCATTAACGGTGGTTCAAGTGCCCACTCAGTTGCAGAGGTCAGTGGTAACTTTGGGCTAGTCATATTCCCTCAGGCCAACACATCACACTGAATTGTTGCAAAGATTAAAATTGGAGAGACGTTCCCATATATACTGTGTTATGTTTTCATGTTCAAAGAGCTACTCGGTAGGACAGAATTGAGGAAACATTTTGTTAAATGTCTTTAATCATTAATTTACTTTATAAGGCAAGCTGATTGAAAGGAATTTAAAATGCTTTCAGAATAAAATGTCACTTGGGACCAATACAATAATAGGGAAGATGCATATATTTCCTGGAGAAACTTCAAGGCTAGTTTAGATGCTGGGGTAGTGAGTTTTTTCTGGAGCGGGCAGTGTCTGTTTAGTTCAGTGATGATTCACGTGTCCAAGACAATGTGCTACAATATTTCGGGTGACATACCAACATTCACCAACATCCAACAAGTTGTTGTTTTTTTTAAAGCATGCCCTTTTCTCATGTGACTTTTGGAAGCTGCAAGAGAATGGGATATGCTCTCACATGGGCACTGGAGCCTCAAAAGTTGTACAGGAATTGGACATGTGAGAATGGGGAGTGCTTTTACATGTTTTTCAGAGGCTGCAGAGAGCATGTGAGAATGGGATATTTTTCTGGGGCAGCCTCTAAACCCTCCCAAAGTTTCAGGAGAACAGGGTGTATTTTGGGGTGGTTTTCGGAGGATGAGGAGGCCATAAAAGAAAAAGCAGTCTTCAGAGCCACTTTAAGAACAAAGACCTTGTGCAACCCAGAGGAGCTTCAGGTAGGCCACAAGGACCTGTCAACAGAAAGACAACATCACCTGAATGAAAGTGGCATGCAGTAGATCCATGGGGGCAGTTGTGCAAATCCCAAAGGATTGTGCACATTTTGAATGACATCAGCGATGCTAGGGCTTAAGTTGCGGCCTCTTCTCGTGTATGTGTGTGTGAAAGAGAGAGAGAGAGAGAACATATCAGCAATGTGAAGTTAAACATTTAATAAACGTTTCAATACTGAGCCGAAAGGTTCACCAACACTGGTCTAGCTGATATGCCTGACTTTTTTCTCCTGAAGAATCTATGGAATATGTAGAGGTAGTCCTTGATTTATAGTCATAACTGGGACCGAAACTTCCATCACTAAATGATGCAATCGTTAAGTAAGTCATTGGGTGACCTCACTGGATTATTATTATTTTTTTGCCATAGTAATTAAACAAATCGTGGGGTGTTAAGCAAATCCATCTTCCTGCATCCATTTTGCTTGTCAGAAGCCAACTGGGAAGGTTGTAAATCATGATCACAGGACTCGGGATTCTCCATAATAAAAACCTGGTTGCCAAGCACCTGAATTGCAATTATGCGACTCGACACTGCGACAGTCGAACGTCATTTCTTTCAGCCTTGTCATAACTTCAAATGTTTGTTAAATGAATGGTTATAACTCGAGGACTACCTGTAAAGTGCACTAATGTGCTTTTTTGTAACATATTATACAAGGGCAGCAAACTTCTATTTCATTATTATCTTAACTGAAATAATTGATAAAGTATAAATTTATTTTATTTATTTATTTATTAGTTCGATTTATATGCCGCCCTTCTCCGGACACTCAGGGTTACAATGCATTAAGCAATTAATGTCATCCCAATTGCTAGAAATACTTTTCTAAAATACTTGAGTATAAAATGGGTGTCAAACTCATGTATATCACGTGACGTATCGTGACTCCCCCCCTTTGCAAAAACGGGAGTGGGTGTGGCCAAGGTGTGACACATCCAGCCTGCAGGCCGTGAGTTTGACACCCCTGGTATAAAAGTTTGCACCTGGAATTAACAAAAGTGGCCTTAAGCAAGGAAATTGCTTAATCAGCATGTAGTTATGCATGTCTGTTAAAATTAATGTATCAGACAATGGAAACATTTCTCTTTTTCTTTAATACATTTTCCATGATAATTTTTAAAAACTTTCACGGAAGCTTAAGTAGCTTAAACAAATATCTTTCAATACTATTTTGGCAGATTGGATCTCAGGTGGCACTATAAGGGTACGGTAGGATTTTTAGAACGGCATCAAAGGAGAAGAGCAGCCTCTGCACCTTCACCTGCATTTAACTAATATTTCTTTCACCTTCCCTTTAGTACAGCTAGGGATGGTGGGGGGTTATGAGTCAACACAGCTGGAGAGAAGCTCTGAGAAGACTATTCTAGAGAGCATTAAAGCAGCCTCTGTCCTTTGGAAGTCCCATACGCACTTGGTATCTAAGCCTTTAAATGTACATTGTCTCCAGTGAATGGCCAATCAATTGTCTACTACACTGAATGAAGTTGGAAATTCTCCTGATAATCCAGCTCCTTATAGAATCAAGTTCTACGCCCACAATAAAAATCTTTTTAGTCCATGGGGTTCCTACATGGCCATGTATTGCTGGCCTTTTACAGAAAAATTCCAGCAGAAGCAAGCATGTTTCCCAGAAAGCATTGCATGAAGAAGCCTCAGTGTTTGGGAGAACAGAACCAGTCACTGACCCAATCACAAGGGCTTTTCTCTTTCTAAAGAATGCCTGGCAAGGCTGATGAAAAGTTGTTTTTTTTTTAAATTTTATCTCTTGAGAACATTGAGGCCACTAAGGGGATTTCAATAGGCTTTCCAGATCCCTATCAAACAAGGCCCAGATGGGGATTGAATGATTACATGGATAAGGCAGAGGGCATCACATCTGTGGGAGGACAGCTGTCTGCATGGCAATCGTCACTCTGCCGTGACTTGATTTTGTTTTTTAGAGAAAGGGTTTCACTTCTAGGTGTTGAAACACAGAATTCTGGGGGAAAACGGGTAGGAGGGGAAGAGAAAGGGATTGAACAGGAGTACATACCCTGTTTTCCCCAAAATAAGACATCCCCTGATAATAAGCCGAATTGGGCTTTTGAGCGCATGGCAATATGGCCAAGCGCTTATTTCAGGGTTCCAAAAAATATAAGACAGGGTCTTATTTTCGGGGAAACACGGGTAGATAAACTTAACTTTTTAAATGAAATAAAGTGGGATTTCTTTATCTTTTTCTTCTGACTCATTTAGGAGATGGAAGAAATGTTCGCCAAAACTAATCTGGTTCTGACTCACGATTTAAAAACCTGAGTGAAGTCCAAGAAAGTTTAACTTGGCCATGAAGTTGTTAGTAACTTTTGGCAGAGAAAAGAGAAAGATAAGACCTTTAATTATGTGTCTTTTGAACAGGCTTAAAGAATTTTAAACAAATTGGAGTAAAAGCAAGCTGGCAGAAGACAGATGGGGGAGGAGTGCTTTTTATCCTTATCCTGCCAATGGAAAGAACGTGGGGTTCTCGTTTTACCTGCCAGAGATTTAATTTTGCATTGTGCAACTTTATGCATATAATGCAGTCAGTTATTTTTATTTGGAAAATAAAATTTATACTGTGACTTGTACTTTGGCTGAATTTGAAGACTCGCATTGATTTATTCTAGAGGCAATCACAATGCCAATGGCTCTTTAAAATAGTTTCTCCCCGTTTCATTTTTATGGTTATTAAATGGAAATCAGATAATAAGGTATTATGACAAACTCTAATATCTGCCAAGCTGTTTTTTAGACAATGAATTACGTTGTGTTTTAGTATTTTGTAAACTATTGGTAACAGACCATTTTATTTTCTCTGACTTAAAATTAGAGAAGTATTTCAGTATTGCAGACATTATATTTTATCTATATTGCCATTCAGATCCCAAAATGGTGTTTTAGAATGATCTGCATTATTTTATTACTATGCAGAGGAATATATACATAAACTTAAAGATGGGATAGGTGATCAGTTAAGGGATAAATGATCAGTTAAGGCAAAATAAGAGATGAAATCCTGGGAAAGGAGAAAGGGTGAGAAAGAAACTGAAAATAACTCTGCCTTGAGTCTTTTTGATATAAAAGAGGGTAGGAGGAATCATCAACAGACTTTCAAGTTTTTATTCCAACAATAAAGTAATCTTACTGTAATTCTTGTCTGTTTCCTGATCTGGCCTACCTCTTGATTCCAACTCTCCATTTGTGATTAGTCACCTTGGTTTTTGCAAAGTCTTGCTATATTTGTGAAAATTAGATGGATGAAGGCTTTCTGTTCAAAGGAAGATTGAATTCTTGAGGTATCCAATATCATGGTGAGATGGCGTTTCAAGGCACCTCTCGAATCCATAGAGTACTATCAATTCTGTGTTACTGAAGTATTTGCAGAAGCCCCCAAAAGTTATAACTTAATTTTTTTTCCAGATTCTGCCTACAACAGCTTTTTCAAGCTCATGGCCCTTCCCGAGAGCACTGAATAGCAGTTCCTATCATTCTTCAACCAATGTGGCTAACAGCCCTCTCAGAATCACTAATTCTAAGGCAGTAACTGCTTGAACTCATGTCTCCTTCTTATTTTTCAACATGGGGATAAAGTTAAAGAAATTGGAAGAAGATCAGAAATGACTGCAGGTGTAGGCTCAAGTCCTCCCTTTTTGTGTGCATGAGCATATTCTTTAAAGCAGTAAGCTTATCGTTGATGAATTTATTCAGTTTTTATTGCCAGAGGCAAGCAATGTTTCTGAGTCAGTGGATCCATTTAAAAAATTTGAGAACATCTCTTTAACGCTTCTAGAATGCTTGTCTGTTAAATCCAGCCACAATCTTGTAAATTCACCATTTGAAGACATTAAAACATATTTTTTTAAATTTATTTATTTATTTATTTATTTATTTATTTATGTGATTTATATGCCGCCATTCTCCCCGAGGACTCAGGGCGGCCTACAAAAACAATCATAAATACAAATCACAATAAACACATTAAAATCCATTAAAATCCATAAAATCATTCTAAAAACTATATAACCCCACGATCGTAATATTCTTTAAACAGCCATGTCTTTAATCCCCGGCGAAAGGAGAGGAGGTCGGGGGCCGTCCTGAGGTTGGTGGGAAGACTATTCCAGAGGGTCGGAGCTCCGACAGAGAAAGCCCTCCCCCTGGGGGCCGCCAGCCGACATTGCTTGGCTGACGGCACCCGGAGGAGGCCCACTCTATGGGAGCGCACTGGACGGTGGGAGGAAGGCAGGAAGTGGTCCTGTAAGTACCCCGGGCCTAAGCCATGTAGGGCTTTATAGGTTAAAACCAGCACCTTGAAACGAACCCGGAGAACAACTGGTAGCTAGTGCAGCCTGCGCAGGAGAGGTGTAACACAGGAGTAACGAGAAGCCCCCGTAACTACCCACGTGGCCGCATTCTGGACTAACTGGAGTCTCCGGATATGTCCCAAGGGCAGCCAAGTAAACCAAATGTATCATAAAAACCAACCAAAATTTGGCAGTATAAATACCAACTATAAAAACTTTTAAACAATAAAAGGTGGCAAAGATTATAAAGTTCATTTAACAGATGAGGAAATACTTTGCATCTAACATTCTGAAAGTCATCAAGAAAGAGGTTACTCTGAACTCTGTGGTAAGTCTGTTCTGAAGCAATGGCATTGAGAAGCAGTGCCTCCTGGCTTCAGTTTTTTTCTTTTCCTGGAAGTGGGAAACTATGAAGAGTTTCTCCCAGGATGATGTACAAATTGAGTTAACCTGATCTAACCTCTTCACAAAGTTGCTACCTGACAGTTAAAAAAATTATCAGAAAGTAAAATAGTAAATTTACCATTCTTTCTAACCTTCAGAATGCTTTAGATCAGCGATCCCCAGCCTTTCTGGCTCTGTGGACCAATGTTGGGGAGGGGAGAAGGGATGGTTTTGAGTGCATATGCCGCTTGCACAAATGTAGCTTCATGTGCTTGCCTGCCGCTTGCACAGCCCAGTTCCCAACAGGCTACAGCCCAGTACCAGACCACGGCTGAGGGGTTGGGGACCCCTGCTTCAGATCACTCAGATTCACTTTGGACATGGGAGAGCAGATATGTACCCATCATTTTAGTGAATCGTGGAGCCCAGCCACATCCTTCAAAATAAATACGATACACTGTAATAGACTAATTTTTCATATGATTTTCTAAAAAATATTTAAAAGAATTTAATTTCCTCATTGGCATCTTATGTCTTTCATTAATGTGAATCATATTAGGTGGCAAGGAAGGGTTGTCAAATTTCCTGAAAGCATAAATTAGCTGAGAACTTTCTTGGTGGTGTATTTGTGTCCAGTATTACTTCCTCAACTATGAAATTGGAGAAGAGTCCAATGTCATATCTTGTTACTCCCACTAGAATTCAGTGGATGTTTCCAGAGATGGCTATATCCATCTCAATTCTGCAAGGTTTCTATTATACCCATATCTGTTTTCAGTTTAAAACAAAGAACCCCTGGAAAAACTAGTACTCTGAGAAAATTCAGAAAGCATATGAGTCCATAGGAGCTGGGTGCCAATAAATATAAATAAATAATAAAATATTTTAGGACCAGTTCAATTTAACAAAATAGTGTAAACTTCTGGGAGTTTTTGGCAGATTTGATGATGGATGGATGTTTTCAAGAAGGTTTCATCACATAAGGTAGTTAAAAGTCCGTGGGAGAAGAGCATGAATGTAACTTGTGTTCAAATGTCTACTCTTGTTTACAGTTTAAGATAGGTTGTAGGAGAAGTTTCTCACAATATAATGGATTAGTCATAGTTTGTTCCATGGATTCTCCCAAAATTCTGGAGAATAGATAAATAAGGTAAAGGTAAAGTTTCCCCTCACACATACGTGCTAGTCATTCCCGACTCTAGGGGGTGGTGCTCATCTCTGTTTCAGAGCCAGCGCTGTCTGATAACAATTCCATGGTCATGTGACCGGCATGACGAAATGCCAAAGGCACATGGAATGCTGTTACCTTCCCACCAAGGTGGTCTCTATTTTTCTACTTGCATTATTACATGCTTTCGAACTGCTAGGTTGGCAGAAGCTGGGGCAAGTAACGGGAGCTCACTCTGTTATGCAGCGCTAGGGATTTGAACCACCAAACTGCCGACCTTTCTGATCGACAAGCTCAGCATCTTAGCCACTGGGCCACCACAAAAAACAAAATCTTAATTCCCCATTTTTTGGAAATACCAAACTCAGATATAAGATCAGATCTGCTTCTCTCCCTAAGTAAAACAAATAGCCCTCTTGTTAAATGAAACTCAGTAGAGAGATGAACATTTATTTGAATGAATGCAAGATTAATATTAAATAATATTCTAAATGTTTCCTGAGTATGAATCTTAGATTGTTCATTGTCTTGTGAGATAGTTTTCAATTTTCCCATATGAATTAATACATGAAATATCTTGGCAAAAAATGAGAATGAAAGAAAAAGCAGTGAAAGAAATAAGAAAAAGTATGATGACTGCGGGAAGAGAAAGTACATATCCTGTATGAAGAAGTATTAGATTAATTTTCCAATATAATGAGAAGAAAATGAATGCCAGGAAACAGGCAAAAAAAAATCAATATGTGGTATATACTACTCAGTGGAGTAACTATCAGGACTGGAGCTTTTCTTCTTTTTGTGATTTTAATGGAATCTATTATTTCCTGAAGAAATAAAGATACAGCTAGAGAGGAAGTTTGATCATGTGTGATCTTTGGAAGAGCTATGTTACATAAGAATTGATTGGTTTCTTCCTCAGTTACATTTGAGTCAGTTTTATATAGTAACAGATAAAAAGTTTTTAAAAAGTTGATCGATGAAGTTGTAACCGTTGTAACCATTTTATTCTTTATCCTGACTATGGTCAAGTAAAAAAAACAATAACATTTTGTTATAACTCTTTCAGTCAAGAGGCCTATGGTTTATTTTGTCTTTTCTTTCATTCCCAGTGCTTGCTTTATATACTTCAATCACGATATACACTTAGCTGCTTAATCAGATTTATTAAGAGGTTAGAGAAAAGGCTTTTGCTAAATGGATATTTAGCAAAATATTTTACTTTACTATTATACTAGGGTGTGATGATTTCTTAATTATCTTGCTAACACGATAGGACAACAGTGCAGATGTTCCAGGCTAACAGTGTTTTATATCTACATTAGGCTCCAGGAAGCACCTATCATTCATGTGTCCATTTCTTTACGAAAGCCACTGTATTTGCTCTTAAGTTACATTATAAGGAATGCTTAAAAATTATACATAATTTCTATTTAAGTTAGAGTGACCATATACTTTATCATCTAGACCAGGGGTGTCAAACTCACATCATCACGGCATCGTCGTGTGGCGTATTGGGACTTTTTTCCCTATTGCTAAACCAGGCATGGGCGTGGCCAGCATGTGACACATCCAGCCACGGGCTGGGAGTTTGACAGCCCTGATCTAGACCAAAAAATTTTTGGGTGTGAAAGGTGATGCTAAAAATAATTAACATTCCTCCTGATCCAGATAACACGCAGGCTGGCTGTTTCTTGCATCTCATATGCTACAGCATACAGTAGTGCTGTCAAACTCCCAGTCCGCAGGCCAGATGTATCACGCGCTGGCCACTTCCATGCCCGGTTTAGCAAAGGGGGGAAAAAACCCGATATGTCACGTGATGCCACCATGATGACGTGAGTCTGACACCCCTGGCAGACAGCATGACCCACATCATGAGATCATTTCCCATTTGGTTGTTAAGTGAGTCATGGGTCATTAAGGGAGGCATCACATGACCTATGACTTGTGAATTTACTGCTGACTTCTGCATTGACTTCTTCTCTGAAGCCAGTTGTGAAGCATGCAAATAGCAATCACGTGACCATAGGAGGCTGCGATGATTGTAAATTCCTGCAGATTGAGACGTGTCCAAATATTGATTGTGACCATGGGGAAGCCATGACTATCATAAATGTGAGAACTGGTCATAAAGTTATCTTTCCAGCACCATCATACCTTTCAACAATTGCTAAACAGGGCAGTTGTTAAGCAAGTGCCTTTATAATATAGTTAATGTAACGTTCAGTATGAGCCATTTTTTTAAATTATTGGGGTATCTACAGTATTATAAATCAGAAAAAAAGTGCAGCCTGAAAGCACATACTCTATGGATTCAATCCTGCCTGATTACATGCTCACGACCTCCGCAAGAATATTCTGGAACTTGTCCCACAGTGTGACTGAACAGTGACCATTAAAGCAAGCTCTAGAAAACACTTATCTATAATGGAGCTAGAAGAGAGAATACAAATATTTTGCAGGTGTGAACCTCTGTATTTTCTTAGTGGTCAAAAGACTTTGCTATACATCATACTCATTTTGTATTTATAAAGCTCCAGTAATTGCCTAATTATTTCCTTGGCCTTTTTCAGACCCCAAATCAACAGTAATCTAGGCAACAGACAGTATTTTCCTTATCTTATGCATCCACTAATACCATTTAAAACCAAACACATTGGGACCAAGTTTGTTTGTTTGTTTGTTTGTTTATTATTCACATTTATATACCGCCCTAGTCCCGAAGGACTCAGGGCGGTGAACAGCCAAAATAAAATACAAACAATACAAACATTAAAAACCCATGTTTTGGCCCAGAGACAAATTTAAAACACCCAATTTATAAGACAAATTAAAAACAATTTTAAAAATTTAAAAGGGAGAGTTAGGCCAGGCCAGCTGCTGGAACAAAAATGTTTTGAGAGCATGTCGAAAAGTGTGCAGATCCGGGATCCTCCGTATCTCTGGGGGAGCTCGTTCCAGATGGTAGGTGCCTCCACAGAGAAGGCTCTCCCCCTGGGGGCCGCCAGTCGACGCTGTTTGGCTGACGGCACCCTGAGAAACCCCCCTCTATGGGACCGTACTGGTTGGTGAGAGGCTATTTGTGGCAGAAGGCGGTCTCATAGATATCCCAGTCCGATGCCATTGAAAGTTAATCTTTCAATCCTATAAATCAAAAATTGATTGCCAGATCCTAGCTACCTTCTGAAGCTCTCTTTCTCTAATTTCAGCTCTCTACTGTATACATATTTAGGTATCATAAGTATTTCAGAAACTGCATTCACACTTTTTCATAGGATACATATCAAACCAAAGTAGCTCTGATTAATATGAAAAATGGAGTAAAACACTATACAGTTATGTATAAATGGTGAAAAAATAAAAACTAAAGGAAGGGGGTGAGTTTGTGGTTTTTATAACAAATAAATATTGAAAGAGAAGTACTCCAGAAATTTCTGTGACTATTTCTTACATGTATGATTTGCACATCTGCATGTACTAGAATCTATAAAAGCTAAAGCAAGTAGAATAATGGGAGGAAATATACTCAAAAAATAATAGCCCTACCTTAGCATAAAATCCTTTCCTTAACATAGAGTCTTGCTGTTTAACAATTCCATTTCATATATTTCATATCTGTCAAATAATCACAGTTGTCTCATGGCAACTAATTATTTGAGAGAGATGAAATGTATGAAATACATAAATCATTGTATCGTTTTTTAAAATCCAACTTGTGATTAACATTTTATTTTGTAAAGCTTGCATGCAACCGTGTAAGTCTGAGTTTGAAATTTCCTTCCTACATGCCAAATAAGCTTTTGTGGCTTCTCTTTCTAATTCTCTTCTATCCAAAAATAAAAATTTCAAGCCATTTAAGGTTTGGCTTGCTTAGACCATAATAGAACAAGTTCTGCTTCATCTAACTTCGGCTGAAATGTTGACTGTGGTTCATGATCTACCCCTTTAAACTGTATGCTAATGTCCTCTGACATTAGTTATAGGGAGTGAATTTTATTTATTTGAAAAGTATTTCTAAACTGCTTATTAAAATACCCCTAAAGATAGCTTCAGTGTAAAAATATTAAGATGTAATAAAACATTGTAATGAATCTGAATTCACAAAAGCATTCCTATAATTAAAGAAAGCAATAAAATGTGCCCTTCAAGAGAAGGGATTATTTGTAAGTAAGTAATTCAGTAACTAGAATTGTTCTACTAAACAGATGGTAGCCGAAGAACTGTTTACTGAGAGCAGCCAAATGATAGCCCAGTCTCTACAATAAGATTTCTAATGTGCTATAGTTTATTCAAAAATCCTATTAATGTGTGGGTGGGAATCCTTGAAGAATTGACTATGGTTCAGAATTTCATTTCATTTCATTTCATTTATTAGATTTTTATACCGCCCTTCTCCCAAAGGACTTAGGGCGGTGTACAGCCATGATAAAACAATATGAGATGCAATATTTAAAAACAAATTTAAAACAAATTAAATAAATTTGGCCCTTCAGTTAAAAACCCACAAGTTTAAAATACCCCATCCAGATTCTTATTAAACCAGTCCAGCCTGTTGAAATAGCAGAGTCTTAAGGGCACGGCAAAAGGTACGCAGGTTGGGAATCATATGTATCCCAGAGGGCAGTTCATTCCAGAGGGCGGGTGCCCCCACAGAGAAGGCTCTCCCTCTGGGGGTCAACAGTCTACATTGTTTAACCAACGGCACCCTGAGGAGTCCCTCTCTGTGGGACCGTGCTAGTCGGCGGGAGGCTATCAGTGGCAGAAGGCAATCCCGTAGGTATCCGGGTTCTAAGCCATTGAGCGTTTTAAAGATGGTAACCAACACCTTGAACCGCACCCGGAAGACCACTGGGAGCCAGTGCAGCTCGCGCAGGAGAGGTGTCACATGGGTGCGTCAAGTCGCTCCCATAATCACCCGCCTGGCCACATTTTGGACCAGTTGGAGCCTTCAAGTGCTCTTCAAGGGGAGCCCCATGTAGAGAGAATTACAGTAGTCCAGACAGGATGTGACGAGGGTGTGAGTGACCATGCGCAGGGCGTCCCGGTCTAGAAAGGGACGCAACTGGTAAATCAGGCGAACCTGATAGAAAGCCACCCTGTCCACAGCTGTGGCTATTGTTGGCTATTCTTATGAAAGAATTCAGGCTATACTACAGAAAATATGAGAAAGATATCTGATGATATTCAATTATATACCTCAATCCCAAGCCAACAAAATGATGCTGTAAAGGTCCCAGTCTAGTATCTGAAGACTGTGCAGGTCTGATTGGAAGGAATAGACTCAGGTTCAATCCTGACAAGATTGAGTGGCTGTAGATCTTTCAGAGGCCTGGCTTTGGGATCTTTGGTCTTGGATGGAATAGCAGTTGCTTATTCAAGACTGATATGCAGTTTGGAGAATCCTTATGGATTCATTGAATAGAATAGAATTCTTTATTGGACAAGTTTGATTGGACACACAAGAATTTGTCTTGGTGCATACACTCTTGGTGTACATAAAAGAAAAGAAACATTCATTAAGAATCATAAGGTACAACATTTAATGATAGTCATAGGGAAAGAGTCAATATAAATCTTAAGGATACCAGCAACAAGGTTACAGTCATACAGTTACAGTCATACAGTGAGAGGAGATAGGTGATAGGAACGATGAGAAGATTAATAGTAATGCAGACTTAATAACTAGTTTGACAGTGTTTAGCAGAGTGATGTCGTTTGGGAAAAATCTGTTCTTGTGTCTAGTTGCACCTCATTACACCTACATTATGGGTTCATTGCACCTAAAGAGTAGGTAGCAGCTGTGATCAGGAGTGCCTTTGCACCAGTTACATTCTTTCCTGGAACCAAGAACATTTCTGTCATTCATCTTAGTCAGCTCACAAACTGATTGCTGTAATGGGCTTTCTATTGGGCTGCCTTGGAAGACTGCCCAGAATCTACAGGTACTCCAGAATACAGTGATACAGTGATGGATATTTCTTGTTATGGCCATGGGACAAGTTTCCATCTCTCTCCCTCTCCCCCACTCTCTCTCCAATATCTAAACATTCAAAAACTGGCATGTTAAGAGTTTACATGTAATGCCATCTTCAATGCTGGATGGGGTTATATGGCCACTGAAAGACCCAGTGTGCTATTTGTGGGATCTCTTGGACTCACAGTTCCTAGAAAAGCAGGTGGCAATCATGACTAAGAGGGCCTTTGCACAGTTTCATTTGTGCACCAGTTACAGTACACAGGTTCCTGGACTTGGTGGCTCTGGTGACAGTTATTCCTTCTCTAGTCACTTTCTGACTGGAGTATTGTAATGTACTGTATGTGGGGCTGCCATGGAAGAATAGCTGGAAGTTTCCAGTGGTGCAAAATATAGCGGCACAGGCAGGTACGTGTGCTTCTAAAACAGAACATGTTACTTCTCCATTCTGTCAGTTGCATTTGTTGCCTGTCTCCTCCTAAGCCATTCAAGGCCATCCAGGTTGCTGGTTTCTATCTTTAAAGCCCTTCATGGCATGGGGCAGGTTTATTTGAGGGACCATCTGCTCACCCCGTTGGATCTGGCATGTCCTGTCTCTCAGGGAACTACACTTGGCAAGCTTGAGGAGGTGGACCTTCTCTGCTGTGGCACCTGCCTTATGGAACATTCTCTACCCTGAAGTGAGGTCAGCTCCATATATCCTTATGTTTAAGAAGTCCCTCAAGACCCGGCTTTGTCACCCTATTTGGAGATTTCAGGGAACCAGTAAGGTTTCTTTTGTGTCCTTTTTCTAATTTGTTTAATAAGACTAGGTTTGACACATTTATGTGTCAATTGTTTTATGATTTGTGTCAATTGTTTTATGATTTGTTTTGCTGTATGCCACCCAAACTCGCTTCTTGTGAAATGGACGGGCATATAACTATAATAAATATTTAAAACATATTTAAAATATGTTTTATTCCTCTTCCCTCTAATATTGCCATATCCTCTTCCCTCTAATATTGCCATATTCCTCTTCCCTCTAATAATGCCATATCATTGAAAGTCCTTTTTGTAAGTTATTATTGTTATTCAGTTACCTGTTTTGGTGTACAGATATTCAGTATTAACTGGATACACCTTAATTGCTACTTATTTAGAATAGGTTCATTGAGCACTAGGCAGCTTGATAAAGGTATGTGTGGCTTGGCAGCTTTCCACATTAAATTCCCAGTGCTGGAAGGAATATCGGTCATTCTTGGACTTGGTCATTCTTAGGTTCAAAGGACCTAAATGGCTTGATTTATTCCCTGATGATTCCTAAACCACATCACTTGCATTTTCATATCCTGGTCATTGGTAGGAACATGAATTTACTTATGGGATGTCTTATCTTGCTTGCCCCACTGGTCTATGAATATACTTTGTAAAATGGGTAAATTGTCGATTGTGCAACTCTGCTTTACAGTATCTATATTTTTCTAAGTTCCATTCTGGTGAACTGCCTCCATTG
Source organism: Masticophis lateralis (assembly GCA_030761175.1). Lineage (NCBI taxonomy): Eukaryota > Metazoa > Chordata > Lepidosauria > Squamata > Colubridae > Masticophis > Masticophis lateralis. The sequence goes on from JAUDYJ010000001.1 coordinate 28,020,132, forward strand.
TGAATCCCCCAATGATCAGGGCCATTTTCTTCAAATTAGCTATTACTTTTCTTAATAGGATATAGTGGTTCTTAATCTATATGTATTCTACATATGTTGCATTCGCACCAGATAAATATGATGCCAAATTATATAACAATAATCTAATCTAGACTTCAAGAAATACATTTCTACAAGTTAACTTCTGGATTTAACTTGCTGCATAGTATGGCTATGACAAATAATAGTAGCTGCTGCAATGCAGAGTTTTAGCAGTGAGCAGATGATCCCCTAGCTGTAAGTAGGAAATGTAGTTAATAACCTAGTTTCTATCTCTTTTTATATTTAATTGTGTTCTTCCTCTTTAAAATACTTTCTACAGCTTCAAAGTAGAATGATTACTTTAGAATCAAGATATATTGCCTTTGATTTTATTTGCCAGGTTGTGTTTTGCAACAGTGCACTATATATTAGTCATCAGCGGAAAATTTGTGTTCCACCATTCATTCATTCATTGAAAATAGGCTTCTGAAAACTACTTTTTCCCTGCAGCATTGGATGTGGCTGAAAGTTAAAGCTTCACAGTAGTTATAGGAAGTTGGCAGACCAGAGGCAAGGAGGTGTGTGTGTGTGTGTGTGTGTGCTTTGAGGGTTCTCTAGAGAGTATAATTATAGTCTCTCCAACAGGAGCTAGACTTTGCTTCCAGTGGATTCCAAAATTCAGCGATGGACTTCTTTTGAGACTGTGAAGCAGCATTTAGAGTTCAGTAACTTGGGAAAGGCTGATGAACAGTACCCCACTTTTCTTCCCAGGGCAGATTCAAATTGATTAAGGGATTAAAATCCAATGAAAGTAATAAAATACAATGCGAAATGTATCCATTGGAGTTGATTGATCAAGCACCATTATACCTTTCTCGGTTCTTAGATAGGAGCATCTATCGCCAATCTAGTTCTTTAGGTTCCCCCAGCTAAGTATCTATTACCACTGTAAGTCAGGTCTATCCACCTTGATCTTGCTGTTGGTCATCTTCCTCTATTTCCTTCCTTTTTTTTTTCTTTTCTTTCTTTTTTTTTTTTTTTTTTTTTTTGCATTATGGACTTCTTAAGAAAACTGGGTCTTTACATACTGTGCCAAAATATAATAGAGCCGTACCATTTGCATCTCAAGTGACAGCACTGATTTATTGTTTTGTGATCCATTTGTTTGTTTTCTTTGCTGTTGCGTTCTTCAACAACAAAGTTCAGAAGCGTCAGTGCTCTTTCTATACTTCTATTCTTTTCCTTCAAACTCAAACTTTCACACTTTTGTCAAAGGGAAAAGCATTGCCTTCACAGGTGTGATCTTTGTAGGCATAGACATAGCATCTGAATATCCTTTCCAAGCCTTTTGTTGCTACCTTGCCACATAGTAGCCTGTAGCCCAATTCTCAAACCAGCTGAAATAGTAGCAAAAAACCCCATCTTGTTTAATAAAGCAATACTGCTCCCAAAAGCTAGCACAGGTAGTCCTCGACTTACAACAGTTCATTTAGTGACTGTTCAAAATTACATCATTGAAAAAGTGAATTATGACCGTTTTTCACACTTACAACCGTTGACCCATGGTCAAGGGATTTACATTCTGATGCTTGACAACTGACTCACATTTATGGCAGTTGCAGTGTCCAGGAGTCATGTAATCGCCTTTTGCAACCTTCTGACAAGCAAAGACAATGGGGAAAGCAGATTCACTTAACAACCATGTTATTCATTTAACAACTGCAGTGATTCAGTTAACAAATGTGGCAAGAAAAGTTGTAAAATGGGGCAAAACTCACTTAACAAATGTCTCAACAACATAAATTTTGGGCTCAGTTGTGTTCGTAGGTTGAGGACTATCTGTATAAAATAATGATAATTTTAACTGAAATAAAAGGATGTCTACAAATACACATTAATATTGATTGATTTTTCTCATTGAGATATTTCAGATCAATAATTCCCTAAAATGCAATGTGCCGAGATTCACAAGTGTTCATTTGGAGACAGCCAATTCTTATGCTAGCCTTGAATGAGGTGGCTCATCTGTATATATCTGCAAATCAGTCCCATTAAATACTAAGACACTATGCAGAGGCGTGCACTGAAGTCAAGGCTGCAGTTCTTTGAAGCACAGTGGACATGCACCAGTTTTTGGTGAGCTTCAGGAACATTTTCAAGACAATTCACATGTTGATTTGTCTATCATAAAATTGTGAAAAAATCTGGCATTTGTGAATACCAGAAACCCACTGACATAGAGTAGGGGTGTCAAACTGGCAGCCCGCGGACTGGATGTGTCACATGCAGGCCCCGCCCACCCCAGCTCCGCGAAGGGAAAAACATTGCTATATGTCGTGTGATGGCAGCATGACACCGCAAGTTTGACACCCGTGTCATAGAGGGGAAAAAACACTCCTTTGTTTCCTAATACTGGAAGTAGAATTAACACTTCTTTAAAACTAGTTCACGTTGAAACATATCTGAAGCAAATAGTGTCCTGAAAAGAGAAAACATTCGAGCAAATGTCCTTTTTCTCCAAAGCTATTATTACATGAGGCAGCATAGTTTTTCAGTGCAGTGGATAAATCACAAGTGAGATCAGCTCCAGACTATCTTTTAGTAAAAAATTCTAGGCTACAGAATATTTCAGTGGCAGAGTGCAGAGATTTAGGGACAGTTCTGAATGCACCATTGTCATAGCTGTCATAAAATGATTTGCTAAGATATTCTCCGAAGCCAGTGATTGTAATGAGCTGTGCCAGCTTAGATAGATGTAACCTGTGGACCATAACATGAACGATCGTGACTAAAGTTAACCCATCTCATTTGCGGCTCTTTTTCACCTCACTTTTCCTATTACTTCCTTCTACAGATACTCTGAACGAAGCCTTACAAAGTGCATTGGGATTACTATAGAGACCAGGCCAGATTATTGCCTAAAACGGCATTTGAGTGACATGTTGTCCTATGGATGCACAAGGCTGGAAATTGGAGTACAAAGCATTTATGAAGACGTGGCCAGAGATACTAACAGGTAAGACCTGGGGGGACAAAGGTAAAAAAGAATAACAGAGTTGTAAGGGACCTTGGAGGTCTTCTAGTTCAATCCCTTTTTCAGGCAGGAAACCCTATACCATTTCAGACAAAAAGGAGTTAGAAGCTTTTAGAGGGAGATTACACAAATTTAGAAATGAGGCTCGGCCAAAATCTTCTGTGGGAAGATGGCTATATTTTCAGTGTTTCCTGGTTCCAAGATTCCGGGCTGGAATTTTGCATTGTATAGGTGAGATAGGCAATGTGGGCACATTTCTTAGCATGCCTGCCAGATTCTTTTGACTACCAGATTGTTTTGATTTTTGTTATCCCTTTTTAAAATTAAAAATAAATGGGAAGTCAGTGTACTGCGCCACAAAATATACCTTTACCTTTACTTCTAAGAAAGTATATATCTGAAACTCTGTGAAAAATGGTGATTGCTTGGTGCTCAGTGTTGTATATGGAATGTGCCTACCCCATAAATTGAGATGGTAGGTTTTATCTTGGGGCACTAGAGGGAATGATGGGAAAGAAAATGGCAAACAAGTGATTTTCCACTCACAACCATCCTGTGTGATCATCAACTCATAAAAATGTAGTCTGTGAAATAAACAGGTAGTTCTCAATTTACGACCACAACTGAGCCGAAAATTTCTGTTGTTAAGTGCGACATTTGTTAAGTGGGTTTTGCCCCACTTTTTGACCTTTCTTGCCACAGTTGTTAAGTGAAGCATTGTAGTTGATAAATTACTAACCCAGTTGTTAAGAGAATCTGGCTCCTCCATTGATTTTGCTCTTCAGAAGATCGCAAAGGGTGATCACATGACCCTGGGACACTACGGTGGTCATAAATATGAACCAGCTGTCAAACATCTGAATTTTGAACACATGATCTTGTGGATGCCGCAACGGTCGTGAGTGTGAAAAAAGATCATAAGTCACTTTTTTCAGTGCTGTTCTAACTTTGAATGGCCACTAAATGAACTGTTATAAATCGAAGACTACCTGAAATTCATCTCACAGATTGAGATAACTGAAGTGCTTCTAGCTCATTGCTTCTTGAGGGATGAGTTAACTTTAAAAACCGTCTTGAGTTTTAATATATAAAATGTAGCCAAAATAGTCAGATTGTTGCAACATCTTCACAGCAAGAACACCTTTTGGACTTCTTAGTTTGGTGTCTATGCTATGGCTTGGCATATATCAGTGATGGCTAACCTTTTTGCCATCGCGTGCCAGGAGCAGGGGGGGGGTCGCACCTGTGCATGCCCACATCCATAATTCTATGGCCCCTGGCCATGTGTGCACGACCTACCGGAGGTTGGGAAATGGGGCGTTTCCAGCCTCTGGAGGGCCTCCGGGAGAGGTGAGGAAGGCTGTTTTCACCCTCCCCAGACTCCTAGAGAGGCTCTGGAGGCTGGGGACAGCAAAAAACGGGCCTTCTGGTCCCACTGGGAGTTGGTAAATAGGCCGTTTCCAGCCTCCGGAGGGCTCCGGGGGGGGTGTGAGGAAGGCAGTTTTCACCCTCTCCAGACTCCTACAGAGGCCCTGGAACCTGGTGAAAGAGAGAAACGGGACTCCCCCGCCCCCAAAGCCCTCCAGAGGCAGGAAACAGCCTGTTTCCCTACTTCTGGTAGGTTCATAAGGCCTGAAAATTAGCTGGCCGGCTCATGCATGCGTGTCGGAGCTGAGCTTGCATGCCCACCAATATGGGTATGCGTGCCACCTGTGGCATGTGTGCCATAGATTCACCATCATGGGCATATAAATATCATTGAGGCTTATTACAGTTTGAAATAAATGGGCAAGGAGAAAAAAAAACTTCTCTGATCCCTTATAAAGCTAATTTTTTGGCCAGACAGCAAATCTAACTGGGAGTAGGTTTATGGTAGGAAAAAAAAAAGAATATCCCCAAGTAGTTTACAAGTCATTTGTGCCATTTGGCAGCACTAGGTCAGAGATTATGTCCTCTGGAGTAGCAATTATTTTCTTTCCATATGAAGTCAAGTCCTAGTACTTCAAATGTCCATGAGGTTTTCTTGGCAGTGGTACAGGTCTAATTGACAGCCCTATAATTCCTGGAGGTCTCCCATCTAAACACACATCAAGCTCAGCCCTGCTTACCCTTAAGACATTCACTTAAATGCTTAAATGATGAGATATGCTCCAGTTTACTAGATGTTAACAGAATTAGACATTCTGAGAGCAGAATGCAAGTCTACATCAGTCCGTAACCTTAATCCAGCAGTATTTTTAATACTGGCAATATGCTAAGTTTCCTTGTCCCCTCTCTGTATTTGTGGAAATTGTCTCAGATGCACAACAAAAGTACAACCAAGTACAGCTGGTCCACTGGACTTAGGCGGACAATAAATTTGAATAAATAATAGCAGTAAACAAAGTATTTGCTGATTTTTAACCAAGTTAATGCAAAAGAATCATGCTGATTTGATAATTTGAGTGGTGAACCAGATTTAAGGGGTTCATGTATACAATTGACTATATTTAAAAAGGGAAGTAGTACAGCAGAGTTTACCTTTGAGATGAGTCACTTTCCTGGACTTGGTAGTCTTATGAATATTAGGACCTGGGATTCAAAGTTGAAAGAAGTTTCACTTTATACCACACTATGATTGCAGAAAGTCTTAGTCATCATACGTAATTCTAAATTACCAACTTATTCTGCTACATATTGGCCCAAAACTAAAGCGTCCAGAACTAAGGCTTTCCATGTGTCAGATGTTCTCTTTGGATGCAGGAAAGGCTTGGAAATTGCACGAAGAAATCAACAGCAATTTCTTTACACTCTGTATCCAAGGCAGTGTGCTTGATCAAATGTTGCCCTGCTTTTTGGAATTCCCTTTGGGCAGAGATTTATTTAACGTAGTCCTTCCTTGACTTTAGGAAAAAATTGAAACACCACCAGGGTGTGTTGTAATGGGAAGGTAGGGTTATGGATGTTTGGTATTTGTATTTTTATCTCTCTTGATCGTTTTATTTTTATATGTACTGAGGGTTTTCTGGGACTATTATTTTATATGCTGACATTGTTAGTCTCCTAGAGCCTTTGGAAACAGGCAGTGTGCAAGCAAAAGAAATTATAAAAATGCAGCAGCTTGCATATATTTAAACACATGATAGCAGGAATATGAGGGTTTTATTGTAGAAATGTGACCTTTATTGCAGATACTTTCAAGAAATCTGAATAACTGTTTATAGCTGTCTTATTTTTCATTTATATAAATATATGTATGCTAATATATAATGCCAAATATCTGTATATGCATTTACCCTAGATCAGGGGTGTCAAACTCGATTTCATTGAGGACTGCATCAGGGTTGTGTTTGACCTCAGGGGGGGCCATGATCAGGGTGGGCGTGGCCAGCTCGATATCACTTGTGTTGGGGGCACCTCTGGGGGCCGGAGTGCTCTGCCAGCAAAAATGGGTTCCCAAGCTCTGTTTTCGGCTGCTATGTCTTCCTGCAACCCTCTGCCAGAGAAAGCAGAGCTTGGGAGGTCCGCCCATGGCCTGTGCGAGCTTCGTTTTTGGCTGTGAAGCCCATCCAGACAGGATCTGCAACAGGCCTTCTCTGCTGGCACGAGTAACGGGGGCTTCCCTTAGCAAGATGACTTGGTTCTTTGCTTATGATAGAAATAGAGATAGAGATATAATTTTTGAAATGTAATTGTGTGGCGATATTATAAACAAGGTATATAAAATATATAAAGGAAGATCCTACAGAGTAAAGGGGATTAATAAAACATTTGGGAAGGAACAGAATGAGAGATTACTTAGCCTTCATTTAAAACTCTTGAAATTAGTGATTGCAATAAATCGTCCAACATAGCGCTCATGAGTTTCTGCCTATGCTATGCCATAAGAGTCTCCTCCATTCTTTTTTTCCATCACAAACAACCTGGATGCATTTTAGAAGGTTCTATAATCTTGTAGGCCGAAGAGAGAATAAATTCTCTTGGCAGAACTGATATGCAGTTCCATATCATCATGATTAATTAGATTAAGCACAATGCTTTATCAGCAGAACTGCATATCAGTTCTGCCAACAGAATGCTTCATTTTCCTATCCAATATTTGCCTCCTAATATTGTGGATTTGTTTGCGTGTATTTAGCATTCTTGCCCCAATAACCCTAAGTCTTGTATGCATCTATTAACCTTCCCACAATGACTTCTTACACCTATAAAGAAGAGGGAATCTGGAAGATAAAGATATTTTTATGCTTATCTCAGGTAGCTGTATGTTTTTAACGATCCTGTTGTCTTTCACAGATAAATAAATAATTGAATATAGAAGATATTACTATATGGAAGGTAGACCTTCCGTGTTTGAGTAAATGTAATATCCTCTTTAATTTTTCCTATATCAACTCAAATTAGTGTTAGAAAAATTTACAGATATAGCAACATGGAATAGAATATGGGTAGAAAATAAGGTTTGTAGAAAGAATGTTATTAAATGTACATTCCATGCATGTTCCATTTGAACATGTTTCTGTCTTTAGCTTTTATTGGGAGTAACTGTCAATCATTTACTATATAAATGATATACTATGATATATATGTTCTTGATTGTAGCTTCAGTATTTGAAATCTGTTGGTATCAAAAATTATGGGTATAGGATTTGTCTAAAAAATTATGCGACACTAGGAGGAAAAAAACTATATCAGATTTGTAGCAATTAATTTTTATATGTTTATTAACATTTGAATTTCTCCTTTTTTGACAGTGGGACATAAAAAAATACTTTTAACCAATATGGCCTTTCTTTCTAGTTTCTTTCTTTCTAGTTTCCAGGCCTTTCTTTGTTCCATGCTTATTAAGTTTGTGGTTAGAGGTAAAGATAAAAGTTCCCCCACACATGCGTGCTAGTCGTTTCCGGCTCTAGGGGCAGTGCTCATCTCTGTTTCTAAGCCAAAGAGCCAGCGCTGTCTGAAGACAGGTCATGGTCATGTGGCCAGCATGACTAAACGCTGAAGGTACACGGAGTGCTGTTACCTTTCCACCAAAGTGGTCCCTATTTTTCTACTTGCATTTTTTTTTTTACGTGCTTTTGAATTGCTAGGTTGGCAGAAGCTGGGACAAGTAACGGGAGCTCACCCCATTACACGGCACTAGGGATTTGAACCGCTAAACTGCCAACCTTTTGATTGACAAGCTCCACATCTTAGCCACTGAGCTACTGCGTCCCCTTTGTGGTTATACTGATCCTTTAATGTTATTATTTATAGATTTTATTAGTTTTCATAATATTTAGAAGGTAAAGGGTTTTGGATACAGATATTCTAAAACATTTACTCAAGAGGATTTCATCATGGGGAACATAATTTTTGAATATGTATATGTAAGTTTCTTAACAATTTCCTTGCTCCAGGGGCCATACAGTAAAGGCTGTGTGTGAATCGTTCCACTTAGCCAAAGATGCTGGGTTCAAGGTGGTAGCACATATGATGCCAGATCTCCCCAACATGGGACTTGAGAGAGACATCAACCAGTTTGTGGTAAGAATTTACTCTTTTTTTTAAAGTTTCTCTCTGATTATTGCTCCCTTAGACTAATGAGACAATCAGGCTCACTTGCCTGCAGAAGGAGAAGAAATAAAGCAACCAATGAAAACTTGATTTTCCTTTGAGTACCCTTTTATCACCAAGCCTTTTTATCAGATGTTTGACTATTTGACACAAAAAATCATTCTGACTGTATCTTAAAGTCAAATGTTTAGCAAAGCAGTGGTAATAACGTGGACAAAGAGTCATTACAAAGCTGTGAACTGGTTGAGTAAGCTATGTAAAAATCCATGTTTACCAAGATCATAACTGAATCAGAGCTCGCTTTAGCAAAAGGGGGAGAGAAAGAGAGGATAAGTTGGAGACAAAGTAGAATATGTATACCAAGAGTGTTTCTCATAATATTATTATAGTATTTCCCATAATACTAATAAAACTGCTCAGGGCCATAGATCCTAGAGACGCTAAAGGAATATTTCACCAAACACACTGCAGCTGGACAAATTAATAAATTGTTTACAACAAAGACTTTTGCAGCACTGGTTTCTATGTCCAGTGGTAATTTAAAAAGCTTGATATCATAAAGGTATGGTTCACATATTTTGATAAGCCATTGGTTGCTTATCCAGTCTTTGTGGTCTAAGCCTTAATTGGCAGGGTTCAAATAATATACTGAACCATTAATCATCAAACAAGACTCTCTTTGAATCTTAAGATGGGTGGCAAATAAATTTGATGATAACAATAAGAAGAACAACAGCAATTAGCACACTATACCATCAACTTATCATTTAGAGACACTCTGCCTAGGTTTGCAAAACATGTCAAATCAGACAAACCATATCAAGGCTCATACAGTATGTGAACCCAGCTGCATTTCATAAATATTATAATAATTTAACAGGATATCCAATGTTGAAAGGTAGCACTACATTACTGCAAGCAGTCAAATGGGTCTAGGACTATTTAGTGTGGCCAGCTCACTGCCGCCAGCTCACCACTACAAAGTTGCCTCTGCCAACTCATTGCCACAAAGTCACTGCAGGACAACTCAACCACAGTATTCGCTGCAGGGACGATCATTGCAGGCAGCTGGAGGAAGAGCCAGCCTGGTGAGCGAATGGGTGGGCAAAACAGTGGCAGCAGCCGGAGGCTTCCCATTTTCATATCCCCTTGCCACTGTGGGTCAGCAGTGGTAGTTTTTGGGCAGTAGTTGTAAGCCGCCCTTCTCGGGAGACTCAGGGCGGCTTACAATGCGTTAAGCAATAGCCTTCATACTTTTGTATATTTTATACAAAGTTTGGCGGTGGCAATGGCCAGGGCTGGGGACGAAGAGGTAGCAGTGACTGTGCATGTCCCATTTTCATACACATCCACCACCGCTGAGCTCCGGGTCACAATTACAACATTCAAGAGAATTTGAATTGGCAGTTGTATTTTAATAGGTCACATGCTTCCGTACTAGAAATGTTTCATTTTATTTCAGCAAAACCTCATTTTAATAGACTGATTTAGTATAGTGCAGGAATAAGCGGAGTAGTTTATCCTAAGACTTACATCATTTGTGTGATGACATCATATAAATTTTTACATAAATAAATATACATTCATTTCTGACATTTGCATAATGTGGATATAATATCAATGAAGATGCAAATGACATATTTGTATCATTCAGGTAATTACTTCTTTATGCAAGTTATATAAATCATAGTGTCAGTTTTGGAAGACAATTATTTTTTGCTTCTAAACTGCCACAAATTTTAGCTGCAGAAGTTGGGAGAGGGTTGTTGGAGTGGTAGAAAGTTAGTCATAACAACATTCCATATTCAAAGAGTTTTGCCTGTGTCTGATGGAGACTGCCTGAAGATTATATCCGGTGGAGAGTGAAGAGTTGATTGGACAATGTGATGAACTTGTGGGTGTGGGGCAGGGCTGTGAACTCTTAGCTGGGTGGGGAAAATCTGGAAGCTTCAGATTCGGGTTTTCCCAGGTGTGCCAACATGACATTTCTAATAAATTGGAACTTTGAGGAACCTGAGGCCTCAGAGCTTTATTTTGTTGGGGGTGTTTCTTGGAACCCTCACACATAGTGGAGATTTGCTTTGCTTTGCTCCATGCGAAGTCTTTTCCATTAAGATCTGATCAAATGAGAGTTCATTATATTAAAATGAAGACAAGTCTAAAAAAGGGATAGTGTGTAGTTAAAGGACCACAAAGCAGCAGAAGGAGGAATCCCAAGTGTACATTTTCCACTTGTAGAACTTATTTCAATGCTGTTTTGACAGCATGGGTGATTCATGGATCCCCGCTTCTATTTTCCCCCCAGGTCACCTCATTTTTCTTGCATTGTGACAACACGTGTGCCTTTTATTGCCTAATGTAGTCTTGAAATGCTGGCTGTGTTAAAAACCTCATTAATTTTGGTGAGCAGTTGATTTATGCCAGCTATTAATCTGATCATGTTATAAACTCCCCTGCTGAATCTGAGGCACTTGAAGGGATATGCGTTCTGTTTCTCTAGTTTTCTCTAATTTTGGCCCTATTGATGTTAATCGTTTACAGTAGAAGTTCTGGAACAGTGTTGTGAATTATGTGTTGCTTAGGTGCACAATTTATTATTATACTGTAAACAAAAAGTTGCTTTTGAAATTCTCCCTTCAGAATTTAGAAATCTCAATAGATGTTGTAGCAACCCATGGTGCTTGCTAGCAATTGAAAGTCCCGCATTAAATCCTCATAAAATTTAGATATATTCATCTAGCTTTATCAAATACCATAACCCTAAGAAGAACCATAATGAATCAGTCTAAGGATCTTTCTAGTCCAGCATTCTCTTTTTGTAGTAGTAATTATGGAAGTCTCTAAGAAGAACATGAGTACAATACTCATATTCCCAAAACTGGTAGTAAGAGATGGGCCGACCGTGATATGGGGAAGGGACAATGAAGATAAAGTGCAAAAAAAGTAGCCATTAGTAACCTTATCCTTCATGATTTTATTTAAAAGTTTAAAGTAATCTCCATTGCTAGATTTTTTGAAAGCAGATTCCATAGTTAACTGTGAAGTTGTGAACGTTTTTTCTTTCTTTTGTTTAGTATCCTAACCATTAATGATTCCTATTCATTAAATGACCTATATTTTCATACAACTTGGATAACAAATGAAGTGTAATGGTTCAAGTTGTAAACTAAGGTTAGGAAAATCCAGATTCCGATTTCTAATTAGCCATAAAGTTCACTCAATAATTTGATCCTAGTGTTATCATGGAGACTACTGAATGTCATAGGATTGTTATGAGGATAAACTTGTAGAAGATAAGCTACAATATATTGAGCTCCTGTAAGAAATGCAGGATAAACAAATAGTAAACCTGCTGTTAAAAATTTATAGTATTATGCAAGAGAAAGAAGAAATTTAACTTCATCCTGTTTCCATACCATCATTAGTGATGGTTACCTCTGTCATTTCCACTCCTATCCCCATCTCCTAACTCATGGAGGAATAACTATTTTTTCAGTAAGTCTAGAACAGCAAGAAATATCTTCATATTTCATACTACTACAATACTTCATAGCAGTAGTAGGTTTCAATTTTGGTCACTACCGGTTCTCATGTGGGCACATGCACGCTCACACACGCACACAATACTTCTGCACATGCTCAGAAGCTTCTGCGCATGCGCAGAGACATCCAGGTGGATGGGCGGAGTCTCCTGCCACCGCCACTACCGGTTCGCTCGATCCACCACTGCTTCATAGGCCTTAAGCTACAGACTTCCAAAAATATTTAAGTAATCAAATAAAAGGGGTGAGCAGAGGAAAGGTATTTTTCCCATTATTGTACACACAGGGAAAATTTCTTAAAAGACTTATGAAACTGACAAACATCCCCTTGAAAACCTGCCAGTTTTGCAGAAGGAAAAAAACTCTACAAGATCTTTTTACCTTTTCCATTCTTAGATTAGCAGAGGAAAGATATAAGGTGTTTGGCAGCAGTGACTTGAAAAAATATTTCCAAAAGCTTTGTTCAGCACTCCATAAATGCCTGAAATAATAACTTTAATTACAAACAAATTGCAGTCAGTTAAACTCTGAACAATTTAATAGTCTTCTTTTTTATTGTTTCCAGCCCAGTGGAATGTTGGAAAGAAATAATGCAAAGGGACTCACCCTGTGTCTGTCCACCTGTCTGTTCCATCTGTCCGTCCATCCATCAGCAGACTGACTCTAACAAACAAACAAACAAACACAAACAAGCAAAAGATTAGTTTGACAGGAAAAGCTAACACAACAAAAAGAAGTGCAAATGAGCTACTGGGGGTGGAGGGGAAATCCCCCTGTACAACCCTATGAGCATAGTCTCTAGAAAGTGTTGCGGTGGTTCTCCTCCTTCCTCTCTGACCGTACACAGTCTGTGTTGGCAGGGGGTCAGAGGTCGACCTCAAGGCACCTTGTTTGTGGGGTACCGCAAGGGTCGGTCCTCTCACCCCTTCTGTTCAACATTTATGTGAAGCCGCTGGGTGAGGTAATCCGTGGTTTTGGGGTGAAGTTCCATCAGTACGCTGATGATACTCAGCTGTACATCTCCACCCCGGACCACCTCAATGATGTCCTTGGCGTGATGTCCCGGTGTCTGGAGGACGTGCGGATCTGGATGGGGAGAAACAACCCTTCCAAGACCGAATGGCTGTGGTTTCCGGCGTCCCAGTATAGCCAGCTGGTACCATCACTGACTATCGGGGGTGAGATCTTGGACCCCTCAGAGAGGGCTCGCAACTTGGGTGTCCTCCTGGATACGCAGCTGTCTCTAGAAGATCATGTGACGGCTATGGCCAGGGGGGGCTTTTTATCAGATTCACCTGATTCACCAGTTGCGCCCCTTTCTGGACCGGGGCTCCTTGCACACGGTCACTCATGCCCTCGTCACTTCTCGTCTGGACTACTGTAACGCTCTCTACATGGGGCTCCCCCTGAAGAGCACTCGGAGGCTCCAACTGATCCAGAATGCGGCCGCACGGGTGATTATGGGAGCGACACGGCGCACCCATGTAACACCTCTCCTGCGTGAGCTGCACTGGCTGCCAGTGGTCTTCCGGGTGTGATTCAAGGTGTTGGTGACCATCTTTAAAGCGCTCCATGGCTTAGGACCTGGGTACTTACAAAATCGCTTTCTGCTACCGATAGCCTCCCACCGGACAATATGCTCCCACAGAGAGGGACTCCTCAGGGTGCCGTCACTGGTGGCCCCCAGGGGGAGAGCCTTCTCTGTGAGGGCACCTGCCCTCTGGAACAAATTGCCCATGGAGATACGGATGATCCCTGACCTATACACCTTTTGCCGTGCCCTCAATACGTTGTTGTTTCAACAAGCTGGGCTGGCCTAAACATGAATTTTAATGGTTGTTTTATTTTTAATGATATTGGGGCCAAATTATTTAATATGTTTTTAATTTTTTTAAAATTTTGTGTATAGGTGTGTTTTACTGTTGGCTGTGCACCGCCCTGAGTCCCCTGGGAGTAGGGCGGTTTAAAAATTAAAATAAATAAAATAAACAAAAATAAATAAAATGGCTCAGAATGTCTCTTTCAGTCTTCTAACCTTGTTCTTTCTTTCTTTCGATAAATAAACATTTGGGCAGCAAAACACCCAATTAGACTCCATGTTTTCCTTTGATTGTAGAGATTATACATTCTTTTAAAATAGAAATATATGACCACCCTGGTAGTGTCTAAGATATAAGCCACAATTCACCTGACATGCTAAACCAAGCCAGTGTTCTGACCTAGGCTCCGTTAAAAAGCAGGAAGCAGAGTCTTGGTCTGGCAAAACCTCTTTTATTTACACAACTGTGAATTATTTTCAGTCACAGTCAGCAAGGCCTGTCCAAACAGTTTTTCAAAGGAATAGTTATTAACACACTTTATCTCACTTGGCAAGCTGCCAAGTAATTTGTTTACAAATGAGGCAAAAGGCAAAACTTGGCACAGAGTCTCTCAAAGTCATGGAACAAATGAATTGTTTCCTGCAAAAGCCCACTCCCTGTTCGCTCCTCTTTTGTTTCCTATGAGAGAGGCCAATCATTTCCAAGGTGTGGCTTTACTCCCAAGTCGACCCTGCTTTCTGAGTTGTTCTTGTCTTCTGGCAGCTCTCCACATGCGCACACTGGGAACAGGCGCCAGCTGTTCCTCTGTCTCACTGCTGTCTAGCTCCCCCTCTGCCTTCAATACAGAGCACTTGTCCAAGCTTTCCCCAACCCCCAGAACTGGTTCATGTTCCTCCCCAGCCTCCTCACTGTCCGACTCTGCTGCCAGCTCCTCTGGCCACCAGCGGGACACAACAGCCAAAGACATAAAGTCTTCATAGATTTTTTTTGCTTTTAGTTTAGCATGTCAGATGAATTATGGCTTATATTTTAGAATGAGTGAGCCCCAACAGTTGTGGTTTATGCCAGTCGTCCCCAACCTTTGCAGCTTGGCAGGGGGACAGAGGAGAACCGGGCTGTGCAAGCAGAAGGCTGGTGCAGAAGTGCACACGCCACTCAATTTACGCAAGCTGTGGGCCAGCACACATATTCATGCACACGAAGCTTGACTTGTGCAAATTGTGTGGGATGCGCATGTGCACATGCGCCATGCAAGTTGAGCTGCACACATGGGTGCATGCCGCCCTGCCACTCATGCGGCCTGATTGCAAATAGATGAAGGCCTGGTAGTCAGGGGTTGGGGACCCTTAGTTTATACAACAAAGCATCATTAAAAAGAACCTACCTTAGCACATAGTACAGCCCCAACTTTTCCATGCGCTATTGCAGTTATAGGGCTATACAGAAAGGAAAGATTTGCTGGTTACTTTCTTGTTGTTTTTTTAAAAAAGCTACAGACTTGGATTTAACCGATCCGGAATTGTTGATTGGGGATTGGGGATTAAATAAATATATTCCATATAGCGTGGAAAATGTATTAATTTTTGTACCAACAGCTAACAACGTTCTGTTCTGTTCCATGTGCTCAGATCTCTTATCTTTGGCACTCAGTGAATAGCACAAGGGAAACAAACTGTGAACATGTGCTAGGTACATCTGCCTCTGTCATGAACTACATGGGGCAGCCTCCTATGTTAAAAAAAAACCTCTGTGCAGGAGGAGCAGTTTGTAATTTTTCTCTCGCACCTTCATTTCTTTTACAGCTGATGAATGGTAAAAACTGTTCCTCCGCCTTGGGCTGCTTATGACTCATCAACTGAAAATGCGCAGGGCAATTTTGAGAGTTGAATGATAAACCTTTGCTATCCTCCCCTCTGCTCTGCCTTGGGATTAATTGTTGCTGTAACATCACTGACATTTAAAATCTCTGAAATAACTGCAGGGGGAAAAGTCAGCTGTGTCTGAATCTCTGGTTCAGGAGCTCATTTGCCTTTCCAAGGAATCACCTAACTTGTCAAAAGACTTTTTTTTTTTTTGGTGAGCAGAGTTAATGTGTAATAATAGTACACTGTTATTTTATTAATAACAAACAGTGTAGTCTAAATCAGGGGTCTCCAACCTTGGCAACTTTAAACCTGGCGGACTTCAGCTCCCAGAATTCCCCAGCCAGCTTTGCTGGCTGGGCAATTCTGGGAGTTGGAAGTCCTCCAGGCTTAAAGTTGCCAAGGTTGGAGACCCCTGGTCTAAATGATAATGAAGAATTCTCAAATAACTATAACCAGATTTAAGACTGTCAATTGTGTTCCTCCCAAACAGCCCACTTTCCCAGGCTGTAGAATCTCTACAATCTCCACCTTCCTTTACAGAAATGTAGGTAAAGCACTAACTTCAGCCTGTCCCAACAATTTTTTTTTATACAAGCAGTATCTAAAAATAATGTTAATACTAGCTTTAAACTTGGGGTTTGTTTGTTTGTTTTTTTTCATTTCAAGAATGTATGTGGGTAAGAAATTCTGGTGACATTTATCCTTGGTGTTTCCCACTTTGCATCCACATTTACAGTATATACACATCAATTTTTTGATACCATTTATAGATGCTTAGAAAGGTTATCCTTGGTACCCAGATGGTAAGCTATCTTTATGCTGAAAGTTTGATAATAGCTCCTGACCTAGGTAGTTTTGAAAAGGAATTTTTAAAAACCAGAAAAGAAAAGAGATCTGTTGGCTTAATCTCACTGTAACGTGCCTCGCTAAATAAAAATCTGGAATGTTAATGAATAGCAAGGAGCAAGAATGAGGGAGCATCCAGAGACAGTATGTATTTCAGAGGTGTTTAATTCATCAATTGGAAATACATTCGGTTATATCTTCAGTCTGATTAAAACTCTTCTGTTTTATGTGTTGTTGAGTGGTATGATCTCCACAATTTAATCCCTGAAGATTTTGGAACACTACACAAAACTAGGAACTGCAGGGGAAATGGCCTGCATACAAATTTGAAATGACCATAATTTTATGGGACAAGGATGCAAAGCTGAATAAGTTGAATTAAGTTGAATTAATAAATAAATAAATAAAGCGCTGGGAACTTTATCACATAGATTAGTGGGACTTCTCTTGTTCTTCTCCAGGTTTAGTTGGAATATTCTGGAAAGTGTGTGCATGTCCTCGCACCTATGTTTTAACTATATTAAATGTATTGAGGGAGTTGCATTACAGTTTTGTAACACTTCTCTCAAAATGGCATGAAAGGATCTTCAGCAATTACCTTCAGCAACTATCCTTTTTGACTGTGATATTCACAGGGGTTTAGGAAGGTGCAGGTTGCTACTCTGGCCCAAAAGGCGGAGCTAGCCTGGAATCCCTGTAGTGAAATGGGCTTTTCTAAAGCAGGAGGCTCAGTTAGCCTGTTTTGAGTTTTAGGACTGGTTGAGAAAGATGAGGGCTTCCAGATCTGGGCTGCAAATATGCAGATGACCTTGAAATGGCAACAAAGAGTCCAGACAACTCTACATTTAGATTTTTCACCTTTTCATTTTTGACTTTGTTGTAATTGTGGTGTTCTGATTATATTCTTTTCTATGCATGGGTTGTTATTGTTATTTGCATTTAAACCTCTTCCTAATTTCTGAAGATACTGGTGTGCTATTCTTGGTAGCAAACCTGTTCTATCCAAAATGTACAACAAGCATTTTGTAGTGTATGTTGTATATCTGTGATATATGCAAGCTTTGGTCTTATTCCAACATGTTTCCTATCTTTCACAGTATTTCTTACAGTAACGAAGTTTTTTATGTATCTGCTTAAATGTATACAGGTAGTCCTCAATTTACAACCCAATTGGGACTGGAACCTCTGTTGCTAAGTGATGAGGTTTTTAAGTGAGTCGTGCTGAGTTTTATGACCTTTTTTGACATGGCTGTTAGGCAAAGCATGCTGCACTGAAGCAAATCTGGCTTTCCCCCATTGACTTTGCTCGTGCAAAGCCCCTGGGAAGATTGCCAGTGGCAATCAGGTGACCTTGAGATCTGCAACCATTGTAAATTATATGCCGGCTTCTAAAGTGCTGGAATCACAATCCCACAACCATGAAGACATTGCAACGGTCATAAGTGCGTCAACCGGTCATAAGTCGCTTATTAAATACAGTTATTACTTTGAGTGGTTGTTAAACAAATGGTTGAAAAGTCAAGGACTGCCTGTATAATGCAAAGAGAATGAAACAAACTGACCTCATAGCTTCATTTGATTCGTAGGGGGGCAGGCACCTGTTGGGGAAGAAAATTTAGCATAAAGGCTCATGAGAAAAAAACAATTTATTACCTCTGTATATGACAATGTGTCAAGTGACTGTTTTAATGTCCCGGTAGCTTGGAGTCATTCAATAAAAATCAGTCTTGGTTGCTTGATGTATTATTCCAAGGCCCACCGGTCATTATTTTGTCAAGAATTCAGGCATAGATGAAGATGGCTGCATGATAGAGTTTGAAATCATTGACTTTTTTCAACTTCCTGAAGGAGGAGAGTAACAACATTAAACTGCTGCCTGTTATACCGAAACCTGTACAATCACCATGCAGGAATACTTCACTAGGTCGATGCTAGGCTGATTAGAGCTAAGCCCAAAAAAATCCAACCCTCTTCAGAGCATCATTATTATCATTTGTTACTGCTTTCTGGAAGACTTTCTTTAAAAATTAAAAAGCACCCCTTTTTTCTTGATTATTTTTTCCAGTGTTGTATGTTTCTGTCTCTCAATTGATATGACCTGTATCAGAATATATTCTCAGTAACACTGACCTCTAGTCAGTTATAATTAACTAGTTATTGTAGTGAAATTAACTCTTTCATTACATAGTCTTTGTTCAGTTAGGATCACCCACATTTCATTCAGAGAAGAGAGTAGTAATTGGAGGAAATCATGGAGAGACACAGTAGCAACAAAGATAATTTTAATGGGATAGATCAGTGTTTCTCAACCTTGGCCACTTTTAAGATGGGTGGATTTCAGCTCCCAGGAATCCCCCCATCTTAAAGTAGCCAAGATTGAGGAAACACTGTGACAGATTTTCATATACAGCAGACTACACATTTTCAAGCTTTTAGGCCCAATTTTAAATTTTGCATTGTGTCCTTGATGCCACAGAAATTGTCATGGCAATGGGTGTAACCATCCACAAAGTATTGGGAATATTCTCCTTTTGTTTATAAGAAGGGTTATGAATTTGGCATAGATATTTATCCTGCCAAAGCAAGATAATCACCTGTTTGTTTGGCCCCTAGAAGAAAAGCTGCAGTTGCACAGCTGAGTAGCCTGTCAGGCCTGGAAGCCATCTTTTTCATTGGGCCTTCAGGCCTGCCACATTTAGTTCTGTGGGAAACTGGGAGGGAGGATCATATGGAGCAGGGGTGATATATAGTCATAAAAACATTTCTTCCTCAGAGAGTCAAAGACATCTTGCCCTGCACCTGGAGGGATGTAACTGGGAAGTATCTCCAGTTGGGACGGTGCTTTGATTGGACCACGTGATGGACATGTGGGTGCCTGGCAGGGACTTGGACTTTCCTTTGGGTGGGTAAAACCTGGAAGCTTTCAAATTTGGGTTTTCCCAGATGTGCCAATATGACATTTCTAATAAAATGGAACTGTGAGGAACTTCAAGCCTTGCAGTCTTCTTTCATTGGGGGTGTTACCTGGAACCCTGACATAGCCATCCTCTCACAACAATGGAAAAACAACCGTTTTTTGGCATTCATATTACTAATTTGTACAATTTGCATCTTGCTTATTTATGTTAGCAGGTTTACAAGGGTGTGAATGAATGAGGTCTGTTATGTCATTAGTGGTAATAATAGTGGAAGGGGATGGGGTTTGGAAAAGATAAAAATAAATTGACTTGTGCTGGTAAAATCAGTGATGACCTTTATAGATTAACTGGCTTGTGTCCTGAAAAACCTATGCTGCTGAGGGGGAGTGGGACGTACTGATTTTTTTTTTTTTTTTGATAAAGTAAGCCCTTTGGAACATAATAGTACAGCTTTTTTTGGACCAAAACATTTAAAATACAACATTATGGAGATCAAAATATACAATTCCATCTACAGAAGTTTTATTTTAAAAAAGATTTCCTATGCATTGGACTTTAAGTACATTGACCTAAGCAAATGTTATATCCACATGTGGTTTCTCCCAGGTATGATCGGTAGCTATTACAAGGCTGTTCTGTTCTGTTACAGTGTGAAGATTGTTATTGACTAAAGATTTTTCCATCATCTTTGTTCCCATGATTCCAATGTTTTAGATCTACTTGAGGGCTTCCTAAAGACCATATATTCATTCTGTCAAGCCTGTTGCTCGCTGACTTTTTAAAATCACAATTTAAAGGCGTTTTGAGATAATAGCTATCTCTCAGTAACTTGCACATTACATTCTATCCATCAACATTGTGTGAAGAATTGGTCTGTTTGGCACAGAAGAAAAACATAAGACTCCAAACTAGACAGGTTGTGATTGGAGTTGCCATCCTCAACTGTCAAACAACCCTAATAACATTAAACCAGTGGTGGGTGGCTACCGGCTCTCCCCAGTTCTTGCGAACTGGTAGTGGAAATTTTGAGTAGTTCGGAGAACCGGTAAATACCACCTCTGCCTGGCCCCGCCCCCAATCTATTCGCTGCCTCCCAAGTCCCAACTGATCAGCTAGAAGGAAAAAATCAAGGCTCACTTGACAAAGAAGACAAAAAAAAAAGGCATGTAGCTTTAAATTGAGAAGCCAAGAAGCCTCCTAACTGATCGGCTAGAACCAATCCGCTCCTTGTAAACCATTTGGTGGTGGTAGATTGGCAATTGAGGCCAAGCTGCCTGAAAGCAGTTTCTGATGCTCTTGGTGGTCGCAGAGCGACAAAAAACTGTTTAAACTCTTGCCACTGTGCTTCAAAGGGCCGCCCTACAACTGATCAGCGGTAAAAGGCAGTGTGGTGGTAGATCAGTGCGCTCCAAAAACAAATGGGTAGACCAGTACAGCTCTGCAAGCAGTTAAAAACCTGGTAGACCAGTACCTCTGATAAATCCTAAAAAATTGTCACATGACCATCAGACCACACCCACAAAATAAGCCACGCCCACAAAACCTGTAGTAAAAAAAATTAGAACCCACCCCTGCATCAAGCCCATGTTTAAAATCAGCTCACCTAATAGAGCGCTGCATAGTGCACTGAGGGAGAACTACCTGTCAGTTGTTAAGGCAGCTATTTTTAAACACAGGTTTAAAAAGATTTAGTACTCTTCTGAAGTAGCATTAAATCCATGGTAAAAATAGCCTTAGGACATCTCATGGGTGGTGTGGTACAGCAGGATTTTCAGCTGGTAAGCACATGGAGGAAGGTTTTTTTTTTTTAGTGTGATAACAGAAAGGCCTCTACTCAATGAATACCTCTCCTTCCCACCAAATCAGACAGCCCTCCAATGCCTATCTATTGGCATGATGAGGTTTTGCGATGAAATCTTCCTGCTACTGGACCATGCAGGCTCCCCACTCCCATCTCCATGTGCCTATCAGAAAGATGACTTATTGAACTGTCCAGCTGCTGTAAGTCATTGCACTAATCTCTCTTACATGTTGCTTCTTCTGCAGGAGTTTTTTGAGAATCCTGCCTTTCGCCCAGATGGCATGAAACTTTACCCAACTCTTGTGATCCGTGGCACTGGCCTCTATGAACTCTGGAAAACTGGGAGGTACAAAAGTTACCCTCCAAGCACCCTTGTGGATTTAGTGGCAAGAATTCTTGCCCTCGTGCCTCCCTGGACTCGAGTGTACCGAGTACAAAGGTAACATTTGACTTTCCCATGCTAAGTCTTAATAAAATATGGTAGTGCAACAGTGAGATAACAAAACAGCTTGATTTTCTCATGCAGCATCTATTTCTGACCCTATTACGCTCTCAGAATAAATGTTTCTGGAAATCTAAATCATTCCACCAGCCCTCACTTCCCTGAAAGTAACTGGCAATGTTGTATTTCTTCTGCTCTGTCATTCAAATTCTCGTCACAAATATCAAGCCATTATATGTGATTCAGGATGAATCGACACACCAGGCTAATGTTATGATAATTATGGTTTGTGCTTGATAGCTCATCTGTGCATAACTACTAGGGTTCATCTCTGATGAGTCACCATAGATTGTGGCCACTTGCATCTTAGACAGATACTTGCAAATGAGCTTTGAAAATAGAAACCAAGCTGGGAATGGGTAAGAAGTGATGATCTGTAGCTATTCAGAAAGGTAATAAGGGATGAAGGACACACAAAAGAAGAGCATGTTGGGCAATAGAGTACAGTGTTAGTATTAAACTACTATGTGGTGAAAGAGTGAATAAATGAGGGCATTTTCCTGGAGTAGCTAGGTAAAGGAAATGTTCAGTTTCTAGAGCAGTGATGAATAACTTTTCTGGACTGAGTGCCCAAAGCGTGTGCCCGAACCTCCAAAATGCAGTGTGTGTGCGGCACCAGCGCATGTGTGCGTGGACCCTGCATGTGCCCCACGCATGCAGGCGTGGGCCCCCCCCCGCACACAGCCCATGCATGCATGTGCACTCCTGCATGCACCCTGTGCATGCATGGACAGGGCCCTTGCACACACCCCGATCCCTGCGCATGCACGGCAGACACCCAAAGAGCACCTTGCCGGCAGGAGGCACGCATGCATGTGCAGCAGAGCTGAACTGGGGTGACGGCTCACGTGGCATCAGAGAGGGCGCTGCATGCCACCTCTGGCACGTGTGCCATAGGTTCACCATCACAGTTCTACAGGAAGGATATTGCCAAATTGCAATTCACTGCAGCCCAACCAGTGTGATTAGTGATATAAGATTAGAGGAATAGGAGCCGCAGAATATTAGGTGGGTCACATGTTGTCAATTCTTACTCTACTATACATTCAAATGATTGCTACTGGTATGCATTTGGCAACCAATGACCTAGGAATGGCTGGACTATTTGCACAACTTGTTTTGGCCAAAAGAAGGAATGCATTGCCTTTCTTTAGTAAAGATATTGGCTGATAAACATTTCAGAATATTAACTCAATGTTTGTCACCACTGATTTTCACCTACTGAGGGAAGGGTATCCCATTTGTAATTGTCAGCACAGATCGTTTCTGATAACAGTTGGTCTGCTTAAGGATGGGAATTAACAAGAAGCAATGTAATTATCAAGTAATTTGTCTTTGCCTGTCAGTTGGTCGAAACCATGTTCCGGGACTACCAGAATGTTGTTTTAAGATATACCGTATTTTTGGAGTATAAGACGCACCTTTTTCCCTCAAAAAAGAGGGTGAAAATCTGGGTGCGTCTTATACTCCGAATGTAGCCCTGCCCAGCTTCTCAAACGGAGATTTCAGAGGCTGAAAAAAGCATCAGAAAACAAAGCTTCAGAAAAGAAGCCCCCAAACAGAACTTCGGAGGTTTTTTTCCTGAAGCTCTGTTTCAGAAGTTTCAGAGCAGAAAAAAAAAGCAAGGCACAGAGCTCACAACCAAGGAATCTATTGCTAAAATTTACCTCTGGGAACAGCTGATTGGTGGTATTCCGGGAGGCTGATCCACCTGTCAGTCAGCTTTTTTCTTATTTTCCTCCCCAAAAACTAAGGTGTGTCTTATACTCTGAAAAATACAGTAGTCTTCAAAGTTTGCCTGCCATTAAAGGAACCAGTGGGACTATAGACAATCAGAAGAGTGCCCCATTGATGGTATTGTGGAACATCTTTCCTCAACCTGGTGCTTTTTGGTTGTGTTAGATTATACCTCATAAGATGGAATTAGTAGTGATAGGTTGAAATTCATGGATAGGGAAGCCTCAGTGTAAAGATTCTCTTTGGTTGGTTGGTTTCCTTTTTTTTCCGTAACAGCTGCCCTGCACCAGCTAAAATACCCAGTTTATGTAGCGCTAGAAGGAGGCCTCTACTCTTAAATATTCATTTGTAATATTGCCATACCCAATAGTGGATATCATTTTGCTATCTGACTTGATGTCTTGCCCTTGTTGAAAAAATTATTAGAAGAATCTTTGGGCAGGTAAACTTCAGCAAATGGACCTGTGACATCCCAAGTTATCTTTGCTGCTTGAAAATCTTAATGAGGACACCTTAAACCTTTGACATCGATGGATAGAGAGAATGGAGATTTGTCTTTATAGTCTTAAAATTAGTCATATTTGCATATATGTGAAGATAGAAAATAGAATAACAGAGTTGGGAGGGACCTTGGAGGTCTTCTAGTCCAACCCCCTGCTTAGGCAGGAAACCCTACACCACTTCTTAAAAACTTCCAGTGTTGGAGCATTCACAACTTCTGGAGGCAAGTTGTTCCACTGATTAATTGTTCTAACTATCAGGATGCTGATGTGTATGCTGATCTTGAGTCACATCCCCTCCTTACACAGAAACAAAAATATGTTTCACAGCAGATGGCCACCGAGGGCCTTCGGGCACGCCAGTACACTGTGTCACTGTTCCAGAGATGATAGACTTGCTCAGTGGATACTGCTATGTAGGCTACGTGCTAGGGTGCAAGAGTAGTTTTATTGACATCCCTGTGGTGAATCGTGCAACAGCCTGGCGTTCCACAGTATTTTGGTAATTGGAAAGAAGCAGAGCTCTCAGACGGCTGCCTCTGTTTCAACGTGTCTAGATGGAAATTGCATTCTCCTCCAGTGTATCCTTTAGCTGGAGCAGAGAAGAGCTTATTAACTCTTAACTGTTACTGCCTGAAGACTGTTAATGTCTGTTGGCTAGATGAGGTTGTATTTACTCCCAGGGCCCAGCTGAATAAATTAATGAGTGAGCTAATTATCACTGTGTTCTGGGGGAGAGGCTAGGCTAGGTGGTTGATGTAGAACAGAGCAGGGGGTGAGGGAATTAAGCCCTGGTGTGCCAGCGGGGCAGAATCTGGCGAGATAATTTACCTATCACCATCAAGCCTCTTTTTCTTCTTACATTCCCAACTTTTGTAGTCCCCAGATCTTTTTTCTTCATTTTCCTTGTAGCAAGATAGCAGTTTTCAGCCAGACATATTGGAGCTTTAAGAGAAAGTTTCAGAAACGCTGCCTTTTTGGCTTTGCTGTCTCTTATACCTTACTATCTTACATGTATGCCATGTCTTCCCACCAAAAAACTTCTAACATCCCTCTCTCTCAAGTCAATATTGGGCATGACCCTGTAATTCTCATCTCCAATTTTTTAAAAAAGCCATATAGACATAGCATATGCCCAAGATAATGTTTATGTCTCTAGTCCATGTTAATTTTCCTGGAAGGGTGCTTTAGATGAAGT
This sequence comes from Masticophis lateralis, assembly GCA_030761175.1. Classification (NCBI taxonomy): domain Eukaryota; kingdom Metazoa; phylum Chordata; class Lepidosauria; order Squamata; family Colubridae; genus Masticophis; species Masticophis lateralis. The sequence continues at coordinate 28,045,451 of JAUDYJ010000001.1, forward strand.
AAGGGGGTTTCCTATCTCCCACTCTTATATTTATTTATATTTTATAATTGTTAAACATCCATTCCCCCAATCCCATATAATTATATTGCAAAAGTGTAATTCCTTTTACTCCCCCTCCCCCAGAATGGCAATGAATTGGAACATATAACCCACTGTTAGATTTCACTGGGTGGCCTCTTTTTGATGATTGTAGCATATTCATGTTTTCCTTTTCAATTTTCTCTTTCTACTATGCCAGTCATCTACTTGATCAACGCTTATATTTAGATTTCAGCTCAACTTTTTATATTGTTTATTATATTTTGCTTTTTCTCCAAAATCCCAAATCAGAACATCCTGGTGGGAAAAATATTTTTCCGTCACTTGATCCTTGTGAAGTAGGTTGGTTTGAGAACAAATGATCTCTTTTGTAGGGCTGAGGATTTGAACCTGGGCCTTGGTCCAACTAAGGTGGCTCAGTGGCTAAGACACTGAGCTTGTCAATCAAAAGGTCAGCAGTTCAGCGGTTTAAATCCCTAGTGCCGCGTAACAGGGTGAGCTCCCGTTACTTGTCCCAGCTTCTGCCAACCTAGGAGTTTGACAGCACGTAAAAAAATGCAAGTAGAAAAATAGGGACCACCTTTGGTGGGAAGGTAACAGCGTTCCGTGAGCCTTTAGTCATGCCGGCCACATGACCACGGAGATGTCTTTGGACAGCGCTGGCTCTTTGGCTTTGAAACGGAGCTGAGCACCGCCCCCTAGAGTCGGGAATGACTAGCACATATGTGCGAGGGGAACCTTTACCTTTACCTTTACCTTGGTACCTGAATTACTACACAGTGATATTATCTGGGTCTCTAGCAGCTGACCAGTTGTGATTTTTTTTGCCTCAAAATATGAAATAATCTTCAACTTTATTTATATGGGACTTATCAAATTCTTGAATCTCAAGCTTTTAAATGATTGCTAATAATTACGGCAGTGTGGTATTTCTGTGTCTGGAGGTTGTGCCTTTCTGAAATCTAGCTTAATGTTTCTGAACCTTGGCAACTGTAAGATGTGTGGACTTCAACTCCCAAGATTCTCTGGCCAAGTTTCCCGAAGTTGTGAAACACTAGTCTAGCTAATAGAGATAAACGATGGGGTAGGATATTTCTAAGTTTTCTGAAAGCATTTATTTGGACATTTTGGGAACCAAACTTTGATTCAGTGGATCTGTGTTCTAAATCAACAGCGCTATTCTTAATGTAGTTCAATTATTGTTGCCAAGTAAGTGCATACATACACTATAATGTGGACAGGTAATAGATGGCAGCAGAAGAAACAACAGTATCATTCTAGATATTAATGCTTCTCCAAAAGAACAAATGTGTCGTATTTAGAATTATCTCACATTTATCTGAATTATTTTAGCAACTTTTTTTTTTTTTTTGCTATGCTTGTTAAGCAAATCATTGTGGTTGTTAAGTAAATCCAACTCCCCTCATTGACTTTGCTTGTCATATGCCCCCTGGGAGTCATGTGATCCTGGGATTCTGCAACCATTGTAAACAGCTGCTAATTACCTGTCATCTGAATTCTGATCATGTGACCACAGGGATACTATGACAATTGTTAGTGTGAGGACCTATCATAAGTCACTTTTTTCAGTGCTGTTGTAACTTTGAATAGTTACTACATGAATGGTCATAAGTCAAAGCAATGGCAAAGACAGCAAACTCTTAGTCAGATAGCAAGAACAGCACCAGAACAATACAGGGATAAAATCCTGCTGGGCCTGATTCAACCAAGTAGTAGTAGATGAAGAACTGCTGTATTTTATATTTAAAGCATTGATGGTTAATTTTTTTGAAGTTATGTTTTTGTTTAATGGGATGGTCTGTTTCTTGCAGGGATATCCCAATGCCTTTAGTCACTTCTGGAGTGGAACATGGTAACTTGAGAGAACTGGCTTTGGCTAGGATGAAGGACTTAGGAACAGAGGTAAAAACACATAATTTTATTCTGTATTTCTTAAATCTACCAGACTTGTATCTATTCCTATCTGTACCAAATATGATTGCTTTGGTTTGCAAGATCTGCTCAAAGTCACCTGGTAGAGAGATGAGCAGCATACAAATGTATTAAATAAGTATTTTCCTTGCATGTAGGCCTTAGGGCAGTCATAAAGATCCTTGAAGAAGGAATAGTTACAAATAGTGAAATCTTGTTTTTCTGGAAAGGTACTGTTCTGGCCCCATGCCCAGAAATAACCCCCCCCCCAGACAACCGGAGGCTAAGGAACTGGCAGGCAACCAAGTGAGATGATAACAAAGGTCGGCAGCAATCCACAGCTGCTTGCCAACGTTTTATTTAAAAGGTCCGTCACATACACACCAAAGCTGAGACGCCGGGCCGATTCAAAACCGGGATCCACGTATCTTTGTTTTGTTCGTCACAAAGATATGGCTACAATCCCTCACTTATATAGTCTGGTAGGAGGCGTGGTCCACCAGCTAATCACGACCACGCCTTTTCCTCTGCTGGGCTCTCCTGTCTCTCCGACGCTGGCGAGGGTCCAACCAAAACTCGCTCCCCTCGTCAATGTCCTTCTGTGGCTGCGGGGACGAGCTTGGCTCTGGGCCTATCTCCTGCCCTTCGGTGTCCTCCGGAGGCATTGCCAGAGAGGAGAGTCCTGGAGAAGGAGGCCTTGCCAACTCCTCTCCCTCACTCTCAGAGTCCTCCCCTGCTGATGACGCAGACTCAGGCAACGGAGCCACAACAGGTACATAATAGGCAGCCTGAAGTCCTTTGAAACAATTGCCTCATCACAGATTAGTTATTCTCATCATTGTGATGATTGATAAATACACTCCATCCTGCTGGGTGGTTGTTCTTTTTCTCAAATGTATGGAGGAGACCTATGCTTCTGATTTTGGGTTTTTCTACCTAAATAAATAATCCTTATTCGTATAAGGGTGTGTGTGAAGGGGACAGTATGGGGATTCCTCATGAACACCCATAAAGAATACTTTATCTTACATATGAAAAGGACCTGACCTGAATGTGGCAATTTCAATCTAGGATAGCCCTATAGTTCAGTGGTTCACAAACTTTCCAGTTTTGCGGACTGCGGGGGGGGGTGTGTGTGTGAGAGAGGAAATGGTGTTGTGTGGATTCATATGCTTGAATGCACAACTCCATTTCACAAGGGTGCACTCATGCAAATGGAACTTCACATGCATGCATGAGTGCTTGTCGCTCGTGCAAGTGGAGCTGTGTGCACAAGCATGCTTGCCTTCTGTTTGCATGGCCCAGTTCTAAACGGACCACAGCCCAGTACTGAACTGCAGCCCTGGGGTTGCAGTAGTTGAGTAATATAGTTGATTTGTAAAATGCTCAGTGGCTAAGATGCTGAGCTTGTCGATTGAAAAGTCGGCAGTTCGAATCCCTAATGCCGCGTAATGGGGTGAGCTCCCATTACTTGCCTTAGCTTCCGCCAACCTACCAGTTCGAAAGCACGTAAAAAATGCAAGTAGAAAAATAGGGATCACCTTTGATGGGAAGGTAACAGCATTCCGTGCACCTTTGGCGTTTAGTCATGCTGACCACATGGCCACAGAGACCTCTTCGGACAGCGCTGGCTCTTCGGCTTTGAAACGGAGATGAGCACTGCCCATAGAGTCAGAAACGACTAGCACATACAGTATGTGCGAGGGGGACCTTTACCTTTACCTTATTCTGTGTTTGCAGATATATTAAAACAAAATCAATCCTGTCTATAGATCTCCTGTTTACCATAGATATCTTCTCTTTACAGCTTGAGCTACACAAAGATAATTTATAATCTCTTAGGACTAAAGGGATTTGGGTGAAGTGCTACCAATTGTATTTGTTCATGGAAAAAGCTTTTAAAACTTTTTTTCCCCTGTTAAGTAAAGCTCATTGTTGCTCGTTCTCCCTTGGTGTATTTAATGTATTTATATAGGATAGAAATAAATAATCATTTGGACCAAAAGTACATTTGGAACATTGAGAGCATATGGTGGATGCATCCTCCAAGGATGACTATAATAGGAGACTGCTACAGTAGACAAGACCGGTCACATAGAGAGAAGTTGTTTAACATACAATTGAGACATTTATGAAGCCCAAAGGCATTGCTTCAAATCAATTATATTTACTGAAGCTGGTGCTTTGCCGCATGCCAGGATCCTACTTATTTATTTTTCTTTTTAAAATGTTGGATACTGTACGGAGCCTATAGGACAAGAAGTTTGAAAATGTCTTAGTGCCCAGAAACACTTTCTTCCTTTCCCTACTGCAGAGGAAAATGTCACATTTTACTTTGTGTGCTCAGCTGAGAGACTTGCATTTTGAGCTACCTGCAGTAGCAGAACCAAAATGTTGACAATTATTAATCTAAATTAGCCAAGATTAAGATGAATATGCTGGGTAAATCAAGATTTGCATGGCACCTAAAGTTATTCAGGATTCACAGCAATCTTAGTAGTACAGAAGAAAAATGATGAGCTGTTACATCCCTTGAAGAAGATAGTCATTGCTGAAGAGGTTCATCTGAGAATGGCTGAATTTAAGAGTTTGAAATGGCTTTAAGGTTAAAACCAGTGCTTGACTTGTGCTTAGAAATGGATAATAGCTGTTTAAGAAACAATCTGCTGCTTTTTTGTTTCAACATTTTTGTTAAGCATTGGATCAAACTTCTAGCCTGTCTTCAAGGCAGTCAAGATATGAGGTAGTACACTAGCTTTGACTCGGTCCTTGGTAATAACCTTTTTACAAATATCTAGAAACCACATTCTTTCCCTCTCCCTCCTTCCCCATAAAGAAGGATCACAACTGTTATACCAAACTGATCTTATCATACTTTGGATACTTTATGCCACTGTTGTCACTTATACATCCAAAATTGGGGCCCACACTACTTGAAACTCTTGAGTTAAGAACTAAATGATTTATAGATCAGAACGCATGTTGCCTTCTAGAAATTTTGGATTATAGTTCTCTTAAACTATCATCCAAGTCATTCTGCTATGCTTGACAGGAATTAAACATATGCTGCTTGTCTTGTTTTAATGTAATCTCAGCCAGAATAAACAAGATACTTTTCATCACATTTGAAAGATTCTTGCCCCTAAGCGTTTCTTAGAGAAGCATGGCAAGTTTCAGCCCCTAAGCCTTCAAGGAAAGCACACTCTACATCTATAACAATTTTTTCAGGAGTTTCTCTATCGTCACAGCTTTAAATTAGCATGATCTCTATCTCTGCTTCAATCCTTACTTACCCAGTGCAAAACACAGTTAACATTGGCGTCTCGTATTTGATGAGAAATTTCTGGCTGTTTTTTAAAAATATCGATACATTTCTCCATGAGATGCAGATCACTCAAGGAAACCAGTGTCTGCTAATATATGCGATGGATGGGCTTTTATTTTATATACCAAGCTTTTCCTTCCTTATCCTACAATAGATAAACAAGAATTTTTATTTTGAAATATCCCATTCAAATTGTCATCTTGTCTATTTTAACTTAATTTTAAACCCTTGAGGAAGTGAGGGTGATGATGAAGGCACTATTCCTTTGCTTAAATACATGGAATTCTTTTATCTGAAGCTTTATCGCTTACTCTTCCTATCTAGTGCCGTGATGTGAGAACAAGAGAAGTTGGAATACAAGAGATACATCACAAAGTTAGACCCTACCAGGTGAGCTTTGTTTTGTTTTGGTTTGGTTTTTTGCGTGTGAGTGTTTAAAAAAAAAGAACTTGACACCCTTTTAGGGAGGTTGAGAGAGCAGAATTGCTTGTCTTTGTTCCCAAAGTAACAAAAGGAATCTGCCTTTTATCAAGCCAGATTGGTAGTCTAAATAACAGTGAATATGTCTTGAATAAAACATCTCAGCTAGTGATTCTCAATTGATGATAGATGTACCATCAGTAGAAAGTGAAACGGAACCAAATGCAGGCAGTAGTGAAATGTAAAATTTGTTACTCCCGGTTCTGTGGGTGTGTCTTGGTGGGGGGTAATGTGACTGGGTGGGCATGGCCAACTTTTTTTTTTTTTTACTTTTAAAAGCATTTTTTCTATGACGTCTTTGTTCAAGGAGGTTATTTTAAAAAAAATGCGTTTAAAACCCTCTGACGATCCCAGCTGAGTTGCCTGATCCTCAGAGGCTTTTTTTTTCTTTTAAAAGCCTCTGACGATCGGGGCTGAGTTGCCTGATCGTCAGAGGCTTTTTTTTTTCTTTTAAAAACATTTTTTCTTCAACCTCTTCGGCCGAAGAGGTTGTAAAAAAAATGCTTATAAAAGCCTCTGACAATCCCAGCTGAGCCACACAATTGTCAGAGGCTTTTTTTTTTTTTAACTTTTAAAAGCATTTTTTCGGCTGAAGAGGTTGTAGAAAAAATGCTTTTAAAAATAAGAAAAAAAGCCTCTGATGATTGCGCGGCTCAGCTGGGCATTGGGGGGGGGGCAGGGATTTTTGCTACCGGTTCTCCAAACCACCCACCGCCATAGCTACCGGATCGGGCAATCCGGTCCAAACCGAGAGCATTTCACTGGATGCAGGGTATGTGTATATGTCCATCTGAGGCGAAAAGGCGCAATGCATCTCCTGATTCACTCTGCTGACCGTGGTTCACCCAGCTTTTGGTCCAAAGCATCCTCTTCTACTCTAGCGCATCCTTGTCAGTTTTACAATTCCTGGAAGAAGAAAAATCATGCTTACCTTGCATCTGCCAGAATTTGAAATGCTGCTGCCGCTGCCGTGGGTTTGCAGTGGCCATAGAGTCTATTGCTAGACTAGGGAGTTGAACAATTGCCACTTGGCACCTTAGCAGCAACAGAAACCATCAGAAGTGAAAGGCAATGTGTCATTCCTCTCTGCAAGCCAACTGGGTTGTCCCACATCCATCCCACAACTCTCTCCTCCTTTCTTTTATAACTTCTGTTAGGCACTGATCTTGGCATTGGCCCTTGCATGCCTATTGACAGGATTCCAAATGGTCTCCTTTCCCACAGGGCAGCTTTGACTATTGCAAAGATTTATTCGGCTTTGATCCTTTCCTTTCATTTTAACAGCTGCCTTCTAGGTAGAAATTTCCCTCTTAGCAGCCAATAGTAGGGGAAGTAGTACTGGCTGAACTTCTGTCTCATCCATCATCGTTATCCTAAAGGCTTTTTTTTTTTTTTTTTTTAGTATCTGAGAATCCAACAAGAAAAAGTTAACCTAGGCGCCCTTTATCCAATCCCTTTTTTTCCCCATACCTTTTTATTTCTGGTGAGATCTTGGTTCTTTGGCAGATGCAGTTGTAGATATAGAAGGTTGAGAACCATTGATCTTTCACTTTATTAGCGAAAATTATTCATTTTTTTAAAAAAAAATGTGTTTATTTGAGGAAAAAAAATCACTTCAGCAAATAAAATTAGCATAAATCAAATAAACATGTTACCAAACATCTCAGCCACTTTAGGCGCAGAAAATTATTTTCCAGTTCAAAAAGCATGTTTATCCATAATTGGGTCTGTGATAGAAAACATTCTATTAACATTTTGTTAACATTCCAGAAAGCTGTAAAACACTGCTTTTACAGAGAGCCCTCCAGGGCAAACAATGCTATTTAATTGGAGGAAAGTGCTTACGGGTGGGGGGTGGGTGTCCTGATTTATTGTGGCTATATGATGTTGCTTTGTGGTATGTTTTTATGAGATGAAAGCTGCCTAGAATCTTTCAATGAGACAGCACACAAATAGATGTTGAAATTATAAAATATGCCACAGTTTAATCAGCTGTATATTGTAATGATAATTACAATATCTTTTGTTTCTAGTTACTTAGAACAGGAAATAATAATCCACCATGGAACTTTAGTTCCCAGAGTTTAAATAAATAAATAAATAACTTTATTGTCATTGTACGTGCATACACAGTACACCCATACAACGAAATTCACTTAACATCCAAAGACCAGGTCCAACACACATAACAATCCCCAAACACACTCCCACCCACCACAATTCTCCACCCCTAAACCACCCAAACATCGACCCAACAGACCAGTTTAGAAGTAGACAAAATCAAACAAAGTGAAGATGAATCCAGATTAGATGCTATAGCTATGGAAGATGATCTTTCTGAATGGAGGTGTTCATTTTGTTCTGACTGAGGAGGCTCAGGTGGCAGCAGAATTCTGAAATGAATCGTAATAGCTTTGGCTAATAAACTGGTTGCAGGGGAAGAGAGCCAGTTTGCACTAGTCGCAGGTTAAAATTTCAAGGTGCTTGTGATGAAACTGCCTTTGAAGAAGACTTGCAGAACTGAGTACCACCAATTGAATATTGGTGTTATAAACCATCCAGCTTTATGAGAGATGGACAGCACCAGCTGAACTAGATGCCAGTGTATTGGCAGCTACTTTAAACTGCAAGTTTTTATTTTCATTTATTTTATTTTATTTATTGATATTTCAACCTTAGAAGAAGGTTAAATTCAAGGATAAACAATTCGAATTGCATATTGCCCCCAGAACTGTCTGTCCTGATGCTGCAGTATGGTTACAAATCTCCCAAAAAATGCAGCTGGTACAAAATGTTAATGGGAAAGCTTCATTGGCATACAAAATATCTGCATTAAATCGGTTAGTCGATTACAAAGAGGTGTCTGGAATCTTTGCAAAGTGCTGGTGGTTAGCATTAAATTCCTACATAGCATAACAATAGGATTCATCACACAACTCTTTTTCAGAATTAAATCTGCCTCTCCAGTTTAGTAATCTATACAAAGCCTTTGAGAGTTCCTCTTCCATGTGAGAAATACAAGGTATAGATCAGGGGTGTCAAACTCATGTTGTCACGTCGTCATCATGTGATGTAGCGGGACTTTTTTCCCCTTTGCTAAACCGGGGTTGGACGTGGGCATGGCTAGCACGTAATGCATCTGGCCGCGGGCCATGTGTTTGATACCCCTGGTATACAGTAGATGAATCTTCTCTGTGGTATCCCTGCTTTTTGAAGCTTCCCCTGGAAGTATGCATGATCCCAATTCTACTTGCATTGTGAAAGCAAATTAAAACAATTCTATTGCGCTCTTAGCTCAAGTTGATTGGGAGATTCTATCTTAGGACATTATAGCAAATGGATTACATTATTTAAAAGCAGCAGGGTTATTTTCCATTAGATGTTGATGAGAAATAAAATTGAAATCTTTAAGCCCTAGATTATGCTTAAAACATTAAACTTGAGAAAGCCATAGCATATGAGAGCTGTGATGGTGCAGTGGTTAGACTGCAGTATTGTAGGCTAACTCTATTGACTGCCAGCAATTCAATCCTGAATGGCTTAAGGTTGCCTCAACTTTCCAGGTAACTAAAATGAGGACCCAGATAGTTGGGGGCAATATGCTGACTCTGTAAGCTGCTTAGAGAGAGCCGTAAAGCACTGTGAAGCGGTATATAAGTCTAAGTGCTATTGCTATTTCCAACGCTCTAGAAAATCCTCAATTTATATGAAATAATCCCAAATACATCACATTATCTTCTGTATCAAGATTTATGCAGCATGGCCAGATATATAATCAGATTATGAGAAGTAACAAGAAGATTTTATAATAGACTCTATCTCCATAAACAGAAGCAAGGTTGAATTTAGAATTCAATGTTCACTATCAATAGATGTTCAGGAATTTGAGCAACAAAGCAGGAACAAGGTGAAGAAATCTGGGCAGTCTCAGCAAGCATAGATATATAGAAGAACAAGCTGTCATTGACATAGTGTTTGACTTCTCTCAAGCAGAGGTTTATATAATAGAACCGCCTGTCCTCTGCCCAGATAGTATCCCAGCTGATCAGAACTGGATCAGAAAGAGAGCTCCTTGAAAGGTCTCTGATGAGAAGTCAAGAGAGGATCATTGGAAGATGGGACAAGGCAGGAGTTCTTACTAACGCAAAACAAAACTCCAAAGGAAATACTGTAGGCTGTCTTCAAGTGTTTCCTCTAGAGCAGCAACTAAACTAACCCAACAATAACCAATTAACAAAAAATCTCCAGAAAGTCCACAGTATCAGAAGCATGCCTTCAATTCCAGATTTGGGTTGGCCTGCAAGTAGAGGGGCCCACAGTCTTCCTATTCTAGTGACCAGACCAGTGATGTCTAACATTTTTGTCATTGCGTGTCAAAAGTACACCCATAATACAATGCATGTGTTCCCCGCCCCCCTGTGCATGCACGTGTGCTCCCCCTCCTCCCCGCGCATGCCCCCTGCGCTCCCCCCGCCCCATTTTGGGCCTAGTAGGCCTCCCTTGCAGCCTCCTGGGACCAAAAATGGGCCAAACAGCCTGTTTTTGGTCTCAGGAGACTGCAGGAGGGCCTGCTATGCCAAAAATAGGCCAGGGGGGGCGTGCTGCTCCCCCCCCCACTCCCCCCATCCCCGTGCATGAGCGTGCGACCCACCCCCGCTGCCTGTGCATGAACGGCAGAGGCCCGAAAATCAGCTGGCTGGTGGGAGGCACACGCGCATGCTGGGTGGAGCTGAACTGGCCAACAGCTCGCGTGCCATAGATTCGCCATCACAGGACTAGACTATTTGTATCTATTTTGCTTGCAGTGCCAGAAGTTGTTCAAACCCTACCTTTTTTTTTTTTACTTCTGGAGTGCTACCCTGTTTCCCCCAAAATAAGACATCCCCTGATAATAAGCCCAATCGGGCTTTTAAGCGCATGGCAATAAGGCCAAGCACTTATTTCAGGGTTCAAAAAAATATAAGACAGTGTCTTATTTTCGGGGGAACACGGAAAGAGCCTAAGAAGAGACTTTGATTAGACAAGTATCCTACCTTTTGTAATACGTTGTTTCCCCAGTGGCCAACTATAAGCAAAAAATGCATACGTTGTGGCTAAGCACGATGCTTCTTCATATATTCTCAGCAGAAGGTGTTGAGAGGCTGCAAATGCTGAGGTCTCTTCTAAGAAGTGTTCATGGGATTTTCCACAAAAGATGTTTTCATTTAACATTTTAACTTCTGTGGAAAGACAATAATCACACTTTTGGACTCTTTTCTAGGCTGTTAAAAATCCATCTATTGTGACCTATACATTGAAAAACAATTTCATGCTATTTTTCTCCTGCACAAAGAATTACCGGCATCACCATGAAATTGGCTTTGGCCCCTTTTGAGTACTGCACAGTTTTTATGGTGATGACTGTCTAATATCATTTATCAACCTTTTGGCTCTTCTTTCTCTTTTGACCAGGTTGAACTGGTCCGGAGAGACTATGTGGCCAATGGTGGTTGGGAGACCTTTCTTTCTTACGAAGATCCTGAGCAGGACATCCTGATTGGACTTCTACGTTTGCGGAAATGTTCGGAGGACACATTCAGATCTGAGCTGAAGGGTGGTGTCTCCATTGTGCGGGAACTCCATGTCTATGGGAGTGTGGTTCCTGTTAGCAGCCGAGATCCCTCTAAATTCCAGCATCAGGTAACAACAGCTTATTAAAGTGAATGATAGCAGCAACATATAGAATTAATCTATCTGCCTTTGATGCATATTGATTTTTGAGCTTTTGAATGGGGTATCATTTTATAATAAATATAAAAGTAAGTAAAATCTCCTTTGAGTCAAGCTAAACTCCAGATGATCCTGACTTGATTAGGTAATTCTCTTGGCAGTAAGATGGATGAAGCTGGTCACTGCATTCATCTAGGGCAGGAGTGTCACAAGGCCCGTGGGCCGGATCCAGCATGTGATGTCGGATCTGGCCCGCGGGTCTGTCCTGGAAAATGTAAGGGGCAAGTCTGTGTCACTTTAGCCTGGAAAATGTAAGAGGCTGGTCTGCGTCGCTTCGGCCTGGTCTACCTACATCGCTTCAGCCCAGTTTACCCAATATGAAGAGGAAACATCAGGCCAGTGTGGCTTTGGCCCAGTTTACCCAGTGTGAAGAGGAAACATGCCAGCAGTTTGGGAAGTGGCACCAAGATGGCCATGCCCACCCAGTTGGGCACGCCTACCCAGTTAGCCACACATGCTCGCCCCCGAAGTCAACCACAACCCTGAAGTGGACCTGATCTAGGGGTACTTTTTCAAATTCCTAATCTAGCTAATTGGTATTTCCTGGCGGTTTTATATCAAAATAGAAATGAAGAGTACTTCTGTATAGGTTTTGAAAGCAGCCAAGATTAACTACATACTAGCACCTAATTAGGTCTTTCTAACAGTAGCATTATTTGCATTCCAATCAAGAAAATACATCTTATTTCAATAATGTTTGCATTCCTGCAGCCCGTATCTCTTCAGTGTTGCTTTCTGTGTCTACTCTCATGCTAGTCTCCACTGCTACACTTTCTTTTGAATGATTGTATGAACTTCCTTGTACAGTGCATACAGGTGAAATGCTAGGGATTAGTAGCAAAGTGTAGACAGATAGTGGCTCCTGGAGAAATTTTTTTTAAAAAATACATGAAAAAAACATTTCCCCTTTTTAATTTTGTCAAGTGTTATGGTGGAAAAATCAGAAATCAGATATAAAAATATGTCATAAGTCTTTAAAATATATATAAGTATTAAGATTTTTTCCTTGGGCTGAGAAAAATGCCTTTTATATCAAGTTGTAAACAGGCTATCTAATGTAAATGTTGCTCAGTAACGGTTTCCTCATTGTTTGAACCATGATTTCTGTATATTCCAATGCTACCACTTTCAATTTGATATCCATATTTGGGCCTTAATGCAGTCATCTTATAAGGGAGATGGAATGAATGAATGAATGAATGAATGAATGAATGAATGAATGAATGACTGTCATACCCTTGTACAATAACTTCAGAATTATAGTACACGGACACCTGTAGCAGTAATACTTGCTCTCTCTAATATTGGTATATTAGCAGTTTTGCTTCTACAGAAGTCAGAAAGCTGTTATTTATAGGCATATTTTAAGTAAATCCTAGTGAACTTTATTTATTTATTAAATTTGTATGCCTCATGTGATCAAAAAAAAATAACTGAGTTATCTTTGATGCCAGTGGCCAACCAACTCCTTGGTGGAGACTTTGAGTAAAAGTACTACTAATTATTAATACCAATAGAATTAATTGTTGGAGCACCTGATTGATATGTGTCATTTTTTCTTATGGATCTATTCCATTGCTTTCTAATTTCATATTTTCCATGTGTCTTCAACTACAACTGCCATAATTTTCTTCCATAAGTGAGACAAGACTAGATTATGTACATATTCATTTGTGGGTATGTGTGTGCGTGCATCTTTGAGTCAGTATTTACTCCTAATGATTCCCTTGACAAGTCCCTGCAGTTTTCTTGGCAATATTTTGGAAGTGTTTTGCCATTCCTTTCATCCTAGAGCTGAGAGAGAGTGACTAGCTCAAGGTTTTGTGGCTTTGTGTCTAAGACAGAAGTAGAACTCATGGTCTTCCATTTTCCAGGATGGTGTCTTAACCACTACACCAAAGTGGCTTTCTTTTTCTGTCATTTGGCTTCATTAGGGTGAGTCCTTACCCTATCTATTTCTGGATTGATACCAGGCCCAACCCAAGAAGGACATAGAACAACTCTTCTAAGGCTCAGTTCTTTATTTGCTTATACCATATAGACAGAACCGTACCATACTAACCTAAGATATTCTAATCCGAATGGATATCCCCTGGGAGATTCTAAGGAGTGGCTATCCTTACTCTCTTTCTCTGATTCAGCTCAGGGCTGTGATATCTCTTTTCTCATCCCCTCTTATTGGAAGGTACTCCCTCCTTCATGAGAAGCTGCCCTTTCACTGTAGTCCATCACACTCCCCCCCCCCCTTTTCATAGACACATTCCACCTGTAGATAGGCTTTGTAGAGATAATCTTCTCTACTTACATTTTTTGTTCTGGCATTAACGCTATTGTATTGGCAAGGGCATTCCTAGCTTAAATTTCTCAGTGTCTCTCTGGTTTTCTGAGCAGTGGAAAATTCTTTTTGCATATTGATTTATTCAACCCTAGAAGAGCCTCCACTTACAGCCTGGCTATGTTGATAAAACCCAGATTGCCTCATGTCAAGGCCTCATGTCAAGGCCAGATATGATAACATCCTTGGAATAAGTTCTTGCCTTACGAGTCGTGGTGGCACAGTGGTTAGAATGCAGTGTTGCAGGCTAATTCTGCTGACTGCCAGCAGTTCGATTCTCACCGGCTCAAGGTTGACTCAGCCATCCATCCTTCCAAGATTGGTAAAATGAGAACCCAGATTGTTGAGGACAATATGTTGGTTCTGTAAATTGCTTAGAGAGGGCTATAAAATACTGTGAAGTGGTATATAAGTCTAAGAGCTATTGCTATTGCCTTACCATAATAAATGTGTGTTTTCACAATGTGTTTATAGTGCATTTCCTTTCCTTTACCTCAATTCTCTGCCATGTGGACTGTGCAGCTGCTTCCCATCATTGCTTTTTCCTCTCTCAATAAATGGAATACAGTTAAGTAAATATTAAATTAAGTGTCTCTTAGATGTGATCATTAGTTTGCCACCTTTGAGCTTTTAGCCAGAATAGAGAAATTATTAGCATGCACTTTAGCATATACCTAATGTTTTCAGTTCAAGTCATTGCGATTTAAAAGGAGGTGTTTTGAAGCGTTCTTTTTTTTTTTTTTTTTTTGGCTGTAGGTGCATTAGAATGTGACTTCTGTTTGATGGTAATAACCCTGGGCAATGAGGCAGCAGCAATAGAGAAGTAGGGGAAAGGAGCAGAAAATGAATTCTTACTTCACGAAAGTGAAATTTCAAAAGCCAGGAGTAGAAAAAGTGGTTGACGCACATGGAAGACAAAAGGGAGGAAAATCAATTGAATAAAGCTAGTAGTAATAAAGGGAAATAGATTGGAAGCCAGGTCCTGAGTGGATGACGCACGAAGATGGACTGGTGGAATGTAGCTGCGGTACCCCAGAAGTGGCATCATTTTCCTTCCTCTTTCCCTCCCACGCTTGACATTCCTAGAGCACAATAGAATACTTCATGGCGCATAGGTCATGTAAAGATGTATTAATTTATGGCTAGATATTCTTGGAAAAAATGGACTGGATTCTTTCCTCTAACTCCTTTCTCTACCTTGGCCTATTCCTGCTGGTACAACTAAGCAACAGAAAAATATATTGGGCAGAATTGTTTTAACCGCACTGTTCTTCCTGACCATGACCAGCTGTTTTGATTGCTGCCAAGTCAACATCCATTTATAAAGTTGACATAACTCTCTGCTATCTCATTTTACATTAATCAAAATCTTAATGTGAAATCAATAAATCTATACCAGTATCAAAATGACCAGACTCTGCCCTCCTCTCACCCCTAAACTATTTGTCTGTCTGTAAGCTCAGCTGAGCCATCATGTGCTCCACAGCTGTTGAGAAAGTCCATTCCTACACAATTAGACATTTTCAGATATGTGTCTGCCCATTGTTAGAGCTGGTTTAATTTGAATAAAATCCCTTTGTGAGCCACAGTGTTTTGCTCTCTTCTTTAAAATTAGTAAATAATGCAGGTAATACTCTGATACATCCTGATTTGGGCATGTGGGAAATCAAGCTGTCTTCCTAGAAGCATTTCCAAGCATTTCTTAAAATGGAGGACAAAACCAGAAGATGTAATTCTCTCGTTCTAGGTGCCCCATGTTCCACCAGATGCTACTTTAAGGAGATGTAGCATCCTCAATCCTCTGCATAGCTTAATACACCCATAAGAAGAATGGAAGACATAAATCTCCCACCAAAGATTCTAGCCCAGTATACTTGCCTTTTCTCTTAGTTGATAGCAATAGCACTTAGGCTTATAGAGCTTTTCAGCCCTCAGAGCCCACAGAGCTTTACAGCCCTCTCTAAGTGGTTTACAGCGTCAGAATATGGCCCCCAACAACATTTTACTGACCTCGGAAGGATAGAAGGCTGAATCAATCTTGAGCCTTGTGAGATTTGAACTGCCAAATGCAGACAGCTAGCAACAGAAGTAGCCTGCAGTACTGCATTCTAACCACTTCACCACCAGGGCTCATGATAAAGAGAAATAACAATGATTGGGGAGATTTAGGTTTAAATCCACCCCACCCATGAAAGCTTATTGGTGACTTGGGCCAGTTCAATCTGTTGCACAAGGCTTTAGATCAGTGGTCCCCAACCCCCAGTCCATGGACCAGCACCACTCCACGGCATGCCAGATACCAATCCGCACAAACAAGCAAAGCCCCATCCGCGGGATGCAGGCAACCCATGAAACCATTCCCCCTCCAGTCCATGAAAAAGCCTCTCTCCACAGAACCAGTCCCTGGTGCCCAAAAGCTTGGGGGCCACTGCTTTAGACCAAAAGGGGAAAAAAATGAAGGATGGAATACTGCATAAGGGTAGTCCATGGGTAGTTATCCCCACAGTTGGGACCAGAATTTATGTTGCTAAGCAAGGTGGTTGTTAAGTGAGTCATGTCTAGTTTTACAACCTTTTGACTATTGTTAAGCAAATCACATGGTTGTTAAGTGAAGCTTGCAGATGGTGATTATATGACCCTGGGATGCTGCAACCATCATAAATACATGTCAGTTGTCAAGCGCCCAAATTTTGATCATGTGAACATGAGGATGCTACATCGATAGTCGTAAGTAAGAGGACCAGTTGTAAGTCATTTTTTCAGAGCTGTTGTAACTTTGAATGGGCATTAAATAGATGGTTATAAGTTGAGGGCAACCCAGGGGTGAAATGCTCCCGGTTCCGACCGGATCAGGTAATCCGGTAGCGATTGTGGCATATGGTTCGCCACAGCTTTTTTTTAAAAAAAACTTTTTAAAGCATTTTTTTACAACCTATTTGGCCAAATAGGTTGTTAAAAAATGCTTTTAAAAGTAAAAAAAAGGCTCTGATGATCACGCGCCACAGCTGTGATCGTCGGAGTCTCTTTTTTTTTACCTTTTAAAAGCATTTTTTACAACCTATTCACCCGAACAGGTTGTAAAAAAATGCTTTTAAAAAGTTTAAAAAAAAAAACAAATGGCCACACCCACCCAGCCACATTAACCCCTCCACCAAGCCACACCCACAGAACCAGTAGTAACAAATTTTAGATTTCACCACTGGAGCTACCTGTACATCTTCTTGACTTGTAGAAAGAAAGATGGGAACAAACGTAACTAATTTTACTTGACCCTTGTTCTTTTCATCTTAAAGCATGTTAAACTATGCAGTTTTACCCAGAAATAGAGCCTTTCATGACCATCGATGCTCCCCTGTCATGAGTTCTTATTTAATTGACGTGGTTGTCATGGTGAAATAGTTTTATTTTTGGAGCCGAGCCACATTATATGTTCATAAATATGATGTTATGATTGTAACTATATTGCCTTTTAAAATGCTTCCTTATCTAATAAGTCAGTTGCAGAAAATAATTGGCCCTATTTATAACAGGTACATTTACGAGTTAAAATGTTCTTCTACAATGCTTTTCAGATGCAATTCCTTTTATTTTTAAGTTTGGAGTGCCCATCTTAAACTTGAAGATAAAATCACACAAATCATTTCCTTAGACCCGTGATGGCGAACCTATGGCACACGTGCCACAGATGGTACACGGAGCCATATCTGTGGGTACACGAGCTTTGCCCTAGCCCAGCTTCAGCGCGCATGCACGCGCCGGTCATCTGCTTTTCAGGCCTTCCGGGACCTCCGGAAGTCGGAAAATAGGCAGTTTCCAACCTATTTGGGGAGAAAGCTGCTTTTGCCCTCCCCAGGCTCCTAGAAAGCCTCTGGAGCCTGGGGAGGGTGAAAAATTGCCCTACATGGCCCACTGTGCCATTGCGTGCCAAAAGCGGGGGTGGGGGTGTCACGTGCATGCATGGGGGGGATGGGATGCATTGAATTATGGGTGTGGGCACGCATAAGAGAGACCCCCCTGCGCTACCCCCGCTTTTGGCACGCAATGGCAAAAAGGTTAGCCATCATTGCCTTAGACCATTTCAGATCCTTCCTGAGCTGAAGCTATTTGTGCTCGGCTAGATAGCACGAAATAACACAACACTGTAGGAAAATGAAATGGTGATTGTGTTAATATTGCTAATTGAGAAATGCCAGTTTTGTGTGCATTAATTGTTTTGAGTGGAGCTTGGCTTGTTTGTCCTATACAAAGTGAATTGTGTGACTGACAGTTGTATCGTAGGTAAAATTATGAATGGAATAAATGAAGTCCCAGTTATGTAGACTGACATTACAGGATCCTGTAACAATGGTATCAGCGTACACAGAGGATGCCATTAGTTGAAAATTGCTTTTCTTACACCATTTGTTTCTTCTGCATCTTTCTGAGATAGTCTGTATTGCTAGTGTGTTATCATTTGGGATTGGACAATTGTCTGTAAGAAAGTACAGGCCAGTCATTAAGATCTGTGAGTGGAAAGGCTTTAGTTCCAAGCTAAATTGGATCTCATATGTTTGAATTGGTTTTAGCTGAGAGATAGATGGGACAAGTGATGTTCTGTCATTTTGTTTTCTAAATCTCTCCTGTAGTGGGTTATTCTAGCATACCAGCCTGGACTTGCTGATCAGAATTTTTTTTCCAGTTCATTGGCTGGATATGGCAGTTTGAAAAATATCCATTGTAAATTGCTGTGAATCTCTTCTTCAAGGTTGGGCATATAACAGCCCACAACACACGCACAGAAGATCATACTGCCAAATTAAGTGATAAAATATCCAAA
Organism: Masticophis lateralis; assembly: GCA_030761175.1. NCBI lineage: Eukaryota > Metazoa > Chordata > Lepidosauria > Squamata > Colubridae > Masticophis > Masticophis lateralis. Next base: position 28,064,147 of record JAUDYJ010000001.1, read on the forward strand.
GATGGAATTGGTTTGCTTCTCAGAATTTTCCTGTTCTTACTTAAAATGAAAAACTTGAAACAACTGTCCAAAGGCCACAAAAAACTGAGCCCCCTGCTCCTTCAGGTGATGTTACAATATCCCCAGAGGACTTGTAAAAAGGTTAGATCGTGGTAACTGGACCAAAGTTTATTAAATTGAGAAGTTTCGTTACTCATCCAAGTAACGACTTCAGTCAAATGAAAATTTTAGTTAGGCATAAAGTCTATATTTACATATCCCCAAAGGACCTCTCGTGTGCTTTCAGTAGACAAAGGTAGTGGTTCCCAGCCTGGGGAAAACTGTTTTCTTCTGCTCCTTCTGATAATAGTTAAATAGTTACTGCTCTGTCCTAGGGATCTGGTGATACATTTTGTAGCATTGTGGGCAAACATATCTAGGTATGCATAATAGATAATAGGGTTTCAGTAGTGTATTGTATATAGCATGTTTGCACATTAGGCAGTTTTCACAGTTCTGTCCTGAAATTTAATTAATTACAAGCTTCTAGCCTAATCTAGGCAAAACTAACTCTGTACGTATATACCAGTGATGGCTAACCTTTTTGCCATTGCGTGCCAAAAGCGGGGGGAGCGCGGTGGGGTCACATGCAAGCATGCCCACATCCACAATTCTATGCATCCCGCCTCCCCGTGCTCTCCCGGCTTTTGGCATGTGATGGTACGGTGGGCCCAGTAGGCCCATTTTTTGCTCTCCCGAGAGCTTTTCTAGGAGCCTGGGGAGGGCAAAAACGACCTTCCCCACCCCCTCAGAGGCCCTCTGGGGACCGGAAACAGTGTGTTTCCTGAGTTCTGCTGGGCCCAGAAAGCCAGAAAATCAGCTGGCTGGCACACACATGTGTGCTGGAGCTGAGCTTGCGTGCCCACCGATATGGCTCCATGTGCCACCTGTGGCACCCGTACCATCACAGGTATATACTATTCTGTTTTGGGGTAAGCAACTCTATTCACAATGCAGCAACTTTCTCCCATTCATACTTTCTCAGTGAGTTACTAACGTGCCAAAATCTGGTCACTTCATACTCCACACAGCATAAAGCCACACTGCATTTCCCAAGTTTTGCTCATTGTCACTCTTTCAGATAGATTTTTCTCAAACATTTTCTCAGAAAACATACTAAGCCATGTCTCTATGGTTTTGCATTCAATGCTATTATCTTTAGAGTCAAGGTATTCTTCCAGTTGCCATACATAGTTGTAATCTTCACAATCATACAGTTATAGCACTTAGACTTATACAGCACTTCATGGTATTTTATAGCACTCTCTGAGCAGTTTTCAAATGTCAGTATGTTGCCCCCCGACAATCTAGGTCCTCATTTTACCAACCTTGGAAGGATAGAAGGCTGAGTCAACGTTGAGACAGTCAGAATCGAACTCCTGGCATTCAGCAGAGTTAACCTGCAATACTACATTCTAACCAATGCGCTGCCATAGCTAATATTAAATAAATTGCACAGCCACTCCATGATCAAACCATATCCATATTTTAATATTTTTTATAGTTATCCCATCTACACTTGCAGGCTTACAATTCTTAAGTATTTTCATTGCCTTTATCTTCATAAATGATTTAGATGAGGGAATAGAAGGAGAATGCATCAAATTTGCAGATGACACTAAGCTGGCAGGAATAGCTAACATCCCAGAAGATAAGCTCAGGATCCCAACAGATCTTGACAAACTTGAACAATGGGCCCTATACAACAACATGAAATTTAATGTGGAGAAAAACAAGGTTTTACACCTGGGCAGGAAAAACCAAAGGTATAAGTACATCTGGCTCAAAAACAGTAACCATGAGAGGGACCTTGGACTCCTAGTGGACAATCACTTGAATATGAACCAACACTGTGCGGTAGCAGCCAAAAAAGCTGATACAATCCTTGGTTGTATAAACAGAGGCATAGAATCAAAATCACATGAAGTGTTAGTACCACTTTATAAAGCCTTAGTAATCCTTACCTGGAATATTGTATCCAGTTTTGGTCACCACATTACAAAAAAGTTGTTGAGACAACTTTGGAAAACTTGCAGAGAAGAGCAACTAAGGACAATTAAGGGCCTGGAGACTCAAACATATGATAAACAGTTGCTGGATTTGGGGTTGGCTAATCTAGAGAAAAGAAGGACTAGAAGGGACATGATAGCAGTACTCCAATATTTGAGAGGCTGCCACAAAGAGGAGAGGGTCAGTTTAGTTTCCAAAGCACCAAACGGCAGGACAAGAAACTAATCAAGGAGGGAAACAACGTGGAATTAATAAGAAACTTCCTAATAGCAAGGACAATTAACCAGTGGAACAGCTTGCCTTCATAAGTTGTGGCCCGGGTGCTTCATCATTGGAGGTTTTTAAGAAGAGACTGCACCAGGGAGGAAATGCTCCTGGTTTGGACCGGATTGCCCAATCCGGTCACGATGATGGTGGGTGGCTCATAGACCCGGTAGCAAAAATCCGTGCCCCCCTCCCCCATGCCCAGCTGAGCCACGCAATCATCAGAGGCTTTTTGTTTTATTTTTTTAAAGCATTTTTTTTACAACCTCTTCGGTTGAAAAAATGCTTTTAAAAGTTTTTTTTTAAAAAAGCCTCTGATGATCCTGCGGCTCAGCTGGGATCGTCAGAAGTTTTTAAAAGAATTTTTTTACAACCTCTTCGGCCAAAGAGGTTGTAGAAAAAATTGTTTTAAAAGTAAAAAAAAAAAAGTTGGCCATGCCTACCCAGTCACATTACCCACCCACCCACCAAGCCATGCCCACAGAACTGGTAGTAACAAATTTTACATTTCACCATTAGACTGCACAGCCACTTGTCTGAAATGGTATAGGATCTCCTGCTTGAGCAGGGGCTGGACTAGAATGCCTTCAAGAATAGAGCCTTACAGCTCTATTCTGATTGAAAATTTATTCTTCACCTCTATTTCTTGGACACTAACACAATATTCACTTCAGTTCTATATTTCAACATATTTATTTTATTTCCATATAATCCCTAAAATATTCCATCATCATTCTCTTATTTCATCTTCCTTCCACATCATTTGATTTCTATTATTTTTAATTCCTTTCACTATGCTGGAAGCTCATCGTTTAGCCCCCTTCACCTAAATTATTATTTCCATTAAAACCACTCTGCCTTGTCTCTGCTTCTTAATCTTGTTTCTTGTTCTTTCGCTATATTCCTTGAAACTATATTTTATTCTCTATTGACATGCAATATCTTTCATTCTCATTTTTTTGCATTAATATTCCCTTACAGTAATTGCATTTCCAGAACCTTTTTTATTTCTGCACGCCAACGAAGATCTTTGTTCATATTTCTCCAGATACCTGTGTGACATTCTATAAAATAATTCCTTTTACTCTGTTCCAAGCAGCTACCACACCTTCTTTCTACATTTTATCAGGAAATTTTAAAAATATATAGTCTAATACTTTTTATAGGATTAATATTTTCTTTTTCTGCATGCATCCTACTTTCACTCGTGTTTTTCACATCTTTCTTTTCCTTCCATGTCTATTTTCCCAGATATATTTGTGACTTTATCAAAAAAAAGGTCTGTCGCAGGGGTAAAATGTAAAATTTGTTACTACAGGTTCTGTGGGTGTGGCTTGGTGAGGGAGGGTAATGTAACTGGGTGGGCGTGGCCAGCTTTTTTTTTTAACTTTTCAAAGTATTTTTTTCTAATACTTTGAAAAGCCTCTGCCGATCAGGCAACTCAGCTTGGATCGTCAGAGAGGTATTTTTAAAAAGATACTTCTCTGCTGATTGGGCAACTCAGCTGAGATCGTCAGAGACTTTTCAAAGCATTTTTTTTACCACCTCTTTGGCCAAGAGGTTGCAGAAAAAAAATGCTTTGAAAAGCCTCTTATGATCCCATTTGAGCTGCAAGATCATCAGAGGCTTTTTTTTTACTTTTAAAAGCATTTTTTTGTTGGAAGAGGTTGTAGAAAAAATTTTAAAAGTTAAAAAAAAAGCCTCTGATGATCGTGCGACTCAGCTGGGCATGAGGGGGGTGGGCGCAGGGATTTTTGTTACCAATTCTCCCAACCACCCTCCACCATTGCTACCAGATCTGGCGATCCAGTCTGAACTGGGAGCATTTCACCCCCAGTCTGTCCCATATCCAGAACATCTCATTACCAATGTAGCTTTCACAAATGTTTTGTCTTTCATTATAAACAAGCATATCAATCATCTTTTCTATTTATTTATTTTCCATTTGCAGAAATGAATAGTTATGTGCAAATGATATATTTGAAATAATATCGTACTCTAAGCAACTACCAAACCATCACCATTCTCATTCATTCTTGTATCTCAAGATGGCTCAATTTGTTTTTATATTGTTTCCACCCATCCATTCATTTCATCTGACAGAATAATGCTTACTTTAGGATTGCATTATTTACAATGTTGTCTACCTTTTTCCCCCAAACCCATACTTGGTTCTTCCATTATCCTATTATTCACCAAAACATGTTTGTATCTATCTACAAAGTCCTACTTTGATACCCAGCCACAAAGTCATGGATAAAACCAATTCATATGTTTTAGGTCCCTCATTCATTTCCTTATGCATATATTTGACTTTGCAAGATTGGGCCACTTTCATTCAAGTCTATATTTTTTCCCTTTCTCTTAGTTCCACAAACACATAACATATACACAGTCAACCTTCAATTAATGATCTTTGGTTCAGCTGATTTTGAACATAACAGGCAAAATCTAAGGTTACACTTTACCCAAAACAACAGACAAATGTATTGTTTGCAATCAGTCTGGACAATGCACATACGTTATCAAAGTTTTATGCACATAGTGTACAGTTTATAGACTCTATGTACATTTTATTCATGCATAAAATCCCACTAATGGACATTAGGCTTTAACAGATTTCCAATTAGTCTGTTAAATCAAGCATTTAGTCTATTTTTATTTCTTCATTTTATTCGTTGTCACATACCGTATTTTTTGCACTATAAGACGCACCTGACCATAAGACACACCTAGGTTTAGAAGAGGAAAACAAGAAAAAAAATCAGGTGGAGCCTGAAAGGACCATAGATAGGTGTCCTCTCATGTGCCAGCTCTGCCTATTGACTCCTGCACTGCAGAAAAGAGACAGAAGAAGCGGGCAATGACAAAGACAGAAGAAACGGGGTTCAGCACTGTAAAAGGAACTCCGCCACCCGGCTGCTATTCACCAAGGACCAGCACCCTTTCCACCCACTTTTGGGGGGGGAGAGTGTGTCTTATGGAGTGAAAAATATGGTACTTCACTATTTACTGTTCTTAAATTTCAAGTTATACTGTTCCATGTGTCATGAACTTCGCTAGGTGGCCTTAACATTTCTAGTGGGTGTCTGTGCCTGTCAAGGATTGGGAAAAAGGAGAGAAACTTTCTAGTCACTCACACACCTACACAAATACACAGGTATTATTTTTCTCTAAACTAATGTTTATTACTAAAAACTCATGTGACTCGCTGGATCATCACTGGTATGGCAATCCATGCCACATCTCTATGTAATCTTTCCGGCCTATGCAATGCCTCTTGCACACTTCCACATACCCTGCCCAATCTGCACAGCATCTCTCTTGCACATTACTGACCCACATGGTGTCTCTTGCTCACCTCTGCAGCACAGGTCAGGGAGGGTGGAAGGGGATGGGCAGGGTTGTATGAGTTATGCTGGATGGGCTAGGAAGGGTGCGCACGAGGTGCCATAGGGATCTGGGAGGACATGTGCGGGTTCAGCCAAGTTGGGAATGGTATGTGCGAAGTGCTGCAGTACAGTCAGGAAAGTGCATGGGATTGCAGCACGGGTGGGGGCAGGTGGTAGGATTGTGCGGGAGAGATGTAGGGATTGTGCAGGTGGCATCAGTAGGGAAAGGCACACAGAGATGTGATGCAAGTCAAGCAGAATTCATAGGGGTGCAGGAGAGATGTCATGGGGGTCATAGAGGGCACTCAGGGATGTAGTGCAGGTCAAAAAAGGGATGCAAGTGCCCAGCCTTTTCACCAGCTGGTCCCCACAACAAACCTCTTTCTGATCCTGCTTGCTCCTGTTGGGTTTTCAGTTGCAAAATCTTCTTCCAACTCTGCCTGAATTATTATTATTATTTTTTTACTTTATTCATTAAACATGAAACTCAGTCAACTGAACATTCAAAAATGCATCACAAATACCATTGACTGGTGCTAATGGTTGATACAAGTTGCTGCCAGCGTCCTAGGTATCAACTAAGTATCTTCTTAAAATGTACGATGTTCCAAGTAGGTGTTACTGCAGGAAGCTGCAATTTGTTGATGTATCTTATAAAATTCTTGAACATGGTACCAAGTGCCCCAATAATAATGGGTATCACTGTTACATGTTTCATCCATAGCCGTATAATTTTGATGACCAGGTCGCGATATTTCATGATTTTTTCCAGTTCTTTTTCTTCGACTCTGGCATCTCCTGGTACCACGATGTCAATAAATTGTACATTTCAGTTTTCTACAGCTGTGATGTATGGCGTGTTGTGTTCCAAGTGACGATCCGTCTCTATTCGAAAATCCAACAAGATCTTCATTTTCTCATTTTCTATAACTTTTTCCACTTTATGTTCCTATGACTTTTTGGATGCAGGAAAGTCATATTTTTTACATAATGACCAATGGATTAATTTAGCAACTCGGTCATGTCTCGCTTTGTAATCAGTTCGTGCGATTTTGCTACATTGACGTATTAAATGTGAAACAGTTTCGACTTCGTTGTTGCAAAGTTGGCAGTTTGGATTGTCAGTGGATTTTTGTATCTTTGCTTTCATGGCATTAGTTTGTAGTGCTTGTTCTTGAGCAGCGAGTATTAAACTTTCCATTTCTTTCTTAGATAGTTCCCATCTTAAGCCATGCCCATGTAAAGTTGTTGTCACATTTTCCTTCAATGTTTTTCAAGTGCTGTCCATGCAAAGCTTTGGTTTTCCATGTATTTTTTATTATTATTTTTATTTTTATTATTATTATTATTATTATTATTATTATTATTATTATTATTATTATTATTATTATTATTATTATTATTAGTCTTTGTACAATAAGACAGATTGTATCAAGTCCTTACCAAAGACCTGGAATAGGCAAATCTGGATGTTTGACAGTGTAACAGATATCGTCGCAGGATGGAAGCAGTTCCAAGTAAAGCTGCCTTTTACAATTGACTGACGGCAAATTTGTTTATTATTATTATTATTATTATTATTATTATTATTATTATTATTATTATCTTTTATTCATTAAACATGAAACTCAGTCAACTGAACATTTAAAAATATATCACAAGTATCATTGATTGGCTCTGATGGTTGATATGGATTGCTGCCAGCATCCTAGGTATCAACCAAGTATTTTCTTAAAATGTATGTTGTTCCGAGTAGTGCAGCCATTTGCAGTTCTGCTGGTGTTATTGCAGGAAGCTACAATTTCTTGATGTACTTTGTAAAATTCTTGGACATGGTACCAAGTGCCACGATGACAATGGGTATCACTGTCACATGTTTCATCCATAATTGTGTAGTTTCAGTGGCCAGGTCACGATATTTTGTGATTTTTTCCAGTTCTTTTTCTTTGACTGTGGCATCTCCTGGTACGATGATGATGATGATGATGATGATGATGATGATGATGATGATGATGCCAGCAAAGTCCCAAAACAATTTCCATATCTTAACAAACCTATCCCTTTTATATACTTTCACTAAGACTTGCCTGGCCTCAGGCATTTAATTAAGTTGCTTGTAGGGTTGATGTGACACTTTGCCGCGTTTAGCTTTAACTTTCAAATTACTTGACATTTCTGTGAAGTAATTTGGCATCTCATCCCGCCATACTGTCCATATATCCTGACCTTCTGACATCCATCATGGCTTTGTTCAAATGAGGCTTTCAGACCGTAATTTTAGAAAGATAGAGGAAAACATAGATTATGAGCCTGAGTCATAGCCGTACTCTAGGCAGCATTATTTGCTAATGCTAAATATTGTATCAGCTATTTCAGTTGCTCATGTTCTATAGGTGCCAGTGTTATCCAGACATGCTGCCATTGTTCATTGTATGCATGGTAAGACCTCTAGAGACAAACTTGCAAGCCAATATAGTGGGCATCCATGTACCAGTTCAGAGGCACATGTGTTATACTGATAAAAGATGTCTCAACATTCTCCTTTGGGTCTTTTGTTTTGGTTGTTTGGAGTTTTTTGTTTCCTGTAAGAGATCAACGCAGCTGTCTCATAGGAGCTGGTGTATTTGTTAAAAACGAGGAAATGTTTGAGTTATTTTTAATCCTTTTTTCCTTTTCCTCAATTCTAGCTGCCTCTCCTTAGACCACCATACTACCTTCGAAATCAGGGGTGTCAAACTCGCTTTCATTAATGGCCGCATCAGGGTTGCGGTTGACCTTGGAGGGCCGAGTGGGCATGACCAGGGTGGGCAAGGCCAGAGTAGGCATGGCCAGCTCGACATCCTACAGCTCTGTGCCAATGAAAATGAAGCCCAGGAAAGCCACATGCAGCCCTCCCAGGCTCCTTTTCAGCTCTGACAGCCTCCTGCAGCCCTCTGCCAGCCCAAGCTCCATTTTTGCTGGCAGAGGCACTGCGGGCCAGTGCTTCATTGTTTCCAGGGCGGCCCAGCGCGGCTGAATCCGGCGGGCCGGATTCAGCCCGCAGGCCTTGAGTTTTACACCCCTGTTCTAAGTGTTCTGCCAGCTAATTTCTAAATTATAAGCTCCCTCTATTCTGGAAACTTACATGTCCCTGCTTCCGTACTATTTCTTTTTCTAGGGATTTGGGATGCTGCTCATGGAGGAGGCAGAAAGAATTGCCAAGGAAGAGCATGGCTCATGGAAGATAGCTGTCATTTCAGGTAATAAACTACTAACAACCGTGTAACTGTGTACCCTCCTTTGTAAGCAGGTGAATGGAAAGGGAAGTGTTGGATAGCTGAGTATCTGAAAATTGCTAAAGAGAAAAAGCTTTCTAAATCAGAAGTCTTTGTCTGTGACTGAGGGAGCATTTTGCTATTGGAAAAAAAAAACAGTAATGCATGTTTACAGAGAGTATCTATGGTTTGATGAGATTTCTTATTGTTTCTTCATATGCTCATCCTTCCAGGAGAAAAGGACATTTTATGAAATATAGATCAGATAACTAGAATCAACAGTTTCTTTATTTTACTTTCCATGCAATTGTCTATTCTATGTGGAAATTTTGACCAAAGCACAACATCCATTGGAATTTGAATCTGTCCTTTAAATCTGCAGGATATATATAGGGGAAAGTTGTGAGATTGCTTTTCCCCTCTCTAGGATGGTCTCAACTGATATTCCAGCAGTGATCAGGAAATAATGTATATTTCCTAAAGAGAGAGGTGCTATAGTTCAAATCTATCTAGGACCATATCCTGTATTCTCCTAATTCTGAGGAATTCCTGTACTTTGCACAGAAATAAGATTGATATTCACTCCTAGCTTTGCACTAAACTGAAAGTTACATCAATCTGCTGATAACAATCATAAATTTACACACCGGAGTCACCGTCTGCTGGAGACGGTGGCGAACTCTTCAGAGTCAAATTGAAAAGAGGGTTGCAGAAGGAAGGAGAGAAGAGGAGTCCCCATTATGTGTGCATTGTAGTGTTCACTTATTCATAAATTCAACCCAGGGGTTAATACTCTTGGGGGAAAGTCCAGAATAAATTTAAATCTATCAAAGAATAGCCAGGAGAAGGCCTGAAGCAATCGTACTTTTCTCTATTATCCAGTTTCTGGATGTTTTAGGAGTTTAATTTTGGGAAGGGAAGGATGATATTTTTAAAAAAGCCAGTTTGTGGCTAAGTAGAAGTGTCAAACTCAAGGCCTGGGGCCCGGATCCATCCCACGGGGTTCTTAGGTCTGGCCTGCAGGGCCGCCCTGAAAAGAGTGAAGGAGAGGCCCGCGGTGCCTCTGCCAGTCTCTGCCAGCCAAAACAGAGCTTGGAAAGGCTGCATGTGGAGGCTTGCAGAAAACTGTCGCAACCTAATACAGAGCTGGCCCTCCCAAGCTCCATTTTCGCTGGCAGAGGGTTGCAGGAGGCCATCGCAGCCAAAAACGGAGCTTGGGAGTTCATTTTCTCTGGCAGAGCGCTCAGGCCGTCACAGGCACCCCCAACATGAGTGATATTATTTATTTTATTCATTTATTTTATTAAATTTATATACCACCCTACTCTCAAAGGACTCAGGGCGGTGAACAGCCAAGATGAAATAAATATAATACGAATGTTAAAAGACATTTAGAATACAAGAAATATTTTGGCCCAATAAACAAATTTAAAACACCCAATTTAAGATAAATTTAAAAAACAATTTAAAGGGAAAATTAGGCCAGGCCCTAAAAGAATGTTTGAGAGCACGGCGGAAAGTGCGCAGATCCGGGATCCTCCGTATCTCCGGTGGGAGCTCATTCCAGATGGTAGGTGCCCCCACAGAGAAGGCTCTCCCCTGGGGGCCGCCAGTCAACATTGTTTGATCGACGGCACCCTGAGAAGCCCCTTTCTATGGGAGCGTACTGGTCGGTGAGAGGCTACTGGTGGCAGAAGGCGGTCTTGTAGATACCCCGGTCCTATGCCATGGAGCGCTCTAAAGGTGGTAACCAGAATATTGAGAATATTGAGAATTTTGCCCAATCCGGACTCCCGAGGTCAAACAAAATGCAGCTACTCAATGAAATCGAGTTTGACACCCCTGGGTTAAGGTACCAGGCTAGAAACCAGGAGACAGTGAGCTGTAGTCCCACCTTAGTCAGGAAAGCTGGTTAAGTGACTTGGGGCCAGTCACTATCTCAGCTCAACCCACCTTACAAGGTTGTTGTGGGGAAAATAGGAGGAGGAAGGAGTATTAGGTATGTTTGCTATCTTGAGTTTATTTATAAAAATAATAAAGACAAGATAAAAAAAATTAAAAATCTTGATTGCCAATCTTTTCCAAGCAACCAGGCTTTGTTGCATTGCAGTAAGTGAGAAAACTAGGACTTCTCCTATGGCCCAATAAAGAGATCAATCAAGGAAGAAGGATGAGAAGTTTAATCCTTATTCATGGCTGTTCATATGGTACAGGGCATGTCTTGTACACTTAAAAAGCAAAAGGCAAATAAAAGCAGGGTGCTTCCCCTCCTTAGCAACTTCTCTCACTTTCTCTTGGTCACATTTTCACTCACCCTCAAACTGTTTCAGATATACCAAAGAAGTGCTATTTTTTTGTTGTTGATTATCCTCATTTTCATTACGCAGAAGCAAAGGAGAAGAAGCACTTAAAGAGAGTTTAAGAGCATATTTTAAAGCAGCATGAAATGCATAAGATGATATTGTGGAGAAGCCTCCAAGCAGTCTTTAGAAAGCTTGATGTACTTTAGAAGATACAGACTCTCACTTTTACCTCCGCTGGGAATCATTCTTGCTGCAGACTTGATTAAAATCTCTCTCTCACACACACACACTCACTCACACACACGTAAAAGTATGCAAAGAAAAAAAGAAAAAAAGAAAAGAAAAAAAGAAAATATACAATTATGCTTTCCATTCTTTTTTTCTATTGATAATGTCAATTTTTCCCCATCCTCCTCATCCCATTTTATAATCTCCGAATTATCAATTCAATCTTTTTTCATTCAACAAAATGCCCATGTAGAATTTCCAGTCTTTCAAACAGATTCTTACCATTTTTGCCAAACTATTTAATCTTATGGAGAAGGCAGGTCATATTTCTAGATGTGAGAGCTTCCCTCAATTTAAAGCCATATCTTTTTGAAGAAATTTCTTAGGACACCTCATGGTCTCTAGCATTGCATGGAGACCTGACCTGTGCCCTAAAGCAAACCCATAGTAGGCTGTCCTGTTCACAAAAGTCAGCTTTGATAAAGGTATAAAGAGGGGAAAAAACACCAAAAGCCAAATTGTACTTTTTATAGCTGAAGGATGAAATACCAGGCAGAAACTCTGTAGATAAATATCATTTAAAATGACATGGAAAAGTGAGCAAATCCACAGGAGCCACTTGTTACTTTCTGAATCCTCAGTGAATGTACCTAGACTAATCCAGAGACTTCATTTGTGGTGCTTTTTTGAGATTATTCAAATCCACCAGGATGATCAGGGAGATCAAGATGTAGGATATAACCTACCAGTATTAGGTCAAATGGTGTAATTTGTAGAAAAATTTGCCAAGTCCAAAGGATATCTTTTATAGATTCCACTTGGTCTTTACATTTCAGTAGCAATTGCCAGCATCCCTGGCAATACAGGCAATCCTTGATTTACAACCACAGTTGAACTCAAAATTTCTGTCGCTAGGTGAGACATTTATTAAGCGAGTTTTGCCACTTTACAACCTATTTTGACATGGTTCTTAAGTGAATCTGGCTTCCCCATTGACCTGGCTTGTCAGAAGGTCGCAAAAGGTGATCCCATGACTCCAGGGCTCTGCAACCGTCATAAATATGAGTCAAATGCCAAATATCTGAATTTTGATCACATGACCATGGGGATGCTGCAATGGTCGTAAGTGTGAAAAACTGTTGTAAATCACTTTTTTCAGTGCTGTTGTAACTTCAAACAATCATCAAACAAACTGTTGTAAGTTGAGGATTTTCCTGTATTATATAAAATTGCTTGCTGCTTTAAGCCATTATTTTTTTATCCAGGGTGTTTTGGACAAGTATATTTCCATGCCTCTCTTTCACTTTGTGGGAAATATTTATAGCATGAGCCCAATTCATCATCATTATCCTCATCATTTTTTTCTTGTCATAGATAAACTTACAAAGCACTCCTAAGCTTTTTTAATGTACATTTTGACTAATGCTGCATTGCTCATGTTTCTTTTTTTGAAATTCTTTCCAACAGCTTAATTCTTGCTTTGATTTGTACGTCTAAAATTAAGTCAAATTATTCCAAATAACATGCCTTTAATGGAAAGAGGAATATGTATACTGGTCTTTAGGACAGGAAGGATGGATTAAATTTACCCCAAGACACATTTTTGGTCATATCTGCCTCAAGATCCAACTAAATCCATTCCCCATTCTGAGATTTTCCAGGTGCATTGGGATTGCAATTCTCAGCTAACGTTTCTTCCAAATAATTTTGAAAGAATGCACAGCCATATTATTTAACATTTATACTTCAAGCAGAGTGTTTCGATTTCTTTCAAGCTTATTGATATTACTGGATAGATAACTGCTGCTTTTCTGAACTTGCAAAAAATAGGGGATGCAAGATGCTCTCCTTTTTAATTCTAGGTTGGCATATTGCTTTTTACTGTTTAATAGGGAAGTAGAATGTTTTCCTATTCTTCATACTTCATAAAGGATTTAAAAGAAATACTTTGGACCTCATGTGCGTGCCACACTCCTCTGCTTATTCATTAAAGTAGCCTGCCCATAACAGCAAATGTAACAGAAATCAAAAAGCACTTTAAAGAGTCATCTTTTGATGCTTCTTCCACCTCTCAACAAGACAGGAAGCTTTTCTGTCAGCCCACCGCATATCTATACTTTCTACACATAGAAAAGCCAAATTAAAATTGACAAGCTTGCTGAAAAATGCATTAACTGCTTAAAACTTCATTCTGTACCAATTTAGTACTCTTCCTTGGCAACTGGTTGCCAACTCAGGTAAAGGAGAACTTGGTATTTGATTCTGTTGTCTGTCTTACAAGGAAGTCGCCCCTCTGCCCCATCCCGAGAGAAGGCAGGGAGAGGAGACAGAACATTTTGGCTAGTAAATGACTTCCTTCTCCTCCTTTGTCTCTCTCTTGCCTAAGCAATCCTTCTATCCCAATCCAACATCAAGCTCACCTTCCCATTGTTTTCTCCACTGGACCATAAGCCCATTTTAAAATAATGCAAGATAAGGCCCTGAACAATGTCCATCTTAAACCCCCTTCCTATTCCAGAGCACACCCACCCAAACCCCTTAACACTGGTGATGGCAAGAAACCTCTCTGAAATTTCCTCAGTCCTCTCAGCAAGATCATCGGGGTGATGAAGGAGAGAGAGAAACATGAACAGACAAGATCTTAAGGAATCCTGGCATGAAGGAGGAACTGAGTACATTATAACCCTGTCACTACACTAACAGAGCTTGAAATGAATCAAATCAGAAGATAGTTAAGAACAGGCGCTCCAGTGGAAGCTTCTGGCAGTCACTGATGAAAATCTTGCTGCTGTCTGTGCCACCTGCCACACAGCTGCAGTTTGGGTTCTTAGCAGTCTGCGCTAAGAAAAATGTGTGCTTAGATTAAATTGAACAAGTCACTGTGTTTTGATTCCCATCCATGTTTATATCTTTTGGCTGGCTGTGGACCTAAAATGCAACTTTCTCTGCCCACTGTTGACTAGGCTTTTATGCAAATGGTGATACCGTAGGATGTTGTCTTTGGGTTTGCTGTTCCCCACATTTAGATGCTGGCATTTAAGAAGGCTACTTTCCTTTTTTATCTACCCTAAATTAATTGGCCACAGGCAATGGTAACCTGCAATGGTTTCATGCCTGCATGTCAGCTTCACAAAGGCTGAATTTATTTGCCAGCAACGAGAGCTTTTGTCTTCTTAGAGCAGCTTTTGTTTAATGAGTCCACAGATGCTACTTCTAAAGATTGGTGTTTAGAAGATACTGCATGGTTTATGGGGACAGGAGAGCATTTAGGCTGTACTGTTTCATTTGGAAAAGAAAAACTAACCTTTTTTTTGAGGCTAGAATATTACATTCAAAGAATCTCAAAACTCTTGATACAAAGTTACATGTTAATGGAATGTTAACAATAACAAGCAGCAGATAACAATATAATACACAGTTGCAACTATGCACCCAACACCTTAACCGCTACATCACCCTGATTCTGCCATCATGTGGAATCTGACAGCATATGAACTGGGCTTTTCACAGATACAGCCAAAACTTCCTGACGGTGGTTCCATCTTCATGCAGTTTCAGTAGCTGCTATCTTTAAAGCTGGAGATATCTCCATAAAAGCTAAAGTGATATTCCAGCATTCTCAACGTTTATTTATTTATTAAAAGTATTTATAGTATATATCCCTTCTCATCATCACCAATTCTAAAGCAGTTAGCAGTAATCAATAAAAAGGCAGCTGATTAAAAATATTAGGGGAGTTAATGGGTAATGGAAGCTAAATGAGATTTTATAAGACATCTGAAATATGGAGCTTTATAATGGCTGGAGAAAAGGCTTTTTCATCCTATCATATGGTAATATAATAGCAGTAGCAACAGCATTTAAACTTATCTTTTGCTCCATAATGCTTTACAGCAGTCTCTGCTCAGTTTTCAAATGTCAGCATATTGCGCCCAACAATCCGGGTCCTCATTTTACAAACCTTGGAAGGATGGAAAGTCGAGTCAACCTCAAGCTGGTCAGGATCAAACTCCTGGTTGCGGACAGAATCAGCGTGCAATACTTCATTCTAACCATTGCATCACCACGATGGCTCCTATATAAGATACGGTTATAGAATTTTGGGTCCATCCATTTAAGTGATTGGCAGAATATTCAGGACAGAATCCTTTCTTTGCACAGCTAGTAATTGTAGCTTTCTGCTGATAGATGCAAAGGATATGATTAACTTGGATATCTTTGAAAAGAAAATAGTCAAGTTCAGAGAAGAAAACCTTAATTTATTACCTTTATATCCTATATTTTTCTGAGATGTGAAGGTGGCATATAGGTGGTCTCCCCTAGCTTTATCCTCACAAGAACAGCTCTGTGAGAAAGTTTGAAGTGAGAGAGACTAAAGCCCCACGTCCTCTCTCTGGGATGATCTGGTGTAACCTTTATATTCTGAGAAAACAAAGGACAGCTTCTTGGGAACATCAACAGGAGAAGCATTTTGGGAGTTCCTTTGTAGACTTTCCAAGACTTCTAGTTGCTCCCTCTGGGAAACATGATGCTAGCCTACATCTGAAGGGCACTGGCTTAAAGGCTTAAAGGCAGGTTCAGTTGTGTCAATTCATGGTTTTGCTTATAGAGCAACTTTCTTAATCTGGGTGCTGTCCAGTTATGCTATGAGAATAGTTCATAGATTCTTCAGCCAGGTTGGCTAGTATGTTTGACTGGAAAGTCTTAAAATTGTGGTGCCAGCCCAGGGGTGAAATCTAAAATTTGTTACTACAGGTTCTGTGGGCGTGGCTTGGTGGGGTGGGGTGGGGGTAATGTGACTGATTGGATGTGGCCAACTTTTTTTTTTAACTTTTAAAAGCATTTTTTCTACAACCTTAAGAGGTTGCAGAAAAAAATGCTTTTAGAAGCTTCTGACGATCATGCGGCTCAGCTGGGATCGTCAGAGGCTTTTAAAAGCATTTTTTTTCCTACAGCCTCTTCGGCTGAAGAGGTTGCAGAAAAAAAATTCTTTTAAAAGCCTCTGACGATCCCAGCTGAGCTGTGTGATTATCAGAGGCTTTTTTTTAACGTAAAAGCATTTTTTTGGCTGAAGAGTTGTAGAAAAAATGCTTTTAAAAGTAAAAAAAAGCCTCTGAAGATTGCGTGGCTCAGCTGGGCATGGGGGGGGGGGCCCGCAGGGATTTTTGCTACCAATTCTCCGAACCACTCGCCACCATTGCTACCAAATCGGGTGATCCAGTCCAAACCGGGAGCATTTCACCCTTGGTCCAGCCTGTCGGGAGAGCATCTGATTGGCAAAAGCTGCTAGTGCTGTTTCTCCAGAACATACAAACAACTTTCTCCCATATATTGCATATACACATACACAAGCTAGGTCTTGGACCATTAATCAGCACCCTGAGCAGCAGCCAAACCATTTGTAGACTATAATGGTGGAAGGAACAAGGGAAAGCTGTTGGGGCAGTAGGCTGCTTACTGAGCAGCCCTGACTCAATTTTCTAAAGATTTTTTTCCCCCAATTTTACATTCTAGGTGCTTGTTCAGTTCTTTCATGTTTGGCCAATCAGTCCTCCATTGTTCTCACTTGAAAAGGTGGGCTCTATGTCCTTAGCAACCAAAAAGCTTTCCCTCCCCACTCTATCCCCTTTGCCTTCTCTTCTTCAACAATTGTCTCCAAGAGCCAAACATAAATGGAACAACTTACTTATCGGGAAAGTGTCGCTTGATCTTCCAAGATTGAGTAATGTACCAGCATGGCAGGAGGAATTGCTTTGGTTCTGACCTTTGGGGGTAGCCCCATTGGAGCTCCTCATTGCTTTGAGCCACAATCTTAATTTCTGTTTCCAAATGTTTATGTGTCTAAAATGACAGTTTCTGACTTTTTGTAAGAAATCAAGATGTGAAGTGCCACTTAAATAATTTTTAAAAATCCTTTCTTTTAGCTGTACGGAATGCTTCAGAAATGTTGCATAAACTGAGAGGAAAAAACAAGTTTGTGGTGATTACACATACTTTTTCTTTTGGGAGAGCAGTTTTCTATTTGTTTCATAGATAGCTAAATAATCTCTGAGAGTTTAGAGTCTATTTCCAGAATCTTAAACTGTTTTTATTGACTTTTTTATCTGGAAGCAGATTCCCTCCAGTAAGTGAACTAGGGTACGTTGGAGGAACTTTGTAGGAACAATCTCATTTTTTCTTGTCTCCTTGCTCACCTAATTTATCTCCCAATTCCACTTTCACCAAACCTCTGTCTTCTTGAAAAGATTAAAGATAATATTCTTCATGGTATTTATCCAGCCTTCAGAGCACGCATATATGGAACTACATAGTAAAAAATGGCCACCCCAGTTTCCCAGTTATCAGGCAGTGTTCTCCTGTCTGCTCCCTCTTCACCATTGAAAAGAAATTTAGGTGTTTTTCCTCTTGTGGGGGCTCTGAGATTTTCATCCAGTTCATAAACACCTTCATGCCCTTGTAGAAAACTCAAGGCCAGCTCCGTTTGCGTTTTTATTGTGTGTGTAAATTTGGAGGTAGGCAAGAATACCCAAAATTTACATCTCTTACGTTATGATGACATCTTATCTCTGCTGCAGGATGGTAGGGGGGTGGGTGCAGTGACACCTTGCAGAACTGCCTGTCTTTGCTGTGAATTAATTACCATGTAGTGAGTTGATCAGCTTTTCTCCAGACCAGATTTCGATTTGTGTGCCATCAAGTAGAAAATTAACATGGACACAGGCCAGAAATGTTGCATGCCTGAGCGCACACGGCTACTGAAGTGCCTGTAGAGGAGAGGAGGGGCATTTCTGGGAACTAATGACATCCAAGCTGGCTGACCCTTCATAGTAGCCTTTAAAAAGCAAAAGGCAAAAGTGGCCTTTAGCAGGGCAGAGGGCTCAGTTCCCTTCCTCACTGATAAGTTTGGAAAATCCTTAAAAAAAAAAAAAGCTAGGGGAACATTCATTCATAGCAGTCTGCTCTGAAAGAAAGAGGCACAGCTTCATTGCAATCATGAAAACATTTTCCTCCATTTTTATTCCATAGGTATAAATTGGGATTATTTGGTAGCCTGAATGAACTGATAATAAAGCTGCATTGAGAAATCAGTAGTCTTTCTATATTAAATTCTCCTGTGAGGTCTCTTTTTGAATCCCTGTTATACCTTCCTATAAGTTAGTGATGGCTAACCTTTTCTGGACCGAGTGCCCAGAGAGCGCGCGGGCGGCCAAACTCCAAAATGCAAAATTTGCATCTACTGTGCATGCACCACTCCCCCCGTGCATATGTGCACAACCAGCACGCATGCACAGACCCCTGCACATACCCTGCCCCATGCATGTACGGACCTCCCATATCCTGCCCCCCCTGTGCATGTGGACCCCCATATCCCACCCCCCTGTGTGCCCCGCCCCGCACATGCACAGCCAGTAAATGTGTGAGAAGGCCTCCCCCGCACCTGACCCCTGCACATGCACATGCAACCCCCCACGTGCATTTCACCCCGTGCATGTGTGCATGACCCCACACATGCACCCTGCTGCCATGCATGCACGCACAACTCCCCCACTTGTGCACCACTCCCATACATGCATGCATGACCCCCTTCGCACGTGTCCCACCCGCTGCACCTGCACCTGCATCCCCCCGCATGCCCCCCACACCTGCTGCACATATGCATGTGGGGCCCTGCACACACACTGACGCATGTGCATGCATGCACAAGCCCCCACACATGTGCCCCTGCATGCACAGCAGAGACCTGAAGACCAGCTGCCCAGCGGGAGGCATGCGCACATGCGCAACAGCGCTTAACTGGGGCGGACGGTTTGCATGCCATAAGAGAGGGCGCTGCATGCCACCTCTGGCACGTGTGCCATAGGTTCGCATCATGGCTATAGGTTCTGTTTAGGAAATTGCCTGTTGTTTCTTCATCTAGCACAAAATTGTTGGCTTAGATTGCAATGGTTTTTCACCAGTTCAGCAGTAAGAAAAATCTTTATTTGCTCGTTTTGGAGGCATTAAAAGTAAGCAAGGATGGGAATCAGGACAGATAAAACTAAGCAATTTGCATGGCACATTCTTTTAAATTCTTTTTCTTTTGAATTCAAAAGAAAAAACAAGGCTGTCCAGTTGCCTCCTGGGGAAAAAAAACCAACCGTGACCTGGATGACTGAGAATCTCTACAGACTTGTAGCACATAGTTAACTTAAGGAAGTCATTAAGAAAATGCTGCAGCTTTGAATGATGAGGAAAACTTATGAATAATAAGTCTTTCACAGATGCTAGTCATATTGGATATATGTATAGTTTTTATAATCACGTCTTGTTTGCGTATTGGTCATGAGTAATTGTGGGTTGGAGATGCTGCTGTCCTTTTTTTGGATTTCCCAACACTACCGATTGGCCAGTTGAGTAAGAAAATAGTTTGACTCAGTAGGACTCTTCATATTCATCTGATCCTTTTTAAATTGATGAAGTCAGAGGTTGTTTAAGACTTTCTCTGTGCAGACCTGGTGATTGACTACTGAGATATGGGCTCCATTAATTCTCCATTCACCAGGGAGTTTATTGTGTACAGTACTGCCCAGTTCAGACAGCCCACAGCCCTGCATTTCCAAAATCTTGTTGAAAAACCATTCCTTCAGATTTGTGCAGTATTCCATAGGCAATTCAAGTTTTGCTTTTCATATAAAACAGCGATGGCAAACCTTTTAGACACCGAGTGCCCAAACTGCGTGTGTGCATGCCCAAACTGAAGAGTATGTGCATGCGCACACAAATGGGCATGCATGGGCATGCGCGGACGTGCACATGCATCAGTGGTGGATTGCCCCCGATTCGCACCAGTTCTATAGAACCGGTAGTAAAACCGGCGGGAGGCTCCACCCACTGACCCTGATGTCATCAAAACGCTTCTGCGCATGTGGTCCCGTTGCGAACCGGTAGTAAAGGTAAATAGAACCCACCCCTGGCATGCATGGACATGTGCATGTGGATGCTGGACATGCACACGTGCACAGCAGAGACCCAAAGACCAGCTGGCCGGCGGGAGGCAGGGCATCCCGACACTGGCAGCGCAGCAAGAGGTAAGATCTTTTTCTTTCGTGAGCTTCTGTTTCGTCGTTTGCAGGGCAACAGAAGCTCGCAAAAGAAACGCCAGGGATATCTGGCTTGGGGTGGCAGGGCGCATGCCAGCAGAGAGGTCTCTCTGTGCCATTTCTGGCCCGCATGCCATACGTTCGCCATCAGAGATACAAAAGGAGTGAAAGCTGATTTACAGTTTATACATCAGATGCCAGATTTGTAAAGCCAGAGAAGATTGAGATTTACTACAATCTTGAGAAAGGTTTTTTCTGAGGCAGAAAGATTCACATGAGCTCAGTATGACACCAGGAGGAACTAATGACAGAAATGTCATGGTATAGATTTTGAAATAATAAACCGTCCTTGAATGTTCTACTTTATTTTGACTGAACCCAGTGATTAATGTTCTGACAATAATATTTGGTGGTAGATAAATCTGTCAATTCCATCCTTGTGGATGCAGATTCTAGCTCCTTTAGACTATAGTTTTTTTTTTCTTTATGTGATTAAAACCAGACTCAGAACTGTCACAGACCTTCCAGATGGAGTGATTATATCTCACTGAGCTCCTGCAGAGACGGCAATATTTCATTAATGGCACTTCAGCTTGGCCTCATCCCCAGCTGTATCCCCCCTCCCAAAAAACCCCCAGTGTGGGAGTCAGTGCTTACAAAAGAAACAAAAACAATTTTAAAAATTGGCACCCAATTACAAATTTATCTATAACTTATTTCAATAATTATTAGGGCTTGATTTGAATCAGAGATTGATTTTGTTGTGATTATGTTTTTGAAGGTTGGATGCTTCTAAACATTTTTATATATCTTTTCCGCATTATACTTTACTTATGACTAGTGCTCATCAGCAGAGGTTGGTGGCAGGATAGGACAACTCACTTTTAAGCAGCATTTGGTTTTCTTGTTTTAGGGTTAGGAACTGAATCATATCTTTTATTGATTACATATGCGCCTTTGCTGGTTCTAAAAGTGATAGAAAATTTTCCTATCCTTAATTAGAACTAATCCTCAAAATAAAAAAACAGACTCAATCCTCAACACAGTTCTGGTTAAGAACAGAAAAATTTACAATAAAGAACAGAGGAATTTAAGTACTATATAAATGAGTAAGTCCATTATTAAATCCATATGCAAAAGATAATTCTCAGTGGGCTACAGTCAGGCTGTGCTTCGGAAATTAAAAACTTGGATACACATGGCTCATTCATCACATTGTTTAATGAGTGACTTGAAGTTATTCACTGTCTCTCTGCCTAATTTTAACATTATAGCATGGGATGGAAAATGAAAGCCAGCCATGAAAACCAGTTTGGTGACCTTGATCCAGTCATGTTCTCTCAGCCCAAGTCACCTCATAGGAGAAAATAGGAGGGAAAAAGAATTACTAGATATGTTCGTCTCCTTGAGGGGTGTGTGTGTGTGTGTGTGTGTGTAGGTCTTTGGTTATTTGGGTCTTCTCCGTGTAAAATTGGAAGTGTCTTAGCGACAATGCTCCTGGAAGCACGAAGCCGAGAACATCAGCCTGAAGATGACGAATGAGACTTTGTTGAAATGTCGCCAAGATACTTCCAATTTTACGCGGAGAAGACCTGAATAACCAAAGACCTACATACAAACACCCGCGAAAACCTTAGAAAACTTATATATATGTATGTATGTATGTATGTATGTATGTGTATATATATATATGTGTGTGTGTATATATATATATATATATATGTAGGTCCTTGGTTATTCGGGTCTTCTCCCGCGTAAAATTGGAAGTGTCTTGGCGACGTTTCAACAAAGTCTCATTCGTCATCTTCAGGCTGGTGTTCTCAGCTTCATGCTTCCAGGAGCAATGTGAGATCGCAGCTGTCTCTTCCTTTTAACTGCTAGTGGGGGGGTGAGCTGATTGGGTGGGAGCTTGGCTGTCACACCCCCACTAGCAGCTCACACCCCCACTAGCACTTAAAAGGAAGAGACAGCTGCGATCTCACATTTCTCCTGGAAGCACGAAGCTGAAGATACCAGCCTGAAGATGACGAATGAGACTTTGTTGAAACGTCGCCAAGACACTTCCAATTTTACGCGGGAGAAGACCCGAATAACCAAGGACCAACATACAAACACCCGCGAAAACCTCAGAAAACACACACACACACACACACACACACACACACACACACATATATATATAGGTAGGTAGGTCTTTGGTTATTCGGGTCTTCTCCCGCGTAAAATTGGAAGTGTCTTGGCGACGTTTCAACAAAGTCTCATTCATCATCTTCAGGCTGGTGTCTTTGCTCCTGGAAGCACGAAGCTGAAGATACCAGCCTATATATATATATATATATATATATATATATATATATATATATATATATATATATATATATATATATATATATATATATAGTAAATGAGATGCTGATGACTGAACACTTTATAGGCTGAAGCACAAGTATGTATGCAGTGGCTACTTATGTGTATCTTCATCTACAGTTGATCAGACTAGGAAATCAAAGTCATCTAGGCCAACACTACTTTTAACATAAGGTTATAATAACAGAATCTTGCAAGTGTGAATGTGTTTCCCGTCTCCTTTCCTTTTTCTTCATGTCTCAGATGCTTTCTCAGGTTACAATTCTGCCCCAGACTCAGGTTTCTTTTAACTGACCATTTTCAGGTCTTCCTACTGTTCCTCAAGGTAATTTCTTCTACTCATTACAAGGGAATATATTAACTGTATTTCATTTGAATAAAGTGTAATTGCATTCAAGGGCCTCTGCAGTGGTGGTAAACAAAATCAAGACGGCAGCTGTGATCAGAGCCATCCCTTTATGTAAATCGTGAATGAAAAACACATAAAGAGGCAAAGCTTTTGTCATGTAGTCACAGTTGCCTTCTTGACAATTTCAATCCCCTGCATTTGGTTTTTAAAAAAAATAGTTTTGTCCTGATCATATACTGCCTCCACTTTGGGATATAGCTCTTAAAGCTCTTGCCATGTTGGCTGAGGCTTATAGGAGCTATGGTCTAAAATATTTAGAAAGCATCAGATTGCTAATTCTGACCTAGGAATTTACATCAGCTTTGTTTCAAACTATGCTCATTCAACAAGCTGAAAAGGGAGGGGGGAGATAGCTGAGAATAATTGATTACAGGACCAGCCTTGAAGAGAAAATGATAGTGTTTTGTTTATTGCCACTTGCAAGCCCCATTTAAAATCATTTCAAAGGATAACAAGTGACGGACAGCCTATCCTAAATTGTATCATTTGTCTCTCCAGAGCCTGTGGGTGGGAACCCTGTATTTAGTTATGAGTGCGAACTACCAGCAAAATCAGCCACTCGCCAGAGGCAACCACAAACTTGTAACAGACAGAACAAGAGCCAGGAAACAGAAATTGCAAAAGAGCTAAATACCAACTCCATCTTTTCTCCTGGAAGCGTTTGTGGCAATGCTATTATGGGACAATATAAAGTCACCAAGAACATAGAGAATTTGCTCACTTTCCCATCCTCCAGTATTAAGTATACATCGTCTGCTAGAAATACCTTTCTGCATTCCATATAGGACTAGCATATTTCATGTTTTAATGTATGCTGATAATTGGTAATTGTTTTGTGAATGACCAGATACTCTTCAATATCTTCATCAATGATTTAGACAAGGGGATAGAAGGGGAACTCATCAAATTTGCAGATGACACCAAGCTGGCAGGAATAGGCAACATCCAGAAAATAGACTCAAGATACAGAAGAATCTTGACAAATTGGAACACTGGGCTCTATCTAACAACATGAAATTCAGTGGCAAAAAAAGTAAAGTTCTACATTTAGGCAAGAAAAATCAAATGCATAGGTATAAAATAGATGGTACCTGGCTCAACTGTAGTAACTGCAAGAAGAATTTTAGATTCTAGTGGACAATCACTTAAAAATGAGCCAGCAGTGTGCTGCAGCTGCCAAAAAAGCCAATGCAGCCCTAGGCTGCATGAACAGAGCAATAGATTCAAGATCATGTGAAGTGTTACTAACACTTTATAATATCTTAGTAAGATCACACTTGGAATATTGCATCTAGTTTTGGTTGCCACGATATAAAAAAGATGTTGAGGCTGTACAAAGCCTGCAGAGAAGAGCATCAAAGATATTTAGGGAACTGGAGGCTAAAACATGAAGAACGGTTGCAGGAATTGGGTATGTTTAGTTTAATGACGGACAAGGAATGATATGATAGCAATGTTCCAATATCTCAGGGACTGCCACAAAGAAGAGAGGGACAAGAAGCAATGGATGGAGACTAATCAAGGAGAGAAATAACCTAGGACAAATTTATTGACAGTTAGAACAATTAATCAGTGGAATGACTTGCCTCCAGGAGTTGTGGGTGTTCCAACACTAGAGGTTTTTAAGAAGAGATTAACAACACTCTGTCTGAAATGGTATCGGGTTTCCTGCTTGAGTAGGGGGTTGGACTAGAAGACCTCCAAAGTCCTTTCCAACTCTGTCATTCTGTTATTCGGTATTAATAAGCGTATCTGTATTGCCTGTGTTTTATTTCATATTCCCCAGTATAATATTTCAAGTATCTGATAAACTAGTTCCTGGTCTATTATTACCCCATCTTTTTTTTTCGTTATTTGCAACTAGGCAAATAAGAGATTCTATACATCATTCCAGTTTATGTAGATATATAGAATAATTACATACTGTAAGTTAAAAAGTGAAAGTAAAAGTGATGTGATTCAGTGTTTACCTTTCTTATTTTAAAAAGTATGTCTTTCAGAACTTATATCTTATCTCTTATGTATAATTGATTTAGAATTTTCGTACTTGAGCTTTAGGATTGGCAAGAACCTGATGTAAAAAAAGAGATATGATTTTCATAAAGCCCACGCATTATTCAAAATAATGGAACATGTAGACCAGCCACCTTTCAGAAAAATCTATAGGTTGCACCCGTCTGTTTCCTTGTTTTTATTCAGCACCTTCAACCCCTCGCTGAATCACTGATTAAGAACTTTATTTTCCAGCAGCAAAATAGGAGATATGCTAATGGGTTCTCTTTGTCTCCACAAGATACATTGGAGGAAACCATATGCTCTGGGTTACAGTTCCGCATCTGGGGGAAAAGAAGCCTTAGTTCAGTTTAATAATCATAAATGCAAACAAAAAGATCACTTGACTGTCAACAATATTATTATGTAGCAAATGTCACAGAATGGTCATGAACGTTTTAGTTAATCGTGTGGAAAGCATAGTCACGGAATAAGTAAAAAGCTCTGCAGCTGAAATGGAGGATTGGTTTAAGTCACAGATTTGCAACCGATCGAGAACCACATTCCCTTGAATAACATGATAGAAGTGCATTGGGGAGGGAGTCTCTCTGGCACCCATTTTTCTTTTCTTTTATGTACACTGAGAGCATATGGACCAAGACAAATTCCTTGTGTGTCCAATCACACTTGGCCAATAAAAAATTCTATTTTATTCTATTCACCTCCTCTTCATAACATCTCAGCAGCTAAAGGGCAGGTCACCCTTATCAGTAATTTGAGTTTACGTAAGATTTTTGAAAATTACCCCTCAAGCTGAATGAAATTAGCCCAAGGACTGCAAGGTTTCCCATCTCTGGTATCAATGGAAGAACATGCTGATCTAAAAACAAGAGGGTCCCCTGTAACGTGGGAACTGGGGATGAATAACCTGAGGACCGAAATGTAAGGCAGGATGAAGCAAACCTCTTTGGTGTCATGTGCAGGTGGTAGCGAAGAAGATAAACAGATGCTACATTATTTCAAAGGGAACGCACTTTGCTGCTGATAATAGATGTAGTAAGGGTAATTTGGAATATGTGTTTCAATGCATCTTCCAGTGAGACTGGCTGTATGTATATTCTTCTTCATAAATTGTTTCTTGAACGACATCTTCTTTCTTTTTTTTCCTTGCAGGTGTGGGTACCAGAGATTACTACAGGAAGATTGGCTATGGACTAGAAGGGCCCTATATGATGAAAAGACTGGACTGAGATTTAGCGAAGAACAGCTGAGGCTTTGCATTTGCACATTAAGGCCAGAGCAGAATGGAGATGCCATGGCCCTACTACAGACATTGTCTGAACTAGCCAAACAAGGTCTATTTAAATCACTTGATATCAAAGAGTGGATTCTCTTTGAGTATCACATTCAAGTCCATCCAATGAATTTTGTTGGCTCTTCTATAACAGGCAAAAAAAAAAAAAAGAGTTGACCACTATTTCATTTCATTTTCAAATGGGTAACATTTGGAAACCTTCAGGGTTTCAGATCTATGGAATCATAAGGCAATGGTGTCAAACTCGCGGTCTGCGGGCCAGATGCATCATGCGCTGGCTACACTCACCCCTGTTTTAGCGAAGGGGGGGGGAAGTTGCAATACATCACATGACAAAAACGTGACACCGCAAGTTTGACACGCCACCGTGTCATAAGGTGTGTGCAATGTGGACCGCTTTATGTCAGCTGCAGCTATTTTTAACAGATACCATTGGGCTTTCTTTTGTTTAGTCTAATGTTAAGTGACAACTGCCTCTTGTGCAAGATTAAACTTGCCACTTTTAGTATCTGCAGTGTTAGCCTTCAGTTGTTTACTTGATAGTCTCAGGGTATATCTGGCATTACAGATAAAATTTATACTCCTAGTTGCAGATACACAAGAGAAAAGGCATCATTCCTTCTATAAAGTAAAATTGCTCCTGCCAATTAAATACAGGTTTTTGCATTCAGTGCTTATTTATGTTGACATTTGTATCCCTCCACTCTAATATCTATACACCAGTGTGGTTCACAAATGCTTAAGACCACCATGCTGCATTAAACCATAGAGTCATTTTAAAAAGTATTTAAAATCCAGCAGAAGGGATTATAAATAAACAGCCTGTTAGCCTCTAGGCAAGATGAGCGGCATACAAATAATATTATAAATCTTTTCAGACTCAAGGTGGATTTATCTTGGTGAAGAGAAATGGCTGGGAACTATTCAAAAATTCGACTTTGAATCAATCTAAAATCATACAATGTCAGATTTTCACTGCTTTTGCTAGGATGCGATTTGTGATGCAATTAATGCAGCTAGAATTTTGTACCAGGCTATAAATGAAGCAAAATGACTGCATCCCTCCCACTTCATGGCAGGTTTCCCTGCACAGTACTTTAATAAGATTCCCCCTCAAAATATTTGCATGGAGGGTTTGAGTTTAGTCCTTGGCAATAACTCCAGTCTGAAGGACCTCAGGTCAATAGACTGAGAAAGGCCACTCTGTTAAGACCTTGGAGGTCACCATTGATATTACAAGCGACATTTCTATCGTCCTGTTGAAGGTCAGCTCCACTGGCATAGACACGTCCTGAGAGCAGCACCTTCCACCGTTGCCAAAACTGCCTACCAATTAGAAGTCAATGGCCAGCAACTTCATGGGCATCCAAAACAAGGATGGCAAGACACCATCAACAAAGATATGCAAGCCATGGGCCTGCACACTGGAGACGTAGCTGACTGTGCAAAGTGGTGTTCAACAATCCAAAAAGCGGACCCTGCACTTGCGGGAATGCACTAGGAAGAACCAGAATTTCTATCATCCTGTTGTCCTCAGTTATGAAGCAATCATATCTCCCAGAATTACAGTAGAATATCTGGTTGGGAAGGTCAGTGGACCAAAGAACTAATTCTCTGTTGGACACCATTAGATGTGTCCACAGCCTCCCATATCTGGCACTGGAGCAAACTTTTTTCAGGGACTCAAGTATCTCCCATTGGGATCCTTCCAGTAACTCCAGTAAATTGAGTTTATTGTATATTTACTCATTAAATTGAGTAAAAATACTAGAGTCATTATAAGAATTCCAATGGTGATACTGAAAGAAACTGAAACCCCCACCGTGCTACTTCCTGTTTCTCCAAAGCTAGCACTTTCATGATTTATTTGTAATTTCTTGACAAAGAAAACGCTTTATCTGAAGTGTAATTGATACAGGTCTTTGGCCTGCTTGTCATTGAGGAGGCAGCAGAGTGGAAGGCATCCTTCTCCTTTCCGATAAAATGTCAAGGTTGCCATTTGGTTCAAGGCAGTGGAGTGAGGCCATGCGTTTAAGAGCAGGTGAGCAAAGATGAGGCATTTCCTCACAGCAGTTCTTAAAAGTTTGAAAATGTGGCCAAAAATACATTTTAAAAAATTCCAATTTTCAGCACTGTCACCACAAATATTTTTTTCCCCCCTGGGATTGGGGAAAGAAAGAAAAGGAGACAATACAAACCTCAGCTGCAGTGTCAAGAAAAGCACAATTAACCTGGCCATGAAGTCACCAGGAGTCAAGGTGCATTCAAGGCAGGGATGTGCTTCAGATTCTTCAGCAACAGGTTCGCTGCCCTGTTGCTGTGTGGGCGTGGCCTAGTCAGCAGCCTGCACCATGGGGGGGGGCATTTTCACCCCACCCCACCCCCAGGCACCAGAGGCTGGAAACAGACCCATTTCCAGAACCTCCGGTAGTGTTCTGCCCCAGCTACGGACCCCAAAGAACACAGCACACACAAAGTCTGTACAAATCTTAGTTTACTAAATTAAATCAGTTTTTTTTTCAAACAAAGGCTGTTAATTAACTTTCTTAACAGCCTACAAGAATCCAAAGAATAAATAATCGTAATCTTACTATGGTAGGCAGCAAGCCCAGAAGCAATTTGCAGAGAACTAAGATCCTTGAACTTAGTTCAAGGAGAGTGAACTAAGTTGTTCCCTTCAAATTGCCTCAGTCGTCGTCCTTCCTTAAATAGACTAAGGGAGTGGCCAATTAGCCCCAAGCCTGACTCTCAAGGAGACCTCCTCCTGAGGAGCCACTCCTGCCTTTTGGCAGCTCTGTGCGCCCATGCATCCAGAAGAGGCTATTCCTCTTCTTCCTCTTATGGGAGCTTCTGGAGGTTCTGAAGGCCCTGGCTGAATCCCCACCTCTGGCACCACATCTTCTCCAGCCTCCTCATTGTCTGACTCGAGTGCCAGTTGCACAGGCTGCTGGCACAGCACCACACCAGCCTTCTCGCTGTCGAAATCAGCTACTAGCTGCACAGGCCGCTGAAGGGCCACAACAGGTAGGCCTGTTTTTTGTCCTCCCAGACCCTGCACTTACCTGCAATGATGAACAGGCCATGTGGAGACTCCTGGGAGGGGTGGGCGTGGCCAGCGGGTTTGCTGAACCCTGGTGGTCCTTGGCTAGAGTGTTTTCCAACCTTGGGGACTTGGAACCCCCAGGAGCCCACCCCTGATTCAAGGGAAGTTTGAAGATGAAGGAACCATCTTGGTCAAAGCCAGGGACATTTTGGCAAGGAGCCTCTGTGCTGAATGATGTCTGTTTATCCTCTCTGTGCTTATGGAACAAGACAGTAAGATAGAATTTCGCAACATTTAAGATCTGTAAACCTCAACTCCTAGTTGTGCTGGCTGGGGAATTCTGGAAGTTGAAGTCTACAGATCTTATTTTTAAAGAAACATACATAAAAATATTAAAAGCATCTTCAATTACAGTGTGTCGGTTGGTTACAAGTCTTTTGTGCATCTTCACCATATTCATAGCTTACAGTTTACCTAAATTCTTATATTATTGATCTAATATATATCTATGTATTATTGTCCTCATTGATCATTTATTTGACTATAGCTATTCTTCCCTCATTTTGTACAAAATATTCTAAGATTTGAGTTAATTTATATTATAACATTCATTTCATCACTAAATCGATCCAATAATAATGCATCTTTATGGTATATTTTATATAATACTACAATTCTTGTATTATAAAAATATCTATCTTCTTTCATTTCCATATTTTTTTATCTAATCATTGATAAAATAAGTCCCAAATCTTATAATATTATTTATCTTCTTGTTCTCTTATTTCAAATGTCAATTTGCTCATTTCAGCCCATTCCATTATTTTCTTAATAACTTCATCTTGCGTTGGTATTTTCTTCTTTTTCCAATTTTTAGC
Organism: Masticophis lateralis; assembly: GCA_030761175.1. Lineage (NCBI taxonomy): Eukaryota > Metazoa > Chordata > Lepidosauria > Squamata > Colubridae > Masticophis > Masticophis lateralis. The sequence continues at coordinate 28,094,721 of JAUDYJ010000001.1, forward strand.
AAACACAATTCTAGCCACTGTTAATACATTCACAATCAGATATCTCAATTCTCTATTATATTTCAGGTACAATCCCTTTTTATTGAAGTCTACAGATCTTAAAGTCCTCAAGGTTGGGAAACATTGCATTAAGATGAAACATCCAAAGGAGAACACAAATCCTGATCCTGTGCCTAAGCAAAATGAAAATCCCCAAGTTCCCTTATTTAAGTTCAACTGACACAACTTTCAATTGTGGCCATTCTGCAAATGTGGAACTGGTGGACAGGCAGTTAAATTTCTTGTTAACCACATAAAAGAATCAGATTTTTTTTTTTTTAATTTGATTTATATGCCGCTCTTCTCCGGAGACTCAGGGCGGGTTACAGTGCGTTAAGCAATAGCCTTCATACTTTTGTATATTTATATTTAGACAAAGTCAGCTTATTGCCCCCCAACAAACTGGGTCCTCAATTTACCCACCTTATAAAGGATGGAAGGCTGAGTCGACCTTGAGCCTGACTGGGATTGAACTCTTATTTGAAACTATGTGAGCAAAGGTTATTGAATAAACTTTGCAGTGATGAGAGGGAAGATCTTTTGCATTCGATCAATTTGCATTTGATAAAATACCAATATCGATACAGGTTTTTCTCTTATAAGTAGCCAAAATCTCAGTGAATTATGAAAAATGAGCAATCGTGCAAATGCTTTAATATTCCACAAATTGTACTGGATGGGGTTTGGGCTTTCTTAAATCCAACCCAAAATGTATTGGGCTAATTCTTGAGCTTGCAAGCACAACACGAATGCTATAAACCTTTTCTACAAGGTGTAGTTGCCTGCAGAATGATTTTAGCTAATAAGGATTTAAAGAATTGCCGTGACTACATATGCAAATCCTGAAATTCTTATAATCCCATTCCAAACCGCTGATTGCAATGGCAAAAGCAAACAATTAATGCCTTTCTCTTCCCAACTATCCATAAAACAACCCCAGTAGGAAGCAGAGGCTTCAGTAGGACCAACAAAGATTGGAGAAAATTAAAGCATGCCTGAACCAGCCAAATAACTTTCAACTTTTCAAAATCCCAGCAATGACTAGTCATCTTCTGTCAGCCTTGGAGCAAGGCACAGGGCACCTGCTTGTGTAATTTAACGCGCCACCTGCCAGGTTTCATAAAAAGCTGCAACAAGAAGTGTTTTCTTCTAGCTGTGTATGATTTGCCTCACAGGGCTGAGAATGAAACAATTCCTGATTGGCTACTTGTTACTATTTCTGCTTTTTTGTTGTTGTTTTTTGGTTTTTGGTCTGTGCTAAGCAGAGTAGTCTATAACAAAGAGTCCAAATAATGGCCTTTCCACCTGGACCTTAATTTTAAAAAGAAATACAGATGAGCGGTTCAGGACTGAGCGAGCAGTGTAGAGCAAGAAATGTTTAGCTTTGGCCTGCAAAAAGAGGGTAGGCCAGACCCCAAGGTTATGAAAATTCAGTTCTCCCAGGTAGTTGTGCCGCCTGCCAGACCCAAAAGTCTTGGGATGCTGCTGTTTTTTAATTAAATGCTTGGCGTATGTTTCTTTGTACAATGCCTGCCGCATATTGTTTATTTATAGCATACATTTTAAGTGCTATTCTTTTTTCCAAGTCTCCTTTCCTGAAGAAAGTTAATTCTGCCGGGGTTATACTTCTCTAAGGGCTCAGAATGGGGTCTAGAGGGATAGAGCAGATACGTAAGGTCCAGTCGTGGGTTTCAAAACCTGTCACTACTGGTTTGCTTGTGGGCATGTGCTCGCGTATGTGACGCTTCTGCACATGCGCAGAAGCTTCTGCACATGTGCAAAAAAGTCTGGGTGGGTGGGCGGAGCCTCCTGCTGCCGTTGTTACCGGTTCATCCAACCCAGGGCGAACTGGTAGCAACCCACCACTGATAAGGTCTTTTCTCTCACACATTATATTTTAAAAAAAAAAGAGCTTTAGAATTTCACTGGGCTGAAGCTGCAATTCCACTCTTCCTCCTCCCTACATTTTAAGGCATTACATGCACACTCCCAGGACTGTCCTGTAGTTTTATGTAGTGGGCTGATAAGGTCTTGGCTTTAGTTGATGATGTTCTTCTGAAGCTTGAAAGGGGAAATTAGTTCCAGTTACATCTTTCTGAATTTTTGGAACTATTAATAGTTTAGATTTATAGCATTCACCTTTCCTATTGGCTCCCTAGCCTTCTGTAATATGTTACTAAGCTCCTATTGTGCCTGATCAGTTGGCTTTAATTCAGCTTTGATGGGAGGAGTTGCATGGGCATATTCGGTGGCCAGATCTTACACAGTAAAGATTTTTATTGTTTGGATGGATCTGGGGATTTTGTCAAAGGCAAAAGTGGATAAGCAACAAATTATGTCAACTCATGTGTGTAATCCCTATTTTGGGGGCAGGGCAGTTTTGGGAAAAAGTTCTTTGTTTTCAAAAATACATTGATTATATTGAGGGCTTACATTATGGTTTCAGCTCCTGTCCCAAAATGGGAAATCTCACAATTTATTGTCCGTAGCAGTCAGAAAGGTTTCTGAAGCCTCAGAAAAGGAAAAGAAGGGATCCTGAGGTCACAGGATATACACACTCTACATTAAAGAGACCCAGAGCTTAGTGTGGAGCTTCATAGGTTCAGACAATTGGAATCTGCCTAATCTCGAGGTCTTAAGCAATCTAACCAGGGATTGTTTTCCCACTCAAAATGAAAAAAAAAAAGTGCCATCGAGGTCATTAACACTCAAGAAGAGAGACGGTTGTTCTACCATGTTCCAGTCCATGTTGGCTGATGGATTCTGGGACTTGAAGTCCACACATCTTAAAGTTGCCAAAGTTAGGAAACACTGATTTATTGGGTCTTTAAGTAGGCTGGTAAAAACCAATGTTCCACCTATGTCTATGGAGATTTTCAGTCATTCAGGTCATAGTTGTCCCAAAGGTGCTTTTTCAAAAGGCAACTGGAATTTCTGGATTTTCTTTGAAGACATTGTGCTTCTCATCTAAGAATCCTCCAGCTCTGCCTGGATAGAGGGAAACATGTGAATAAATTATAAATCCTTCCATTCCACCCCATCCAGTCAGAGCTGAAGCTTCAGAGCAGAGTTTCTTGGATAAGAAGCAAAACGTTTTCAAACAAAAAGTCGCCTTTGGGACTCAGACAATGATAGGGCCGTAGAATCGAAGGAACTATCAAAGGATAATCATCTTGATTATGAGCTCTCAGGCAACATAGAGTTACATTATTCAATTAAATTCATTATCAAGCTGAGAAAACAAAAAGCTAATACTTCTCTGAATACTTTTCAAGACCTTGCTGAGTTGTGGACTCTGGAAACATGACAGAGGCAATATTTATAGTAAGAGGTACTTGAAGTCTATACCAAGCCTCAACTATTGTTCCCTTCCTTTTTATTTGGCAGTAAACCTTCTGAATAATAGGCTGTTTTCCACTATCACCACCACTATTTTTATCCTTTGCTATCAAAGGAGCACATTTTAATTGAATCCTTGAGTATCACAATGTTGTTGCCTCATAATGAAAACAAATGACTGGTATTTCCAAAATCAGTTGTTATTCCTACCTCCCTTCTCTCTTTTTATAACATCATCAGATCTGGAGCAATGTCTTCTTTTCTGCATTTTACTGCCTTATATACTTTCTGGTCTCCAATTAAGCATCTTGACTATGTTGTGATTTTTGTTGTGACATTGAATAAACTCATTTTCTATTTTACTGCAAAAGGAAAAAAATGTCAGAGAGAAATCCAGCCTGTTTGTTTCAGTAGATCTTCTGCATTCAGTTTTGGTCACCACGGTGTAAAAAAGATGTGGAGGCTTTAGAAAGAGTGCAGAGAAGAGCAACAAAAATGATTAGGGGACTGGAGGCTAAAACATGAACGGTTGCAGGAACTGGGTATGTCTAGTTTAATGAAAAGAAGGACTAGGGGAGACGTGATAGCAATGTTCCAATATTTCAGGGGGTTGCCGCATAGAAGAGGGAGTCAAGCTATTCTCCAAAGCACCTGAGGGTAGGACATGAAGCTATGGGTGGAAACTAATCAAGGAGAGAAGTAACTTAGAAGTAAGGAGAAATTTCCTGACAGAACAATTAATCAGTGGAACAACTTGCCTCCAGAAGTTGTGAATGTTCCAACACTGGAAGTTTTTAAGAAGATGTTGGATAACCATTTGTCTGAAGTGGTGTAGGGTTTCCTGCCTAAGCAGGGGGTTGGGCTAGAAGACCTCCAAGGTCCCTTCCAACTCTATTATTCTGTTCTGTTCTGTTCTGTTTTGTTTTCTTCTGTTCTGTTCTGTTCTGTTCTATTCTATTCTATATCTCAAGGCAGGTAAAATGTGTCCTGAAAAAGCTACTCTTTTCACAGCACATCACTTGGTACATTAAGAACTCACACTGTATATTCAGTGCTAATATATACAGGAAACCGAACAGGTTGCTGTCAAAACTCAAATCATAGTTGAGAAGCAGGACAGAAATGCAATAGTGCCCCAATTAACATTCCCTAGTAATCTATCTATCTAGGTATCTATTGGCCTATCAGAGGTAGCCCACCCATGAAGCCAAGCCAAAGCCATGAATACTAATCTACCTTTACTATAAAATTACAGTAACAGAATCTTGCAAGGCTGAAAGCTTTCCAGAGAACCAGGAAGGATCCCTTCTGGGTTGCTTTGTCCACCTGCATTCCTATTTTCCTACTTTGGACTTGGATCTCTCTTATCAGACCTTTGTCTAGGCTGTGGCTCTTCCTCCTGTCTCCCAAGGCTGTTATTTCAGCCCACTACAGTACCATACTGGCATCTTGAATAGTAATCATTAGCTAATAGTTCTTCCGGCTATGAAAGAGAATACAGTAATCAGTCATTGTTAGAAACAAAATCAGATCCTGTACAACAATTCTTAACAGAATGACAGAATGAAAGGAACTGCAAAGGCCAGCTAGTCAAAAGTGCTGCATTGTGTAGGAAAATCAGTTAAACAACTCACGAGAACCAAATTCAAGCAAGAATGGCTCTCCTATATTCAGCACTTTACACAGGAAGGCAGGTTTCAAACATCTGGAATATGGCACCCAGCATTTAGTTAGAAACCAGTAACAATTGTTAATGCTTAAGGTAAAATGCAGATAGCTTAACTGCACTTAGCAATTGGAGACACAAACAGAAAGGAAGGATGTGTTAGTAAAATGTCTTGACACAATGCTTTTAATTAAAATTTAACAATTATCGAATTTGCCTGTGTTTTACTATTTTAATAATAAAACAGCAAGTTAAAAAATATGATAGGTGGCTGCTAGGTTCATCTTAAAAACTTCCAGATTTATTTATTTGTTTGTTTGTTTGTTTGTTTATTTATTAGTTCAATTTATATGCCACCCTTCTCCGGAGACTCAGGGCAGCTTACAATGCGTTAAGCAATAGCCTTCATACTCTTGTATATACCTGCTTAGTACGGCTTTTGCCCACCCCCAAGCAGTGTTCTTTTTTTATACAAAGTCAGCTTATTGCCCCCACATCCAGGTCCTCATTTTACCTACCTCGAAAGGATGGAAGGCTGAGTCAACCTTGAGCCTGGTGAGATTCGAACTTGCAGTAATTGCAGGCAGTTGGTTTTACTTAACAGTACTTAACAGTACTTAGTCTGCTGCGCCACCAAGGCTCAGATTCGATTAGGTAGCTCATTTAAACCATAAGGTAAAGGTAAAGGTTCCCCTTACACATATGTGCTACTTGTTCCTGACTCTAGGGGGCGGTGCTCAACTCCATTTCAGAGCCGAAGAGCCAGTGCATTTATACCATAAGTGAAGTAAACTATTCCACTGTTCCACTGATCTTTCTATGTCTTCTTGATGAATATAAGCCTGACATATTTAGACAAGAAGTTGATTGGATTACACAGCTCTGTCCTTGGGAATTTCTTGCTTAACTTGGCTTATGTGATCAACCAAAGAAGAGTAAATGTTCTTTTGCCTCCTCTTGTTTTCCCTAAAGGCACCTGGAAATGGTAGAATCATTATTTGTACAGGTGTTTTAAAGTCAAGCATTAATAGACAGAACAAAGACGTTAGCTTCCATTTAACTCATTTTACTATCTGTGCAGGCTATCTGTCCTTTTTATACTGTAAAAAGGGAGAGAAATGTAAATTTGCTTCCGTTAAACAGTTTGCACAAACACTCAGAAGAATAATTGGGGAAGTTTGCTTTGCCAATTGCTTGACCCAGAGATGAGTGTTTTTTGGCAGATGAGGTGACTGATCTGTCTGTGGAAATGGTTACGGATGCACAGGAGCTCTTATCTCAAAGCAGCAGGTGCTGAATGAATTATCCTTTTTTAATAACACTGCAGAGTATTAGATGCTGTTTGTGGGTCCCTGTAAATGAATGTGCACACATGTGTGCATTGTTCTCTGAGAATACCCACCTTTGTCTTTCGTATCTTGTACAGTTGCTGGCCAAACTTTTAAAAATAGCATTGCTTCCAGATATTTCAGTTACTCCTTGGGAACATAGTACCTGGTCTTCTGTATGTAACTGGAAAACAACATTTAGATGCTTTAGGCGATGGCTCCAACATCAGCCATGCTGGATGGAGACAGCGGATGCTGAAAGCTATATTAATAATCCTTTGCGCTGTTTCATTTTTCTCCAAAATCTGTACACAAAGTGCATGCATCATATGGAAAAGATCTCTGTCCATTCAGACATGACCCTTATTAAAATTAACCGGACTTAGTTCCAGATAGGTTTACATAAGCACAGTTCTGCTTGCTCCAATTAACATCTGATCTGTTTTATTAGTGACCATTAGGAGACGATGCTTTGCCAGCTATCCCTACAGAGCAAGTGGTGGAGTAACTGGGACCTAAGAGTCAAACCCCTTTAATTTCACAGTCACTCTTTTGTTACCAATCCTGTTGATTAGATTTTTTTATCACAAAAATGTCAGTCAATATAATTAAAGTGAATCTTGATTCTATTGCTTGGGAAAACTGAAATGCCCTTTGTTCTTAAATTAGCCTATTTCAAATCACTTTGTCCAAAGAACAAATTACACAGGCTAGTAGCCAAATGATCTCTCAAAATTCAGAACCCAGAAATTATTTTCTGATCTGAAACTGGAATTAATGAGACTATGCACACCAATATACTTTTGATTTTTTTTTTCAATGGATCTGGAACATTCCAATCTTTTCTGCCAAAAGATTTTGGAGAGGATGGAAAACTAGATCCAAAAAAAGGAAAACAGAAAGCTGGGCAAATTCTAGAAGGCAATATTATCTAGGAGGAATTTGACCCATTTTCAGAATAAATTTGAAATCATCAAGCAAGCAATCCTTGACAGCTAGGAAGCTCATCAATAAATCAAAGTGTCTGAAAGAAAACGAGAGAGCCCATCCTTTAATTATTCCCCTCTGCGCAAATGGGCTGTGTGCCCAGAAAATCACTATGAGTGTATGTTGTTAACCATATAGAAAACACACACAATTGGTCAGGGAGCAGGATTATAGTAAGTCTGGAAAAAAGTCGCCATGGTTTCTTGATATGGAGAAATTTGGACAGGTTTGTGACCTGGCTTTTGATAGGGCCAAACTGTCCCTTAGGCAATATTGTATAATACCAAGCCACAAAAAGTGGCTTGCAATTTCATTTTGTGCCTGTGGAAGTTAGAGTTCATCTTATAGTACAGGTAGTCCTCCTTTACTGACTTTCTCATTTAGTGACCAGTCACAGTTACGATAGTGGTGAAAAAGCAACTTTGCAATCAATCTTCATGTCATCAAGATTTGAAATCTATCGACAACAATTGATTTTTTTCGTAAATGAAGACGGCCAAACAATTATTAAATAAGTTACGAAACCAATACTTGTGATTTATTACAGCAATATATTGCTGATATGTGTATCTGTCAGCAAATCTTTTAGATAAATGGTACAAGGGAGAGGACTTCCAAGCAATCGAGTCACTACTTTTGTGAGTTTGCTTATTTATCTGATTCATATCTTGCCTTTTTGCACAGGAGCTTAAGGCAATGTATGTATCAGGGTTCCAACCGATGCCCTAATTAAATCATGAAGCCAAGCTTAAAAAAAAATCCAGTTATTTATTAGGAGTTTTATGTCAGCACGGACCAAGAGAAGCCAACTCTGACCTCACTTAATTCGTGTCCCACGACCCTGTTTCCCCCTCCTCCCCCAAGATGTGTCATCAGTCACATTCTCCAACGAAACAGTTTCACAGGTTGTAGAGGTCCCTCCCTCCGGCTACTATGGGTCTGTGACAATATGACCTTGACGTGGCCAGCTGGAATGTGCTTTGTTTTGATTGAAGTGCAAGTTCCTCGATGCAGCTGCGATGTTCAATTTCCCATCCTCCTGCCTATGGCAACTTGAGAGCAGGTCAGGAATGCTTCATGGTTTATGTTATATGGTTTTCTCCCTATATATAAAACAGCCTGTAGTTTTGCTCTTTTTATTCATTCTAAGTTGTTGAATTGTTTTATTTATTAAATGTCCAGACCAGGGGTGGGTTCTACTTACCTTTACTACTGGTTCGCAATGGGAGCGCGCTTCTGCGCATGCACAGATCATACCTTATAACGTCCAGGTGGGTGGGCGGAGTCTTCTGCCACTTTTACTACCAGTTCGCAAGAACCGGACAGAACCAGGAACAACCCACTATGGTCCTGACCATTCTGTACACCCAGGCACACATGCACATATGTATCCCCTTGTATATAAAGATGTAGAAAGGCTATCATGTTACTTATGCCCTGCTACGTACTTACACTATAGTTTTGTTAAAACATCTATAGTCATTTAAGTGTTAGCTGTTTATCTATTTATATAGTAGCTCAATCAATAGTTCAAAACAGCACATAATCATCAAAGATGTTACAGTACAATGAAGTATAGTATGTGAGAATGAATGTGGTCCAAGCAAACATAATCAAAATGCAATCAAGATAGGCACAAAACCTCCTAACCTGGTGCTTGGGAGCAAAGCCAGGTCTCCGAAAAAGCAGGTACAGTTGGGGCCATCCAAATCTCACAGGGATTGCTCTTCTATAAAACAGGCATGTCGACCGAGATGCACATCTGTTGGATCTCATCAGATGACAATGCATAAATGATGGGACCTGGACTCTATGTACCCTTCTGCCAAGGGCAGAAATAGTCACAGAAAAGAGGTCTTGTGGAAACAAGGCTCTGGACCAGTAAGTGTGTTATAGATCACAACCAGTGCTTTCAACTGCCCCTGGAAGACTACTGGTAACCAGTGCAGCTCGTGAAGCAAAACTACTACATAGCCATAGCTAGGTGCACCCAACTACTCAGGCTGCTGCATTCTGGACATGTAGAGTCCATTCCAGTAATAAAGATGAAAGATGACTGAGAAGGACTGTCCAGGAATAAGTGCAGTTGGTGATCAAGATTGATTTGGTCAAAATCCATCTGCTCTTTAAGATATCTGTCCATGAAGATATCCAAACTCCGCATGATTCTCTCTGGATAGTGTGATGGCATCCAGAACCAAAAGAGGAAACTGACTGGATCCAGGTGGCTCTAACTTTTATAATTATCACAATAATTTTCTGACTTGTTGGCTAATCTATGCCACCAGAGATAAAGCGTTTTGCTTGATTAGGCAAAGCAATTGACATCTCCTGCCCCTGCCCCCGCACGCACACACACACACACAAAGCAAGCTTTCTCTTATTTTTCATATTGTATAATACTGTGAAGAAATGAGAAAGAACAAGGAAGTCTTCCTAACAGCTTTCAAACAGATGGCTTGGATCAGGGGTGTCCCACTTGGGCAACTTTAAGAGAGATCTTCTAGATCAGGGGTGTCCAACCTGGCAACTTAAGACTTGTGGACTTCAACTCTCAGAATTCTGGAAATTGAAGTCCACAAATCTTAAAGTTGCCAAGATTGGACACCCCTGATCTAGAAGGTCATTTTTCACCCACTCTCTTTTGCAATTACTTCTGAACATATGCTGAAACACAAGATCTTAATAAATTATAAGTCATTGGTTTGTCTAGGCTAACAGTAGTGATTAAATTTGGAATTCTGGCTATAATTGTGTGTGTAACTATCTTTTCCTAGGAAGAAAGGAAAGAAGGTAGGTTTAGCTTCATTGACTTAAAAATGAAATTTTTCACTTTAAAAAAATCCAGGTCTTCCCTGTGTGCAAGTACAGATAGTCCTTGACTTACAACAGTTCATTTAGTGACCGTTAAAAGTTACAATGGCACTGAAAAAAGCGACCTATGACCATTTTTCACACTTACAATCAATGTAGCATCTGCATGGTCATATGATCAAAATTCAGATGCTTGGCAACTGACTCATATTTATGGCCGTTGCAGTGTCCTTGGATCATATGATCACCTTTTGTGATCTTTGGACCAGCAAAATCAACGGGGAAGCCAGATTCACTTAATGACCATAACTTAACAACTGCAGTGATTCATTTAATAACCATGGCAAGAAAGGTCATAAAATGGGGGGAGGGGAAATTAATAACTGTCTTGCTTAGCAACAGCAATTTTGAGCTCAGTTGTGTTTTGTAAGTCGAGAACTACCTGTACGCATGTTGTGGCCCGTCAGCGGCCTGTCGGATTGTAGCTGATTCTGACAATGAGGAAGTTGGTGTGGTGTTGCGCCAGCAGCCTGTGAAGCTGTCACTCAAGTCAGACAATGAGGAGGCTGGAGAAGATGTGGTGTCAGAGGCGGGGATTCAGCCAGGGCCTTCAGAACCTCCAGAAACTTCCTTAAGTGAAGAGGACAAAGAGGAGGAGCCTCTTATTGATGCACAGACGTGCAGAGCTGCCAAAAGGCAGGAGTGGTTCCTCACGAGGAGGTCTCCTCGAGTGTAAGGCTTGGGACTAATTGGCCACTCCCATAGCCTATTAAAGGAGGAACACCGACTGAAGCAATTTGTAGGGAACAACTTTAGTTCATTCTCCTTCGTGTCTGGATTCTCTGCAAATTGCTTCTGGGCTTTCTGCCAACCTTAGTAAGACTGTGATTACTTTATCTTTGTTTTCTTGTAGGCTGTTAAGGAAGTTTATTAACAGCCTTTGTTTGGAAAAGACTGAGTTATTTTAGTAAATTTAAGTTTTGTACAAACTTTGTGTGTGCTGTGTTCTTTGGGATCCGTAGCTGGGGCAGAACAACGCACAATTCTGAAGCTACCATTTGTGTTCCAGAATTGGCATAAAATACAAATCTTATATACAAAGAACTCCTGTGTTGCTGACTTGGGACAGAAGGTTCCAAAAGTCTCTTCCTTCATATTTTTCACACGGTGTGCTAAAAGAAGTGCAGAGCATGTCAGAAAGCTCAAGTCTAATTGATGGCAACCAATTGTAATTACTTTCATGACAGAGCCCTTGGAAAACCTCTGCCAGGGAGGTTTTAAATTATCCCCTTCCCATTTCAGAACACCCTTCAACTGACAAAAGTGAAGATTATAAAACACTCACCCATTCTATTCAAAGCTTGTGTTCAAGATTGACTTTAATTTTTAAAATAAAAGTAAGCCTGCTCATTTCAAAATCTTTCTAGGGATGGAATAGGTGTGTCTTGAATATCAGAAAGATCATTGACTATCTCTGCCAGCTGCATTTTGTAATACCAGTTGGCTGACAGCTACAGTAATTCAGCAACCATTTAAACAACAAAGCAGGTTAAAATATAATGCTCTATTGGAAATGTCCAGGAAGTAAGGATGCTTTGGTCCTTGGCCCAAAAGTCTGGCATTGGAGTTACAACCAAACTCCTGTCACACAAATTGCCACTGTGTGAAAGGCCTTTACACTTATTTCAACCAAAGGTACTTTCCTTTGAAAATATTCCCTGTGAATAAGAACCACTTAACTAGGACCCAAATTATTTAGTATTATAAGTATGCACCAGTAGCTTGAATTAAGAGTCAGCTGAACTCTTTCGGCCTTGATAAAAGAGAGCCCACCTGCTACAACAATTAAAACAGCTATCCTTAGTGCATTAGTGCATTGTTGTTGCTGCTCTGATTATATAAGACCTTTTAACTAATTAAGCCAGTGTGCTACAAAGTAAAAACAAGTCTCCGGCATTGTCTTTTTGACTGTGCGTGTAGTACAAGTAGTCCTCGGACTAAAATGGCAATTGGGACTCTGTCGCTATGTGATGTGGTTGTAAAGTCATCACATGACCATGCCGCTTGGCAACGGCCATTCCAGTAGTCCAGTTGCCATCATTAAACAAGGACTGCATGGGTCATTAAGCATGGATGGACTTCATATGATCACAATTTCTGACTTCCTGCCAGCTTCCCCATTGACTTTGCTTGTGAAAAATGGGCAGGAATGACAGAAATTATGATCCTGTGATCAAAGGTCACTGTAAAATCATAACTAGGAGCCAGGTACCAAGCTCCGAGATCACAATTACACCAAGGATTGGTTGTAAGGACCATGCATTCAGTGTTGTCGTAACTTTGAATCATCACTGAACAAATGATAATCCGAAGACTAAGAATGGTGCATGGCTACTGTTTAATATGGTTATGTACCCAACTCTCTGAGAAAAGTAACAGTGAAAAACTGTGATAGGAATGAGAACATTCTGGGAGGGCAGGAATATCCTCTACAGCAGTGGTCGCCAACCTTTCTGGTTTTGCGGACTGGTGTGGGAGAGGAGATGGTTCCACGTGAGTGGTGGGCATGTGTATCTGCTGCTCACAAAAATGGAGCTGGGCATGCTCGCGCATGTGCAAGTGAAGCTGTGTGTGCGCGCACACCCACCTGCTGATTCCACGGCCTGGTTCTGAATGGGCCGCAGGGAACCAAGGCCCTGAGGTTGGGGGCCACTACTTTACAGTTTATCTTCTGGTACCTTGTTTATTTTTGTGGCTGATCACACTCACCACTGCAACCATTCACCAGAGGAGCTATTTTGCAAGAACGTCCATAACAGACTCTCCAAACATGCCCTTCTCCAAAATGTATTATTTAAATTTATTTGCTACCTGACTCCAAGCAACTCTGGGCAATTTCCAAATGATTGGAGGGGAAAACCCCACACCAAACAAAAAATGGTAGAGCTGGCAGAATAACAATCCATGCGGCAATCCCCCACCAAAAAAACCAAGCTAGGTTAAAAGGAAAGGGTCATCCTCACCCAAAGGCCTGGGTGAAAATTGCCTACCCTTCTGAGCTCAATCTTCAAGACCTGCAGTGATGGATTGACCGTTACCTCCTGAGGCAGTCAGTTGCATTTTCAGATTAATGGGATGCTTATTGCTGCTTCTAATTAGAAAACAGCAGCCCTGATCCTCCCCATCCTTCAGCCCTGGCTGAATAGTGTACTGCTAATTTGAGCATACCACTGCACTTTTCTGCTTTGAAATTCCACATTCAACAGGACCAACCACAATTAAGTGGTGCATAAATGAAGGATGTTATGTTGTGTAATTCATGGAGGCACCTTTGGGAACAAAAAATTTGGACTCTTAGTCTAAAGTAGTAAAGTTCAACAGAACATGAAATGGAGTTCTGCTCTGACTACCTCTGTAACATTACAAGACAGTGTAATAGGCACTGGACAATTTGTGGGAATTTACCACCTAACTCCAGTAGAGATCCATCTTCTCTTAATAATAATATAATATAATAACAGAGTTGGAAGGGACCTTGGAGATCTTCTAGTCCAACCCCCTGCTTAGGCAGGAAGCCCTACACCACTTCAGACAAATGGTTATCCAACATCTTAAAAACTTCCAGTGCTGAAGCATTGGCAACTTCTGGAGGCAAGTTGTTTCACTGGTTAATTGTTCTAACTGTCAGGAAATTTCTCTTTAGTTCTAAGTTGCTTCTCTTCTGTAACTACATCCATTTCCATCCCATCCTGGGGGTCTTTTGTAACAGGCATGCATGGCATGAAACTGACCCCTCAGATAGTTGTCTGATCTGGTTGACAATTCTAATATTCTTCACCAATCCTCAAAAGTAGTTAAAAGTAATTTTAAAAAAAATACATCCATGGGAGCCTCTTTTTGGAGAAGAGCAGAAAATTTCTAATGCTACTGACAATTTGTCTTTGGGCTACTCCTCCTAAAGTCACTAAAAGCCAAACCTCACACCGCAATATTTCTACACATAAGCAAAGTGTGGTTTTTCAGAAGGAGGAGGAGAGGAGTATTCTGCATCAACACTAGTGCATTTTTAAAGCACCTGTATTTCTACCACACATCCCTGAGAGTATTTCACAACTGAGAATGGTCACAAATCAGTAGTGGGTTGCTCCCAGTTCAGATCGGTTAGCAAAAACCGGTAGTAAGGCAGGAGGCCACGCCCACCACCCCAGATGTCATCATCGGTGATCTGCGCAGAACTGTTATAAAGGTAAGTAGAACCCACCCCTATCACAAATATAGAAACCCACTACGGTATGAACATGAGATTCTTCCTCTGCAAAATAAAAATAAAAAATCAGTTCAGAGATATGCACGATCCTTGTAGAAAAAGAACTGGTGAAGGCAGTTTATACAAGGCAGAAAAATACGAGCACAGGACTCTGCCATGATTATAAATTTGAGCCAATCACCCAGTATTTGAATTTTGATCACGTGCCCCCTGAGACTGTATGACAATGGTTGTATGTACGAGGACCAATTGTAAGTTCATTTTCTTCAGTGCTGTCTTAACTTGGAACAGTCATTGAACAGATGGATGTAAACTGGGGACTACTTGTACTCCATACAGGTAATTCTCGATTTAAGAACACAATTGAGCCCAAATTTTGATCACATGACCACGGGGATGCCGCAAGAGTTGTAAGTGTGCAAAAAAATGGTCATCAGTTGCTTTTCTTTCAGTGTCGTAACTTCCAATGGTCACTAAATGAATGGTTGTAAATCAAGGACCACCTTGATTTAAACCACAGATTTAAGACTTAAGACTTGAAAGCAGATCGAAGACAATAAGTGGAAATCTTTATTTACTGTTTCTTGTTCTAATGCACAAGATCAGTAGAATAATTGATGCTAAGAGGCAGCTGGTTCTCCAAATTCTTTTCTATCTATTTGCCTATTCTGATAATAAACACTCGTAAATGAACTATAGTAAACAATGCAAACAATTCAACCTTGGGGTTAATTCTTTAGCTTTTACTTTTAATTAAATAACCTACGATCAATATTGTCTGATTCAAAAACCCGTAACAATGAGCTGATTGTAGAATAAATCCTGCATCTGTTTTCTCTAACAAACACACTTTTGGGGGGAAATTTCCCATATGATGCAGACTTTTCTATAAATACTGCAGATTCACTGCAAAAATCGGGAAAAATGTGACTATTAAGTATAATGATTTCTCAGTTTGTTTATTTGTTTTGGAAGTGCAAAATTAGCCAAGTCTGTATTAAAATGCAACTGAAATAAATTTCTATTCCATCCCTACTGACTTATGAAATATTGTATCTAATGCCTGCTAAAATAAGAAGTCTGTAATCTGGAAACACTCCAAAATTGATTTTGGTTTTAACTTCAGTTGGTTTTAACTTCAGTTTGAGATTTCATAATGTGAGCTCAATACTTGGAGAAATTGTCATTTAAAAAGATTAGTTAGTAGAAACATCAAGATCGAATAACCAAGCACATGAAGAGAAGTTTGACACTGAGGCTCCGTTTCTGACCACGATGGTCTGCTGCAGCCCTCTGCCAACAAAACCAGCACGGGTCCTCCCAAGCTCCGTTTTTGCTGGCAGAGCCACTGTGGGCTGGTCCTTCACTGTTTCCACAGCAGCCCCGCAGGCCAGATCTAAGCACCCCACAGGCCGGATCCAGCCTTGAGTTTGACATCCTTTTGGAAACAGCAAAGCTGAATGAAGGCCCCTTGCTAGAGAGAAAGTGAAGGAAAACAGGTTTTTGCTAAAAAAAAATATATCTCACTTTGTCATCATTTTGTTTCAACAGATGTAAATTGAAGTGTGTTTTGTTGTGCTTACAATTTCAGTTTGATTGCAGTTCTATATTTGACAAGATAAAGTTTTCTTGGTTTGCAATAACAGAATACCAATGAACTAAAAACCACTGTACAAAAGCTAACATAAAAGTATTGCATTTATTATAGCAATCTGTATACTTCCCACATCAGAGGGACATCAAGGTTGCAAAATTGCTTGCATAAGAGGCCTTTGGGCAGTATATCTTTGTTAGAAGGTACAGCTTTTGGAGGAGAAGAGCCTGGGGCCATAATTTTTTTTATTATGGCCCCCAAGCTGGCTGAGGAATTCTGGAAATTGAAGTCCACAAATCTTAAAGTTGTGAAGGTTGGAGACCCCTGCCCTACCTTACAAGATTTAGCACGGAGTGTTCATCACACCCTGATTTTGCTCAGGCTTTTCTAGTGCAAGTGATGCCCAGAAGCAATCACATTAGTAGGAGAACCCATGCTGGCTGAAGAATTCTGGGAATTAAAGTCTACACATTTTAGCGTCATCAAGATTCAGAAACACTGCAATAGAGTGTGGCTTTCCAGCTCTGAAACAGTCCTTCTCCAAACCTTCTAATTTGGGAACAAATTGGATTCTCCCCCCCCCCCCGCCTTCATTTTCATTATGGTCCAGATTCTGAGGCAAGGTCACCCCAGAACAAAAGTGGCTATATTATAAAAGTGGTAGCTTGTTTAGAAATGGAATAACTCTAACAAGCTCCCACAAAATAGTGCTATCCAATATGTTGGACTTCAGCCCAGTCCAATGGCTCAAGGAGACACTCTTTTATGTCCCTAAGTAGATGCTAATATCTACTTAGCTATGGCAAATCTAGACAGCATAGTAAAAAGCAGAGACATCACCCTGCCAACAAGTGTGTATAGTCAAGGCTATGGTGTTCCCAGTTGCAATGTATGGCCGTGAGAGTTGGACCATAAGAAAGGCTGAGTGCCAAAGAATTGAGGCCTTTGAACTATGGTGCTGGAGAAGACTCCTGAGAATCCTTTGGACTGCAAGGTGATCAAACCGGTCAGTCGGTTTGAGATCAACCCTGCCTGCTCTTTAGAAGGCCAGATCCTGAAGATGAAACTCAAATATTTTGGCCACCTAATGAGGAGAAAGGACTCACTGGAGAAGAGCTTAATGCTGGGAAAGATTGAGGGCAAAAGAAGAAAAGGACGACAGAAAATGAGGTGACTGGATGGAGTCACTGAAGCAGTAGGAGTGAGCTTAAATGGACTCCAGAGGATGGCAGAGGACAGGAAAGCTTGGAGGAATATTGTCCATGGGATTGCGAAGTAACAACAACAACAACAGATGCTAACATACTATGTCTTTTGAAAGGGAGAAGATAAGTAGTTTTTTATTGACTTGCTTTAACTATATGATGCCAAAAGGACTCCTTTCCTACCTTACAAAAGGATTTTCTCTCACACTTGAGCTAGCAACCTCCCAAATAGGAAAACAATTGGACTGGGGGCTTGGATCCCTGCTGAAGGCTGCCAGCATGGTTTGTGCAAATTCAATTTTTCGTACAGAACATGTTTTAAAGGTTAGAAATACTAATTGTAGAAACCTGAAATAGCAATCCCATTGGCCCATTACAGCACAATAAGGTGCTTTAACATTTGTTAAAAGTCTGACATAACACAAGTAGTAAGATGTTCGCATTCAAACATTGGACATAGCTTGCTGTGTGAATGTAGCACCTGAGTTTACTAAAATTTATTCATTTATTCATTCCATTTTTGCGACTGCCTGCTTCACAGCAATTTCATTAGTAGATTGATTTCAACATAGACAAGAGTTGAAGAATAAATAATAGATCTTAACTTTTAGTGTGTCATTGTGTAATGGGGACTGTTATTCCTGCACTCTTCCTGTGTCATTTGCAAGAGTGCAGGAATAACAGTCCACATCACACTAGCTTGAGCGTTTTTATTTCGAGGCAGGTAGTCACACAATCTGGAAGATGCTTGGAGCTGAGTAGTCTGGGGTTTAGTCTGGAATTTTAAGAATTGCTGCAGAAACAACATTCCACAACTCCTAAAATTCTGCCTAATTATTTGTTCTATAAAACAATGGCCCCCAACCTTTTTTTTTTTTTTTTTTTTTACCAGGGATCTTTTTCGGGGAATTGACAACAGTGGCTGGTGGGGGGGATGGTTTCACACATTACCTAACAGGCTGGAAATCAATACTCGTTCACAGCCTGGGAGGTACAGAATCCTGCTACAAAGGACTGCAAACTTGGTAGGTAATGTTCTTTAGACCCTCATCTGAGGAAGAGCATTCCATTCTAAAGAATCTAAAGATCTAAAATCTCTAAAGATTTTAGTTATCTCCTGGCTAAATGGACTTGGATCTTCTGTTGCAATGCCAGAACTCCATCACAACAAAATTAAATCATGGCTTGTGATGTGAGAAAAAAATCATCAAGGCTATGGGCCCTCTGTAATCACAAACAACATGAACTAAGGTTCTAATACTACCTTTTTTCTAAAAAAAATCTCATGTGTTTTCTACCAGTTGTTACTCAATTCAAAGAAAAAGAACTTGCTTCAGAAGTTGATTTTAAATAACACGGATGAAATTCTCTTGTTCTTGTGCATATGTTAGTCCAAGCATTTGTCTAAGTGACTAGTGATCTGCAACTTCTTCAACTTCCTATGTTTCAATAAAATCCCAGGAAGGACTTAATCATGAAGGAGTTCTTCTTATGCCATAGGGCTGTTTCAATAACACCACTATTTCCACTAAAGCAAATCTCCTTCTTGAAAAATTGTTGAAACATTTCTGTTTCCCTTGGGAGAAATTCAGAAAAAGGCATCAATTTTCTCTGCCCACAAATTGGTAGTGAAATTCCAATATGTTTGAGTTCAATTTCAGAACCACCAGTGTGAGGTAGAATTGAGTTTGGGATACACGTCTTATGAATTATGGCAGAAGAAATGTGCTTTTGACGCTGCCTTTAATATGAAAAATAATTTCTGGAACTGTACTGCTGTAGGTCTATGAGATTCTCAGTCATCTTGGTCATGGTTATCCCAAAGATGCTTTTTCAGGAGGCAACTGGTTGTTTTTTATTTGAAGACGTTTCGATTCTCATCCAAGAAAACAAGAAAGTCCAGTTGCCTCCTGAAAAAGCATTTTTGGTGTACTGCTGTAAACTACTATGTAATTTAGATTAGATTTTAGATTTTATTTATTTGTATCTTACCTTTATTATTTTTAAAAGTAATTCAAGGAAGAGAATATATCCAGTATACCTTTCTCTCCTGTGAAGTGGGTTGAGTGAATGGCACAATATCACCCAACTGGCTTTCATTGCTAAGGTGGGCTGGAAAGCTCACAGCTTCCTGCTTTCCAGCTTCCTGCTTTCCTGCTTTCCAGCCTTAACCACTGGCCCATACAAAAGAAGCTCATGTTCACAAAGTCTGCAAAAAGCATCAAAGTCACCTTGACCACCAAACTGAAGAATGTTCAGACCATTTATGCTCAGCTGAAGCATTTCCTTTCTGGATTTTAAAGGGTCTCCTTGGCTGTCTGTGACTGACATGACTGCAAAATAACCCATACCATATAACCAGGAGTGGGTTCTAAAATTTTTTACTACAGGTTCTGTGGGCGTGGCTTATTTTGTGGGTGTGGCTTGATGGTCATGTGACAATTATTTAGGATTTAGCAGAGGTACTGGTCTACCAGGCTTTTAACTGCTTGCAGAGCTGTACCGGTCTACCCATTTATTTTTTCAGGCACTGGTCTACTCATGTATTTTTGCAGGCATTGGTCTACCCATTTGTTTTCTTTTAACACTAATCAGCTGTAGGGCAGCCCTTTGAAGCCCTGCGGCAAGAGTTTGAACAGTTTTTTTTCCCTCTAGCCATCAGCTGGGACTCAGGAGGCAGCAATAGATTGGGGGTGGGGGCAAATAAAAGGTAAGAATAACCAGTGGAGGGTGAGGGTGCAGGGTGGGGGGGCAGAACCGGTTCGGTGATGTCATATCGTCACCGCTACCAGCTCGGGAGAACCAGGCCGAACCAGGAGGAACCCACCACTGCATATAATTGTAAGCAGGGGTGGGCTGCTGGGGGTTCGCAGGGGTTCAGGAGAATCTCTAGCTAAGATTCTGTGCAGTTCGGAGATCCCACAAATCCCACTCCTGCCTGGCTCTGCCCACCCCATCCCACCCCTCCCAAGAGTCCCCACGCGGCCCGCTTTGGATGTAGGTAAATGCAGGGCACACACAGAGGCCCAGGGAGTTCAGTAGGAAGACCCTCCAGAGGGCCTCAGAAGCCTGGGGAGGCCTTTTTTGCCCTCCCAGAGGCTCAAGGAAAGCCTCCGGACCCTGGGGAGGGCAAAAATGCCCCCCCACCCATAGTGTAGGAGGCCAACTAGGCCACACCCACCATGGCTATGCTCACCAGCAACCAGGCAGAGAACCCCTTGCTAAAATTTTTGAAGCCTACCCGACTATAAGAGTCTGTTCTTTTCCACTCGCTGAAGCATCAGCTGAACTTCAGAAGAATAAATAGGGATTTGATTGCCACCTAATCAGTTGCTAAAATACTAACAGAAAAAGAAGATGGCAAGGTGGAAAGAATATTTGCCCTCTAATAAGGTTGATTTATTTTCTTTAGTGGGTTATTCTAATCATTGGCTCCCATTAACTGCAGACCCTGATATATATCAGAATGTATATGACTCATCAGCTATTGGGAAACGGGAATGAGGAGTAATGGGAAATGAATGAGAAGTAGGGAGTGGAGTGGAACGAGGTGAAGCTGTTCAAATCATTGTTTTCTCAGAGCCGTTACTAATGACTTTATTTTTATTATATTTTTGAAAATAGCATCAGACACACAGAGACCATTCACTTCTCCATCCAGGGAGGGGTGAGAAATGAATCTGTGCGCACAATTCTGCCTCATCCATGTGGTCCAGATAAAAGGCACCAGGTAGCAAAGCTGAAAAAGGCCTGAGGCAGAGAGCTAATGAGACCAACCGACCCTCAATGAAGTAATCTTCAAATTTGTGATCATGGTAAAGGACTACAGACTTGGACAGGAACTCTGTAGGTTTAGCAGGAGGTACAGTTTAATGGCAGAGCATTTGCTTTGCCTATTTTTTCATAAAATGTATTGGACGCCCATCTTACCATAGGATAACTCTGGGTGGCTTACAGTTACACATACACTTAAAATATAAAAAGTTAAAAACAAACATTAAAACCAAAGACACACAGGGAGGGCAGGGGCGGTGTGGGGGCAAGGGGGGTTATGTTATTACTCAATCAACCACCTCCAGTGCACTGTTCCTCTACTGGGGCCCCAAGCCGACTGGCAGAGGCACATCTTTAGGCCCTTACAAAAAGATAGGAGGATTGGGGCCAACCTCACATCGGGGGACAAAATGTTCCAGAGGGCGGGAGCGACAAGCAGAGAAGTCCCTCCCTCTTGAACCCTCCATCTGGAATAATTGGGCTGGCGGGACCTGCAGCATGCCTCGTCTGCCAGCACAAGTGGGATGGGCCCATCCCAGTGGGATGAGACAGTCCTCAAGTAACCTGCCTACAGAAGATACTGCATTCAAATCCCAGCAATGTCACCTTAGTCATCGGTCATCACCTTTAAAGTCCTATAGGGCCCAGGACCAGGCTATCTGCAGGACTGACTTTTCCTCAGGAAATCTACCAGTCCTTCCAGGTCAGATAAGGTGGACACACTCCTAATTCCTTCCCCCAAATATCGTCAGCTAATGGGAGTGAGGAAACATACTTTTCCTGTGGCAGCCCCTGCCCTATGGAACATCCTGTCTCCTGAAATTTGGCTGGCCTCCACTCTTTTAGCCCTCTGTAAGGCTTTGAAGGCCTGACTTTTCCCCCAGGTGTTGGGAGAAGATTAGATCATGGCATGTTAGCATGGATTGGCCTCAGGTTTTTGTTTTTTAAGGTTTTATGTTTTAACTGGTTGTATTTTATAGTTTTTTAAAATTAGTTTATATGTCTTTTAATCTTTAATGGGAGCCTCCAAGAGTTGGCTGAATGGTGGATGGCTAATAAATGTTTTAAATAAATAAAATAAATAAGTGCCAGAAGCTATAGCCAAGGAAAGGTATCTCTTTGCCTCATCTTGGTGAGTCTCTGCCAATCAGAAGCAGCAATGTGTTAGATCAGGTCACTCATTTAGGTTTCATAGAGCTTATGAGCAGCCACCTCCAGCCAAGACTGGTTCTCAGGCAGTAAGTGGAAATGGATAATGCCTGAAGGCCACGAGTAGAGAGGAGAGCAGAAAGATTAAATTTCTAATTAGCCTTTCAAAGCACCCGCAACGTTTAAAATGCAATTATTCCTATTTCAACATGAGAAAGCATTGCATTAAAAAAGACAGCAGCTTAAAAAAATGCCTCAGGTACAATATAATTTAAAAGCAGCTGGAAGAAGAACATCTTCAGAGTTTCCTTTTAAAATATGCAGTAATGCATATACATAGATATTTCTCTCCCCGGGTTAAGTGAGCATTAGGCATAGGCGGCCACAGCTAGTCACAATAATGAAAATATGACCATTTGCACACAAGGTGATCATGACTCAACCACAAGGATGTCATTGCATCGTTGCATCCCAACATCTGATGTAAGTTGCAGGGTTTCAACAGTAGCATCATGGTTCATGTTTAATCACTTAAAACCTCCACCTCTACTCCCCACAGTTATCTCTCTCCATGATTCACTAGTAGTGCTTCCTTCAGATAAATTTCCATCTTTCTTCTGTGTCAAGAGTGGTGAACATCCCAATGACCAGCAAAGTAATGGCTGGGGAGAACATTGGCAGATTGATGGCTGTTGGCAGGTGCAAAAATAAGAAGGAAATTCACAGTTATGGCTTTTCTAGTGAACTTCCAAGTCTATTTGTAGCTCCCCACAATTCTTTTCTTTCTCCCTCCCAAAACAGAAGTTAATAAACTCCATCTCCTTGGAAAAGACTTAATGACCAAAAATCAGCCGAGGCGTGATTACTTATACAGCAGCAAAAACAAAATAACTTCTCAAAGCTTGCAGAATGTATACACCTACACTTTCTCTGGGTATTGTTCCAAGAAATTATAGAGATAAAAATCTCTCTGCTACCAGCAGTTTTATTGTGCAATTTCACTTGTTGAGGCAAGGAAGGTACTTTTGCTGTCAATGGAAGCCATGGGCCCTTTGAAACAAGTGAAAGTTTTGAGATTGATTGTTGTTATGTTTGAAAAAAGCTGGGCAAAGTTTTTAACAGACTGTTAATTTGTAGCAGACTTTTGTGGACACCTCATTGTGGCTTTTGACAATGAAAAATGGACTCACACATTTCTTCCTTGTTTCTAAAAAGAGACCCTGCAAGATAAGAAAATAAAGATTTCAGTCTGTTAGCTGTTAAAGAAAGTTACAGCATTTCTGAGTTTGGACTCTTGCAGTTTGGGAAATACAATTTATAGAACTCTCAATAAATATGGCCTAGAAAGCTGAGAATTTTAGAGGTTTTAAACCCAATCAGGGGTATCCATAGGTCAAAGTCAAGATGGTATCTGCAATTGTGTGATCAAAGCTAGCATTTTTGCTTTTAAAAAAACCTCACACTGTGGTTATCTCTGATTATACCACACCTAGAGGGCACTAAGTTGCAGAAAGTCACATTAGTTGACCAACTGAATATTCTAACACTAAGAGTATTTCTGTTTTGCAGCTTATGGAAGATCTCAACACAATTCTAGCAGCAGGGTGTTTCCTTTTACACAGTTTATTCCAGTCAGAAGCTTGATAGTGCATTAAAGAGAGACATAAAATAACTTTTCTCGGTTTGATTTTTAAACATAGCTGCCCTGTGTTTCCTAAGACCATATGTTATATGGGAGACCTGTAACAACATAGCTGGAAAGCCTGGGAAAATTATCAGGACAGACATATACCGGTAATTGATATGCCTGTGGTTCCCCAACTTTATACATCATTTTATACAGTAATTGCGTCTTAACCTGGGTTTAGCCAATGCAACCTCTTTAGAAACTCAGAAAGAAAGAAAAAACAAATTCAAAAATTAATAAAATGTTTGAAGATTCTCAAGGATTACGAACATTCTAAAACAGACTACATGATGATTTCATTTAAAAGCAACATGCAATTATCTAAATTGGGAACTATGTGGATAAATGACAGTGATAAAATGTGAAATGAAAATGGCCCTCTTGAAAACACCCCTAAAAAAGACTAATCAGAAGGAAGGAATGTGCAGAAGTCATCCATTGGATTCAGTGAAATGTGAATGAAAGTTGAAGCTGGAGAATAACTGGCTAGAAGAGATCAATCAGAACTAGGGTCTTACTGGCAGCATCCAGAACAGGAAAAGGGATTTTTTCTCTCTCCTGAAATGAATAAACAGAATTGCATGAACTGAAAGGTAGTGTTGTAATGCATCCATGGACACACTCCATGACATCTTAATTTTTAAGAATATTTCCTGAAGGAAAAGAGAAAAAGAAATGCCAGACAAGACAATTTCCAGCATAATTCCCCCCCCCCCCCCACACACATTCCTGGGGACTTCCATAATCCCCACTGGTATTCTTAGTAAATAAAAATAACAAATGACTACTGCCTAGTCTAGGAAAGGAAAGGAAAGGAGAGAGGGAGGGGGAAGGGGAGGGGGAGAGTGGAGGAGAGGGGAGGGAGGGAGGGAGGAAGGAAGGAAGGAAGGAGATAGAAGTTAAAGGATATGTTGAAGAGCAACACCAATTTTTCCCCCACCACTTGACAGCCTCTGATGAAAAACAAAGTCCCACAATGGCCACCATTGTTAGGTGTTTTTGTGCCAGCCATGGCAGTTTCTTAAAGGGCCACCAGATGGGAGCAAAGAGGGATTTTTGATCCCACTGGTGGGTCATGGGGCTCCGGCCCCTGCAGCCCCATTGGGGAGAGTTAATGGCCCTCCGGCCCCCTCACACATTGGTAAGGGAGGGGCCAGGGACCCCAATAAGAACCCCGGCACAGGGCCTGCTCTTTGTCTCTTGTTCTAACTTCCTACGGGTCTGAACCATGGGCTCAATCCAGGCATGGATGCCTCCATGCCAGGGAACTCATTTTACCTACTTCTAAATAAAGACTTAATTTGATTGCATTCTTGCGTGCTGACTTTTCTTGGAAGTGCCCTCAACGAACCATCGATCTTCATGAGATCCTTCACAACTATTTTGTGAGAACACCTAGAATATGCTCTCAAAATCCCCAATATAATTACAGTACTAACCTGACAATTCAGAGATAGTCGTTTTAGTGTTCCTACATGTCTATAACTGTTTGGGAAGAAATTGCCATCGCAAATGGTTTCAAAAGGTACAACTTCCTTTTGTCATTTAGTCAGGGTTGCAAACTATCTAAAGGAGTGAGATACGATACATTGTTCTCAGAAGAGTAGAAGATTCCAGAAAATTTTTCTTTTCAGAAGATTAGTGCCTGCACACAATAAGAAAGAACATGCAAATTCCAAAACAAGAATATTCCCTAAATTCTTAGCAGCATAAGAATTTTATTAGGACCATCCAAAATGGTGTAAATACTTGGCTTCTCTGGAATACTTAATCTGATATCTTCAGAGAAAGGGTCTAACAGAGCTGTCCTCCTGTACCCTTCCTTATTTAATTTTTATATTAATAATATTGCAATTGTCCTGCAGTTACAAAGCTTCTTCCCTTCCTCATTGAACAGATTGAAATTTTCAGTTTTAATGTATGACTAGAACATGACTTTCATTTCCTCTCCTAAAATTGGCTTTAGAGGATTATTGGTCAGATTAACTAATAGCTGATTACTGTAAAAAGAAAAAACTGGGGACAAATTATGAAAAAGAGTACAGTAATGGCTTTTGGTAGAAATAATATCATACTCAGGTGGGCTGAAGGCCAAAACAGTTGTAGGAGTTGGGTATGTCTGGTCTAGAGAAAAGAAGGGCTAGAGGTGACATGATAGCAGTATTCCAATATTTGAGGCGCTGCCACAAAGAAAAGAGAGCCAACTTATTTTCCAACGCACCAGAAGGCAAAACTAGCCAAGGAGAGAAGCAACCTAGAATTAAGGAGACATTTCCTGACAATGAGAACAATCAACCAATGGAATGGTTTGCCTTCAGGGGTTGTGGGTGCTCCATCACTGGAGGCTTGTAAGAAGAGACCGGATATCTATTTGTCTGAAATGGTATAGAACAGTGATGGCTAATCTTTTTGCCATCGCGTGCCAGGAGCGGGGGGTGGATCGTGCGTATGTGTACCCATACCCATATTCTAGGTGCCCCGCCCCATGCATGCACATGGGAACTCCCCCCTCCTGGCACACGATGGCCCAGTTGGCCCGGTAGACCTGTTTTAATCTCTCCCCCAGGTTCCAGTTCCTTTCTAGGAGCTTGGGGAGGGTGAAAACGGCCTCCACCCTGTGGAGGCTCTCCGGAGGCCAGAAACGGCCCATTTGCCAACTTCTGGTCCCACCTAGCTCCTAGAAAGGCTCTGGAGTCTGGGGAGAGAGAAAAACAGGACTTCCCCACCACCATCCTAAGCCCTTCTGAGGCAGGAAACAGCCTGTGTCCCTACTTCCGGTGGGCCCACAAGGCCCGAAAATCAGCTGGCCGGCATGTGCATGAGCGCCAGAGCTGAGCTCGCGTGCCCACCGATATGGGTTTGCCATCACTGGTATAGCGTCTCCTGCTTGAGCAGACGGTTGGACTAGAAGTTCTTAATCATAGTTCTTGTTTTTTTCTTGCTTTCATTTCTTTGTATCAAATACTTTTTATTCCTTTGTTAACTAAAATGAATATCAAAAACTCAGGTTTTTTTTTTGTCAACCCATCCATCCCATCTAAAATCTAACCCTTATACAAAAGCAAATTTACATATATATGGTATCCTACTGCAGTGACTTGAGGGGTTGGGGATAGGAGGCACTGTCTTACAATGGTTCTCCTACCTCTCGAGTCGCTTACAGTTTGTATGGGCAAGAAGGCAGAGATCCACCCCGAGGCTCCTAAATTGTGGGGTGCCTCAGGGGTCGGTTCTCTCCCCCCTACTCTTTAACATCTATATGAAGCCACTGGGTGAGATCATTCGTGGCTTTGGGGTGAGGTATCATCAATATGCTGATGATACCCAATTATACATCTCCACCCGAGACCACCCCAGAGATGCCCTTTCCATGATGTCCCATTGCCTGGAGGCAGTATGGGCCTGGATGGGTAGAAACAGACTCAAACTCAATCCCTCCAAGACTGAGTGGCTGTGGATACCGGCATCTCGGATTTCAGAAACCCTATCACTTTTGATGGATGAAGAAAAACTTGCCCCTATTGAGAGGGCTCGCAACTTGGGTGTCCTCCTGGATGCTCGGCTGTCCCTAGAAGACCATCTAATGGCTGTGACCAGAGGGGCCTTCACACAGTTTCACCTTGTGCGCCAGTTGTGTCCTTTCCTAGACCGAGATGACCTTCGCACAGTCACTCATGCCCTGGTTACTTCCCGCTTGGATTACTGCAATTCCTTCTACATGGGCCTGCCCCTGAGATGCACCCAGAGACTCCAGCTGATCCAGAATGCAGCCGCACGGGTTGTTATGGGAGCCCCTCGTTACTCCCATATAACACCCCTCCTGCGTCAGCTGCACTGGTTACCAGTGGTTCTCCGGGTCCGCTTCAAGGTGCTGGTTCTCACCTATAACGCCTTACATGAGCCGATGTCATTTAGCGATGCCCAGGGGTAGGGCATTCTCTGTGGGTGCTCCCACCCTCTGGAATGAATTACCTACCGAGCTCTGGACGGCTTCTGATCTCTGCTCCTTCCGTCGGGAGCTGAAGGCTTGGCTGTTCAAGCAAATAGGCTGACTCTGATTCTGGATTTATTATTTATCATTAATTACTTATTTGATTTAAAGTGCGATTTTATTGTACATGTTTCTTAATTTGTACAATAAAATTCGGGAGAAGGGCAGCATATAAATACATGTAATAAATAAATAAATATGTATATATTCCTGATTATACCAAGTTTTCATGATGTAAGAGAGAACCCCCATCAGAATTTCTACATCTCTAACAGGCTCTCCCCTCCTCTCTTGCAAAGTTTCATTTTCTACATATTTTCCAGTTCTACAATATTCTTTGTGAAGGCTGTCAATCAGACTTGGGTATGTCAATCTAAAAGTCATTGCACTACAAATTTGTATAAAGGTGTTATGACAAGTCTGAAGTCAATCAATCAGTTTGCACAATTGACTGTGGTCTTCACAGAGTCAATTGTGTTGACTTTAAGTTTTCCCAGTTCTAAAGTAATACCTTCATCGTTATCTGATACTGGCTCTTATTCTCTTATCACTTTTTCAATTAAAGTTTGCACTATAGTTTTAGTAAAAAAAAAAAACATTGCTGTGAGCTTTTTGAAAGTCCAAGTAAACAATGTCCACCGCTGTTCAGATACCTGTAGACATTCTAAGAAACAAAAAGCTCTGAAAAAGTACTGGCTCAGAGCTTACCTTGGCAGAAGCTCTAGCAATACCCTGTCAGCTCAATTTGTGTTTCTGTGTGTGGGAAATGACATTTGGAATCTGTGTTCATAGCTGCAAATGTTGAATTTCAAAAATCCCACTAGAGTAGCCAAAGTGTACGTGTATTTACTTCCTAAAACGCTTGATAATTATTTGGCACTACTCTAGTTGCAAACCAATTCTACAAACATGCCACCATGAAGAGTATTTTTAGATCAACTTTTGCCCCAATTTTATCACCCCGATATTGGCCAGAAATTGAGATCTAGGGGGGTTATTCTTCAAAACAACAGAGGATTGGACAAGATGTTGGGAGCTTGTTAAAGATAGATCCAACCTAGAAATTTCTGGATAGTAAGAAGAATTAATCAATGAGTCATGATGGTTCAGTGGGAGGGGTGAAATGCTCCCGGTTCGAACCGGATCGCCCGATCTGGTAGCGATGGTGGCGGGTGATTCGGAGAACCGATAGCAAAAATCCCTGCGCCCCCCACCATGCTCAGCTGAGTTGCACGATCATCAGAGGCTTTTTTTTTACTTTTAAAAGCATTTTTTCTACAACCTCTTCCAATGAAAAAATGCTTTTAAAAGTTAAAAAAAAAGCCTCTGATGATCGCGGGGCTCAGCAGGGATCCTCAGACACTTTTCAAAGCATTTTTTTCTGCAACCTCTTGGCCGAAGAGGTGGTTTAAAAAATGCTTTGAAAAGTCTCTGATGATCCCAGCTGAGTTGTCTAATCGGCAGAGAGGCTTTTCAAAGCATTTTTTAAAAAGCCTCTCTGATGATCCCAGCTGAGTTGCCTGATCGCCAGAGGCTTTTCAAAGCATTAGAAAAAATGCTTTGAAAGGTTTTTTTTTAAAAGTTGGCCACGCCCACCCAGTCACATTACCCCACCATCACCAAGCCATGCCCACAGAACAGGTAGTAACACATTTTACATTTCACCCCTGCTCAGTGGTTAGAATGAAGAATTGCAGGCTGACTCTGCCCACTGCCAGAAGTTCAATCTTGACCAGCTGAAGGTTGGCTCAGCCTTCCATTCTTCTGAAATTGGTAAAATTACCCAGATTGTTGGGGGCAATCTCCTGGTATTTTTAAACTGCTTAGAGAGTGCTCTAAAACACTATGAAGTGGTATCTATGTCTAAGTGCAATTGCTAAGGAAATAGCTTTCCTCCCAGAGTTGTGGGCGCTCCATCATTGGAGGTTTTCAAAATTGGATCTGCACTGTATGTACAATCGTTTGACCAGGATGGTATAAGGCAGTGATGGCTAACCTTTTTGCCGTCGTGTGCCAAAAATGGGTGGAGTGGGGGGGTCATGTGCGTGCGTGTCCACACCCATAATTCAATACGCCCCACCCCACTCTCTCCCCCTTTTGGCACAGTGGGCCTGGTAGGCCCATATTTCGCCCTCCCCAGGCTCCAGAGGCTTACTTGGGGAGGGCAAAAACGGCCTTCCTCAACCCCCTGGAGGCCCTCCAGAGGCCGGAAATGGCCCATTTCCAAACTTTTGATGGGACCAGAAGGCCCGTTTTTTCACCCTCCCCAGGCTCCAGAGGCTTTCTAGGAGCCTGGGGAGGGCAAAAACTGCCTTTCCCACCCCCTGGAGGCCCTCCGGAGGCCATAAACAGCCTGTTTCCTGACTTCCGGAAGGCCCACAACTCAGCTGTCCAGGAAGCACATGCACACTGGAGCTGAGTTAGGGCAACGCTCACGTACCCACAGATATGGCTCTGTGTACCACGTGTGGCACCCGTGCCATAGGTTCGCCATCACAGGGATAAGGTCTTCTGCCCTGAGCACGGGGTTGGACTAGAAGACCTCCAAGGTCCATTCCAGCCCTGTGATTCTATTTTATATATTGGGGTTTAATTATAAATCACCGGCCCCTTTTATACAGGTTTGCATGTCTACTTCAATTGTCCAGTATTTCCAGAGTACAACCAGTATTTTTTTTTTCTGAGAGAGATGAGTATTTCTTAAATACAATAAATAAATATGATAAATAAATGTTTCACAGAAGGTAAAACATCTAGCTTTCCCCAACTGATCCATACCAAATATTTTAGATAACTGACACAATCAATGGGACTAGTGGTCCAAAACTTCTTCAGGCACCAAATCGAAGTAAACAAAATCTAGCCCCCCTCAGCTACCTGTCCATGGTCCTGACCTTTTGCTGGGATTGTTTGCATGTTTCTCCACCTGGGGAACTCAGAGCACTGACTTGAGAACTCCTGGAAGGAAGAAAAATGCCATTTATTTCATGGTGCACTTCTGCTTTCCCATCAGTGAGCCCATGAGTGGGAAACCTAAAAAGTTTCTGACTACTTTTGTAGCCCCTACAGCTACTTCAAATTGAGCTGTCAGAATTTAACAGTAAAACAGCAGTGGGGGGTTTTTTGGAGATTTTTAAAAAGATGTGATCCCTAAGATAAATATACTATATTTCTCGTTTGCTGATTTTTAATTTGATTTTTTTAAAAACTCAATTAAAATCCCTCTTTCTAAAAGCGGACAAGCCACCAATCTGAACATTTCAGTTCCATTCCTACCTGTGGGTTCACTCTGCTACTGTTACATCCAATGTGGCCTTCCGAAGGAAAAATAAATAAAATAGATCCCTTGACCAGAAGAATATTATCAAACTGTGATTTTCTGCCTGCTCACTTCTTTGGAGGGAGGAGGGGAGGAGGGAGTTATATTGTATAATTTGGCACAAGGGAGAAGAAAAAAAATGAAGGGAGGGTAAGATCAACATGGGAAATACATTACAAGTGTGATGATTTAATATATGTTAGTAACAGAAGAGTGAACTAATTGGAGTAGTAGTTAAAGCACCAGGGTAAAACAGGAGAATAAAAGTTTAAGTCCTGCCACTTGAGTGACCTTGGGCCAGTCATTCTCTCTCAGCCCTGGGAAGCATGCAATGGCAAACTACTTTTGAAAATCTTGCCAAGAAAACTGCAGGGACTTGTCCACGCAGTTGTCAGGAAACAAGCTAGGATAGGGTAGGGTAGGGTAGGGTAGGGTAGGGTAGGGTAGGGTAGGGTAGGATAGGAAAGGAAAGGAAAGGAAAGGAAAGGAAAGGAAAGGAAAGGAAAGGAAAGGAAAGGAAAGGAAAGGAAAGGAAAGGAAAGGAAAGGAAGCTAGTTAATGGACCAAATCATTAACAGGAAAAAAAAACCCCAGGAAAATGTTCTTTTGGTAGTCTGTGGTTGGAACTGAGGTATAGAATATGCCTGAGACCACTTATTAGCATGTGAGTTAGGTAGACTTTTTCTTTGTACTCAGAGATTTTCCATTCTGTTGTCCTCCGTGGGTGAAGGGCACCTATAGTACATCCTTTGGATGAAGAAGATGCCAGCTCTCAGTTCCTGGGGTCTCCAGTTTAAAAAAAACAACATGTAGCTAATTATAGGAAGGGACTTTGCCCCTCTTGTGACAATGCAGGAATGGGTTAAGAGAGAGCACTTATGGGATAACCCAGACTGCCATCTCATATCCTTGGAGTGCTACAGAAGTTTGTTTGCTGCCAGAATTTAGCTGCGAATGACCTTTTTAGTAATTATCCTTGCTTCTTATTCTTTCACTCTTTTAAGATTTTGAGGATGAAGTGGGGGAAATATTTCTTACTATTCCTTTTTAATCATGTCCATTTTCATATCACAGCCACAAGCACAGTCACCATATTGATTGCTGAATGCAATCTTTGGCCATAAAGGCTCTGAAAAAAACTGCCTGCCCCAGCCTAGCTTAAGAAACCATGTGCCTGGTCTATGGCAGCTTCCAAGAGGTCTGGAAGCATCAAATTCTATCCAGATACCTCATCAGGGATGCTTGAGTGAGCCACTCTGTTATTATCCTTGCAGCCAGAGGTGTGAGAGTGTTATCTCTTAAACAAAGCGTGCAGCAGAAGCCTCGCTTTAGGGCTGCCTATACGACTGTAGGGCTGGCATGAGACAGATGTGTGTGTTTTGTGTGCATGTGTGTGCACATGTGTCATTGTTTCAGTTGCTTGAAGTGTGACAAACCCTTTCTGGGAAGGTTTCATTGGTGGGTGCCAAGGGGTATCCAGCTGTTAGGCAGTGTATAAGTCAGGTGGCTTCTTCAGAGGGTTGGACTCACCGATACACATGTTAATGGGCTGGGGAGGTGTGTGTGTCTCTCTCTCTGTGCCTTCCCTGTACATATATAAGGGCCACGCTGACAGAGAAACAGTGCAACGTTTGGACATCGGAAGAAATCTTGGGATTCGGAACACACTGGCAGGTAGGCGGCTTCTCAGCCAAATTGTCAGCATGCTGCTGTGTTCTCTTTGTCTTGGGGTGCCTTTTAACAGCTTGGGAAATGGGTTTCTGGCACTGCAGGAGTCTGCTTCCCGAACCTAGCTCTTTGCAACTGGAAGATTTCAATGGGGCGGACTGGAAAAGAGGGTGTTTTGCTGTGGGGGGGGGGTGCGTTACACTTTGGGGATTTTTCAATGACTTCCTCCTGTGTCCAAAATCCTTGTTTCATGGGGTTAAGCCCCTTCAAGGTATTTTGCTCTGAGAACAGAGTTGAAGGAAAGCTGGTTAGCTGAATGTGTCCTGCCCAGGATGATGGTTCAAAAAGAATTTGTCTTTGTCATAGCAGTGTTTCCTGATCTGAAAGAAAAGTAGGGACCAGGATAGGGGAGCCATACAGAGAAATTTCATCAGTTCAGAGGGTGCGGGGGGTGGGGGGGAGTAATCTCTCTGTGTGCATTGAAATGTATTAAGTATTGGTAGGCATTTGCTAATAAGATGTTTCTTGTGCTTTTTTTTTTCAGTAAGTGTTAAGTATTTATCTCGCCTCAGTCAGCTTTTACTTTTCTGTTGTTCTTTTCTTCTCGGCTCCTACTAAACTATTTATTTTACAAAACATTTGATGCTGAAAATCTGTTTTGAACTGATTAGAGAAAGTGCGCGATGCTTGCTTGCTTGCTTGGTCCTTTTTTCCCTCGCTTCCTTCTCTTGAAAAGGGATTATAATGCCTCTGGGAAGATGCCTTTGTAGATTTGTTATTACTAATCTCTCTTCGCTATAGATGCCTTTCGTTTTTCAATATTATCATTTTCCTACAGCAAATGTTTTCATCCTGCATATGAAGCAATTGTTACCTTCCTCCCTTCTCAAAACTTTGAAACTTTAGTATGGGTACTAAAGCTGTATTCTAAGAAGTGATTTAACTAGGAACGCAGCTTTTTTTTTTTTTAATGGCAAAAAAGAACACATTGCTATTTAAAGATACTGTGTAGAATAAACTGAAGAATCAGACTCTTAGTGATGTCTACAAGACAAGGCAAAACTTCATTTATGTCCCTTTTTCACATCCGATTTTTCTGGAAGAGTTTTTCTATATCTCAATCTCTGATCCTGGCTTGCAACTTTCCCTGCAATGTGTAATATAAGCAATTATTATCAGTTTTGCGACACAGTGAACCTTGGGGTTATTTAAATTTCTGTTGGTTTCTAGAGAAATGTGTGGTAAATACAGATTCAGAGTAATTTTCAGGGCTCTGTTGTGAAAGAATGCAAAGACACCATACTTGCCCAAATTTCAGCACAGACTGAATCCTCACATTTCTGAACTGCATTAAAATACCATAAAAGTTTCAATGCTCTTACAGTGAAATGCAGCTCATATTTATTATTATACTCTGAAGCCAATAAACCTTCCCTGCCCCCATACACTTATAAACAAAAATCTGGATTTTTAACAGGAATTGGGCAATGCAGTCTGCAATTTTTGAAGGCATCTCAGTGTAGCATCTTTGAAATCATCATCACCAACTTGCAAATAAATACATTGACATTTGACATGTTGATAGACTGATTCACTGGCAGATAAGAAAGCTAATTGCAGTTCCACAGAAAGGAGAGAGAGAGAGATATTAAACATGGCAAGATGTAACTGGTATAATCTAAACAACATTGTTGGACCATGCCTACCTATTAACAACACCATCTCATTTCTTTTCCAGTTTAGTTCCATCTTCCACTTGTTTGGCATCTAAATGGAATGCAATATGTACATTTTAAAAGACTTTGATATATTGTAAATAGGAAAGGAGAAATACATAATTCTAGATTTCAGGATTATTTTTCAAATGCACGTCTGTATAATTGAAGACAGAATGATTTATTTCCAAGTATCTCGTGTTCAGACTGCATGGGGTTGTTGTTTTTCCTGTGCTAAGAAAAAAAACTAATCTAGATCAAATTCAGTCCTTTAGCAGGATAAACTGCATGCTGAATTCTTCCATAAAATCAAAGTATTTTAGCGTTCTGAAGGAAAAGGTCCTTCCATGTTGCTTCCTAATGTCCCTTGTAATTAATTGTACCAGCCCTTCAAGGTAGGCCAGGTCATAAGGCCGACACTGCAGGGATTCCAGGAAAACTACTATATTGTAGCAAGGCAAAAAAAAAAGCTTTTCTAAGTTTCTCTCTGTCTCCACTGACGGTAACCAAGATGGGGTTATTCTGAGTTTCTTTCTCACACTGTCCTAATGTTCCCTTTTATTTGTATCCATTTCATGTATTCATAATCATGTTTATACTTATATCTGCTGTCTAATACATGCTTGACAAAATAAAAATAAAAAAAATAAAAATAAAAAACTTGCTTCAACCTCTGGATTGTGGGATCACTTCTCCGATTCCCTTCTCAAGAGTTCTTTCATATTAAGACATCTATAAATTCTTTCACAGTATGCTGCTTCTGGTCCAAAGGTTGCACTCATCATTAGTAACTAAAAGCAGTCATCAGATTAGGAATATATAGAATGTCCCACCAAATTTCTCTAACCTGGGCGTCCTCCAAGATGCATGGACTTCAACTTCCAGAATTATCCAGGCAACATAGACATTGATGAAAAGTCTGAGGATTTCAGCCCATCTATCTGTAAGGATCTCCCAGCGTGTAGATGTCTGGTGTGTACAATAAATAAAATAGGATCAGGCAGAAGGCAATGGAAAAATTAACTGCTTGAGACCTTGGGGTGCAACTGCAATAAGCAATGGGTTAAAGAGGCCAAATAGCTTAAGATGGTGTAAGGGAATTCCCCATGTTCTTAAGATACAGTAAATGGTTGTCTCTCTGTTTGCCCACTGTGGCAATGTTTAGACAATGCACTTAACTAGGGACATTTAACACATGATGCATTGTTTTCTTTGTGTCTTGGCTAATAGTCCTCTGGATTTTTGCAGCCTATATCCAATAAAAAAAACCCTGAAGGACTGAGGCTACATGCAGCCAATCTTGACAAATAGGCTTGTAGATTCTTAAAAATGAATGTCTTTACGGTGAAACATTCACTTCCAGGAAAGGGGGAATCCTCACCCTGTCACTTTATTACCACCTCAATCTCCTCTCACAATCTTTATACAACTTCAGCCATCTACAGGTCTCCTACTCCTTCAGTTGTTTCTCCCCATTCTTTCTTATTGCCCCCTTATACCTGCAATCACTTTCTAAGCACCCCCATATTATCTCTTGTCATTTCAAGCCCCCAGCAAAAGATATTTTAGTACAACCACATCACCCTCATCACTTGCTAAAAGGATGTGTAATTGAACCAAACACGTAATTCTTTCAGTTGACGCTTGTTTCATTTTCCTCCCCTCCCTCTGAAGCTTTTTCCTTTACGCAAACAAATTGGAATTGATTTGGTTTATAATCCTTTTTTCCAGATAAGTGTGGTCCCCTACTCTTCCAGTGTCATCTTCGCAGTTGCCCTGTATAGGAGGTTAGGGGTAGAGAGAGACTCTGTCTGTCTGTCTGTCTGTCTGGGAGAGGGAGAAGGAGAGGGAGAGGGAGAGATAACATCCCTCACTCAGGAATACACAGTAAACTTCCTGGCTTAGCAAGTAGTTGAATCATGGTTTCCATAATTATAGTCTAACTCTTTAACCATTGTACCCTAGTTAAGGACTAGTCTTGAGTCTCTACAAAATGTAATGTATGTAACTGAACTATATATATAATAAGAATTATGTGCACTCGTCTTGCTCAAAAAATATACTGTATATAATAATAGGCAAAATGTTTATTTAAAAAAACCCAGTATCTCTTTTCTCATCTTATGAAGAAAATTATGTCTTTTTTCTTCGGTATTATGCCTTCAGCTGTAGGCACTTTTCAGAGGCAAAAAAGTTTTAAAAGGGAAGGCCAAAAATAGTTCAGAGGCTGCTTCTTTGAGGATGGGTGAACAGATGTGAGTGAAAGAAACAAAGCACATTTCTAAGTTACACTGAGTTCCTTAAGAAGAAAAAAATCTTATGCAATTAAAAAGACTCAATATGCAACACTACTGAACACTAATCAACGTTTCCCTTGGATACTGGGAAAAATGCTGTTGTATGGGCTGAGAATTTAGATAGTTGAAATCCAACTAACCTACAGGGCACCAAATCATGAAAAGCTGTTCTCCCCAAAGTGACTAACAATTTTACAGAGTTACTCTTATTTGCAGGGCCATACATCGGGGATGGGGATGAAGGCAAGATGTTGGCTTCGTGCAATTGAATCCTCCACCTTTCTGTTTTTTTAAATATGCAGAGTCATTGGCCTGCTTTACTAAATCTATGAAATGTTCCTGTTATTCCCACTATACAAACCAGAAACAAAGACATGGAGAGACATTTACCCTGAGGATTTGAATTCATAACAGAGGAAAGTTAATGCCAATTCAAGTTCGTGTCCACAGGTCAAATCTACAATATTCCTAAGTAAGACTAGTAAAGATTCCAGTCTAGGCTAGATCTCTGGTCTCCAGGCCTGGATCTCCAGTCTCCTACCTAGATAAACCAGGCTTGACTTGGTTTAAAGCAGCTTGTAAATTGCTGGGTGAGGCAGAGCCAAAAAGAAACCAGAAAAGATCATATTAGGGACAAAGGACAGAAATTTAAACCATGATTCCTTTCCTTTGTAGCTGGGTTCACCTTAAGAACTGGTCCTAAGAAACAATTCAGAAAAATGTCTGAAAAGTTCTTAGAATAAATGCTTTGTTTCTAGTATCTCCAGGTCAGTTCAATAATTCTCCAATTATGGATATTGAATACATCTAGGAAATGTATCAGCCTAGATAATCTCCCAATCCTTAATATTTGCATAGCATGTATTTGCATAGCATGTATTCAGAACATGCAAAGCATTTACAACCCTGAAAGATAAATCGGATGGTATTACTATACTCTATACTGCAGATGGAAAGTGAGACTAAGAGACTAATTTCTACTGTACATAATGAGTTTGGAGTAAGTAGGAATCAAACCAGGGGCTTCCTATTTCCAACACCAGGCTTTTACTCTATTTCCTAGCAGGGTTGCTACAACACATGGTATGCTTCCTTTTGACTTAGTGTGAATTCTCCATTCCTGGTAAGCAAGTCATATTCAATAGCTTAATGTACTATGTAAGTCAGTACTGATTTCTTTAATAAATCATGGCTAAGCAAATCATAGTTCAATATGTGGAATAAATAGAATTAGTATTAAAGCAACTTCCAACCTATTCACCTAAGACATGTGTTAGCTATGCTTATAGACACACATCTGCAACAGCTGGTTGACAAAGAAACAAAGGCAGCAGTGTTCCTTCACTTTTGTCCTATCTTATTTGCCCTGTAAACTAACTGGCTGAGACTTTCCTAGGCATGGTTCAAGAATCTGACTCACCAGCAATCATAAAAGGACAGTTTAGAATCTGGCTGTGTGGAATGAAATGGAAGAGGAGCACACATCACGGAGGAAATTTGATTGCTGAGAAAGAACTGCAAAATCATAGATCCTCTTCCTCTTCCCTTACATTTCAAGGGGTCTAGACAGGAACTGTAAAGAAGAAACAGTCTTACTTTGGGTTTTAACATATGCTCCATTGGCTTCCATTATAGAGAATTGAGGTTCCGGATAGTACTTTGTTCACAATGCTTGAAAAGTGTTAATTGGCTTTCCCAAACATGGACTACTGAATGTCTGAAAGTGATTCCATGTGAGTGCTAAAAATTGTCAGCCAGTCTCTATGCAGCTCAAATTTTGACATTCAATGTCTTAAACAGCTTGAGTGTGACTATTTAATGGTTTCTGCCGTGTGCCGTGTGTGTGTGTGTGTGTGTGTGTGTGTGTGTGTGTGTGTGTGTACAAAACTCTTTATTCGGTACTCCATTTTTGCATGACCAATAAACTACGCTTTTCCTCCAGATTTTTTTTCTCTGAGGGCATGTTTGTTCCTTCATAAGCGTAGATGATTTTCTTTTTTTTGATAAGCTGGTTTGCATGATTTTTTTTCAAAATAACTTGTTGCAAACTGCCTGAGGACCTAACAACTAGGAAAATGTGATACACCCTACAGTGACAATAATTCCAAGAGGACTGTTTTCACATGGAAAAATCAGTACCCAACTGGATTTATGTTTAATGCAAATATCAGACTTATAAACACTGCTTTGGCAATTCCTTTCTCGTTTGTACTTTGTCCTGCTGTGTCTATAATGAAGGTCAGAAAAGTGAGGCTCAGGAATCAGCCCAAGGTTTGAGGTGATTGGAAATAATTTTGCGAAAGTGGATTTTGAGAGGTAAAAAAAATGATTGATGGAAACGGCAATGCTTTTAACATTTTAGGTGCCCCCATAGGAGCTCGCTCAACTCGATTTAGTTAATGCTGGCATTTAAACTGAAGAATCCAAGTGTTGAAGGGGGTTAGAACAGCATTTGGTACTTGCAAGGCAATTGTTGCGAATGTATGTTCAGACCATTCAAATTTACTTACTTTGTCTGCTTTAATCTTCCTTGTATTCCTGGGGAATTAAAAGGAACGGAGATGATCAAAAGCACTAACCAAGTACACTGTTTCTATTCTTCTAAAGCATTTACTTACACGCTGAATTGGAATTCAATTGTCCTGTTAGAAAAAAATGATCTCTCCTTGGAGATTTGCCCAAGCCAAAGGCTGGGCTTCCTCTTTAGGAAGTAGCATAGCAACTGCAGTCTTGCATACTTTTGCATACTTTTACTAGCAAGTGAAACCTAAAGTCCTACTGATATGCTAAAGGGTTTTTTCCCCCTCTCTCTAGTAAATGTGTTTAGATTCGTAGCTTGTACTATTTTTATTCCAGGGCGGTCCTTTGGTGATCGCAGATAAGATGAGATGAAGATTTAATTGCTACAATCATAATTTGCTCCACGATTTCAGGAGGCATTATACATTATATACAGACTTTTTCTGTTCTCCAAGTAAAGGAAGAGATTATAGCACAAGGGTAGAAAATTGAAGTGTTGCTTTTTGAAAACTTAGCAAGATGGGCATTAGAAGAATATCTGCTGAAGAGCCAACAGATTGGCTAAACTCCATTTTATCTTCTTTGGAAGAGTCCTTACATAGCCTTAGTAACCATAAACCTGAGCTGATCAATGGGAATGGCAAAACAGTGTTCCTACAAATGTAATTGCTCTCACACCACATTTGGAGGAGTGGGTGTCTCTTCTTACAATGGGCTCTTGTACCTTATGTTGCAATGTATACATATTATACAATGTATAAATATTATTATAGAAAGAGTGCAGAGAAGAGCAACAAAGATGATTAGGGGACTGGAGGCTAAAACATATGAAGAATGGTTGCAGGAACTCGGTATATCTAGTTTAATGAAAAGGACTAGGGGAGATATGATAGCAGTGTTCCAATATCTCAGGGGCTGCCACAAAGAAGAGGGAGTCAAGCTATTCTCCAAAGCACCTGAGGGTAGGACAAGAAACAATAGGTGGAAACTAATCAAGGAGAGAAGCAACATAGAACTAAGGAAAAATTTCCTGACAGCTAGAACAATTAATCAGTGGAACAACTTGCCTCCAGAAGTTGTTAATGCTCCAACACTGGAAGTTTTAAAGAAGATGTTGGATAACTATTTGTCTGAAGTGGTGTAGGGTTTCCTGTTTAAGCAGGGGGTTGGACTAGAAGACCTCCAAGGTCCCTTCCAACTCTGCTATTCTATTCTATTCTATTCTATTCTATTCTATTCTATTCTATTCTATTCTATTCTATTCTATTCTATTCTATTCTATTCTATTCTATTCTATTCATCTTTTTCTTAAATTAAGAAATATTACATAGTAGCAAGTAACTGAAAAGGCGAAGCAAGCTGGAACTGCATAATTCATGGATAGGAGACCACTCGGAAATCCCTGGGCTATACACTAAATAGAGAAGTTCAAAGAAAGCCAAACCAGCAGATGGCGGGGGGGGGGGGATACCATTTTTGTACTACTGGCAAGATAACTCCAGAAATGTGTCTACAACATTAGATTTAAAGGGTGTGAGCAAGCAAAACTGAAACCATATCTGGTTTATGGAGAAATTGTCTTCCACGAAATGGTCCCTCGTGCCAAATAGGTTGGGGACTGTTGCTATAAAAGAAAGACTTTTCTTTTATCGCAGTACAATGCACTGCACTGGACTGGGCCCCAGAAAATTCGGGTTCAAATCTGCCTTCAGCTATGGCTGCTCACTGGATGACTGTAGATCAGTCTTTATCTTTTGGTCAAACCTACCTAACAGGGCATTTGTTGTAAAAATTAATTGGAGGAGGAAGGAATGTCATGAAAATCAACTTCAGCTCTTGGAGGGAAAGACAAATTTACCCTCCGTTGGTGGTCATCTCTTCCCATCTACATGGACACAACTATCTGATTTACTTGGCAATAATACAAAGGTAGTTAAGTCACTGTGGAGGGACAAAAATACAGAAAAGTGCACCCATTATGCTCTAGGAAGAACATGTGTTCGTTGATCACAGTTATTCAACTCTATCATAAACCCAGAGGGCATTATTTGAAGCAAGAGTGCCAAAGATCACAGCTTTGGATAGCTGTTTCTGTTATTGCGGGATTTTGTTTTTTGTTTTTGTCATTATTTCAACAGGACTTATTCCCAGGTAAGTGCATTGGATTGCAATAAGGAGTCTAAGCCTACGAATGTCTAGTCAGAAATAAGGGTTGTTTAGATTTACTCAAGAGGATGGAAATCTGACAGCAGATAAGGCTTATCTGTGCTCAAACAACCAGCTAAGCCATTGCAGAATGTTAATAAGCTGCACATAACAGGGGAT
This sequence comes from Masticophis lateralis, assembly GCA_030761175.1. Lineage (NCBI taxonomy): Eukaryota > Metazoa > Chordata > Lepidosauria > Squamata > Colubridae > Masticophis > Masticophis lateralis. The sequence goes on from JAUDYJ010000001.1 coordinate 28,136,405, forward strand.
GAGATAGCACCGCAGTGCAGTTTCATCATAATTTATTGGCCATGCTTGCATGACATGCCAAAACACAGATTAACTAGCCATATTTTAGTCTTGGGACTTGAGGGAAGCCTCCTGGCCTAGCTCGGCCAACCACGGCTAGCTTATAGTTCAGTGTTTGGCACCAGCCCAGAAAATTGAGTTAGCTGATAATGTGAGGTTCAGTTAAGCATAGCTAAACATGCTGTACAGTAGAAACACAGCCTCATGGCATAGGCACAGACAGTCATCTACCTTCAAAGGATAGGGCCCAGTTTCAAGCATGTTTGCGGAGCCTTCCAAGCTGTAGCCAAATAGCCCAGTTCCTCAAATCTTTCTTCTCAATTAAATAGTCTTCGCAGATTGTAGAATCCCAAGCAGAAAGCAATGCTTCAATTTCAGACCAATTACAGTGGCACAGTTATTTCCGAAGTAGCTGGCAAATGGAGATGCATAACCATGAAAATTATTCCCAGAAAATCTGCTTTGGTCCAGCCAATCTTGTGGAGAGGTTTCCAATTATTTTTCTTAAGTAGAGGGTTGGTGAATATCTGAGCTGCAATTCCAGTCCCCTCATTGTTACACTGCCAGCATTAGCTTGTCTGCTGAAATGTATTTAAAGAAGTCTGTGAATAGTACACAACATATTTCGTAATAACTGTAAGGGAGGGCTGGGCTTTGGGAAGCTATATTATATTTTGTACTTGTATTTTCTAAAAAGGTATTCCTTTCATGGTCTATCATGAAATATTATCCACATAAGTAAGAAAAGTTAATGTGATTGGCAGATTTGCATGGAACTAGTGAGAAGAATGAATTAAATTAGATACGCTCTTGGGCCAGTAATTACTCTTCCACATTCCCTTCATGGTCACCACTGTTCGGGCCGGACTCTGTTGCCGCTGCTTCCTGCTTGCATGACGCCCTCATCCAAACCCCTCCAGGAGTCCTTTATACTACCCACTTCCATGACTGCTCCTCACTATCTCTCACCAGTAGTTCATATTCAGCAACTATTATCCCAAAAGCTTTTCCACAAAGTTTTACCAAGCCAGATATTATATCCCTGTACAAATACCTGTGTGTGTGTGTTGTATAGAATTTTGAATTTATCTCAGTTACATTTCAGGCTATTATTTTTAGCCCATTTCTCAATCCCAAAAAGAACATTATGAGGACTATTAGTTTTCTAAGGTATTAGTTATCCCACTCAATTTTATGTCACCATGAAAGTATTCCCTCCAATTCTTTGTCCAAGTCATCAATAAAAATATAATAGAGAACCTTGGCTGATCATTGCTCCCCACCCCCATTTGAGTCTTCAATGTCATGTGAAACTATTGAAGAGCATTCTGAATACAATTCTAGTGACAGCTGGGTATATATTTACTTGTGGTACCATCCTACCCATAACTGCTGATCAGAATGTAATGCGATGTCTTCTCAGGTGCTTTATTGAAGTCAAGATATGGGTGCAGGTGTGTGAGAGAATTATAGAGAGAATTGATTTTGTACACAACCCAAGATTCTTTTAGATAGTGTGATATATAAATGTTGCTTGATAAACGATACCTGACCATGCAAGAGATAACTGGTCTTGCAAGATTTGTTCTTGACAAATCTATGCTGACTTCCAGTAATTTTCTTCAAGGTGTTTATTGATAAAATCTCATTATAATCAGTTCTAGAATCTACGCAGGCATTGATGTGGGCTGGTTGCTTTGATGGATCTTTTGTTTCCCTCCATTTTGAACCTAGGAGACATTCAGCTTCTGAAGGCTCTCAATGCTTTCATCACGATAAATAGTATCATAATGGCATGGTGCGATTTCCACTTCTGTGAAGCACATCGTGATGCACTTAGAAAAGACGTGGGGCTTGCTTGCAACACAATGATGCAATTATATCAGTCTGACTCCCTTTATCTCTCCCTGCCCAATAGATGCTACTGTGGACATTTAAAGATAGGGACATTTGCTTAACAGGTAGTGCCAAGATTTCTTAAAGAAATTTACATAAGGAGTTGGTTAGAAAATTGACTTCGAGATCCTACGGTATGCAGTCATTTGAAGTAAAGAAATAATCTTTGACCCTGTTTGTTCCCATCTCAATCCAGCCCTTCATTTTGCTCTTCACAATTTCTTGGTGCAAGACATAACTTTTTGTTGGAGATGACAGAACCATAAATAGGGTAGGGTAGCTCTGCCTTTTCTTGGTTACTTATTAACGTTTTTTCATTTTTATTCAGCGGACAGAGCTCTTCAAGCTTTAAGACTTGTGGACTTCAACTCCTAGAATTCTCCAGCCAGCATAGTCCACAAGTCTTAAAGCTGCCAAGTTTGGAGACCTCTGCACTAGAATTTTTTTTTGTCTTAAAAACACATCTAATATAAGCCATTTTTGTTATTCCTTTGCTAACTTATCTCAGTCTGAATTTTCTTGACACCAGTTCTGCAGTTCTGAACTACCTATGTATATTATTCCTTTGTATGTCTCCTCATTCAGCACCATTGTAACATTGAACAGTTGCTGAATGAGTAGTCATTAAGCAAGTCATCTTTTTCTCATTCTTAGCCTAACCTAACTGGGTTTTTCCAATGTGACATAGAATTAGTGTTTTCTACCTTTCCCTGTTGTAAGCCTTGTCATCTACACAATTTGTGTGAGTTTAACAGCAGTTGCTACAGTGGCTGGAATCTGCCCAGCATCTATTGGCTATTTTCACTGCTGTGAACACAGCTATTTAGTCTCTGCAACTTCCCTGTATGACCTTTTTTGTTTCTGCTGAAATAAGATAACACCTGGAGAGAAACAAGGCCACTATCTCTACCGTAGTAGAAGTGATTGACCAGAATGTCACTATAACAACCTATTTGTCTGAGAGACCTTGCTGTGTAGCTTTCTCTAGGGGGTTTGGCACTGCTTTAAGAATTTAGAGTTCTGCTTTGCCTGGTATCATCAAAGTACCAGCAGATTGATAAAGAAGGTAATAGCCCAGAATCTTTCTAAAGTGACCTGTCGGTGCTCTGTGATGTACATTTTTTTCCTATATGGGTTTGAGAAGCAGTTACATCATTATTCTCTTTCACAGTACATGCTCTTTGGTGATACAGTTAGTATTGTTGGCTTCCCATAAATAGCATTAGCAATAGCACTTAGACTTATAGTATATACTGCTTTACAGCCCTCTCTAAGCAGTTTACAGAGTCAGCATATTGCCCCCAACAATCTAGGTTCTCATTTTACCCACCTCAAAAGGATGGAAGGCTGAGTCAACCTTGAGCCTGGTGAGATTCGATCTGCCAAACTGCTGGCAGCCGGTGATCAGCAGGAGTAGCCTGCAGTACTGCACTCTAACCACTGCGCCACCGCAGCTCTTCAAAACTTGAAAACCTGAGACTTGAAAATTCCCCCAGCACCAGAATTGTCAGATGCAAAGAGTAGGACCATTTGTAAGATTATAGCATAGAAGATTTATTCAAGCATATATACAAGAATCTGGTTAATTAAATTTCAATATTAAACTGGCACCAGATAAGGGTCAAGAGAATCCAGGAGGCATTGGACTTGGAGCACTTCTGGGAACATAACAATTCTAAACTGAAGATGCACTTAACTCTGCCTCCCTAGCTCTGCCTGCTCTTCTCCTACAGGACCAGAGCATTGTTGAGCTTCTATCACCATGGTTTTGGGATAGGAATATGCCTTTGCCTTGGCCGTGGTTGTGCTATGTTGTGGCATGTTTCTGTGTTTTTGTCTTTGGTTATGTTGTTTTGAAATTTTTAACCAAATGCTAGCCACCCAGAGTTGTTATTTATTTATTTATTTATTTATTTATTTATTTATTTATTTATTTATTTATTTATTTATTTATTTATTTGTTTGTTTGTTTGTTTGTTCAATTTATATGCCGCCCTTCTCCAGAGACTCAGGGCGGCTTACAATGCGTTAAGCAATAGCCTTCATACTTTTGTATATACTTGCTTAGTGGGGCTTTCGGGCTCCCCTAAGCGGTGTTCTTTTTTATACAAAGTCAGCTTATTGCCCCCACAATCTGGGTCCTCATTTTACCTACCTCGAAAGGATGGAAGGCTGAGTCAACCTTGAGCCTGGTGAGATTTGAACTTGCAGTAATTGCAGGCAGCTGGCAACTACGTGCTACTTTAACAGCACTTAGTCCCCTGCGCCACCAGGCTCTTTTTTAGTTGCAGATTTAAATGGCCATGTAAATCATGTACATAGCTATCTGTGAACATATGCCCCGTTGTTCTAACCTAGGCATCCTGAGTCAGTAAAACACATGAGTAGTCCCAAAAACCTGTTTTATTTTAACAGCTGTGAATTCTGTTCATTCTAGATGAGTCCCAAATAATTGTAAAGAGTCCTTCGGGATAAGGCTGATAATCACCCACCTTTATCTCCCTTGACACGCTGCCAAAGACCTAGTTGGCAAAGTCACATGGAGTCCAGAATCAAACAGACTTTAAACTGCACATAATTAACAACGTTGCTTCCTGCAAAGGCCCACGTACCTTTGCTTCTCTTTTAAGTCTTATGGGAGGGGCCAATCATCTTCAAGCTCTACTCCCGAGTCGTCCCTTTTGTTTTAACTGTTCTTGCCTTCTGGCAGCTCTGCGCATGCGCGCACTGGTAACAGGCTCCCCCTGTTCCTCTGCCTCGCTGAAGTCCGACTTTGGAGGCTCTGGAGGCAGCACATAACTCCCAGATGGCCCTTTCTCTGCCTCTGACACAGAGCCCTCATCCGAGCTTTCCCCAAATTCCAGGACTGGCCCATGTCCCTCCCCAGCCTCCTTGCTGTCCGACTCTGCTGCCAGCTCCGCAGGCTGCTGGACCACAACACCCCTCTCCCAGTCTAAGTTAGGGAAAACAGGTGTATTCCTTGCTTGGGCAGTGATGGTGTTATGTATATAAATTTTGGTGGGAGATTCAAACTACAATGGGTCAACTGTGATTGGTCAGCGACCTGGCCAGCAAAGTATAAAAGGAGTGGGTTTTGCCTGTAAGCTTTGCTGAAATCTCACCCTGCATTAAAGAGCTGTTATCACTACCTTGCTTCTGCCTCCTCAATCATCCAACTCAACAGATGGGAAAGTTGCCCTGTGAGAAATATGACTCCCTAGATTTCAGTTCCTCGAGTAACCATGACACTATGGTTGTGTGAGAAACTCTCATGGGGATCAGAAGCGCTGTATTAGAGGTGCCCTGGAGGTTTTCAGGGACCTGAAGGAAAAAAAAAGAAGCTCATACTAAACTCTAGCAAGAGAAAATTGCTCTGCTTCTATAGATATCAGAGTTAACTGATAGTGTCAGAATTAATAATTAATTTGATATAATAATGCTCCTCCTGAAGAAGTTGGTCTGTGACTTGGGGAGTCTTCCTAGAAGAAGCTGGTCTGTGACTTGGGGAGTCTTCCTAGAATCAGGGTTCCTGCCTGAGCAGCAGGTGGAGACCATGGCCCAGAACACATTTGTCCAGCTTTGCCCTACTGGACTAGAATGCTCTAGCAACTGTAATATATAGCAGGAGTCTATATATTACAGTTGCTATAATATATAGCAACTTGTGGACTATAGCAACTTGTGGACTTCAACTCCCAGCAACTACTGGGAGTTGAAGTCCACAAGCCTTAAAGTTGCCAAGGTTGGAGACTCCTGCTATATAGCAATAGCAGTTAGACTTATATACCACTTCACAGTGCTTTTACAGCTCTCTCTCAGCAGTTTATAGTGTCAGAATATGGCCCCCAACAATCTGGGTCCTCATTTTACCAACCTCGGAAGGATAGAAGGCTGAATCAATCTTGAGCCTCGTGAGATTCAATCTGTCAAATTACAGGCAGCCGGCAGGCAGCAGAAGTGGCCTGCAGTACTGCATTCTAACCACTGCACCATGGTGGCTCTTATGTATGCCCTAATAACTTTTCAGGTTGAGTGGTGCAAATGAGTTGTATGTGGGGTCGCTTTTGAAGAGGACCTAGAAGCTGTAATGATACAAAATGCCACAATCAGCTGCAAAGTCATGGCCGTCTTGAAGTAGATGCACTGGCTACTGTTAAGCTTCTAGGCCAAATTCAAAGTACCTGTTATATCTTTAGAGTCCTATATTGTGGTCCTGGGGTGTGTGTGTGTGGTTTTTTTGTTTTGTTTTGGTGCTTCTTCCATTCTCTGAAGAAGAAATGTATCCACATGCCAAGTTTGGACTTTCTGGGACGGACTGCTTTTGATAGTTTGTTTACTAATAAATGCCTCCCAGCATTGTAATTTCATCCCCCTTGAAGACATCTGCAATTTGTTTTTGTAAGTCCACATTTTCCACTTGATTGGGCAGACTGGAGTAGATATCAACAACGGTATGGATTTTATTTGTTTCTGCACTAATTTTCACGCAATTAGTACTATCTGCAGAATTACCAGGTTTGTTCATTTTGCTTTCTGAGTAGGAACATGCTAACATTTTAAACATGTGATGTTATTCTGCCTCCATTTCTTTTGCTTCTGTTTTTTGTGAACACATTATGTCCTTTCGTTGGCATATTTCAGTCATGGGCATATCCCAACCAACTCCAAATGCTTCTCAATAATGTGGTTTCATTGGAACTTGTTCCCAACCCAGTGTCCTTCCAATATATTAGATTACAACAATCTAACGGTTAGACTCTAACCCAGGGGTGTCAAACTCGCAGCATCACAGCAGCGTCATGGCAGCATCATGTGATGTATCACAACTTTTTCCCCCTTCACTAAACCGGGCATAGGTGTGGCCAGTGCATGACGCATCTGGCCCGCGGGCCACAAGTTTGACAGCCCTGCTCTAACCATTCTAAGGAATGGTTTTCTAATGCATCTGAGAATGGCTGCTACAGATTATAGGTTCTCAAGGCAATTTGCAAAAACAGAATTTTAAAGCAACAAATGACTACAGCAAACCAAAGTTAATATACCCTTGGAGTAGTTATCATAGTGGAGTATAGCAGCAGGCTATAGCTGTTGACTTTTTCTATTAAAGACATGGGAACTCTGTCCGTAAGAAAGGTGACAAATTGAACGCAGCTGGTGGACTTCAAACGAATGACCACAGGGGGGGTTTCCTGGATCCTTCAGCATGTCTAGCAAGGTTATTGATCTTTATCCAAATGGCATTTACTCTTGTCCCTCATTACATTAACTGCAAGAAAGTAAATTCAATAATTACCGCCAAATCCTTTCTATTCTATTTTAATCAAATCTATCTAACTAACCCTTCCTATTACAGGATGTGCCTCCCTGAGTCCAAAAGTTTGGGATAAGCAAAGGATTATGATAGCCTAATCACTAACGATTAAATAATGCATTCAAGGACTGCAAAAGTTCAGAAAACCATCCCATGACATCAAGGAGTTAGTTTTGTGCCTTTTTGCTGCCATTTAGTAAGCTACCAGATGTTGCAGTTCAAGCATGGGAGCCTTGCCTTATTCCAATCTGATGGTTTCCAGGTATGTTGGAATAATAAATCTTAGAATGCCCTAGGCTAGGGGTGTCAAACTCACGTCATCAGGCAGCATCACATGTTATATCAGGAGTTTTCCCCCTCTTTGCTAAACCAGATATGGGTGTGGCCAGCATGTGAAGCATCCAGCTCGCGGGCCAGGAGTTTGACAGCCCTGCCCTAGGCAGTGTAACCAAAAAAGAAACTGGCTATATGTTTGACCATAACATTCTCTCTGGTATATACCAAAATGTTCAAATCACTTAAACTATTACTAAAAAATGTCAAGTCTTCAGAAAAAGGAGATTCCAAATATGACATTTGTTTGTTTTTTAAAGAGGGGGACATAATTTTCTTTCAACTTTTCTTATTTTGATAAAGAAAATTGAAAAATCGGATCACTGAATTATGGCACATTGCCACCAGATTTTGGCAGAGCAGTCTGGGCAGTTTTGGAAGGACACGCAGTCTATGAGTCAGAGGCTGCTCATCCGTATTTATAATTGCAGGGGATGCTTAGATACTAAATTCTATAAGCTGCTCCTTATGGGATGCTTTGAGGTCATACCAGAATACACCAGTAGATATTACCTTTTAGGAATGCTGGAGAATATCATTAAGGTTATTAAGGTATTCTGCAACATTTCAAAAGAGATCTATGGACAATTGAACAGGGATCCCCTATGTGAAAGGTATTTTTGATATATAAAATATCCCATTATTGAGAATTAAATTATCTATTGGGACCTGTTACACATAATCAGTTCTATGAGCCTCCTTGGAAATATTATCTTGCTTTTTCATTTATCAGCAGATAATAGTCCTGTTTATTATCTCTTTGCCTCATAATGCGGTTAAAGGGAATTGGGTAGATTTTAGTTGTGTTTTTTATTGCTCTCTGTTTAAACATTTTTACATGTGCCCAAAACTAGGAGTTCCAAATTAGCTTTAACTCACAAGCAGCAGATGATGATGATGACGATTAAAATCAGTCAGAACCCAGATTGTCAATATTCCCATTTATAATTCATCCTTTATTTGATCTGTCATTTACAAATTGCTTTGCCTCTCTGGATCATTCCAGTTGTTGTCAAAACAATTATTTCTTTTGGCATCTAAGTGGGAGATGCAATTGATTCCTTTTTAGAAAAGGTTTAGCTTATGAGTAATGCTGAATTTTAATGAAGTGGAAGAAGAATCAAATGTACAAAACAGTGTATCATGTAGAAAAAGTGGATAGAAGTGGAGCAACAGATATTAATTAGAGAAAGAACATAAACTTTGCAATCCATTATGATAGGTTGATGAGTCCCAATGTAGAGAATTTTATAAGATGGCAGGCTGGGATCAACCCTAGCATCAGGCAGAATGAAGCAGCCCACTCCAATGGTGGATAGAGAAGAGTACTATGAGAACGATGAGTCTGCTCATAAAAAGGAAGTACAAGGGCTGACATTGTGGTGTAAAGAAAATAATCTTACACTTAACACCAAAAAAAAAAAAAAAACCAAAAGAACTTATAATTGACTTCAGGAGGAAAAGAGATGTACATTTACCATTGTAAATAAATGGTGAGTAGGTAGAGAGGGTTGGTAGTTTTAAATTTCTGGGCATTTATATCTCAAAGGACCTCTCATGGACTATGAATGCTAACATGCTTGTGAAGAAAGCACAGAAGAGGCTGTACTTCCTGAGAATGCTCAGGAAGATGAATCTATCTCAGCATTTACTTCTGTCCTACTATCGCAGCACCATTGAGAGTGTCCTGACATACGGCATTCTTGCATGGTATGGGAGCAGCTCTGCAGTGGACATAAAATCTCTACAGAGAATTATTAAAACTGCTCAGAATATCATCGGGCTACAGCTACCAGCCCTAGATGACATCTTCGCATCTTGCTGTATGAGGAAGTTGCCCAACATTCTCAGAGACTCTTCCCATCCTGCTTACAATCTTTTTGGACTGTTGCCTTCTGGCAGAAGATACAGAACAATTAAAACTTGGACCACACATCTTCTGAATAGTTTTTATCCCAGAGCTATAATTGCACTCAACAATGAACTAAAGGGCCACCATCAGTGAGCTGTTGGACAGCATTACGTGTCTGTTGTGTGGATGTTTGGGTGGTTTAAGGGTGGTGAACTTTGGTGGGTGGGGATGTGTCTGGGAATTGTCATATGTGTTTGGGCTTGGTCTCTAGTTGTTATGTGAATTTTGTTGTATGAGTATACTGTGTATATACGTACAATGACAATAAACTTGATATATATATATATATATATATAACCTCAGAATCACCACCCACCCAACCACTGTACATCTACCAGTCTCTTAATCTGGATAGCCAACTACCTTACTGGATATCAGTAAAACTCCTTCACAGCAAGGCGCTGAGATGGGCACCTGGCTCTCCAGAGTAGCCACTCTCTCTGACATCTGCCTATGATGAGTCTCAAATCAAGACATCAAGATTTTTTTTCAATTTGATGAAAAACAATTTTCTTTTAAAATTCCTCCATAGGGGGGGGAAAAAAGAATTCAATAAGTGTGGTTGCAAGTGGTTTATTTACAGTGTGGCCAGATTGTATTTTTTTCTTTCTTTCTAGCAATTAGGATTCTCATGCTTCAATTCAATCCCAGGTGAAATCATCATAAGGGAACTCTTCCCGTGCTTCTCCAGGAGAAGCTGAGCGAAATCATCTACCCAATTTCTTTGGCTACAGATATGATAGAGGATATTTAAGGATCATCTGTGTCCTATTATCAACATTTGTCAATTACAATTACAATTAAAATCTTCACTTTGTAATAGAAGTTTGGAATAGATGTAGCATGCCTGTCCATATTAGTTGTTAAGGAACTAGGTTAAGCAATAATTGGAGTTATGGTCCTCAGGTGCAAGGAAAGCCAAGTTCAAGTCCATCTTCACCCATGGAAATTCACAAGATGATTTTAGATTAATCACTCTTTCTTAACCCAGCCCAAGATTGTTGTGATGAGATCAAATAAAAGAAGATCCAACTATGAGCCTCCAGAAAACAAATGGGATATATAATAAATATCTAAAATCCTGTTGGCCACTATTGAAGGTGAATGTATAACTGGCTTAGTCTTTAATTTTATTTGGCACAAGTATGTTTTTATTAGTTTTATACTGTGCTTTGGATTCAAAAAGATAAATGTGTTTGGGGGGGGGGGCAACCTGGATGTGACTATAGTTTCATTATGGAAATTTTTAAACCAAGCAAATAATTGTAAGAGCTGTGGAAGCTACTCACCATTCCTACCATTCTGAGTTAATAAATACACCACAACCAAAATTTAAACTCTAAAACAAATATTGCAAAACAGAGTTGGCACACAACCTGGGGCTTGTTTTGGATTCATGGCTCCTAGTCAATGAGCAGTGGCAACTAATGGCCAGAAGAGCCTTTGCATAAATACATCTAGTGCACCAACTGTACCTGTTTCTAGATGAGGAGGTGCTGCTCATAGTCACTCATGCCTTAATCACCTCCTGAATGCATTTCAAGGGTGCAATTTAAGGTGCTGATTGTGACCTTCAAAGCCCTACTTGACAGATCTAGAATACTTGGGGGACAACTATCCCCATTTATTTCCACCTGTCCCAGCAGGTCTGGCAGAGTGGGGAAGATTGAATCACTGCTTTACCTGGTGGGTCCTAGGAAGCATGTCTTCTCTGTCAAGGTCTATGGAAGAAACTTCTAGATATGGACAGTCGTATCTCCATAGCGCTTCTGAAGGTCTTCTCCAGAAATTTGGGGCCACAATGTCACTTATTGGAGCTTTGGTGTAGATGTATAGTATATGATGTACGTACTCTGAGATATTTATGATTAAGGGCCTCAACTTGATTTCCGTGTTGAATTTCTTGTTTTTTTCTTTGTTCTCCATCCAGTATTTCATTGGATAGATAGGCAGCTATATGATTAATAAATTAAATACACTTTTAAAGAAGACAAAAAAAAAAAACCCTCACTCACTTACGTCTAAAATAAAACCTGGTTCCAATTGCCTTGTATCATAAGATGCAAATTTAGTCTACTGAGGCCCTCAGCTTACCTGCCAATATGGTGATTCCTGATCACCCAAACCTGGAATACAATTAGAGTAAGAAATGTTGGGGTGCAGCCTGACCTAACCTGAGGTGGCTTTTTCTGTTCTTCCTGTTAGCCCGGGGACTTGCTTTCAAGGATCTTCTTGCAATCCATAAACAAAGGAGATAGAGAAATAGAAGCAAAGTAGGACAAAGGTTATTAATATTAAACTACGCAAGTGTCCCTGAACTACACCTCCCAATATCCCCTATCCCTGTCTATACAGGCTGGAGGTACTGGGAATTATAGTTCAGCAGTAACTGGAGGGTTTCTCATCTCCTGTTTGATTGTTCAAATGATCAATCCAGCCATCCTGTACCTTCAGGAGATAATGCAGTTGCAGTTTTTCTTTACTTAACACCTTCGTCGAATCAACATATCAAATGCAAAACTACAAGGCTGAACAAATACATCTCCTGCCGTCAAATATCTTTGCAGCATCACCCCCTGTGCTTATGGATGCTGAGCCATAAATGGAACTCGGGAGATAGGAATATATGGAATTACAGGGAGGAAATAAAGAAGAAATGCGCACACATAACATTTAGGGGTTAATTGGCCAAAAAGCAGCACTGCAGAGAAGTAATTTGAGAGGACAGCAGGTCACCAAATGAGCATGACTCAGTCAGTATGATCCTATGGCACAAAAACCATTTGTCCTTTGCTGTCAGGATATATATTGTCCAATAGGGAAGAACGTTCCTTGACGAAAACAATAGGCCACTGCTAGAGAAGGAACACGGAGCACTGCTACACAACAGCATCCCACAATCAGATGCTTTTTGATCTGAACAGCAGAGAATACCTTCCTAGATTCAGTTTTAGAAACTGGGAGTGTGGATTCCTTAAAAATGCAAAGGAACGGAGTCATGAAATCATATTTTCGGAAGAGATCATTTAGGTTACTGAATCTAAGCTCCTGTTCAGTGTAGAAATCCAAAGTAAAACAATCCAGACTATCCAGTTTCTGTTTAAACATATCCACCATTGGAAACCCAATCTCTGTCTAAGTGGAGAGACAGCCTTTCCAGATTTGGAAAGGTTTTCCTAACAGCCAGGTAAAGACTGCCTTCTGGAATAAATATATCATTCTATTATGGAGTTCTGAGTCCTCCCTGAGCTTGGTTGGTTGCTTGAAAACCTTTCATTACCCAATTAGATAATAACATCAGTGTAGGAAAATGTGGGATTTGCCCCCACCCAAACTGGCAGGGCAAGCTACTACATATAAACAGATAGCAAGTGAGATGTTATTTATATGGATAATGAAATGTCTTCAGACAAACAACCAAGCTGTGAAAGCACTCCAGTTCAATCCTGAGCTACAGACATTTTCTTTCCTGGATATTATTCTATGTTCTGCACATTGAGATTATACAGAGGAAAAGGTAGGTGCGGTTGGCCTTCTTGGTGGGGATTTAAAGTAATTAACTTGAGCTGGAGTTTCAAAAATAGGATTAATATTTCTGATGTATTCAGCAGGTTCTGACCAGTTCTGGGCAACCGGTAGCAGAAATTTTGAGTACTTCGGAGAACTGGTAAATACCACCTCTGAGTGGCCCCACCCCTATCTATTCTCTGCCTCCCCAGTCCCAGCTGATCGGGAGGAAATGGGGATTTTGCAGTATCCTTCTCCTGCCACGCCCACCAAGCCATGCCCACCAAGCCATGCCACTCCACCAAGCCACACCCACAGAACCGATAGTAATAAATTTTGAATCCCACCACTGCTCTGCACTGTCCAGTATTTCTGTATCACTAACAATGTAGAAAACATTCAGAGCTGTAATGTAGCTCTGTAATGGTTCTATACTTCCCAAGGTGAGTGGACAGAAGACAGACTGGAATCAGCAGATCCTATATTTCAGTCCATGACATACCAAGTATTTCTTCCTCCTCCTATTTTCTCCACAACAACAATCCTGTTAGGTGACTTAGGCTGAGAGAGAGAATGACTGGCCCGAAGTCACCCAACTAGGTTTCATGACTAGAACACACAATTTCCTGGTTTCTAACCTGGCTTGGGAACTTTTCTATAATATTGATAATATTCTTCTATTTGGATTTGCCTCTTCAGTGAAGTAATGTCTGAATGGCATGCAACCTTTCTAGAGGGTGAACAACCAGTTGTACTGCGAAATGAACTTGCAAAGTGTTGCAGATTGAATAGAAAAGCTACAAAATCTCATGTGAATGCCCTAGGATTGGGTGGGTGGGGCAATGATGTTCATGATGATTCTCTTCGGCTTCTCTCCAGGATTTCACTCTGCCAATTTTTTTACCCCAGAACAACCACTCTATGGGCTAGTTTGACTGAGAATCAATGATGGCCACCTAGTGAGCTTTCATGACAGAGGGTGAATCTGAACTTCAATCTCTCTGATCCTACATCAATACCTTAACCACAACTGTTGAAGTTTACCAAGGTAAACTTCTTGTTGTGACCTGCCAGCGGCCAGCAGAGCTGGCAGCAGATTCAGACAGTGAGGAGATGGAGGAGGAACGTGGGCCAGTCCTGGAGTCTGGGGAAGGCTCGGACGATGGCTCTGAGTTGGAGGCAGAGAGGAGGCCAAGGCCATCTGGAAGTTCTTTGCTGCCTCTGGAGTTTCCAGAGTCTGACATCAGCCAGGCAGAAAAACAGTGTGAGCCTGTTCCCAGTGTGTGCATGCGCAGAGCTGCCAGGAGACAGGAACAATTAAGGAAACAGGGTCGACTTGGGAGTAAGGCTTGGAGATTATTGGCCCCTCCCATAAGACATAAAAGAGAAGCGAATGGGACGTGAGCTTTTGCAGGAAGCAATTAGTTCATCTGGCCGATTCAAGATTTGAAAATTCTGTTTGTGACTCTGTGCCAAGTTTGGCCTTGTCCTGCGTCTGGAAATTAGCCCTTTGGCAGCATTCCACATGAGATAGGTGGGTGTTGATAACCTTCCTCTGAAAGACTGTTTATCAAGCCTGTAAATGAAAGTAATTTACAGCTGTATGAATTAAAGAGGTTTGCCGGGACTAAGTTTGTGCTTTTGCTGTTTAATTTCTAAGGAAGCCTAGGTCAGAAAACTCTTTGAACCACCCATATCCCATCATAGTTAAGTGGCAACTTCTCTGTGTGCAACAGTAATTGTCACCCAATCTTGCAACCGGTGATCCGTCATCTCCAAAGTTAAATCACCCGCAGCCATGATTGACAGAACAATAAAAGCTTCCATTTCATGCTTGTACCTTTCAGCACCCCAGCCCTGAGTTGCTGAATTCATTTTCCAAATTAGGGACCCATGGCCCACGGCGCTATGTATTATCATCAGTGATGGGATCCTCCCGGTTCGGCCTGGTTCTCCCAAGCTGGTAGAGGTGACAATATAATGTCACCAAAATGGTTCTGCCCCCCTGCCCCACATGTCTCCCCCATGCCCCCCACCCCCCGCATTATTCTTACCTTTTATTTGGCCCCACCCCCAATCTATTGCTGCTTCCTGAGTCCCAGCTGATGGCTAGAGGGAAAAAACTCTTGCTGAGAGGCTTCAAAGGACCGCCCTACAGCTGATCAGTGTTAAAAGAAAACATATTAGTAGACCAGTGCCTGCAAAAATAAATGGGTAGACCGGTGCCTGCAAAAAATAAATGGGTAGATCGGTACAGCTCTGCAAGCGGTTAAAAGCCTGGTAGACCAGTACCTCTGCTAAATCCTAAATAATTGCCACATGACCATCAAGCCACACCCACAAAATAAGCCACACCCACAGAACCGGTAGTAAAAAACTTTAGAACCCACCCCTGGTTATCATCTGTCATTCACCTGCTATTTTCACCTAATCAAGCTGTTAATCCCACCAAACATACATTTGAGCTACTCAATGTAAACCAAAGACAGCCTTTAGTCATCTTTTCATGACATGATTGAACAAGTTTGCTTAACATCAAGAAGTTCAAGTGAGAGTAGAGGGCTTTGAATTTGTGGCTCCTAATCAACCATGAGCAATTTTTATCCTACCTTGTCTCTCTCTCAAGACTCCTTCCCAGCAATTGCAAAAAAAAAAAAAAAAAAAAGGTTGCTAAAAGGCAGGCAATGGTTTGAATAGTATTCTTTGAAATAGCAGCATGTTACTACCCAGTGCAAAATTTGCTGTCCAGCAGAGAGTTAGACACTCTCAAGTGGACTGAAATAAAAGTTCTTGATGATATCTAACTTTCTATGGGATAGGAGCCATTGCCTTAGTGCCATCACACTAAGCTATGGTTTATATTAATTGAACATGCTCAGTTTATATATACTACAGAGCAATAAGCGCGGTTTGCTAATTACAATGCCTTTGGTCAAATCCTAATGACAATTGATACTGTCATTAATCAAAACATTAGTAGCTAGAATGGACTAGCCATGTTCACATGGCACAAAAAGGACAAGCAAAAAGAAAAAAGAAAGAAAAAGATTTAAAAGCTGCGTAAAATTGAATAAGAACATTCAAAATAACTTCATATAAGATCATCTTAAACTGTTCTTGAAATTAATTTAATGATGAGTAATTGGTCACCCTTGGACAAATGTAATAAGAATCCTTAATTATAGTAGACAATTAATAGGAACTGTTATCGAATTTAAGAAGTCCATTCTTGTAAAACAAGTTCTAATATTTTAATTTAAACCCTTACGTGAAGAGAACCCCAAATTTCGGATGTGATTAAAAGTCCATGCGATGGTTGCAGTATATGCTTAAGCAAGATATTTACACTGACTAATTTAACAAAATTGATGCTAACTGTAAAAAAAAAAAGTCCTAAGTATATGCTTTGTTTTCTCGAGATGTGAATTGTTGACTTGTTCTGTTATCCTGGCTGCAGGGCAAGAAATAATAGTCAAGTTACAAAAAGGCAGTTGTTAGTATCTGGAAAAACATCCTAATGATAATGGCAATTTGATGGTGGAATACAGTTAGTTACCCACAGAGTTAGTGGGTATCTCTTCTCCAGATGGGTTTAAGCAAAGACCTGACAGCCATCTGTCAGGCCTGCTTTTGTATGGATTCCTGCACTGACCAGAAGGTTGAGTTTAATGGCCCAAACAGCCCATTTTAACGCTCTGATGGTACCACATCAATACATTAGGAGATCACGCTGTTTGCTGTAAAAACGAATGAACAAATGGGTAGATTTTGCAGTACAGAAAGCAGGGCATCCTGTTGGTGCTTTTCACTGACTGCCTGATTGATTGATTGATTGAGTTGAAGGAGAAATTCATTCATTCCCAGTATGTGTGAATACACTTTGTACCTAATGACTTTTAATGACTGCATACTTTAGTAGCATTCAACGGCTTGATGATTTTACTCATCTCATTGGACATATTGCTGCCACTGATAACCTGTTGTTATGTTTTATCACACTGCTGCTTTTTTATTTTTATGTCAGTGGTTTGAAAATGTGCATAAACTCCACATATATCCAGGGATAAGCTATGCTGAACACAGTAATTGGCCCAATAATATTCAACAACAGAGCCTTTTTTTAATATCACAAGAACATTATACGGTTCTTGAGAGATTTAAAGAGGAAAGTGATCTCATTTTCTTAATAGCTGAAGGGCTATCCTTCAGAAGATGGACATGTCTGCTCTGTGTTGGTCCAGACAGCAGAGCTAATACTAACTGAATGCCTGCTAGAAACAGAACAGTCACACCCAACATTGCCTTTATTTACAGAAGAGCCTCTGTAGGAGATAAAGATTCCTTCAAACTGAGCTCAACTTCTGGTGACTCAAGGATGTGTCTATGTAGTTTTCTCAGAAACGAGAGAACGTCTGATCAGATTGGCCAGAGTTCTAGAATTATGCAGAACTCTTTTGTTTGTTACTTTATTTTTTTCCCTTGGATTGCCCTATTTGTTTCCAGTCTCTGGCAATCTTACTTTTTCCACTTCTTTTTTGGGGGTGGGGGGTGGGGTGGGGGGGGTGGGGAGGGCTCATCCATTTCTTTCTCTCCCATGGAACTACCATATTAGGGTTGCAAAATTTCAGAATTGAGTGGCAACAACGGATTGAACTACAGTATTGTTTGCTGCTCTCTATTACCGCCCCCCACCTCAATGTTAGCATTTCTCTCTAATACTGTATGTCTCTTTTTAAAAAAAAAAATTTATTAATTAAAATAACATTACAAAAAACGTATACAATACTTCACCCTGTGCTGTACATAAGAAAGAAAGATTTGGTTCTTCGGATATATCCTCATGAACGCCAAAATCCACGTTCTCAGGGTACAGGTACCGAAGCATCCAATTTTCCCAGCGCATAGTCCACAAATGGTTTCCAAGTTTTCCAGAAAACATCTTCTTTAGAGTCGCCATTTCTAACTTTAATATCACATGTCATTTTATCGTTTAAGGCTAATTTCCACATTTCACAATACCATTCTTCTATTCTAAAATTCACCTCTAATTTCCAATATCTGGCTATTATAATTCTACCCATTATAATCATAATTCTAATCAATTCTTTCTCATATTTTGTTGGTTCTATTTCCTTAATTATCAACAGTAATATAGATTCTGGTCTCAATATTATTACTTTCCCCATCATTTCAAATATCATTTTCTCCAATTGTTGCCAAAACTTTTTAACTTTATCACATTTGTACCACATACATTCATAAGTCCCTAATTCCATATCACATCTCCAACATTGTTAATTTTGTTATCTATCAATGACAGTCTTAATGGAGTCAAATACCATTTCCAAACAACCTTATAATTATGCTTTTTGATCTGGGTCTCAAAGAACCTGAAGAAAGGGCAGGAAGAAAGCAGGTGAAACAAAACAAATGCCTGAGTCCTGGGATACCTTCCAGGACTTTCTTCTTCTCTTCCAGCTGAAAGTATTTTGTGTTAAATTTATATTTACTGACAAAGAAATAAAGGGAGACTAGTGTAGATCTATTTCAAGCTGTTTAGCTCTCATCAGCTAGCCATACCCCTCTGGGATTCAAACCTGGGCTTGCCTGCATGTTAGACAGATGCATTAACCTCTAAGCCGCAGGTTCTCCTTGCTTTGTCAGCTTGAACCGGGGAGATTAAATGAGTTATATATCAAATTTATATTTGCTGGTAAAGAAAAAAAGGGAGACTTTATCAGCAAATATAAATTTGGTATAAAATGGTTTGTCATGAATGCAACTGCTTGAGGGCTCCTGGATTGGAGCTGAAAGGCGAAAGGGAAAGTTCTGAGGTTTTCACGGGTGTTTGCATGTAGGTCTTTGGTTATTCGGGTTTTCTCCCGCGTAAAATTGGAAGTGTCTTGGTGACGTTTCGATGAAGTCTCATTCGTCATCTTCAGGCTGGTGTTTTCGGCTTCATGCTTCTAGGAGCAAGACACTTCCAATTTTATGCAGGAGAAACCCGAATAACCAAAGACCTACATACATACATACATACATACATACATACATACATACATACATACATACATATATATTTGTTGAGTATATATTTAGCACTATTCCTAATTGTTACAAGGTTTTTAATTCGAGATCCATTGAATTGTAAAAAAAAGTCAACAATAGTACTGCTTTAGAATTAGAATAGAATAGAGCTAGAAGGGACCTTGGAGGTCTTCTAGTCCAGCCTCCTGCTCAAGCAGGAGAACCTATACCAGTGATGGCAAACCATTTAGACACTGAATGCCCAAACTATACATGTGTGCATGCCCAAACTGAAAGGTGCATGCATGCACAGACATGCGTAGACATGCTCGCATGCGCAGCAGAGACCCGAAGACCAGCTGGCCGGCAGGAGGCAGGGCATCCCAACACCGGCAGTGTGGCAAGAGTTAAGATCTTTTTCTTTCATGAGCTTCTGTTTTGTTGTTTGCAGGGAAACAGAGGCTCATGAAAGAAACGCCATGGAGATTCTGACCCGGGGCGATGGCGTGCATGCCAGCAGAGAGGGCTCTGTTTGCCACCTCTGGCATGCATGCCATAGGTTTGCCATCATGGACCTATACTATTTCAGATAAATGACGGTCTAGTCTCTTGTTAAAAGCCTCCAGTGATGGAGCGCCCACAAGTTCTGAAGGCAAGCTGTTCCACTCGTTAATTGTCCTCACCGTTAGGAAGTTTCTCCTTAATTTCTTTTTTTCATCAAATCCTCTTTAGGTTATTTGAATGGTTGTAAAAGCTGAGGTCAGCTAAACTATGGCTAGCATTTTTAACTCAGCATGGAATCTTAGAATTGTGGAGTCAAAAGGCACTACGAAAGTAATCAAGTCCAATGCTCTGCCATATGCAGGAAAGCCAATTACAACATCCACAAGAGATGGCTGTCCCAATTTCTTCTTAAAAGCATCCAGAGATTGAGAACCCATATCCTCCCCAGGTAGAATTCCATTGTTGCACAGTTCTTAACCATTAGGTTGTGTGTGTGTGTGTGTGTGTGTGTGTGTGTGTGTGTGTGTGTGTGTATTTGAACGAAATCCACAACATACCTTTGTTTTTGGTATAATACTTAACAAATGCCTTGCTTTGCAATACAAAATCTGCTCCCAATTGTGGTCATAATTTAAAGACGAGGTGTAGCCCAGGCTAGAAACCAAACCAAAGCCAGCTGCTCATTTTCTCTCAACCCAAGAAAGGAAGCAATGGCAAACCACTTCCAAAAACCTTTGCCTAGAAAAATTATAAGGATTAAACTAGGCAATCACTAGGAGTCAAAACAGACTCAAAGGTACACCAAGACAAAAAACACCTCTCATCTCCATTTAAAATATAGGGCTTCTTTTTTCATAAGCCTAAGAAATTCCCCAAATTTCTCTTCCCATTGCAACTTGCTCTTTGCAGAAAATTGCCTGAATGAAGAGATTTGTAAATTTCAAGAGCTTGCACATTTGTGCAACTTTTCATTAGTTGGCCTCATGCTGCTGTTGTTCTGATATGAATTTTGTTACAAAAGTATCTGATATGCAGTCAGTTGTTGTTAGAAAATAGTTCCAAATCTATCTATCCATCTATCAGGATTATTATTAAAATGCACATTTCCTGCTGTATTCAGAAAATAGTCTTAACATTTCTTTCCCTGGGGGTGAGCAAAGAACATTGCTGTTTTACGCATGCTGCTTTACACAATGTTCACTTCAAAGCTTTGGCAGCAGAGAGGTAGGATTATGAAGAGTTTATACGTAATCTGTGGATTATCAGAAGAATTTCCTTGCTTCTAGGCAGGGAGCACTTTTTTTCAGTCTTCTGTCAAAAGGTCCTGAACCTAGTTGGGAGTCATTGTTCTCTTATTCAATGAAACACAGAAGAGAAGTTTCACAAAAGACAGAGAGAGACAGGGAGACACAGAGAGAGAAATGAAAAGAGCAGATTCTCATGAATACTCAACACAATTTAGTCTTTTTAACAGTCTTGGTGGAAGGATTGCCTGGGGCTATTCTGCTAGATTAAGTGAATGTATAATTGCATAGCACTTTCTTCCTGGATTGTTATACAATGAAACAAGCTGGGAGGGGAGGCATCTTCCACTCCTCAATACCTTTCCCTAACAGCAGATACAATTCATCCATTGAATGTTAGTCTTTGCACAGCTTGTTCACAGGTTCCTTGTATTTGCATAATGCTGACATCTCTCTTACCCTTCAAATCCACCTACACAATGCTATCTAAAATTTGAGGGCTTAATTTTGGAATCCCCAAACCAGATTCAGCTGACCGAAAGGCAGAGCTTGATGTTCCAGTTGTCAACATTGTAATCACACAGGTGTGGAGAAAGAGATACCTGTAGGACGCTATAAAAGGGGTCTGTATGTTCATGAGTAGAAGAGTCATGTTGGGTCTTTTGCAATTGAAAAGGTCTGCTTGATCAAACCCAAATCTGGTAGCCCTGTGGCCTCTTATTTTAGGCTGCCTAATTCCCAGGTAGCTCTGGGCATTTTATACTATTAAAAAATTAAAAACAATAAGATATTAATGTGAAGATAATTCCTTTTCTCCCTGGAATACAGAGGTATACTATGCATAATAAAGTTCAGTTTATCTATTAAACCTAATATTCATAGAACACTCCTACAAAAGTATGGATAGTTCCATTTTAAGGCAATCTGCAGACTTATTTCCAACAAAATATAAATAATAAACTCCTAGGGACTAATCTCTTTTGCGTCTGTTTTATATATGCCATTGCCAGTGTAATTTACAATATCTTATTATCTAGTGATAATGTGTGATAAGTATTTGTGTACTAGGGGTGTGCGATTCTTCAGAGTAGTTTCTAAAAAGGTGATTTGGAATATATGAGGTTCCCCTTTTAAAGCAGCTGCTCTGTTTCCTGGATTACACAGCAGTTGCAGACAGGGGCTATGTTTGGGTCTAAGGTGGTTCAAGCAGTAGCAGGTTTCAAAAATTTTTTACTACTGGTTCTGTGGGTGTGGGTTGGTGGGCATGACATGGCTTGGTAGGCATGGCTTGGTAGGCGTGGCAGGAGAAGGATACTGTAAACTGTCCATTCCCATCCCAATCCAGGGGAAGATTACTGCAAATTCCCCATTTCCTCCTGATCAGCTGGGACTTGGGAGGCAGAGAATAGATGGGGGCGGGGCCAGTCAGAATTTTTACTACCCGTTCTCCGAACTACTCAAAATTTCCACTACTGGTTCTCCAGAACTGGTCAGAACCTGCCGAAACCCACCTCTGGCTTCAAGCATCTTTTTTCAAATATTCCCAAAATTTTGCACAATGTGTGTGTTCATATGCATGTATAAAAGGAGAAAAAGGAGAACCACACAGTCTTTTGCTCCTGAATAGCTGTAGCTAGATAAATATAGATGTAAGCCACTCATGTAAGCTTATCATAGGGCTACCGTTGGGTAGCCAATAAATTTTATAAAATAAATAAATAAATAAATAGACAGCATTTAAGAGCTCAGTTTGGACTGTAACATGATGATCCAGAAGAAAATGATATGTAGATAAAAATGCCAAATCCAGTCTGAACGTAGGGTTGTGACAAATAATCTATGCTGGTTAAGGAGGATGGGATTTATAGCCTGACACATCTGGGTACTTATTATTAACTTTTCAAAATACAAAAGTGCAAAAAAAAAATTTCATGTAATGTTTATCCTAATAAGTAATTTTATAGAGTTTGAATTAGAAATATATATTAGCCAACAAATTTAAGAATGCAACGTTTTGGTTTAAACATTAAATACTTATAATTAACCACTTTTGAAAAATATTTGACCATGGGAGTAGATTTCTAGATAAAACCAATTGTTATGCAAACACAGTAATTCAATATGATGAGTTATAAAGCTCCCTAATAGGATAAATGTACCTTTATTTTTTATTTTTTTGGAGTCATGCTGTTTTATAAAGACATTAATAGACTTGCTTTGAACGTACATTTACATATATTTATAAAGCAGTGCCTTTTAGGCACGAATAAATCCTTGTATTCCCACAATACTCTTAATCAAATCAAACACTTGAGATATATTTGCCCAGCATGGTAACCTCCATTAGGGCTTAAAGCGTGCGCGCGCCCACACACACACACAGAGGGAGATAAGCTTAAGATTCAGTGTTTGTGCAACCCCAGAATAATAAATTAATTCAGTAAGCAGATCATATGAACAAGCCAGTATATAGCATCTTTCTTATTTTGTGCTCACATTTTTTCTCAGTACTGCAGAAACAAACCTGAGCAGAAAAATGACAAATGATGAAGCAAAACACATATCTCAGTTCTTTGTTTGCTTTCAGTTCACTTCAAAGGATGTGAAGTATGTCTTCACTTCTGATAGTCCTCCTGTATATATGTGGAATTTTAACAGCAGGTGATGGGTGCCCTTACAAAATGGCTTCTGGGGGATATGGGGGCAAGAGACTTCACTGTTCACAAAATGGCTGCACATGAAGTAAACCAGTGGGTTTATTTCCTGTCATCTTCTGAAATCCCTGAAGATGGTTGTTCTCACCCACATCTTACTTTGGGTGATTTCTTTCTGAGGAGGTGGGCATAGTCCCAAACAATATACTTTCGAAGTAACCATCAACTTTTTTATTTTCTAAAAAATTCTGTATTTCATGTGGAACCAGAAGCATTTTTGTAACTAGAGGTGATGCTGGAAGATAGTTCTTAACTTAGTAACATGCCAGTTTCTTTATTATTTTCATGTTTTAATGAAAAGAATAAAAGCCAGAGAACAAGATGCCTTGCAAGGATCTAGGAAGGTGGCTGTTGGTGTGGTGGTGCCAATGATAGCACATCGCCAAGCTTTTTCTTACTGGAAATAACCATTCTCTAATTTCTTCTCATGTAGCTTCCAACGTGACATCATGAGGATGCTATTGTGGGGGATCTTGTCATTCTGCTTGCTGGCCTATGCTCACGATGACTGCCGGAAGGACTGCCTGAACTGCCACAGATATCTGTACAGCCACCAAGATGACTTCAGTCTTCTGGTGAGTAATCCCAGCAATTATCTTTGCATATATGTTCATGTTCTGTGTGTGTCTTACCTGCTGTGCAAGCTTTTTTGAAATGCAGCTAGTTTGGTCTCAGTACACATTCTCTCCCTCCCTCCCCCCCAAAATCCCAAAGACTCTTCCAAACATGGATGTCATCCTGATAGCAAGGTAAGATAAGTCTCTTCCTCATCATTGACCAAATGACATTGTAACTGGGTGCTTTTGACTGTGGTAATTCTAAAATATCCCTGTGTTCTTCTATCCACCAACAAAGAAATGTTCTTTCAAATCAGTTTTGCCTCCTGGTGACTAAATGAAGACATTCATGCAGTTTTCTTGGCAAGATTTTGGACATGGTTTGCCATTGCCTACTTCCTAGGGCTACGAGACCATTGGGTCACCCAGTTGCTTTGTGCCTAAGGCAGAACTAGAACTCACAGTCTCCCAGATTCTAATATGGTGCCTTCGCCACTACAGCCAACTAGTTTTTATGTGGTCAACAAACCACAGTGGCATCAAAATGGCAACAACTTGCAACGTGACATTCTCATACAGGTTGACCATCTGACATAGATATGTAAGTTACCTTGTTCGCATAATGCCATCGTCAGAGCCTTCTCATTGGTATCCTATCTTGTCCTCCCATCACCCTTGATTTTCACTCTGGCATTATTTGAGCTAATGTTTTCCTGCATAATAGCTGCCATTGGTGCAGGAAGGCACTAAATAAATCCAACAGGAAAGCTCAAAAACCTGTAACTTTTCTCCCCTGGTCCCTTTGCTTACACTCTTAACCTCACACCCTGCTTTTATTAATTTCCACCACAGATGTTTCCCATAAGGATCCAGCTTATTGGGGAAGACATTGCTGGAGAAGTAGGTATAGCAGTGTAACTTTTCCAACAGAGTAAATAAAGGGATTTATCTAAATGCATATTTAATTCTCCCAATAAGATAAATCAATTCAGTCAGCCTCCTGTCTGGAAAGTTAAAGAGCTAAATGTATTTCTCTTTATTACATCTTTTTCTTCAATTGTGCAATGGCAGTAGTATTTTGGCAAAGGTGCTTTCTTTCTTTGTTATTATGATCACTCTTCCTTTTTGATGCTCATTGATTTCTATTCCCTGTTTTGGCAATAGCAATAGCACTTAGATTTCATAGCGCTTTACAGTCCTCTCTAAGTGGTTTACAGAGTCAGCACATTACCCCCAACACTCTTGGGCCCTCATTTTACTGACTTCAGAAAGAAGGAAGGCTGAGTTAACTTTGAGCCAGTCAGGATTGAATTCCTGGCTGTGGGCAGAGTTAGCCTACAATACAGCATTCTAACCAGTGCGCCATCACAGCTCATATTAAATAGAGCTCAAAAGATGGATTTCATTTCAGAAATAGTTTTATTCACATCACCACCTGTGCCACCTAAAAATGCATTCTAGTAGGAGAATTTGCACTTTCTGGGTACAGAGTAAACCTAATAGAAGCCTCTTTCCCCTTCTCATCATCTATTTAAAAAAATCAATGGAGGGCACAAGGTTAAGAATTTAAGAAGAACCCTGCTAAATTAGGCTAGGTTTCTGTAAAGTTGTTTTTTTAAAAATGTGGCTCCAAGGACCATAGGGGATGTCACTGAAGGGATATGGTCAATATTATTCACCTTTTCTAGAGGGATCGTAGAATCATGAGTGGTTAGAATGCAGTATTGCAGGCTAATTTAGCTCACTGCCAGAAGTTCGATCCCCACCAGCTCAAGGTTGACTCAGCTTTCCATCCTTCCGAAGTCAGTAAAATGAGGATCCATGAGATTGTTGGGGGCAATATGCTGACTCTGTAAACTTCATTTCAATTCAATTCAATTCAATTCAATTCAATTCATCACATTTCTATGCCGCCCAACTCTCAAGAGACTCTGGGAGGGCTTAGAGAGGGCTGTTAAGCACTATGAAGTGGTGTATAAGAGCCTTGGTGATGCAGCAGACTAAAGTGCTGTTAACTAGCTGCCTGCAATTACTGCGAGTTCAAATGTCACCAGGCTCAAGGCTGACTCGGCCTTCCATCCTTCCGAGGTAGATAAAATGAGGACCCAGATTGTGGGGGCAATAAGATGACTTTGTATAAAAAAAGAACACCACTTGGGGGGGGGGGGCAAAAGCCCTACTAAGCAGGTATATACAAAAGTATGAAAGCTAATGCTTAACTCATTGTAAGCCTTGAGTCTCCGGAGAAGGGTGGCATATAAATCGAACCAATAAATAAATAATAAAGTCTAAGTGATATTGCTACTACTATCCTGATTCATAGAAGTAGAAGGGGATTCAGGCAATCAAACCCCATTTTCTATCCAATATGGGAATCCCCCTCTATGAATATTGGCCTCATTGTGAAACTACTCTTTTTAAGAAAAAGTTTAATATTCAATTGGAATCTGGTTTCCTATAACTTAAATCCTTTATTCCATGTGTCCTGTGTTCAGAAATGATGGAGAAGAGATCTTGACATTCTATTGTGCAGCATTCTTTCACCTATCAAGATCATTTTGAATTCTATTTCTATCTTCTACAGCAGCGTAGTACCTTCTCTAAGATCCTCTCGGGGGTTCATGAAGTCAAAATTATTTGCCAGCCTTGAAAGCCAATATAATATTAAAATCCTATCAAACAGTTGTGAGAAGTGATAGCAAATGTGTCCGTTTTAATTTTTAATGTAGTAAATATTGATAAATATAACTCATACGAACAAAAGCTCCTTGGGAGTTCTCTATATTTTTTAAAAGTGGGAAAGAGTCTTGAGAGAGAAAAAGTTTAAGAAACGCTATTCTATGATATTAATTGCCTACCCAATGTTGTATCATAAAATTGGATAAGCACTCCCTCCACTTTGTCATCAAAGTTAAATAATGTTCATCGTTAAACTTGTTTGTTAGTCTATATTAGCCACCAAATCCATAATTTGCAAGATGAGTGAATGGTTGGACACACGGACAGTCAGGCAGATATTGTGTGCCTTTAGCAAGTGGCTTGAGATATGACAACCATGATTGTTCTTTTGGTTCATTACTTGTGGTCCAGGCAAAATCAGTAAAATGTAAGAATGTTGTCATTATGCTGTTCTCAACATTAGAAAAGGTAACCTTTCATCTGTAACTTCAATTGCTAATTTTCTATCTACTGACATGGCTGGGCAGTTTAAGAGTCAGAATGAATGAATAAAACTGGCTAACTAGACCCGCCTCCATCTTGCTGGCTGGAGAACCTCTGTACAATTAGAAAATGCAATTGACAGATCATTAATATTCATTTGAATAGCCTTTCCGCTCTGTGCCATGACGCATGGCCTCCTCATTATACAGCAATAACAAATTTCCATAATTGGCTCCACCTTGAGTCAACTTCCAAGGGCATTGCAGAAGGAACAGACCTTTTGCAAGCTGTCCCCAAGAGAGTAAAGACACGAGGATCATGTTAGATGAGGTGGAAACAACTGGTTTTTCTTGATGTGAATATAGATAATGATCAGTAGATTACAGGAGCCAAATAGATCTTAAGACAGTTTCATACAGGCTCTCTGAAAGCCCACCACTGCCAAGAGGGATTTTTTTCTAGGTAATCTTAGAAAATGCTATTATTTCAATTGCACCTTCTTTGAGCTGTCAGACCTTCTATTCAGCCTTTTGGTGCTTGGGTCCACACAGGGGTGAAATGCTCACGGTTTGGACTGGATCACCCGATCCGGTAGCGATGGCTGCAGGTGGTTCGGAGAACTGGTAGCAAAAATCCTTGCCCCCACCCCCCCATGCCCAGCTGAGTGGCGCGATCATCAGAAGCTTTTTTTTAATTTTTAAAAGCATTTTTTCTACAACCTCTTCGGTTGAAAAAATGCTTTTAAAAGTAAAAAAAAAAAGCCTCTGATGATCGCATGGCTCAGCTGGGATCGTCAGAAGCTTTTAAAAGCATTTTTTCTACAACCTCCTCAGCCAAAGAGGTTGTAAAAAAAATGTTTTTAAAAGAAAAAAAGCCTCTGAAGATCAGGCAACTCAGCTGGGATTGTCAGAGGCTTTTAAAAGCATTTTTTAACAACCTCTTCGGCCATACCCTGCCCCAGCTCAACAAATGGGAAAAACTTCACAAAACATCACGTGACAGCAACGTGACGCCACAAGTTTGACACCCGTGATAATCATATAGAGGGGAGTGGGCTGAAATGAGAGGATAGGGATCTCTCCCAGTGATCCTCACAACCCTTTTAACAATTGGATTGCTTCTGAAGACCTGTGTAGTGCTCTTCTGGAAGAGCCCAAAATCCTATAAGAACATCCTAGTCATTCTGCGTATGTGGCATTGGGGCATGGCATAAGGCAGGATAAAGAGTTCCTGGGGTGGACATGGGTATAATTTACATAGTTGTGAATGAAGAACTTGAAATCCTGAAGATACTTCCAAATGACGATGTTCGTGCTGATTTAAAAGCAGCTCCTAATTTCTGTCACCCTATGATGCCAACAGAATGAAAAGCTTCTTTGCAAGCTTCTGCAAGGCTTTGAAATGTTTTCTTCTTTTAAAAGGAACTGTAACCCACCTCCGATTCCTAACAAGACCTTTAAGGGGAATTCATTGGCTTGATAATTTCTACCCTTCAATAGTCCTGATGAAATAAAGTGGGTGAGGTTGACAGATTGGTCAGTTTCCTCCTTTCCTTTGACAAAGGACCTGTAATTACAAAGGGGGACAGGTTGCTTTGCTTGTTCTTTCCCTTTTTATAAATCTCTTTTTCTCTTTCTCCAATCCTTTATCTGAGGCAGCTCAGGTTCAGGAAGTGATAGTCTTTCCTCTTTGTTTGACTCCAAGAAGTAAAGACAATGGCTGATAATTTTCAACTCTATCTGAGAGATCACCAAGTGAAAAAGATTGCGAGCCACAAATGCCCTCAGTTATTGACATTCACTCAAGTGGTGACACTCACTACGTACTCCGGAAAATCCCAGTTCAAAAATAAGGCCTGTTATTTCTCATGATGGGGATAGAGAAGACCTTTTCTGACTCTAACCATAGCGTTCCAGCATCTTCTCACTACAGAGCTAATTCATCACAAATAGTCATTTAAAGAGGTTGTTAGTATCTAACGGAAAGCAATTATGAGATGGCAACCAGGGCTGATACTTCCCTTTCGTTCAAAGGGAATTGAATTCACAGTAAGAGGTTATTAAAAGCCAAGTGGGATCAATCCCACTTTCTTTTTTCATGCCCAGATTGCTAAACCTTTACAATCATGCTAGTATTTCTAAAAGCAATTGTTTTCTCTGTTAGCAGTTGGGTTAGCTGCCTTTTAACAGTACACAAGTTATTGTTTTCATCATGTTATGGGGTTGTTGGGGTCTTTTTGGTACATCTACAGACATGAGTTTAGACAAACAGCCTGTCCAGAGTGGCAGAAAATCCTGGGATTTGATTTGATGCACTCATTTATAAGAATATCTATAGTGTTTTTGCATAACTTGGTTAAAAGTCCTTGTGAAATTGGTGGTATATACATAATGAATATAAGTAAATTTATTTTTAAAAATAACAATGCAACATCTATCATTTGATAATACATTTTTTGAACATAGATGCTTGTGAGTTCTCTAGAATTCTTTATTGGGCAAAATGGTACAAAGACCAGAAGCCCTATTTTTGTTTTAGAGAGATAATAAGCATTCCAGGTATGAATGTTTATGTTTGAACCCTTGGAGAACTAGTACCAAAGAAAATACAGAGACTAATGGAGAGTAGTTTCAGTGTGGAGGGGTTGATTCCAAGAAACAGAAAGAACAAGAAATGTTCTCTAACCCATAGCCAGGACCAGGTACAATCGGTATTCAATAATGTTTTATAGGAGCTCACACTTGAACATTGGTTTCTAATGGCTGCAAAAGTTACCATAGTTTAGTCTTTCAAGATACTTCCTTAGGAAACCAATGCCAATGGTGACAAGTAGAGTCTACCACCTCATCATTCCTCTGAATTAAATGTTTCATCTCTTCAAACTTTTAAGAAAGAATAAAAACTATTTAATTCAGATTAGATATCCTGCATCTATTCTTCAGAGCCGTGAAGACACAGTGGTTAGAATGCAGTATTGCAGGCTGACTCTGCCCACTGCCAGGAGTTCAATCCTGACTAGCTCAAGGTTGACTCATCCTTCCATCCTTCCAAGATTGGTAAAATGAGGACCCAGATGTTGGGAGCAATATGCTGACTCTGTAAACTGCTTAGAAAGGGTTGTAAAGCACTATGAAGCAGTACAAATGCAATGCTATTGCTGGACTACAGTTTCCAAAACCCCATATGCCTGGGCACATAGCTAGATTTGAAAATTCTTGAAGGCATCCTGGGGTGGCTATTCTTATTAATAATCACCATCAGAGAACAGACTCCTAATTTCTGATAGATCTGGTGATTCAACAGCAACACAGCCTGAGCATCTGGCTTCTAAGAACTCTGCATATAGATTTTCCCCATGATTAAATCCATAGAAGAATGAGCAGGACTAAGTCAAAAACAACAATTTTAGAAGATTGGACCAGAAAAAGAAACCCAAAAGCTGTAGCATATTGAAAGATTGATGGCTCACCAAGCTCCTAGGAAGCAATTGAACAATTCAATTTTGAATGTGAATTTTGATCAGTCTTCAATGGCCACTATTCATATAGTTTGAAATTGTCTTCTGTTTCTACTACTACTACTACTAGATTACCACTATCAGTCAGATCATGAGTGAATTCACTGCAAAGACCAAACCCAAACAGATGTCTTGACTTCTGAATTAGTCTGTAAACCTGTAGGATTTAAAGAAAGTCATAAAGAATTTCCAGAAAAGGAAATCAGAAGGAATATAACATATTTTAATTGCCTCTCTATTGCAGCCATGGATTCTGAAACTCACTTTTTGTAAATTAAGCTATATGCCTAACAAAAAACAGCAACAGGATTATTTTAAAACATAATTTACTGTAATACACCTTTTTGACTTTCTTCAGCTTCAAACTGAACCTGGCCGCAGCCATCTTTCTGTTCCTCAGTTGTCACACAGAGGGGGAAGGGGGTTGGAATGCATTATTAGACACAACAAAGAGCTTTCTCATGAGAACCAAGGTCACCTCTACTGGCAAAAGATAAGATCAAGGAAGGAGTGCCTGAAGAGCCTGCCAATTAACCCAACTGACCAACATTACCTGTGACACTTGGGGGTGAGGTTATTTCCTAGTTTAATTATATTGAAACAACAGGAAAGTTTTAGATTTGGTTTTCCTTTGAAGCTGTGCTGATATGATGTACTCATTAAAGAGGACCTTTGAGAAGGAGCCAAGTCTCAGAGTTCTGATTTGCTTGAGTTTAGTAATCAGAGCCCTGACACAAAGATTATGATTTGTACCTTTCCTTACATTCAAAAAATGAGGCATATTACTAACTGTCCTTGTTTCCTCCCTACAGATCTGTGTTATGGAGTGTGAAGGGAAACTGTTTTCCAGTGCTACCTGGGGACTTTGCAATAAAGCCATCAGCAGAAAAAGTTCTTTGTCCCTAGACCATAGTAGCCTGGAAGAAATGAAATGGCCACTGGAGATGTGGGATGGCAGCCTGAAAGGAGGCAGAAGTAACCTGAAACATCACGGTGACCTGACCAGAATGGTGGATCTTAGTGATGGAGAAGATAAGCAAGTGTCCAAATTGAGTGGTCTCATCCGTCAACCAAAGGCAGAAGATGACACTAATGATGGAAGCCAAACTCCACTTGAGGATTTACAGGATCAGCTCAAGATTCCCAAGAGGGTGGGCGATTTCCTGAGGGGCCCATTCAACTATGGGCAGATGGAAGAACCTGAGGTGCAAGCGCTCCAAAAACGATTTGGAGGCTTCATTGGTGTTCGGAAATCAGCCCGGAAGTGGCACAACCAGAAAAGGTTCAGTGAATTCCTGAAGCAGTATCTGGGGATGTCCCCACGTTCCGTTGAGTACGATGGCTTGGCTGATGACCTGAAGGAACCAAATGAGATTTAAACAAATGGACTTTTCCTGGATTGTTGTCGTTGTTGTCGTTGTCATTTCCTTCTCAGATTATAAACATGTTGTGAATTGATTTCAGAGCTGCCATGGCTAAAGAAGCCAACCCCATTCGTACTATTCTGCTTTGTCAATGATCAGCCAACCAGTCTTAGCATTGGAAGGGAATTTCAATTTTCTTTGAAATAAAATTCAGAATCGCTTTGTGTAATAATATTTCACAATTTTTACATTTGTATGAATAAAATTTAAAAATCTACATTTAGTATGGATAACACGCTAGAGAGCAGGTAATGGTAACGCTTTCCTTCTATTATATTACCTTTCTATGTTTAGGAAAATCATTTTCATCGGGGAAGTGGGCTTTCAAAAATGCAGCCGACTTCATTCTCACCAGCAGTTTCCACGGATCCAATTCAGAATCCTACCAGCTTGTTCCTTAGAAAGAAGACCAAGTTTTGCTTCTGTGCATTTGTCCCTGGGGTGTTTTTCACCACATAGGAAGACTGGATACGAAACCAGATTCTAATTCCTGGTTTATGACTTACAGGGTTTTTTTAGAACTGAGATTTAACTAGAATTAAAAAAAACAACAACAATCCCTGATATGCTTCCCATTGGGGTTGACATCTTTGATGTGGCAGTGCTATGGTATTTGTGGTAGTTTCCCATTTTCTTTCTCTCTCCATGGCATGTATTTTGTCAAGCCTGCTGTCTCCATGCTGTCATTTTCAAAGATGTGTTTTATTAATTGCCAGGACCAGGAGCAAGTGAATTCCTCTTCACTGCTGCCTGCTTAAAATTTTCAGATAAGACGCATGATCGATAAAGAAATGATGTAGCTGGCTTGGGTATTTTTCTTCTGTTAATTATTGAATGTTAAATATCTAAAAAGGGAAACAAATTCTGTCCTTTTTGATTTCAGGCACAAAGATTTCTCCATTAAACTTGTACATAGCAAAAAGAAAAAGAAAAGATTAATAAATTAGTTTTCTATTTCTACTGTAGCATTGTGATCGACACACTTTCAATGGCTACATGCTTTCTCATCATCACTTAAAGCTCCACTTAACATACGAGTTTCCAATGCTAAAATCCAGGTCATATTTAGTTTGCAAAAAAATCTGGAGGACCACTAGAGTGTAGCAAAGAAACAGAGGAAAATATTGCGATTTGGAAGTCATCTAGGTTGTTGCAACCCATAACCAAAAAAAAAAAAAAAAAAAAGCTTTCCTTAACTTGATGCTCACCAAACACACTGGACTTCCAATACTCTACCTAGCAGAATGATGCTAATTAGGAATTCAATGAGATGTAGCCTTGCAAGTTTGAGGTCAGCAGTTTGTGGAAAGTTGCCAGAAAACCCTTTCACAGGTAGCATCCCTTTGAAGTCCAGCTCCCCATCATTTCTGAACAAAAAACAATTTTCAAGCCAACAAATTAAGCCTTAAGTCTGAGGAGCTGTCATTCTTACTTGGTAGTTTATTCTCTCTTTTCCTGATTGGATCCCATCCAGTGGTGGGTTTCACCGGTTCTGTGGGTGTGGCTTGGTGGGCGTGGCATGGCTTGGTGGGCATGGCTCAGTGGGTGTGGCAGGGGAAGGATACTGTAAAATCTCCATTCCCACCCCACTCCAGGGGAAGGTTACTGAAAAATCCCCATTTCCTCCCAATCAGCTGGGACTTGGGAGGCAGAGAATAGATGGGGGCCAGTCAGAATTTTTACTACTGGTTCTCTGAACTACTCAAAATTTCCACTACTGGTTCTCCAGAAGTGGTCAGAACCTGCTGAAACCCACCTCTGATCCCATCAATGATATCAGTTTGATTGCACCAGGAGCGGTTCTGATTAAATATTATGTGTGCAGGTAGACTGAACTTTTGTTAGCTCTTTAAAGTAGATCAGACAAGAAGCACGACAATGAATGTCTCTATTTTTATTGCAAGGTTGCATTAACAGAATCATGGAAGCATGAATGTGCCACTCCCAGCCCTTACTTTTCCTCTCCAAAAACTAGGCAGAGCCCATTCTGAGACACATTCTCCAGCCTACCCCACCTAACCCCAGCCTACCCTTCAAAATCCATTTATGGTTGTCTAGGCTGCAGCTCTTTTTCCTGTCTCCCAGGATCATCCCTACATACCATTATATCTCCTGTTCAATTTTGTCTTCAATTATGGTTTTTATTTACAAAGTAAATTGTCTGAGGTAAACCCATTTGCTAATGCAAATACTTATCATCGTGTAAAAGTTTCTTTATAGACAGGTCCATATTAAGATACTTCAATCCTCTGCTCTTTTCTGAGCTTTTACTTTAATATTCCATTATCTCCTCTTTCTTTTGTTTACAAGTATATTCCCACCCCAACTTTTTCATTGCCAAAATCCATCCCTCCTCCCACTCTCCCAACATATGCAGCTGCATCTGACAATACATATTAGTGTAGAACTTAATCTCTTCTGAGTCAAACCCAACATTCTACAGTAGCTCTATTTTCACAACATGCCTACCAGGGTTAATGAGGGAGCTAGGACATTATAGACATACTAAGAATGGATCAATTAACCTAGACAATTAATTCCCAAGGATTAGACATTGTAGGAGGAAGTGTTAGTCCATGGTGACAAAAAACAAAAACCTCAGGAGTTTGGTAGCACCTTTTCCAGCTAACAAAAGTTTCTGCCTTTGAATAAAATGTTAGCCTGAAAAGAGGCTAACAAAATTTCTCCCACAGATTAAAGTTAATTCAAAACAAGTTAAGTTACCACCATTCATTGATTGTCTTATGGGAACACTTAAGTCAAGTGAGAATTTTGTGGGCCCCAAATTATGATTTTTTTGACCCGGTTAAAGTAATTATGTACTAAAATACAGAGATTTGACTGAATTTGTGCTGACTGGCATGCTATGAGAACAGGATAGGACACCTACGTATAATTGGTTGCAATACAGTTATTACAACCCATTGAAAATTATGTTTTACTTCTCTGGAGTTCACTACAGACTATTGAAGTTAATAAGATTGTCATATGAAGTAGGCATGGCAAGGAGTGTATTTTCTAAGGTGGAAGGAGTTTGATTTATTTTAAATTATATGCATTGAAATTTATTACTCAAATAGATACTTTGTGACCCACTAACTGCTGTTAAATTAAAACTTTATTATTGGGCATATTCACTAGGGATGCTGGGAGCTGTAATTCAATAATATTTGGTATCTGGATAGCTACAGTTCTCCCTATTTAATTTACAATTATTCAGAACAAAAATTAAGGGAACATAGTCAAGGAAGCATGTGATTCTAGTTCTGAAACAGTTTGACTAGGTTTGTATAATTTGCTAGATTAGATTAAAATGGGGTTGGGTAAATTGAGGTAGTCGTCCATTATCTTCACATGTTGTATGAATCATATCAAGTTATAATATGGCTCGATTTTGCGGGGATGTAGCACATTATATGAATGCAACTGCTTTGCTTCTGCTCTACGGCTAAGTTAAGTCTTTCCAAAAGCAATAATGCATTCTTGCGGATCTCCTTGTTTCTAGCCAGCTGAAGAATTTGGGCTCACATTTTAAGTTGACTGAATAAGGAATAAATCCCATGGAACACAGAGGGACCTACTTCCAACTATAAATGGATTAAATTGTACCAGGCAGTTTTTCCCACCCTCTGCTATGAAAAGTTCAGTAAAACTAAATATCTGCAGGCTGCATCCATGCAATTTTCGTGTGCTCTCCTGGGTTGTTTATATAGAAAACTGCAACGAAAACATACCTTGGTTTTTTTTCAACTCCCATTTTCCCAACTAAGTCATGTAACATATCCAGGAGTCATTAAGTATTGCTTTCAGGTAGCTAAGCCTTCCAACCCCTGTAGATATACTCTTCTCCCGTTTGACAATCTAACACAGTACATTATTCTTAAAATGGCAGTGTAGGACTTCAATACTCAGAACGCTTGGCAATGAATTGGGTGGGAATTTTGAAAGTCATCAACCAGTATCTCTAGAGGACACCAAGCTGGAACGGATGATACCAGAGTGACTACTCGGTCTCATTGTGTTAAGATCTAATTTGCACAACAAAATAATATTTCTATAATAATATAATAAAAAATGTTATTTTAAAAATCCAGAAACTAGCAGGCATATAGCAGAAATAATTCTTATTGTGATATAGTGTGATGATTGCAAACCTAAACCAAATCTCTCTCTGTGTGTCTCTCTCTCTCACACACACATACATGCACACACACACACACCACAGAGAAGGGGTGTATATCCCATCAAGTTACCTGGACTAGCTAATCTTTCCACGATCATAAACGATATTCTGTGTTGCAATACATTGCTAACATCCTTTTTTTTTTAATCCCTTGGGGTTTGGAGAAAGGATTATATCCATCCCAGAGGAAATGGTCTATTACAAATGTCAAAAAAAGGACAAACCAAGATTAAAAACTCAATTTATAAAGAATTGGCAAATGTCCTCCTCACAGACATTTATTAGAAGTTATCTCCTGCAAGCAGACATGGTGGAATAATAGCAAGATGAGTTAAACATAACCTTTTCTCTTAGTCAATTCTTAAAATGGTGACTTACTGGAATCTGGTTGGAGTCATATCATCTACCCAGAGATGCAGAAGATAGTCCACTCCAAGGGAAGGACATTTGATGGTGAATAGTGCAATATTAATACCTTATAGCAAGGAATCAACAAAACCAACAATCTAGAAATTAGGGCAGAAGAAAAAATGAGTAGCTGATATACAAGCTACCAGTTTTTCATTTATTTGTCCACTTATGAGATACGTTAATATTATGCTCTACATTATGTTATGACATTTTGATTTTGTCCACAGCGGAATGTTTTATCAGGGTTTTTAATCAGTACTCCCTCGGAAGGTGTACAATTCCATCCCTCAGGGGTTTTTTTCCCCTGTTGTTTTCTTCCGTATACTTGTTTTTGCTTGTTTTCACACAGGGTACATTACATTTCTTTGGGTATGGCACTGAATGAAAGAGTTGAAGAGCACTGATAAACTCAATTTGTGGAGCCTTTACTATACTCCAGCTCAGGATCAGCTGGAGGTAGGAGGAGCAGGTATCAAAAAGTCAGATGGTGTCTTCAACCACGTAGTGAAATGCACATCCCTTTTTTAAATGTGTTGCAGAGTTTCAAAAGTGTGGTTACAGGCTTTCTCTTGACCCCTCTGCAAATACCCCTGTTCCTGCTCTTAATAGGAGCTGTTTATTCAATTAAGGGACATGGGTGGGGTGGGGGGGAGGAAGAGGCAGTGGACAAGTCCCATAGGCCTACAGGTTCAGATGAATGACTTTTCAGCTCCTCCCTCACCAATAAGAACACTACCCATATTCTGGTTATGCATGTGATATCTAGTTTACTTCACGATCTCTAAATAAATACCTCCAAAATGGGCCTTGGTTGTACTTTTTCCTAGGATGCTTAGATCTACTGAGATAAAGAAGCCAAGGAACCATGACTCTTCTTTCATTTCTGAAAACATGAAATCCACCTGGAGTTAAATTTACCTCCATTCTTAATAAAACAAAGTTTTCTTGGGAAGAGAATACCAAAAAGGTGAGTGATGGGAATTTACATTTATATTAATGAAATTGGAGATAATGTCAGATAGGAGATCAACTTTTTTAAAAGAATCAATGGAATCCAAATTGGATAGCTTTAGCAATTTATTCAGGGGATACAATCAGCTTCAGACAGTATAAAACTCTATTTCCTCTCACAAGGGAGAACTAAAAACTTTATGAAACTTAGCACTGGCACACTGTATTAATTGGTGCACTTAATTGTCAATTGATTCAATCCAAACCAGACAGCGTTTCAAAATATGCTTAATCTGGCTATTTAATTAAACCTTTCTAAATGCACACAATGCACTGAAACCTAAACTAACCAATAAGGAACAAGCTGTGTTGCCATAGTAAGCCTAATCAAGCCTCACATTCACCTAGCTTGTGTGACTGCATCCTTTGTGTCATGAATGGCTAAATCCAAACATACAATTTGAAGTATTCCAAAACATTAAAAAGATAATGTATATAGATCCTCCTCCCACGAAATTTAATCTGCTTCACTCCTCAGGAAGAAAGGAAGGAAGGAAGGAAGGGAAGGAAGGAAGGAAGGAAGGAAGGAAGGAAGGAAGGAAGGAAGGAAGGAAGGAAGGAAGGAAGGAAGGAAGGAAGGAATTTAGCTCTTGCTTGGACAATGGACTTGGCTACTGGAATATAGAACAAAGTTGTCAAAATCTCTTCATCTGAATTATTGTAGTAGACAGATAGAATTATTGCCAGAACAACTGGCAAATGGAGTTCTATTAGTAAAGTAAACAATCAATTATCTACCACAATATCTGTATTGGTAATTTAGAGCAAACTTCTCAGCCTCCTGTAATAACATTATTTGCCAACACAGACTAATCACAGAATTGCCTCTAATGGCCACACCCATTTTTCTTGAAGCAGTCCGACTGAATTTAGATTGACATTTTTCATCATAAAATATATTTAAAATTCAACCTGAGTCAGAGGACCTAACTGTCGAAACTTCTGTCTCACACACAGATTTTGTGCAGAAGGTAGTTCAAAGAACAATTAATCTTCATTACAGAAGCACAAAAATTCAACCCATGTAAAAAAAGATTCCCTCTCCCCCCCACAAGGATGGGAATCCTGCTGTTCCTCAGGGTTCAGGGAGAGAATTTGCTTGCAATTAGCAGCATCAGTCTGGGCCGACCTATGAGGTGAAAGGTCTGAACATGAGACTCAAAAAGGAGATGGCTGGACTGTGGGAAGCTCCAGATGGAACAAATTGTGGAACAACTTGCCTCCAGAAGTTGTGAATGCTCCAACAGTGAAAGTTTTTAAGAAGATTTTGAATAACCATTTGTCTGAAATGGTGTAGGGTTTCCTGCCTAAGCAGGGGGTTGGACTAGAACAGGGGTCTACAACCTTAGTAACTTTAAGACTTGTGGACTTCAACTCCCAGAATTCCTCAGTCAGCAAAGCCAAGGTTAGAGATCCCTGGACTAAAAGACCTCCAAGGCAGGGGAGAATCCAGCAGGTTCTGATAGGTTCTGAGAACCGGTAGTGGAAATTTTGAGTAGTTTGGAGAACGGGTAGCAGAAATTTTGAGTAGTTCAGAGAACTGGCAAATACCACCTATGGCTGGTCCCAGAGTGGAGTAGGAATGGAGATTTTGCAACATCCTTCCCCCAGGAGTGGGGAGGGAATGGGGATTTTGCAGTATCCTTCCCCTGCCACGGCCACCAAGCCACGCCCAAGCCTGGCCCACAGAACCGGTAATAAAAAAAATTGGATTTCACCACTGCTCCATGGTCCCCTCCAACTTTGTTATTCTATATGGATTGCAGATATCTCGATGTAACAAAATGATATGGCCTGCCAAAGGCACATGGAAAGGAATATCTCTAAAAATGCAGTTATTCTATCAGCACCACGCAAGGATCGTTTTATTCTGATCTTAGTGACGAAATATTCCTTTGTATGCACATAGTCCAAGTTTCTCATTAATGAAAGACAGATATAAAATGAACCCTTTCTGCTTGGAGAGCTACAGTATACCAGATGCAGCAGGGAAATCTGAGTTCCCTTTGGAGGAGATGAGCAGCTATATACTTCATTTAATTAATAAATAAATACACACAATGGACCAAGAATATCTTTTTAGCTTCTTAAATATTGTGCATGCCATAGAATAACTTTTGAGCCCAGGTGTCATTTGCCAACATCTTTTGAATCAGACAGAGTTATGAGGATTAGCACTCTGCTTTTAAGTAGAAAAGACAGTTAGGAACTCTGACAGTTAGAAACTTCTTTTGTTCAGAATTTCCTTCAACTAAACATATCCTGGCCTACAATACATAAAAAGTGGACTACAGAAGGACAGGTGTTCAGTGCCCCAAGCCAAGGACATCATATCATTATCTATTTTCAAACAGTCTTCTATTAACATATAATAAAGCCAATGGGCAAATGTGGATACATTATTCAGTGAGTTTAGCAGAATGCACAAAACATTGGTTGAAAGGCATTCCTCTGCAAAGTGGATTGTGCTATATCTTACAACTAGTACTTGTGTGTGTGTGTGTGTGTGTGTATAAAATTATTGTCAAAACAAAAATAGATACTACTGTAATTTTATAATGATTAGCAGGTACACAGACTTCATTATTCAGGGGCAATAAAAATGATAAACAACAATTTGAACTGCCTCATAATAAGGTGCTAAAAAGTATAGATTAGAATGCAGTGATGCAACCAGGGAAATGACATCACAAGGCAGGATCGGAACAGGCTGGGGGCAATGTCCTGTCACCTCAGAGTTGCTTTACATAACCAGCTTGCCTGCACCCATGAGAAGAACAGACTACAAGATACCTCAGTAACAACATCTCATCTACAACAGTTGAGCTGAAAAGAAGCCCATTCACCCGGCATTGTGCTAATTTCAAAGAACTTCAACCTCCAGGCATGCTAGTTACCTTTTTATTTTAAAAAAATATACCAGAATATTTATTAGTTTTAAGATAGGAACATTTCAATTCCCAGAACTCTGAATTTTGAATTCATATTAATGTTATATGTGTCAGGGTTCCAAATAACACCCCCCAACGAAAAAAAAACCTCAGGCTTGAGTTTCCTCAAAGTTACACTTTATTAGAGATGTCATATTGGCACATCTGGGAAAACCTGAATCTGAAAGTTTCCAGGTTTTCCCCACTCAAAGAAAGGAAAGTTCAAGTACCTGCCCAACATCCACAAGTCCATCACATGGTCCAATCAAAGCACCATACCAACTGGAGATGCCTCCCAGTTCCAGCCTTCCAGGTGCAGGGCAAGTTGTCTTCAACTCTCTGAGAAAGCAATGTTATTATGACTATATATCACCCATGCTCCATACAATCTCCCCTCCCAATTTCCCACAGAAGTAAATGTGGCAAGTCTGAAGCAGTGGTGGGTTGCCCCCGATTTGGTCCGGTTCTTGCAAACCGGTAGTAAAACCAGAAACAAGCTCCACCCGCCCATCTGGATGTCATCATAGACTATCGGCGCATTGCAAACCGGTAGTAAAGGTAAGTAGAGCCCACCCCTGGTCTGAAGGCCCAGTGCAAAAGATGGCTTCCAGGCCTGACAACATGAATCTATAGGTATGGGTCCTCTATAAACCCAGAATTCTGGGAGCTGAAGTCCACATATTGCCGTGGTTGAGAAACACTGTTCTAGGTAATGGCCTGGTGGACAGTTGCTTGGTCTATTCATTAACCTGGCCATTTTATCTCATCCCAACTGGAACAGCTGGAATTACATTGCCATGAAGTTGAGAGAAAACAACTCTTAAAAATAACAAATGGTTGTTTTTCAGCCATTCTTGAGAAAAACCATGTCTCTTTTGAATAGCTGCTTGTCAAAGTGGGCTCCAATAGTTTCTGGGTCCCTGGGCCA
Source organism: Masticophis lateralis (assembly GCA_030761175.1). Classification (NCBI taxonomy): domain Eukaryota; kingdom Metazoa; phylum Chordata; class Lepidosauria; order Squamata; family Colubridae; genus Masticophis; species Masticophis lateralis. Next base: position 28,178,015 of record JAUDYJ010000001.1, read on the forward strand.
AGCCTATTGGACTAAAATAATTTTATCAATGCTTCTCTTTCCATATCTTGGGGCCAGGAAAAGAAAAAAAAAATCCTTCACCTGCCACATTGCTGCATGCCATGGTGCAATTAAACACAGAGACAAAAGGTCAGTAAAAAATTGCAATTCCTATTTTTCCAATAACTTTATTGGCTTTAAAATAAAATATATGGGATGGCAAATCTAGGAAGGTTCAAAAAAGTTCTAGAAACATTTGAGCAGTAAGCTGAAATTTGAAGTTCAATAACTGGATAGGGAAAATGTAAGGTACAAGTATAGGATAGAGAAGGCCTAGTTTGACAGTGGTACCTATGAAAAAGATATCCTGGTTTACCACAATTTAAATATGAGTCAGCAGTGTGATGCAACGACTAAAAAGGCAAATGTTATTTTGGGGGGCATTAACAGGAATAAGGAATCCAGACTCTGGGAATTTCCTGTTCCACTTTACTCTGCCCTGGTCAGAGCCCGTTTGGCATATAGTATCCAGTTCTGAGCAACATAGTTCAAAAAGGGCAGTGATAACATGGAACAAGTTCAGAGGAGGGCTACCAAGATAGTGAAGGTTCTGGAAACCAAGCCCTGTGAGGAAAGATTAAAGGAACTGGATATATTTAGTGTATAGAAAAGATAACTGAGGGGAAATGTGATGGTAATCTTAAAAAACACCTGAAAAGCTATCTCCCTAAAGAGGAAGTAAACTTGTTCTGTATTGTCCAGAGCAGTGGATTTAAAGGTTTATACCACAATAAAGCAGGTTCAAACATGAAGAGGATCCTCCTGAGCCATCAGTGAAACAGGTTACTGTATCATGTGGTGGATTATTTATCACTAGGGAACTCCAAATAAAGCTGGATGGTCTAGTGCAAGGGTGTCAAACTCAAGGCCCACAGGCAAAATTCGGCCTGCGGGTGCTTAGAGGGTTGCTGGCAGAGAGTTGCAGGAGGCTGTCACAGCTGGAAATGAAGCTCTGTTTTCACAGGCAGAGGGTTGCAGGAGGTCGTTGCAGCCAGAAACGGAGCTCGCAAGGGCTGCATGCGGCCCTCCCAAGCACTGTTTTTGCTGGACCAGGAAAAGGATTGCAGGAAGCCATTGCGGCTGGCAGAGCGCTCAGGCCACCACAGTCTTCCCTGATATGAGTGACATTGAGCTGGCCACACCCTCTGGCCACACACACACACACACACACACACCTGAGGTCAAACACAACCCTGATGTAGCCCTCAATGAAATCAAGTTTGACACCCCTGATCTAGTGGATCCTGAACAGGTGGTTGAACTAAATGACTTCTATGGTCCCTTCCAATATTGTGATTGTATGATTCCACAGCAAAAGTATTTACTTGCTGCTTGGGATACCAGTACACATATATATGACAGTAGGTTTGGTCTCATAATAAAACCTATAATATTTAACAGAGAAAAATAGAGATCTGTTATTCTTAGATCAAATAAGGAGGTCTTGAAACCAGGCCCATCGCCATTAAACTTGGTATAGATTCCATCACTCTGATTTTTTTCCTTTTTTTAAAGTCTTGTTATTGTTTTTTAAAGGACAGAACATGATAAACACAATATATTCATATACTCTGTTTAACTTTGATAAGGTTAAAGGAGCTCCAGTCAGCTTACAATCAAGCTAAGTAGCCCTGAACCGATATATCTATTGACCAGATGGGATTTTTGTCATGGCTCAAAAGACAAAATTTTGTCCTGAGCTTTCAGAAGAGTTCCAGCAGAGAATCTGTACCAGACAGAGAAGTTCACAAGAAAAAAAGGAGTCATCATCATCAAGGCGTTTCAGGTGAGTCAAAGGTCTTTCAGGTGGAGTCAAAAGGATGTTCTGTCCATCCAGAGAACTTAAGCTGCAATCCTTTCTTTTAGGGAATAAGTCAATTAAACCGCATTAACTATTGGTAACAGTGCAAGCAAATTGCTTTCTCATAATCCCTTATTGCCCCAATTCAAAACCACCTGCTTTCTACCCTAACCCAGGTAAGTTATTTTGTCCCATTGGATGGAAAAAAACCCTTTAGCCCTGGCAGTACTAAAACAATAAGAACAAATTTTATAGCTTACTGTTTGCCATCCCTTCAAATTATTTAGAATCTGTTAGCCAGATTGATCATCTCACTTTATCTAATCATAGAGCTAGTCCAATAAACTATATTATTGCTGGACCTAACTAGTTTTAGCATTCACGAAACTCTTTTAAATATAAGCCTACTCTCATAATTTTATCTTTACATATTTTTTAAAAACCAATCTAGCTGAACAGAATAAAAATAAAAAGCGCAATAAAATGTGTTTATAACCTAGATAAAACCATCAGTCCGTATCTAAGTATCAGATCTCATATTTCACTAAGCCAAAATGCAATTTGCTGGATTTTGGCTTAGCATGTTGTAGAAACTGACCCTCTGTAAATCTTGATTTACAGCTTAGCAACTTGTATAATTCCCGATAAGTATAGTTATTTAATTAACTGTAGTTTACAATAATGTTGAGAATAGATCTAAAACGCAATTTATAGACTCATGAAGGTGTAAGCACTGAAAGATAATGGAATTGGCAACTTGTTATAGAGAGTCCTAAAGGTAGAGAAAAGCTTGAAATGAAAATCTCAATATTGAGACCAGTTCAGATAGGATAACATATATTTTGAGATCTCACTAGCTCCTCAAGACAGTGAATGGTAGCTAGTTATCTCCAAGAGGCAAAAATAGGGTTTCTAATAACCAGCTGAAGAGTCATTATAAATAATGCAGCACATTATGAGGAAATGATCAATATGATCAATATTTGCATGGTGTGATATACTTATAAATGCAGTTTCTTTTACTTATTTATTTCTTAAATTGATCTCTATAGCCACTCATCTCACAGTAGTGCTCAAGATATGGAATATAGGATTAAAAGCAACAAAATAAAAATAATACATAACAATTATAAAGAACAATAACACAATGATAGCACAATGGCACAGTGGGCAATCAAACTTGAGCCACATAACCACAGTCATGACAAAGAAATTAGAGCACAGGTGTCAAACTCACCAAGTCACGTTGCCGTCATGTGACGTATCATGGCGTTTTTTTTCCCTTTGCGGAGCTGGGGTGGGCATGGCCTGTACGTGATGCATCTGGCCTGCAGGCCACCAGTTTGACACCCAGAAATAGAATGATGGGATCATCCATACTACAGACTCCATGCCTCCCCAGATTTTTGAGAATTTATGGAACATCAGCCGACTAAATAAATTTTGGGGGATATGATTTTTCCAAAGAACAGGTGCCGCTAGACAGAAATTTTCTACCAGGTGATATTGCTTAATAAATATGACTTGGAGCATGCTCACCTTGTCAGATCTACTCCAACTAGCAGTAACAGAGGAAGTCTCACAAATAACCTATGGGACCATCTATGTTAACATGGCAGTTTAACTGTTTTGATCTCCATTTGAGAATAACTGAGAATTTAGTTCTGTGGTAGCAACTGAGCTGGTTTTTAAGAAACCAGCCTGATAATTAACAAGGCACAGCACCAACATTGCCAATAAGAGTGTAGATAAGATTTTGTTGTCATCCAAATAACTGAGGCCTACCTTGAAGGAGTCAATGGTGTGCCCTTTCTCAAGAAGCCATCTTTGGATTCAACTATTTTAGGCAGCTTGTCCAGTCTCCAAATTTCCCTTTCTGCAGAAAGTTCTTAAAACAGGTTGTAGATGCTCAGCTACAGATAAAATAGGACCCTTTTCGGTCTAGGTTCAGGCCGCCATACAGAACTGAAATGGTAATGATTATACTTGCAAATGGCCTCTGGAGGGTTCATGATGGTGATGATGCAACTAACCTGGATCTCTCAGCAGCTTTTGATACCATTAACCATGGTATCTTTTTGAACCATCTTCAGAGACTGGAGTGGGAGGCACTGGTTTGCTGTGTTCCTCCTCCTTTTCCCATGGCTGGTTTCAATTGGTGCTGGAGGGGAGAAAGGTTGATTCTCTAAGCCCTGTTTATGTTGGGTACCTCCAAGGCTTAGGCCTCTCTCCTCTCGCTAACTGGGTGAGCTCATTCACCAGCAAAGGGTTCAGTATCACCAGTACACTGATGATACCCAGTTATACACTTCTATCCCTGGCTGGGTAGGTGATACTGCTGTGGTGCTAACTGAATGCCTAGAGACTCTTAAGAGCTTGGAAGGGGAGGAACCATCTTCAATTTAAGTCTGGCAAAATGGTTTTTGGCCCCTCACACTCTGGTGACTTCCATCTTTAACTCTGATAGGGATGGCATTTCCCCCAGACAGAGATGATGTAGAATTTGGAGGTCCTCCTAGACCAGAGGTCTTCAAACTTGGCAGCTTTAAGACTTGTGGACTTCAACTTTCAGAATTCTCCAGCCAGCATAGCATAGCTGGCTGGAGAATTCTGGGAGTTGAAGTCCACAAGTCTTAAAGCTGCCAAGTTTGAAGACCTCTGTCCTAGATTCATGGCCGCTGTTTGATGAGCAAGTGGCAGCTGTGGCTGGGGAGGGGGGGACTTTGCATAGATGTGTCTTATGTAATGTTTTGTTTGGTTAAGTTATATATGTTTGTATTGTTTGGTATCAGCTCAAAAAGATTAAGATAATGTAACACACATGTGTTACATACGCTAATTGTACCATTTCCTGTACTGAGAAGATTTGTTCATTTCCCATTTGGATTCTTGCAACATAGCCTATGTGGGCCCAGCCTTGAAGACAATCCAAGAATTACTACTAGTCCAGAAGGCAGCAGCATAACACTGTTGGGAAACCTCTAGGTTTGTCGTATTATATACATATTGCATAAACTGCAATGGCTCCCAGATGCAATACTGAGCCATAGTGGTGTAGTGGCTAGAATGCAGTATTGCAGGTTAATTCTGCCGACTGTCAGAAGTTGGATCCTGACTGGCTCAAGGTTGACTCAGCCTTCCATCCTTCGAAGGTTGGTAAAATGAGGGCCCAGATTGTTGGGGGCAATATACTGACTCTGTAAACAGTAAACCACTATGAAGCGCAATATAAATCTAAGTGCTATTGCTACTTGCTATCACCTTTAAAGCCCTACATTATGCAGGACCAGGTTATATATGGATCACCACTCCGAGGATAAGTGCCTGTCCCATGAGAAGAGATAAGGTAGCCACACTCCAGGTCCCTTCCCTTAAACATTGCCATTTTGTGAGTGCTCGGAAGCATGCCTTTTCCATTGCAATCTCTGTCCTATGGAACATTCTCCCACAAGAGATCTCCACCCCTTTTTTAAAAAAAAATTAGATTTGTATGCCGCCCTTCTCCGGAGACTCAGGGCAGCTTACAATGCGTTAAGCAATAGCCTTCATACTTTTGTATATTTATACAAAGTCAGCTTATTGCCCCCTAAAACTGGGTCCTCAATTTACCTACCTTAGAAAGGATGGAAGGCTGAGTCGACTTTGAGCCTCGAAATTGCAATAATTGCAGACAGCTGAATCTTAATAACAGGCTATTTAGCCTGTTGAGCTATCTGAGGCTCTTTTAATCTTGCCAAAAACACTTAGGACCTAATTCTTCTTGTGGTTGTAAGTTGCGGACTACCTGTATGTTGTTTTATTTTAGGTTGTAAATCATCTAGAGTTTGATTTAAGATGGGCATCTATACAGATGTTTAAATAAATAATAATATTTATACATAGCATGATTGCTTTTATACTAATTTTTCTATAATATTAAGAGACAGAGGTCTAACTGCTAGCCCAGCTGCTGTGGTTTAGAGGTAGAGCTCTTGCCTCACAATCAGGAAGCTGTGAGTTTGATCCTAGGTAGAGGCAAATATAGGGTCTCCGGCTTGGGCAGCGGGTTAGACTAGATGACCTGCAAGGTCCCTTCCAACTCTGTTAATCTGTTACTTCTCTGTTAACTTCCAATTCATGGCTATGTTTTTTTTTAATTTCTATTCTGTCTAAACATGATAGGGGCACCCTGGTGGCTCGGTGGTTAGTTGCTGGGCTTGTCAGCTGGAAAACCGGCAGCCCAGGTTTGAAACCCCGAGGTGAACTCCTGTCCTTTCCCAATTCCTTGTCCACCTATCAGTTCAAAAGTATGCAAATGTGAGTAGATTAATAGGTACCACTTTGGTGGGAAGGTAACAGTGCTCCATGGCAGGGGTGGGCAAATATGGCCCCTTTATGACCTGTGGACTTCAACTCCCAGAATTCCTGAGCCAGCTTGTGCTGGCCACATGACCTCAGAAATGTCATGGAACAGCGCTAGCTCAATGTCCTTGAAATAGAGATGAGCACTGCCCTCTATGGTTGGCAACGAGTAGTGGAGTAAAAACTGCAGTGTTTCCTTTATCTTAAACATAGCAAGGATAAAATGTAAGTATCAAACTAGAAACCTACGTCATTATTAAATTGAAGTATAAAATTAGTTGCCTCTTTATTAGCAATTCTTTTCAGTTCATTTATTTCACATTATGCTAATTCTAATCAGTCTGTCTTTGAAGGGCAGACAAATTTCAGATCTTATCATAAGGCTATTAAATATAATATAGTTCATAGTAAAATTACCAAACTTCTTTTGACAATTCTCTGTGCATATAAACCACTTGTCTTAATTTGTGGTTTTTAATTAGAATGGGATTACCTTTTCTTAATATAACAAATAAATTGTACTTTAAATCATTTCCTAGTGTTAGAGTTAATGAAAGTGATTCAACACAATTTAGAATTGCTAGTGTTACTGAACAAGAGTGATCGCTGTTCACTCTGTTATTTATATTTTGTTTAGAACCCTTTGGTTTTTATATTAGAAAACAATTTAGAACCTCTAGGTCAGTGATGGAGAACCTTTTTTTCCTCAGGTGCTGAAAGCGTGCACACAAAACCCCACCCCCACCCTCCCCCATGCATCCACGCACATCTTCCTCTAATCTGAAAAGGCTATAGACAAAAAGGAACTATATTATATATTTGTTAGGAATACCTAAAATAACATTTAAAACTCTACAATAATCAAGTGAGGAAAATAGCTGTATTATTTTTAAACCATTTGCAGCAGTAGTAAAATTATATTTGTTGTCTAGCTGTTCTAAGCCTGGTTAAGAACGACTTCAAAAGACATGCTAATTACCCTGCTTGTATCTGTCAGACTGACAATAATTCAGTGCTGGAAATCAGATTCCCCACCCACTCATACCACTTGGCATATGGTAAAATAAGACATGGTAAATGGTATCTACAGTATAGACAAAATATAATAGAGTGTTTTAAAAGATACACAGACCCAAAGGGTTTTATAATACATGCCATTGTTTTATAAATGTTATTAATGATAATAAGATTGTTCAGAACTATAGAGTACTCCGGTCAAATATTTACTCTCTTAATATTGTATATTAGTACTATGCTTGTTGATTATCTCTTTTCAGGAGTTGTTTTATTTTATATTAAAAATAAAAAGAGCACTGACAAAACCTCTATCTTTAGCTTGATAAATAAAATCTTTGTACATAAGATTATTGTTGAAGGCCCTGATGTCTCATTTGCAGATAGCCTGGTGCTGGATCTCTTTCCCAGGATTGAGCAGAGTTTGGATTTTACTTCTGTGGTCCAAGCCCCTAGCAAGGCAGTTCTGCAGAAATACCTTGAAAAAGGAGAATACCCTTCATTTCAGTCTGTTGCCATGTTTGAAAGTAGCTTTGTCCAGGTAAGAATCAGCCAAGCTTTCCCAATCTGGAAACTCCTGGTTGCGTTTCATTGCAATTTCCACCATCCCCATCCAATGTGACTAGTTGGAGGTAGGCCTTGGAGTATAATACACCTAAGAAAGAGCATAACGGGGAAGGAGAATGCTCCAAAATCTACAGGTTCTTCATGGTGTAGTCCACTTGGAAGAACATTAAAGAAATATAAATAGACGCTAGGTCAATGTGAACAGTGGAAGCATTAGCAGAAATGTTCTTGACTTGGTTTAATAGATGGTTAGCTACATGGAGGATGCTATGTTTACAATTCAAATGAACCCGGGCAACGTATATGAATCTCCTTTTTATTCTCCTAAAACTTATTAAGATTGTAGACATATTTGAACCTCAGTCCAACCTCCTAATAATCATTGCATCAGACATCAAGGTGATATATTAGATTTAGTTTTTTTCACATACTAAGATTATAGGTAGTCCTTGATTTACAACCAAAATTGAGCCCAGCATTTCTGTTGCTGAGTGAGACATTTGTTAAGTGAATTTTGTCACATTTTGCGATGTTTCTTGCCACAGTGAATCACTGCAGTTAAATGAGTAACAAGGTTGTTAAGTGAATCTGGTTTCACCATTGACTTGGCTTATTAGAAGTTTGCAAAAGGTCATCACGTGACCCCAGGACTCTGCAGCAGTCATAAATATGAGTCAGTTGCCAAATGGCTGAATTTTATCACGTGACCATGGAGATGTTGCAATGGTTGTAAATGTGACAAATGCTCCTAAGTCACTTTTTTCAGTACTGTGGTAACTTTGAATGGTCATTAAATGAACTGTTGTAAGTCGAAAACTACCTGTATACTGATCTGAAATTAGTAAAGGTCTTTGTATACTCTCAATGGTTTTCATGTGACTTGAGATGGTCAGCTAATACCTTAATATGCTAGTAACTAAGCAGATAATGATTCAACTTCTGTTCTGGAAGAAATGCTTCAAAAAGAGACAAGTTGAAATGAGTCATTTCCCAGATCCTGAAATTTCCTCTTTTCTACAACAGCCACGGTGCTCCCTACATCTGCTCAGTAGCTTTCTTTGCACAATGGTTGATCCCCTTTCCCACGAAAAACAGACGGTGTTGATGAGTGAAAATAATAGCATTATCACAGGAGGACTTCAGACCAGTTTCAGAACAGCTAAGATTTATTTTCCCATTCTGCTGTGGTATCACCATAATCAACGCAGCACTAATTTTTGCCTTGTTTTAGTTTCTGATGCTTCATTTACATATTAGGAGAAATATAAGCTTTAGTCCTCCTCCTAGCTCTGAAATTTCAACCTGTATGAGAAATGTTAGATCAATATTTTTCAACCTTGACAACTTGAAGATGTATGGACTTCAGCTCCCACAATTCCCCAGTCAGCAAAGAAGGCTGAAGAATTCTGGAAGATGAAGTCCACATCTCTCCAAGTTTCCAGTTGAGAGACACTGAGCAAGATGGAGCATTAGTAGATCCCTACAGTAATGCAAACAAATCAATGTTTAGAGAGTTAACATCTTCATTTCAATGAAGTCCCAATCTTGTTTTTATCACCCTTTATTTCTCTTTTGTAAGAAACGTTTTTGTTCCTGCAAAATATAAAGAGAATCGAATTACTACTGAAGAATGTGGTTAATCTTCCTCAAATACTAGCCAAATTATTTTATGATATTGCTACCTAACCATGTGTATTTGCATCTCAGCAGGTGAAAATGTATTATGCTAAAAGGGTTGGTGTCAGGGTTCCAAGTAACACCCCCAGTGAAAAAAAAGACTCTGAGTCTCGAAGTTCCTCGAAGTTCCATTTTATTAGAGATTTCATATTGGCACATCTGGGAAAACCTGAATCTGAAAGTTTCCAGGTTTTCCAAATCCATAGAAAAGTCCAAGTCCCTTCCCCTGCACCCAAATGTCCATCACATGGTCCAATCAATGCACCATCCCAGCTGGAAATGCCTCCCAGTCACACCCCTCCAGGTGCAGGGCAAGATGTCCTTGACTCTCAGAGAAAGGAATGTTATTATGACTATATATCTCCCCTGCTCCATGCAATCCTCTCTTCCAGTTTCCCACAGCACTAAATGTGGCAGGCCTGAAGATCCAATGCAAAGATGGCTTCCAGGCCTGACAGTTGGATAAAGAGATAGCAGTGATATGTGAATAAATACAAAATAAATGTAAATGAAAAATGTATATACCTACATATAGACAAGAGAGGCAAGATAATGCAAGGTTAAAAAGTAACTGCACTAGTTCATCTTGATCCAGTTTTGCTTCAGGTCTTACAAAGAAGAATGGAGCTACACAGGGAGAAAGAAATACCAAATAAGCAGGCATGTTCCTGAAACCACTAAGGAATATGAAATCAGATAACTAATACAGGCTAAATAATGGAAAAAACAAAATAATACGAAAAGCAGGTTTCTTTTTGCTCATTTAATATAGCACAGCTTTTGAATGTAAAACAGGCTAATGGATACAGAAGTACAGACTGTTTTTCTGAGGGCTCTTTATAATGAACAAGAACTTATGTAAAAACTAAGTTTGGAGAAGCAAAATAGCAAAAGAGTTCAGAATTGGAAAGGAAGTGAGTCTTTAGAAAGGCCATCATAGTGAAAGTAATAGTCTCTCTGTAGTAGCATACAGCTGTGAATATTGGAGACTGACAAGAGCAAAAAAGATGGCCCATATTATGGATTTGGAGATAATTGCTAAAATTGCTGTTGACTTGAATAACCAACTAATCAATTTTGTAGCAAACAAAGCTTTGCTGCTTCTCTGAAGCAAAGATCAGCAAGCAGAAACTCACTTATTTTGTCCACGTGATGCAAGCTGATAATGGACTACATCAAATGACTATATTTGGCAAGGTATTAGAGAAGTAAAAGGAAGTGAAGGTAATGAATGTGGTTAAGATTGATCAAAGGGATTACTGAAAAGACCTTGGAAGAGTTTTGAATTATTGCTAAAGACAAGTCAAGATGGCAAATATACTGCAGTCACCAATAGCTAAACCTAATTTAATAATATCTAAATGAAAAAAAAATTGCATTGGCAAGAATCACCTCACTTGACAGTGAACCAAGTTCAAAGTACTTCCCAGTCAGAGGATGTCATATAGGGGGTGGGGGTGGGGGTGGGGGGTGGGGGTGGAAATGTACCACCATAAATCAAGATAAAATATTGGTTGGGTCCATGTAATTTTCTGCAGTAGATTAAAGTGGAATTATGATAGTCCATGTTTCAGTGTATTGTAGGGCTTTAGCCACTGACTTAACATATTGTACAAAACAGTCCATTACATTGAAGTTATAACGTGTTTAAATTGTCAGCTATAGCACCCTAGGAGAACTTAGCAATTATATGTTATAGACCGAGCTTTAAAGTTTAGCAAGTTGAATAAACCTATCTCTTTAGATCTTTCAATGGTGCAAAAAGAAATGATACATAGCATACATTTCAATACCAGTAGTGAAAAACAAATTACTTCAGTGGAGCTGTTAATTATCTCTCTCATACATATATCCTTTGTTTATGTTCTTCCTTGAAAAAAAAGCTTCTGTTTAACATCTGCTTTTGGTTTCCTTCATCCCAGGTCACAAGAAAAGGCAGGCATGTCTTCATCCACAACTCTTCCAATGAAGCCATAATAGGAATTGCCTCCACCAACAGCAAGTTGGCACTGCCCAATCTGTTGTTTATTGCTCGTCCTGTTGCGGAACAGGTCTCCTCGCCAGGCTCACAAGCAGAGGAACTGACACTCACCAGGTTAAGTTACAGAAGTGATCCAACTGCATCTATTCAAAGTTTGTATTTGCTAACAGCTGGATAAAAAGTAACAGGATTATAGTGCTAGGGAGAAGAGGAAATAAAGAGGTGATCGTTTGGACAGTCTTCTGTAGACTGGACCCTCCTAGATCTGTTGAATTACATATAGCACTTACCATCTGCCAATCACATGCTGACTGGGAGAACATAGGAGTTGTAATATAAGACAAAGAGCCCCAGATATTGATCCAAATATGAACTTGGAACTTAGAATAACTTTATTTTCACTTTGAATGTACACTAATTGGTATATATTAAAATGAAATTTCATTGCATACAGCTCTCTAAGGGTCACCACCTGCAATATACACTACATAAACCTGATGAAATAAATACATATATACATAATTATGCATATACCCACATATATTATATGACACAGAGAAACAACATAGTTTAGTTTGGATGTACACATGGACATGGCGAGAGAAACTAATCTTGGGAGTTTACCAGACGGATGGTATAGCGAACAAAGCTGTTATGGAATCTGGAAGCCCTGCTAGAAATACTTCAAAACCTCCTCCCAAAGGGGAGCAACAGAAACAGACCATAAAGTAGGTGTATGGGGTCTCTAACAATGCTTTGAGCTCTAAGCACATAACGCTTCTAAGCAGTGTCCTGAATAACAGGAAATGAGCTTCCTATAATCTCCTTGGCTGTCCTTACCACTCTCTGTATGAACTTTCTACCTGAGGCACTGCTGAAACCAAACCAAACAGTGATGCAGTTTGTTAAAATGCTCTCAATCTGTAAAAATGCATAATTAGAAATTGTCCCTAGCTTTACCACCACCCATGTAATTACTAAATGTTATGTTAAAAGGATGTTTTGTGACAACTATTAAGAGCACTAGATTGTTGTAATTCCTTTACACTGAGGAGAAGCTATATAGTGGGGCTGGCATTTTTAAAGAGCCTGTCCTGTTGATCAAAATAATCTGCAGGAAAGGTGGCCCTACAGATAGGTAGGCACTAATCCCTAATCCCAGCCGTTTAAATTCTGTTCAGTAGGCAGGGCTTTCAGTAAAGGCATCATGTAACCTATGTATCTTGCATCGGTTAGCAATTAGGGCACCACATTTTCAATCAATGACAATTTCCAGCCACTTTTCAAAGGTTCACCAAAGTTAAACAGTTATAAAATTTCACTTCTGAATCATACATGAACTGTATACAGTGTTGCTCATTTAGACAATATAGTTTGTTAATGGCATAGCATAGATGAATTTGACACTTTTTCTTTGTTCATTTGTTTGGACCATTGTTATTATCTTACTAATATTTTTTTTAATTATTTGATTTATATGCCGCCCTTCTCCGGAGACTCAGGAGGCTTACAATGCGTTAAGCAATAGCCTTCATACTTTTGTATATTTATATTTATACAAAGTCAGCTTATTGCCCCCAACAAACTGGGTCCTCAATTTACCCACCTTATAAAGGATGGAAGGCTGAGTTGACCTTGAGCCTGCCTGGGATTGAACTCGCAAGTAATTGCAGCAGCTGGATCTTAAAAGCTGCCTTTGTAGGAGGCATTACTCCCCTACGCTACTCAGGCTCCTTTTTAAACAAGAGGCAAATACATCCACAGTTCTTTGAGTGCTTGGAATGAAAGGTTCTATATATTTATTACTTTGGTATAATTTGGGATAATTTCAGACTCCTCCCTCTGAAGTTTGTGCGGATCTCCATCTACAATCCCAAGAAGCAACTCATCAAAATCCAGCTGATCAATGGACGCTGTTATTACTTACAGTTGCAAGCATCTACTAAGGAAGAAGAGGCTCTGTTTGAACGCTGGTTATCACTAGTCTATCTTCTTCACCATCCTCCACCTTGCTACCTGACATCTCAACCTACCTCCTGCACAGTATCTGACAGCCTAAGCATTCAAATCATCCCAAGTGAGGAAGAAATTGTAAGAACAAACATGGACTTACACAATTTGGCCTCTTGGTCATAAGACAAAGAAAATGTGGGGTCTTTGGTGCTCTCTCAACTTGGTTGTTTTCTTGCATTACCAAACAAGTGCTAGTCTGATGATGTTACCTAGTTTGGTAATGAAACATCTCCAAAAAACCCAGCCAAGCTCAGAGAGCATCAAGGACCCCACAGTTCAAATCCCGAGCTAAACCTATTCTCTTTTATTGGCAATGGAAAAAGGGTGGGATAATGTCTTAAAACAGGGTCAAGAATTAAACAAAAGCCTGAATTTAGTTCACAATATTTCCAGCAGAGGAATCTTTAAGAAATCTTTCTGTCTGTCTGAATTATTGAAAAGCAACTCAACAAACTAAAATTCATTTAATTTTAAAAAATAGACTACTTCATTAAAAGTTACTCCATTTAAAAATACTCAAATATTTTAATTGTCATCAGGGTGTCAAACTGGATTTCTTCAAGGGCCGGATCAGAATTGTAATTCTCCTTCACAGGCCAGCAGGGGGAGGGGGACAGGAGACCAGATGGATGCCTCCTGCAGCACTCTGCTGGCCAAAACAGTGCGGGGATCCTCTTGTGCCCTCCTGTACCTTGTTTTCACCCTCCATGGCCTCCTGCAGCACTCTGCAAACCTGTTTTCGGGCCGTTTTCGGGCCGTTTACAGGGCTGGTTTTGACTCATTTTTGGGCCATTTTCAAGCTGTTTTTGCACCATGTCAGGGCCATTATTCACTTGTTTTGGGGCCATTTTCAAGCTGTTTTTCAGGCCAGTTTTGGCTGGTTTTCAACCCATTTTTGGCCCATTTTTGGCTCATTTTTGGGCCTTTTTGGGCCATTTTCAGCCAGCAGAGTGCTGCAGGAGACCATTGAGGGTGAAAATGAGGCGCGGCAGAGGGGGCCCCCACACGCAATCCGTTTTAGCCGCCAGAGGCACCGCAGGCCAGTCCTTTCTTATTTCCAGGCCAGCCCTGCAGGCCAGATTTAAGCACCCAATGGGGTGGATCTGGCCCGCAGACCTTGAGTTTGACAAGGCTGAATTACATTTAGAAGTGAGAAAATGTTACAATGAGGTTGCAATGTTACAGTATTGTGTGGGCATGGGCTAGAAGAAAGCCCCTTCTGTAGAAAGAATAATATCCAGTTGATTATCTGTCACTCTTTTCTTCTATCAATCCAGACAGGGCACAGTTGAGCCAAAGAAAGGTTTCAACATTCTGATTGGTAATATTTATTAGAAGGAGTTGAAAGTTACATCAGAAGAATTCTAACAATTATTTACTTTCAAATAAGGCACTCATATATAGATAATATATGGTAGCAAAGCCCTCTTCCATTTTCTTGTACTAGTACAGCAGGAGGTAGAGTTGCCATCAAGGTAGAGTCAACTTCCAGCAATCACTATAAATAGATTTTCTCCTAAAGAATATATCTCTATCTGCAACCTGGTTTTTCAGATCTACAACAGTACACCCATCATTGTTGTAAATGAGTCCACTATTTTGCCGGTCATTCTCTTCTTCTCTTTCTTTCCACCTTTCCCAACATTATAGACTTCTTCAGAGAACTACATCACATCTTCACATAATGTCTCTGAAGTTCATAATATTTGAGTTTGGTCATTTGTGCCTCAAATGACCAAATTCAAATATTTCCCTGGGTTGGTTTGTTCAATGATCTGTTTATTTGTATGGCATTTCCAGGAATCTTTTTCCACACTAAAGTTCATAACCATCAATATTTTCTGGATGTTTCTTAACTACTCTTCCAAATACTGTTCTGATGTGTATTTCTTGATTTCTTGCTAATTCCTTTACTATTTATGTAAATGGCCAAAAGTATCAACCACTTCAATATCTTCAAGATCAATTGTATTAGACTGGTCTTTTTCTTTTTCACACTTTTCCACTATACATTTTGATTTCCATTATAAATCCTGAAGATGATTTGAATTGATCAGAACAGAGTCATTAGCCCAGTGAGAGTAGTTGATTATTTTTCTCAGCAGTTTTAAAACCATGCTTCTTCCAATCCAGCTCCCCTCAATATATACTCTGCATAGAAGTTGAATAAATAAATGCATATAAGTTGATAAGTTGAATAAGTGGCGAGTACATTGTCTCACTCCTTTGCCAGGCTGGAATTAATCTATTTCACCATTATTGATCCATGCTTGGATTCATGACCTATGTGTAGAATTCACATGAGGAGAAAGAGAGGTTGTGGGATTTCTATTTTTTTAAGCACATTACACAGCTTGACATGGCTAACACAATCAAAGACCTTTCTACAATCGATGAAGCATATGCTGATTTTGCTTTGCACTTTTTTTGCACTTCTTTGCACTTTTGTAATACTGGGTGATTTCTCCATTGCCCAGCATGCATCAGCTATAATATATTTTTTGGTCTTTGGCATCTGGCATCTTCTTTTCCATATAGGGCTCTAATCTGCATTGGATAATCCTAGACATTTTTTTCCCCCTAGCACATGAAATCAAGGATATTGTACAACAATTTGCTCACTGTTAAATCTCCTTTCTTCTCTGTTGATATACATATTGATTCTCCAAATTTATTTGCCACAATGTCTTCAGCATTTTATTACTGCAAGTAAAATATCAGAAAAAAATCAGGAACTTTTGATAAAATATTATTTCTGTTAGCAGTAGCACGTGCAAAGCCTGCTAATTTCCATAGCATTGTCCTCTCGTCTAAATTCATTAGACATTCAATTTTATTAAATAATGGTAACATGATTTTCAGATAAGGAGAGACTCCAGACATTTTCCACTTAAGTGAAAACAGGGCAGTACAATAAATAACAGGTAAAATTTTTGTAGCGAGGCTACAAGGGAATATTGTATGGGATATTGAGAAATCGGCCTTCTCTACTTGTTGATGCCAGTTGCTGGAATCACAACCTTTTAATTGCCTCTGGGATGGCTGGCACTATAACATACCTCAGATAATATTCACATTCAATTATGATTTTATTAAATGTGTGAAATTCATTACTAGATTCCTCCAGGAAAATTCCAGTTAGGATGCTCTTGTTAAAGCTTACTTGGGTAGGCAAGTTAGCAAATCTCTAGCAGGGTAGATCACTCGAGTTTTTTCTGGTAGATGTAACTATCTTTTTATTTCTTATTTACTTCCTCAATTTCCAGGAAGGGCTCCAGAAAGAATGCCAAAAAGGATTGCAAGGATTCCCAAAGGGATTTGAAGAAAGGTTCCCAGAAGAATTGCAAAAAGGATTCCCAAAGGGATTTGAAGAAAGATTCCCAGAAGAATTGCAAGAAGGGTTCCCAGAAGAATTGCAAGAAGGGTTCCCAGAAGGATTGCAAAAAGGATTCCCAAAGGGATTTGAAGAAAGGTTCCAAGAAGAATTGCAAGAAGGGTTCCCAGAAGGATTGCAAAAAGGATTCCCAAAGGTTTTGCAAGAAGAATTCCCAAAAACATTCCAAGAAGGATTCCAGGAAGGATTCCAAGAAGGAGTCTCAAAAGGATTCCAAGAAGAAGTCTCAAAAGGATTCCAAGAAGGATTCCAGGAAGAATTCCACAAAGATTCTGCACTTTCAAAGGTGCAAGAGCAAAAACAGAACGAACCAGAGCAAAAATCAGTAGTGCACTTGTCAGGGACCACAAAAATATCTCATCAGAGCTTGGTTTCCCCTGATGAAGAATATACTGAGGATGAGCGGCAAAGACTTCAGGATAAACCTAAAATGACCTATATTGAAAGGAAGGATTTTCTGAAATCAGAGAGCTTTGAGATCTATAAGGGTGAAACTCCAAACCCTTCCAGGTAAGCCTGGAGAAGAAAAGAAGCATCGGTAGCCATTTGGTAAATTGGTCATATGGATTATCCTGCCAAACCCTGTAGTGAAGATCTTACTATTCTTTGTTAGTATTTTGATAGTCCAGGAAGGAGAAAAAAGTCAAAATTCTCTGTCTGGATATTAGAACAACATAGGCAACAGATTTCTCCATATAAAAATATTCATCTTACTGCCAAATGATAAGGAGAAATTTATTATTCCATAGCTGCATTACTGAAGTAATTCTGGTTAATTTTTAGTTTTGCATGATACATGAACTGAATATTAACTAAATGACTCAGGTTTCTACAATATACTAAGCCACAAAAAACACCCTAGCCTAGTTTGATAATAACTAGGATTTGCAAATGTTTTTAGTAGGTTTAATCTTTGTTTGATCTGATTAGGTTTGTTATGTGAACACAATCATTAGGCTCAGATGAGAGGTACCAAAGATTATCTCTACCTGCTTTAGCATACTGGCTGCAAATGCATACTGGTTACTCATCCATTAAAAATCCACTCAAAACTTCACTATCAATTGAATTTCAGAGCTCTTCAGGTGGGGGAAGAGTTGATACATTCATATTTCACAACTATCCCACAAATACTGTTTAACTTGTGGAAAAAAATGTTGGATTTTAAACAATGATTTTAAAGGTTCTCAGTTCAATTGCTAGCTAGGCTTTGATCTAGATCTAGATCTAAATCTTTGATTTAGCCTGACCCCGCTAAATTTTTAAGATCTGTATTATAGGGTTGGGTATTTTAAATATTTAATGGTTAATGGTTTTAATTTTTAGCCAAAGTTATATGCTTTTTTAAAGAAATTGTTTAACTTTTGTGTACTATTTTATTTGGCTGTTCACCGCCCTGAGTCCGCAAGGAGAAGGGCGGTATACAAATCTAAACAAACAAATAAATAAATAAATCTATGCAGATGGTTTTACAAAAGCCACTTAGCCTCAGCATGGGAAGAGTGAGAATAATCTACCTTACAGGGTTGTTGAAAGGATAACAAGATAATATGTCTCAAACACTGGTTACTCAAGGGTGCTATATAAATTATTACTCTGTACACCAAACATATCCTCTGGATTTTGGTCCTGATGCAGAAGCACCATAGTAGCATACAAAAGAGGAAGCAATAGCCTTTTTAAAGGAGAGGAAATCACTGAACAGACTGTTGAGGTATGAACATGTTCAATGACTAAGCATGCAGGGTGTCTGTTCGGAGTTAGGAATAAACTCACAGAAGATGTTCTATCTGAACGGGATTGTTTCATCCTACAAACTTTGAAGTGTGGAATCCTTGGTGTTCTCTAAGATTCTTTGTTTGCATGCAGACATTTCATTATGAGTGGATAACATTATCAGTGCAGTATGAGCTCAGAGAGCACCAAGGACTCCATAGTTCAACCTTGAGCTACATATATTCTCTTCTATTGAAAAGTTGATGTTCCCATATTTGTCTTTTCTTGCTGCATATATCCACTCCAAAAAGTGTGTGAGAATCTGAGGGTGATGAAATGGGAAGAAAGTAATGATCACTTAGAAATATTAGTTCCATGCTGATCTCATTTGAATGGCTATGTAAAAATGGGTATGCATCGGAATTTGAGTACTATAGTTCAGCTTGGTAGACTTGTCCAAGGTACTGAAAAACTTGGTAGATTTGTCCAAGGTACTGAAAAACTGTTGATTACACTATGTTGGACTTCTGGAGACTGTATGGGCCATCAACTTGACCTGTCCAAGCAATAATCTGTAACTCTGCCAATTGACCTCCCTGATCCTGTCCATCTATTCATTTGTTAACATGCCTTTCTTTTATTTCCCTCAATGTTGTCAGGCATAGTATTTTTTTCTAGACCAACACAAAGCATATTCATTGCAATTTATTAAGCAAAACTTCATGGGAAGTAGATTTTATTTATTACAATACCAAAAAGCTGTATCTAAGCTATAATTGCTTTCAACCCTGCAGGTGGGTCACCCATAATTCATTTGGACACATTTGCAAAAAAAAAAAAAAAAAAAATCTTGGTAAATAAAATTGACCAGTTCAGATAGACTTACAGTAGTAACTGTAGATACCAGCAGTCTCTTCTCACATGTATTAAATCAATTTAAGATTGTTTGGTTGCTGTAACAAAAAGGAAGAAAATGCCATTTCACATTCAATGTAAATTGGACTTTTCCTTGTCCTGGCTGATGTTGACAACTTGCATATATGGCTGATAAGGATGCAGTTACTTTAAAGAGGCAAGGTTGGGGTTTTTTTGTAGAGTAGGAGGGAAGGAAGCAATATCATTTTAGCTTTCTTTGTGGTAAAGGGAATGTAATTTTACATAAATGTTAAAGTCCCAGTTTTTTTTTTTTAAATATGACAGACTGGACTTCTTAAAGACAAAATTTGCTTACTTGATGTGCTTCACTCTGGCTGGGAAGCATGGGAACTGTAATTCCAGTAAATCTGGAGGGGATCAGATTGAGAAACACTGTACTAAGGAAATATTAAACTAAGCTCTACTAAAAAGAGCAGGATTATTAAGCAAACGTGTTATGATTGCCCTGTAGAATATTTTAAAAAACATGGTACTAAAACAGTAATCAATAAGAGACTGCAGTTTTACATGAATGCCTTATATGAGATTAAAATACATACTTGAACTTTAGTGCAATTAGATTTGTGCTGGTTATTTTAGTGTGGTATAAAAAAGTCCTAACAAATTCATAAAGGTCGTTCACATCGCCTCTTACGTTCAGTACAATAGCCATAGTCTCCCCCATTTGGTGAAAACATCTATTAGCAAGCTTCTGTTCTTTGCATTTAAAAAGCAATACTGGGAGAAAGAAGATTTTTTCATTGAAATACCTTCAATACCTGGATTTCAAAATCAGTGGCAAGTCCCACATAAGAATAAAGCATTTGTATAGCACTTCACAAACATTATCTTGTTGGAAAACTTACAATAAACCTGTAAGGTTATCTTACCTGTGTTTTAACTGCCGATTGCAGATAGGGACTCTTAAGTGGGAGTGGCTTGCTATAAGGAAAACATGAGATAAATTGGAACAAATAGTCCTCAACTTAGGACTTAATCATTTGTACAACAAACCCCCCAAAAATGGCACTTACAAACCAGATTAGAAGTTCTTGTGATTCTCCCCGGTCAAGAGACTGCATTTTGGGCACTAAGCAAGTGTCCTGCATTTACGGATATTTACAACATCCTATGGACCACAATTTATGACATTTTTGGCAGAAACTGACAATTACTTTGGCAACTGGTTTCTGGCAAAAAAAACACCTATTGCAGAAAACAGGTTCGCTTAACAACCATGACATTTGCTCAGTGGTGAAATGTAAAATTTGTTACTACCAGTTCTGTGGGCGTGGCTTGTTGGGGGTGGGGGTGGGGGTAATGTGACTGGGTGGGTGTGGCCAACTTTTTTTTTAACTTTTAAAAGTGTTTTGTCTACAAACGTTTGCAGGAAAAAAATGTTTTTAAAAGCCTCTGACAATCAGGCAACTCAGCTGGGATCGTCAGAGACTTTTAAAAGCATTTTTTTTTCTACAAGCTCTTCGGCCGAAGAAGGATTTTTGCTACCGGTTCTCCGAACCACCTGCTGCCATCGCTACCGGATCGGGTGATCTGGTCCGAACCGGGAGCATTTCACCCCTGCATTTGCTTAATCACTGCTCCCAAAAAAGTCCTTAGAATTGAGCACAGTCACATGATGATTCTTTTAACAACTGGCATAATTTACAACCATAATTCCAGCTCAATTACAGTCATAAGTAATCAAGAAGAGCACAGTAATCCAAAATGTATGCAGCGGGGATTGACAGTAACATAGTTATTTTTAGTTACCTTAACCTTAGAAATTTCTTTCATTGGGGACTGTTCCCTGTTTCCTAACGACTGAGTTTCCCAACGACTCAGAAACTCAGAAGGAAAGTGCTACTCACTGCACAAAAGGTTCAGACAAGTTCCACCCTCAACTCAGACAAGCAAAGTAGCCTGTGTGAAAAGGTCTCAGCGCAAGATCTGCTGCTTTTCACATTTTGACTTGTATAAATTTTAATGTTTAATCCCTCTTTCTGAGCCCTAAGATGTTGGCATCAGCAAGATGGTGGGCACAGTATTATTTATCAAAGCCTCACCCCTCTTGTACAAGCTGCCACATCATCACATGTACAAAAGAGGCAAGATTTAACTTGTGACACTGCCTGCCAACTTAGAATCAAACAAGCTTGCTAAATCAGACAGAAATTGGCCACACAGAGATACCACAAAATAAAGTAAAGTTTATGGTTAACAGGAAAACAAGTTCTAGTTAAAAGAATCTCTGGAGATTAATTATGAAATTGCCCCTACACTTCTGGACTACTGCAATTGCAGCTCAAAATAGAAATTATAGATTAGGCAGATATACTGTATATTATCTAAGCTCACATAAGGCAACTTTTTATGTTCAACTTTCCTGGATCTTTCTGACTGACTCAGGAATTCTGGGAGTTGAAGTTCACAGGTTGTAAAGTTACCACAGTTCTTCATCCCTGTTCTAGAAGACAGTGAGGGGTAACAAAAAATTGACTCCTCCCTATTAGGTTGCCCCAATTTTTGCAGCCTAGATATGAGTCTTCTCCTTGGTTCAGATGAGAGTGTCTAGCACAAAGGTCTTCAAACTTGGCAGGTTTAAGACTTGTGAACTTCAAGTCCCAGAATTCTCCAGCCAGCATAGCTTCTGGGAGTTGAAGTCCACAAGTCTTAAAGCTGCCAAGTTTGGGGACCCCTGGTCTAACACATGTGGTCAAAAGTTGAAGATGGTGCCTTCGCTTGTTTTATATTTATGTTGCATGTAAGCACTGCAAATACACTAAATTCAAATCTTACCTATGTTGAGGAACTCACCAACCTTAGGCAAGCCATTTTCCCTCTTATGTACATCCCCACAATATACCTTACAAGGGATAATAATTTTGACTTACAGGATTGTTGTAAGGGTTATAACTAGATAATGCATATGAAGCACTAAGCAAATGGTAAGTGATAACCATGAATTTGGTTGTGATTGTTTTTAGGAAAATCACCACAAGCAGTTTTGTAACAGACAGTTTTTCCACAACTTCAAGTTCATCTTCACAGCCACCATTACCACGAAAATTCCCAGGTTTGTAGAAGAACCTTCTCCATTTTCACATGTTCAGTTTCTATGCCCAGAAATGATACAAATTCTTCAGATGCCCTACTGGATAAAATTCATTTAGCTTAAATCTACTCTACTTACTCTCACCAAGCAAAAATTTGAGGGGTGGGGGAATATACAAATAAAATACAACAACAATGTCCATCAACAAAGATATTAGAGTTCCCACTATTTGGCTTTGTTTGCCTAATAATATTAATGCATTATTCATTTAAAAATAATACGATTTGGACACATATAGCTTGATGATAGTATGTTGTGCACATTTCCGCACATGCACCCTTTTTTGATATTGATATATACTTTTAAAAAAACAACAACAATTTGCCTCTATTCTAATCACCATAATTTCTTTAAGTACAGGGTTTTAATAAATAAACCGATATATCCAGAAAGGCTGTAGTTGTGACCTGAATATGCAGCCATACATAAATGCAAACATTCTCAAATTATTTAAAGAAAATATTTTTTATTGGAAAACCAAAGGGGAAAAAATGGCATTTCTCTGTTAAACAGTCAGAACAAAACATGACCAAAGCAACCTTTAGAATCATAACAAAAGATAACGGGAATGTCATCCCTTTCATTGATCCTTGAAAATGGATTATCACCAGCAGCTTCCTCAATTTGTTATGTCTTAGAGTGGGACTGGAATTGTAGTGTAACACATCTGGAAATTGCCAGGTTGGAGAATACTAGATGGATGTTTCCAGCTTTGATCACAATGGGAGATCTAGAAGAGAGATAGGGATGATGCCACAGACAGCGGGTTTATGAAGGTATTAAAGAGTGAAAATTGACTGTTTCTTTCACACAACATATACTTTTTGTATGTATCTCTTCAGTCACTTGCTTCCTAGGGTGAGTGCCAACAAGATAAGTGAAAAGAAGAAAAATAAGAAATAAAAATAGATCAACAATTAAACAAATAAAAAAATAGCTAAAAATAAAACAATTGTGAGAAAAAGAAAGCATAGCAGTATCGTTAAGGAGTATAAAATACTCTCGTCACTGAAAATGCTCTTTGCCAGGTGCTCAGAAGAGATCCCACCTGTCAGTTTTGACTCATAATTAAGTTGAAGACGCTGGGCACATCTTCTAACGAAGGACCTTCTCCATGGTGTGCTTCAAAAGTCATTGCCAAAAGAGTACCCAAATGAGTTCCATCAGCTTTTAGTCTCCTTTGGCAAGTTGGCACTGAATTCTGATTTCTGAGTTCAGATATGGCCTCATATTTAATACATGGCAAATTGGGCTAACACACTGCATTAAGCCATAGTTTATTTAACTATGGTTGCAGATTAAGTCACACTTGAATGACAAATATTTCTACTCATTAATCATAAATAAATAGGCCAGCAAGTAAACATGCCAAATTGTAAACCAGTAGTTTAAAATGCAAAACTTAATAACCCGCCGCATGGATTGCTCAATACAATACAATCAGAATTAAAGTCATGTGATGTAGCAACTGTTTGCAGGAAATAGTGAATTTTTATGGGGAGAAGACTATGCCTTTGGGTCTAAAAATAGGGTTTTTTAAAAATTAGAACTTAAGAGATGAACCCTTTTTTCCTCCTTACTGATTAGATAGGTAAAGAAGCATCTCTTAGCATCTCTCTCCAGCATGTCAGGAAGGTCAACTACAGGCAGGGAAAATACCCCCCCCCCCAAAAAAAAGCAAATGGATTGAGACAGCAGGATCCCTACACTGGCTATTGGTCTCTGGAATTCTGCTGCAAAGC
This sequence comes from Masticophis lateralis, assembly GCA_030761175.1. Taxonomy (NCBI): domain Eukaryota; kingdom Metazoa; phylum Chordata; class Lepidosauria; order Squamata; family Colubridae; genus Masticophis; species Masticophis lateralis. The sequence continues at coordinate 28,202,327 of JAUDYJ010000001.1, forward strand.
AGGATTTTACTGCACACAATTCCCTTCTTTCTCCTTAGCAACAGTCTGATAACTGTCCCTTTCGTCTAATCTCATTTAAACAAATACTGAGTTCTTCCTTCCCAAAAGCTTTCTGCTTCTCTCACTTTATTTCTCCAGTGATGGTGTTAGAGGAAAAGCCAAGAGTGATTCCTGTTCCACTTCCTCCTGTTGTTACTAGATGTGCACACATTTAATTTACTAAATTAAAGGGTTTAGATCGTCTGTCTGTCTACCTACTATCCAGTGGTGGGTTGCTACTGGTTCTCCCCAGTTCGGGAGAGCCGGTAGCAGAAATGTTGATGTGAGAGCGAACTGGTTTGCTCCAACCATCAGCTGGGCCCTCCCGCACACCGCTGCACTATATCTACCTTCGTTTTTAGCCCAGCTGAAAGGCACGGCAGAGCAGATTGCCATGCTTCAGCTGTTACGGAATTCAACTGCTCTGATCGCGGACAAAGTGCGTGCGTGAAGCAAACCGGTGGTAACACTGGTTAGAACCCACAACTGCTACTAGCAATCATGTATGTAAGGCTTCACAACCCAGTAACAGTTTAATACAGTATTAAACACAGATTAACAGCAATAATAGAATCAAAATAGTAATAGCCAGAGAAAATAAAGCCAATGTCACCTCAACCGCATCATTTTTCCAAAGGATTTCCTCACCCAACTTAACCCAAGGACTGACAAAAAAGCTTTGGACAAGCCCAGGATAGAGGCAGTGCAAATCTCTGGAGGGAAGGCTGTACAAGAAGGCCAGTGCTGCCACTGAAAAGGCCTATTTCCTGAGTCCAACCAAATGGGAATGTTTAACCAATGGGCTCCAAATAGTGGTGGATTCCTCCAGGTTCAGCCTGGTTCCACTGAGCCGGTAATGGTGACCATATGACATCACTGAACCAGTTCTGCCCCCCCTCCCGCGTTATTCTTACCTTTTATTTGGCCCCAGCACCAATCTATTGCTGCCTCCTGAGTCCCAGCTGATGGGCTATAAGGAAAAACTGTTTAAACTCTTGCCGTGGGGCTCCAAAGGGCCGCCCTACAGCTGATCAGTGGTAAAAGGCCACTGGTGCCTCCAAAAACAAATGAGTAGACCAGTGCCTGCAAAAATAAATGGGTAGACCAGTGCCTGCAAAAATAAATGGATAGACTGGTACAGCTCTGCAAGCAGTTAAAAGCCTGGTAGACCAGTACTTCTGCTAAATCCTAAAGAATTGCCACATGACCATCAAGCCACACCCACAAAATAAGCCACACCCACAGAACTAATAGTAAAAAAATTTAGAACCCACCCCTGGCTCCAAAAGATATCGACTTGGTTGGATTGACAGGAGAAATTACACTATAAACCCGTGATTGCGAACCTATGACACACGTGCCATAGAGGTAGCACGTAGCGCCCTCTCTGTGGGCACGCGAGCCATCACTTCAGTTCAGCTCCGCAGTGCAGGCGCACATGCCTCCTGCTGGCCAGCTGGTCTTCAGGTCTTGTGCTGTGCACAGGAGGGTGGGGTGCATGTGGGGGATGGGGCGCATGTAGGGAGCCACGTGCCCATGCGGGGAGCATTGGTGTGCATGTGGGGGCATAATTATTACAAATTATTCCTGCCATGTTTTAGCCAATCCTCACATCAGAAAACTGGACTGGCCTAAATCCTAGCTGACCGTGCCATGATGTACAAATAGAAATGCAGCAAAGCCAGAAAGGTTAACAAATGTCTTTGTTTAATATGCCTTGCACACCTCAAATCAGAATAGCACCATTTGGAGGTAGAAAAGAAATAGCAACAGGACAGCAAAGTTTATACAAGTTGGGGGGGGGGGTGTTGGTTGGCGCAAGGATTTGTATACAGGTAGTGTTGACTTACAAAAACAATTGGGATCAGAATTTCTCTTGCTAAGCAACATGGCTATTAAGTGAATCCAGACCAATTCTATAACCTTTTTTGCCACAGTTATTAAGTGAATCATGTTGCCAGTAAGCAGGTCCAGCTTCTACCATTCACTTTGCTTGTGGGAAGCCAGATGGGAAGCAAACATTGATTTGCCAGTTGCCAAGCAACTGAATTTTGATCACAGGACTATGAGGATGCTGTGATGGTCATAAGTACAAGGACTGCTCCTAAGTCACTTTAGTCAGTGTCATTGTAACTTTGAACAGTTTTTTTTTTATTTGATTTATATACCTCCCTTCTCCGAAGACTCAGGGTGGCTTACAATGTGTTAAGCAATAGCCTTCATACCTTTGTATATTTATACAAAGTCAGCTTATTGCCCCCACAGACTGGGTCCTCAATTTACCTATCTTAGAAAGGATGGAAGGCTGAGTCAACCTTGAGCCTGGGGAGATTTGAACATGAAGTAATTGCAGACAGCTGGATGTTAATTAGGGTGCTTAGTCTGCAGAGCTATCCAGGCTCCTGCAGAGCTATCCAGGCTCCTGGATAGTTGCTAAACAGTTGCTAAAAGAATGATTGTAAGTCAATGAAGGTATATCTGTATAGCAGCAGAGTTAGTGTATATACATATCTTAGTTGCCATTTGGGATTGATTCAAATTTTTGCAGCTCAAACCTAATCAGTTCAATTTGCCTTGTAAACTAATTTTTAGAAGTTGGGTTCTTCCACAAAAACCTCCTATAAACAGCTACTCTACTGTGTTTTTTTTAGCACCAAGCAAGTGATTTTAATACTTGTAAGAGTCACTTGGTATTACTTGGTACTGTAAAGAGCCCCAATGGTTCACACTGTATGTGTTTGTGTTCTTATGTTTCCTAGTACCCAAAAAAGAGGGAAGCAGCAGTCTTAATATAGTCACGCTTTTTTCTGTTGTCTCCAAAACAATTGATGGGGAAAAAAATCCAAAGAACAAAAACTAAAGACCGTTGAAAGAAACTCAATCACTGCAGAGGAAGCAAAGAAGAATGTGAGCACTTGACAAGTAAGTCAAATAAAACTTTAGCTGATACTGGTTAATAGACACATGCAGGGTGCCCTTAATGCACATACTTTCTGAATTCTGTTGGGATAAACTGTGAGCATCTACTCAACCTCATTAGCATGGTTCAAGACCTCACTTTGCTTTTGGCCCCTTTGGGTCTACTTCTAAGCTGGAAGAGCTAAGTTAATACTTCCCAGTGTGTTGAATTCCAGCATTCTGTTTTAGCCTTCCACCTAATTGGTTTCTTCTTTCTTACACTGATACATGCATTTACTCTGTGATTTTTAATGACTTGGCACCTCTTGTAACAAATGGATCTAGCATTTCTTTCCCATTATAAGTCTCTGTAGCCACAAAGAGCTTCTCCAAAGGACCAAATCAGTGTCGGATGACCTGCAGGGATTATGATACTGTACAGTAGTTCCAATGGAACTCTGTTTAATTATGAGCAATGTTCTTTTATTCCAGCAATCCCCTAAGACAGCGGTGTCAAACACATTGTGGTTGTATCTGGCCGTCCTGGAAAATGTAAGGGGCCGGCTCACATCGCTTCAGCCCGGTCTACCCAATGCAAAGAGGAAACATCTGTGAGAGTGTGACTTCGGGCTGGTCCACCCAATGCAAAGAGGAAACATGCTGGCAGTTTGGGGAGAGGCATCAAGCTGGCTATGCCCACCCAGTTGGCCACGCCCAGCCGGCTCCCCAAGGTGAACCACAGCCCTGATGCGGACCTCAATGAAATTGAGTTTGACACCCCTGCCCTAAGACATTCAATACCCCAAGGGGTATTATCTAGCTCAGTGTTTCTCAATCTTGGCAATCATGTTAAGACGTGTGGAGTTCAACTTCCAAAAGTTAAATTTTGGGAATTTAAGTGCACACAATTTAATGTTGCCAAGATTGAAAAATCTTTGCTGCTGATACAGTCCATTGTGAGAAACAACTGTTGGATTGCTTGCACATTTCACAATTCAGCCAAATTCTCACACATTTCCTGCTTCAAGAGGGAAGGAAAAACCTAAATCACATCTGACAGGATGCACAAGCAAACTCACAGACCTGATACAATTGTGTTGCTGTGGAAAATGCAGGCTTATCTCCAATCTCTTATTTTCTTGAAAATACTGGGACTTAAGCACGTAGACTTTTGCATCCATTGATTTCTTTTTCAATAGAGCTTGATGTGTATAATTGTGATTTATATTTGAACATTTATCCCATTTTTACATGTACTGTACATATAGCTATTTAATTTAGTACGATTTTGGGCATAAATTTGTGTTGTGTCAATCCAGTTCTAAAAAGAAGTATGTCCAATAGGTTTAGGGTTCTAGCTAAACCCCCTTAACTAACACAACCTTCAGTATTGTTTTAACAACTATATTTGTTAGTTGTTAGAAATGAATCCAGTGGTGTTCCGGATTTGTTTCAAGGTGCTGGTGCTTACCTATAAAGCCCTTCATGGCTTAGTCCCAGGGTACTTGCAGGACCATCTCCAGCCGCTCTCCCACCGTCCTCTGCGCTCTCACAGAGTGGGCCTCCTCAGGATGCCTTCAGCCAAACAATTCCGGCTGACGGCCCCCAGGAGGAGAGCGTTCTCTGTGGGAGCCCCGACCCTCTGGAATGATTTGCCCACCGAGCTCGGGACAGCCCCCGACCTCCTTTCCTTCCATCGTGAGCTGAAGACGTGGCTCTTTCGTCAACTTAATTGATCCGTTATGGGTGTATATTGTTATAATTTTAAATTGTTTTAATTGGGTTGTTGATTTTAATTTTATTGTGATTTGTATTGGATATTGTTGTTTTTGTAAGCTGCCCTGAGTCCCTCGGGAGAATGGCGGCATATAAATCTCAATCAATCAATCAATCAATCAATAAATTAGAACTATTAAAAGTGCAGGGGAGTTGAATAAGCACTTCTACTTTACTATAATTCCAGAGGTATAATAAGCTGTATAGCTATATATTTTTCCATTTATCATGCAGTGACATCTGCAGGGGGACTCAAAGAGTCAAGATGGCAGGTGCAACCACACAATGAAACTCCACCATTTTTCATGTTGGTGAGATGCATGCAGTGTACACTTAAAAAGATGCACATTCACAAGTTGTCTTGATTTTTAGAGATACACATGCCTTCTACAGTTTTCCCTGTCTCTGGATAAAGCAACCAGGACGAAACTTTTTATATCATCCAATTGAAAGGAAATTCTTTTTACGGAATATTTTTAATGTCGGTTTTACGTTCCAAGAACACTGTTTATCTCAGTTTAACTTTGCTGAATTCATAATATGAAAGCAATTGGAAAGTTCAATTTTATTTTAAATTTGAGGTGTTTTCTTGCACCACAAAATTGGTGGTGCTTTATTTTGGATTCATTAACTGAGCGGAGTTTTAGATTCTATTGGTGGGTGACCACCTGGAAAAATAAATAACACCTTCTAACACTAAAATTCTAACAATTCCACAAACTGGACTTTTTTTTGTATGGATCATGGAGAAATTTGTTCAGCTTGTTCTCTTTATGAAATGCACCCAGTGTAACATTGCCTATATCTTTGTGTAACTATATTTGTACATGTCAGAATTGGGCCCAGAGGAGACAGTCAAAATCTACAAGTGTGCCTTTCCATGTGATCAATGCATATAAATTGTTCCTTTTGGTGGCGGGGGGGGGGGGGAGGCAAGCTCCTCAGTCAGCACCATCTACTTTCCCCAATGTTGCCACTTTAATGATCTCTTCCACGGTGCAATTAAACTAGGTTTCATCTTTGAGTGGTCACTTATCTCTTTCATAACCTCCTTGTAATCAAGGTAATAGATAATTGAGCCATTGCTTAATTTGAAGGAGAGGAGCCAGCTTGCATTTTCCGCAACATTGAGCATAAAGAGAAAACCTGACAGATCTAAGGTCTTGCTTTAGCAAGATTAGCTAGTGGAGTAAATAGGGAGGCATCAACTCATAGAATGGAAAAGTCTAATAATGTCTCTCCCCCCCACCTCCAGTTCAGTATTTGGTCTCGGGAGGATTCTTTTTTAGGAAACACGTTTAGCCATTCATAAAAATTTCTAAAGATCCTACAATAATCCATATAATCTCCCCAAAGAATATTATGGTGAAAGTGCCTCAAATGGATAAGAGATTAAGCATTATAATTCATTATGCATTATTCACTTAACAAATGCAATTATTCTCTTAACAACCATGATAAAAATGGTCGTAAAACCAAGTGTGACTTTCTTAACATTTTCCTTGCTTAGCAATGGAAATTCTGGCCCTAATTATAGTCATAAATCAAGGATTGCCACTCAAAAGTTTTGCTTAGATACGGTATGCCTGTCCAGAAAAGAATACAAAGGGAAACTGGGATAATAGTGTCCTAGAGATTTGTTGAGGATGACAGGACATTTTCCCTTCTTTTGAATGGATTTTTTTTAATCAATCTAACCCAGTTTTATAACTATTTCTAATATGATCTCAAATTTCCAAATGTGTTTATTGACTCGAGTGAGTGATCTGTGACTTTACATACATGGTTTTAATGTATGAAAAGTAACACCATTAGTACCCCACTTTTATATCTGATCTACTGGGTTCTTTTAAGGAGAGATATTACCACTGGATAATGAACATCCAAGCACTTAAGACTTATATACTGCCCCCTCTAAGCGGTTTACAGAATCAGCATATTGCCCCCAGCAATGTGGGTCCTCATTTTACCAACTATGAGAGGATGGAAGGCTGAATCAACCTTGAGCCGGTCAGGGTTGAACTGCTGCAGAGTCAGCCTGCAATACTGCATTCTAACCACCGCGCCACCATGGCTCCTTGGATGTTAAGCCCTTCTTGAGATTTGTAAAAATTTGTTAAAAAAATTGGCTGATTGCAGAATACTGGGCAAGCTTCCAGGTTGTCAGAAACCTTTATTAAACTAATAATAAATGCAAAGGATGAAGAGAGAGGGGAAAAAAAGGTAAATTTGCTGTTGAAATGCCAACATATTAATCTGGTCACAGGCTTCTTCTAGAAAAGACTTTAAAAAGATTGAGCAATCAATCCCAGCCTTTTTAAATAATTTGATTTGGTTCAGATAATACTGCCGTTCATGTAATTTCTCCCATTGTTTTCCCGCCATTTCCTTCATTTTATTGACAGCAACAAAAAAGGATCCATTAAAGAGGGAAAGACAGAATAATTGCCTAATGACTTTTGACTGATGGATGCTTCAAATAGTTCTAATCTTAAAATGTAAATGAAGATTGCAGAGTTAATTGGATGATGCTCTCCTAGGTGCTATAAAAATTGTAGATGTCATTTAATCCAATAAAATCAGAAATTTCATCCATGCCACATGTTGTAGCTTCCTCTTTTCTTCCCTGCTTTTTTCTGCTTAATATCTAATCCAAGGGTGAGCTAACTATATCCCTGAGTCCCTTAACAACAGTAACAGAGATGGAAGGGACCTTGGAGGTCATCTAGTCCAACTTCTTGCTCTCACAGGAGACCTATACTAGGGATTCAAACCGCCAAACTGTTGATCTTTCTGATCAACAAGCTCAGTGTCTTAGTCACTGAGCCACCTTCTTTGACACCTGCAAACTCCTTCAGCTTCTGTGGCTGAAAAATTGATGGCATAGTTCTTATCTTTTCTGAAAAACATTAAAAGTACAATCCAAGTTTGACAACAAACATAAGCATATTTTAAGCATTAAGAACTTGCTCCGGAAATCAAGAAAAATTAGCCCCATCCATTTTGCATCATTGTCCTCTGTCTCTCCAAAATGTTCAGCTCTCGATGTAAAAGGTTACCCAGCCAAATTCAGCCTGAAGGAGACTTTCAGAGAATGGGAAAAGCTGGCTTGTTATTTATAATATATTATATGATCCTAATGAAGTACAGGTTGTCCTCGACCTACAACAGTTTACTTAGTGACTGTCTGAAGTTACAACGGCACTGAGAAAGTGACTTGTGGTCATTTTTTACACTTACAAGCGCGCAACATCCCCATCAGTGGTGGGTTCCTCCTGGTTCGGCCCGGTTCAGCCGAATCGGATCATGCGTGAAATATGTGCACAAAGAGGTGATCACGCACAAAGCGCCTGGACAAAGAGAACTGATAGTAAAGCAGGTTAGAACCCAACACTGATCCCCATCAGTCATGTGATCAAAATTCAGACACTTGAGAACTGACTCACATTTATGACCGTTGTAGTGATCACCTTTTGTGACCTTCTGACAAGGAAAGACAATGGAAAAACCAGACACACTTAACAGCCATGTCACTAATTTAACAACCGCAGTGATTTGCTTAACAACTATGGCGAGAAAGGTGATAAAATGGAGCAAAATTCACTGAACAAATGTCTTTACTTAAGAACAAAAATGTTGGGCTCAGTTGTGATCGTAAGTCAAGGACTACCTGTATCACAAAATTATCGTGCAGCTTGTTTTCTTCTAATGAACTAACATAGCTTCCTGCCTTTTTCCTTTATATATGGCCTTGCATAGTCAGATAATCTATGTAACACCAAATCTGAGTGCAGTATGTTCTGTCATCTGTCCAAAAATAGAAAAAGTCTTTAGCCTCTCTGCTTGAATCATGTTACGGAAAGGAGACGTGTGATTTGTTGTTAGCATTTCAGACTCACAAGAGTATTAACTGCCTCCTATTCAGTTCTTCTCTCCCATAAGCTTTCCAAAGAGCAATATACGTTATCACATTTGCTGGAAAGAAAAAAGCACTGCATACAACAGAGAGAAGTTCTATATTCGGTAGGAGGTTCAGTGGGCCGAAACAGGTTGATTATCCCAAACCAGAATTTTCCTGTGCCAACATTCATAAACCAGGCTCTAGGAAGCACTTAGCATGCCAGATGACAGATGAATCTTGTGTCAGATCACATTTTAAAATCAAAAGGGACTTCCATAAAAGTTAATGCCATGGAACAAGAGCAGAAACACACACACTGTACCGAGTTGACTCTTCATTTGGGGAAAATGTATGTATTTCACGAGGGATACAAAATGAGGCTGCAGCTGGCAAGCTGGATGTATCCTTGTGCTCTATAACAGTATTCATTATTATTTAACTGAGCAGAAGTCATTACAAACCCAGAAGGGCAGCCATGACATTTCATTGCAAAGCTCAAGAGGATCAACAACGCCGTTCATGTGTGGTAGAGAAAAATCTCTCTTCCATCTTCAATCTAGATATGTGCAAGGATAGCAGCATTGAGATGGGAAAACAAGAGCACCCTCATCCTGCTCAGAAAAATAATTTGGCTCCAACACTTACAAAAATGCTACAGAATTGGAATACAGGATCCCAGTTACTCCACTCCATTTCCCCACTTCTGTTCCCAGTTCCCAGTGGGCTTCCATAATTTTCAATGAGCTATTTTTATCCTCCATGGTATACCTAGATCTATTTTTGTCTAGCCAGTATGTCTGCATCTTTGGCATTCCTCCAAACCAGGGGTCTCCAACCTTGGCAACTTTAAGACATGTGGACTTCAACTGGCTGAGGAATTCTGGGTGTTGAAGTCCACAAATCCTAAAATTGCCAAGGTTGGAGACCCCTGCTCCAAGCAACCTGTTGATACCAAAAACAATGCCTCTTATTGCCTGAACATGAGAAACAGGATGAATGATGTTTTTGCATTTTCATTTATATGTTGTTTCTTACCCATTTGGTTCTTGAACTAATATATCACAGATTAAAGCAATAATAATAATTTAAAAAATGAGGCCATTTACCAATCATTAAAGACATTTAAAAAAGGCAAAAGAGAACAGAGCGTATAGACAATAGCTGCAATCCTTAGAAACAGCTCCTCTAAATAGAACATATTTCTAATGCTATATTTTTATGTATAGGATTGTATTTCAATCCCCTTTTAATAGCTGGGCAAATAAAAAATAAAAGCTTCAGGAATGCAGATCTCTCAAAAAGATATTTGTCAATTTCCAGGAAGGTACGAATTTTAAATATGGAATTTTTTAATTTTCTCTTTTCTTATGTAATTAACTATTTCAATGAGGAAAAAATTTCCCCAAGTACCAGAAAGGAAAAAGTCACATCTGCACAATCTTTTCTGTACCATTGTTTCACTGGTGGGAGATACTAGCTCCTCTTGCTCCACCTCCTCCTCCACCTCCTTCCTCCTCCTCCAGCATAGCCAAAAAAGATAGGCTAGGAGATGGGAAGCTACATATAAATCAATGGCCATTTCAATATTGCCAGATCCTGCTTCTTCCTGGACATAAATAGACTTTCATAACATTCCATAAACAATTTTCTTAATTATTACAAGAGAAAGAAAAATGTTCCAAAATTTTATCAATAATTTTTTAATAGAGAAATAACCTGTGGCAGGAATCATTTCATGAGATTCCTTGGGATTTATTTGATGTATTGGAAGCCAGGGAAAATAAATCAACCTTCTTGTTGGAGGGCAGATATTCTTCCCATCTCCCTGTCTCTTTTTCCATTGGTATTTTAGCAAGCGTTTAGATTACAATCAAATCTTTATTAACTTTTCTGAAGGTCATCAAATGCTATAGAACCAGACTACAATAAAAGGCAACACTTGGAGATCATATTGCTAACTCAATGCAAGATTTAACTATAAGAACAGTGCAGCCAAACTCCATCCATGAGAATGTCATCAAAATGCCAATTCTCCTTTAAAAGAGCTTGTCAAATGAAGGATCAGGGTGGGTGTCTCCTGTCATAACAGTTGATCCATTTAATGCCTTTTTCCAAAGTCCTCAGATAAAGAATTAAAAAGAGATCTCAGTTTCTCATTCTGAGAACTTGGAAATTAGGATGGCTGCATAGATTCCCTTACCAACTCTTCAAAATGTGAGGGATTCCTCAGAATAAAGTATTTTCTCAGGAATGTTATGTACCCATCCCGATGGCCCGGCTCTCACAATCTCATAATATCATTTATCAAAAATAAAAAGATACAACACTTAGTGATAGTCAAGGTTACTAATAAGCTATTAAATCATACTAGGAAACAAATAAAAACAATATAAGTTGAAAGATACAAGCAACATGGTTATAAGTGGGAAGAGATAGATACTAGTAAGGAAGGGAAGAATAATAGTAATACAGTCTTAGTAAATTATTTGATAGTGTTGTGGGAATTAATTGTTAAGCAAAGTGATGGCATTCGGGGGGAAACTGTCCTTGTGTCTAGTTGTTCTGGTGTGCAGTGCCCTATAGCATCATTTTGAGGGTAAAAGTTGAAACAATTTATGTCCAGGATGTGAGGGGTCTGTAGATATGTTCACAGCCCTCTTTTTGACTCCTGCAGTATACAGATCCTCAACGGAAGGCAGGTTGGTATCAATTGTTTTTTCTGCAGTTCTAATTATCCATTGAAGTCTGTGTTTGTCTTGTTTGGTTGCAGAACCAAATCAGACAGCTATGGAGGTGCAGATGACAGATTCAATTATTCCTCTGTGGAACTGGATCAACAGTTCTTTGACACAAGGCTGCAAGAGATCATTGCAGCTGAACATGGAGCTCAGGAGGGCTGCAGTTGGCCTTTCCAAGCTCCATTTTCACTGGCAAAGGCATCATGGGCCAGTCCTTCGCTATTTCCAGGGCAGCCCCATAGGCCAGATCTAAGTACTCTGTGGGTCCGATCTGGCCCACAGGCCTTGAGTTTGACATCCCTGCCCTAGAAGATCTGCATGAAGCAATACTAAAAGCGATCATTTGGATAGCTGAATTGAACATTCAGTGATGAGGCCACTGTCATACCCCCACAGAACTAGGTTTATGTGTTTACTTCTCTTCTGTCATGTTCTCATCATATACTAAATAATAATAAAAATTGTGGGCAGTTTAGCATTGGAGCAACTGAATCTTCATGTAATGTTTTCTGCAAATTGTACAGAAAAATAATAGACAAGGAGAGGCATTGCTGAAAATATTTGGGAAAAAGTACTTTGCGGTGCAATAGGAGCCTTGTTGGCACAGTGGTCAGAATGGAATAAGTGCAAAGAAGAGCAACTTGTAAAATTGGAAAAAGTGCAAAGAAGAGCAACTAAAATGATTATTTATTTATTTATTTATTTATTTATTTATTGGTTGGTTGGTTGGTTCTATTTATATGCCGCCCTTTTCCGGAGACTCAGGGTGGCTTACAATGTGTTAAGCAATTAAAGGCCTAGAGACTAAAACATATGAAGTACGGTTGTAGGATTTGGATTTGGCTAGTCTAGAGAAAAGAAGGAATAGGGGGACATGATAGCAGTATTTCAATATTTGAGAGGCTGCCAAAAAGTGGGGGGGGGGGGTGTCAATTTATTGTCCAAAGCACCAGAGGGCAGGATAATAAACAATGGATGGAAACTAATCAAGGAGAGACACAACTTGGAATTAAGGAAAAACTACCTAACAGTGTGGACAATTAACCAGTGGAACAGCTTGCCTTCAGAAGTTGTGAGTGCTTCATCACCAGAGGTTTTTAAGACGAGACTAGACAGTCACTTGTCTGAAATGGTATGGGCTCTCCTGCTTGACTTGAAGACTTCCCTTCCAGCTCTATTCTGATTGATTGATAGCATTGCAAGCTAGCTCTACCCACAGTCTGGATGAAAGTCCTGACAAGCTCAAGGTTGACTCAGCCTTCAATCTCAGCCTTTCGAGATTGGTAAAATGAAAACTCAAATTGTTGCAGTCAATATGCTGACATTGTAAACTGCTCAGAGTGTGCTCTGGGGTGATATATAGGTCAAAATGCTATTGCTATTGGTAATTAGACTAGAAGTAGGAAACTAAACCGCAAAAGAAGAAGAAAAACCTAGATCTTAGCCAAATTAATTTGCCTGGAGAAAGAGCATATATTCCTCAAGCACCACTGACAGCTATGCTGTGAGGGAATAATGGAAATCAACCCATCTTGATAAAAGCATACCGGGAAAATATTAGACAGGAATAACGGGAAAAAATTGACCAGCCGTCCTCAACAATATCTACCCATTTCCCTTAGCACAAGTATAAGGCACTATTCTTTCATCATAAATGAACTGTTCATTAATCTTCAAAGCACCCCTAGGAGAAATAAAATTAATATTACTATATTTTCTTTTCAAAGGGAGACAGCAATGCTCAGAGGAATCATTGGGGAGAAACTGTTATGGGCCTGTGAGCTAAACATAGGTGCACCCCATTTAATGTAATTCCTGTGCAGAGAATTCCAGCTAATATTCTGTATCTCTCTATTTCCACCATTGCGGCAATCAGAAGTGGGGAAAAATGTTAATATCTTTTGCATCATCTCTAAAACTGGCATGGCTTTTATAGCAGGCTTCATAGTATAAGGACACGGGTTCAAATCAAATCCTATATTGAACTATCCAAGGAACAGATAATAAAAATAAAATCTGCCAATGCGGTTATAATGCTACAGGACACAACATTTTCTCCAGCATAATTGTAGTAAATGTTTTTCACTTTCAGCTTACTAAAACCATTTAAAAACAACAGCAGCAGCAGCAGTCTCATCCTTTATGAGATGTCATAATCACTCCCACATGCTAATCATTCTCATCCCAGTGAGTTATCCTTGATTAAATGTGGTCAAGTTGGTTTGTTTTGACTCTTAGCAACCACATCAGCCTTCTCTAATAAAGGAAAGACTCATACTTTGCCTTGCTGTTCACAAGGGTAAAAACGTCCTGAAAGGCTCAGAATGCTGATGTTCACTAGCAATTTTCCCTGCAGAAGGGCAGAAATATTCTCAACAGTTGAAAACTCTGACATTTATTAGCATTTCTTTTTTGCCAGATTTAAAGTCTGTTCCTCCAGTGAGGAAAAGGATTTCCCCTCCCTCCATGGAGGGGGAGGGAGATCCCTCAGTGCACAAATCCAAGGTCGCCTCCACTTGCAACCTTTCCTGCTGGCTTCCCCATTAACTTTCTAGGGAAGCCAGCAGAGAAGATTGCAAATGACAACCACATGATCACAGGACATTTGGCAACTGACTAGATGAAATTTGGGCAAGTGCCAAAAATGGGGTCATGTGATTGGGGGCAGCAGCACAACATTTTACAATAGCCATAAGTGCTTCAGGGGCCATGAAGCACCTGTTCCAAGGTTCCAAGACCATTGTCACCATGAAATGTTGCTAAACTACCAGTTGTAAGACAAGGACTACTTGTATTACATAAAAATACACGCAAATCAGTAGTGTGTTTCAAATTTTTTTATTACCGGTTCTGTGGGTGTGGCTTGGTGGGCGTGGCATGGCTTGGTGGGCATGGCAGGGGAAGAATATTGTAAATTCTCCATTCCCACACCCTCCAGGGGAAGGATACTGTAAAATCTCCATTCCCTCCCCAATCCAGGGGAAGGTTACTGCAAAAATCTCCATTTCCTCCCTATCATCTGGGACTTGGAAGTCAGAGAATAGATGGGGGTGGGACCAGTCAGAATTTTTACTACCAATTCTCCGAACTACTCAAAATTTTCACTACCGGTTCTCCAGAACTGGTCAGAACCTGCTGAAACCCACCTCTGACACAAATGTTTAAAAAGCAGCTAAATGCATTAAGTTTTCTATTTCTATATACATGAGTCTGTTTGGTGTAGTAGTTTAAGGTAGCAGACTAGAAACTGGAAGATTGAGTTCTAGTCCTGCCTTAAGCACAAAGCCAGTTTGATGATTTTGGGCCAGCCATTCTTTCTCAGCTATAAGAAGTTGGTAACAAACTGTTTCCAAAAAGTCTTGGCAAAAAAAATTGCAGGGACAAGTCCAGACAGTCACCAGGAATCAACAATGATTTAAAGGCACAAAACAAAAATCTATCTAAAAATCAACAAGTACCAGAAATTCTGAGATAGATGTTAGATATTATTAACTATTAGGCAGTGTCTGGCCTAGAATACTCAACATCTATGTGAGAATTCACTAATATGTATATTCAAGTCTCACTGGATTCAATGAAATTACCTCCCAGTGACATAAACTATAAATTCAGTCCTATAGAAAAAACTATATCTTAATGATCACTAGCACTAGTGACTGGTTTTTCTCTGAACGATAAAAGTTCAACTTTTGGATGGTTTAATATTTCCCACTAGGTGATGGAAAGTATTAAGCCATTAAAAAGTTGAGTTTCCATTTCACTTCACGAACCCCCAGATATGTTCATAATCTTACACCTAAACCTTGAGAATTGGAAGCTGGAACAGAGTCTGCCATCTGGCGACTGAAAACAGAACAGATCTTCTGTGTAAGGAAAAGGAAAAATTGGGCCAACATTTCCCTCTAGTGGATAGTACTATAGTAGTACATATAGAAGCAGGAACTGTATGAAATCAACAACCTATAATTAGAGTCTGGCAACAGTAAATGGGCAAAAGATCTTGAGGCACTTTAAAGGTGAATACATTTTATTTTTATACACTTAGTGCTGGAAAGACCCTGTCATACTCACAATAGAGGAATGTAAAGTAAAGGTGATAGGAGTGGCATGATGGTTAAATTAATGGATTTTGTGTGAGAGAAGTCACTGATGTGAAAAAAAAATTGAGGGGAAAAACAAATTACATCAAATATGTATTTGATGATTGATATTTTTTTTAAAATTCCTTTTGGAGAAAAATGGACACTATATTATAGTGTTAGACTAAGCGCAGGGGCAGGCAACTATGGCCCTTTTACAACCTGTGGACTTCAACTCCCAGAATTCCTGAGACATCTATATATCTGTTTCGTGAAAACTGGTACAAAACCAGGTTGCATTTACTCACAGGCCTGTGATCTATGACATCCAAATTGTTGTTGTTTTTTAAGTGCAGCTGGGAGAGAAGGGGAAAAAACCTTGGGGTATTGGTTCTTAACATAGAACATTCCTCTAATAAATATAATAATCAGTTTTAGTGGAAGCCATCCAGAGAAATGCATCTGGTCCACAGCAAAGTCAGATGATGGAGCTCCCATCTTCCACCTCTCCTCAATGCAGCATGGTAGAACGGTTGCCTCTAAATCAGGGGCCTCCAACCTTGGCCACTTTAAGACTTGTGAACTTCAACTCCCAGAGTTCCTCAGCCAGCAAAGTCCACAAGTCTTAAAGTGACCAAGGTTGGAGACCCCTCCTCTAAATGACAGCTGAGGACCAATGAGCAGATGGTCCCTTTCAGCTAAGATGATCAGATGGTCCCTATCATCCTTCTTGTTCCTTCCACAAGTTCCATTCAAACATTAATAGACTTCCTCAATGCCCTTTGAAGTCCCCAAACCAATATCTAATTGCACCAAAAATTCAAAAGAAAAGCATTTGCAAACAAGTTGCGTATCAAAGTAAAAGTTAAAGTTTCCTTTGAGCTGAGTTTGATTCCTGATCATCATGGACACATTTAATGTTTTTCTTAGGTACAGTACATAAGTGCTGTCCTACTTTATATATTTATTTTATGTAATCGATCATCTTACTTCTGGATGGTGTGCAGAATTAAACCAAAAACTGAACCATCTGCATATTTGTTCAAAATCAGCCATTTTATCTGAAAGATGCTCTACAAATGCCTTGGTACAACCCTGAAGGTGGAACTCAGGACCCATTTACCCAGAAGGATCTGGATCACTTTAAATAATTGGCTATCTGCAGATGCAATAAGAGCAGAGAAGTATTAGTATTTCATCACCCTTACCACCATAAGATAGACTACTGTAGGGTAGACGTTAATGGTAGCTCTAACCAGTGTCGGTTCAAATTCATTCTTTGTACTCCGTCGGCAATGCTCCAGACATCTCATAACCTGCTTCAGCTCCCTCAACTCTTCTATGAACCATAGAGAGTGAGATGTTCTATGAGTAGGGAGAGGTTGCATGGGTGTGATCTGGTCTAAGGTCTTGGTCACTCCCTGTTCAAGGCAAAGGCAAAGCCTTGGTTAGACTGTACAGTAGATCATCAAGAAGTTTTCATTGGAACCCATTCAGCTTCATCAATCACTGGAGTGAACTAATCAAATAAGTTCCACCTCTCTGTGGTCAGGTACAGTAACCAGAAATTCTTATGGCCACCAGAGAATGATTTGAACACGACAGAGAGATCTTGGAGAACTCCCCCAAGTCCGGATCATATTGCCACTGATCCAACAAGAAAATCAAATCAGGTGTGTTTTCACTGTCCCATTTTGGGCCCTGTATGGCCTGGGACAGTCACATGGTTGTCATGGTAGCCAGAAACCTCTGAGCTATCTCAGGCCTACCCATAGAGAATGCAGATTGAAGTGTCTCAGGACCATAAGCTTGGGAAACTCAACTGATAACCCAGAAATGGAATCAAGGAGCCCAGGCACAGAAGTTGCTGTGAACACCTGGTACTTTAACTTTAGTCCAATGAAGACTTGGTTAGTGAAGGTCAGGTATTTTAACTTTGCTTATAAAAGAGTTTCAGTCAGAGCTATGCCTCACGTTTCTCCATAAGTGAATTAAGAGCGAGTTTAAACAGAAGATTCAGCCACCAGCAACCTAGATCAAGATCAACAGAAGCTTGCCAGCAGAATGTTAACTGCAGATAAGAATCAGCACAAGTGTTTGATAGAAAATGCTGAAGGCAGAGACCACATAGAAGGGGTGTTAGTTTGATTTAAAAAAAAAAGATGTGGTCAGAAAACAGTTCGAAGAAATTTTGCAAGTATGCCCATTACTTGAAAGTAGCATGACATTTAACTTACAGCTATGGGCAAAGAGTCTGGGCAAGGGTCCAGAGGTGAACAAAAGTTCATCATTAGCAAACTAAAAGTAGAACCCCCTCAGAATTTAAATGAGCAATTTAGAGATTATGCTAAGAGTATAAGGGGTTGGAATACACTATGTGGGAATGTGTGTGAAGCCAGTATGCGCAGGTAGCGGGAAATAATCAACAAGTGAAAATATAACCCTTTTGCTTCCTTGTGCAAACAGCATAACAACTTAGAAAATAGGTTGGAAGGGACCTTGGAGGTCTTCTATGTCAGAGCGGCAATTAGCCCCGTTCCCATCCTGGGGTAATTGCCCTCAATTAGAGGTGAATCATGGCATTTTCCTTGTGTATTCTTTGCAATAAAATGAACCGAAATACATTCTAATGAAAAGCTCATATTTATTGTAAAGAAATAAAAACAATCTTACTAATCTAATTAGGTTACATCTTGGAAGCTTTCCCGGCTACCTCTCTTGGCCGGAGAACAAAGAAAAGTTTTAGAGAAGAAGAAAGGAATGTAGACATGCGCAGTAGTTATTGATAAGGCTCTGGCAAGCTACCGTATGTCTGAGAGTCCAAAAATAAGAGCTCAGCTGGTAAATACAAAAACGCAGTGACATTCTAGCCCAACCCCCTGCTCAAGCAGGACTGTGTATCATTCCAGATAAATGGTTGTCCAGTCTCTTCTTGAAAACCTCCAGTGATAGAACATCTACAGCTTCTAGAGGTAAGCTGTTCTACTTGATGTAAACTTGATTTCAGGCCCTCTTTCATTTTGCTGAACTTTACCAAAACTGTCAGCAAAGGAGTGCCTTTGCTTCTGAAATGAAGTGTGTGAATTCCACTTTCCTTCACTCTCCATGAATAATTGGCTCATTGTGCCAGGTGAACAAATCACAAAGGTGGCTCTTGGCCATCAGCTACGCAGCAAGAAATATAAAAATCCCAACTGATCTGTAGAGTCCAATTTAAGGAACAGGTTCTGACATCCTGCAATTTATGGAGCAGAGCCCCTGAAGGCCATAAGAGACCCCCAGATAATGTTCCTACATTCCCACCCCTGCCCTGAAGTGTTGGCCAATGCCACATCCTAAATCCAGCTAGGCACATTTCCAAGAGGTAGATCTTAAGTATGTTGACTTCAAGGGTATTTTTCTCCCTCAAATTCCATGTTAGCTCAATTCTTTTATATTCCTTAATGGTCTCCCATCCAACTTCTAACTAGATCTGCCACTGCTTAGCTTTCCAAATTTAGCTTGATACACAGCATGGCATTCTAAGGGAAATGTATACGACCAATTCCCAAGGGAAATCTATACGACCAGTTCCCAAGGGAAACGTATACAACCAATTCCTGCAGAAACATATTTCCTGCCTCTCAAGCACATACCTGCACCAAGTGATCAGCCTTGGCTCTAGTTCTCCAGAAAGCATCCTAAATAGTATTTGGAATCACTTCTGCTTTCCTAGTCCCTGAAGATGTTAGTTTTGGCTCAACTTCTTACTCCCTTTGAAATCTGTACTAACAACAATTTATTATTTCAGGGCAAAGGCATTTAAAATTAATTAAAAGTATTTCAGAGGCTACACCTTAATCAAAAGCCGTGTTATTTATTTGGAGTAGATTTCTATACAAAGTGGCAAGACTGCATGGAAGTTTGCCTTGTAGCGGACCTTTTGGCAAAAAGAAAGAAAGAAAGAAAGATGAAAATCACAGAATAAAAAATAAATACTATAAAGATTTTTCCAAACTGGATGAACTAAAATTGCTTATATAACTAGTTTCATTTTCTTGTTGGTTCAATGACAGTGCACTCATTTGTGAGTGCATATTTATGCATTTCTGCTTAACAGTGTTAACTTCGTTAAGTGCTGTATAATAGCAATACACTTAAGACTTATATACCACTCTACAGCCCTCTCTAAGTAGTTTACGGAGTCAGCATATTGCTCCCAACAATCTAGGTCCTCATTTTACCCACCTTGGTAGGATTCCCAATACTGAATAATATCTCTGAAGGCATTGCTATTTTTTTCATTCAATTTATTTAAATGGTTATTTTTCCAGTGTCCCTTCCCAGATTAAAGAGGCTTTCGGCTTGGTTCCCACATTTTGATGCACCATATTATATTTTGCTTAACTGAGGTTTGCTAAATAAGCCACAATTGACTGGCAGATTATAAAGGACTTACATTTGATATAAAAGAATAAGTCAAATCTAAACAATTTGCATTAAAATTTTCTGGAAGGATTTCAGCTAGTCACAACACACTGAGTTGGCAAGCATGGCTCACATGTAGCCAGCCAGGAACCCATCTGCAACCCTCAAGAGTGATTGAGGCTGAAAATATAAAGCATTTTAAGCGAAGGCTTGGTTGGAAGCAGTGATGGGTTGCCCCCAGTTTGGACCGATTTGCAAGAACCGGTAGAAAAAACGGCAGGACGCTCCGGATGTCATCAGGAAGCTTCTGCACATGTGGCCCCGTTGTGAACCGGTAGTAAAGGTACGTAAAACCCAACCCTGGTTGGAAGGGAAACCTTTGAAGGTTATTGCATTTTAGAAACTTTTCATTTCATAATATCCCGAACTCTAGTCCCAAACTAAGTCATTTTTTTCCATTTGGAATTTGAGCACTTTAAAGCTCCAAGTATGACCCCCATGGGGAAAAACATGCAAACATGGAGAATATTTGGCACTGCTCATTTAGTGGCATAACATGATGTCACAGGCTATATTTCCCGCAATCCCCAAGCCACAAACTCCAGTTAATTAGTTATATAAAACGAGTTAATGAGCATGGTAACCCAGATTAAGCCAAATTCTAATCATGTTTTCCTGAATAAACTATAATTATAGAATACAATTTTAAACTATGGTTTAAGTGAGTTCTTGTGTGAAGTAAATGGGTAAAATGTTTAACACAAACATAAACTTACTTGAACAATTATATGAATTATCACATTATCAAAATCTGCACTTTTTCTTGAGAGGATATAAATTTAACCCCTGAAACTCCAAATTTGGGATTATTTGAAGTCTAGAGGGTTTATTAAAGATAAAACATAATTATGAGATAAGGACAAATAACAAAAGGAAGAGTAACACTGAATTATTAACTTAGTGGATGAGCTGAGCGGTCACATGCAGAATGAAGGAAGCCATCTGCTTGGTTAAAAACCTCAATGGATAAGGCCAACATTGCTTCCTTTTTTCTTTTACTTATCTGCTGAAAAGGTCACAAGCCCACCACAACAGTAATTCCAGAAAAAAAAGCCTTCTGGATTTATACAGAGATACAAAAGGCCAATTTCCAGTTGCTCCTTAAATAGGATTCTCCCCCTCTGAGAGAAGGGGAATGCTTCTCCAAGATGATGAGCAAGAAATCCTGGCTCTTAGTTTAGCAAAGTAGAAAAGTGAGAGCCAAATATGGTGTAGAAAATTAGCACTCACCCCTCTCCTAGAACAAAATATTCTAGGAAATATTAAAAAGGCAGAGTATTATATTTCCCTGGATGAGAAAAGGAGAAACGTGTTTTTAAAGACAAAGCAGCTCCCTGCCCACCTCCAGGGTGAGATGATAAGATTAACCCTCACTCAAATCCAAACCAGGACAAAGCCATTAAGCCATAATAGGAATTTCCCAAACCCCTTCATTACATCATAACCCAGCAAGATTCAACCAGGTCTGGGACTCAAGACAACCTACAACGTTACCCTTGCATGGCCCCATGGGAGTCTGACAACCAATCAGAGTATATTTCTTACATAGGAACAGGAAGCTCCAAGGCACGGCCCAAGAGAGGGTTTAAATCTCTCTCCCTCTCTCACCCATGTGCTCTTTTTGCCCAGGATCTCAAATCAAGTGGTCCTGTCCACCATCAAACTATCTTTCCAAGCAGTCTCCATGTTTCCAGTGGCTTTCTTCCCACTTGGAACTGAACCCAGGTGGGCATTTCTTCCAACAATGGCTTTAGGCTCATGCCTTGGCATCAGGGGTGAAATGCTCCCGGTTTGGACTGGATTGCCTGATCCGGTAGTGATGGCGGCAGGTGGTTCGGAGAATCAGTAGCAAAAATCCCTGAACCCCGCCCCCCATGCCCAGCTGAGCCGCACAATTATCAGAGGCTTTTTTTTTTTACTTTTAAAAGCATTTTTTCTAAAAGCTTTTAAAAGTAAAAAAAAAAAGCCTCTGATAATCGTGCGGCTCAGCTGGGATCGTGAGCCTTTTAAAAGCATTTTTTTTTACAACCTCAGAGGTTGTAGAAAAAATGTTTTTTAAAGTAAAAAAAAAAAGTTGGCCATGCCCACCCAGTCACATTACCCCCCATCAAGCCATGCCTACAGAACCGGTAGTAACTAATTTTACATTTCACCCCTGCTTGGCATGCATATTTTCCAAAGAAACAGACCAAGAGAGGAAGATCATTTTATTACAATTTAAAAAAAAAATATTCCTGTCATTCAAAGAGGGAACCCCAATCCTCAGCTTTCAGTCTTATAGTTAACACATCAAAGGAAAATTACAAGAGAAAAATTAATTGGACAAAATGAAAAGTAATCCCTCCTTCGCATAGAAAATCAGTTACATGAAGTTAAACATGTGTCCATTTACATGAGCTCAGATGAAAGTAGGGGTGTAACATTTAGCATGTTAATGAGAAAGGGTTTTTTGGAATTCAGGAAGAGACAAACCATATCCCATCTCTCTCTCTCTCTCTTCCTGCCTCCCTCCCTTCCTCCCTCTCTCTCTCTCCTATCAAAAGACAGACTGCAGACGTCCTATTAAAAAAACATGCTGCTATATAGCCTGACTGGAGAGCAAAGTCTTTTTTTTAATCTTAAAGTTTAGGAATGTTGGAAGTTATCAGTTAATTCATTCTACGTTCCAGTCTGCATTGGCTTGGTAAACCATTAACATGATTTAAAAGAGAGAAAAATAAGTCAAATTAAAATACAAAATAACTATGTTAATTAGCAAGTACAATACTACAAAGTCCATATTGTATACTACAAAGTCCATGTTGTGCGGACTAAGACACCATGCTACAAATCAGGAGTCTGTGACTTCTAGTCCTACCTCTGGCATCAAGTCAGCTGGGTGATTTTGGATCAGTTCCTCTCTCAGCCCCGGGAAACAGGTAAGGGCGAACCACTTCCAAAATCTTGCCAAGAAAACTTCAGGAACTTGTACAGACAGTCTCCAGAAGTCATCTATCTATCTCTCCCTCTCCCCCCCCCCTCTTTATAACACACATACACAAAGAGACTTCAAACAATATGTAGAAGGGCTACATATTACAGGGCAGGCCTAATTTCAAGTGATAAACTTTATTAATTATCTTTTGGGTGGAGGACATGTAAGATCACACAACTGGTTCTAGGCAGCTCCTTAACCCCCTCACTATGGTGACTGTGTGGTATCCACCAAGTCAGTTCATGTGAAGAGACTAGAAAAAGAGTCTTTGGAGGGTTCAGCTGCAAGAATAAAATATACAAAAGTATGAAGGCTATTGTTTAACGCATTGTAAGCAGCCCTGAGTCTTTGGAGAAGGGCGGCATATAAATAAATAAATAAAAAGGATAGTTGCTGATGGCTCTCCTATTCCTGAATGGCTTTTCACTTTGGTTACCCATTCAATATTTCCAAATGAAGAACCAATGTCTGGGTTTGCATCCTCCACCCCTTCCATCTATGTCTTGCTGGCTGTGAGACTAAATGTGGAGAATGGCTAGTGATTTTTTCCAGGAGGCATTGATTGTGGCTTTAAACATTAAATACTACATGTAGCAATAATAATTTTATTTCTGGACATCTGAAACACTTTATATGCAATGTCTAATTGTGAGAACCTTAAGAATCAGCTAATCTTTGATCTCAATAATTTGAAATTGGCATTAAGAACATTTTTGTTAGATCTACATTCGTCCGTTGGATTACAAGGCAGCCAACTATGCTCACTCCATTTTTTTTTTCTTCACAAGTATTGTGTGGAATATGTTTTGCTGAGAGCAATAATCCTGCAGACATCAAGTGGAGGAGGACAGACCTGGATCTCCTTGGTGAAAATCCTATATTGTACAAACTACTGTAGAAAGTTAGCATCCACCCCTTTCCTAGAAGAATGAAATATTCTAGAAATATTAAAAAGGCAGAATGTTATAGTTCCGTGGATGAGAAATGGAGTAACATGTTTTTTGAGGCAGGAAGCACACTCTTAATAGCCCCCACTCTCAATAGCCCACAGCAGATGTCAGCATTTAAGAGATAAAGAGACGGCTAGGTCTATTCATAAGCAAATACCCTCCCCAAGATCCAACAAAGGTAGGATTTGCCCTCAGCCACAATAAGAATTGCCCAAAGCCCCTTCATTATATTACCCAGCAAGATTCAACCAAGCCTGGGACACAGACAGCCTACAAAGTTAGCTAAGACCTCCACGCCCTGGGAGTCTGAAAGCCAATAGGATACTTGCGCTTGCCATAGGTACAGGAAGTTCAAGTTCAAAGCTCAAGAGAGGGTATAAATAACACTCACTCTCCACTCCATGTGGTCAGCTACCCAGGACTTCAAACCCATTTGGTCCTGTTCACCATTAAACCATCTTTCCAATCAGCCTTCACGTTTCCAGTGTCTTTCTCCCCACTTGAAACTGAACCCAGATGGACATTTCTTCCAACACTACAATGATTGAATGTACGGAACCTGCTAAACCAAAACCAAATCAAGTTTATTATAATTCAGTATGTTGTATGAATACAGCCCATGAGTTTGCAATAGATATATGATTCCAACTGAGGACTTAAGCTTTTACATAGAGGGAAGAGGGAACAGGAAATAGAGTCACTATTGAGCCAACAGTCTGATAAGAGTGGCTTGAGTTGGGCCAAGAAAATAACTTGATAAAACATTTCAAATAAACTGCTCCCTAATCCACACACAGATAAAGGGAGGAAGGAGGAAACACATTCAGATATGCAAGATTCTGTCATTGAAGCTGTTTCAATAAAAATACTTCTAATTCATTCTTTGACTGGTCTTCCTCATTCGGCTGAGTTTCTGTGCCTCCCCTCACCCTGCAGTTCAAACCATGGATTATTGCTTTACATTCTTTTTCCAATCATGGTGCACTGCAATAACATAGTACAGTGTTTCTCACCCTTGGCAACTTTAAATATGAGCTTGGCAACATCCCAGCCAGCTTGCTTGTTCAGCTCCCTACAAGTGCAGAATCAGAAATTCTCACCTTCCATTTCCAGGATTGGTGACCAAAATGACAAGGAGTTTCCATGTAATGTGCACACAGCCAAATCTCTTCTCTCTTCTTCTTTGTTACTAAATGGAAATACAGAATGAAAAACTGCTTACTGTCTCCCATTTCTATGGGATGGATACCTAGTGGTTAGCTCACTGGGTTGCAAATTGTTTTTACACTCTAACCCAGTATTTCTCAAGCTTGGCAATTTTAAGATGTGCGGAGGTCAACTCCCAGAATTCCCCACCCAGCTGACTGAGGAATTGCAGGTGTTGAGGTTCACACAGCTTAACGTTGCCAAGTAATAATTCCACAGTAATAGTACAAGCACAAGTCTACCTTGCAAGCAGGTTGTTGTAACCTGACACCAGAGGTGGGTTTCAGCAGGTTCTGATCAGTTCTGGAAAACCGGTAGCAGAAATTTTGAGTAGTTTGGGGAACCAGTAAATGCCACCTCTGATTGGCCCCGCTCCCATCTATTCTTTACCTCCCCAGTCCCAGCTGATCGGGTGGAAATGGAGATCTTACAGTATCCTTCCCATGCCCTGCCATGCCCTGGTGCAGCAGATTAAAGGGGTGTTAAGTGACACCAGCTGCCTGCAATTACGGCAAGTTCGAATCTCATCAGGCTCAAGGTTGACTCAGCCTTCCATCCTTTCGAGGTAGGTAAAATGAGGACCCGGATTGTGGGGGCAATAAGCTGACTTTGTATAAAAAAGAACACCGCTTAGGGGCAGCCGAAAGCCCTACTAAGCAGGCATATACAAAAAGTATGAAGGCTATTGCTTAACGCATTGTAAGCTGCCCTGAGTCTCTGGATAAGGGCGGCATATAAATTGAACCAATAAATAAATAATAAATAAATAAATAAATGCCCAAGCCACACCCACCAAGCCATACCACGCCCACCAAGCCACACCCACAGAACAGGTAGTAAAAAATTTGAAACCCACCACTGCCTGACACCCTATTCCTATCCCCACCAACTCTCCTATTACAGTACCTAAAATCAAGGTTGTGTTTTCCATAAATACTTTCAAAAAACATTTTGCATTTTTTGTGCATTCACACATAATATTACTTGAATTTGATATAGCGCGAATTCTGTAATTATTGTCTACTTATTTTGAAGGGAGGGAGGACTATTTTAACTATGTTGGGAGGGTGGGGGAATGACTTTTAGACCAGGAGTCTCCAACCTTGGCAACTTTAAGAGGTTGAGAAATTCTGGGAGTTGAAGTCCACAATTCGTTGTTAACAGGAACAGAGTTGGCAGGGATCTTGGAGGTCATCTAGTCCAACCCCCTGCTCACGAGACCTGTACTAGGGATTTGAACCGTCGAGGACATTTCTGATCGACAAGCTCAGTGTCTTAGCCACTGAGCCATCTTAAAGTTGCTAAGGTTGGAGACCCGTTCTAGAAACTTTTTTTTTGCAAAAAGTTTTTTTTTCCAAACATACAAATTACATCTATATTGCTATATTTTTAAGATTAAAGATAAGATTTAAATTTGATAAAGTAATAATGGAATAAGGATTTAATGAGTATCATGAAATATAAATATGCTTGAATTGTATTGAAATGTATTATTTATTTATTTACATTTTTATACCGCCCTTCTCCCGCAGGCCTCAGGGTGGTGTACAGCCAGAGTAAAAACACAATACACCGTGAATTTTAAAAAGTTTAAAAGTATTAAATAATTTGGCCCAGTTTTGTTAAAAACCCCAAAATTAAAATACCCAATTAAAAATTTCACATCAGCCCAACCCGTTGGAATAGAAAGGTCTTAAGGGCGAAAGGTACGAAGGTCGGGGATCCTACGCATCTCATAGGGCGGGAACGATATTATGAGTTATTAATAGAATTAAGATTTAAGGTGGGTTAATAGAAGGGTAATTATTTTGATTAAGTAAATATGTGTTATTTTTTTTTAAAGATGGTATTAGTTGACTAAGTGATTTAAGATTAGAAATAAGTGTTATGGCAAAATAGAATAGATACAATTTTGTTCAAAATGACCAAAAATTGAACAAATTGATGACCGGATCAAAGCTCTGTTCCGAAAAGATGTAGAAAGACTTTCTTGATACCAACCCGACCATTTCCTACCTAGGCAAATGAGCAAAGCAGCTCCATTCCCCCAACCACCCCCGCCCAATCTCTCGCTCTCTCTCCTATTGGCTCTTCCTTGGTTAGACCCGCCCCGGAAGCTGCTGTTTGAAAATGCAAGCGAGATTTCCTGAGAGCCCCAGGGGAGGTTTTACAAGCTCGAAGGTGGGAGAAAAGGGCTTAGACAGACGTGGGTGAGTGTTGGGAGCGGGATTCCCCCCCCCCAAGAGGAAACCCGAAAGAGGCTGAGAAGCAGATCGGAAGGACACGAAGACCAGCTGCCTCTCCTTCTCATCCCTCGTAGCTCCAGCTCGTAAGAAAGGACCAGTTTTCCTTCCTCTGCGCGTCTAATAGTGGAAAAGGGGACCTTTGCGATACCTGGGTTTTGTAGTCTCTCTCTGAAGCTGCCTTCCCCATGGGCTTTATTATACACCTGGAGAGAGGAAACTACAGGGAAAGCTTAGCTGAAAATCTGCAAGGAGATTACCAGGATGTCGATCACCAACAGGTCGACCTCTTTTATCATGGTCTTATCAGAGGGATGCAGTTGAAAGACGAGAAAGGGTCGGGGTGGGGGTGGGGGGCACGCCAAGTGAAGCCTAAATCCAGGTAGGTGGCAGGGAGCAAAATCTGCAGCTCAGGAAGGAAGGAAGTTTGCAATGTAATTCTTAGCTGGAGGCTTTTCCCCTTAAAGCTTAAAGTGATTCTGGGTTGGTGGCTTAGCTTTCACTAGTTGGGTGGCTGCAATCTTTTGTAGGTAAAATTGACCTAGCTCCCATGGTGTGTGGGGTTATGGCCGGGCTAAATTATTATAAAGTATACCTTGAGATTGTACAGACAGCCATTGAAACAGGCTGCAGGGTGCGTGTGGGGGTGTGTATGAATGAGGGGAGATGAGGAGAGAGAAATAAAGCATTTGAGTCATGTTATGCATATTCTTCACCAGTATTATTAATTGCATATTTATTTCCAGATTCCATTTAATGTTGATCTTAGTCATTAAAACCTCACATGGTTTATCTTGAAATAATTCCTTTCCCTATATGAAGTTTTGTGGATTCCGACCTTGGCTTCAGAATCTCTGCTTTCTGACCCATCTCAAAAACCTGGTTACTGTATGAGCATTGGGCTTTGACAGATGAGACAGTTCAGCAGGGTTTTTTTTTAAAAAAGCATTGCTTTGATTGCTTCTGCTGCAAGGAATTTATCATCATCTGCTCATTTTTCAAACTGCATCCATGCTTGTATTATTCTAATGTTACTAGTTGTTTATTTTTTTTCCAAAAATAATACTACAACAATATTTGCAGGTGGGATTATTGTAGCATTAAATATTAGTAAATTTAAAAATGCAGGTAATTATTGTTCTGCAGATGTTGCCACAATAACTGAATTTCTGATATCTAAATTTTTGATACATAAACATAAATGTTAATGCTAAATGTTAATATATTTGAATTTACTTCTACTTCAGTGCATTTTAGAGAATATTAGATTTATGTATATTTGTTCAATAATCTTTATTAAGGTCTTGCAAAGCAAGTGAAAACCCTTATTCCCTTATTGGAGAGAAAAGGGAAGGTGTAATTAATAACAAACATAATTATTTCAAAAATAATAGACATACACACTTCAATGCATGCATAATTTGCATGTAATTAGACCAAGATGGACTGTAAAGAAATTTTTTGTGGGAAGAAGTGAGATGCTGTTTACATGCTGTTATACAAAGAATTAAGACCCCAGTTGTTAAGTATTGTTTAATAGTTCTCCTGTGCACAAAACATACAAGGGATAGTATTGTTTGCCCTTCCACTTACACTCAGATATTGAGGGTGGACATCTCTAGCCCTACACACAAAGACTCTTGCACAGATTGGGACTCCCATTTTTGGAGAACTTCAGTTCTCACAGTTTACCATGCTTTTTATACTGATGGCAGGGATAAGGAAGCATGCAATATGCTTGTATATGCAGTAAATTGAGGCTTCTGTTTCTTAAAGTCAATTGGGCACTAGTCCTAGATCTAAACTGTTTGGGAATACATCCCGTTTAATTAAAAATTTGACAAGTGCATTTGTAATAAACTTGGGCAGAATTAATCTCTTAGATTTTGTAGTTTATCGTAGCAAGCAAACCCTGCTGTTAGGTTAATTTATGATATACAGGTAGTCCTTGACTTATAACC
The DNA here is from genome assembly GCA_030761175.1 of Masticophis lateralis. Lineage (NCBI taxonomy): Eukaryota > Metazoa > Chordata > Lepidosauria > Squamata > Colubridae > Masticophis > Masticophis lateralis. The sequence continues at coordinate 28,231,559 of JAUDYJ010000001.1, forward strand.
AGTTAGCGACTGTTTAAAGTTACAATGGCACTAAAAAAAGTGACTTCTCGTTCTCGCACTTATGACTGTTGCACTGTTCCAGGGCTATCTGATCCCCATTTGAACCGTCCCTGCCATCTTCTGACAAGCAAAATCAATGGGAAAAGCTGGATTGACTTAACAACTGTGGCAGAAAAGGACTGTAGTTTCTCTAGAAGAAGCTGGAAAAATTCAAATTTCAATACGGTAATATTGCTGTTATATATAAATTCATTGTATATTATTTATCTGTTTTATCATAAAAAGTAACATGCAAAACCGAAAAACAACAAAACATTGTAAAAGAAACAGAGGAAAAAATAAGAATTTTGAAATAACCTAACTAAGATATATATGTATAGCTGGAAATTTTGACAACTTCTGTTAATTCATCACATTACACGTGACATAATTTGATTATGTACTGTATTTTTCAAAGTATGAGACACACTCCCCCCCCCCCCAAAAGAGGGTGGAAATATTGGTGTGTCTTATACACCAAATACAGCCATTTTTGGCCTCCCAATACCCTGCCACGCTCATCCCATTTTTGCGAAAAATTGTCCCATTTATCACAAAAACCAGATGCGCAAAGGCTTTGGGAAGCCTGCTGACTGCTCCTGGGGGATGGGAGAGGGCAAAAAAAATTTTTTCTTACTTACCTCTTCGAAATCTTGGTGTGTCGTATACACTGGTGCGTCTTATAGTCCAAAAACACGGTAACTTTCAGAAGAGAAAATCATATTTTGTTTTGTTACATGCTACATATTTTGTGTGTTACATGCTGTAGTTTTATCATGGTAAGATCTATCATAGGAGGGCTTGCTCTATTTTATTTTATAAAAGAGCCACTCCAAGGATGGAAGAACATGGACCTAAGTAATAAAACAGGAGAAAGAGAAGACAGCTAGAGTCTGAAACCATCAGGGATTGTAAACTCTCATTTATTTCAAGTGATAATGTATTACTGTTTTTTTTTTGCTTGTAGATCAATAAAATTAATTTTATTGGATTTGTATTGAAATTCTATAAGAATTCCTGCTCTACTTTATTTCCACCTTACAAAAAGACCGAGTTTAAATGAATTTGGTATTTTTTTTTCTTACATTTGGAAAACTTAAGTCATAACGTTATACACCTTATACAGAGGTGGAAAGAAGTATTTGGGCCACTAAGTCCAACAACTTTGAAAATCAAGGTTGATAACCAACATTGACATCAAAAGGAAGCATAAAGGAGCTTTCTGTTTGCATTAATTTGTGGAATTGGATATCACTTTTATAGGGTCAGTCTAGCCATTAGAGGACATTTTTGTAGACTAAAGGAAACTGAAAGTTCCTTGTCCGTCTTCTTGAGTCAACTGCATGCAAGGTTACCGCGAATTATGTATAACTAGTTTCCAAAAAAAGCCTCAATAAATTTAATACGTACATTCAAGTAATCCAGTCCTCATGTTCCTCTAGCACAGGGGTCTCCAACCTCTCCAGCTGGCTGAGGAACTCTGAGAGTTGAAGTCCACAAGTCTTAAAGTTGCCAAGGTTGGAGACCCCTGCTCTTAGCATATGCTAATGGGACTACTAAACAGAATTGGATCTTTTAATTTTTTTACGCCCTTTCAGCTTTTTCGCTTTATCTTGAAAGGATTCATTCCTACTACTGGAAAAGAAAACTTCAAACTTCTAGCAAGACAAAGCTCCAGCTAACATGGAAAGGAGACTTCTGTGTGCTGTAACCAAGAGGGCAGATGAAACAGTGGATGTCTGCTTCTTGGGTAATGAGGACTGCCCTTTTCTGCATCTAAATTTCTTTGTGTTCAGCTAGGACTCCTTCCTTCAGAGAACAGAAAGGGTGATGTATGCTTAGAGTATCCACACTCTTCGATCACTAAATGGAAATAGGTAGACAAATAATTTCCCCAAGATTTAATGAGTGTTATTTGATCTTTTAAAAGCAGACTACCCAGGTCACCCTCATGATCTAAATTTACATCCTCCACTTAATTTCTTTTGGAACTTATTTTTATTTAAGGTCTTTGAGATATGAAAAAGGAAGGAAAGGTGAAAGGCCTAATTGCAGTGAAAGGAAGGAGGAGAAAAAACTCAGATATGCAACATAGGTTTACTGAACACTGTTATTTTTGAAACTTATTCGGGCTCAATAAATATATTTTCTTATGCACCTGGGGATTCTTTCACCTCCTTCACAATTGCATAAGTCTTTATCTTAGAATGCTTGATAACATCTTTTTTTTTTAATTTTTATTTTGGGCTTAAAAGCAGTCATGATTTTTCATAATGACTAGAGGCAACAGAGTGTTGGAAAGCATATAATTGGTTTTTTCCCCCTTTTATCTTGTATACTGTACTCAGGTAAAGTTCAGTATATGGAAGAGATAGAAAAATTATGCTCAAAAGTTTGGATTCTTAATCTGACATATGCATGAGACAGCTAAATGCCTTCTGAGATCTGAAAGGTGATTTTTTCATTTCATTCCATTTCCACATACGTATAGAAAATAATATTGAAGTTGAATATTTTCCCATTTGGGAAACAAATTGGGGGTTTCTTTTTAATTACTTCAACAGGCCAGGAACATTTAATCAGAATCAATGAGGAGAGACGTATACCAGAAGATTCAAAACCAATGGAATTATATGGCAAGTCAGCCTGTAAAGGAGAAGATTATGGTTTCCAGAACTGGGAGTGGTCAAAGACCTTAGCAAGCCAAGAAAGAGCAAAAAACGCCTCAGGAGAGAAAGCAAATAAAGCCATTCCCTGCAGAGAAGGGAGCCCAGCTCCTTGTGGAACTGGTGTCCAGTTGAGAATTGATACTGGTAAGGACTATGGGTATATCTTATGAGCGTTGTTCATTTTTGTTCGTCTTAACATTAAGCCACACCTTTTTTTCATCATGATTTGTTGAATAAGCTACTGTGTACTTATATATTATGCAATTTCTGGGCTGGTTCAGTTGCAACTGGCTTCAGGCAGCATAATTCCATTTCAGTAAATGGGTTATAAAATACAGCAACCAAATATAACCATAGTAATTCTATTTGCATTAGGCCCAGAAACAGCATTCCTAGAAAACAGATCAAGAAATTGGGGGGGGGGGGGATTTTTGGGCGGGGGGTCTCATTTCTCAAGTCAGTTGTAAGCAGTTTCTTGGTTGGCTTAGTCTTAATAGCTTTGTTAAATTGCAAGTGGGTTGGTGCTGGGCTAATCATAGTGGGAATGTTAGTCCATAGTAGTGGGGCAGGAGGAGAAAAGGCTTGTCTTTGTGCTTGATGGTTGCTCTCTTTGGAGTAGGGATTCCAAGAGAATCTTCCCATCTAGGTTTGACTGGTACTGCTAGGAGAAGCCTGTCCCAAAACTATCCAGGCTGCAGATCAGATAGAACTTCCAAAGTGCCCATTAGTACTATGAATTACATCCAATGATCTGGATTTACTCTCAGACAAAATGAAAAAAAAAAGTATGGCACAGCATAAAGGTCACCAACATGGACATAAAAGCTACTGCCTGTACCTAAATAGCGCTTGCTTTAATGGTACAAATCAAAACACTGAAATTCAGTGAGATCCCTAATTTGTGGCATTTTGGTGAAGTTACCAGACATGGGATGCAAAGCTTCAGACCACCATACATGATAGCAAAGTTAGAAGTCTGTTTGCTGCCATCTTGTGAAGACCCGGAGCGTGGCATGAAAGCAACACAGCCAGCCAGAGAACAGGTCTAACTCCCCTTTATTGCTCCAACTTTGCCCCCAAATGTCCCCATGTTTATTACAAGTCCTGGAGCAAGGCTCTCACACGCACCTTCAGCAGGCTCCAGCTGCGAGTAGTCCAGTAAGCCAGGTTAGACAAACAGTATCCAGAGCAAGAAGTCCAGTGAAGTAGGCAAACAGGGCAAACTCCACAAGACGGAGCGCAGTAATCCACAGGCATCAGCAAGTGCACACAAGGCTCCACAGATTCAACGTTTTTCCTGGACAAATGCCCCTCCCACCAGCACCTCCTTACATCTCAATCCCCAGGTGTGCCTTGTGAAGGGGGCGGGGCACTCTCCTCCCTCATAGCCAGCTCACTCTGTGTTGTTCTCTCTTCACTCCGTGCTCTAGGATCAGGAGGAGGTGGATTTGCTCTTCAGCTGAGTCTGTCTCTCCTGCTCCTCCCTGTCTGCAAGCCTTTCTGATCCTGAAAAGCCTTGCCTGGGCTGACTCTGTCCTTCCCCAGTTTCCTCCAATGGAGCCACCCTCTCAATTTCTCTGGGCTCTTATTCCAGCTCATCTTCCCCCACAGATTCAGAATCTGACAGGGGCATGACACATTTAAAGTCATCTGGATTTTCGAAGAATCAAATTGATAGCCTTAATTTCTGATGCTTTTAGGAGAGCTAACCAAGCACAGTAGCTCAGATGGTTGGAATGTTGGGTTGACAATTTGCAAGCCCACGCTCAAGACCCAAATGCTGCTGTGATGGGATGAGCTCCCATGATTCGCTCCAGCTCCGACCTAGAAGTTCAAAAGTGTGCAAATGCGTGTAGATAAATAGATACTATTTTGGTGGGCTCATTAATGGGGCCATGAAAGGAGGCCACAGCTATCTTCCCAGGCCACAGTGCTGTCACTAGCTAAACCTTTTAACCCGGAAGCATGTCAATGCTTCTGACATGACAGTGACAGTGAGGAGAGCTGTTTGATCTCAACTCATTTAACTTGGTTAGTGGAAAGGAAGATTAGATATTAGCATGTTGTAACACAATAGGGGTCAATTGACCCAGTTAGTTCTTATTCAATAAAATTCATTCTCAAACCAGTTATGCACAGAATTAAAGCTAACTTGACCCAATAAATTGTGGGCATGCCTAAATCTAGACATTCTGTTTTGATTAAATAACTATTTGCAATAGAGAGAGAAAAACAACTGAAAAACCGGTCTTGTTTATTCCAAGATCTGGCAACCCAGAGAAATGTCTCTCCAACATTAATTGGCTACTGTTAGCCCTTTGAGATAGTTCTGTTATGAAGTAGAACTATGATTACTAATTCTACTGTAAGGTCACATTAACAGAATCTTGAAAGACTAAAAGTACCTCTTTCCTTTCTTCACTTTTCTCTTCCAAAAACTAGAGAAGATGCTTTCTGAGATGCTTTCACTACACTTCAGTGGTGAAATCCATTTTTTTTACTACCAGTTCTGTGGGCGGAGCGGGGCTTAGTGGGTATGACAGGATACTGCAAAATCCCCATTCCCACCCCACTCTGGGGCCAGCCAGAGGTGGTATTTGACAGTTCTCCAAACTGCTCAAAATTTACACTACCGGTTCTCCAGAACCTGTCAGAACCTGCTAGATTTCACCCCTGCCACACCTCCTTCAAATTTTATCAGGCTACAAATTTTATTAGGCTACTGTACTATCTAGGTTGTACTCTTCTTCCTGTCTCCCAAGCTCATTCCCATTATAGCTATAGTGGTGAAACTTCTCCTACTGTTGCTTTCTTGTCAAAAGGGATGGGGTTAGTGATACAATAAAGCTTACCAGTATTTGACTGACACAACGACTCATAAGATATCAGGTATTTCATGAAAAAGTGTTTTCCTAAAATAGCAGTTGTTGACCCAATTAAAGCAGCAGTGTGCTGCCAAAATCACTGCTAATGAGATGTGGAGTACTGAGGTTCTAGCTGATTATTAAGCATGTTGCAGAAAAGAGTCATTAAGATTATATTTGTCAGTGTAAATCAGAATCCTAATGGAAAGAATAATAAACCCTGTAGCAGATTACCTAGGAAGGACCTAGAGGACTAATTAACTATTGGGGGAAAAAGTTGGCCCCAAGAAACTAACTTGGTATATAACACAATGTCTGGAGGTCCTACTTAAAAATTTTGTTGGATTTCTGTTTTTATTCCAGTGGATAATGGATGGAAGAATGAGAATGATGGGAAACAATCTGAGGAACTGAAAGAAAATTTTTGGAATCAGAGTAGACCAATGGGAGAAGAAGGAGGTTTTGCGGAGAAAAGAGGTGATAAATCTATTACTTCTCAAGGTAGAAGTTTCAGTGAAACCCCAGTTCAGCCTAGCAGCCAAACAGATAAGAGATGTAACAATTGTCTGTATATTCACCAATTAATCCATACACAGGGAAAGTCAAATAAAAACTTCCAATTTGGGAAGAGTGTGAATTGGAACCAAAACCTTGCTGACGGTCAAGCATTTCTGGAAGACAACCTCTATAAATGTTCAGAGTGTGGAAGGGGCTTCAGTCATAGCTCAAACCCCCCTTCGCATCAGAGAATTCGCAGAGGGGAGAAGCCGTATAAATGCCTGGAATGTGGGAAGAGCTTCAATTCCAGCACCAGCCTTTCTTCACATCAAAGGACGCATACTGGGGAGAGACCATTCAGCTGCTTGGATTGTGGCCTGAGCTTCCGGGACCATTCAGGCCTTATTAAACACAAGCGGATTCACACTGGGGAAAAACCCTACCGTTGCTCAGACTGTGGCTTGAGCGTTAGCACTCAGTCAAGCTTAGTTCGACACCAGAGAATCCATACAGGAGAGAAACCATATCGGTGCACGGAATGCGGGAAATACTTCGGTCAGAGCACAGACCTTGCTTCACATAGAAGGACTCACACAGGGGAGAAGCCCTATAAATGCTTAGAGTGCGGGAAAAGCTTCAGCCGAAGCACAAGCCTGACTTTGCATCAGAGGATCCACACCGGGGAGAGACCGTACAGCTGCTTAGACTGCAACAAGAGCTGCTCTGATCAGTCAAGCTTTATTAAGCATGAGAGAAGCCACACAGGAGAGAAGCCATACAAATGCCTGGAGTGTGGGAAGAACTTCAGTCGGAGCACCAGCCTTTCTTCGCATCAAAGGACACACACCGGAGAGAGACCGTTCAGCTGTTTGGATTGTGGCCTGAGCTTCCGGGACCATTCAAGCCTTGTGAAACATAAGCGGATTCACACTGGGGAAAAGACATACAGCTGCTCAGATTGTGGCTTGAGTTTCACCACTCAGTCCAGCCTGGTTAGGCATCATAGAATCCACACAGGAGAGAAACCATACCCATGCTCAGAGTGCGGGAAGTACTTTGGACAGAGCACAGATCTTGTTTCACATAGAAGGATTCACACGGGGGAGAAGCCCTATAAATGCTTAGAGTGTGGGAAGAGCTTCAGTCGAAACACAAGCCTAACTTTACATCAGAGGATACACACCAGGGAGAGACGATAAAGAGTGCAGTAGGAAAAGCTTTTGTTTTATCAAGCAGAAGAAAACCGATGCAGAGAAGAAGTCATATTTATATGCGCAGAAAGATCTTCAGAGAACAAGCATTACTTCAAAGTATTTAACTTGGACTTTTCACCAACCTGTGTAGAGTTAATTGTATTTTTGAAGGTAGCCATATGAAAAAGTTATTTTGTTGGTACTCATTCTCTTAAGAAACCTCTCCTGTGGTCATTCAAATGTAGATTAGAAATAGATTTGTAATTCTAACGCATCGTTTAAATTGAAAAGTATGAGTAATTAAATATTACATTGCTTGCAAAGAACGTTCATTTTGAACAAAAGGTAGATGGAGTATATACCTGTTAGAAATGTTTGAACACTTTCAGAGCAATCATCTAAATTCACATAAAATAATTGTGTGGAGTAAAATAAACCATACTGTTTCCCCCAACAGTTCCAGTCATAGGTTTATGAGAAAAGAATGAAATTAGTCTAATAACCTACAGAATGGAAAAAAGCCAGTGGTGGTATTCTGCTGGTTCTAATCGGTTCAGGCGAACTGATAGCAGCGGTGGTGGGAGGCTCCACCCACCCACCCGGACATCATCAGGTCCCATTCTTGACGCTTTGTGCATGCACACTCACATTTGTGAACTGTAGCAAAGGTAAGTGAATACCACCACTGAAAAAAGCATCCAGATGCAATTCCATGCAAAGGGGAAAGATTTAATACATTAAAGCTTTAAATGTCTGTAATTGATTACTAGGAATTTTTAATACATTCCTGGAGATAAGCTATATAATGGAACTTAACATCTGAGTAGGTTTGCATAGAATGGGCGTTGGTCTTACCTGATACGCCCCTTCTCGATGACGCGCCCACAGCAGTCAGGCATGGGTGAGTGCTAGGTCTGCTGTCCAATGAGACCGGGCCAACTGGATTTTTAGTTCCTCCCCTTCCTGAGGATCCCAGTTTGGAGGCGAGTTCATCCAGAAGGCTGACGTGTCTGTAGCAAAAGAAGGTAGAGAAAAAGGTAAAAGAACACCTCCCCCTCCCACATTGATACCAGGTACTGCCAGAAGGGAGGGGCTGACTGCTGTGGGCGCGTCATCGAGAAGGGGCGTATCAGGTAAGACCAACGCCCATTCTCCGACCTAGCGCCCACAGCAGTCAGGCATGGGACATACCAAAGCTTGATGTCTCCTAGGGTGGGACAGGCAGGACCTGTTGAAGGACTCTTCTGCCAAATGCCGCATCTGCCGAGGCGTAGGCATCAATCCGGTAGTGGCGGATAAAAGGAGTCAAGGATGACCAGGTAGCGGCCCGACAGACTTCCTCCAAGGATGCTTGGGTGGACCATGCAGCCGATGTGGATGCACTCCTGGTGGAGTGAGCCGTGATGTTAGCAGGGGCACATAAAGATTGAACCTCGTAGGCGGTAGAGATAGTTGCTCTGATCCATCTTCCTATGGTCACCGATGACACTTTGGAGCCCATGGAGGTCGGTTGAAACGAAATGAAAAGCGCCTCCGATCGTCGGAAAGAAGCCGTTCGAGAAAGGTAAATCTTGAGGGCTCTGCGGACATCCAGCTTATGCCATATGGCTTCCTGATGACAGCGAGGCGATGGACAAAAGTCCGGTAGGGACAATTCCTGCGTACGATGAAAAATGGTGCTAATTTTGGGAACGAAGGACGGATCAAGACGGAGTACAACCTTGTCCTTATGGAAGGTACATAAGTCTGCACGGGTCGATAAGGCAGCCAGTTCGGAGATCCTCCTGGCGGAAGTAATCGCCACCAGGAAGGAAACCTTGAGAGACAAAAATTTTAGACTGACTGTGCGTAGAGGTTCAAAGGGAGAAGCGGTCAGAGCTGTAAGAACCTTGTTAAGATTCCACGTTGGGAAACGGTGGATTGTAGGAGGCCGTAGGAGAGTAGCGCCCCGTAGAAAGGATCGAATAAGAGGATCGTGAGTGATGGTAGCAGGAGATCCACAGGAAAGGATGGAAGAGATGGCGGTCACCTGACGCCGCAGAGTATTGGGAGAAAGGCCGGACAGAAAACCGTCCCGGAGGAAGTCTAGGAGCTGAGCAATGGAGGCCTGAGAGGCTACGATATCCCTCGCTGCGCACCAGGAGACAAAGGTACGCCAAGTAGAACCATAAATTCTGAGAGTTGAAGGGCGTCTAGAGGCCTGGATGATTTCAATGGCTCCCTGTGATACGGATGCTCGAGTCAACAGGAGCCGCTCAGCCTCCAGGCGGTCAGTTGGTAGACTTGGGGCTCTGGATGTCGAAGGCCCCCTTGAATCAGAATGATCCGGTCGTCCGGAATACGCCAATGATGAGTCACTGATAAGGACAGAAGATCGGGGAACCAAGGTTGCCGGGGCCAATGCGGGGCCAGAAGGATCACCTCTGCTCGCTCCAGAAGAACCTTGCGTATTACCTTGGAAATTAGAGGTAGAGGAGGGTAAGCATATAGAAGCTGACCCGTCGGCCACGGAGAGCGGAGGGCATCTGCCCCCGGGGATGGAAAGCGGGAGAAGAAGCGAGGAAGTTGACGATTGGAGGTCGAGGCGAAGAGGTCCACCGTGGGATTGCCTAAGCGCTGAGTCAACTCCTTGAAGACGGAGGGATGAAGACTCCATTCCGAGGGATCTATCTGGTGACGGCTGAGGGAGTCCGCACAAGTGTTGTTCGACCCCGAAATGTGCTCTGCTCTGATAGACGCCAGGTGAGCTTCGGCCCAGCTGCACAATTTGATGGCTTCCTTCAGAAGGGGCCGTGAGTGAGTTCCTCCCTGCCGATTCACATGTGCCTTGGCCGTAACATTGTCCGTTAAGACTAGAACATGTTGGCCAAGGATGTGAGTCTCGAACGCCTGGAGAGCTAGGAAAATCGCTCGAAGCTCCAAGATGTTGATGTTGAGTAACTTCTCTCGAGGGGACCACAGGCCCTGGGTCATGTGAGATGTTAAGTGGGCCCCCCAGCCCGTAAGGCTGGCATCCGTTGTGATCACTACCCTGCTGGCCTCCCCAAAGAAGGAACCCCGGGAGATGGCTCGCGATGTCCACCAGGCTAGCGAGTCTATCACTGAAGGGGACAAGGTGATCTTGGCGAGGGAGGAGGAGCGACCGGTCCGTTGAGCCGGCAGTAAGAGCCACTGGAGCTCCCTGCTGTGGAGGCGAGACCAGGGAACAATATCATATGAAGATACCATTTTACCCAACAGGCTTGACAGATCCTGGAGGGGAGCGGATGTAGAGCCCTGAATGTGGCGAGCCAACTCAGAGAGACTGGATTGGCGATCCTGGGAAAGGGAAACTTCCAGGGAAACTGAATCGATGACAGCCCCCAAATGTTGGAGGCACGTTGAGGGAAACAAATGGCTTTTGGGCCAATTAATCAAAAAACCATGAGCCGTAAGAATGGTGATGATGGAAGAAAGGTCCTTAAGGGCCTGGGAGTGTGATTTGGAAAGGACTAAAATATCATCTAGATAAAATAAAGCCCTTATTGGGACTGAGACTATATGCCCCATGAGAGCGGCCATCACTTTAGTAAATGCTCTCGGTGCAGAAGAGAGGCCAAATGGAAGAGCAGTATATTGATAATGCCGTCCATTATAAGCAAACCTCAAATATTTACGGTGGGCAGGGAGAATGGGAATATGGAGATATGCCTCGGTGAGGTCAATGGAGGACATAAAGTCTCCTCTACGAACACAAAGCAAAATAGTATGGAGAGACTGCATCTTAAAACGCTTGTAAATAACAAAACGGTTCAGGGACTTAAGGTCTAGGATTGGCCTCCAACCCCCCGAGGACTTGGGGACAAGAAACAAACGGGAGTAAAACCCTTGACCTAGTTCAGCCTGGGGAACTGGTTGAACTGCCCTAATATCTAACAGATGTTGGATGGCCTCGTCAACCCTGGCCCGCTTAACAGAAACTTTGGAAACCGAACAAAGCAGGAAACGATCAGGGGGAGGGGAACGGAACTCAATGGCAAGGCCAACTTTAATGGTGTCTCGGACCCAAGCGTCAGAGACCGAAGACTCCCACTGATCGGAGAAAAAAGTTAAACGTCCCCCGATCACTGAGTCGGGAGGTGACTTAACGAGATCTTCTAAACGGTCTACCCCTGCCGCCTCTAAAGGGACGTTTGGTGCCAAAACGGGATCCCTGTCTGACCTGACTGTCCTGGAAACCAGGTCGAGACGAGAAGGCTCGCTGCTGACGCTGCAGGTGAAAGGCTGAGTCGGAGCCTCGAAAGGAAGAGGGCCGAAAGGATCCGTGAGGTCGATATTCCGATCGTCTTGACATAGGAGGTAGGACTTTGCGATGATCTTTCGTTTCAATGAGTAAAGGATCAAGTTGTTCTCCGAAAAGCTTGCTCCCCGAATAAGGGGAAGAGGCCAGCCTCCACTTGTTCCTAGCGTCAGCTTGCCAATTCCTCAACCAGAGCAGGCGTCTAGAAGTCACGGAAGTGCCAATTGCTTTGGCCGAGAAGCGAGCTGCATTGAGGGTGGCATCCGCGGAATACTGAACTGCTGCCAGGATCTTGTTAATGTCCTGGTGAGAATGGTGATCTGATGATGGAATGCGATCCTGCAACTGGCGTAACCAGAGGATAGTGGCCCTGTTAAAAAACGAAGCAGAAGAAGAGGCCTGCACTGCCCAGGCGGAGGCTTGGTGTCCTTTAATTAATGTTCTCTCCGCCTTTTTATCTTCAGGACGAAGATATTCCTCCGAAGGGCCTGTTGGAGGACCAGAAGAAGTAAGAGCGACTACTGGAGAGTCAACAGCCGGCACTTGCAGCAAAGAAGAGTAGTCGGAAGCAACATTATAAAACCTCCTATCTAAGTTGTTCGGAGCAGGCCCGGAGCTAGGAGAAGCCCACTGTCTCTTCAGAACATCTAAGAATAGCTTGGGTGCAGGAACAATATCAGAGTGGAAAGTAGGTTCCTGAAACAAGGCGGAAGAAGCTTCCGAAGAGGCAGAAACTGAACTGGGACCAGGAACAGGAACCCCTAACCCAGTAACTAATTGAGCCTTGTGGAGGAGAGACCTAAATAAATGGGGCTTGAAAAGACCAACAAAGGCAGGTTGATCCGGTTCAAGCCCCTCATCTTCTGAAAGATCCTGCTCAGGGGGAATCTCCCCTTCGGAAAGGGAATCTTGTTCACTGGAATCCTCCACAGATAGATCAACCTCAGACTGTTGATGATGAGCACGGTCACGAGATGCCCTATGGGAGCGATGACCAGAAGACGAAGAAGTATGTTGCTGGAGGCCCTGCGCAATACCATGGCGAATAGCTTCAGATATCAGATCAGCTAAAGGACGCTGCATGTCAGCTGGCAATTGAACCCCTGGCATTGAGCCTTGAGAGGTCAGATTAGAAGCCGGGGCCTGAACCAAGGGAGGAGGCCGAGGGGGCTCAGAAATTTGAGGCTCCTGTTGGGCATCTGCAGAGGGAAAAACTGAAGCCACGTCAGGAGAAGCAATTGGATCACCAATAGATGATCTGTCAGGTGATAAGGAAATTGCATGGTTCTGAGAATGGGAGGCCCGTTCCTGGCCTGCAGCAGCAGAAGAAGTAGAAGGCCGAGAAGAGGCCTTAGAATGGGCCTTCTCAAAGGCCTTTTCCATGGCCTTATGTCGCCTCTTTTCATCTCTGGAGGAAGTAGAAGCCTTAGCTGAAGAAGGAGTCCTATCAGCAGAAGTTTTACTCTTCTGCCTATGAGGGGAAGAAGGGCCCTCTCCAGAGTCATCCTGCCTACTGCGTTTTGCAGATGATTTAGAGCAGGTCGCATTGCGAACGGGTTTGTCCGCCATTGTAAGATTACTGCAGTAGGGTAGAAAAAAAAAAAAAAAAAGAAAGAAAAAGGCAGTAATCAATAATTTGCCCCTCCCGCCTGCTCTCAGACTGATGTCCTCTTTTAAAGAGGAAAGCCAAGATTGTCGCCTTCTCAGTATTATATTATTATTATTTCTTTCTTTTTTTTTTTATATTAATCTTAATTAATATTAATTTATTATTATTATTATTATTTTTTACAATTAGACCGGTACCTGGTCAGAGCAGAGAAGATCCCACCTTGAAGGGCTCGCTAGCCAGAGGCTTAAAACGCGAGCAAAATGGCGCTCAACGGACTTTCGCGCCCAAATAGCTCTGAGGGAATCCCCTGCCTGGGGAAATCCCTGCCGGCAAAAAAACAAACAGCAAGAGGAGCGGAATTGCTCCGCGCGCCTCTCAGCTGTTCAGGGGAATCCCCTGCTGAAATTAACGACACACGCCTCTCCGGAGGTCGTGAAGCCGGCGGATCGGCTGAGGAAAGAGGCGTTTTGAACCAGGGAAGCCCTTCAGCCGGTAGAGCAAATGGCGGCGAGGGGAAACACGGCAGAGCCCAGAGACCCAAGCCCGTGCGTGTGGAAGAGACAGAAGAACCGTCTCGCCGCCGAGCAGCCCTCAGCGGAGTCAGGCACCGCCTTTCTCGCTGGAGTGAGCAGGCAAAAGTAAGAAAAAAAGGGAAAATACGTTATTTAAAAGAAATTAGCTAAAAAACTGTCAAAGACTCTAGGAAAAAAATACAGACACGTTTGTCTCTGAGAGACCGAGCCGAAAAACTGGGATCCTCAGGAAGGGGAGGAACTAAAAATCCAGTTGGCCCGGTCTCATTGGACAGCAGACCTAGCACTCACCCATGCCTGACTGCTGTGGGCGCTAGGTCGGAGAATTGTGCTGTAAGCCATAAAAGTAGAAATGCAGATCATTGAAATCGGACTGAATATTTCTGATCAAGGTCTGTCCTAAATTGAGAAGGGCGGACACTGACAATTAAGAGAAGGATATGCAATGCCTACAAGGAAAATGCAAAAAGGGGTTTCTGAGATAGGAGAGATCTTGAGGGAAAAAATTGGTACTTTAAATTGCATACTACATACTTATTTAGTTCAGTAAATATAGATAGTCCTTGTTCAGCAATCACAGTTGAGACCAGCAACTCAGTCATTAAATAAATGGTCAGTAAGTGAGTTGTCTGCTTATGACCTTATGTCATAAGCTTTCCTTTGCTTTACAGACCTGTGGAGATCATAAATTAGAGGATTGGTCACAAAGTTAATTTTTCGTCACTGTCATAACTTTGAATAGTTGCTAAATGAGGACTACCTCTGATGTCAAAATATGCAATACCTGTAAAGTCGTAAATTTCATAAAAGATGTAAAGTACAGACATTAGCAAACTGAAGGGTTAGATTCCTTGTTGAATAATATTGCTGAAATTGTGTGACTTCTTAAAATGTAACAGAACAGTTGGGAAATTGATAGTGTTTCTTTTGAGATTGTTTCATTCCAGATTAGTTTATTTAATATAACTTAAATCATTGTTTTAAAAAATGGAATCACCAAGAGATTAAAACCCTGCTGTTACACTTCAATTTACATGTTTCTTAACTGTTCTTTGTATATTTTTTTAAGTTGTGTTTCAAAACTGATCACTAAAATAAATTAATTGACCACTGTTTTACTATGTCTAAATAATATATGTTACGTAATGTTTTAAGGTATCGTGATGTGTATTGATTTAGGAAAATAGTACAGCTAGGAATTATATACTAGGAACAGCCACTTGGTCACCTTTTTTTGTTCTGCTTTGCTTGGTCCAGCTTGACTACCACAAAAGCATAAAAGTAGCAAAGTGACTTTGGTCTAAGAAATGGATGCTCACTTTCAAGACGTAATGAGATTGCACAAAATCACGTTCGTGGAATAAAAAATTGGGGGAAAAATATCCTGGGGACACTGTGGGGACAAATTTGCCTAAATTGTTAAACCACTCTGGTTGATTAACATGAACAGGTGGGTAGCTTCCTTATTCCTGTCTTGCTTAGGTCTTTAACCATGATTAGCTTCTTTAAACTGTAGGCAGGCAACCAACTCTAGCAATGAGTTTAATTAATGCCACACCTAGCCATACCTCACCCAACTACTTCAATTCATTAAAAAAAGACTCGCATACACCTAAGTATGCTAAGTGCTTGAGGTCTGCTATAAAATAATTAGTTTTAACTGATTCCGTGCTAGCATTCTTGAAATTTGGGGCAGAAAGATTTAAGATCACTCAAACTTAGTGGTTTAACTAGAGTAATACAAAGGAACACCCTGTAGTAGAAACACTAGATGGACCAAAACGTACCATTATTGAAAGAGAAAATGATGCTTTCTAGTTTGCAAGCTTCCCTGTTTCAATATCTTCCTGCTGTGGAGCTGTTTATCACAAATAACCTTAGAGACTGTTCTTTGCACTTTCAGGTTGTCTAAAATTTCCACTGCTGTTAACACTCATTGTACCCTTCATTTAACTGCAACTGAGTTGGAGCTGCTATATGTTAAACTATGTTTATAGCAGACAGTTATATAGCCAGTTATACTTACTAGCCTGCCCAACACTTGAGAACTGGCCACATTTATCTGATGATCTACGAAAGTTTCTGCTCTAATACACTACTAATCTCGATAGCTATTGTGAAGGTCCCTTGATTGAAGTATATGCAGATCTATCTGCTTTAAGAGGAATCATATGAAGCTTTTGGGCGCCAGTTCCCTATTTGGATGACCTTTGTATCTAAACCAGTACAAATGCATTTTGAGGCACTCTTACGTTCTGCCCAGTTATACAAGTATACGTGTGTACTAATCAAGAAATGTCTAGCTTGAAAAATGCCAGAGGGAGGAAAGTGTCACTCATTAGGCGTTATCTCAGTTGTAGAGAGAGATATCATCCCTCAGCTTTTGAAATTACAATGAAGTAGAATTTAGTTAGGTATCGGTAAGAACTTTCTAACAGGAAAAATTGTTCAACAAGAGACTTCTTCAAATAGTAGACTCTCAAGAAGTACATCTGGCCAGACATGTCAGCTCCACATGAATAGTCCAGTCTGGCTATTGGGGTAATAGTTGTAGCAGTAACCTGGTTTCATTTAAAAGTCCACTTTCTGTGCTTCCATACACATCCTGACCATTTGGGACTATGAGTCAATAGTCTTCTGGAAAAGTAGGTGGAAGAATCACTTTTTATGTAGGCCTACCTACCCACCCTCCCTCCCAAGAAGGAGCAAAAAATACAGAAACCGACGTCTACCAGGCCATATCATTTTATTATAAAATATATTTCATATTGCTGTTGTAAAAATTACATTTCACATTTTTTGTTTACAATAAAAAATAATACTTGGAAGACAATCAAAAGAAAAGCTCCAATTAGATAGCAATTCACGATACAACAGATTTTCCCCTCCCCTTAGGCTTGATAGCATATCACCATCAAAAGAGCAGCAGTTTGCAGATTACAAGAACTATCCAGCCACTCCTACCTTCATTCCTTCCCCCCCCCCCGCCCCCCAAAAAACCTCTCATGCTTAAGAAGTTCAAAAAGCCAAGCTCACCAATCTCAAGCTCAGAAAACCAACTGAGTAATGGCTTTAAGGTGATCTTAACAACTGAGGTTTTAATAGGCTTATTCTTGATCCTCTAAGAAGGCTAGTTCCCTCTTCACTTTGTGTTGCTCTATGTAAAAGCAGAATGATAAGACCCAAATAGCTTCCTAGTTCTCTACCCTACACTGCAGTTAATGTGTGCTTTCAGTTTTAGGGGAGAATCCTATCTGCCTAGAATTGCATGTTGATCCCAGAGGATGAGCTGGCAAACTGTCTCCACATGCCTAAACAAGGCATGGCACACGCACATCTGCACTCAGTACACATATATATATCTACACCGTTGTGCAATCATATAGCCCTTTTATCTGGAAATCAATTCCACTTCTATTTGAAAGCAAAAGACATTTTTTTAAAAAAAATTTGGACACATTAAATTACTGTAATTGGATTTTGGAGTTCTACATCTAAACCTCATCGAGGTGTTTTGGTTTCCATCATTCCCAGTCTCTATGCTGATTAGTAATTACGGGAGCTGGAGTCCGACCCAGCAGATGGGACACCTGGTTGGTGGTATTTCCAGTATGCTGATTTTGCTACATAACATGGGTGGCTTTTGTTTGAAATAACAAAATCAAGGGTTCACAGTGCACAGCATGAACAGGAAATAGCCCCGGTTAGTGCTAATAAAATGATTATATATGTGTGCACAAGTTACAATTTTGCCCCTTCCCCTAAAAAAAATAGTGCAGTCCACAGTGGTATTTACAGATCTTAGATCTTAGATTTAATTTTTGAAAAATGGATATAAGATTTAGAAATCAATCCTGTAATCCAGCGTTTTTCAACCTCAGCATCTTTTAAGCTGTGTAGACTTTGACTCCCAGCATGCTTAAAGTCTTCACAGCTTAAAGTTGAGAAACACTGCTGTAATCCAACGTAATTGCAATCAAAATGGAAGAATTAAAAGACTGCACCACTCGTTAATTCAGACAAGAGGACCACGGAATGATTACTATATTAAAGCTAAAATCCTCTGGCATCAGAAATACACTAATGTTCTTAATTCAGTAATAGAAACAAACCTTAGTGACCTTATTTTGGGAAGCTGCACTCGGTAGGGTCGTGATGCATCCTAGTGACCCAGGAAGTGAGTTATGCTCCTAGGACAGTGATGGCTAACCTTTTTGCCGTCGCATGCCAAAAGTGGGGGCAGTGTGTGGGGTCGTGGGTGGGTATGCCCACATCCATAATTCTATGTGCCCACGTCTCCCGCACGTGACCCCTGCTTTTGGCACACAATGGCATGGTGGGCCTGGTAGGCCCGTTTTTCCTCCTCCCCAGGCTCCAGAGGCTTTCTAGGAGCCTGGGGAGGGCAAAAACAGCCTTCCCCATCCCCCCGGAGGCCTTCCGGAGACCGGAAACAGCCAGTTTCCCGATTTCCGGTGGGACCGGAAGGCCTGAAAATCGGTTGGCTGGTGTGCGCATGCGCGTTGGAGCTGAACTAGGGCAACACTCGCATGCCCACCAATATGGCTCTGCGTGCCACCTGTGGCACCCGTGCCATAGGTTCACTATCACAGTCCTAGGAGGACAGGGAGTGTGTCCACTCACTACCCACAGGTTTCGTGCAAATCCAACAGAAAAACTAGCCTTGTTTCAAGTAATCAGAAAGAGTGGGCTGAACAAAAATGGGGAAAAGGAGCAAGCAAAGCTGGCTGGGGAATTCTGGGAGTTGAAGTCCTCCAGGCTTAAAGTTGCCAAGGTTGGAGACCCCTGGTCTAAATAATCGAAAACTCTTTTTTTTTTCTTTTGCTATTTTCAAAGCCAGGAAAAAAAAGTCTCAGTTGCATTTGTGAAATGGCAAGCATTTTTTTAAAAAAAAATTCATAAAAGAATAAATAGTAGTGGCTTGGATACAGATCGGGATCTCTTTCATTCTCTCTTTGGCCTATTGCAAGAAAGAGCAAAGGTTGGGAAACAGACAATCCTGTGAGCAGAAGAGGCAGAAATGAACTTAAGATAGAGCACCTCGGTTTCTTCAACTCACAATGTGGACTAGTGACATATACCTTGCAAAATGGCTACCCCAAGAAACTAGGTTCTTCCTATGAAGGGAAAACAGGATGGTCTCCACTGCAAATACAACATTTACAACACCATTATTTGGGAAGCAGAATTTCCTAAAATTGCTTCTTTCCAATTTTCCCTTCCTGTGGGGAGGTTATATTTGAAGTGAAGGAGGGAAGAGAATTATATTCCAAAATTTCTTGCTAAAAAATAGAAATATGGGGTGGGGGGGGAGATCACTGACATACATTGTCTACTCTAATTGTACCGCTTAGCTCACAAAATAAAATGAGAAGGGGAAAAAACATGTCCTATTTAAAAAATACTGGTAACAAATATATTCCCATGGAAGGCTAGCTTTTCTTTTCACTCTCCAAAATTAAGTGCTATAAATTTGGGGGGGAGGGGGGATTGGGGTTGGGGAATGAGGCATTTGAGAAAGGCTGGCTTTTTGTTCAAAAAAGAGGACAGCACTGACTTGAATGCTTTGGATACGGTTATGCTTCTAACCTCACCAGCAAATGGCACATATTCCTTTGACACCATAGTAAAAAGGAGTAACACTTTGATTCAAAGAATCTGCCATGGCATAACAGGGATATCCTATATTCCAGAATAGTGTTTCTCAAACTTGACCACTTTTAAGATTTCAACTCCCAGAACTCCCTAGCCACTAATGCTAGTCAGGGAATTCTGGGAGTTGGAAGTTCACACATCTTAAAGAAGCCAGGGATAAGAAGCATTGTTCCAGAGGCTTCAATGTTTCGCTGCTTATTCTTTTATGGGGCCTTTTCTCCTCACAACTTTTTAATCACAGTCTAACAACAGCTACCCCCCCTCCACCCCCAACCCCCCCTGCTTTTTGTAAGCATAAGACCCAGACTTTTGCCACTGAAGAAACTGATCTTTAAATCTCAATTTGAAGATACTTGTTGACTACTGGTACTCTTCCTGATTCAACACGAAATTGAGAGATGCCACTCCTAAATCAGAAAAGAAACAATTTTACTCTGATACAAGGATCCACCCATACCAGGATGGCTAAAGCAGAAGGAACAGTTAAAAATGTTGGGATTTTCAAACTTTAACGTTATTTTGGGGGACTGAATTTTAATCAAGCCCAGTTCTCAAATACTCAATTTTCAATGTCAAATTGGAGCCTTACTTGTCTTGGAATTTGAGGAGAAACGCTTTGAAATTCACAGGTTCCCACTAAGAATTATTTGGAGATCGTAAACCTACAACAGATTGGCTTTGGAACTTACGGCTTTGGTCTATAAGATATGCCACCCAGAGAGTTACTAAGAAGAGCTTGAAGGAAGGCAGCCGCAGAAAAGCAGCCAAAATCTCCCTTTTAAAAAATAATTAAAGCCTCAGGTAGCCATAGAAAATCAGAGCAATGCAGTGCTATCATTAAAGTGAGCAATTTCAAAGTCCTTGCCCAGTTTTGTATTTTTAATATTTTCTCTTTTTATTAAAAGGAGTTATAGGAATCGACTCCAACAGATCCTCCAAGTGTTTTATGTTTTATATTTTATAGTTTAGTCCATAAAAAAAAAGCAATTGCACTGCCCCAAATCTCCAAACATGAATGGTTCTAGTTTGGAAGTTGCAGATGATGTACTTTCATTGGAGAAATCCAGAGATTCTGGATTTGGGTACAGAAAGCAGCAGCAGAAAGTTTGTCAGGAGGAAGAATGGATGCCAAAAAAAAGGGAGGGGGGAAAATCTGGCTGATTTATGAGAGCAGAGAAGTTTTGAGCCAATGGCATCAATAATATAATTTGAGCAACATCAGCCACAGATCTCCAAGAAGAAGTATCCATCTTCCATCCACTTGCTAAATCATGACTCCATAAATGACAACTGACTGCTTTGCTTAGCAGAGACCATCACTCAAACAACTGAACCAAGATGGTTGGCCCACAGCAACAATTCTATTGACTTGTCTGTAATGGGAAACAGGCTGGTAGGTCAAGACCCTCCTGCATCCTGCAACAGGTGGAAACCCTAAGTTTTTGTGCCCCAGACACTAATCCTAGTAAATTCGTATCTTAGTAATGGGTCGTCCTTGATGAGGTCAACTTGTAGTTTTTAAAGGGCCAGGTTTGTCTATGAGGACCAAGGATTTCTGTTCAACAACCCCTGCTTTTATTGAAGGGAGGCTACCTGAGCACCAAAGAATTGAGGCCTCTGAACTATGGTGCTGGAGAAGACTCCTGCAAGTCCCTTGGACTGCAAGGCGATCAAACCAGTCAGTCCTAGAGGAGATCAACCCTGATTGCTCTTTAGAAGGCCAGATCCTGAAGATGAAACTCAAATACTTTGGCCACCTAATGAAAAGGAAGGACTCACTGGAGAAGAGTCTAATGCTGGGAACGATTGAGGGGCGACAGAGAATGAGGTGGCTGGATGGAGTCACTTGAAGCAGTAGGCATGAGCTTAAATGGACTCCAGGGGATGGTAGAGGACAGGAAGACCTGAAGAAATGTTGTCCATGGGGTCACTATGGGTCGGATACGACTTTGCAACTAACAACAAAATCAATCCCTTTCAATATTTCCCAAGAACTCATTGAACCAGAGCTGCAGAAGTGAGAGAAATGTATCTCAAATGGGGAGGAAAAGACTTGAGGTTTCTCCTGAAGCTAAAACTAATATTTCATCTAGGACTCCCCCACTCTCTCTCCCCAAATTTCCATTTGTATTTTGGCATGGGGCATGATTTTCAAAGCCAAGCTCCTCATTTTTTAAGTTCCAAGACATTTTCACTGAAATCAGACTATTGTGACCCAAGCAATGCATTTTTTAAAATCCCACATTTTATAATAAACCTGAAGCTTCAATTGTAATACCTCTTATCTGAACGTCAATATTCCCAAATTCCCTATTCAGAATTTGCACTATATAAATCTGAGTTTGATTTTAATTTTCAAAAAATTAATTTGCAATTTGTACAAATTAATTTGTAACTAATTACAAGATCAGTTAAGCATCTATCTGATGTCCAGGCTACAAAAATAAAATCTGACATACTGTGAATATTATGCACAAGATTACAAAAAAAAAAAAAAAAGCAATCAACAAGCACCAAAAATATACATAATTCCTTTTCAAACTCTTCCACCCATCCCTTAAAGTACCCTTAAAGAAAGATAAAAGGGCTCACATTTTTATATAAGGAAATTATAATTCTCCAGGACATATAGCTCAGTTACTATTTTACAGAGAGAGGTTTATCTCTTTAGTTTATGGCTCATGATTATCAAAACGCTTCGGGGAAGGGGAGAAAAGAGGCAGAGAACCAACTTCAAAACAATGTAAAACCTACCAATATACCTCATTTTCCATTTCCATTATGATTACTATTGGTGTTGCCATTTTACATCTGCAAAATGAAAACAAACCAAGCCACATGACTTCTAAAATGGAGGAACGGATTTCCCCATCAGCCAAACTGATGGCTTTTTGATAGCATGACAATGACTTCCATGGTGAAACTAGCCATCAAATTTAATTAGGCTTGCCACTGAAGCAGCATTGCACCACCTATGATCATGCATTTTTGAGTTTGCCAACTTTGAATGTAAACTTCCACACACCTCCAACACATCATCTGCAGCCCTGAGAACCCCCACCCTTCTGCGTGGCAGGGCTGAAAAATTCAGATCCATTTTAATTGATTTGGGAAATTTATGAAGAGATATGCATGGCTTAGGCCAACAGATGCCAAGGCACCCATAACACTCCTTAAAATACCCAATTGCCTCAGAAGTTCAGCCCTGCCTATTATATTGACGGCATATGGCTAACTACCACCCATTGCAACATCCATCTAACACTTGGTTTATTGGACTGTATTCCCCCAGCCTACTGAGATCTTGCCTGCCCTACCTTCATGCCACCAGAGAGAGAGAGAGAGAGAGAGAGAGAGAGAGAGAGAGAGAGAGAGAGAGAGAGAGAATATTTGCAAGGAAGTCTGTCTATATGAATCTAACATACATGCTAATCACAGAAAATTGAAAGGAATAATTGTACAGCTTGGTTAACATACTTTGGATTTACAAAGTTTCTTGTGTAGATGATACAACCAACACTAAGTGTGAAGGCAAAACAAGTATGTTGGGAGAGCAGGCAACCATTTCCAATTTCACTGTCTCTCACTGTAGCTTAACCCAAACTCAGTTATAACAAGAATATTAGTCAGAAATCTGGTGGAGGGATAGATTATTACAATTTTTCAGGTTTTTAAAGCCAATAGCTCATGAAGGAAATACAAGTTTATAATGATGGAATTATTGATTATTATTTCAATCCCCAGCCCCAAAAATTTGGAAAATGCTCATTTTTTCCCCAGATGACTCAAGTATCTTTGAAAATTGTACTCATCAAATCCCAATCAATTCTAAGACAATGTTAGCTTGTCTTCAAGTGCTATTTCCAGCATATCTCTATGTCCCTCCCAATTTCCAATTTCTTTCTCTTCTAACTACATCCTGAGAGACTGGGACTATAGGCTGTGGATCTAGGATCACTCAGTGGCCAGAAAGATGGATGGAAACAATGAATGGGGCAGCAGAGCAAAATAAATGGGCATTCCAAGAAACTGAACATGGACCAGGATGCCCTACAGAACAGCTCAGGCTTTCTCATATGCAAAACTTGGAATGCTGCTTCACTTGGTGTTCAAAGGTTTAGACTGCTGGCATGAGGTGGGCTGACCCTGAAGAGGAAGGAAGAGCATAATCATGGGGTCTTATGTGCTTTGCTACTCTGCTCATACCTGTTGGCTCCTACAATAATTAGAAGAGAAATGAAAGTGTCCAAACACATTACCATTCATAGGAAACTCAATGAAATAATTAAACATCTATTTCTTCTCTGGAAGATAGGCTTGATTTGGGGAGCCAATTAAAAAAGACAGAAGAATGCACAGTTGTAAGAGGGGGGGAGATCCCAACTGTACCACTAAAAATATGATATGCACAAGTCAAATTCGTATTCCAAAAAACATTCCCACTGTTGGGAAAGCCAAGACTGACCCAGATTCTTGCTTAAAAATACAGTATGAAGAACTTTAATTTATTGCCTGCCACATAGTAGAGTGGAAATGGGGAGACTGTGATGTTCCTATGGTATCCAGGTAATAAAAGTTGCATTGTGGATACTCAAGATGCATCTTAAACCACCAGTTATATCAGTCAATAGTTCTAAGACCCTTACAAAATGCATTTGTTTTGGGGTTTACACTTGCTAAGAAAATTCAGATTATGTTTATGTTCCTTCCACTTCAGGGTTATTTGGAATTTGGGGTCTTGCAATTTAAAGCAATGATTGTTTCCCAACAGCAACTAAAGAAAACAAAATAAAAAGCAGTGCTCATTAAGGATGCAAATGGCTAATTCCTGTGCGGGCATCCGAGGATTAACAGGGAAACAGAGTGTCCATTAGTAGAGCAACTGTCCTCATCTACTAATAGTTCCCTTCCTGTCCCTCCTTTTGCACTCTCTAAATGCTTACATGACTTCAGGGGAGGTGAAATAGTTCCTTCTCTCTTCCATATTGCAGTCATTGATCCAACTACACAGCCAACCTCACCCTATACTGGGGAACAGATCAAAGTTCTTTGGTCCCTGGACCCACCTAGAAACAAGTCTGTAAGATAGATCAAGCAATCATCTTTTTTTTTCCTTTGTCCTCCTTATTTACAGATAGAAAGGGAGGCTGTGTTATTTGTCATTTAAAAAAAAAAGAAAAAAGAAAAAATCGTGTAGAAAAAGCTTTCCCACAAAACACTGAACGTTAGAAAACCTGGCAGACGTAGACTATACAGAGCTTGGGATAAACACGTGGCTCGCGAGATTTCTGCCAAAGCACCAGGAATTGCTTCCAAGATGACAGAGCCCTGGATGTGGCCAAAATACAGAGATCTGGCTATTTTGCTCTTGGGTAACTGCAAGAGAGAGAGTGACTTCTGAGCCTTCCCACCAGAAAAGGGTGTGAATGCAGATACATCCTTCTCAGTCCAAAAATCTCTGGCATGCTTTTTTCCACCGGCAGGCTGTGCACCACTGGTCTCGGTGCTCGATGCCATAAACTTTGCGGCACTTCTTGGCTTCGCCACGGACTTTCCTAGAGAAAACAAAAGATAGAACACCAATGAATTGCGCTACTGCGCAATTAAGTCCCCCTCATCTGATACAAACCCTGGGGCTGAATCTGGGGCCTTCCAGCATTAGGTCTTGTTCTGTCCCAGCCACAAAAAGGCTCTTGTTAAATAGCCAAGAACATGCAATGGAGCCTATTCTTGTGTACCATGAGTTCATAATACTCGTTCAGTGACCGTTCATAATTAAAACAGTGCCAAAAAAGGAGATTTATGATGAGTCTTTAAAGCTGTCACCATCACAGTTTCCCAAGTCATGTGAGCATGATTCAGGAGCATTTCTTCTACCATAGAATAACAGAGTTGGAAGGGACCTTGGAGGTCTTCTAGTCCAACCCCCTCCCCAGGCAGGAAACCCTACACCACTTCAGACAAATAGTTATCCAACATCTTTTTAAAAATTTCCACTGTTGGAGCATTCACAACTTCTGAAGGCAAGTTGTTCCACTGATTAATTGTTCTAACTGTCAGAAAATTTCTCCTTAGTTCTAAGTTGCTTCTCTCCTTGATTAGTTTCCACCCATTGCTTCTTGTTCTACCCTCAGGTGCTTTGGAGCTTTAGTTTGACTCCCTCGTCTTTGTGGCAACCCCTGAGATATTGGAACACTGCTATCATGTCTCCCCTAGTCCTATGAATCCTAGTCCTATGAAACCCAGATATGAATCTGGACATTTTGGCTCGGCTAAAAATGACCAAACATACAAATCTGCCTTAAGTTCAATCAGGCCACCGATCTAAAAAAAACCTTCAGCCCATGCTTGTCTACTTCTTCTGGCAGAAGACAGCCAAAATTTCAAGCAGAATGCTCTTTCCTCTGAGCCCAACCCAACAGTACATGTTCAAAACTTCTAAAGAACAATCCCCCCATATTTTCCTTTCTGAGCATATCTGAAATCTGCTATTTCTCAGCCCTGCTTGAAATAGGTCAGTCTGTCTTCTCCAGATCTTACCTAGTGCCACTGGGTGCTCTTGGGGGGGATGCAACAATCAGCTGGGATTTCAGCACTGGAGGTGGGGGTGGCTGTTCACTGAAACTCAAAGACCGGCTTCGAACCTGCAAACGAAACCCTTTGATTTATTTGGGTTTTATTATTCTGTTTTAAACGATTAAGAGTGTGTGCCTAGAGAATAAAGATGAGAACATCTTGTAACCCGAAGGAAGGAAGTGCAAAGGGTGATAGGATTTGAAAGAGCGTTAAAGGAATATCTGGGAATGCGGTTTGTGGTTTTTTTTGTTTTTTTTTTAAGGTTTGAAATTTAGGAGGAGCTGCATTTGTTTTTTCCCTTTTTTTAGGTGGTACAGTATAAGCTAGTCTGAATGTTCTACCTAGAGGAATATAAAATACCTTCGTGGTTGGATATTATTTATACAAAGTCACTCGGGGGGATTTTTTGTGTGGAGAGATGTTTTTTTGTTGATGGGG
This sequence comes from Masticophis lateralis, assembly GCA_030761175.1. Taxonomy (NCBI): domain Eukaryota; kingdom Metazoa; phylum Chordata; class Lepidosauria; order Squamata; family Colubridae; genus Masticophis; species Masticophis lateralis. Next base: position 28,257,933 of record JAUDYJ010000001.1, read on the forward strand.
GCAGCTGGAAGATGAAGCTTATTGGAATTGGATATATGTTGGAAGAAAGTATATTTAACTTCAATCAAGACGAAGAGAAGATTGAAACATGGATTATTGAGATAGAGAAAAATTTTTGGACATAATTGTATAATTATAATTATATATGTATAATCATATATATTACATTTTATTAGAATAGAGATATGTTTTATGTTTTTGTTTTTTAGTTAAAGGGGTGTAGTTGGGATAAAATTATTTGATATGGATATGGATGTGATATATTATATTTTATTATAAGGGGGATTGATTTTGGTATATGATTAGTAATGTTAATATTAATGGATTACAGAAAGGTATGATATTTTTTAATTGGGTTTGAATATTATAAGTATTTTATTGATTGATAAATGAATATTGATGGTTGGTTAATGAGGTAAATTTTATTATTATTAGTTTTTTTATTACAATATTGTTAACTTTAGAAAAATCTTATTATTTATAGGTTTATTTGTTATATTACTTTCTTATATGTACTGGGGTTTTTTTTCTTCTCTTCTTTCTTCTTTTTAAATTTTTTCCAACTTTAAAATTTGAATACTTTAAAAATTTTTCCTTTTTGTTTTAAACTTTTTTTTAAAATCTGTAGCGGAAGTCAAGGGGGGCGATGGGGAGGGGAAAGGGGATGGGGTGGAGGGAGGGAGGGGGTGGTGGAGGGGTTTAAGGGGGGGAAATGAAAAAATTTTGTATTGTAAAACTTTTTCAATAAAAAAAAAAGAGTGTGTGCCTAAAAAGACTTTAAAAGGTTTTTCTATTCAGGTGAAAATCGTAACCTGCTAAAAGTAAGTCTTATCTATGGCATTTTCTTCTTTAAAAGTATCAGAATAAAAATATCAATTTCCAGAGAACTGGTGCCCTGCTGGATTACAGAAACTCTACCTAGTTCAGCATTCCTTTTTTTCAAGATGATACTTCCGGGAAGAACCCAAGCTGCTAATATTTTTGAGGTATGCTGCTTCTCAATGCAGATATTCCCTTTAATTCACATTTTCTCTTCTACTGGCCACAATCCCCCTAAAAGGTCTTCTTCCAATAAAGCCAACCACAAATTTAAGTTTTTCACAGCTATATAAGAAGGAAGCAATCAGTTTGGAGAGTGAAAAAAAAAGGAGATTTCCTTTTGCATTTATTTTCATGTGAAATGTGCCTTCACCATGCAGAGCAGTGGTGGATTGCTCCCAGTTCAGACCAATTCGCAAGAACCAGTAAAACTGGTGGAAGGCTCCGGATGTCATCATCAGCAATCTGCGCATGCACAGAAGCTTCTGCGCATGCACAGAAGTAAGGCGTGCGTGACCCCGTTGCAAACTGGTAGTAAAGGTAAGTAGAACCCACCCCTAATGCAGAGGCTATAGAGATAGGTATGTAGAGAAGAAATAAGAAGTAGTATTTCATTGGAAGGATCTCTTCTCCCATTTGCCTTTCCCAATTCAGCACCCTTTAGAATTGTAGGATTCAGAGAATTTGAAAACTAAGTTCTGGGCAACATTTTCCAAACTGCACGAGGCTGCTATAACTTGACAAAAATTTGATTAGATCTCCTTTTTCACCTTCCGAACATTTGCAGCTGACCCCCCTCCCTCCATAGCAATAGCAGTTCAACTCATATACTGCTTCACAGTGCTTTACAGCCCTCTCTAAGCAGTTTACAGTCTGGGTAACAATCTGGGTCCTCATTTTACCGATCTCGGAAGGATCACACTATTTGATGAATGCTGCATCATACTTTTAACTGATAGATTCTCCCTTTCTAGTTGACTTCTATGTTTCTCTTTCAGTTCAATTCAAACCAGAGTTCAAAGTTTTGGAAACTAAAACCTCCCCTTGTCTTGGATTGGATGCTCTGGAAACATTTTGTTTACGAATGCCTTATTTTGGGAGAGAAGGGACTTTTTTTTCAGGCTGACAGACAAATTGAACTTTTCTGTTTGCTCATACAGAAAAAAGAAAATCTATTTTTAATTTGTGGTAGCAAATTTCGTAAGATAATCACGCATAAAGGGATCTTTTAAAAAACCACAGCTTTCTCAGAACATGCCACCCACCAAGTACGTGTTAATATATTTCTGAAACAATGTTCTGAACTAATCCAGATTCTCTCCTTAGGTATATACCCAGACAACTTTCTAGATCCTAGAGTCATTTGACATGAGATGGGCGGCAAATACATTTAATAATAAATAAATAGGTAAGTAAATAAAACTTGTGTCCCATTGGGTTGTCATTTCAGACAGGTTTCTTTACCGAAACATGACGATGAAGGGCAGTCAAAAAAGCAATGGGAGCGGTAATGTCACCTGACCTCTTATTGAATTCCCCATTGAGATTCCTTGTGGGAATCTGGTAGAGAGAATTGGAAATCTTCCTTCTTTCCTTGCCCACCCCGGTCTCTTTTTCCAGCAGGCAGGTTTGTGGCTGCTTCTGGATGGGGGAGGGAGCAGGGGATTGCAAGACTGGCTGGGAAACTGTTACAGAATGTTGAAAATTGATGAAGGTCATGTGACTGCAGTAGCCCAGCAGCAGCCAGTAGCACTGACGCAGCCATAGCTATCTCCAATTTCACTCCATCAGGAGTCACCAATCCCAGATTTTGAATGCATACTTTTAAATTAGTCCACCTGAGGTTCCTTGGTTCAAAAATTATTGCCCTGCGATGTACCACTTTACCCAGTTAAAGGTCATGAGTTTTGGTAGTCTAAAGATGTGAAACTCACCGGTGAGAGAGTGGGGATGGTTGAGGTTGCAGCAGCCCAGCTAATGCTGGTGAATATGTGTGGGGATACAGGAATCTGAATAGATGGCAGAGCCTAAGTAGAGAAAAATGTCCGTCTTAAGAAATGAAGAGCATTTTCATGTTCGCTTTTGGTGAATTTTCTCAACACTTGAAAACATCGTATTGGAAAAAGGACATTGGGAATCTTTTAGACAACCCCCTAATCAGTGCAGGGATCCTCAACCATATCAACAAAAAGCTGTCCAATGTTTAACAGAATAACAGAGTTGGAAGGGGCTTTGGAGATCTTCTAATCCAATCTCCTGCTCAGGTAGGAACTCTATACTATTTCATACAAAGAGTTGTCCAATCTCTTCTTAAAAACTTCCAGTGTTGGAGCACCCACAACTTCTGGAGGCAAGTTGTTTCACTGATTAATTGTTATAATGGTCAGGAAATTTCTCCTTAGTTCTAGGTTGTTCCTCTCCTTGATTAGTTTCCACCCATTGCTTCTTGTCCTAAATACAGATGCTTTGGGCTTATTTTTAATTATTTTTAAATTTTATTTATTAACAAAAAATATTTATTTTGGGATTTATTTAAAAACCTTCAAATATGGTAGAATCACCTCAGGATTCATGCTGTCCACTGCTTATTAGCTCTCATGGACAGGAAACTACTCTTTATTTCAAAGCTGAATATCTCTCTCTAGCGCTTTCACTGGATCTGGCTCTGCCCTCAGGCACTTTGGAAAATATATCCATACCCTCTTCCCCATGATAGGCCTTCAAGTATGAAAAAACTGCTATCATGTTTCCCCGTAGCCTTCTTCTCTTTAGGCTAACCATACCCAATCCCTTTACTGTTCTCTACAGGATGAACACGTTAACAATGCATTATTCTTTCGCTCTCTAACATATTGCCTCAAAGTATAAGTCAACAGAATAAGTATACAAATGCTTAGAAAGGTAATTGCATTCTTTATTTGAAACTCAAATCATCCACTCTCAGAACTGCAATCCTGCCACTTAACTATGCAATCATTAACGGAGGGGCTGTTTTATTTATTAGGGTGAACAATTCCACGGAAGAATTCTAAACTCCTGTATTCAGGAGGAATGCAGATTCTTAACACTGGGGCGCAGGTGGGCATTGACTTACCTGGTATGCATGGTCAGCCTGGATGTGCCAGAAAGAACTGGGGGCTGACTGGCTGAGGGCACTGCTGGGCAGATGAGGCTCCAAGGGGGTTGCCTGATCCAAAATGAGAGCTTCTGGCTGAGAGGCAGCCTGTTGGATGACAATAGGAGAGGAACCTGCAGTGGGATTGGGAGTAACTACTAAAGACTCTGGAAGTGCCTCCTCCTTCACTTGCATCTCAGTGTAGTAGAAATCCTCTTCTCGTTTTCTCTGGTCAGAGTTGGCACCATCTCTGCAGGCATTGATGAAAGAAGGAGATATAGAATAAATAAAGTAACTCCCAAGTAAATTTTCATATCTACAACCCCAAAGTAGACAAGTTAATGCCATCTCTAGCATCTCTCTTATCAGCTCTGCCAATCCTCCTTTGTCCACTGAGATGGAGACACATTTTCTGGCAAATTCTGAAATTCTTCTACATTTGTCAGGAGAACCAAGAACTGTTTCATGGAATCCCATAAAGTCTTTCTTTCAGGGTAATATTCTGCTCATAGACTAGCAAAGGGAAGAATGCAGAACTAAGTCCATCTGCTGCAACAGATGCAATAAGATGGGAATAATTTTTCAGATACACTTGTTCCATTTTTGGTACAAAGACTTTTGGATCAGAACAATTATCTGGTGAAGGCAAACCTTCCTCCTGTGGACTGCAAAACTCTCATCTAACTCCATTAATAATTTTATCATCTGAACTTTTCTGATATTGTGCACTATTAAAATAATTCATCTGCTAAAAGAACAAATCAACGAGGGAAAAGTTAACTGAAGAAGCAAAACTCAACAGAACTAAAGATCATTGAAAGCAAAAGAAGATATTTAAAAAGATGGAAAAAACATAACCAATTTTCCCCGCAAGAGGGCCCCACAACCACACAGCAAATATTAAACACGGTTCAGTCATTTCTAGCCAGGTAACCAAGACTGCATTCAAGCCAGAGAAAATAGTTGGCAATGCTCAAATCCAGACTAAATTATATTCTCTAACTCACACACACACACACACACACAAAAAAACTAGGCCAACTTGAAATAAATGACTGCCTACCAGAGCTCTCTTCCAGGAATTCCCAATAAATATAACCCCATCACATCAGAGAAGATGATTCAAAAAATGCTGAACATGATCAAGTATCTCAAGGGCAAATAATATGCTTGAAAACAACCGACATGGCATCTCCCTATGTCCAACCCACCTACCCCTTTTCTTTCTTAAAATTTTCAAATTTAACTCAACTGAGTTGAGTTTAGTGTTAACCTCATTTTCAATTTAATTCACCTTTTTCACTTCAGTTTTTAACTCAACTGTAAAGTTGGCATTTTCAAATCTCACAGACGATCAGGAGGAGTGGATAAATACATCTTATTTTGTTTAGAACTGCGTCCAACAGCCCCATACAAAAAGAAAGAACTAAGCAATCCAACACCCATTCTGAGATACCATGAAGCTCCTGCAACCATCAGCCCTGGGGTGAATGAGTGCTTTGTGACTAGCTGTGCACACCACAGCATTTGTAAACATCGCTACCTCCTTTCAACGTTCCAAATGTGTCCAACCTCAAATCAGTAACTATCCCTGATTTGGGCCTTTCCAAATAAAATGAACTTTATATCCGGAGCCTGAACTTAAGTTACTCATTGTTATATCTTTGCAGCCTCGTAAAGGAAAGGCGCACTATAACGGGGTGACTGGCAAACACCAATAAACCCATTTTATTCACTACTGGAATAAAAATGGGGACACCAGCCACCTCCTTTTACATGGTCATCAGGGACAAGAATCATCATCAGCAGTACACTCAAATCCACCTTAGGTCCCTCATTAGGCTCTGATTTCACCCTCCAGCAACCGTTCTTGAGGATCATCTTGGAAGAAGCCCATCAAAAGTCCAGATCTGGCATCAAATTAACCCCACTCCAGTTACTGTTTTGAAATACTGTATAATTATATCTTCTGGTGATCCTTTCCAATATAACTGTGCAAATGTGACTTAATTGCAATTTAAGGCCTTACCCCAGATGCTGGGTCTTCACGTGCCTCTTAATTCCAACAATGGAGCGAAGGACTTTGCCACAGCTGGGCCACAAGCATTTGTACATCACTTTCACTGAATTCTAGATGAAAAACAATTCTAAGTCAATTCATGGCCATATATAAGTTGTGCAAAACCTAACCTTTCAGAATTCTTAACTACTGGTGACAGCACCGCTTTATTCAGGGGTATCAAATTCATGGCATCACATTGTCGTCAAGTGACATATCACAACTTTTTTCCCCTTCGCTAAACCAGAGGTCAGCGTGTGACGCATCCAGTCCATGGGCCGCGAGTTTGACACTCCTGACTTCATTCTTCTCTTGATTCTGTTGAAGTTAACAGTTCAAGGAAAGATGGCTCAGTTTTATATCAACTTTCTTTAAAAAATCAGTGTGACATGCAAAACAAGTCCTATTCACATCAAAATTAATACATTTCCACTGCTGGCCAATCAGAGTTAAAACAGTTGCCAATAAAAATGAGAATTAGGATAGTATCGTGGTTAAGGTGTTAAACTAGGACTTGGAAATCCCAGGTTCAGGCATGGAAGTTATTTGTCTCTCAGGCCCACCTACTCATAGGAGTGAAAAACTGGAAAGGAAAGAGCTATACACAATATAAGATCTTGAGGGGAAAGCCAGCATACAAAGTCCTAACAAATAATTAAGCAGGAATTAATGGAGTGGATAGAAACAGTAATGATGTAGCTCTGATAATAAAAATACAAATTCTGGAAAGGCAGTGTTGTGTAGATATTTTTCTTTCTTGATCGTATAGGGAGAAATCTATATTTAGATCTGCACCTTCTATGGAACAATTTGTCTTATGCTCGTATTATGTACCTTTCTTTTCCTTGGAGCAGGCTCTTCGAAGAGAAAGGGATCCGAGTCCGTTTCAAAGCCATCATCAGCCCGTGGAGAACTGAAGGCCTCGTTTGAGTACTTGGGGCTGGCCTCTGAGTGTGGGGGAGAAGGGGTGGAGATGCCACTCCAGTGCCCGCTTGTGGTACTGCTCCCGCCATCTGACATGTCACCACTTTCTTTCCAGGCATCACAGGTTGCTTGGGATGCTAAAGACAAGATGAGAGGATAGACAGGTGAATTGTGGTTTTATTGAGCTCTTGAGCAATTTACTTGATTCTCTATTCAGTTTAGCACTTTCATCACTTTTACATAGAGCAGGAGTGGAGAATCATGACCATTTATGACAGAAGTCGCCAAACTTGGGACCTTTAAGACTTGTGAACTTCAACTCCCAGAATTCCCCAGCCAGCTGGCTGGGGAATTCTGGGAGTTGAAGTCCACAAGTCTTAAAAGGTCCCAAGTTTGAAGACCCCTGCTTTATGACATGAGCCAAGGGCCATGATTCCCCATCCCTGACATGGGTAAAGGTGGTACTGAATAGAAGAGGTGGACTAGCTTAGATTAAATTATTCTTTCAATGGCTACAGAGAGCTCAGAAAATGATCTCTACAAGAGTTCAAAAGCCAGACAAAAAACAAAAAACCCTAAATTTAAATCCCACTTGGCCATGGTGTTCTTTAGACCAATTGCAGCCTCTCATGTAACTACTGTGGTTTATTAAAGTTGGTATGAACATAAATTGGAAGAAAACTGTATCTGCTATCTTAAGTTTCTTAGTAGTAGGCAGGAAATCAGCATAATTAATAGTAATTCCTTGCCTCCCAAGAGCTTGCCGACTGAAGCACAGTGCAGTTAAGAAAATTTGTGTTTTCATTCAGCAGTCTGCTTTTTACTGTGAGCATTTGAGGTTTTAAAACACAAAAATATTCATATTGCAAATTTTGCTACTAAGAACAAGGAAAGTGAGAAACTGGGGGGAAAAGTCACCTAAACTTGCTTACCTGTAATTTACTAACAGGGAACAGAGGAGAAGAAAGAACCTAACAGACTATTAATAGCTTTGTCTTAGTGTTTCATTTATAGTGGCCCTATTCTATAATACAGAATGTGAATGGGATTTTGTACAAAAGATATATATTTCTAAATAATCTTTTATTTTGAATGTTAAGAAAAACTTCGTCAAAAAAGCATTTTGACAAGTGAAACTGATAACCAAGAGAGATGATAATCTCCACTTCTTTAGAGGAAATCATCCAGAAACTGGACAAATGTCTGCCAAGGATGCTTTAAATTAGATTTTTGCGCTGAGCAGAGGATTGGACCTAGTTGCTAAAATGGCCCCTTCCAGATGGGTTTAAACAACTTGCTAGACTAGGCTAAGCAGGGCTGCTTAGTTTGTTGTTCAAAGTGTTAAAACCTAGCCATTAATTTAAATGTTTTTTGAAACTGGAACATTACATTTTGCCATGATACTGTTCATTTCTTCAGGTGTGACACATTATATGATCCTTAGATTCTATAAAAAATGGCCCATGTTCCCCTTTACATCAAATGTAATGGTGCCCTTTCTGGTGTTCTTTTTTATAAAGTCATTCTATTGATGCTGAACATTGGTTGTTACAACTCTTTTTCTGAGGCATTCTATGAACTGATTAAATTTACTGATCACATTTTCACAATAGAGCCAGGAAAACAAGCCAGAAAGGAATACATTCCCACAATGGATTCATACCAGAAGTAACACTATTTTAAGTGTGAATCATACAGAGATAATGAACCAAGGACTAGAAACTTTAAACTGTAGGACAGAGGAAAGAAATCATATAGTAGAATTGCTCTTTTTAGAACAAAGACTGATGAGTTTTAACTATAACAATGATGGTTAACCTTTTTGGTGCCGAGTGTCCAAAGTGCACATGAATGCACACGTGCATCTATGCGTCAATCCACAAAATGCAATGTGAGTGCCCTCGCGCATACACACAAATCCCCGCATATGTGCCCCGGCCCCCCACACCCCATTTTGGCCTCCAGGTTGGTGGAGGCTTTCCAGGCCCAAAATGTGGCACGGGGGAGCTTCGTGCTACATCCCCACATCCCGTTTTGGCTTCCAGATTGGTGCAGGTTTTCCAGCCCCCCCCCCACGCCACATTTTGGTTGGCGCAGGAGGCTTTCGAGGCCCAAAACGGGGCACGGGGGGGTGCACACAAACCCCCAAAATGCAATGCGAGCACCTCTGTGCATGCGCCCCACCCCCTTTTTTTAATTAGATTTATATGCCGCCCTTCTCCGAAGACTCAGAGCGGCTTACAATGCGTTAAGCAATTGTATGCATCCTCCACATGCCCCCCCCACGCATGTGCGGCAGAGACCCGAAGACCAGTTGGCCAGCAGGAGGCGTGCGCGTATGTGCAGTGGAGCTAGCTGGGGCAATGACTGGCATGCCTGCATATAGGGCTCTGCGTGCCACCTGTGGCACGTGTGCCATAGGTTCACCATCACAGATCTATAACATAAAGACAAATAGATTCCATCCTAGAAGCAAAAGCAGATATCCAGCTCCAAAGCCTAACTTGGTTCTCGTACATGTGAAAGTATAATACCTAAGCACATTTAAGAATCCAAAAACAGCCTGGCACAAATTTGGATTAGTGCAACCTGAATGAAAGACCTGCATTGAACTTATCTCTTTATCTAAAAATGGAATACCTAATGCAAAAATGCAGTGCCTAAGATGTAAAAAAAAGCTTGACTCCTGATGACTGTATGTGCATGGCCCTAGTTTCCATGGTCACAAAACAAAAGTGGATTGCCACTTCCAGGATGTTGTGTGGATTTTCCAATCTAGCCTATACCTCCCTGATGTTCCCTGACAGCCTCCCTTTAAAGTACTAACCAGGCCCAACCCTGCTTAGCTTCCAACTCAGAGTAAGTTTACAAAATTCTGCCACCTACTGAGATTACAGTCCTATAAACATTTTCTGAGATAAAGTTCCGCTGAATTCAATCAAGATGAATTCATATTTTCATATATAATATTTCTCTATGAAATTGGAATCGGGTAGGGAATGAAAGGAAAAGCCACAGGATATTCCCCCTTCTCAGTTTCAGAAAACCTTTTCACACCTTCACTGCCAGTCCAGCATCCAGACACACGACAGGCCTGGCTGTCCTAGTTGACTGCGAAGCACCTGCATTTCCCACGCTGAAAGGTTCCTATTTTTAAACAGACACACAGAGGATCCAAAGAGGCTTATGGGAAATGCCTCCATATAAAGACACTGGCTCTTCTTGGTGCCTATTACTCCCGTAATAGGTCCGAGCATCCAACTGGAAACGGCAGCCAGGGGTTGGATTACACAACCCCTCCCTCCACTGGGGACTGCAGACACCATTCCTAATCCAGCCAGCTGTTTTTCTAGCAGCTCTCCAATGGCTGGGTGTGCTGGAAGGATTATAGGTAAGGTTTAACTGCTGGCCACAAACAGCCAGTCTCAAGGGAATCTACTTACAGGCTTCTCACAGACAATTTTGCAAGAAAAGTTCTCCATGATCTCCTTCCTACTTTGCAATTATAGCTTGAGTAAATATGAGATGGCAAAAACACTGAATTTGGATCAAACCTAGTAGGCAAAAAGGATATTTAAAGAGATTTGGTGGTCTGAAAGAGGGGGTGGGGCAGTACCCTTTTCCCACCTACCAGTCTTTCCTCACAATCCCATTCCTACATTTGGGGACCCCTGCCAAGATAGGTGGTAGCATTCAAAAAGCTAAATATTTAAACCTATTAGTATTTTGATGGAGAACTATCAGGAAGTATTAGGACTGCAGGCTAGGCTGGGAATTCAGAATAAAAAATCAAACTAGGAGAAGGCATATTCGGCAACTCACAATTCAAATCAGCCATAGAATTAGCTCAACACCCTGAATACCACCACAATTGGTGGTGGGTTTCAAATTTTTTTACTACCGGTTCTGTGGGTGTGGCTTGGTGGACATGGCATGGCTTGGTGGGCGTGGCTTGGTGGGGGTGTCAGGGGAAAGTTACTGCAAAATCCCCATTTCCTCCTGATCAGCTGGGACTTGGGAGGCAGAGAATAGATGGGGGCAGGGCCAGTCAGAATTTTTACCACTGGTTCTCTGAACGACTCAAAATTTCTACTACTGGTTCTCCAGAACTGGTCAGAGCCTGCTGAAACCCACCTCTGACCACAATCTGTCTAAGAATATCAGCCAATCAGTATTGACTTCTTTCCTCTGACATATAACATACTGAGTTTACAGCCCCCACTCCTGGATTCTAACCCCCATAAATTCAGAAAATGATTTTTTAAAAAAGAGAAAGAGGGACAAAAGTTTAAAGAAAGGGGGAAGGGGGGAAGATTCAAGAATGTTTATACACATCCAACAGAGTCTATGAACTGGCGTCTACCTGTGGGCATTCTTCTGGTGATTTGTGAAGCTACCCAACTAGGTGCAACCAGTAGCCTACCTATGGGAACTACATCTTCCTAATTTCATAGTGGCATATCAATATTCATATCAATATTTTCTCTATATAGCCCACAAGTGTTGTGCTAGTTTTCATACATCATAGCACAATTAAAGCCTTATCTTCAGGCTTTGAAACATGAGCCAAGAGGTAAGGGATATGGCAAATGGAAACAGCCACGCAAGAAAATAAAAGAATCACAGAGTTGAAAGAGACCATATCTTTTCAAACTGAGCAACTTTAAGGTATGTCGGTGGAATTCCCCAGCCAGAAAGTTTGAAGAACCCTAAGTCCTTAACTAGTGGTGGGTTTCAAAAAATGTTACTACTGTTCTGTGAGTGTGGCTTGGTGGGCGTGGCATGGCTTGGTGGGCATGGTTTGGTGGGTGTGGCAGGGGAAGGATACTGTAAAATCTCCATTCCCTCCTCAATCAGCTGGGACTCAGGAGGCAGAGAATAGATGGGGGTGAGATCAGTCAGAGGTGGTATTTACCAGCTCTCTGAACTATTCAAAATTTCCACTACTGGTTCTCCAGAACTGGCCAGAACCTGCTGAAACCCACCTCTGTCCCTAACTGTCAATTTGCACAAAGATCAATTAAACTGGGAGGCAGCTATCCAACATCTTAAAATTCTCTAGAGAAACGACTACTTCTACCTTTGAGCTACTTTCCTGTTGTATAAATTTTACCATCAAGTGTTTCCTTATGTTTAACTGAAATCTAGATAGCTACAACTAATATACATTGTGGGCCAGGTTTCTGCAGCCATGGAGAAGCATTCATGGCCATCTTCCTTTTAAGTATCCGAACTTGGTTATTATGCCTCCCAGTGGTGGGTTGCTCCCGGTTCGTACCGGTTCCCAAGAATTGGTAGTAAAAATTTTTAGTAGTTCGAAGAACTGGTAATAACATTGGCTGGCCATGCCCCCAAATTGGTCCCCGGCCCGGTCGCCGCTTGCTTACCCTGCCCACCTCATGAGGCTTTTTTTACTTTTAAAAGCATTTTTTCAACAACCTCTTCGGCCGAAAAAATGCTTTTAAAAGTAAAAAAAAAGCCTCTGATAATCGTGCAGCTCAGGTGAGATCATCAGAGGCTTTTAAAAGCATTTTTTCTACAACTTCTTCGGCTGAAGAGGTTGTAGGAAAAAAAATGCCTTTAAAAGCCTCTGGCGATCCCAGCTGAGTTGCCTGATTGTCAGAGGATTCTAAAAGCATTTTTTTCTGCAACCTCTTAAGGTTGTAGAAAAAATGCTTTTAAAAGTAGAAAAAAAAACATTGGCCATGCCCACACAGTCACATTACCCCCCACCAAACCATGCCCACAAAATAAGCCACGCCCACAGAACCGGTAGTAAAAAAATTTAGAACCCACCCCTGATGTCTCCCCTAAGTCTTCTTTTCTTCAGACTGAGCATTCTAAGTATGTTCAGTCTGTTCTCACAGAACATGTCCTCAAGTCAGCCTTTTCCTGTACTGGAAGCAAGAGAAAGATAATAAAAATAATACTAAAAAAATCCCTTTCTCATTTTCTTAGGAGCCAAGGAAGAAGAGCATTTCAATTTGTTTTGCAGCAGAAACCGGTGAGCATCAAGGAAGTGTCAGAAGCCAGTTCTAGCACAGAAGATATTCTCCTTATGTGCTAGAACTCAATAACTGGGGACAATCTCTGGGGAAACTTGCTCATGCATACTTCATCAAAAGGAACAAGAACTGCAAAAGTGCTCCATATGCCATCTTCCCTTATCCCCGTTCTACAACTCTTAAAACAATTCACCAGACAATCTTAACAGATTCACTTTATGTCAGGATATGTTGGAGCAGATCTTCAGGAGTTCGGAAATGCGTGGAATGCTAAGTACATAAGAGAGCCAGAATTCCCAGGCAAAAGAGTTTAGTAAAATCATGGCAAAGAGAGAAGAGCTGGGAAGGAAAATCTGATAGAACCCAGAAGGCATCAAAAGGGGACTTCGTTTAGTATAATGGACACTTCATTCTTAAACTTCACAGTTGGAATAAAATTCTGGATCGGAATTGAGTATGGCACAGTGGTGGAATTCCATTTCTTTACTACTGGTTCTGTGGGCGTGGCTTGGTGGGCATGGCAGGGAAAGGATATTGCAAATCTCCATTCCCCTCCCCATTTCTGGGGGAAGGATATTGCAAAATCTCCATTCCCACCCCAGCCAGAGGTGGTAGTTGCCGGTTCTCCAAACTACTCAAAATTTCCGCTACTGGTTCTCCAGAACCTGTCAGAACCTGCTGAATAGCACCCCTGGGTATGGCCTACTTTTGAGAAAAGCTTATCCAGGACATAAGAAAGAGATATGTGAGCCATTTAACAGGAAGAAAGTTAGAAAGAAATGAGTGCTTTAGAAACACAGATTTGAGGCAGATAGCCAAGAAACCCAAAAGACCAAAGAAGTAGAGCAGAAAAGTTGGATCTGCCTGAAAGCTGAATTGAACAGCCTGTGTGTTGGCCAAGACACTAAATGCTATTCTACTCCTTTTATTTATGCCATTTTCTCTTTTACACAACTTCCAAAATTGAGTTACAAAATGGCTAAACAATTAAAAGTCAAAAAGTATCAATAACGCTTACTCCAAAAAAGGCTTTTCAACAGAATTAAAATACTTCCAATTGAAATACAGAAGTTTTCTTAACTTCTTTTTTTAAAAAATAAAGGGACTCTATTCAATCATTGTTACAGTGTGGAAATCTACAATTAATGGAAATTTTCTTAATCGGACTCATTTGCATTATCTTTTTAATCAGAAAGTTTTTTGATATAAGCTGAAAACTGCTCTGGGCACATTAGCCTAATTTTCCAGTTCTGGATTGGCCACATTGTTGCCTCAAAAAAAAAAATTGCTAAGATATTTTTGTGGGTAGCCTAAATTCTCAGGTCTGTGTATTCAGGAAAAAGTAGATATTGAAATGTCTGTGTTCCAAATAATCACTCACAGCTTGGCATTCTCCAAATGTGCCAGGACTGTCATATCCAGAATCAGCAGACAGCATGGCAGAATCCTGGAACTTGTGTTCCAACAACTGGAGAACATCCATTTGGGCTGGTACAGCTAAGCTATTGTGGCCTCAGTGCTTGCACTGCATGAGCTATGCACTAAACCAGTTTTGTTTTGGCACAGAATGCCAAAGGGCCATTAGAGGCCCTTTGCTGTCAAACTTACTTGAGATGCTGGCCTCATTGTTAGGAGGACTCTGCACCACAGGGCTACAGGATAAGCTGGTTAACACCATAGCTGCCATCATCTCATCCATCTCCACTGCAGCATCTGGTTTCCTGCAATGAGAGAAGGAGGGGGGAAGGGTAAGATGGTTCCTCCAAAAAGAATCAACAGATCAACTATCCTAGCGAAGACACTGCTCACCAGACAATTCCCTCTCAAGTGCTTCATGCCTCATGCATTTGTTTCCTTGCATGACTTTCTTCCTCGGGCACAAGTTAATTGTTAAAAAGCAACCAGTAAAAGCATTTTGATCAAAGTCTCAACTTTTAACAAGCCATTAACAGCCACAAATTCAAGTGAATCCAGGTCTTCTCTTTTGAATCTGTACAAGATTTGGATTCAGGAAAGCGCTCCTGTCTGTCCATCTCCAAGATGAAGATTTCTAAAAGGAGCTTTTAACATGAAAAAGCCCACCCCTTCCTTGCTGGTCATAAAAGCATACCTCTTGATGTTAGTAGGAAAAGCTTCCACTGTCAATTTTAAAAACAAGCAGACCAGAAAAGTATTAGGGATTTCTTATTTATAAGGAGCCTGTTATTATTTTGGAGGGGCTGGGCCTCAATGGAGGCATGCAGGTAGAAGAATCTAACTCTACCCACTGGAGTGAAAAATAAATTGCAGTAGTAGCCTAAAACACCAGAAAGCCAAAACGTATAGAAGCAGTGGTGGGATTCAGCCAGTTTGCACCTGTTCGGGAGAACCAGTTGTTAACTTTCTAAACTTGTTTTTATAAAGCAAAGAGCAATGAAGCTCTCTATCCTTCCAGGAGTAGCTTGTTCCATAAAGAGGGGCCACTACCAAGAAGGTCTATTATATAGCCTATATCTTAGGTACCCTGCATGGAAAAAGGACTCAGTTTATATGACCCTACCAAAGAGGCAAATTCTATGTTGGCAAGGCGTTGCTGAATATAGTAATAGCAATAGCACTTAGACTTATATATCGCTTTGCAGTGCTTTATAGTCTTCTCTAAGCAGTTTAGAGTGCCCCCAACAATTTGGGTCCTCATTTTACCTACCTCAGAAGGATGGAAGCCTGAGTCAACCTTTAGCCTGGTGAGATTTGAACTAACAAATTGCAGGCAAACGGCAGTCAGCAGAAGTAGTCATGCAAGTCCAATGGGATGTGCATGCGTGAAGAACATGGCGGCGATGGCTGCAGCTTTTTCAGCGACCTGCAGTACTTTTCAATGGCCTGTGGCCAGCCGCTACAGCGGCTGGGAGGCATCTTTGACAGCCACTTTTCAGCAGCAGCAGGTGGCTGGGGGCCACTGAAAACTCCGGTCAGCTTGCCTTCCGGACTCTGGACCAGCCGCCGTGAAGGTAAGCAGCCCAACAAAGAGACAGTGGTGGGGGAGGAAGCGGGGCTAGGGCCGGGGCCACTAAAGGAGGGGAAATAGGGGTAACTGGCAAAGGGAAGGCAGGAGTAGATAGGAAATTTTTTGGAATTTCCACCTACCTTTTCCTGTGGCCATGGTTAGGTATCATGTGACTGAGTGGGCGTGAATGACGTCTAGTTGGCCATGCCCACTCAGTCACATGCCCCCACTAGCCATGCCCACCGAACTGGTAGCGAAAATTTTTGAAACCCACCACTGGCCCTAAAGCTTACTAATAACCAGTACAACAAGTTCAAATTAGGAAAGATCCCTACCCTGGTGTCTTGACAACATTCTTGCTGTTGTAATTTGCACCCTATCCAGCTAGTGGGTTATCTCCAAAGGCAACCCTTCATGGAGCATGTTTACACTAGCCTAATGGGTGGATCATGGTATGAACTACTATCACCAAGGCATCTTTGTCAAGATATATTATTTTAGTTTGTGGCTGCAAATTATTTACTCATTTGTTTAAAATATTATAAACACTTCCATCTACCACCCTTCAGCTGAAAAGGCTCCTAGAGCAGCTTATGTAAGATCAAGTGCAAACAAAGCTGTATTTGCCTGTGTGCTTTCAACCTAATAAAATGAAAGGGAAAGAAAACAGCAGGAGGGAAAACTGCTTTCCACATTTTGTTTCAGCCAAGGGAAAAAAATCTCTAAATTATTATGGAACTGTTATGTAATATTGCATAACTACAACCAAATGGGCATTCCAAACCACCCACCTTTTTGGTACATCAATATTCCTAGAAACCGATCTCAAAGCAGATGTCGCAGCAAAGTCTGCTGCAGAGGTGCAATGCTCCATCACCACAGGAACCGGACTATAATCCATTGTTGTAGGCGTTCCATGGCCTATCTCCAGTTTGGGGAGAGGTGACATCACAACTTCAGCCAGTCTCACTTCTTCATCTTTCCTAGTGACATAAAAACGTTTTTCCAGGAGCAACACCTTCACTTCGTGACTGACCGGATCATGGTACTCCACCAGCCCAGCACTCTCTTGCCCGTTGTAAAAGACATATACCTGTAGGGAGAAAAGCCACTATCAGTCATAATGGTCATTCTGATCTCCAAATGAGTTAACCTGTTTTGTTGTCCTTGTTTCCATTTTTCCTAACATAAACAAACCAACCAAAGCCAAACCTACCAATAACTATGAGCCAAGTATTCAAATGGTACCCTATGTTCAGAGACAATGAACCTATGGTCCTTAAGATTGTAAAGCAGGGGTCCCCAATCTCCCGTTTATGGAATGGCACTGGTCCAGGGCATGCCAGAAACCAGGCCATGGAAACAAGTGAAGTGTTGTGGCCCGCCAGTGGCCTGCGCGGATCGTGGCTGATTCCGACGATGAGGAGGCTGGCGTGGGGTCATGCCAGCAGCCAGCGCAGCTGGCGCTTGCGTTGGACAGCAAGGAGGCTGAAGAGGATGTGGTGCCAGAGGTAGAGACTCAGCCTGGGCCTTCAGAACCTCCAGAGGCTCCTTCAAGTGGAGAGAGCAAAGTGGAGGAGCCTCTCCACAATGCTCGAGCAAGCAGGGCTGCCAAAAGGCCGGAGTGGTTACTCAGGAGGAGAAGGTCTCCTCGAGAGTAAGGTTTGAGGATAATTGGCCACTCCCTTAGCCTATTTAAGTCACACGCAGTTAGTAATTTCTTGCTAGAAACAACGTGTAATTATTACAGAGCATTTTTGAAGAGACCATTGGTGTGTGTCACAATCCTTGGGAATCCAGAGCTGGGGCAGAACATGAAGCCCCATCTGCTGGATGCAGGCAGCACATAAGACCACGCCCCCTCTGGTCCACGGATAAACTTCTCTCTATGGAACCGGTCCCTGATGCCCAAAACATTGGGGGCCGCTATTGTAAAGCAACTGGCTGGCCCTTGTTAAAGAGAAGATACTTCGCTAAATGTCATTTTGAAACAAATTCAGAGTTTCGATGCCTTATAATGGGAGGGATTCAAAAATGCATTTCCAGAGCCCTGAACAACAGGAAAGGAGCTGCTTTATTTCACTGAGATATGTTCTCTGCAGCCACAGTCATATCTATACATGACCAGCATGTGATGTATTTTGCACTCTGGTTCAACTTCTAAGTGAAAGGGACACACTGTGTTTATCAGCTGACTTTCCATCAGGCTTTGTCAAATCTCTCAGAGAGTGTCAGAATAGGCGAATAAGCAAAAGCTCATGAAATCTCTCCAACCACTCCTTTGCTCATACAAAAGCACATGTAATCTAGTAAGACAGCGCAGGCCATCTGGCTAGGAATGGAGAGCCCGAAAGGGAATGACTAGCCCATGCTTGGGTAGTCCATGGAAAGATGGTCTCCGCAAAGGACTTTCCCCTTTGCTGCTTAACTTCCTAAAGTCTATTTTTGTATGTAATTTTATCTAGGCTAAAAGGGGCACTCTTTGAGTTAAGTTATTCCTGGGGGTGTTATTTATAGAGGGATATGGAAAAATTGGGGGAAGCTGCAGTAACCCCACTGTTCTGAAAAACTGAGGTGATAGGATCTGCATTAAGTCACAGGTGTGTACAACCTGTGTGTGGTAGCCTCATGCAGCCCAGAACAGGGTCCAGTAGGGCTCTTGACATCTTCCTAGAATCGCTACTCAGCCTCTGCTTCTTTCTGTTCTAAGTTTCTGTGGGAGCCTATAACTGTGTGTGCAGGAAGGGAGGGAGTTTGCCCACATACTTCCTAATTCGGGTGAGCAACTATGGCAACTTTACGACTTGTGTACTTCAACTCCCAGAATTCTGGGAACTGAAGTCCACAGATTATAAAGTTGCCATAGTTGCCCACCTCTGTCCTAATTCCTTTTAGGGTTAGGCATCAATTGAGATGAGAGAGAGGATGGAGAGCACTGTGTATATGCAGGTTAAAATGCTGCAGTTAGATCTAATGCAATGAAAATGTATTTATGATTAGGTTAATGTTCAACCTCCAACTACTTTCAAACTCTATTATAAGACTCCTTGTGGAGCAGTGGTTAAGTGCAGTACTTCAGGCAAACTCGGCCCACAGCCTAGAGTTCGATCCTGACAGGGCTCAAGGATGACTCAGCTTTCCATCCTTCTTAGGTCAGTAAAATGAAGACCCGGATTGTTGTGGGCAATATGCAAATAATGCTGACATTGTAAACCGCCCAGAGTGTTGTAAAGCACTATGGGGCAGTATAGAAATAGCAATAGCACTTAGAACACCATTCCACAGCTCCACAGCTTTCTCTGAGCAGTTTACAAAGTCAACATATTGCCCCTAATAATCTGGGTCCTCATTTTATCTATCTCAGAAGAATGGAAGGCTGAGTCAACTTTGAGCCAATCGGAATCGAACTCCAGGTTGTGCCTGCAATAATGCATTCTAGCCACTGCACCATCAGGGCTCTTGGTATGTAAGTCTAAATGTTGTAGCTACTGCTGAAAGGTAAAGCAGGACATCCATCACAACAGATCCTTGAGGTGGGTAGCGGGAGAGACTAAGGTAGTGCAATGAGCAAAATGCAATGAGACAGGAATTCTGTGAGAAGATTTGAATTCATACAAAAATCAAGCTGTGGTTTGAATAAACTGCACACTAATTGGGATTATATAAATGCGCTACCCTAAAATCAAACATAGCATATTACGGCTTAGTGTGATGGGTGAGTCAGAGTAAGAGCACTAAAGGTCTGGTTTTCGGATCAAGACTTCCTAAATTTAAATCCCAATTCTTCCAATTGGGCCTAGGGTTACTAGGCTCCCTCGTGGGAGAAACACAGTGGAGGGTAAAGCTAAAATGGAAGAAAAACCATGATTTCAAGCCTCTGAAGAGAAAAGGAAGCTCTGAGCCATGGTGGCACAGTGGTTAGAATGCAGTACTGCAGGCTACTTCTGCTGACTGTTGGCTGCCTGCAATTTGGCAGTTCGAATCTCACCAGGCTCAAGGTGGACTCAGCCTTCCATTCTTCCGAGGTCGGTAAAATGAGGACCCAGATTGTCGGGGCCAATATGCTGACTCTGTAAACCGCTTAGAGAGGGCTGTGAAGCAGTATATAAGTCTTAAGTACTATTGCTATTGCTATGCAGGTAGTTCTTGACTAACACCTGTCCATTTAGCATTCAAAGTTATAATGACACTGAAAAAAAAGTGATTTATAACCGATCCTCACACTTACTGTACAACCGCCACAGAATCCCGACAGTAATGTGAACAAAATTTGGGGCTCTTGGCAAACTGGCCTCTATTAACAATGGTTGCAGCATCCCAAAGTCATGTGATCACCATTTGTGACCTTCCCAATTGGCTTCAAACTACAGGTAGTCCTTGACTTATGAGCACAACTGAGTCCCAAATTTCGGTTGCTAAACGGAGACGTTTGTTAAGTGAATTTTGTCCCATTTTACGACCTTTCTGGCCACATTTGTTTTGTTAAGTGAATCACTGCAGTTGTTAAAGTTAGTAACACGGTTGTTAAGCGAATCTGGTTTCCCCATTGACTTTGCTTGTCAGGAGGTTGCAAGAGGGATCATGTCTCACACATACACACAGGACACGGCAACCATCATAAATAAGCTGCCAAGTGTCCAAATTTTGATTATATGACCATGGGAATGCTGCAACGGTTGTGCGAAAAATGGTCATGGTCATTTTTCAGCTCTGCTGTAACTTTGAATGGTCATAAATCAAATGTTGTAAGTCGAGGATTACCTGTATGTCAATGGTGGGAGCTGGAGTTGCTTAATGATGGCATGATTTACTCAATCGTGGCAAAAAAGTTTGTAAAATTGGGCATAACTCGCTTAACAGCCTTGCTTAGCAATGGAAATTCTGGTTCTGACTGTGGTTATAAGTTAAGGATGAAAGATCAGCAGATAAGGAGAACACCAGATACCCACTGTAAGCAACCGCCATCTGCAAGGCTGCTATAGAACATCACCCACCTGCAGGAGGAGTGGGAACAACTCCAATGGTAGAACTCCCAAGGGGACGTCTAGTCATATTTTAGCCAAAGTTTGCTGGTTGGTTGAACTGTTTGCTTTGCTTAGCCTTGGCTGATATGCAGCTGGGACTTTGCAGAATCTACCCACACAATCCTGAAAGCTATTGTGGCACTTTCTGAATCAGGCCATATATACCCCAAAAGCCTTAGACACCACCACCCCCCAGAGCCCCTCCAAATTGTCTCCAGCTTTATTTTTAACATGACAAGGAGAGGTATAGAGGGAGCAACCAATAATGTATTTAGTTTAATTTGATTTAACTGATGGTTACACTCAGTTAAATGAGTGTAAGTAATACATTCATATATGTAATAAATATGCATTAATTTTTGCACCTTATACCTAGCAAGCCAACTATTAAATGCAACCCCCCCCCCCCAAATGGTGTGTCCCCTGCCCTAAATAGCAACTCACCTAAGCAAAACAATGTTGGCATTTACAAACTGAGGGGAAGGCCTACTTTCATTTGGTCAGCTTTTGAGGATATATTTTTGTTTCATAAAGCTCCCAAATACTTTTAGGCACTGGTCATGCTGAGTCTGTGGATGAGTGGTTTTGAATGCATTCTTTTTATAGTCCACTAACTCCAGCAAAAGACTTGGAACTAGAATTATTTTTATAGAAATTCACAATAGGATTACTTCACATTTCCTCTACTTCCGCAATGCCACCCAACGTTTCTCTCTGTGTCGTCGTCCCCTAATGCCACCTTAATTTCACACTTTTTTAACCCAACCTTCCCCAAGCTGGACCTTCCAGAAAGCCCGGGCTTGATGCCCAGCACTGCCAGTCAGTATTTTCCATTTGGAAAAGCAACCTGTCCTTGACATTTAACAAAGGAAACAGGAAATTAGCTCCAAGGAAAGGAGATAACATGCCACATTTTAAGTAATCCCCCTTTTTTCTCCCCAAATATCACATGCATCACTTTGCATAATACCAAAGGAGAGAATACAAAATGATATGAAATCAAGCTCTTAAATCTATGGAAGTTCATTGGAAATTCTACCATGTGCATTTAAATCTGCAATTTTAGAGTATATTAAATCCCCAGTGATACATGACACTAAAACTTATTCTTTATCTTTTGGGATATCAAATGAATAAAGCATTGTAAGTATAGCCTGTTCCACTTGATTCATTAATAAAAGTGCAAAATCGCTGTCCATTATTTCTATACAATATCAGATCAGATCTATAAATGGGATATCAATCGGAGGGGGGCTCTCATCTGTTGTTGCACACGTTCTTTGAAATACCCTCCCCCTGGAAATAAAGAATGCATTGTTATAATTTAATCACAAGCCAAAAATATATTTCAATTCACCTCCCTGCTTTGCATTTACATTTATTTATTCATTTGAGCCTTCAAATTAGTGTTGATTCCTAGCAACTGTTTGGACAAAACCTTGCAGTTTCCTCAGCAAGATTTTTAGAAGTAGTTTGCCATTGCTTCAGGGGTGGAATGTAAAATTTGTTACTACCGGCTCTGTGGGCGTGGCTTGGTGGGGGGTAATGTGACTGGGTGGGCGTGGCCAACTTTTTTTTTTTTTACTTTTAAAAGCATTTTTTCGTCGGAAGAGGTTGTAGAAAAATGCTTTTAAAAGTTTTTTTAAAAAGCCTCTAATGATTGTGGTGCTCAGCTGGGCATGGGGGGAAGGGCGCAGGGATTTCTGCTACTGGTTCTCCGAACCACCCACCGCCATCGCTACCGGATCGGGCGATCCGGTCTGAACCAGGAGCATTTCACCCCTGCATTGCTTTATTCTTCCTAGATCTACTAGATAGAGGGGTGGGGAAGGAGAGGGAGAGAGTGAGAGACTGGCCCAAGGTCAACCAACTGCCTTCATATCTAAGGCAGCACTAGAACTCACAGTCTCCGGATTCTAGTCTGGTGCTTTTAACTACCTATAATACACTGGCTGTGTGCAGGTAATATAGGAAGACTGGAAAAAAAGACTAACTCAACTTTTGACATCATTGGTTTAGGACAGCCAGATCAGAGGTGGGTTTCTGCTACTAGTTCTGGAGAACTGGTAGCAGAAATTTTGAGTAGTTTGGAGAACCGGCAGTAAAAATTCTGATTCCCGCCCCCCTCCCGCTCCATCTATTCTCTGCCTCCCAAATCCCAGCTGATCGGGAGGAAGTGGGGATTTTGCAGTAACCTTCCCCTGGATTGGGGACGGAATGGAGATTTTACAGTATCCTTCCCCTGCCATGCCCACCAAACCACGCCCACCAAGCTATGCCAAGCCCACAAAACTGGTAGTAAAAAAATTTGAAACCCACCACTGAGCCAGATATGATTTACTTCCTTCAGATATGTCTACCTGTAATTCACATTACCTCAGCCAATATGGCCAAGGTGTTGTGATGGGGGTGAGCCATTTACACAGCACTGAGACAGGATGGCATCTTGTTGCAGTTCAAATAAACTGTGAAGGCAGACATGAAATGTTTGTTGGTACAGAAATAAAATAGTTTCCTTCCCCTCAAAAAAAACCCTGATTTTTTTATATTTGCAGATACGTCTGTAAATATTAGCTCAACAAAAGTCCATAACACCCACTGATTTGTTGTATGGCTGTTGCCCTTGAAACCAGTTCATTGACTTCAGCTCCTGAAGAAATTGGCTACTAGGATTTCAGTTGTAAAACTCTGAGGTAGTTTCTCCAACCTAGGGGAATTCTGGGAATTGTAGTCTAAACATACCTAGAGGATACCAAACTAGGAAAAACTGATCTACCCCAAGGTTTAAGGAATTAAATTAGTTTTCTATTTAATTTCTAAGTCCAAATTAATGGCTTAGAGACCAAAATATGTCAAGCAACAAGCCTTACATTATTTGATCCATTGGTTAAGACTTTCTCCAAGTAACATCAGCCTAAGAAATACTTTACACTTTATAAATGAGGCAGAAATCTCCATGATGGCACCCTAACTCTGGAACATATCTCAAGGGTAATGCAACCTTGGTATGAATAGCAACCCTGCTCATTTTTCTGCCTCAACCCATTTTTTTTTCCAGTTTCCCTAGGCATTTTACTTTTTTAAAAAAAGAAAAGAAAATTATTTTCTTGCTTGCTGACTGAATAAACCTGTATGGCTTGTTATTACAGAATTGTGCTTCTTTTTAATCCCAGCATTTTTGATATGAAAAGTGGTTTACAGTCATCAACACCAAATTCAGTACCTTTTGGCCAGGTTGTAGCACAGGCCAATTTTGGTTCTGATTGCCAGAGGCTTCAACATGTTCCTTGAAGTGTCCATCCTCATATGAAAGGGTGCTCTGATGTGAAGATGCTCTGGTGTGTTCTGGCTGCAGGGGATGAACCTGAGCTGTCATCAGCATCCCATCCCCCAGCAAAGGGGGTGCAGAAATGCGGGCGCCCAACAGGGACCGCTTCCCCAGCCTCCTGGATAGCACACTCGCCATCATGGACACACTGCAATCAGTAAAGAAAGAAAGGACATGCATTTTAATTAATAATAATTACTGGAAGGATGAGCAACTAATAGCATGAATTATAGTGCAGCCTGCAAAGGAATCTCAAACCACCAGCGTTGGCCAAGGGTCACACTTTATTAAAGTGGGGGAAACACAGAGGTCTCAGCCTGGCAGGGCAATATTGCAAAACGGGCAGGATCATGTCATCTATTTGCTGAGGCCAGGATTTTTGGATTTTTCCTTAGATTTGAAGGTACTGGGGGCATTCATGGAAAACCTAATTAGAATGTAAACTCCATTTTTTATTTTTTTTATTTTTTATTTATTTATTTATTTATTGCATTTCTGTCACCAGAATAGCTAAAACCGTATCTCTTGATGTTCAACAGCAGCAGCCACAGCAGGTGCTTGGAGCTATACAGTAAAGAGCTGACAGACCACAGTTTGCCAGCTCGACTTCACACTTCTCAAGCACAACACTCAAGCCATCCTAAGGAAGCAGAGCCTTTTATAAGGAAATCCAGACACACAAGTACTCCACACATATACCTTTTTTTTCACTTTATGGTTCCTAGATGCCAACTACAGGCAACAGAAGCTCAGGAGAAAATACAGGCAAAGCCCATAGTACCTGAAGGGCCACAACATTCCTGCAACATGTACCTCTGTACCAGCCAATATTCGCCTAAGATAGCCCAAATGAATGTGGGGCTACACATTCTTCATGGCACTGAGGGCAGGCATTTTCAGTAGGTCTGCAAGTTTGCTTTGGAAAAGTCTACAGCCCTATCACTATATAACCAAACGGGAGTCCTCAGCCATGTCAGACTGTTGAAACGATTTGGCCTGGAATCAAGAAAAGGAACAGATTTCACCCCGAGAAAGTCCTGCTCTCTAATTGCATCCATACATTCATGGATTCAAGCCAGGAATGTATTTTCAGTTAAAACAGGTTTTTGTTTTTTGTTTTTTTTGCAGTTAAAGTAGTGAGGAGGAAGAGAAAAAACTTCCCTTGTGTAGATATGCAGCACTGAGCTTCTGCAATGAAAGAATCAAGAAAGAAAGAGATTTCTGTGTTTTGCATCAATTAGGGAGTGCTTTGTGTCAAAAGACAGTTTAGGAACAGAGTAGACAAGCAAAACCAATACCCACGCATGTCCCACGGGACAGTACTGACAGGAAGCTCTAGCCCCAAAACTCAGGAATGGCTTTTTCAGAACTCAGCAAGCCACTGCTGTGTAAACAGACAGTTGCACTCAGAATTCAGCCTGTTGAAAAAGAAATGCTTATGATACAACCTACCGTTGGGCATGGATAATCTATATCAGAGGAGCAAACATGGGGTTCCTGGGCAGTACGTGGCTCCTATAAACTCTGGGACAGGATCCCAGAGATCTGGTATAATCTAATAAAGGTGACAGAAGATGGAAATTATTAAGTACCTAGCAGGAGTCATCCTATTAACCAGATTTAATTGTAAGGAGATGTATAAGAACTCAAACTCAGTTTTATTCTGGCTCTTCCCATTTCTTTTTGAACTGAACTTCCTTAAAGGCAAAACATGGGACCTTAGCCTGGAAAAAAAGCTTGGGGGCTCCTTATTATAGGAAGCCTGGAATTCACCTGAATCCAGAACTCACTCCTGGAAATTACAACAAAGCAATGAGTTCAGGACATGTGTGAAATGCCTGGCTCACACACATCACAATGATTCCCTATATATCTGAACTTAAAAGAGTTAGAACATTTTAATTTGTTCTCAATATGCGCATGCAATTTCCAAGCTGGCCTGAACCACAGCATTTGTTTAGGAAATTTAGGAAATTTCAAGCTGAGAAAGAAGAGACAGAGAGCTTTATGCAGACAGCAAGGCAGGTAGATTTTCAGCTACACAGTCTGTCTTGTTTTAAATTCTCTTCCCCTCCCCCTGCCGCCACCCCCCTCCCCACAGCACTTTGTCAAACTGAAATTCCAAGAATTATTTCTGTCAAACTAGCATGTTACATTACATTTTAGATATTAATAACCTGAGAAAAATCCAAGTTGCAACCACCAGATCATTGCCCCAAGGCAGCCTACAAATGAAACAAAAATGGTACGATGCAAAAATCATGCAAGCAAGGATAAATGACAGAGGCCCCCCTTTTTTTTCCAGAAGTTTCCTATTCTGACCCATTAACATTATACTTTGGCAGGCTCTAAAAGAGAGCGAGGGGTGGGGTTGCTTGTGATTCTGGGGGCATCAGGTTCTGTACCCAGTAAACCACCTGCTCCCTCCAGACTTTAGCTGAAATTTGAGCTCCATGTTTTAATTTGTATATACAGGCTTCATTCAAATCATCTCAGTTAATTCTCTTTCATATTTGGACTAGAACCCAAATTGGACCCTCAGATATCCTGGGATTAAAACTCCAGGAATTTGTAGCCAGCTGGTTAGAAAACATCTGAAAGAGCTAACCGAGGGAATTCAGGATAAGGTTTTACAGACATTCTGGATATGAAATATAGGTAGCCTTTGATTTATCCACTGTCCATTATAATCTTAAATCATAATGGGCATAAAGCGGGTTACCTATGTTGACCGACCTAATTTTATGACCTTTTTTGCAATTGTCAATAAGTGAATCACCATGGTTAATTAAATGAATCCATGGTTGTTAAGCAAACCAATTGCTCACTATGAGGCGTTTTTGCCAAAAAAAAATGGGAGCAAGTGCTGGGTTTTAGCAAAAATGCCATAAATTACAGTCATATGACTAGGGGGCAGCTACCGGATCTTCAGACTTGGGTTGTAATACTTTTTGGAGATACTTTTCCATTCCCCACCATCCAGTCAGAGCTGAAGAAGCTTCTTGGATGAGAAGTGAAACATCTTCAAAGAAAAACCAGAAAGTCCAGTTGCTTCTTGAAAAAGTACCTTTGGGAAAAACCGTGACCTGGATGACTGAGAATCTCCATAGACAGACTTTTTGGAGAGTTATTATAACTTTGAACAGTCACTAAGCAACCAGTCATAAATCGAGAATTACCTGTACTAGTTTTTTCTAATTCAGAGAGCAAACTGGTCTGCAAAAGGCAGGTTGGTTAATGCAACAAAAAGGAACATTGCAAATTATTCTAATCAGCTGAAAGTATCTATTGGCTCTGAGCAAGATCTATCTATTGATTTCATCTGTGCAATGAGGTTGCTTCAATTCAGCCTGGTAGATGCATTGCCTTCATTGCTTCGACAAGTTAAGAACTGGGTGAAATCACAGGCTTGAATGCTTTAGAAGTAGTTAGAACAATTATAACTTTAAAGGCTGCTAATCATAATATAATAGTTGCTACCCTCTGACTGAGATTCATATCCTTGTGATTTAGCAATATGGTTTGGAAGAATAGTTATACTTATCCTCTTCAAAAACTGAACTAGGAGAACAAATTAGCATTTCTCTCTTGGATATACTACCTATTTACATGTGGGGAAGGGGGTAAAAGTTTTCTTTTTTAAAAAATCCTCTTGACATTTGAGGAGTTGTAGTCATGTTCACCTTGTTTTGATGTTTGAGTAGGCTCAATGAAAAAAATGGGGAGCAGGTTAAGAAAAAAGGGGGCTTGGCCAAGTTTTCTTCTTGGTTCCCATTCCATTCTTCATTTCCAGACTCAACACTCTCAGTAAACAACGTATTTTTTTTCTGGCAAACCTACCTGCAAGATATGGATCACTGGATGGGTAAATGGATAAGATTAGCTATTGCATAGCAGAAAGGCCTCAACCCACTCTGTTCCCCACAGAGTTGCAGCAGGGATGATCCTACAAGATAGGATGGTTGCCATCTAATTCTTCTGAAACCAAGTTAGACGAACTTCAACAGATCCCAAATTAATGACACCAATTTACACTCCTCTACAAAATTATATTAGCTAGCAACTTTCTAGAAAATTGAGCTATTGAAAATGTGATGGAACACTGAGTGATATCTATAATATTAACATGTTAGGAGTTAATAAGTATATAAAAGACTATATTACAATTATAATGAGCACATTAAGGTTGGAAGTTGGAAGGTAAAAATTATGTATATGCAATTGTATTATTACTGTGAGCACTGTGTGAAAATTATGTTAAACCAGTCATTACACTGTCCACAAAAAATGTAGATTGTTAAAAAAAACTGTAAATAAAACATATAACTAAAACAATTGTATTAGCTAGCAACAAGGGCTAAAATCTAAAACATCTGGTAAGTATCCTTTAACAGTACAGATTATCTAAAACTATGAATCTTATTTTTAAGTCAATTTTCAAATTGGGACACATTGTTAATCTTTTTCCCTTTAACAACATTGTAATCCCTTGCATTGGGGTGGAGTCAGGGCCAGTGGTGGGTTGTCACCCTGGTTTGAACCGGTTCACAAAAACCGGTAGTAAAACCGGCAGGAGGTTCCGCCCACTGACCCAGATGTCATCAGAAGTGATCTGCGCGTGTGCAGAAGAGTGCACGGACACAATGCGAACCAGTAGTAAAAGTAAGTAAAACCCACCCCTGGTCAGGGCAACTGAATGGAGCTGAGAGCTTACTAGCCGGATGCCCTTCCTGATGCCTACACGGAGTTCACAGCAGCAGACAATTACTCAATGCGCCCAGGATTGAACTCACAGCCTCCCAATTGTGAGGTGAGAGCTCCACTTCTAGGTCACCATGCCACCCATAATTTTTAATCTAATAGTTGTTCCAAATTAAAATCCCAAACTGCAAACTCTACATAATTCATCTAGCAATGTAAAATCCAAAAACTGACATTTAAGAGCTTTCCAGAAGTTGCAAATAAATGCTTTGTTTTTAAATCATCTTAGCCAATGGATGCATTCCTGGGTGACTACCTAAAGAAATAGGGGCAGTTTTGAAAACCAAATATCTGTATTTAAGTATTTAAAAGGTTTATATCAATGTATATTATTTTACCCCCAATTCGTATTTTTGGCAATGGGTGTCAATCTAAGTTGTGTACAACATCAGAATCTCTTACTTGCAGCTCAGAAATTTTTCTGAAATCTGCTAAATTTGAGGAAACATTGAGATGTTAGCATAAACATAAAGTGAGGGGGGGAGGGGGGATATCCATTTCAAAAACCAGCGAAAAAGAAAGAAAAAACATAAAAAGTACTTGCCCACCCTTGTGTGGCACTTCTGCACCCACTTTGCATACCTATTCACCACCAAAACTAACCCCTCAGCCAACCAAAACCTGACCTATCTTTGGATTACAACAGTTTTAAGGATGAAAAATGTTGAAGGAAGCTATATTCCACTTCAATATAAAATATTACTATAGTAGGCATCAGTCATAGTGGAAAAAAAATTGAAGGAAGCTATGCAACCTTTTTAGGCCAAGGGCCATATTTCATCTTTGAGAAACATGATAGAAACAGCACTCCAAAACTAAGATAGGCCTAGGACAAACATTTGATTTGATTTGCAGTTCAAATGAACCACATTTAAAGTGATTATTCCCCTTATATTTCACAATTTTCCTTTTGGTTACATTACACAAAGTTCTCAGGGTTATCTGAAGTTTCAGGTCAAGTACAAGGTAGTCTGCAACTTATGACCACAATGGAGCCCTGAGGTTGTGATACATTTGTTAAATGAATTTTGCCCCATTTTACAACCTTTCTTGCCTCCGTCGTTAAGTGAGTCACTGCAGTTGATAAGTTAATAACCCAGTTGTTAAGTGAATTTGGCTTCCCCCTTGACTTCACTTGTCAGTAGGTCACAAAAGGATATCACATGACCTTGGAATACAGCAATGGCCATAAAAATGAACCAATTGTCAAGCACCTGACCTTCGATCCCATGATCATGGGGACGCTGCAAAGATCATGACGGTCAAAAACAGTCCTAGGTCACTTTTCTCAGTGCCATTGTAACTTTGAATGGTCATTAAATGAACGGTTGTAAATCGAGGACTACCCGTATCCCGATCTGATCTTTTAGGAGAATAGCTTTCGCTTTAATATAAAACTGTTACATCTGATATTGAACATCAATAATAGGAACAACTGAATGGTAGATTACATTTTTTTTAAAAAAAATTATTTATATTTCCCATTTCTAAACCCCCCCCCCATCTTTCCCAGAAAGGGGCTCTGTAAGGCAGGTCATAATCATGAAACCCAGATGGTAGAAATAGGAGGGGAGGTGGAGGTGGAGGCTGACAGCAACCACCTAATAAATCTTTCGCTGAGATTGGTTGACAGTAGGGGGCTTTTGATGCAGGAGGGGTTATTTTTACAGCCGAACAGCAATGGGACTTCCTCTAAAGCAGGGGTCTCCAATTTTAGCAACTTTAAGCCTGGCGGACTTCAACTCCCAGAATTCTGGCTGTGGAATTCTGGGAGTTGAAGTCCGCCAGGCTTAAAGTTGCTAAAATTGGAGAGCCCTGCTCTAAAGCAAACTTGTGCAGCAAAGTTGCAAGACCATCCTATGCAGATTTATCTGGAATATAAGCCCCGGTTTTTTAGGACTTTCTGCCACCTCAGCCTCTTAGTTATATTTGTACAGATTACAAGCACAGTTCAACACACAATTAGGATAAGGATTGATAGACGCTTAACCCTCCCAACTTCAGAGTCATTCCCTCTGGTGTTTAAAGGGCAGCAGTTCCCACTGCCTCAGCCTTGCGCCGAGGAGAATCTGGCAGCACCAAAGGGTTAAAAATGAGTTTCTCCAAGAAGGAAAAAAACAGGGGATTAGGAGCCTTTTTTAGAAGGAAAGTCTAAAAGCTGCAAATTTAAATCAGATACTCTCAGGATATTCCCGCAAGGAGAAGTCTGTTAAGGAGGAGGAGTGGCAGTCTTGCTGGAGGCAGGTATAAGTTTATCATGGAGAGCTGGAGAAGGCACAATCGAAAGAGAAAAGTATACATACTCTCCTTGTGAAGGCGCTGGTGGCATTACTCCCCACGCTTATAATATCTCCCCAGCAACAATTTATCTGTCATTGTTCAAGCACATTTATACAGTGGTTTGGCAGAATCCCCTGATGCGAGGGAGATCCCTTTTATTTCCCATGTTCAAGTGACAATTGAGAACATGGTAGGAAGGCTTTGTTCCCACCTCCCCTTGCAGAGTGAACCAGATTTCAAGACTATATCCAAGAGAAGAAAAGTTTACAATGTCACACTGAACTCCATCAGTCCTGCACCCAACCTGCTTCAACTGCAAAAGGGTATAAAACCTGTAGGAACTGGGTGGGTGCTAGAGCTGAACCTTTTCAAACAGAAGCAATAGATTCCCAGCTCAGCATCTCCAGTTCAGGCTGGAAAAGAGCAGTCACAAACCATAAAGCCTCACTGCATATCATACAGACAAAGCTAAAATAGATTCACTAGTCTTTTGCTTTTCCTATCACATCCAGGTGCAAAGATAATTTTGAACAAAACAGAGTTCACTAGGGTTACCACATCTGAGCTGCAGAAACCCGGAAAACCAGTAGAGGGCAGCAAAGAGTGGCACTTTTCTTTATCTTTTTGCTGTCATCTTGCAGTTGCCCAGGTTTTCAAAGTCCAGAACTGATAGTTGTGGAGTTCACACACCAGGGGTGGGTTTCAGCAGGTTCTGACCAGTTCTGGAGAACCAGTAGTGGAAATTTTGAGTAGTTCAGAGAACCGGTAGTAAAAATTCTGACTAGCCCCTCCCTCATCTATTCTCTGCCTCCCAAGTCCCAGCTGATCAGGAGGAAATGAGGATTTTGCAGTAACCTTCCCCTGCAGTGGAGAGGGAATGGAGATTTTACAGTATCCTTCCCCTGCCACGCCCACCAAGCCATGCCACGCCCACCAAGCCACACCCACAAAACCAGTAGTAGAAATTTTTGAAACCCACCACTGGTTCACACAATATGGTATATCCAAATTCAGACAAAACAGATTACTATATATTTTTTAAAAAATTATCAGCTATGCTAATAATAAGATTACATAGCTCATACAATATGCTTAAAATAACAGCTGGCTTTCTGCAATATAGTGATCCACAACCTGCAATATCAGGTAATGTGTAAACCAGTTACCAAGTTCTATCAGTAAGTCTACTGGTCAAATTCTGCAGCGCTCTCAATCCCAAATGAATACAGATCACACACACATGCAAATACGCGCACATACCTGGTACTTCATTAATGCAAAAGACAAATGTCATCACAAAAATCAAGACAGGTAGACTTGGGGGGGGGGGGCAGGAAAGAGTTAGAAATGTTCTATGTGTGGACTCTGTTAGTCCTCTTAAAAAAAAGAAATTACCAAAACTTCCAGGACAGCTCAGGGAGTGTCAATTGACAGAAAGGGGGTGCTGTTTCCAATCAGACTCACAAATGTTATGGGCAGCATCTGGCTAGTCCGAGGATGGGCAGCATGTTGCACTAGGATCACATGGAAATTTCAAAGCTCATTTATTGCAAACGTGCAGGTCAGACCTCTGACAAGAGCAACTCATCCAATGTTATTGCCTGGGAAATGAAAAGGCAAAAGAGAAAGGAAAGGAGGAGAGGCAGGCTCTGATGCCAAAGAGAGAGAAGAAAATGGGGATGTTGAAAACCTACTTCTGGGTCTGGCCCTGCCCATTGCTTGCTTAAACCCCAATCCACATTGCTGCATAATTTCTTGCAGATCACTGCCAAAGGAATACACTCTTAACAATAACAACAGTAACAATAATGGCTGCCAAACTACACCCTCGTCTCTCAGATTTAATGCCAAATACCAAAATCAAAACACCATTAGGAGGGGCACAGTAGCTACATATGCAAGAACCGTACGCACAACAGAAACTGTTCTTGCAACTTTCTCTGAGCTGCATCATATTTTAATTCCCTGCCATAGAAATGATCTCACTGAATACTGACAACTAACAGATCAAAGAGGACGCTAGCCTTTTTTCTGACAGACTGAGCATCACACCAGCAGGAGTGATTCCTGGAAGCAAACTATCATACACCAGTCTCCACTCCCCGCCCCCAAACTTTTTATACATGCTGGAAAATGGGCTAGAGGGATTTTTCCTGAAAAGATCACCATGAGGTTGGAAGTGGACAGACTGAAAGGAGGAGAAGGTTCTCCAACTGGGAAAGTATCCCTGGTTGAATTTGAAAGAGTTTTCTGCTTCAACACAAAAAAAGCTAAGCAGGATCAAATCTTCTTGCTACTGGGATAGGAGGCCACCAGGAAATCCCAAGGCTATGGCTAGACAGAGTGGTAGAAAAAACATCAGAAAAGTTGGCAGTAGCAAAGCACTACCATAAGATTGCCAAGAAAATGACAAGAAGTCCCCAGATGTTAAAGTCAATTCAAAGATGGCTTTACATTTGCTTTACAACCTACTCATCTCAAGAGGCTCCTCCAACCTTTGGTACAGCTTCGCAAGGTATACCTGTAAGTGATGGTTTTGGCCTTCAAAAATGTTCTTCCATCAGCACTTTACATCACCCAATGTTCAAAGTGGGAAGGCAGTGATTAAAGCATCAGGCTAGAAAACGGGAGACTGTGAGTTCCAGTCCTGCCTTAGGCCCTAAGCCAGCGGAGCAACTTCGACCAGTCACTCTTTTTCAACCCTGGGAAGAAGGAAAGGGCAAACCCTTTATGAAATCTTGCCAAGAAAACGGCAGGGACTTGTCCAGGCCGTCGCCAAGAGTCAAGACTGACTTGAAGGTGCACGTAGACACGCACCCACAACAAAATGTTCAAAGTTGGTTGCCCCCACATCTTCTGAGAATCTGGGAACCTGCCATTTTTGCCATTTGAAATATATAAAAAGACCTTTCCTGTCTACAAAAGTTTCTGGTCCATAAATAATTTGCTAGCTCCATTATATAGCTCGATTAGGGCAATCTTGGTGACCCAGGAAAAGAAAGAAGCAAGGCATTTTTTTGGGAAAGGAATTTCTGCCTGGCTAATCACAACCTAAACAGCAACACGTAAACCAAGAGATACCAGGAGAAAACGGCAGGAGCCCAGAAGTCACCACACCACTGCATAGTAAAAGGTAATCAACTGTGAGCTACCAGCAATCAAACAGGTGTTAGTTAACTCACAGAGCAAACCTTCTACAATATGTCAAAGAAGTTCAGGACTACATTTCCTAGACTGCACAGCCTAGGATACTGGCATATTGTAAGGTAAATGGTGTGACGTGGTGAAGGCCCAAAGCTTCCAAGCATAAGATTTGAGATATGCTCCAAGTTGCAAGCATAAAGAAGGGGTGTGGGACAAATTGGGGGTGGGGAAAACACAAGAAGTACCAGTTAGGTCCACAAGAGGAGTGAAAACCTGCACGGTAACAAAGTGGGAAACAGGAAGGGCCAATGGCATGCTGCTTCCTACATTTGGGGCAATCTCCCCTTTTCATCTCATCCCACCCTGTTCTATTTCAAGGCCAGAGCAAGGCCCAGACAAGCTCGTTCATGCCAAAGATTCCCCATTAAGAGATGCCGCTTTCTCTTTCTCTTCCACCCATAAATAAGAGAGATTCAAAAAAAGCAACATCTGCTGAAATGCAGCACACTGGCTCATGTTCACAAAACATCCTTACCTGGGTTGCTGTATTAAACATTTCTGAAGAATTTGCACGGTGACCTGAGCTATAAACTAATCAAGGATTCACACAACATGCAACAAGCTCACCCCATATATTGTGCAAAGGCAGATACTAGGCCTTCCATTGACCAGTGCGACTTATGAAAAATGCTGAAGCTTTCAAAGCTAGCAGAGCTCCAAGATGATTAATTGTTAGGCAGGAAATCTCCAGAATATGATCTTTTCGTTCTAGAATTCGTCCAAACTAAGGTTCAATCTCCTAAAAAGTCCTCCTAAAATGTCCTCATGCAAATATCTAAATCTTTCCTAAAACAAAGACACAGGAATTCAGGTCTGGGGAACCAGAAAGCTGGCACACAAATAGCTATTTATTTAATTGCTTACCAGAGCATTTTAACTGCACATTAAAACTCCACACCATTAGAACAGCGAGCCCTGAGCTGCAATCTCAATGAGATTTACTTTTGAGCGAACACATTCAAACCTTGCACAGCATTATGGAAGAGAGGGTGCATGACAAATGGGACCCAAACCGTGGAAGGCACTGCCCAGAAGCTGAAGCCTTGCCGTAGCTATGCAAAAGCTAACAGCTGCACAAGTATATTTATGTTAGGAAGTCTGTGAGAAAGAAAAACGACAGTGAAGGGAGACAGCTGCAGAGACCTACAGAACAAAAAAAAAACATGGTTGCTTTTGCACTGGACTACTCTGGTCTTCTCAACTGTTGTAGTATCTTCTCCAACAGACAGTGGTTCTCTAAAAGCAGGGGTCTCCAACCTTGGCAACTTTAAGCCTGGCAGACTTCAACTCCCAGAATTGCCCAGCTCTCCAACTCTTGGCAATTTTAAGCCTGACGGACTTCAATTCCCAGAATTCCCTAGCTCTGCAATTTTAAGCCTGACGGACTTCAACTTCCAGAATTCCCTAGCTCTGCAATTTTAAGCCTGGGGGACTTCAACTTCCAGAATTCCCCAGCTCTCCAACCTTGGCAACTTTAAGCCTGATGGACTTCAACTCCCAGGTTTCTGGAAGTTGGAGACCCCTGCTCTAAATATTCTCGACAGAAAGAGCCAAGGGGTTACCAGCCACTCAAACCATAATAGCAAAGGCTAAGCAACGTCCCAAGTCTTTGCCGTTTCCAGCACGTCCCGGGGAAGGGCCCTGAAGTTTGACCAGCAAAGACTCAACCGCTAAGTCAACTTTTTCGCGAGACGGGCAGCCATATAAAATTGATTTTTTTTAAAAAAGAAGACTTAAAATGTAGAATCTGGGGCTGGACTGCGAGGCGTGGTCTAAGTGCAAACGTGACATGGCCGCAAGAAGAGGGGGAGTGGCACTTTTCCTCCCGGGGCAGAGCCCCTCTGCGCCTCGAGTGGGCGTGCCATGGGCAACCCAGGGGCGGGGCAGGCGCAGCGGCTAGAAGGCAGAAGTGGGGGCGGTTTGGCTGGCTGTGCAGGGGGAAAGGGCTGAAGCGGGACCCAGGAGCTAGGAAGGGGGGCCTTGCAGACGAAGGGAGAAGCGGGTGGTGCCTTGCTCTGCACAGTTCCCCGGTGCCCAAAAAAACAAAACCCTGACAAGACAAGAAGGAAAAGCGCCCACTAAAGGGAGGCGTGGCAAACACGCGTTGATCAAAACACAGGGCAGCTCGCACAAGGAAGAGCTTGGCTACCGGGACGAAGTCATCGCGGAAAATTAGGAACAGGAGTACATCGACTGCGGGTTTTTAATAAAGGCGCTTTGGAAGGGGAGGCGAAGAGAGGAGGAAGAAAAAAAAAGCTAACCAAAGTCGATCTTCCCTGTCCTCTCGCCTCTGGAGGGCTTGTCCAAGGGGGGAGGAAATGCGAGGGGACTTCAGGAACCACGTCGGGGGAAAGGGCGGGGGGGGGGAGGAACCGCACAGCGAAAACCACTTGTCGCGGTGCAAGCACAGAGCATTAAAACCAGTCCGGTTCTTGCAAAAGACAAGAGTAAATCTAAAAGGCAGGTAAAGTGTTAAAAGAGCGCCGAGGACCGCTGTCCGCCTGCATTGGATCAGCGCGCAAGAGCTCACCCTTGTCCAGCTAGGAAGCAATTCCTAAAACCGGGGTGGAGGAGAAGAGATCAAGCGAGAGATCCACGGAACTTTGGTGCGGGTTTTGCAGAGGAAGCGGGGAGAAGACGAACTGCCCGCAAACCGCGCGGCACCGAGAAATTGCACGGCCCGTGGCAGGTTGCGCGCGCACACACCCACTCCGCTTGCACTGGCAAGTCCCCGCTGTGCCTGGGCTTTTCGGGCCTCTTTCCAAGCGGCTGCAGCGCCCCGCGATTCCCTCGCGCGCGCAAGGGGTGGGTGTGGGTGTGCGCGCCCGCGCCCTCCCCGCCGCCACCCGCGGCGCTTCTCCGCTTACCTCTCCAGACGCCGCTTGCCAGCTCCGCTCCCTCCTTCCTTTCCGAAGCTTGTTTTGAAATTCACCTT
Source organism: Masticophis lateralis (assembly GCA_030761175.1). Taxonomy (NCBI): domain Eukaryota; kingdom Metazoa; phylum Chordata; class Lepidosauria; order Squamata; family Colubridae; genus Masticophis; species Masticophis lateralis. The sequence goes on from JAUDYJ010000001.1 coordinate 28,295,373, forward strand.
CCCCTTCCAGTTCCCTCCTCCCTTTCTCCTCCCCTCCAGTCCCCTCCCCTCCTCTGTCCCCGGCACAAGCTGCCTCACGTACGCGGCTGCAGGCAGCCCCCGGCCTGGAGTCCCGGCTCGGAAGGGAGGTACTCGCTTTGCGGTGGCGGCGGCATAGCAGCACGTCGAGGAAACGCGCAAAACCAGAACGCAAACAACGCGAGCCGCACCGAGGAGCCGGCTGGGAGTGTGGGGGGGGGGGGGAGCGCCTTGCCAATGCTGCACACATCCGCCAACCCGCGTGGCCACAAAATAGCAGGCGCCAGCTGACTGGGCAGACAGCATCCACGGGGCAAGTGCCACCAGTCGGGCATGGAAACCTCGAGGCGTGTGGCGAACCGCCGCTGTAGATAAAATGCTAGCTCAGGTGAATTTCTGGTTCCTCGCACACTCGAGGGAGGTTTTATTATCACTGTAGCTTCGAGGATCGGGTGATACTGTACTGGGCACAAGCTAAAAGGACACTGGCATCGCGCTTTGCTTAACAACACTTTGGGAGCTAGGAAGGCCAGAGGTCCCCGATGTATGTCAGATTTCAAGCCCCATCATTCCCAGCTGGCAGGATTTGGCAAACACAAACAAACAAACATTTGTTCAGAAAGACTTGATGGATATTTGACACTAGTTATGCTGCTTCCTAGGCCTTGGGAAGTGGCTTACAAAATATAAAATAATAGGTACAATAAATAAATATAAACCGTATTCATTAAAAAAAGGTGAGACAAAGGGAAAACAAAAGCAAAGACCCTTTCATAAACTATTATTGATACAGGATGAAAAGATAAATTTCAACACCTAAAAATTAATATACCCAAGTTCTGAAGAAGGGCATACAGAACAGAAATTTGACAAAAAAAACCACATGGAAGCAAAGAAAGTGTGCAAAGGGGGAGCAAAATACGTTGCAGAGACTACAACTACCGTACAAAGGAGACATACAGAAAGCCGTGTCACTTGTCCAGTGAATTGACTCAAAAATTACTAGCATATATAGAATTGCTTCATTAAGCAATAAGGCTGCACTTCTTAGCATTGATTTGGAGCCATGTTCACTGCAGAGGAAATCAGTTTTATTAAAAAAAAAGTTTGCCATTTTTCACCACTGAATTTGCCACTACTGCAGTTATCCTTCTTAACACACATATTAACAAGTTGTTTGCCCTAGGGGTTTGCAATCATTTGTTTGAAGAGACACACCTACACTGCAAATAGAAGATGGAGTGTAGCTCAAGACTCAAAGAAGCAATGAAAGCCTAGAAAACTTTGAAGAAGAAAAAAAAGGGGGGGGGGCTGCCAAGCTAAAATGTGACACCTTTGACACCTTATATTTATCAGTTTAATGTTGGATAGCTCCATCTTTGGTCTTCTAAGAAACATTCTGTATTCTTAACTGCAGGGCAAAAAAAGAACAATTTTTTATTTGCATTTAAAAGTATGCTTATCTGAATTAAAAAAAAAAAGACAACCGGATCAGACAATCAGGTAACCTTTTCAAGGGCTATTTTGTATATCATAGCTGTGTTTATCAATTCAGTTTTATCTAGTCTTAAACTTAGGTTCCTTGAAATGGAGATTTAAAAAAAGTAGGAACACTAGCTTGGATTAACTAGTACAATTATTTGGGGGAAAGTAAGCACCAATACTGAAGGCATGTTTTGCAATTAGTAGCTTCCAGTTAAAGCAGCCTTGGAATCTTTCTTGAAACCCAAAAAAGTTGGAGAATTTTCACAATTCCACTGTTTCAGGCCGATATGGCATAGCTCATTGAAGTTAGAGCTAAAGTCTATGCTCTGGGGCTATATCCTTTCCTGTGTCATATGTTTTCTGAAAGTCCAATTCTGTTGATTTCCCCTGCCAGTGTAGAAGAGTGATCAAAACTGAGCTGTCAAAGTGCAGCCATTTTGCCACTGAATTTCAAACAAGGTCTCAAAGCACGGGTAAAACATAAAGGGGCCATATATGGGCTGGTCTGAGGCATTTTACATTGTTATAAAACAGTTCTCACCATTAAGAAGTCTTAGTTTTGCCTAAATTAATGTAGCTGCTTTATGCCAGGACAAACTATTAACTATCAACTTGGACTGGCAACTTGTATAAATGTTACTATCTGATCCTTCTTTCCACTGGAAATATCAGGTTTGAATGTGGGGTCCTCTATATGCCAAAAAAGGTCTATGTGTAAGCTAGGGAACCCTCCCAATCTTTTTTTTAAAGCATCAAGTATGTGCCAATTGTAAGTGAAAGTCTCTGACAGCTATATAGCCTACCTTAATGTTACAAGACACATTATCCAGCATGATCACCAAGAAGCGAGGTATTTCACAAATACAAGAATGAGATCTGGGTGTATCTATTCCATTAAATTGAGGAGTGGAGGATAAACTATTGGAAAACTGCAGTGGGCAGATCATAAAGTGAGTAGAGGCTTATCTGCAACTTCGGTGGAACAGAAATTCTCATTTTTTCCTAGTTGAGGAGGAAAGAATGGTTTGTCTTCCAAAGTATCCCAGGCCTATTTTAGGATTTAGATTAACAGTCCTCTGGTTTTTCCACCACCACAAATAGTGCTAGGTTTGGGGGCCATTATGCTGTTGTAATCCACAGATAAAGACAGACACAGCTTTGACACCTGCAAAAAATGTGGTTTTGGGATTGAATGTGTTCTGTGGGCCACTGTTTGCCTGTTTGACTTGAAGTAACCCCTTTCCACCATCCATTTGCTATCTAAAGCAGTCTCTCCCAATCTTGCGCCCTCCAGATATATTAGAATTGCAACTCCTAAAGTTTTTAGAAGCTGAAAGCTCTAGGAATTCCAGTCCAACCTATCTGGAGAATTCAGAAAGGCTGCTATGGGGCTTTCTGTCTATACCATTGAGGCTGTCAATAAATATAAATTGGTACAAATGCACACAAAGGATTCCCCCCCCCCAAATTTTATGGGAGAACTTCTGTAATTGCACACTATGATTCCTTTGAGGGGATGAGCTACGAAGTGTTTTTAAGTGAGTTAAAAGTCTCAAAGACCAAATATACCTGTTTGCAAAATAAAGGAAATTAAGACATTTTTATTAGCCAATCTTAGGGAATCAAGGGGTTCGTTCACTTTCTACTTAAGAAGCAAAATATATGCAGGCATTAATGTACAAACATCCAGAAAAGTAATACACAAATGATTACTAGTCCTATGAGAAACAGTTTCTGACAACCTTGTGCCTTCTGAACATGATCATTTTCCTCCGCCAGCATGGCCAATACACACACTGTCTGCAGAGGTTGGTGGTCAAATGCACCTGCAGCTGCGCCCTTAGAAACGGCGGAGATTCTGCTTTTCTTCATGGGGAAAGAGCTTAATTTAGGCAAACGGTAATTGGAAGGGGGTGGTTGTGGAGGAAAAGCGGTTGAACATGTCAGCCAGCACAAAAATGCGCAAAATATGAAGAAAGTAAACCCGGGAAGCTTAAAACATTAGAAGCCGAGAATGTGTATTGAGGCAGATCATGGAGATAGTCAAAACCAAAATTGCACCTTTTTTTTTTACTTAACGCCTAAGCAGTTTAGGGAGCTCTCCGTCGCCAGACGAAGCAATGGCCGCTGGTTTCTAAGAGGAATCCAAAGGGGCTGGATCATTTCCAGGCAGATGAAGTAACTACTGTAAATTTAATAATGGATCCTGCATATGCAGAAGCAATATATCTGCCAATAGCCGCTTTGACCGATTAAGCGCAAAACCAGCAACAGTAAGTTGCCGCCTTCCAGCCACTTAAAAACTCCCTCCGAGAGCCACCTTTGCACGCGTCGTTCGGAACTATATTGGACCTTTGCTCCGAGCCAGCCCCCACTTCGGCTGTCCTTTCGCAAGATCTGCCACCTTTTTGCAGCGAACACCCACGATCTTGCCTTAATTTATTTACCAGTCCCGCCAGTGCACGGTGGACTTTGGCAGGGCCTGTCCAGCTCGGTCGCTGCACCCATCATCTCACCTTGCAGACGGCTCCTCCCGGGGCGGGCGGCAGGGGGAGCGGACAGGGAGGCCTGGCCGCCTCTCCCGCGCTCGCGACTCCACGTGCTTCCCGACGCCAGGCTTTGCTTCTCGCCTTCTTCCTCCTTGCCGGCCGGGTTAGAACAGCTCGGAAAGATCTGTTGTAAACAAGCTGCCCTCATGGTCCAACCCCTCGGCGCGCATTGGCTGCGCGGCTCTATTTAAATACACGCCCCCAGCCGGAGCCCTGCAAAAAATAAACACCGAAGCCAAGCCGCTTCAACTCTCCTGCTCGCGCCTCGCCGTCCTCCCCCGCTTTCACCCACTCCTTTCCGTCCAGCTCTGCTTTTTAAGCTCTTTTTAAACTCCTTGCTGCGATTGCGAAGCTCGGTAGAAGATAGCAGGGTTTTGTTAACGTCCCCAAATTCTCCCTTTCCAGCCAATGAGGGGATTCTTGTCCCTTAGCGGAGACAGATTGTTTTAATGTTATTTGTCGCCTTCATGTAAACCCAGAAAGTCCTCATTGGAGGAAATGCCGTTGTCGTGAAATAACCTTTCACAAAACTGACCTGTCGGTGCAGCAACAGCACATGCCTGTGGTGTAGCCCACCGACAAGGAAAAGATACACCAGCGAGCCTACCATTACTAACTGCATCCGTGGGCACCTGTTTTCGTCGGAGCTTTTTTGCAATTTAGGGGAGATGAGCAACCTTTCTTTCAGGATTGTTTGTAAAGATGACTGAGATTCAAATGAAGATGCCATATGGGTAGCCTTTTCAACTTCGTAGATCATCCGTAGTACCTGAGGATGATGAGGGTTACCCCGTCATCCTTAGGTACAATGGATGATCTACAAAGTTATAAAGTACTGTTGTAGCCTCAGGCTTCATCAGCTAGAGTTTAATACATAAAGTTAACTACTAATCTTCATGTAAAGCATAAATCTAAGTGTCTGTTGATGTTAATACAAGAAACTGACATGAGCTCAACCAGAATCTGCTGTTGCTGTAAACTGGCCTTAATCTTTGGTTCTATTTTGGGATTGTGGCATAAATTCTTCAGGAATAATAAAATATTTGCACCATGGTGGATTCTCTCATTTTAATACTGAATGATCAATATTAGTGCCAAATGCTGTATCAATGTCCATGTTACATATTAAGGGTAGCAATAGAGGCATAGTGCTGGCACATATTTTCAAAGACAGATCTCAAAGGCAGTCATATAAATAATAGAAATTACTCATGTAAATATTTGCTGGAGAGGTTCAATTAATACTACTAATTATTTGTCATGTTGGTAGCAATGGCCCTACTATTTTTACTTCTGTGCCATTTCTCCTTAGGCTGATTTCAAATCTTGGAGGTTAAATATGGGAAGAAAGAAATTTAACAGGGAAGAGACAGAAGGGAATGGGTCAATTCAGAAAATAAATAATAGTCTCCTTTCATTCATGGATTACCTGTTGGTGCTAACAGGCATTTCTTCCCAGGTCAGAAATTGGCTTCAATGAAGGGAATGTTCTCTGCAGTGGAGCATGGAAGGAAAGGGTTAATTTACTCATCCATGTCAAGGAGGGTTCTCCTCTCTAGAGAATCCTATTTATTAAAATCAGGAATACGTGCTTTTTTTTTAGAAAAGAATTTTATTTTTATTTTTAAACAAACAATTCATCATTAATCAATCAGAGTAACATCTGGGTTGGAATACATGCTTAACTGGAAGTATAATATAGCACTGATAGGCAATCCCTATTCTGCCGAATTCAAACTCTAGTTAGTTCATTAGTGCTGAATGCATGAATCAGGCCAGGAAGAAGCTAGGACTATACTATACAAATACTAGATGGGTGGATCCTTTCTCCAATTCCTCATGTGGCAATGGCAACAGCCTAGATTTTGGAATATGATCTGGATTGGCTGAAGATTAGCTTAATTTACACATAGGCACGCATGCACACACACACTCACACAGAGATCCTTGCTATTTCCCCCACCCAGTGGCTTCTCTGTTAGCTTGGATGGTGTCCAAGTCCTCTGTGCACTGTGCCAGTGCAAGCACACACACAACATCTTCTGCTTTGCTTCTACCTGCCTGCTCACAAGTGCCATGCAGTTTTAAATGTGCAGGAGGAAAAAGTACTGTGTTTCTCCCATTGCCTCTGGCTGCACAGGAGGAGGAGTGGACACAGAACAGAATGGCTAGAGAGGGAGAAGCACACGCCAGCTGTCCCTGTATGGTATTTCTCTGAAATGCTTCCTGAATTGCAGAGAACGTCTTTTCTTTGCATTAACTCAGGGCATATACCTGATGTCAGGGTACAATATACCTGATTGTGCCACACTTTAATGAACATAAAAATAATCACATGCCTTCAGGCTTGCCTTTATGGCTCAATGGAAGTTTACAAGTTAAAAACAAACCAGATACAATTAAGCATATCAAAATGACGTCTCTGAAAATTCTGGGAATCTGCACACCAAATTTCTTGCTGCAACCCAAAACTGATATATTGTACAACATGAGACAAGGCAAAAATACATTACGTGTTCTTGGTGATTGGAGCTAATCTTCCCTCTAACCATAAAGCTCTTCGGTTGGCCCCAATTGTGCAGTTCCCAATAAATTAACAGCATCCGAAGTTTCCAGAAAACTGGCTATAAAACAACTGTGCTATAGTCGTTTTAATAGGATTTTGCTCTGAAAAAAAATCCAGTTATGTTTAATTTCTGTTATAAACTGGGTTGTTAGGTTGGTTGCTTTGTAGTTTAACATTATTTTAAGTCTACAATTATGCAAAATTAAAATACATTTTCTGCTATGAATTTGGAATTCTAACACATCTCCTTAATCTCTGTGTCGTCCTGCAGAAAGCCTTTTATTCTCTCTCTCTCCCTCCCTCTCCCTCCCTTCCTCTCTCTCACATACAATTGTGCAGTTCCCAATAAATTAACCCACACCAATCTCAATTGCCTCCCAGATTGTTTTCTATAGTGGGTGTTAATATTGTCAGAACCGTGTTCCTATTGCTTTATTTACTCAAATCTACATTTTTAAAACATCAGTTTGGCTGAATTCCTGTTCATTGTACTCATTTGATTTTAAGACTTTCATGTTCAGAAGGAAGTTTCTTTCTTCTAATAATCTGACTCTGCATATTAACTTGATGTTATCTTTTCCAATGTGCAGTATTTATTCTCAGTTTCTCTTATTATTGGTTTGATTAACTGCCAAGTGTTGGCTGCGATGATTAAACTTGCCTATTGGAAAGTTAGTATAAAACATGCTTATTTTCCTAAGATTCTGGATGGATTCACACAAGATCTAATGTTTGCTAGTCCAGCCTCATCCCCAGAGGTCTATCTTAAATCCTGGGTCCACCTCAATTAGCAATAAGTCCTTTTATTCACAGGAAGACAGTTAAGCCCATACAACAAGAAGTATACATAAAATGAGACAATCCCTGAAAGATTTTATAACAATATATAATCAATTGAATTTATTAAGGAATGTTGTCTAAACAGGTATCTGCTGACTAAATGACTCACAGGTGTAATAATATCCATATCCCTAGTGACTATTCTACTCAAGACAATTCTGCTGGTGACTGTGGGAAGGGGCAAAGCTTGTGAGAATCCCAATGCATAATGCATGAAAACATGACACATAATGCAACACCTTTCTCACCACAACTCATACAGAGCTAAAATGTGGTTTCTTTCCATTTCTTTCCTGAGGAAACACTGAGGAACATGCCTGAGAGAAAGGAAGAGGAGCAAAGGGGATGGGCAACATCACAAGGCAAAGATTTTGATCATGTGTAGCAGGTATCATCGAACAATGGTTGAAGTAAATTCTGTTTACAAACCAGCCCAGGGACACAATTGCAGGGTAGTCTAAGTACATCAACCATTCTCACTATGTTGGCTGATCTTCACTGGCACAAGGACAGACGGTGAGGAACTAGAAAGTGAACCAGAGTGAGAAGTAGAGAGCAGAATCCAAGTGAAGAAACATGAGTCCAAGCAAAGAAGTGACTTCATGGCTCTATGCTATCCGATTCCACTTTTACATGGTTGATAACATGCCAAGGCTTAGCTCTTGGCCTGTGCGCTCTGTTCTGTATGTGTTCTACAGTACAGTATTTTAATTCTGTTGATTGATTTAACCCAGCGATGGCTAACCTTTTTGCCACCATGTGCCAAAAGCTGGGGGCTGTGTGCCCATACCCATAATTCTATGCGCCCTGCCCCATGCATGCATGTGACCCCCCCACCCCATACTCCCCTTGCTTTTGGCATGCGATGGCACAGTGGGCCCAGTAGGCCTGTTTTTTGCCCTTCCCAGGCTCCAGAGGCTTTCTAGAGGCCTTCTAGGAGCCTGGAGAGGGTGAAAACAGTCTTCCCCACTCCCTCCGGAGACACTCCCCCCCCCCCGGAGGCTGGAAACAACCCATTTGCACCAGAAGGCCCCAAAATCAGCTGGCCATCATGTGCATACATGCTGCAGCTGAGCTAGGGTAACGCTCGTGTGCCTACCAATATGGCTCCATGTGCCACCTGTGGCATGCGTGCCATAGGTTCACCATCACAGGTTTAACCTATGCAAACCACCTAGGACCGTGTGAGAGTGGGCAGTCAAAGAAACTGAAATAAATAATGATGTGGCTCCAAGTACAGAGTGTATGGAGTCCCTGAACAGCACAGGGAAACCTTCTGTGGCTCTCCCTATCAAAAATATCTAGTAGAGGGCAGAGCATAGGAAAATTGTTGGCCCTGTATCACTGTGCCACTAAAGCATGGAAGCATTCTCAAGGATTGCTTCCTTACCAGCCCTCAGGGTAACCTTGAATATCCCTGGGTTCAAGGCAAAATTGCTGTAAGGAAAACAAGTACAATTGCAGTCTTTCCATTTCTATCCCAAAACTTAAGTATGTTCCTTTGATCTTCCCCTCTGAATTTTTAAGAATAACTGAAGTGGCAAGAACACCAATGTCTATGTGTCTTGTCTCAATAAATGCATTATTTTCAAAATTATTTTGTCCAGTATAATTCGTGAGGAACCTGGGCTTTGTTTGCTCTTGGAATTCCTGTATGAAAAATAAATGCTAGAAGGAAAAAAAACCTTAACTATTGATTTAAAGCAGGATGTGTTTTGTTTCAAAAACTTAAGATATGGGTATGGCTCTAAAAACAGCTACCAATGAGTTATCTTAATTGTGATTAATTTCAAATAAATTCTACAGAAAAGCTTCATTTCTCTTTGATACTACTGTAAGGGGATATACTGACACTATGGGCATATATCAATGCAGGATTTTGGGGCAACTGGGCAAGGCATTTTCTACTGCTGTTCTCTATGATTTTTCTTCCACTTCCCAGTCTCTAACCTTAGGGTATTCTGGTGGCCTCTCGTAGACATATGTTTACCTGTCACACTAGGATCCAACTCAATGGTGTTTAGCTTCCAAGGGCAAGCAAAGTTGGACAGGCGCTGCCACATGGAGGACATTTAAATTAAATTATATTTCCTTTTCATTCTGGTCCTGCCCACTTCTTTCTCCCAAATGTAATTACTTTTTAGCACACATCAGTCAAAGGCCAAATATAACCCTCAGTATAAAGGAAGCTGTGCACTGCTGACATAAGCAAAATAATTTCGCTGGGAGAGGAGCAATAAACTTGCTCCACTGCTGCATAATGGGGTGTGGGGGGGGGGGTGAAGAGGGCCGCCTCCTCCTGAATGTGCTATCCTGTGCTTTGGAAAATCTTTCAGGCCTTTGTAGCATGTTTTAAAAATGCACATGGAGAAGGCAATGGGGAAAAGTGTGAACTAAACATCATCCCACTGTGCAGAGCTTAATTCATGCAACATTGGAGTCTGCTCATTAGTGCTTGTTTTATCAACAGCAACATACTGGCATTTTTGTAATTTCAAATCCCAACCATTTTTTTAATGGCACACGAGCTGGTGATTTCATGATTGGCAATGTACTGCTGCTTTGTACTACAGGAATCCCAATATATGTGTATTAAAATACCTTTTGAAAAGTAGTAATTTTTTCAAAACAGTGCTTTTTTATTTTTAGAATTCTGGGAATCAGAGGAATATTGTAAGAGATGTGAACTTCTTGATTTGTTTAACAGTAGATGTATCTTTAAGGCCATGTGCACCATTCTTCATGCACTCAAATCTTTTGGCTAGTACTGTATGATTCATCCAGAGAGTATGTGGTAGGTTGAACAGCTGTACACCAGTGTAGATTCTGGAAAATCTTTAGCCACTCAAATACATTCTGCTGTATGGCTACTTGATGATATATGGGGGGCAACCCAACCCCCACCCCCAGTTTTGGGGCACTTCCACCATTTCTGTCCCCCAATTCCTTCATGTTTCATGAAGCTTGTTGCGCTTCATCTTCACTGTTGCAGCCTTTAGAACACTAAAGCAAAGCTCTGCTTCCATCCGACTGTAAAAATAACAACTTTCTCAAGTCAAGCTTGACCCATCCATATAGTTTTCATGCCAACAATGCAGAAGTGGTATGCTGCTGCCTTCTTCCTGGATGTTGGGAATTCCTGGTGTTTCCCATCCAGATTCAACATTTTATAAATAACTCAAGTCAGTGTGAATGTACCTAATATACCTTCTTCTTCCAATCTTTCCTACATTTTAAAATTTTAATTTTAATTTAATTTAAGCAACACAACATTGCTTAGATTTTCAAGATCAACTGAGGTTGACCAGATGCTACCGTTGGTATAAATAACTGACCAATAGGAGAGTGGACCTCTGTCGTCCCCGCCCCCAAAAAATCAATTGGCATTTATTTATTTATCAAATGTAGAAACTGCCCATCTTCCTCAGGGCAAAACTCATTCCATCCTTTGTCGATTCTGGAGCAACAAACATTTTCTCACTTCCTACACAAAATAAATAAAGTGGCTGGCTCCTACTATACAAGAACATACTGGTTACATGTATTTGGCCATTTGCAAAATGAACCCCAAAACCAAATAGCTTTAAAAAAAGAGGTGCAAAGTCACCCAGCTATTCCTCCTCTACCACTTAAGTCCATTGCTAATTGTGACAATGATAGAACAAAAGCCATAGTAGTATGCCAATTCCCACTCTCCAACATTTGCAAACAGTACTTTCCAACAGATAGCAAGAATAGGATACTAAAGCTGGATGACGGTGCTGTGAGGGAGAGCCCTGGCACAGCAAAAGACCTCCACAAAAGTGGGTGGGGGATTGCTAGTATATGTATGTGCACTCATGCAGCACAAGACAGTTTAAAAAAATCCTACACCTCAAGCAGAAGCCTAGAGATACTTTGTGGAAGGAACACAATTTTCCTCTGCTCTCTTCAATCAGCTGACTGCTGTTCTGACAAAATATCAAAAGGATCTGCTAACAGAAAAACTCAAGTAAGACACTGTGTTTTAAAGTACAGTAGAATGAAACAGGATTGGGTATATTTACTTCTCTCTACTGTAAATAAAAAAAACAAAACTGAAGGGAGATGAAGCCTGCAAACCTTCTCTTCTTTCATGGATCTAATGAACACACACAGAGTTGCTGAGAGACAACTCTGGCCCATGGTGAAACAGACCACATACACTCTCTAATGAGGTTCTCCAATGAAAATGAAAATGGAAAGATAACATTTCAAAGATTGCAATGCGTTCGTTATACTAAAAAGTGAGCATAGGTGATAGATAGATAGATAGATAGATAGATAGATAGATAGATAGATAGATAGATAAAGAATACTTAGGAATGGTAAAGAAGTCCCGTATGAAGTTGCCAACTTTGCAGCTCTGACCAGTAGTATACTCTGGCTTTATTATGTGCTAGCTATAATATTTATCCCATTGATCTCAATTTCTCAGAAGTTCCCAGAAAACAGAGCAAGCTCTACATGTTGCTATGATAGGGAGTGATCATGTAAGGGTCCTTGTGTTTTGCCATTCAGGGCAATTTTCTCAACCGCAACCATTTTAGAAATCCTCAGCTGGATTTAGGACACTGATATGAACATCTCCCCAAAGCAGGGGTGAAATGCTCCCGGTTCGGGCCAGATCACCTGATCGGGTAGCAATGGCGGTGGGTGGTTTGGAGAACTGGTAGCAAAAATCCCTGTGCTCTGCATGATCATCAGAGGCTTTTTTTTTTTACTTTTAAAAGCATTTTTTCTACAACCTCTTCCGATGAAAAAATGCTTTTAAAAGTAAAAAAAAAGCCTCTGATGATTGCGTGGCTCAGCTGGGATCATCAGAGGCTTTTCAAAGCATTTTTTTTGCAACCTCTTGGCCGGAAGAGGTGGTAAAAAAAATGCTTTGAAAAGTCTCTGACGATCCCAGCTGAGTTCCTGATTGGCAGATAGGCTTTTCAAAGCATTAGAAAAAATGCTTTGAAAAGTTTAAAAAAAAAGTTGGCCACGCCCATCGTCACATTACTCTGCCCCCCACCAAGCCATGCCCTCAGAACCAGTAGTAACAGATTTTACATTCACCCCTGCTCCAAAGTATTCAGAAATCTTTCAAAATCTGCAAACATCAAGGAGCAATCCCCACCTTGCAATAACAGTTTGATTATGTGAGATAAAACTTCACTAAATATTGGCCTGGCCATGACAATGAGCGAATATCACTTTCATTTCCATGGTAACCAGACTATCCTTTCCATGTCCCAAGACAAAGACTAAAACAAAACCATGACTTACTCTAAATGTTAGATAATGTCGAATTGAGAGTTTTATAATCATCTAATCCAAAACTTGCCCACCGGTAACAGCCCTAAAATGAATACTAAAATTTTCCAAGAGCAATCATCCTGACATTCTCCAATGCCACCCTAGAAATCACCTTAGATGAGAAAGTTACAAAGCAGGAAGGTGGCCATGCAGCAATCTCGAAAACTAATTTATTGTCACAAAACCTGGTAAAGGCCCTCAAAGCTTGCATCACCTGGAGTTTCATCTAAGTAGGATAATAAAAGCAAACAAACTGGGCCCTTGGGGAAAAAAACTGACCTTCCATTTTGTGATGAATCATCAATAGGGGGATGAGGGTCAAAATGTTGCTGACCGGCCAAATGAGGATGAAGGAGAAATAGACCACAAGAAAACAGAACATGATAAAAAGACAAACAGACACAGGAAAAAATTAAATCCAGAGATATCAAAGAGAAACACTGTGCTTATCTGTTTCTTTGTTAAATACAAACCTTTGTGCCAAGATGAGGGGAGCTGAAAAGTTAAATAAATAAATAAATACAGAATAACAAATATCTTGTGAAACAGAATCAAGATAATCATGTAAATGCAAATTTATTAAATAGAACAGGAGAAGGAATACATAAGCAGGCTCTGTGTGTGTGTGTGTATGTGTGCTATAGAAAGCATAATTTCAACGAAGTCAGAAACCTCAAAAAGTTCTTCCCTGTAATGGTTGTGGATGAAAATGCAAGGATGCAAAATTGATTTTGCCTTGAGGCATGCTATTTTTCTTTGCGAGATGAGATGCAAAATACAATCAGGGAAACGGGAGAAAATATTAAAGTACGGATTATTAACTGAATTTACTAGAGATGACCGCAAACTAGTTTCTCTGAACTAATTGGAAACAGTAAACACAATGGCTTCATATTTATATGTAACCAGAAAATTGCCAAGGCAATCAGTTGGGCACTAAAAGAAACGTCTAAATAACAGACTGGTAAAATGGAAGTTGAAACAGAAATCTGAGGGGTCAATTCTCTATTGTTCAGGGTTATTCAAAACTAGATATAGAACAGCCTGTTCACAAGATGTATATATATATTAAACTGCAAGAAACATCCCATCAAACCCAAGAGGTCACCAGTAGCTAAGAAAATATCAAATGAACTATTAGATAAGTAAGGTTTCTTTCAGAAGAAGTTTCCAAATAAGGAAAAAAGAATGTAAACTTGCTCAACTATGCCAAACTTCAAAATGAAAATCTAATTGGAAGAAAATCCAAAGCTATCTTTAAAGAACTTCCATCAAAAACAACTAAAGTCACTTCCCACTACACATATAGACAACTATTACTGTCTGCTGTATATTCTGCTCGGCTGTTTTTCTCTGAGTGCGGCCTAAGTTTTCCTAGATTCGAGTCGCATTACTGGCTGGAAAATCAGATGCTGGATTACTTAGCACAAAAAAAGAAAAAAAAACAGGTTCTGGGAGATAAAGCGCAACAGCATTTATGACAGCTTTTATATTTTAATCAACTAATGGGAGGAAAAGGAAGCACGCGCATCAGCCACAAGGTTAAGACTTGTTTGTTTTGCATGCATTCAAGAGGCAGCTGACAGTAACCGCGGGACAGGCGGGAGAGCATCTGCGCTGGAGTTTCCCTCTCCTGTGTGAAGAAAAAAAAAAGGCATCGCTGCGGCCACGCAACAAAAGCGCTTCCAATTGAGAAATCGGAGGGATGGCTCCATCCCGCTTCCCCTCGCCGTCCCACGTGACTCGGGCAAAAGCGCTCAACCGCCTCCTTCGCTTCAGTTTACAGGCAGGGCGGAAAGTGACTACGTGCCACTCCCCACGTGGAAACAGTCCCCCCCGCCTCCTGACAGAACAGCCAGAAATGCAGGTTGGGGCTTATGTCAAGGGCGGCGGCCCAACGAGGGAAAAGCGGCGTCCAATCAGAGAACCCAGCGACCGGGCCGCCTATCCAATCGCAACGCTTTGAAAGGAGGAGTTGGGATGCGAGTTTGACCAATCCGAAACCAAACCGGGAAGAGTTGGCGCTGGAGGCCAAGAGACGAGGATGGGAAGGAGGAGACCCAAGGGAGGGCGGCGGGGGGGACGGGGGGAGAGAGAGGGAGAGACAGCCAGCCAATCACGAAAGAAGAGCCGCTGGCAAAGAAGCTGAGAGGAACCCAACCTTATCACTAAGGGCGGGAGCACGCTCAGTGGCTAAAATAGCATCCAGCTGCAAAACTGCGCGCTCGAGCTGCTAAGGCAATAGGAAAGGTACCTCCCTCGCCCTCCCGCTGTGAAGGGGCGGGGCTTGCTATTTTCACCGCGGGGCGGAGGAGCGTCCCTTCCCCCCGCTTGAGAGAGGCGGTCGGTCGGGATTCCGCCTCTCCTCCTCCTCCTCCCCACCCCCCGCTCGCGCACGCCCAGTCATAAAAAGCCCCAGCCGTGAGGCGCTTCTACCGCCGTTGGGTACACATTTATCATGTTTGACAGCCGAGTTCGTAGGCTTGTTTACTTCGAAGCGATCTGGCGGCCTAATCTTCCATTTCCAGCCGTGCGCACGTGTAAAGCTTGTCCCAGACTAGAAACCTTCAGACGAATCCTTCAATATTTGGGCATGTGGGTCATGTAGTGTCGTCGTCAACGGGACAGAGAAGAAAATACCAAGTCTAAATTAAAAAAACCAAAAAAAAAAACGGCAGACCTTTAAGATGGTGCGTGTTTAAAAGAGTAGCTGGTTGTGCCCGAAAAAGCCCCAAATCCCACAACTTTTCGAGGAACAGGACGCTTTTCGGTGCCGAGCAATGAATTTCTGAGGGCAGTTGTAGCCTTCCTGAATTGCCACCCTGAGCATCCTTATCCCTGCTGTCCGGAATACTGGAAATTCTTCGACATCTGGAAGGGGCCGACTTTGCCCGGGTGTCATTTGGCAGGCTCTGCATGCTGATGGTGAGGCCCAGGTAAAGACCCATGTTGGGAAGGAACTGAAGCCAGTGGTGAGTGGGGTCACCTCCTTCAGAACTTAACTTGTCTTTCTCATTTCCCACTCCCTCTTCAGGGGCTTGCTTTTTACCATGTGAAGTCCCAGAACTTCGGGTTCCTTACTCCTAGGTAAGGAATGAACAGAAGACCATAATAGAATCCACAAGGCTCTTTTTTATTTTATTTTTTTGCTGCCACAAAGTCTCTGTCACTGGAAGTCGCTATTACAAACCAGGTTTCCCTCCACTGGGGAGATTGCTGTTTATAACAACACATCCATCTTTGTTTGTTTGTTTGTTTGTTGTTGCCAGGGATGCTGAAAATAACTAATCTTCCTCCTTTCTTCTGGTTCTATCTTTGACAATGTGCATGTGCCCTTGCAACATTTTTTTAGCTGGCTCTCCAAACTACCTTCATCTTATTCCCAGCCTATGAATACTGAAGGACAAGCTTAAGCCATTATTAGCTGTAGTGTGTTAAGAGTAGTTTTTTTCTTCCTCTTGCAGAATGTGCAAGGGCAGCCTCAAAAATATGTAAAGCTTTTAGGCTCCCACCCCTCCCTTTTACTTGAAGTCAGATGACTGGGAACAGAATTGAGAGAGACATAGCAATAGAGACGGCAAATGTTATGCTAGTATTCTATTGCTTTTTGCCAACTTAGTTTAAAGGACAAATGGGTAGCACTTTCAAGTCAGCAATGGGTAAATAGGACCTCCAGGCTATGATTTGCGCAGTCCTTTTCCACTGTATTTGCATTGCCAACCATTAGCCAATTAAATAAAGGCAGTGCATCACTACACCAAGACATTTGTCTATCCCCACAGCAAAGGCAGACTGAGTTCCACCAAGGATTGCTAATAAGGAACAGCTCAATGACTGTAAAGGGCAACTAATTGAGATACCAAAATATTTGGTATATTGTAGAGTTCGAAGCTGGAGGTCATCTAGTCCCAAATTCCTGCCCAGTGCAGGAACCCTCATCCGAGAAAAATGATTGTTCACACCTTTCAACATCCTGGAATGAACAGCTGAACTAAAGCCTGTGATGAGGAACTGGTGTTTAAAAAAGAAACACAGAGCAGAGAGGGATGATTATATGGGTACCCTTCCAGAAACCTCACAAGGGGCAATTAATCTAGTGTGTCTTCTATGGAACTATTTTTGTTGCTTTTTGCCATGTAATGTCTACCTTTTTTTCTTCCTAGTGTTTTCCCACAGGTGCAGGGTTCAAGTGTTGATCCATTGGTTGCAACAGAAATTGACCAACTGGCTTGAGGCAGAGAGATTGATTGGCTCAAACTTACACGGTTTGCTTTCATACTTAAGGCAGGACTCAGTCTATAGTTTCTAGCCTGGTGCCTTAACCACTGGACCAAACTGGGTCTCCTGTAATTCTACTTGTATACCTCAAAAATCACCAGCTTACTTTAATATATCAACTGGAAATCTCGTCCTGCTTTTTTAACCAAGATGTTTACCACTGAAAATCCCAGAAACAAAACCTGACATTGTCTGCATATAATAGGTATGCAGACCCTGCTGAAAGCTATGGATCCCTCCCAACTCATTTTCTAACTTCCAAAGCAAAAGCAGTTTGTGGCTACCTCTGAGCTAAAGTCAACACATTCTGTAGGTCAATGGCCAACTTTCCTTCGCACTTTTCAAGGGGAAAAAAAAGATCATTTGCCAAAATTCTGTGCTCTTCTAACAAAATGAGCACATGCAACTCAGCTGAGACTTGTATTTAACTAGTTATAAAATATTGAATGCTACCACTAAGCAAAGTATTACTAAAATCAGATTTTTGATATCTGCCTGTAAGTCACCTAGCAAATAAAGATTTTAATAATTACGGGTTCAATTACTGGAAATCCCTCACCATTAGCTTTTAAGCTGCTTTATTGTGTTATTTCATTGGGGCTTCTTTATTATTAAGAAATTTATCTGACCTGGGAATTTACAAAAATAAAGAAAAATCAACAAAATAAAAATAGAAATATTAACACATGTAAATTGCTCAGGCAATAAAACACCATATAAAAATGGATTTTAAAAAACAGCAGAAACAATCGCTCTTGTTGATCTATTGTTTCTTGTATTTTTTAAAATCTAGTGTAAAAATTTTTTTTACTTACTTACGTACTTACAATACGTGACATGCTGTATCTTTGTTTTAACTAATTTGGAAGATGTATCCCACATAATTGGGATTCTTTTTTAATAAGCATATGCTGAATAGATGGAATGAATCATTTGATAGTTTAATACTTAACATTCAAATACTTAATCCATGTTAACTGGTCTTGTGCATGTTGTTACATTTGTCTGATCTACATTCTTCTATGTAAAATGTAAAAGGATGTAGCCACTGCTAGTTATATAACCACAGTTAACAATGCTCTGCAAAACACCCTGAGGCACCCTTCTATACTACAGCAAGATGGAAAGCCCTCTGTATTTCATTCAAAAAAGCCAACACGCAACTTCATACAGGATAAGTGTCTATTGGACAAATGAAATTTTCTGGTATTTGATTTTTAACTATTTGATCACTGTTTGCCCTCTGCAAAGCAGATTTCTATAAATGTGAATGCTAATAGATATCCTCTTAATTTCCTGCTACAAGAAGTGAATGGGTATTAAATCAGGAATGTTCAGTTCAAAATTATTTTTATTATAAGTAATAACTACTTTTAAAAGTAGTCTTATTCATTCACTCCCTTCCATGTAGACATCCCTTCCATGTAGACATAGTTCCATTAATGGCTATACATTGTAGAGCAGTTCAAACAGTTTTGTAGCATTTTAAAATTTATTGAAAAGACTAACCTGGCCCTTGCAAAGGAAACTAACCCTCTGAAATACAGAGTTAGTTCAAAACATAGTCTGAAGACTATAGTAATGGGCTAATCACAGTGAGACTGTACCAAAGTTATAACCAACATATTTTCCATAGTAAGATCATTTTATGGCTACTAAATCTGGGCTGTAAAAATCCATATGACTACTTGATGGACAAAATTAAAATTTTTGTACCTCTGTTATTTGATCCTGTCAGAATTTTGCAGCATGGTGGTAGCCTTAGGGTTCTTGTAATACTGTTAACACTAAACTGATACTAAGAACATATAATTGGTGTGTTCATATGCTGTCCTCAAACAAATAAGCTATATTATGGCCTAATGTGATAGACCAGTTCATACAGCATTTTAAAATAAGGACTAGGTTCCCCCAATGTATCACCACCTATCCAATTCTAATAAGGCATCAACAAATGAGTTGCACAAACCTATCAAGCAAGTTCTGTAGCAAATCACTTGATAAATTATATAGAACTCTACATATCTATCAGCTGAGAAGAGTTTTAAGTCCAAGGTGCTTTTGTAAAGCAAGACTGCAGAAAATCAGAATACAGCCCAAATCTAGTAACTCTATGAATATCAGTTGCAGGAAATGGAGGAGACATATTAGAAGCTGGAGTTCAGATACAATATCACTGTTTATTGAGTAGTTTAGAAGTAGACATGTTAAAAAAGCTGGAGATATGTTGGAGGTGCTTCTGAAAAGGCTTCCATCAGAAGCATGGATATTGACAAAACAAAAGCTGCATTTACCAAAAAGCAAACTACTGAGATCCCATCACTATATTCTTATCACCCCAACTTAGTTCTGTTGTTTTTCAAGGCAACTGGACACTCTGCCGAAGCAATTACTCTGTTTACCTCGTACACTGAATCCCAAACTAGCTAACTTGGGTAATTTATGCATAGTTATCTAATATGCAACCCAGACTACTTGGGCTGAATAAATCGTATTCAGATTAGCAAAGTATAAGCGTATCAGCCTAACCATATAACAGCATCAAGACAATTTTCACTGATCTGAAAAACTAAGCAGAAACACCCCTGGTTAGTATTTGGATGGAGACCGTCTAGGATGTTCAGCATAGCGTAGGGTAGACCGGGAAGTCTTTAAAACATTCCAGAAAGTGGTCATAGCACATGGTGTTGCAGAAAAAAAATACAAGAACATAGCTATGTAAGTCACGCTCAACTTAAAGGCAACAATTCTAAGGCATGCCATGTAAGAAAAGCCATTCAGTTACAACCATGTACTATTTTCTCATTCTAAGATTGCCTATGAGGCCAGTATTTGGACTTTGCAACTCAAAATATCAATCTAATTCTTTAAAAACCTGGATAAGTGAGGAAGTTTATCAGAAGCCAATGAGGTGGTCACATCACCTACTCCATTATTAGAGCATACGGTTGAGGTCCTTGGAATTACGGTATGTCTGCACAAAATATCAAGGCTTGATAAATGCTTCCAAACACACACCTTTCAGGCTGTACACCTTCAAACACCTAAGTGTAATAACATAGGCTGGGTACATTCTGGTTTATGCTTTATAGCAGTGGTGGGTTTCAAAAATTTTTACTACTGGTTCTGTGGGTGTGGCTTGGTGGGCGTGGCTTTGGGTGTGGCAGGGTTACTGCAAAATCCCCATTTCCTCCCAATCAGCTGGGACTCGGGAGGCAGAGAATAGATGGGGCGGGGCCAGTCAGAGGTGGTACTACCGATTCTCCAGAACTGGTCAGAACCTGGTGAAACCCGCCTCTGCTTTATAGGCTAAGTACATCCTGGTTTGTGCTATATAGCCTTGAGCAAGGCACTGTTCTGGTTTTTGCCTGAAGCAGAAACTACCTGTGTTTACTCCATGTGGTATTTCTTTTATGCTTTTCATTGCACACTTTTTGCTGTTTTGCTCTTGATGTGCATCTTTACACTTATGCAAGTTCTCAGAGACTTTCTAGTACATTTAACTATATTTGCATGAGATTACAAGTGGTTCATCTAGTGGAACAAATTTCAAAGAAATTAGACCAAAGTATAGGATGCACATCAACCTTTAAAAAAGAATAAAATATAAACGCTTACATGAATATCTCACTAAGTCACTCGCTCACTCACTGAATAATTTTCTAAGAGGAGTTTGAATTGTCTTTTTTATTCACTGAGAGCCATTTCTTTTCTAAAATTTTTTTTATCTTAGTCCTGAGAACTTTCACCACCACCACCACAATGGTTAAGGAAAGGAACAGAAATTAAACCCACACATGTTTTTTTTTCCCTGCAGCTGCCAAATATTTTCTGAGCCAGAGAGATCCAGTCTCAGCAGGCTGGATATATAAACGTGATGAGGGAGGGGATCTGTGTTGTTTGGCTTGGCTCTCTCTGCTGTAAAGACACCCACATGCAAGCCAAAAGAGGGCTGAACTTTTCCTTTCCTTAAAGAGACAATATCAGAAATGCTGGAAAAGGGATCCATAAACACATCACTGGTTTTTTAGATGATGTCAGTTAGTGGAAGATTTACATTTTTCAGCTTTCATTGCACCCAAACTTCCTCCCAGCTTTGCTTCCAAATATTGGCTCAGTTGTGATTGTCGGCTAGATAATTTTAATTTCTTGAAAGCATCAGTACTGTATCTTAACAATTTAAAGGCTTCATTTCATCCCACAATTTTGTGGCACAGTAGTTGGCCTTGTCAAAATCAGGATATCATCTGATCTGCAAGACACTTTTTCTTTATAGGCCAATATGGCTATCAGTAACATTTGGTTCTATGAGAAAGCAGGAAAACGCATAGTGAGATAAATGCTCCAGTGTTTCCATATCCTTTGACATTTGGCTAGAGAAAATAGGAGTCCAACACTTCATATCAAATGCTGAGTTTTTCATATGACATTGAATCAAACAAGATCTAGACATCTTCCAGGACTCTGGCAATACTTTAAAAAGCCCAGCAAATCCATAGCGTGTGTTTTAAATAGATAATATCTCTGAGAAACTAATTCTGAGACTGTATGGTTTATGAATTACATTTTATGTAGTAATCAAGATATATTTTATTTTTATTCTGTACCTCGATAGTTCAAGACAGTTTGTAATAATGAACTTTATAAAAACACTTTGTAAAATGGGCTACAGTTAGAGATAGCAATTGACCTGAAGTTTCAAAGGAACTTCAGGGCTAAATCAGGATTTGACCACCCGTGTCCCCATAACTTCAGATCACTAAACTATGTTTATTGACTAAATTTAACTAAATTTAATCATAGTCTCTCCATATTCATATTCAAATTCACATTACATTATGTTCATATGACACATTTAAACTGGTTACTGAATAGAAATCATTTCTTGAATTGTACAGTACATTGAATATAAACTAATCAAAGAGGCTAGGTATGCACAACACACTTAGCCATCATCATCATCATCATCATCATCATCATGGTAAACACTAGGCAAATTTAGTATTTGGTGTGTGAAAGCATGTACTAAATCTTTAACTGAGCAAGCTAGTGTGTTACAATTAAAGTATTAGAGCTTCTGAATTTCTCTGGAGAGGAAATGATATGTTTAAGATTGGCACTGCTTTGTTTTATTATTATTGTTATTATGGTTCATTGCATAGCGAGCCAGATGTTCCTACTGGATTTGGCATTTTTAATACAGCTATCAAGTTCTTCCCAAGGACTTGGGATAGGCAGATGTGGATGCTTGATGGTGTTTAAACATATTGTTGCAGAGTGTAAGCTGTTCTAAGAAAAGCTACCTTTTGCAATTGACTGATGGGGATTTCGTCAATAATGGTGTTCAAGTGGTACTTCAGTTGTTTTGGGATTGCATCTTAAGTTGCCTATACTGTTGGTGCTACTTTGCATTCTTTTATTTTATTTCTATTTGCAAGTCTTGTATTTGTTATTTTCTCTTCTATTTTGCTGTCTCCAGGTATTGCTACATACACGATCCAGATTTATTTATTTATTTTTTGTCTTATCGACAATTATTAAGTCTGGTATGTTATGTGGCAGGTGCCTGTTTGAATTCTATAATCCAGTGCACTTTAGGTTCTTCATTTTCTATTACTTTCTCTGCTTTATGGTCCTACCAGCTCATCTTCTTATGCTTATTATTATTTTTAGGTAAGGCTACCAGATCTGGGTGAGAAACTGCAAGCACTAACTATGAACAAACAGGCAACTGGAATTTGTTCCAGCCATCTGGTGGCTCTCTGGATGTTTACAACATAGATCTGCTGGGCTATGCATGAACCACAACTAGTTGCATTTCTCTCTCTCTCTCTCTCTCTTCCACATATTACACAATTTTTGAATATGGAAAAAAATCTAAAGTGTTAATTTTATTAGCAATAATGGTACACCTGAATAAGCTGTAAAACTACTGAAATACAGCATACAGCACAGTAAACTAAAGAAAAGCAAGTGCACAATCATATTCTGGTGAAAATATATATCAATATGTAAGTGTATTTCAGTATGTACAGCAACCCTTTTCAAACCTTTTTATAACCGATGATGCTTTAATTAAAATGTTAAAACATATCTAAAATTTGAGCATTGCAACTTAATATTCAATATACACTATCTTTTTGTAGATGTTATTGCATATTTAATGTCTAGATTTTGATGAGCTCCCCATCTTAGATATGTAGAATATGTATGAATATGAATGAACAAAAGTTCATTCTAGTAGCCAGCGTCTTTACTCACACTTCTAAACATCCCTAGAACATTTATGCAATATTTTAACTTCCTGAATTAGGAACCACTTTCAATTTAATTTTCCAATAGTTCTGTAATTGCATATATTTATGTTCAGGGACATCAATATATATTTAAATTTTGGACCTACCTTTAATTTCAATTTATTCCATTCTGATTTAGCATCTGTTCCACTGAGGACGCAGAATGTACTTATCTCAGGAGTCCCCAACCACCGGTCCATGGACTGGCACTGGACTGCTGCATGCCAGAACCTGGGTGGCGCAAACAAGCAAAGCCCCATACTTAGGATGCAGGCAGCATACAAAACCACACCCCCTCGGGTCCATGGAAAAATCTTTCTCCACGGAACTGGTCCCTGATGCCCAAAAGATTGGAGGCCACTGCTCTATCTGCTTCCTTTATCATCCACAATCTTAAAATACCTGCTGAAGTCCTCCACACTAAAGCAACTATACTTTTTAACTTTAAATATCCCAGTATCTAAGGACACACAACCACCTTGCATAAGCAAAACCGATTTAGTCTAAATGGGAATTAGATTTTTATCCTTCTTTTATAAGTAACTTTTATAAGTAACTCAAAGTGGCGAATATACATAATGTCATCTTCCTATTTTCTACACTACAATAATCCTGTGAAGCAGGTTGGGCTGAAGAGAATGATTGGCCCAAAGTCATACCACTTTTAGCCCCAGAATGGAAGAAAAACAGATACTGGATAGCTGCTATTATTTATAAATTCTTCATCTATTAGCATTCCTCTGGAAACTTTTGAAGAATTTAGCAGTTTAGAAAAAGGCAGAAATCAACAAAAACAACATCTCAATGTCTCCAATATTGATATGCTTCAAGAAGAGCAAAGGATTGCACTGCTGATTGTCTAATTATCAAACAAGATACTGTAGTCATCTGGGAAAGCTTGCAGGACAGAATCAACCATGTTCTTTTAAAAATATTACACCAGTGATTACAGTCCCTGGAACCTATGTTCCCCAGCATAGTTACTCTATTATTTTCTAGGTATTATAGTTTTCTAAAAATTGTTCTGGTTTAAAAAGTGCCTTGTTTGGTGTTTTAAAGCAAAACCAGGCTACATAAAACAGGACTTGTGTGTCTCTCTATATGATCCATTTTTAAAATATCTTTCTTTCATGTGGCCTCTTAGCCTTGATTTTCTTGTTTGTGGATGCCAGAGAAAGTAAGTGTAGTATACAGATTTCTTGTGTTATAGCCTTCCTTCTCCCTACCTATCTTCAGCTGAGCAACATTGGCTGACGTGTGCAGATCGAATGCTAAAATCTGTTCCAGTTTTAGTTCAGGTCTGGCAACGCAAGGGTGGACTTGTTAACTCCTCCTGCCCACCCCATCCCCACCCCCCTCATTTTCCTCTGTAGCTCTCCCAGCTTGAGCAATCTTGGTCAGATCTCCCCTCCCTTCCAGTTTCCTGGCTCCCTCCCAAATCTTCCCTTGCGGTTCTTGCTCGGGGACATTTGTTTGCCACATGCTAAATTGATCTCTCTCCAGAGGCAAAATTAACCCGCAGCCACTGACACAATTTTGCAAATGCGTGCACGTATACACACACAGAGACACAGGCAATATGTCTTAGATTTCAGAAACACAACAATCTCGGATGTTGGATGAAGTCCCTTCCCAACAACCCAGGAACCTCATGCATTCCTTTCTTTCCAACGCTAGCAACAGAAAGAAAAGGAACTGCTTCTCAATTCCTCATTGGTTCGGAAGGAAAAGCGATTGGCGAAGCCCTCCCAGAGGCTCTGGAAGCAGAGCATTCCCTCTGGCTCTCTTTCCTGGAATGCTACACTACTAGTCTAGCTATCTCCTCCTGCTTCTAGCCCGCCCTGGAACAGTCTCTGCACAAGAGTTGTGAAAGCAAAAAACCTCAATGGCTGCAAGGGAAGGCTTTTAATAATACTTAAAAGTTTACACTACAGAATACCACAACTTTAAGACCTATCTTAAGATGGATTGGGTACTCTGGTGCAGATATCCCAGGGCAAGGCATTTGTTGTTTTGCATTTATGAATTGTGCATGGTGTGTGCCTTTAAAATGCAGTTTACAGAGGGACCAATTGTGTGTGGGGAATGTGCCCCGCCCCAAACTTTGGCTGCTGAGCATGAAATTGTTCAGTACTATATTGCCACATGAGGATTCCTTTGCAGACGTATACAAGATTCTGGATATTTTTTATTAACTTTAAAATGGGGAGGGCAACTTTTTTTTTATGCAAAGGCTCTTAATTTTTCTCTCCAAGGGTTGCAGTAGATGTGATCATACTGAGGAATAGACCCCAGAATATTGGCCCAAAATATTGGCATTTTACTATGTTGAATGTTTAAAGTGACAAAGAAATCACATCATTGACAGTTGATAGCTTTGGATATGAAGATTGCAAAATGGGAGAGGAAGGAGACAGGAATTCCCCTTTCCCTATTTAAAAAACTCTATGTACACCAATTCACAAGTGCAAAAAATATGTGTTTTGGATTGCTTTTATGGTACTGTAAGCTGATTTAAAATTTTACACAAGTAGAAACTTATTTTATCAATTGATGATTTAAACATGCAAGATTATTAGAAATGCACATACCAAATTACAGTGTTCAGAATTCTCTCTCTAGACAGGAACTAAAGCTACCAAAATCTACTTCACCTAATTGCATGTTATAATTATTAAAATGCTTAGATTTCAATGGAACTTGTAGCCCCCACTAATGTCGCCTTGTTAATCCTGCAGGATGTCCTTCCTGTTTTGAAGCACAGACATTATCTCTCAATCTCAGAAAGGCTGATATTAAGGAGGAAGAGGAGAGAGTACAGTATGGTATCTTGCAGCCAGTTGCCTTGCTCAAATGTTTCAGGCTCTCCGTGTCTTTGCATCTGACTCAGAGCAGATTTCAGGACTTGTCCCATAATGTGTATGGAAGGGCAGAAGTCTCGTATTACATCACTGTCAACGGCCTTCATTTGCCACTTATCGCATAAGCTCGTACATAAACAGGTCAATTAAACCAACTGAAAAGTGTCATGAAGCTGGCTGTGGCGATGGCATCCAAAGCATTTTCTGCTGATTCAGAGTAACAACATCCCCTTGTGACTAAGAGGAAGAAACACAACGGATTATAAGTTCGTACGTGTGTGTAAGCGAGTAAGTGCCAAGCAGAGAATGCAAGATAGGGAGAATTGCTGTAACTGTTGCAGATGTTGGGACATCCCATCAGGGTTAGCAGGGGCAACAGAACTGAATCATAGCAGGATAAAGGGTAAATCCAGGAAATTTATTGCTGGCTTGCTGACTGTCTTGTTATGTCACTTTTACAAGTCAGGGACGTGCATTTTGACTGATCAGCACTCAGGATTAGGCCAGCATTCAGCAGATTCATTGAATATGGGGAAATGGGATAGGGATTATCTCTTAACCTTTGTTATATTAGAGGTGGAATTTTTACATAAAAGAGTGGTAGGAGTTGCAGTCAAACATGACAATAATAAAAAGAAAGCTACTCAAAAAGTAGCTTTTTGACCAATTGTTTTGCATAAACAATGTCTGGAGCATTTTCACTTAAATACCATTGATAATCTGCCTTCTAAGTAAATTGTATTTTTAAAAAACCCTTAAAATACAAAAGCAACTCTCCCAATAAAAACATAAGCGCCACAAACAAAATACAATGGGTTAAAAATGATAGTTATTAAAATATATTGAAATATATATGCATAAGATATAGAAAATTACAACTGTTAATTGCTATAATGATACACTTTGTTTCTTTTTTGTGTAGCGTTTTTATGTCATTGAACACTTTATGTGTATAGTTTTTGTAAGTATTTGTATTATAATGATCTATGAGTTTTGGTTTCTTTGTTTTTCCCAGTTATCTTTTTAAAAGCAATAATAAAAAAAAGGAGTTTCTGATAGGTCATTCTCTCTAGGACAAGCAACCATTTTGACAGAGCATCCACACATTCTAAATAGCCTCACTGACTGAAAGGGAAACTGTCTCTAGCTTGGAGGGCATCCCTTTTGAGTTACTGAATAAGAGATAAGGTAAGGGCAGAAGTTTCCCTGTCCAGTTGTGTCCAACTCTAGGACATGGTGCTCATCTCTGTTTCTTGGCCAAGGGAGTCAGTGTTGTCCAAAGATATTTTCTATGGTCATGTGGCCAGCATAGATGTATGCCAAAGGTGCAAGGAATGCTGTTACCTTCCCACTGAAGTGGTACCTATTAGTCTACTTGCATTTGCATTCAGAAGCTGGAGTAGGAACAGGAACTCACCCTGTTGCACGATTCTCAGATCACAAACCTGGGCTGTCAGCTTTCCAGTTGAGCTATTGCACTTCCTATGAATAAGAGAAAAGACATATTTTAACAAACATGAAACAACCTTGGTATGAGAACCCGATTAAATCATTCTAAAACAATAGGGTGATTACACCCCAATTATGGGGTGGTGAAAGTGATCTAAAACTGCCTCTTGATTTTGTAATTTTGCTTTTTTGTAACCGCCATCTAGATTTTGAATGAATTGTTCACTATTCTCTCTTGATGTGACAGATTTTCTTTTGGAAGTGGAGAAATGGATCTATATCCTGCTTTTTTACAGGATATCCAGTAAGAGTATAATGAAGGGCAGTTGGTCCATCCCACACCTCACATTTCCAATTTTAATTTTAAGTATTTTACGCAATCTCTAGAAACAAGAATAAGTAAAAGGGTAGCTCCTATTTTATCTATTCATTTTGAAAAAAAAGGCCTGTACCTGTTTTTAAGTGTTCTTACCTAATCAATGGCCATAGTAATAACTGAAATATTATGCTGTCTAAAGTTCATTTTTCACTCAAAGGAAAATTTAGTTATGTATTTTTTTTATTTTTATTTTTTGCTTAATGGGAAAAAATTGCTGTCCCATTGAAAAAAGCAATTAAGTAATCTAGGATTATGGTAAACTGCTTTGCAAGTAATGTGCCTATCCCCCCAAAAAAAAAAAGGAGGGAGGGAGGACATGAAGGCAGGAATTTATGATTTCATTTAATGTTTTTGTTTAAATTGTTATTTTTTTCAGAGTTTCCAATTTTTTTAAAAAAAAATCCTGGCCATATAAGAAGTTCGTAAATATTATGCATATGCATAGTTGCCCACAATTCAGAATCAGAACCAGAATCAAGTATAGGCCTAAAAAAGCAGAGACATCACCCTGCCAACAAAACTGTGTATAGTCAAGGCTATGGTTTTCCAGTTGCAATGTATGGCTGTGAAAGTTGGATCATAAGAAAGGCTAAGTGCCAAAGAATTGAGGCCTTTGAACTATGGTGCTGGAGAAGACTCCTGCGAGTCCCTTGGACTGCAAGGCAATCAAACCAGTCAGTCCTAGAGGAGATCAACCCTGACTGCTCTTTAGAAGGCCAGATCCTGAAATGAAACTCAAATACTTTGGCCACCTAATGAGAAGGAAGGACTCACTGGAGAAGAGCCTTATGCTGGGAAAGATTGAGGGCAAAGGAAGAAGGGGATGGCAGAGAATGAGGTGGCTGGATGGAGTCACTGAAAAGTAGGCGTGAGCTTAAATGGACTCCAGAGGATGGTAGAGGATAGGAAGGCCTGGAGGAACATTGTCCATGGGGTCACGATGGGTCGGAAATGTGTTCACAATTAACAACAACATACTTGTTTCAGTGTAGCACTATATGGATAATTTTCTGTTTTGCTCCCAGCCATGCAAAAATGGTCTGTTGTCCTAGTGTCGTTCCATTTAATCATGTCTGATTCTCAGAAACTGCCTGGATAAGTCCCTGCAGTTTTCTTGGCAAGGTTTTTCTGAAGTGGCTTGTCATTGCCCCCTTCATAGGGCTGAGAGAGACAGTGACTTGCCCAAGGTCATCCAGCTAGCTTTATGCCTAAGGTACTCCTGGTCTCCTAGTTTGCAGCCTGATGCCTTTAACCCACCACACCAATCTGGCTCTCGGTCTTAACGATAGATCCAATCAAGCAAGATATTCAAATAATTATTTCTTTATAATTATTTAATTATATTACAGAACCTACACCAAAGGAAAATAGCCTTCTACAGCCCAAGTTCAGAAAAGGATTTGAAATCTTTGCCTTTAATTGCAAGTTTGAAATGTTGATGGGATCAAGTTAAAGTGAATAGAACCCCCCCCCCCCACCTCTCCTCAGTGTACAAATTAGGATAATATTCAACATGGCTGAACAAACTTATAAATAGGAATCTTTTCTTTTTAAAAAATTATTGCCCCTAATATGAAATTGTATGCTAGCATTAAGTAGGGCTGCACAAATTTGCATCCAAGAGCTGTAGCAAGCTGTTCAGACAAACTTCTTCCCCACTATTTCCAGAGAAATACAAATTAGATGCTGGTTAATGGTGTAGAGATGGGGGACAATTGCTTCACGAGATGGTTTTCTGATGATTAACTTCTTTCTTTGCAGCTCAGAGATATGTGACTAGAGGTTTTTAGCCTGAGCTATAGCACAAAAGATAACAAATTCAAAGTTAATCACAGGAAAAAGGTAAATAAACAATACCCCCTGCTTTTAATTTTAAATATCCAAAATGCAAACATTCAGTTCCAGGAGAATCAGTTGGAGAAAATTTATAAAAGAAGTTGCTATTTGTCCTCTACAAAGAAGAATTCTGTAACCCAAATAAAGAGAGAGGAGTTTTATTATCATCAGCATCCCCACTGCCACAACTATCATTTTTATTTACTTAAGAAAATTTATATGGCCACCCAACTCAATCTCGGTGACTCTACAAAGATAACCACAAGATGCGTTTTAAAGAGGGGAAAAAATACTAGATTTTCAGGAATATGCCATAGTACTCTGCCTTGGTTAGATGCAACTTGAAATATCAGGCCAACAGTTCAAAACGGTCTGGGAGAAAGAGTTCACAGGAGAGCAACTACTGAGCTATCCAGGTGCCCAAAGAAGGGCACATAAGATCCTTGCTCCATGAACTGCACTGGGCAGTGAGTACCAGTTTGTATCTTGGTCCAATTCAGGGTGTTGGTCATCACCTACCGGTATAAAGCCCTACATGGAATAGATCCAGGTTACCTACAGAAACAGATTTACCCCATCTCATCAGTTTATCTCACTCTATCAGGCTAGTGGGGTCTAGGAAGAGAGCCTTCTCTACTACTGCCTGTACCTTCCTGCCAGTAGAGGTGAGGAAAGCCCCCAATCTCTTGGCCTTCTGCACAGTGGTCAAATCTTGGCCTTGCATCCTTGCATGTGGGATACAGAGGACCATGCATCTGTGGGACTGGCCAATCCTATGAGAGCCCCCTCGCCTTGTAATAACCAATGTTAAATGGTCATTTTAGGATTTTAAACCTTTCAATGCTTAATTGTCATGAATCTA
Source organism: Masticophis lateralis (assembly GCA_030761175.1). Taxonomy (NCBI): domain Eukaryota; kingdom Metazoa; phylum Chordata; class Lepidosauria; order Squamata; family Colubridae; genus Masticophis; species Masticophis lateralis. Next base: position 28,326,111 of record JAUDYJ010000001.1, read on the forward strand.
TAATTTTAAAGTTGTTAATCCTAGTTTAATTTTAATGTTATTTTTATATGTTGTTTATTTATTGATTATATTACATTGTACATCACCCAGAGCCCCTCTTTGCAGGATTAGGACTAATTAAAGGATCTGGGTATGCTAACTACAAAAGACACAGGAAAAATATGATAGTCTTAAACTGTCTGAAGGACTGCCACAGAGGGGAAGGTGTGGCATTTTATATAAATGGGGAAATACGCACTTTAAAAAAGGATTTGAAACTGACTTAAAAACTTTAAAGCCTACGTTTTAGACTTAGAAAGATTCAGGTAAGTCTTATTGATTAGAATTACCTGTAGTTCCTCCTTAGCATCAAAGGCTCCCATTCCTAGCCATAGAAACATCAAGATTATGATGCTACATGCAATTATGTAAGAGATGGAGTGTGCATCACCAAGTCAGCTTTCAATATATGACTTCCTTGGCCACCTGTGGCCACCTATACACCCATACTTAGCATAGTTATACTTCACTCATCTATGCCTAGGACTAGGGGATGAAGGAAGAACAGTGCCAATAGAAATACAAACTTATGTTTAAAATCTAATTGTCATCTCGTTTTAAACGAAACTGGTACAGGCAAAAAAAAAGATATCTCAACCCTTCATATCTGTGAGCTTATATGGATTCTGCAGGGTTTCGAATGAGTCTTTTCAGTTTTATCTTAACATGCTGGGGGAATGAACTAAGGAACTTTATAGATAGAGCAGATGTTAAAATATGCTGTATTGTGGATAACATACTTATGCACAAACTAGTTTGCAAGTCAGTATTGCTGTAAAGCTCTCTCTAGAGTTGAAGCCCAGCATCAAAGTTGTACATTTTTACATTGTTGATCGCATATCACCCTATTTGCTTCTCTGCTTTCATTTTCCATCCTCTTCCTTCTTTGTTTATCTCAAAAAAACAGTAACAAGATGTCCTCTTGTTCTAAAATTGCCCATGAAAGCTGGTCTTTCAAAACAAAGAATCTTGTCTTGGAGAGAAAAAACACATGTACTCATGTGCACACACATACACACAGAGTCCTGCATTCTGAGAAGGGCAGAGAAAGCCCTACTTATTCTTGGATTTTTCTGAGAATTGTAGACCCAACATATCTCTAAGGCAGCACATTAGGGCATCCTTGCCATCTCTGTCTGTATGGCAGGGCTACAACGTTTTCAGTCCTTGCAATAACATAATTCAGGTTGCCCAACTTATGGTTTTATTCAATACCTTTATCAGGTATTTCTTCATTTACAACTCAGTGGTTGATAAAAGTTTGGAATTTAAACCCCATTCAGGGTTTCCATTGCCAAAACCTTTGGCGTGCAGCTGGCAATATGTACATCTTCTGCTCAGAGTAAATACAGATTTGTTTGTGCCAGATGAAACTTTTCAAAAGGCCAGATATAGTTTTGTACAAAACTATGCATTTTAACATGAATTATGATGGGCAATTCATGTCCAAAGAATATAATAGGTACCTCCTTGCTTTTCGAGTTTGATATACAAGCAGCATCACAGAATTGGAAGGGGATATTGAAGCTGCCAAACCCAGCCTTCTGCTGGAATACAAATTTAAGCTTCTCCCATAAACAGCTTTTCTTTTCTTTTTTTTTGCCCAGTGCTTCATTTATTAACACCTTTTTCGGTCACTTGTTCTACTATCAAACTATTATATTATTTCTATCTGGAATTTCTACTAATATTATATTGGAATCCACCTACTGGTAATTTTGAATCCATTATTCTATTCTAGATACTCTTGGATGATCAAGAACCAGTCTCAACCTTTTTCTACGTGGCATCCCTTCAGGTGCTTCCAAAGAGGGGGTTTTTTTTCCAAACAACAATGCATTGGGTAGCCTGTAATATTTCAAGTGAAATAAATAGGCATCATATGCCACTTCTCTTTTCTTTCAATGTCTTCTTAGAAGATTTAATTTCTAACATCTTGACTTCTTTATCTTTCTCTGCATTGTGTTAGTTGGTCTGAATCATTCTTAAAGTATAATGTCTAGAAGTGGACATAATATTTGTTTTTTGAGCAAACAGAGTGATTACTTCCCAGTATGCAAATGATACTGTGATGATACAACTTAAAATTTCATATGATGTTTTATGCGAATTCATCAACTCATACTCATCAACTCCAATTCCAAGATATTTCACATATGTACTTGGCCAAGACAAAAATCCCTTATTTTGTATTAGTACATTATTTTCTCTATTACAATTACTGCTATTACTTTCAGCCATTTCTAAATCATTAATGATCATTATTTTTCTAGTCAGCTAGATGTACAATTGTTATATCATCAGCACATACTTAACTAACATGCTGATCAGACAAAGATACTTTGTCAAATCTTTGGCTAAAATCGAGATTTAGTATGTCCAAATCATTACTATAATCTATTAAGGAAGATCCAAGATGAATCTGACAAGATTTATTCCTAAGAAATTAACAATTTCTGGTAGTCATCATATTACATTACTTTCAAGGTCTTTGATTATTTTACAATGTGGACCAGGGAGTCAATATCTTTGTGAAAATAGGGATATTTGATTCCTTCCATTTAACTGTCACTTCACCAGTTCCCCAGATTTCCTAACAATAACATTCAGAGGTTTTAAGTAGACCATCAGCAAGTGGCTTCAGCTACTCCAGGATGTAGTTTTAAACTTGCAGTATTTCCCAATTATATTTCTCTTAACCTCAAGCCACAATCCTGCCTCCTCAGTCAACTGCCTGATTTGGAGAGAAGACTCAGCCAAAGGAGGATATGAATATTTGTGTTTTTGTGTGTGCCTCATGAGCAATTTGCTGGGTTTCCCCCCCCCCCACTTTTTTTTTAACATACCTAAATAAGCCCTTTTTGTTAGAGTTAGGGTTACAAATCATAAATGTTAGAGTTATAAATCAAAAATGTCATAAACGTGAAACTGGTCATAACTCATTTTTTTCTGTGCCATTGTAACTTTGAACGGTCATTAAATGAATGGTTATAACTCAAGGATGACCTGTAAGTGTGCGTATGATTGCAGCCAGTCAACAGTCTCTTATTATGTTCTGCCCATTTTCATGCTTGAGTTGAGATTGTGCAAATGGGTAGCCCACATACACTTCAACAACGGTCTTGCATGAGTTTTGCTGTCTCAGTTCCCCACATAACTGCTCATTTTACCATATTTGCATAATGTTTTCATGGGCAAAGCTATTAAACAAACTTGACTGTGTTTTCTCAACATGTGCCAAGTCTATATGGAGCAAGAAAGCTAAAGCAGATAATGAGAGCAAGTGGTTGGCCAAGCACTATAGCAATGCTAGGAAAGACCAGATATTCCAGATGTAGCATGTCTCATCTAAGCAAGGAGAAAAGGTCTTGATGGGAAGACAAACTTGGAGATATAACAATGATCCTAACCACCTTTCTCATGTTTGTGCCTTCAGTGTTATCTATAATTGCAATTCAGCACATTCAGAAGGGACACATTGAGAAAGATATTGTAAGAAAAAAAATCCCCAAGGAGTTTAGTGTTGCAAATTAAATTTCCCTTTCTGTATTCCTAAACATGCTGATGGGAAATTTGGGAATTGGAGTCCACATGTCTTAAAGTGGCCAAGTTTAAGAAACACTAGTTTAGTATTGCCTCACTTCAAAACTCATTGGCTTTCCCCTCCCATTTCCTGAGGTGCTGTTTATCTATTTAAAAAGTTACCCATCAGACAATGAGCCTGCACCTGCCAACAAAAATGGAAGCCCAGCAAATCTTGTTTTACAAAGCATACATAGGTATACAAAATCGCCACTGATATCTAATATAAGTAATTGACTGTGATCCATTTCCTTAGATCCAGCAAATTAAAATACAGAGGGGCAGATTGAAGATAAAAGCCATGGGCAGTGACCAGAAATGCAGAGGGCCTCTGTAGGAACCCACCATTGCTGAATATGATCTCCTTTTCCTATTTCATTATTCAGCATTGGCCAATCTTAATTGCAGGGAGGTAGGATTTTTTCCAAAGTTTGAATTATGTTGCAAATGTATGAATGAAAGAGGACTCAAATTAATGTCATGTTATTTTTATATGTGTTTGTAATTCCAACCCTAGAAATAAAAATACCTAGCTGACAGAGTAAAATATAATAATAAAATGATTAACAGAAGCAAGCCGAAACCTGCTGCAAAAGATTGCTCATGTATGACATGCTTCTGTTGAGAAGGTGTGACTACCAGCCAGTCAGTCTTACTCTTCTCCAGACTCTTCTTAACTTGCATCTTCTTTTGTTCCAAGGGAGCATGCTCAGTTCTCATTCTCTTCAGGTGATCAGGAGACAAGTTACGATTCACGGAGACATACCCCTGCAAAGTCGGGAATTCCTCTCAGCAGCTTTTAATGTCTCCTTCTTTATCTTTGAAGCATACAACCCACTTAGCACTCAGGAGCTGAATCCATTACTAAAAGAAGCATTGACCATAATATAGAAGCAGCAAATAAAAAGCAGCCAAACAACCTGGGGGATTAAGAATTCTTCAATTGATTGGCATAATGGTGCTTCCTATAATAATAATTTATTTTTATAGCTTACTAGCAAAGAGAGCAATACAGTATGGCTAGCCGAGTATATGGCTGGTCACCATCCAGAAAGATGTTTCCAGTCATCAGCTACAGCATGCTTACCCAACTCACCTGCAGAAAGTGGGGCAGTGATGACTGATATGCATGAAGTTCAGTTTTTGATATGTGCTGCTCAAAAGTTGGCAAGCCAGAAAAAACATAACAGAAAATCTCTCTAGAAGCCATATCTATCATGCCTCATTCACTTTCTAGAGTCCGTTTAAAAAAGAAGAAATACAATCTTTGCCATGGATATGCAATATACTGATGTAATCTAATCTTTCTATGATCAACATTTGCAGGAGGCAGATAATTCTAAAAAAGAAGAAATACAATCTTTGCAATATTATCTGCCTCCTGCAAATATTGATCATAGAAAGATTAGATTACATCAGTATATTACAGGAGTGTCAAACTCAATTTCATTGAGGTTGACCTTGGGAGGGCGGGCGTGGGGGGTGACTGGGTGGGTGTGGTCAGCTTGATGCCACTCATTGGGCATGGCCAACGGGGGGAGGCGTGACCAACTGCGGGGACGTAGCCAGCTTGACGCCACTCCCCAAACTGCTGGCATGTTTCCTTTTCATCTCCAAATATGGTTTTCATACAATTATCTTTCAATCTAGATAAATATATCTCTCCTCATATTGACTTAGGCCCTCACTTCATCTCAATCCTTTTATTCAACCACCGATACCAACTGTCCCAACTTTGAAAAAATTCAGAATCCTCCTTTTCTTTCAACATATACATCAATCTATCCACCTCAGCGCATTTATTTATTTATTTATTTATTTATTTATTTATTTATTTATTAAATTTCTATACCGCCCTTCTCCTTCCGGACTCAGGGCGGTGAACAGCCAATTAAAACCAATGCAATACAATAAGTTAAAACGTACTAAAATCAATATAAATTTAGGCTGAAAATACAAACCGAATAAAAACTCTAAAACTCTAAAAATTTAAAATAATTTAAAATATTTAAAAATAGGAGGGATCAGGCAAGTCCGGAAAGTTGGAAGAGATGAGTCTTCAAAGCCCGACGAAAGGTCCGGAGGTCAGCGATAGTTCTCAGATCTGGAGGGAGATCGTTCCAGAGGGTGGGGGCTACCACAGAGAATGTTCTCCCCCTGGGGGTCGCCAGCCGGCACTGTCTGGCTGACGGCACCCTGAGGAGGCCCTCTCTGTGGGAGCGAACCGGCCGGTGGGAGGCAATAGGTGGCAGAAGGCGGTCCCGTAAGTACCCTGGTCCTAAGCCATGGAGCGCTTTAAAGGTGATTACCAACACCTTGAAACGCACCCGGAAATCAACCGGCAACCAATGCAGCTCACGCAGGAGAGGTGTCACATGGGAGCGCCCTGTCGCTCCCATAATCCCCCGCGCGGCCGCATTCTGTACCAGCTGAAGCCTCCGGATGCATCCCAAGGGGAGCCCCATGTAGAGAGCATTACAGTAGTCCAAGCGAGACGTGACGAGCGCCTGAGTGACTGTGCGTAGGGAGTCCCGATCTAGAAAGGGCCGCAACTGGCGTATCAGGCGGACCTGATAAAAAGCTCCCCTGGCCACAGCTGTCGTATGCTCCTCTAAAGACAGCCGTGGATCCAGGAGGACGCCCAAGTTGCGCACCCTTTCCGTGGGGGCCAATGATTCGCCCCCAATAACCAACGATGGAGTCAGTTGGCTATATCGGGACGCCGGCAGCCACAGCCCACTCAGTCTTGGAGGGGTTGAGTCGAAGCCTGTTTCTCCCCATCCAGACCCGCACAGCTTCAAGGCACTGGGACATCACTTCCACGGCATCGTTGGGGTGGTCTGGGGTGGAAATGTACAGCTGAGTGTCATCAGCATACTGATGGAATTCCACCCCAAAACCACGGATGATCTCACCCAGCGGCTTTATATAAATGTTGAACAGAAGGGGCGAGAGGACCGACCCTTGTGGCACCCCACACACTAGGCGCCTCGGGGTCGACCGCTGCCCCCGTCAACACCGATTGCGACCGGTCGGAGAGGTAGGAGGAGAACCACCGCAGAACGGTGCCCCCCACCCCCAATCCCCCCAACCGGCGCAACATGATACCATGGTCGATGGTATCAAAAGCCGCTGAGAGGTCTAACAGCACCAGGATAGAGGAGTACCCCCTACCCCGGGCCCTCCAGAGATCATCCACCAACGCGACCAATGCCGTTTCGGTGCTGTAACCAGACCTGAAGCCAGACTGGAGCGGGTCTAAATAGACAGCTTCATCCAGGTACCGGGGGAGCTGCCGCGCCACCACACTCTCAACAACCTTCGCTAGAAAGGGAAGGTTGGAGACAGGACGATAATTTACCAAAACAGCCGGGTCCAGGGAGGGCTTCTTGAGGAGGGGCCTCACCACTGCCTCCTTCAAGGCAGGCGGAAGGACACCCTCACTCAAAGAAGCATTTATAATCTCCTGGAGCCAGCCTCGTGTAACCTCCCGGGAGGCCAGCACCAACCAGGAGGGACACGGGTCCAATAAACATGTGGTAGCGTTCAGTCTACCCAGGATCCTGTCCACATCCTCGGGAGCCACAGGATCGAACTCAGCCCAGATAACACTCTCAAGACTGGGCTCAGTCACCTCGCCCGAACTAACCTAGTCAGTGGCCAGCTCATCCCGAATCTGAGTTATTTTATCATCCAGATATTGAACATAATCCTCAGCACGTCTCTGCAAGGGATCCTCCCGTGCTCCCAGATGAAGGAGGGAGCGGGTCACCCTAAACAGGGCGGCTGGGCGATTATCTGATGACGCAATAAGAGTGGTGAAATAATTAGATTTTGCCGCTTTTATTGCCACTAAGTAAGTCTTAATATGAGCTCTTACTAGTGTCAAGTCAGATTCAGAGCGACTAGCCCTCCAACCACTCTCTAGGCGTCTTTTCCGGCGCTTCATCTCCCTCAGCTCCTCGGTGAACCAAGGAGATAAGTGAGTTCGGCGCCAGGTCAGAGGCCGCAAAGGCGCGACCCGGTCCAAGGCCCCACCGGCTGCCCTATCCCAGGCAGCCACCAGGTCCTCAGTCGAGTCGCGTGTCAGTGTCTCAGGAAATGGCCCAAGCTCCGTCTGGAACCTATCAGGATCCATCAGGCGCCTGGGGCGGAACCACCTAGTTGGTTCCGCCTCCCTGCGATGAGGTGTAACGGTCAGAAAGTCGAGACGAAGGAGCGAGTGGTCAGTCCATGACAAGGGTTCAACACCTATATCCCCAATATCATGACCACTCAACCATTGACCAGAGACAAAAACTAAGTCCAGGGTGTGTCCACTAATGTGAGTCGGGCCCTGAATTACCTGGGTCAGGTCCATGGCCGTCATGGAAGCCATGAACTCCCGAGCCATCTCAGATGTTTCACCGATAGATGGCAGGTTGAAATCCCCCATGACTATAAGCTTGGGGGTATCAACCGCCACCTCGGCTATAACATTGAGAAGCTCGGACAGGGTCGTTGCCACGTGGCAGGGAGCCAGGTACGTGACTAACAGACCCATCTGCCCACCAGGGCCCCATCTCACAAAGGCGGACTCACACCCGGCTATCTGAGGTTCAGTGGCCTCCCTCGGACCCAGGCCTTCCTTAATAATGACCGCTACTCCCCCACCCCTGCCCTGGGCTCTCGGCTGGTGGAATGCAAGGAAACCCGGTGGACACATCTCCACGAGGGGAACCCCCCCCTCGTGGCCCAACCAGGTCTCGGTAATGCCGGCCAGGTCCGCACCCCCCTCTTCAAGAAGATCACATATGAGGGGGGCCTTGTTTACCACGGACCTCGCATTGCACAGCAACAGCCGGAGCCTCGGGTCCTGAGACTCTAAACAACCCGGGGAACAGGAATAGCTCCGGGGACCGGGGCGCGCAATCGCTCGAAGACAGCGAGTGCGCGCCCCCAGCACATGATATGGTCCCCTGCTCTCGCCATATCTGCCCCTCCCACATAACTCCTCGGGGTGCCGTCGGCCAGACAATGTCGGCTGGCGACACCCAGGGGGAGAGCCTTCTCTGTGGCAGCACCAGCCCTCTGGAACGATTTGCCCCCGGAGATCCGTACGATACCCGATCTCCGGGCTTTCCGCCGTGCCCTAAAAACTTTTTTATTTCATCAAGCTGGGCTGGCGTAACCCCCCCCTCTCTTTTTTAAGCTTAAAGTTTTATGGGTTTTAAATTTTAATTGCCTATTGGGTTTTTAAATTTATTGGGCCAAAATTATTTAATTCTTTTATTAATATTTTAAATTTTGTATTGGAGTGTTTTTTATTCTTGGCTGTACACCGCCCTGAGTCCACTAGGAGAAGGGCGGTATATAAATTTAAATAAATAAATAAATAAATAATAACGTAGTTATCACACCACCCTCAACAGAGGGCTCATTGAGAGCCCTCTTGCCTCCAGAAACTAAGCCCCCCGTGGCATGAAAGACTGTCGGGCCTGTCCCTTTCCCCCCCGGGTTTCCCCCCAAACCCAAACCCACACCCTCCCCCACCCCAGAACCCCCTAAAACATCCCTTAAAAAAGTCCTTAAAAAACCCCTCAATCCCCTTTTCGCAACATGCCACCTCTCGGGGTCCCAAAACCCGTCATTAAGGTAGGCCCTCGATAGTGTGGAGGGCCAAACCCGCGAGAGGGGGGAATCTCGCAGGGCAAGAAGCGTCGACCTAGGAAGCATCCAACAGAAGTGGGCCAGAAAATAGTGGCATGGCAAAGGTCCATGATCATAGTTCAGATAATGTCCTGAAGCAGGAACCAGATCAGTCAGGAGAAAAACGCCACTACCCTCTCACGGTAGCGGCCAAAGAGTCTCTGCATTCTGTCTCAAGAGAGGGAATGTCCAGACCACCCTCTCACGCTCATTAGAATAAAGCATTCTAATACTTTATTTATAATTGGGGCACTAGCTGGTATCTCTTTTTCTTTCCACTGTTGGGCGAACTCTATTCTAGCTGCGACTAAAATATGTAGAGTGAGATACCATTTTTTCTTACTCAGCCGCTCTGGGCGAATACCTAGTAACTATATCTCATGTAATGGGTAGACCAGGCCAAAGCGACACGGGCCTGCCCCTTACATTTTCCATGGCAGCCCTGAGGGCCGAATCACACCACATCGCAGGCTGGATCAGACCCACGGACCTTGATTTTGACATCCCTAGAACATTGCATATACATGTCAAAGAATGAAGTATTAAATAATTATAACAAATGACAGGTGAAGTACCAACATTTGTGGAGGGCAAATGTTATTCCTATTCCTATCTCCAGAAGAGAATTAGAGATATCAGTCAGTCTTGAAAACTGAGATGATTGATACCTTATATCATAAAATGGATTGATCTGTAAGCACTTGGAAACAATTCAATGATAGGTTTATCAAGGGCAAAACTGTCAAACTAACTTTATTTCATTTTTAAGTAACTTCTTTAATACCGGTAGATAGTGGGAATTCTGTGGATGTAATATATCTTGACCAAGAAAGCATTTAATAAAATAAAAATTTTAAAACATTCTGATTTGCAACCTATTTAATCATAGGGAAGATGGTATGCCTATTTAGTGGAATCATAACTAGCAGAAAAAAATATTTGAAGAACACTTATCATGTTATTCATCAAACTACAGTAAAGTAAAGTATGATGCCATGGGATTCTGACCTGGGTCTGGTATTCTTCAACATTTCTTCATGAACATTTCTTGATGGAGAACTCAAGAGAATGCTAATAAGAATTATAAGAATAATACCCTGAAACAAAAATAATATTCAGAAATATCTTTTTATATTACAAAATATAATTACAAAAATATTACAAAAGTGGGCTGAAAATACCAGAATGAAATTTAATAGAGATAAATACAAATTTCTTCATTTAAAAAAGAAATCAAGATACAGGAAACCTGGCTCAGTGATCGTATCTGTATAAAGGTAATTAGATTTATGAGGATTCACAGACTGAATGGCAGCTGGTAAATTTAAATGGATTGCCAAAGAACCAAACAAAATGTCAGGCTGATTGATGGAAACAGAGTTCATTCTACTATCTTTAGTACTATTCCCACTGAAGCTGTGGCCCAATGATCTTTTCTGCAAGATCATTTTTCTTATTGGAATAGGAAGAGGTGGTGAGCAACCCTTTACTGGATCTGTTTAAGAAGTGGTGTTTTAATCTGGATTCCTGCACTGAGCAGGATATTGGGTTTCATGACTTCAATGGATCTGTTCAGACAGAAGTAATGTAAGACACATAACAACATTTTTCGGCTCCATAGACTGTGAGGATAGGATGGGCCTGGATTTGCACTGTGAAGGACTTTTGTGGCTTATTGAGGGGTCTCTAATACTTTCCAAATAGTTGAGGACTGAGAAGATGTTCTACTGCATCTTTGAATACTTTCCAATCTCTTTCTTACTCAAAATATCAAATTCTGCTGCATGTGCACATCAAAGAAAAATGGACTAATTACTTGATCTCTGAGGGGTTGGGGTTTTTTTTTCTCAGCTCCGAATTTAAGCAGAGTCAGGTCTGGTTAGTACTCTGAAGTGAGACTATCAGGGGATACTAAGGCTGTAGACTAGAATGGGAAGTTGAAAAACAGCCTGAAAAAAGGCAATTAAAAAAACCCAATTTCCATATTGTTTCCAAGAAAACTTCATGGACAAGCCCATGAAATCAAGAGTTCTTGAGCACAACTGGAAGGAGTCATTTCCTTATTCAATCAGGATAGAATTGTGACTCAGAAGCCTAGAACGCAGACAGTTGACAAAGATACTTCTTACAGGTGTACGTGAGTAAGCTCACCCAGTCTGTCTTGATTGTCAAATCAGTAGACTTCAAGAATGCCGTGTGAAATAAATATAGGTTTCTACCCATTAGAAGCAGGAGATTAAGCCCAAAGTTTTGCAGAGTGACAAAGATTATCTGGATAGGAGTATTTGTCCCATGGTTATTGCCAGAACATGGGGAGGGGATAGAATATTCTGTACCCTTCCCCAAACCTGCAAAGCCTGTTTTAACCAGAGAAAAACAGTAAGGTGGTGGTGTGGTGGGGGGAACACAACCTTTAGGGCAGAGGTGATGAGGCTGCCCTCTCGTTTCACTTTCAGCTCTTCTTCCACACCAGGCTTTCCATTCTCATTGCCAGCCAGCCCCCAACCAGGCAGCAACATCGGGGTTATCCCAGAGCCCTAATTCTAAATGCTCTCGCTTTGTTCTAGCCCAGGGCTGGCCAGTACATTAACATAGTGTTCTTTTGTTGCTGTAGAAGACAGATAGCAGCCAGTATTCAGAAGTTTTGGGAGGGAGAGGGGAATTAGGGCAGAAGACAATATCCTCTTTGATCTCAGAGTGATGGGACAAGGGTAACACTGCAAACTGAAAGCAGTTAGTTTTTCTACACACATTTTATTCCTGAAGTGCATCTAGCAATTGAAATGGTACTGGGGAATCTTTTTTACTCTTTTTTTTTCATAGTAATTTTTTCAAATTCTAAGTACCCAGATATTATAGACTTAGATAGTAATGGCATAATAATGGCTGCTATTTTTCAGTCTCCTATAAAGTGGGGGAGACGGGGTATGTGTAATGTAAAACAGTGTTTTTTTTAATCAAGTTTTATTGGGGGTTTTTTCCCCCACATTCACCCACATCTTTTTTGAACAGAGTATTGGCCATATCTTATCTTATACAATTTATCAAATTCAAATACGTTTTACTCAATTACAATTTTTGCCACAATTTTCTTTTTTCCCTTTTTTAATCAAATCTCAATATTTCTGTGCTTACTTATATAAACAACATCTTCATTCGCCCTCAAATTCTAATTTTCCTGCTTTTAAAAAAATAATAATAATGTAAAACAGGGTTGAGCAACCTGGTCAGCTTTGAGATGTGTGGACTTTAATTCCCAGAACTTTATCATTGTTATTAGCCAATTATAACAATTGTGGAATTTGTTAAAATTATAGGAATCCCTCTTGCGTGGAGAGGTCTTGAGGCTTTCTAGCATGAAAAATCTCCTTATGATTTCCAACAGATCTTCTAGCCTAACAGTGCATAAAGAAGGAACATCACAGTAGCCTCTTCCCAGAATTCTTAACGATGGCCATACTGGCTGGGGAATTCTGAGAATTGAAGCAGGGGTGGGTTCTACTTACCTTTACTACAGGTTTGTAATGGGGCTGCGCATGTGCAAAAGCTTCCAGATGATGTTGGGGTCGGTGGGTGGAGCCTCCCATCGGTTTTACTACCGGTTCTATAGAACCGGTCCGAACCAGGGGCAACCCACCACTGAATTGAAGTCCACACAGCTGCCCAAGTTGATAAACACTTATTTAACATCTCTCAGGCAGGTTCCTTCTTCCAAAAGTGCTCAGGAAAAGATCCTCTTCACTCTCCAGATTGTCAAATTGGAGGCATTTTAAATGTTGTACTTGGCCGTTCAGCACAGCTTTAGGAAATAGAAAGGAAAGTGGTTTCAATTTTCCTACCCCAAGCTTAGAAATACTGAACTTAAAAATCATGAAACACAAAAGATAATTGTATGATCATGTAGTCTTGCACAAATGAAAAAGACCAAAATTCCCTTCTAAAACCAAGGAAGCCAAAGACAAATTTCATTAGCAACAGGGAAAATAACCACACAGAATTAGCTAAACTAAATACTGATTACCTCTTTGATTAAGCTCTTGGATTTTAGCATATGTTCATTCCTGAGGGGACATCTTGACCTCCTACTCGTATATTTCTAGATCAGGGGTATCAAATTCAATTTCACTGAAAGCCACATCAGGGTTGTGTTTGACCTGGGGGGAGTGGAGAGGCATGGCCAGGGTGGGTGTGGCCAGCTTGACATCACTCATGTCGTGGGCGCCTGTGGTGGCCCGAGCATTCTGCCAGTGAAAACAGACTCCCAAGTTCCGTTTTTGGCTGCAATGGCCTCCTGCAACCCTCTGCCAGCAAAAACGGAGCTCGGGAAAGCTGCACGCAACCCTCACGAGTTCTGTTTTCGGCTGCAACAGCCTTCTGCAATCCTCTGCCAGCAAAAGCAGAGCTTCATTTTTGCTGGCAGAGGCACTGAGGGCCACTCCTTCGCTGTTTCCAGGGCAGCCGCATGGGCCAGATCTAAGTGCCCCACCGGCCAGATCCAGCCCCCAGGCCTTGAATTTGACACCCCTATTCTAGATAGACCCTCCGTGTTCCTTCTTCCTCCTGAATAATTTATCCACAGTTCCATGAATCGACAGTTTTATATAAAGAGGAGGATGCAAATTTAAGGCAACTTTTTGGGGGAAAGTGATTGTTCATTGCTTTATCAAAGTCAATGCACTTGTCTGTGTTGCCCTGGGTCTAGCCAACAAAATAGAAATTATTTGGGGACTAACCACACCTTCCTTATGACCTTTGGAGGAATTACAAATACACAATCTAGTTTTCATCAGTTCTGCTTTTCTATAAATGGAATTACATGTGATGCACTGTTTCAGGAAAACTAAGCAAAGAACCAATTCATTATGCTTTAGTAATTGTGCCACAGCAATACGAAGAGCAAAACTCTTCACTTTTATAGCCATGAGATACTGAGTTATCTTCAGTGATCTCTTTTTTACTAAAAGTATTTCTATTAACGACGCATGAATCTAGCCAAACATCTTCTAGTTAGCTATCCAGCTGAAAGAAAGATTAAATCCTTCATTGGAAATAGCTCTTCCCTTTTAATTTCCTAATTCTCATCAAAATATTATTTCTCTGCAGCGTACCACTGCAGATTTCAGGTACTAGTCCCAAAGATTAATTTTAACTGAGAAACATTCAAATAAAATGCAGTGTTTTATTTATTTGTAAATTATGTATTTATGTAGCTTATCAGTATTATTGGCTCAAAATGGCAAACGGTGCTTCTGAGCAACAGTAACAGTGCAAATATCAATAAAACAGTACATAAAATGTCAGCGTTTTTATAAAAATGACCCGCATTCATTGCCAGTGCCAATGTGTTTCCAAAGGCCTTCTGATGTAGCCTTTTCTTTCAAATAATAGAAGACTAGCATGCTGAATGAGAAGGATTTTCCCTGAGAAGTTTTATTCGAAAGGAATAAAACGATGACAAAAATTTCATGGTTCAATTAATTACCTAAACCCCCACCTATAATCTGTAGTGGTACAGTTCAGAGACAGGTCACCAGGACATCAATGAGAATTAGGACTTGAACAGCTGATCGCTGACACCTGTTGTGAGAGTACATCAGTACACAAAGCTCAGGAGATTAGTCATATTAAAAACATTAATTCTCAAAATACATAGCCGACAAAGATGAATATTTGGCTGGCTGTGCTATTTAATTTCCACATTATGAATTAGTCATGATATTCAAAGAATTACATTATATGTCTAAGCACTGAGGGAAAAGGAGAGTGGGGGGAGGGGGAGGAGATAAAAAGGCATCCAGTCTCTTGAAGATGTCAAAACCAAGCTGCTCTTGTTTTCTAGATACATTTGTGCAACACACTCTGGAAATTACAATAGGTTCCACCCAGTGGTGAAATTCAATTTTTTATACTACTGGTTCTGTGGGCGTGGTGTGGCCTGGTGGGTGTGGCTTGGTGGGTGTGGCAGGGGAAGGATACTGGATACTTCCTGGGGGAAGGATATTGCAAAATCTCCATTCCCACCTCACTCTGGGGCCAGCCAGAGGTGGTATTTGCCAGTTCTCTGAACTACTCAAAATTTCCGCTACCGGTTCTCCAAAACGTGTCAGAACCTACTGGATTTCACCCCTAGTTCCATCCCTTTGCTAGGCGGAATCACATGGTCAATTCAATGTGAGAAGATCAGAGAACCAGGCATAGCTTGCTATGGTTGAGAAAGCATGTTCTTGTCTTTCACTCCCCAAAATATCAAAGCCTTCAATAAAATCTATAGGATGGTATGTCTTTCCAAGTGGATCTTGAAAATTTGTGGAAACCGCATCTCCTAGAGTCGCTAATATCTAGGCATTTCATAATGGGGGTTGACACCAAACTTTCTGAACTCCAGCTTCCAAAATACTAAGTATTACCCAGTGGTAATTGGGTACTGTAGAAACTATAGTTTAACCTCTCTGAAAAATATTAGATCAGTGAAAAAAAATAGTCTAAGACTTTGTGCTAAGTTTTTGCTCCTTTTCCCCCACAAAATTTATTTTTCTATGAATATATAAAGCTGCTTCATGCATCAAAGCTTAAATGATCATAAACCTAGAAAGGAGGAGGAACTTTCTGACAGTGAGAACAATCAACCAATGGAACAGATGTTGCCTTCGGAAGTTGTGGGAGCTTCATCACTGGAGGCTTTCAAGAAGACATTGGACTGCTATTTGTCAGAAATGGTATTGAGCGAGGGGTTGAAGTAGATGAACTCTGTTAATCTGTTAATATAGGGCTTGTTTTGCAAATCCAGTTGTTTTATATAAACCGTAGTTTATGGCAAATTGTGCTGCGTGAACCAACCAAATGTGTTTTATTAAAAGCTTATTCAAACAACTATAGTATATAAACCTGGCTGGAATCTGAAAGCTGCTTCTGCTAACTCAGGGTTGGATAGAGCATTAGACAGAGGTGCTTCCACTTCTGTTACCTAAAATATAGTAGGAACCTTTTGCATATAGTTATCATGTTTCACCTTTGGCAACTTAAGTTGCGTGGACTTCACCTCCCAGAAATCCCCAGTCAGATGCCCTTTATTCCAGGCACAGCACATTACAAAACTTTCATCAAATAAGCACTTGTCTCACAAATATGGCTTGCTCTGAAGTAATAAGCAATTTTTAAAAAATTGTGTTTCTGGTGACTTGGTACCTCACTGAGTTCAGCACAGTGCACCTACAAGAAAAAAAATTCAGAAAGGAGTGTGGCTTAAAATTATAGTAAGCCAGTATAATGGAAGCTTGTGAATGAAGTGATGATAAGAGTTTCAAGTGTTATGATTTACTTACACAGGAGAGCCAGATTGGTATAGTGGTTAAGGCAGAGGTCTTCAAACTTGGCAGCTTTAAGACTTGTGGACTTCAACTTCCAGAATTCTCCAGCTAGCTATGAATTCTGGAAGTTGAAGTCTTTAAATCCTAAAGCTGCCAAGTTTGAAGACCTCTGGGTTAAGGTATGAGGTCAGAAACTGGAAGTGTGAGTTACAGTCCCAACTGAGGCATGAAGTCAGCTGGGTGACTTTAAGCCAGTTGCTTTCTTTTTCATCTTTGCAAAAAAGGCAGTGATAAACCACATCTAGAATATTGATAACTAAACAACATGGACCTGTCCAGGCAGTCACCAAAACTAAATGAAAGGTAGGTCCTCCATTAAAAAAGAAGAGGAAGTAGAGAAAGAACAAGTTTGGAAACATTTTTATTTTACTTCAGTACAGTTATTTCACTTTAGCTGTTGAACTGGCAGCACTTCTTTGCAAGTCTATTTCTACTATTAATTGAAATCTAAAAATTGAATTCCAATGCATTAAAATATTTTCCTGCATTTGGGAGACCCTTCAGTCACTTCATGGCTTGATTACAGCAATGCATTAATTATGGGGCTGCCTTTGAGGACCACTTGGAAGCTTCATCTGGTCTAGAAAGCAGTGGTGCAGGCAGTTTTGGGTGTGCTTTGCTATGCTCATGTGACATCCCTGCTTTGTGAGCTGCACTGGTGGCCCATATGCCATTGAGTGCAATCCAAGGTGCTAGTCATGACCTATAAACCCCTACATGGGACAATGCTTGGTTACTTGAGGGATTGGCTATCTCACCAGACGTTGGCCTGGCTGGTTGGAGTCAATAGCACTGATGCACTTTGGGTTCATTTGATCAATGAAATTGATGCCATATATAAAAACATTGGAAGCATGCTTACCTGTTATAACACCTGCATTCTGGGACTGAGGTTCCCCAGGAAATCTATGCGGCTCCCACTATGTTGGAATTCCAGAAAGCTTTAAAAACTTATCTCTTCTGCCATGCCTTGAGCTGAGGTGGTTGAGGGCTGACCTTTGGAGATGTTTGTGTAGGCATTACTATTTTTGCCATCCTGTTCTCTTTTTTAAAAACTGTATTTCTTTGTCTTTATTGTGAGCTAGCCAGAGTCAGCCAGCCAGAAGTTAGCCAATGCCTGAATTTACTGAACTTTATTAAAGCTCAACACACAATCTAGATTTTTGCAAATATTGAGATCTAAATTACTTTTAAAAGTACTTGCCATAGTTCTACTCTGTTGTTCTATTTCATATAGCTACTTAAAATATAATTCAGTCTGTCTTCACTACAAATGCTTTACTGAATAAATCTGTTCAACTAGATGGAAGTATCACTTCGAACAAAACTGGCAGCAAGATCATCCTCATAGACAGTCTTGCTTGAAGAGCAGCTGGCCATCACCAACCTTCCTTGCAATTCTCAAACTACAGGATCTGGGTCATCTTCTTTAGTTGAAGAGGCCTAGCCAATATCCTGCACTAATCAAAAGCACCACCAGGAACATGCTGGAGTGCTGTGATATGCAGAGAAATGAGTAAAGAACCAGTTCTATAGAACCATAATGCTTGCACATATAGCTTTCTTTCTTTTGTAACTATCAATATGGATGTTGTTGAGTCCTAACTCTTACAACGATGTCCTCACAATTATGACGAGCCGATGTCTATGGAGATTCTCAGTCATCCAGGTCAAGGTTGTCCCAAAGGTGGCTTTTCAAGACGCAACTGGACTTTCCGGTTTTTTCTTTGAAGATGTTTCGCTTCTTGGATGAGAAGCAAAGCATCTTCAAAAAAAACCAAAACAAAATAGAAAGTCTAGTTGAGTCTTGAAAAACCATCTTTGGGACTGTTGATATGGATAATCAGAAAGACTAAGGAGTTGGGTTGGAAACCAGCATGTAATGCCAGGGACAATGCTTACGTTTGCACTGGACTGCAGCCACTTTGTGGAAGCGAGCAGGGAGCATGCTGGCGAGCCACTGAAGGAGTGGCCTGAAGTCTAAAGCTGAGCATGACTTGGTTTACTTGCCAGCTGAATATGTGGTGAGCCACAGTTGGGAAGATTAGGAAAGGTTCACAGTCATCAACTGGCAGTGTGTGGCTGGATACAGCAGGATTGCCAGCTTTGTGAGGTGTGGGTCTGAGACTTAGAGAACTTTCTATTGTCCCATTAGTACCAGGGTAAGAAATTTGGCCAGAGTAGTTGATTTGGTTTATGGTTTATGATATGATTTAACTCTTTGGATGCTTTTGTCCAGTGAGGCGGACAGTGAACAGGTCCGTGAAAAAGAGCTGGAGATCTGGTGACCTGGCACCACTGCCAGGCTGGGTGGAGACATCTGTCAGCCTATTTCGTCCATCTTGAAACAATACCGGTGCTGAAAAGTTGCTCTCTGTGCTGGGATTGGACACCTACCTGTTGGTTTTGCCCTTGGGATTCAGGTAGCAGAGTCTTTGCAACACTGGCAATTTTTACATTTTTGTCTCATTGTGGGGGCTGCTTCTCTCCCATAAAGCTTTTCATGGCCTGATTGAGCAACCAATTGTCTCCAGTTGTTTCTGACATCCAGTGAGACTGGACAAAGTGGATGTACTTTAGGTCCCATTAAGTAATTAAGCAGTGTGTCTTCCCTGTGCAGTAGGTATATTTTGTCTTTGGAACACTTATGAATTCCTTGGTCTGGTGATACCACCCCCACCCCCCCTAATAATTGGGAATTGTGTGACCTTTAAACTGTATGAATAAACAAACAACAATCAAGCTACTGATGTTGGTATTCAAGTCCATTTTAATTTTATTAGCTGTCTTGATTCCTTTGTCAATGCAAAAAGTGAAGATAAGTTATTTAAAAAAAATAGATTAAATACATATTTAAAACACATGCAATAGATTTGGTGTACCTTGAATATTACAATTTAACAGAATGCAAAATGTCCCCTATCATTTGTATAATGCAGTTTCTCATTTGAGTGAGCAAAATAATTACCCAAAGGTGTAGCTAGTTGAATGTATGTTCCAAAACTCAAATGATTTCTTCCCTCCCCTCTCTTGAGAGTTCTGGGAATTAAATTGTGGCAGAATGCAGGACAATTCTGAATATATATATTCAAACAGGAGAGCCACAACTGAGTAGGGATGTAAAATCCCACATTAAAAACCCTGGTTTAGAGTTACTTAAAACTACTTTTCCCAAGTCCTTTCGGGATATTCTGTATGCCAGTGCCATCATCTGGGTTATGTTTACAGATTATGGAAGGTTTGGGATTATAAAACCTATCATTCGTAGTGTATTCTCCAAGAAAGGGCCCAGGTTTTGGGGGGTCCACAGCATCTCCCTTGTGGAAATGATAGAGGGTTGTACTCACAGAAAGTACCAAGCTGCTAAAAAACCCTGTAATTGACTGCTTCTCATCTTGAATGTACAGTTCACTCTTGCTTTCTATGAAGCTGCAAGCTCCACCCACTACTGATAACAATCCTGCTAGTTTCCTTAATTGAAACTGGTGAGATGAAAGACAGGTGAAAAACAGATGAAAAACAGGTGAGTCAAGAACATATAGTCAGTTATGCACATAGTTGTTCAGTCCTCATCAGCTTTCTTCTAAAACACACTTTCCACATCCATCAAATTAGGGGTTGAAATGAGTTCATGGGTACTATCATATGATGAACATCATTTTAGATTTATAGCCAGTTTTATTATACAGAATTTAAGTTTATTAATTTTACTTCTCACTGTTTTGTTCTGGCATGCCTCTAATGGTGTCAAAGTCACCTGGGTCAATTATAGCAAGTGCATATACTCTGCACTACTTCCCACAAGTTGTTCCCAGTTCAATATTGTTGCCACTATAGTTATGCACAACTATTTTGGCCAACATAGCATAGCACTCAGTTTCTGACTTTCTCAAAGCAGGACAGTTCTTGATTAGGATAACTAACCTGGCTTTCCCCTGCCAAATCATTTCCAGAGTTTGTTTATATCCAAGTACATATTTAACACTTTTTGGAACCAACTGAAGTTTTGAGGTTATCAACTCTAAAGACCTCTTCAGCTTTTTGGTGGCCACCATCCTGCCGGCTCACATTGGCCCTGCTGTTGCCAGAAGAGCACTTCCAAATTGTCTGGGCAATGAAAAAAGGCCCAGGGAAGTGAGAATGGAAAAAAGTGTTTTGCTACAAAAGTGGAAGAAAAGGGTAGAATTTTCTAGGACCAGGATTTTTGGGAAGATGGAAAATAGTAGCAGTTTGAATTTGTTTTTTAAAAAAAGCTTACATTTCAGACAACTCTTCACTAGCACATATATACCACAGAGATTTATGAATGTACATAACTGAATTTTCTGCATAATGGATGACACTTAAAGGTTGCCCAATTAGCACATACAGTACACCTTCCAGTTTAGAAAGAGATGCACCTACAAGCCCCCATCCTGCATCTCACCACGAACCTTCAAACTTTCATAGATGTGCTCAAAACATTTTTCTGGAATGGGTGGGGGTTCTTCCTCTTCTTGTTCCTTAGGCTCATCACGATTTTCAGGTTGCACTGGCTGAGATGCCTTGGTTCGCTTGCACACTCGAGCATACATGGCACTTAGTCTCCTTGAGTCAGGCTCAAGCTGAGCCTGAGGGGCCTCTTTCTCAGGTGCCCTTTCCTGCAACTGGCCATATGACTCCTGGCATAGTTGAGCTGGAGACAACTGCTTATGCACGTTGCTGGATCCTGCAACTTCAGAATCTTTCCCACCAAACACTGCAGGCCCTGCTCCAAATCCATGGGTCGTGGCACAGATCAGATTATCATTAGCTGCCATCTGACAGTCTGTCCTTCCTTCCAACCAATCCTTGCCATATAATTCCTGTTCTTTAATACCAATGCTTTCGTAAACTAGGTTGTCTACGTTCTGTGTCAATGGTAACATTCTAGATAGGCAGGCCTCTTTGGGAGTCACTGGGAGTTTCCTGAACTGCAGTGGGCTTGGGAATGGTACATTGGAACCTGGTGCTTGTGGACTCAAGTTTCTTTGTTGGTTCATGTTCTGTTTCTCTGTTGTTTGTTGGCTTGAGTTAACTACCTCTGTATATTTTGGAGAGTCTGCATTTCCTTGCTGAAGCTCTGAAGAAAATCCATTTGAGTGCTCCTGTGCTTGGTGACTAGGCAAAGTGTTACCTGAACAGAAAAATATTACTTTAATTATACATTGCTTGAGATGCTTTTACAAGAGACGGGTTAGGCAATTTAATACACATTAGAAGTGCACTGTCCTCTGTCCCAAAGGATCGATCCCTCCTGCAACAAACCCAGTCAGCAGACATGTGCAGGTTGGCTTTGATAAACACATTCAAGAGACCAGCACAAAATGAATAAAATCTTGTTAGGGCATCCAGAACAGTCTTGCTGCCCTAAATGAGAAAAGCTTCAGAATGTGGCACGGGCAAAATAAAAGTAGGGAGCAGAAAACTGGATGAGACCCAACTTCCTACTACAAAGTGTCAGCAAGCTGTAATTTCTAAGAGCATCTCTCAAAAGATGACTAATCCCCAAGTATAAGATTTAGATTTTTAGGCTTAGAGTCAGTTGGGATGGATCTATATGGATTCTGTTAGAGAACTAGATGGAGAAGAGGAATGTGGACAGATATGGACTATGTTGATAGGCTGATGATACATGAAAAAAGGATGGAATACTTAGGCAGAAGGAAGTTATAAGGAAAAGTTTCAAGTTGGGAGAAAGACCTTGAAATTGACCAGGATGAAAATTATATTATTACAACGCTGCCTATCAATGTCACCAGAATAGTAAGATAGGAGAAAAGGCAGCAAGATAATGGTTAGAGACAGATATAGAAATAGCCACCAACTGTGCTTTTATTTTTATTTTAAAACTTGTCTACAATCTTATCATACTGTTTTATGTAATTATTTTTGGATTATTTAAATGTGTTTTACATGTTTATTTTAAGGTAGAAATTATCAGTAATTTATGAAGATTATAATATTGAAACAAATAAATAATCTTCAAATTGATATCAGTCTTCTTTCTATGTCATTTAAATAGTTAGCTATTATCAAGATTAGATAAGGACATTTTGACTTTCTTTTTAGGGACCTATAAATACTTAACAATGCATAGGGAAGTATGTACAATAGCCCTTAAGGGGAAAAAGCATTAAAGCAGGAGAGTTGTTGTGATGAGCATCATCCAAGAAAGTGAGGCATAGAATAAAACTGTAGAAGGGGAGCTCAGATCAAGAGAAGAATTAATGTATTTGTAAAAAATCATACACCTTTTCTCCCATTGAGAAGAGCAACAGCATGCTAAAGAGCCAAACTCTGTTTTAAGGGGCTTTTGAGGGGGGGATTAAAATCCAATGAGGCAAGCCACATGATCCCTCCTAACTTGAGAGGGGTCTTGTCTATATTTTGCTTCTGTGCCAGTTAACACATGCTTCAGAAGGCACGCAAAAGAATTAGCACAGGGCAGAATCTGGGCACCTTTTGTAGGTTGTCAATTCTCCCTGCACCACAGCGGCCAAGCACATTTGGCCGAAGGCCAATACTTGTAATGAGTTTGTTCCTTTTGTTAAGTACTTAAGCGAAAGAGCAGGTTTCAACACTGTCTGCAGAAGCTGTCAAGAGACTTGCTGAGCAGGTTTCCTCTCCTAAAGATAAAATAACTAAGAGCATTTGTGTCTAGCAGGCTGGCCTTGAACCAGTAAGACTTTAAAGGCTGTTCCTGTATTCCTCCCCACCCCCCAACCCCACAAGCTTACAGCAGCTGGCCTGGGGTGGAGGGTGGAGGGTGGAATAGGGAAATAGTGCAAGGGGAAAGCTTAACCCTCTGATCCAGTCCAGCAGCTTCGATAAAAATCAGAATTTGACATTTCCTTAAGTCAACACAACATTTGAGAAGATTCTACCATGCCTCACTTTTGCTGGAACAGTATCTTGGTGTTTTCTATCTTTGGTAATAATATTGTCCTCTGATTTTTACATGTGAAACAGTGAAAACTTAAAAGCATAATAAAACTCTTTTACTGTCATTCTGTCTCTAGTTACCTAACACTTAGATTTCATGCACACACCCCAGTACATCAAAGGCGGCAAGCATTTCTATATTTTGCTCCACAAACGTCAAAAATGTCCTTCTTCCCAAACTGGTAAAACTATTATGGGATAACTCAGTAGCTAGCTGCAATTCACAAAAGAGATCTTAAACAATAAGACAGAAAAATTCATGGTTTTTTTGTGTTGAAAATCACAGGTGGCTTAAAAAAAAAAAGATAAAAGAACGTTATACCACACAGGTTTCTAATGAAAAGCATCCTAAAAACAGATACTGTGGCAAAATGTCATATCAGAAATCACGTCCTCATGCAGCAATTGAGATTTTACAAAATGCTGTTTTATTTTTTAATAAAAATACAAATATATTAAACTTATATTGTATGTCACCCAACATTTTTATCATTTTATTAAAAGTTTTATGAAAGAACATTAAAAATCAATAATACAAATTAATATAAAGAAAGAAAAAAAGTTAAAATCAAAGTGCAAGAAAGAAAAAAGTTCAAGAAAAAATAAATAAAAGCAAACTAGAAAAGAAAGAAAAAAGATACTGTGGCTTCTGACCTTCTTTAGAACATTATAAATACAATTATAAATTTACCTCTTTCTATAAAATTGCAACACATCTCTCTTGTTTCAGTGGTGGGTTTCTATCAGTTCGCCCCATTTTGGGCGAGCCAGTAGCTCCGATGGTGAGCTGAGAGTGAACCGGTTCGCTCTGACCATCAGCTGGGCCCTCCTGCCCGCCCCTGCACTATACCTACCTATATTTGTTCATTTTTTGCCCATGTACTGACCAAGGCTTCATGAGACAGTAACAAACCCACAATCCGACAGAAGTCTGCCACAGTCTTTCAGGATAAGGCTGATAAGCACCCACCTTTATCTTCCTTGAAACGCTGCCAGATACCTAATTGCCAATTAGCTTTGCAAAGCCAAACGGAGCGCAAAGTCAAAGCGGAGCTTCAGAGTTTAAACCAACTACAACAAACAAAGTTGCTTTCTGCAAAGTCTCATGTCCCTTTGCTCCACCTTTATGTCTTATGGGAGGGGCCAATCATCTCCAAGCCTTACTCCCGAGTTGCCCCTTTTGTATTAACTGTTCTTGCCTTCTGGCAGCTCTGCACATGCACGCACTGGGAACAGGCTTCTCCTGTTCCTCTGCCTCGCTGATGTCAGACTCCAGAGGCTCTGGAGCCAGCACATAACTCCCAGATGGCCCTGGCCCCATCTCTGTCTCCAATGCAGAGCCCTCATCCGAGCCTTCCCCGGACTCCAGGACTGGCCCCTCACTGTCCGACTCTGCTGCCAGTTCCGCAGGCCGCTGGCGGACCACAACAGTCTAGCTGATAGGCACGGCAGAGCAGACTGCCATGCCTCAGCTGTTCTGAAATGCAAAGCACTTGTGAGGAGCAAACTGGTTGTTACACCAGTTGAAACTCATCACTGTCTTCTTTCTATAATCTATCCTATCTAACCCACCACTGAAACAAGAGAGACATGTTGCAATTTTATAGAAAATCACAAGGTTTTTTGCCCTGTTTTATACATAAAGTGTATAAGAGGTTTCTAGTTAGCAATAAATGTGGATATTGTCTTTTCTCTAATTAAATAAGTCAATTTGGCCATCTCAGTGAATTCCATCTTCACCAATCATTCCTCCATTGTAGGTATTTGTAAATCTTTCCCACTTTGTGCATACAATAATCTTGCTGCAGCTTTCATATACAAAAACAAAATTTCATGACTTTTTCCAATTGTTTGCTCATCAATCCCAAAAGAATGACCTCTGGTCTCAATTGTATATTAATCTTTAAAATCCTGTGAATGTATGTATTTGAATCCAGAATTTTTTAGTTTTTTTTTTTTATACATTCACCAAGAATGGTATAATATCCCTTCTCATTGTTCACATTTCCAACATATATTTGAAATGCCTTTAAACAATCTTAGAATTTCTAGAGTGTACATAGGCCAACTCTCAATGACTCTGGGAGGCAATATCAAAGAAATTATAATAAAATCACTAAAACATAAAAAAAATAAAGATAAAAGATGGCAAAAGTGATAAAGGAAGAGATCTCATGCTCTCACACTGAATGCCTCAATGAAGAGCCAGTCTTGTAAACAAATAGCCAGGTGGGGGCCATCTTGAGAGTGGCCTCAATCCAGAAAATGGAGGAGGGAGGGGTTAGGACTTCTACGTTCCAGATTCACATCATACTCCCAGTCCACACAGCACAAATGCAACATTAGTAATATCCAACAACTTATTCATAACAGGTCTGTCTTTTATTCATTTTCAGCACAGGAAGCTTCTAGCTGTCTATGTGACACTTTGGATGGATTTGAGATTTACAGGTTTAATAATCAGGGTACCTCACCCTCCTATAAAAACACTTTTTCTTAAATTAAGACTTGAAACTTCCATTCAAACTTTATACTTGAATGTATTTTGTTGTCAGCTTTACTTGGTAGACTGGACTAGGTAATCAAATCTACATAAAGGCTAAGCTTTTTTTTTTTTTTTGAGATTGGCTAGAACAACAAAATTTTGTGAGTCTGAACAGCTTTACTTTCTCTCCCTTCTTATACTCCAGTGAATCAAGAAGACATGTAACTTGTTGCTCTGGCCTTAAAAAAACATTTCAATCCCTTTTGCCTAGGTAATGGTTCTTGCACATTTCTGTCAAGATCATATTTCTTACTTTCTACTCCCCCCCCCTCCACTTCATTTTGTTTCCTTTGTGTGTATGGATTCTTCTCTCTCCTCCAAATCCGATTTCTTACTTGACTGGAAAAGATTTGTTTTCTCTGGGCTTCTTTCCATGGACAAATATAGGACAGCATGCAAACAAACCAAAGCCAAAAGTCCTTTTCCCACTTGTGTTTTGTGTTTATTTCTAAAATATATAATAGTCTTCTTAGCTGAACAAACTAGGCAGGCATTTCAATATGGAGGTTTTGATAGTTTCTTAGCTGCCTCACCTTTCCTGATTCACATGGGTCTATCTAACATTACTTTGATATGCTCATTCCATTTGGCAGCTTCAGTACCTTCACTTCTCAAGCCTGCTTTTAAGCCTACAGAGGAGGAAGAAAAAATAACTCTTTCCTGAGCTCCTTGGAATTCCTGCCCCTTAGTCAAGCTTTCCTCATTTCACTCCCAGTCTTCCCCACCACCACGACGTATTGCAGTCTTTCTCATCAGCCAATTCCCTCTATAGATCTTCCCTTTTGAACCTTCAATCAATCAGAATAGAGCTGGAAGGGACCTTGGAGGTCTTCTTGTTTTGTCTTGCTTTCTGGTGCTTTGGAAAATAAATTGACCCCCCTCTTCTTTGTGGCAGCCCCTCAAATGTTTGAATACTGCTATCTTGTCACCCCTAGTCCTTCTTTTCTCTAGACTAGCCATACCAGTTCCTGCAATCATTCTTCATAAGTTTTAGTTTTCAGCCCTTTAGTTATTTTAGTTGCTCTTCTCTGTATTTTTTCTCAAAGCCTCAACATCTTTTTTGTAACATGATGACCAAAACTGGATGCAGTATTCCAGGTGTGGTCTTACTCAGGTTTTATAAAGTGGTACTAATACGTCACGTGGCTTTGATTCTATGCCTCTGTTTATACAACCAAGGATTATATTAGCTTTTTTGGCTGCTGCTACACACTGCTGGCTCATATTCATGTGATCATACACTAGGACTCCAAGTCTCACAGTGTTGTGGTCCGCCAGCAACCTGCAGAGCTGGCAGTAGAGCCGGACAGTGAGGAGGCTGGGGAGGAACATGGACCAGTACTGGAGTTTGAGGAAGGCTTGGACGAGGGCTCTGTGTCGGAGGCAGAGATGGGGCTAGAGCCATCTGGGAGTTATGTGCGGACTCCGGAGCCTCCAGAGTCGGACATGAGAGAGGCAGAGGAACAGGGGGAGCCTGTTCCTAGTGCACACATGCGCAGAGCTGCCAGAACAGTAAAAACAAAAGGGACGACTCGGGAGTAAGGCTTGGAGATGATTGGCCCCTCCCATAAGACATAAAGGAAGAGCAAAGGCATGTGGGCCTTTGCCAGGGAGCAATGTTGTGGATGGAGTTGGTTTGTACTTTGAAGCTCCGTTTTTGACTCTGTGTTTCCGTGTGGCTTTGCCAAGATAATTGCCAATTAGGTCTTTGGCAGCGTGTCAAAGAAGATAAAGGTAGGTGTTTACCAGCTTTATCCAAAGGACTGTGGCAGACTTCTGTTGGACTATTTATAAACTCTTGGTGATTCAGAATGAAAGGTATTCACTGCCTTTAAAATAAAAATAAGGGTTTGGGACTAATTGTGTGCTTTTTACTATATCAGCCTAGGTCAGAACACATAGTTACTGTTTTTGAGCTAGATTTAATCTGTATTTAGTATTTAATCTATATTTAATCTATTAATTTAATCTGTTAATTTAATATAGTAAGATATTTAATATATTAAGATATTTAATCTGTATTTAACCGGATTGCTCCTGTCAGATCTTCAGCTGCAGTTTTCTCCTCCAACAGTGCCTGAATTCACATAGCATTTCAGTCCACGTATCACAAATACAACCCCAGCTACGTCCAACAACCTCTCCCATTACCTGGAAGATCTGTCCTTTAATCTGTTTTTATAAAAAGGCAATTGGGCCCACCCCTCAGCATCATAATTAGGCAGGATTTGTATGGTTTGGACAACAGATAAATGTTACAATTCTCTTCCAAATCACAGCATCTTATTCTATCACAATACTATACTGTATAATGCTGCTTTGTTTTCGCACTTTTTAAAACTTGTACACTACTTAGAATTGGCCAGTTGAACAGTCTAAGAAAAAGTCAATTGCCAAGACAATAATAAATATGAAAAAAAAACCTTTCCTAATTTAGCAGGAGCCCCAATTCTGTCTCTTAACTTTCACCACTGAAATGAGTAACAGCTACACAAATTCTATCGGTGATGATGGTCTGTCCCTCACCCTTGTGCCTAATCATTTACTTAATAATATACTCTGTGCATAAATGATAAAATTTGGGAGAGCAAGGCTGTTAAAAACTGGAACTACTTGCTGCGCAGCAGAATGAGAATTTACTAGCCCTAGAATTCACAAACCATCTTAATAAGTTTAAAGACGGGAACACAAAAGAAATAATTCCCACCATCTGATTGACCCAGCCTGTTATTAAGAATATAAACAGGAGACGGATGTCCATGACGGAAGGAAGGCAGAGAGGCCAAGAGGTTCAGAGGCTTTGTTGAAGGCCAAGAAGTAGTTGTGCCAACTGGCCAACATCATCTTCTCCCCTCTGCCTGCTCACTAAATGTCTCCCCGTCTCCTCACTGTGAAACATTCCTGAAGGAAAATTCCTGCTGCAAATCTGCTTTATTGCTGCAAGAACTGAAACCAGTAAGTGGTATTGCTTAGGTTCGATACTGAGGTTCACTTGGTCCTATGGCTAAGCACTCTGATAATGCACACACTATAGCAGTACACCCCCCGCTCCAAACTTTTGGGGACCAGGGACCGGTTCTGTGGAGATAAGTTTTTCTGCGAACCGGAGGGAGCGTGATTTCATGTGCTGCCAGCATCCCATAGATGGGGCTTCGCTTGTTTGCATGGCCTGGTTTCTGGCATGTTATGGCCCAGTCTGGTGCACGTACCAGGCAGTGGTGAGTTTCAAAAATTTTTACTACCGGTTCTGTGGGTGTGGCTTGGTGGGCGTGGCTTGGTCAGTGTGGCAGGGGAAGGATACTGTAAAATCTCCATTTCCTCCCCATTTCAGGGGAAGGTTACTGCAAAATGACAAGACCCGGTGGCCTAGAGGTGGAGCTCTTGCCTCAGAATCAGGAGGTTGTGAGTTCAATCCTAGGTAAATCCTGCTTGGGCAGGGGGTTGGGCTCGATGACCTGCAAGGTCCCTTCCACCTCTGTTGATCTATTTAAAAAATCCCAATTTCCTCCCGATCAGCTGGAACTTGGGAGGCAGATGGGGATGGGGCCAGTCAGAATTTTTACTACCGGTTCTCCGAACTACTCAAAATTTCCTCCAGAAGTGGTCAGAACCTGCTGAAACCTACCTCTGGTACCAGGGGCTGAGGATACCTGTACTATAGTATTGTGCAAAGTGCAAGTACTTTTTGTACTAAGTGCAAAACCCACTCTTCTTCTGAGCGACTTTGAACTAGTCCCTCTCTTCCAGCAATCTTCAGAACAAGGAGACCCATTCCCCTTCTAGATCTTAAAAGAAGATGGAATTAAACAAAATGTAATAGTTCAAAATGAAGTTGATGTCCATTTACACTGGATTAAGCACGACCTGATTTTTATAAATTAATTATGCACAAACAGCTACAAGTCATGAGGGATGTTCCCATATTGCACTAGGCTACAGTTTGTTTTAACCATAGTTTTTCACCACATTACTATTTGTTGAGTTCTCTTTTTTTGGTACTTTCAGATTACCCTTGACTCCTGGAAACTGCCTGGTCAAGTCCCTGCAGTTTTCTTGGCAGAGGTTTTCGGAAGCGGCTTGCAGATGCCTCCTTCCTAGGGTTGAGAGAGAGCAACTCACAAAGGTCACCCAGCTGGCTTCAAGCCTAAGGCGGGACTAGAACATACAGCCTTCCGGTTTCTAACCTGGTGCTTTAACCCCTACACCAAACTGGCTCTCATATATACTGCTAAACCATAAAACCACTGTTGATCATCCACAGTGGCTGGATTCACATAATCTGTAAAACCAAAATCAACAATACAAGCCACCCAGAGTTGCCCTAAACAACAAGATGGGGGGGGGGAGGGATTTAAATTTAATAAATAAATAATACACACTGGCATAATGCCTTGTGTGCATAAATTAGCCCTTTCTTCATTCCATCTCTTTACCTCAATCACTTGTTCTGTGAAAGTTGAAGCATACTATCCAGCCTTCTCCTTTACTGCCCAGGCATAATAAAGTTATCTTTGACCAGCTTTTCCCCATGCTGTTTGTTATTTTATCAATCTTTCTTCACTAGCACCAACTTTTCTCCAGAGGTTTAATCTGCCAAAATAAAGCCCCAATATGTCAGGAGCTGTTAGGATTCAAACTGGAAACTTCTGAATCTGTAACTTCCCTATGCTGCGAGCGTTAGAGTTTAAGGGAAGAGTAATTAATGGACTATTAAATCTCCTCAGCTCCCAGCCAGCCCTCAACTCTTCTCCAGTTTGGCCCGTGAATTTTCTGGATAAACCAGAATGCCTAAAGAGCTTCCAGTATGAATTACTTTTTTCTGAGTAACAAAATCTTTCCAAGCCAATTTGCTTCTGGGTGTCCTTCTTGATTTGACCTCAGCTCCGACTCCTGCCTTGCTCCCTGATGCCAGTTTTCAAATCTCCCTCAGCTCCCTTCCTTGATCTGTTCCCTGACTATGACTTCCTGCCTCAGTTCCTTCCTGACTCCATTCTGGAACAGTCCCCACAATGCAGCTCCATCTAGCTTTCCATATGCATCTGGCCTCTCCCTTTATTAGGATCACAAGTATCAGCCTGTCTTCTTTCCCCTCTTTCTGCCTGTTTGCACTCCAACTGGTATTCTTTATATTTATTTACTGCAATGGTTTTTTTTTTTCATTTTCCTGCAGCAAGTGGGATGTTTGGTGTTACTTGCACTCCCTCCTCCTTCAGTTAAAAAGGGTGAGCTCTGCATGGTGCCAAGTCTTCATTCCTGCTCTGCAGCCAGGGTGGGGAAGTCATGTCAATACACAACACCTGGTCCAAGCCAGGACCATTTGCCCTAAATTTGTTGCCGTTTTAACTCTCCCAATAACCTGGTATCTTCTCAGCCAAGTTGCAAAGAAAACCACAATGACTCATCAGACTTGGCAGAGCTTTGTGCCTTGGGTGTCCAAATCCACACAAGCGCGCGCACACACACACACACTCACAGAGATAGAGTTCACCCCACATCTGAATCCCACAAATGACACACTACAGTTGCAGGCTTTGGAGCCACCCTGTCTCCTACTTCTCTCCCCATTCCCTGCCCTGCTCACAAGCAGAACAAGGAGTTGGGGATTCAGCCCGGCTGCAAAGTAGCTGTCCACGCTTGTAGTTTAAGGCTGGGAATTGAGCTGGCTGCAAACCTGGTCTCACAGGGCTTGTGCTGTTTAGCCAACAGCAGTTTGGTGTTAAGTTACGCTGGACATGTAGAAGTCTCTGGGGAAACAGTAGCAAAGAAAGAAACATGCTCAGCCCTGGAGTAGAACATTAACTCTTTCTATTCAGAAAGAAAGAAAGAAAGAAAGAAAGAAAGAAAGAAGGAAGGAAGGAAGGAAGGAAGGAAGGAAGGAAGGAAGGAAGGAAGGAAGGAAGGAAGGAAGGAAAGAGAAAGGAGGGAGGGAGGGAGGGAGGGAGGGAGGAAGGAAGGGACTCTGTATATTCCACTTAATATTTGAACTGGAAGATGAATCTAATTTCAAAACTATTTATTTATTTATTTATTTATTTATTTATTTATTTATTTTATTCAAATTTTTATACCGCCCTTCTCCTACTGGACTCAGGGCGGTGAACAGCCAAAGGTAAAAACATCACATACAAAATTTAAAAATATTTAAAAGAAATTAAACAAGAATTTGGCCCAATAAAATTTAAAAACACCCGTATTAAAACCAATTTACAATTAATAATTTTATAATTATCTAAAAATACCTAAGGGGGGTGGGTGGGTCAAGCCAGCCTGGCTTGATAAAATAAAAAAGTTTTAAGGGCACGGCGAAAAGCCCGGAGATCAGGGATCCTGTGTATCTCAGGGGGCAAATTGTTCCAGAGGGCAGGTGCTGCCACAGAGAAGGCCCTCCCCCTGGGGGTCGCCAGCCAACATTGTCTAGCCGACGGCACCCTGAGGAGTCCCTCTCTGTGGGAGTGTACTGGCCGGTGGGAGGCTATCGGTGGCAGAAGGCGGGTCTGTAAGTACCCAGTCCTAAGCCATGGAGCGCTTTAAAGGTGGTGACTAACATCTTGAAGCACACCTGGAAGACC
Source organism: Masticophis lateralis (assembly GCA_030761175.1). Lineage (NCBI taxonomy): Eukaryota > Metazoa > Chordata > Lepidosauria > Squamata > Colubridae > Masticophis > Masticophis lateralis. The sequence continues at coordinate 28,358,864 of JAUDYJ010000001.1, forward strand.
ACCGAGAGCCAATGCAGCTCGCGCAGGAGGGGTGTCACATGGGAGCGCCCCATCGCTCCCATAATCCCCCGCGCAGCCGCATTCTGCACCAGTTGGAGCCTCTGGGTGCTCCTCAAGGGGAGCCCCATGTAGAGAGCATTGCAGTAGTCCAGGCAAGAAGTGACGAGTGTCTGAGTGACCGTGCGTAAGGAGTCCCGATCCAGAAAGGGACGCAACTGGCGAATCAGGCGGACCTGATAAAAAGCCCCCCTGGCCATGGCCATCATATGCTCTTCTAAAGACAGCCGTGCGTCCAGGACGACACCCAAGTTGCGAGCCCTCTCCGTGAGGGCCAATAACTCGCCATCCAACTAGTGATGGGTTTGGATTCTTTACAGCACCTAAGGTGGCAAACTAATTTTAGAGTTCATGAGAGATTGGGGGGCGAACAGCTCTGACTTCCAGCATAGGAAAGGAGCTGGAAAGGTACAGTTTTAAACTCAACAGGATGAAGAAATAACATATTTTACATTGTAAAACTTTGCTTTTTAAAATTGCTTTCAGATCCTGCGTGGGATAACAATCTATCCTGGAAAAAAACATCCACAATTCTCTGGCTGACAATTGAGTTAGTTAGTTATACTTCCTTAACCTATTCTAGTCATAGAGATAACATTGTGGGAGATATCCAAGCATTCTGCCTTGAACTTTTAGAGCTGTTGAATGGAAATGCAATGAATAAAATAATAGATGCATGGCAGATGCATCAGATAGAATAATTAGTTATTATGTTATTAAAACCACAGTAAATGAACATTCAACTGCTAGTTTCACACATATGTGTTAAAAGATAAACCTCACTAAAAGCAAGACTTTCTCCCAAGTAAAGCATAGGGTTAGGTTGTATTTTTCTCCTTTACCTGAGAAAAGGGCGCTACTTAATTTCTCTACTTCCAGCCCACACAAAGTTCAAATGCAAGACTTCAGGACATAGAGCCAGAGTTATAACCCCACAGCTCAGATCTAATCAGAGTACAAGGGTTAGAGACATAAATCAGTTCCCAAATTCCAACTGATTGGAAAGGCTTACCAAAGGAGTAAACCTTCTCCTTCCTTCTTGATGACTTTCTTCTCTAGCAACCTCAAGCTAGTGACACTATTTAAAACTATCCTTATACTATTAACAAAATATTTGACATGCTACAGCATCAGATTTTCTTCCATAAAGGATGGCAGCTCTCAGGATCAGTTCTGCCATTAGTCAAGAGTCAGGAAACAGAGCCAGCTAATGGTGGCAATGCAGTAGTGTTGGCGAACATTTTCGGCACTGAGTGCTGAAACGGGAATGCGCAGAGTGCATGTGCATTCTGGAAACCAGAAGAGCAGCTGCCTGGTGCATATGCACGTACCAGGCGGCTGCTCTTCCGGTTTCTGCAGGTGAGAAGAGCAGCTGGTCGGCGCGCCAGAACCTGAAACAGCAACGGGCAATAGCTCATGTTGCTGGAGAGATGGCCCTGTGTGCCACTTCCGGCACATGTGCCATAGGTTCGCGATCATGGCACTAGAGATTCAAGTTGTGGCCTCTCTTTTAACGTACTGCTGAAATACCGAGCAGGGGAATGTGTGTGGGGGGGTCAGGGGTGGAGAGTGCCATGCCATGTGGTCAAGGCCTAAAGGTGTTAAGAAGAATGCTTTTAAGTATACATTTAAGTATACATCCAGATCATTCCTATGCCTAGTATAAGGAAGCATGAAAAATTTACTTTAGTTATTCATTTAAATATCTCACCCATCTCACAGCAGCTCTGGGAAGCTTACAATATAATCAGAAGTTAAAAAGTGCTTTTAAAAAACCCCATTAAAATGAGAATAAAAAGCTTAAAAGTTAGGAACCAAGATGATGGGCAGCTTGGGGGCTGCGCATCATCTTGATTCTTGGTTGAATTTACTCTTCCCCATTGGCCGCTGTAGCAGACCACTGTCAGGGCCCCAGGCCAAGCAATAGAACCAAATTTTTAGGCTCCCCCAGAAGGCCAGGAGTGTAGGGGCAGATCTCACCTCTGGTGGGAGAATATTCCAGAGGATGAGAGCCACAGCAGAAAAGGCTCTTCTCCTGGACCTTGCCAGCCGAAATTTTGGGACCAATGGGATCTGAAGTAGGCCTTTCCTGCTAGAACGAGTGGGGCAGGTTAGTTCCATAGTGGTAAGGAGTTTCCTCAGATACTCTGGACCCATGCCATAAAGGGCTTGAAAGGTGATGACTAATACAGTAGTCCTTGACTTACGATCACAATTGAGCCCACGATTTCTATGGCTAAACGTTGTTACGTTGGCTTCTCCACTGACTTTGCTTATCAGAAAGTCACAAAAGGTGATCACGTGACCCAGGACACTGCAACTGTCATAAATACATGCCAGTTGCCAAGGGTCCAAATTTTTATCATATGATGGTGGGGCTGCTGTAACATTCTCATAAAGTGAAAAATAGCGGTGTCATGTGTGCCACTCCAGAATTGTCCATCTTCTTGAGTTCTGTACCAGTTGTAGCTTCCAAATACTCTTCAAGGGTAGCCCCATGTAGAGCACATTGCAGAAATCCAACTGGGAGATGACCAGGGCATGAGTGACTGTGCACAGAGCCTCACAATCCAGGAAAGGATGTAACTGGTTCAAAACATGAAGTTATACAAAGGCTGTCCTAGCCACAACTGCCATCTGCTCTTCAATAACAGATTAAAATAATCTGTTGGTTGCTTTTAGTTTTTGCGGTTGTTTTTTATTGACTTAGCATTGCTTTTACTGTTTTTCCATTGCATTTTGTCTGGTAATCCTTTACGTTTCTCCACTGTATTGAAAAAGAATGCTATACCATATTGTTTGCGGATACAACAGAAGCAAAACTAAGAGTGTTGCATCAAAGTATCTCTAAACTGTGAATTAGTTATTCTTACTGAAAAACCTGTCCAATCAAAGCAGACCACTGTTCAAGTTAGCAGTGTAATTTATATGCCATATTTATTCAGTGGATACTACAGAATTTATTTCCAGAGATTCAGAGGGCTGCAGCCTCATTCAATGCTATAAAAATAGCATTGTAAAACCCGAGCTGTAAAATTAAGCATTTCATATAGCAACAAGGATACAACAAAGTTTATCTAAAATAGTTGTTTTATAGCCAATAGTTGTGGCTCTGGTTTAGCCATCTTTCTTTCTTTTGAATTAATTTAATAGATTTTTTTTCCTTGCAAGCTTTAACAGGAGATGCCTTCATTTTTAGATCATACCAACTGACTAGCCTGGAGATGCGAGTGTGCCTTCTAATGTGTTTGCTTTTAACTTCCATTAAAAATATGAAAACACACACACACACACACACACACACGCACCTTGTTTATGTAGGAGTTTTGCTTCAAGCAACAATGGTGGAGGAAAGCTCCTAAAGATCATACTTTCTCATTTTCCAAAAGTTGGCAAGCGTATAAACTGAACACCCAGTTCAGATCTGGAAGGGAAGGATATATATCTCTGTGGAGCATTGCCTTAAAGGCATAAGGCTATTCACGGATGAAAAGCTATTGTTTCAGCAGGAAAGTGAATTTCCCCTTTCACTGCTGGCCTGCACTGCTGGCCAAAGGCAAGGAGGGAAAACAATTCTTTCTCACGCTCCTGTGGAAAGTGAAATGTCATACAAGTCCAACACAACCAACATTTATTTTAGAAGCCAATAAAAGGAATCAATTTGGGGAAGCATCACCAAAACCCTCTGGGTCACCAGTTACTCTTGGTCAAGTTTCAGAAAGCTTTTCTCCACAGATCTCTTAAATTGCTCTCTGCTCATCATTGAGCCAAAAGTACTAAACCAGCATAAAAATCTACTCTCTACACTGTCTGTCTTTATCTTCCTCTATGGTTCTGACTTACTGCCAGATAACAGTGTCTTGGGTGTGCCAGAGCATGTTGAGTGCAGCTGTTGGTTAAAATGTGGTTTTACTTCCCTCCCCTTTCCTTAATATCACTATCACTAGCCAGAAGGAAACATCACAACACTGCTGTGATTAGCGGATGGTTTGGCAAATGGCTAGATATCTTAGTTTTGCCAGCTATCATACTCTATTGATAGAGCTACAGGCATTGGATAGTTGACATATGTAGCGTCAGGGCTGTCGGTAAAGCAAGAATGGCTTTGGTTTTGAATAGCCGGCTTCCCCAGCCTATCAGTTGCTGGGTGGGCTTTTCAGTGGATTTTCAAAAGACCAACACCCCTTCCTCACTAGGTGGCCTCCTTTACCACACAATCAAGTGCTAGGTTTGCAGGTATTGGGTATTGCATGATAAAACAGGAGAGGCTGCTTTTCCTTGTAATAGCCGACAGATCAGCTGTTTTGTTGCCAAAGGAATCCACCCAAAAGCCTATCTGGTAAAGCAGTCTTGACAATGACCTTTCCACACCATATATTAAGCTGCCCAGCGTTTCTGAGGAGCTTTAAGTAGGAAGCACCTGGTAGCTCTCCCCTGTTCCATCTCCCTCCAGAAGAAAACGGATCTAAAGGACAGCCGCCTGGGCTCCAGGGGAGGAAGTATATGAAAAACCAGCCTAAATGACAGGTGGTGGGCCATCCTGCCTTCTATGGGTCATCCCTAGAAGACAAACAGGAAGCATGACACATTGCCCCCCTTGCCCTTAAACTGCCACTGGTTGCTGCTGACTTAAGAGGAAAACAATATGTTAGTTCCAGTACAACTAACTACAAAGAGGCCATCTCAAGCTTGAGCTAAGGCATGGTGGTAGAATAAATGTTCGTTGCCAGATGATGTTCATATGATGCTAAGAAACAAAGAGAAAAAGGCCCTTAGGGAGATTAAATGGAGGAGTCTGAAACTCTGCCATAGAAGTGGGCAGTTCCTAAAACAAAGATAATCCAGCCTGTTAATCTTCAATGTTTTAGTTTTCAACTCTTTAGCCTTTGCATGGCCATAGCAGCACATACTTATCCTGATCTTGCTTCCTGTTACTATATAGAAGAATTGCATCCCAATGGCTTTGGGATTGGGAGGGAGAGAAGGGAAGAGAGCACAAAGATTCTGAGAAAAGGCCATTTGGATTTAAATTCCAGCAGATCTCCCTCCAAAAAACCAGCCACACAGTGCAGCAGGATTCAAGATGTGTGAGCCAACTCAGTAAAAGTCATAGTTAGAAACCAAAGGGATAAGTAACTTTTTATTCAGCTGGCCAAAAGACTGCCTCTTGTTATGGAGCGGTCTACTCTCCTCCTGCCCACTCTGGACCCTCCACTTCCAGAGTTTATGGGGAAGAAGCCCTAATTACAACAACACAACAAAACCCAACACAGCCTCTAATCCATTTTACTGTTTTGTACTTTACAAACTTTATAAAGAGATTACACATGATTAGCAATAGAAAGGACAAATGCTTGCTAAACAACAGGAAGATATAATCAATCTTGATCCTCTGTCAAGGCTCAGGCACATTCCAACTGTCAGCTGTCTTGCAGTTGCAAATAAAGAGTTTGCCTATTCCTGACTCCTGGGAGCCATACAATGAAACCAAAGCCATCTCAGTAGCAGAAATATGCTAAACAGGAGAAAATTCTCTGGACAGGTCATGCATGTGGTATACATGGAAACTGCACAGATAGGCTGTCCAACCAATTAAGAGAAGATTCCTGTGAACCCCCATTATAGGAGATGTTCATCAAAGTTCAGATGGTCCTTTTTTTTCCAGAAAACTACTCTTCTGGCTATTCTGAAGAATCATACATTCTCTACTGAAATTAATTTTGATCTGCACAACTAGTTTAATGTTACGTTTTTTGCATTGCCATGAACCAAAATATTCTACATGGGGCTCCTAGCTTTTTTCGTAGTCAAGAAAAAGTATGCCTTTAACTCAGTAACAAGCCCAGGACAGATAGTCCTCATTTAATGACTTACTCATTCAGCAACCATTCAAACTTGCCGCTGTGTTGAATGAGTGGTAGTTACAATGGGCCCTCAAAGTTCTGACTGTGGCAGCACCCCACAATCACATCACTGAAGCAAGCACTCTGCAGCCAGCTCAGAATTCTGATTGTTGCAGCTCCAGTCACATGATCATAATTTGTGATTTTCACAAGCAAAGTCAGTGGGAAAACCAGCAGAAAGCTGTGATCATATGAGGGCCTCATGTAACAACCCCCCCCCCACCCCCAAAATCCTTGCTCAATGTTGGTAACTGGGAAATGCCGAAATAGCTGTTGCTAAGCAAAGTGGTCTTGTAATGTTACGCTTTATCTTGCTTAGAGACAATGTTCCCAGTCCTAATTGCCACCATAACCAAAGCAACAACTTCACAGAGATTTCAAAAATTATTACCAAAATGCCCTCCATCACAATAAAGGTGAGGTTTATGTACAACCAGATAGCAGAGTGAGGCATCTATTCTTGCTCTAGTCATTGCAAAATATTCCCACCTGCAGCTCAATCATACGCTTGCTTATGCAGAAGTAAATCTATTATGTGTGTTTTTGTTGCAATCTTTGATTTGTTATTGTAATCCACACTTCCTTAAGACAAGCCCACATTCAGTTTAGTTCCTGCCTTTTTTTCATTCGCATTAACAACTTCATGGATTCAGGCTGAGTAACTGTTTCAAAACACACAGGAATTTTAACTTAATACTCCTTATTCTAGCCTAGAGAAGGAAGACACACATCTTTATCAGAAATAAATCTTGGAAATGTGCATCATTGTGCTTTCCTTATATGAGTGAATGACATCTACTCATAAAAGGGGCCAAGTTCACTCAGGGGAAGTTTAAGTTACTGTCTGTTTTCCAGTGACCAGCTCCAATGAAGCTCACATTCCTGTCACTGTATTTTGAGGAAGGCTTAATATAGAGAAAAATAAAACTCCTGAAAAAATTGGGATATTTATTTTCCTGTTGGGAAGAGAAAGGAGGCAGGAAAAAAAATGTGGATACCTCTGATGTTTGAATGATGACAATAATTTGGGAGAGAAGTTGCAAGTCAATGAGATTCCTTGTGCAATGTGTATTGCAAAAAGAGTACTTATTTACACACACAGCCTATTTTAAGTATCCAAAGCACTCCATGTCCAGCCACCTTACCTTTGTGTAAACTTTTATCTGAAAGAGACTCTCTTTCTGAAGGCAACCCATCTTCCAGTTTTGTCTGCGTAAGAAACCAAACAGACTAATGAGTCAAGGTATAGATTCTTAGCTCCTACCAAATAAGAGGACATTGCCAAGCAACAGCCTGGCTAAACAAAGGGCTTAACAAGGCCATATATGCAAAACATTTCTTTTTTTAAGGAAATAAATAAATCCCAATAGGTTTGTTGGGTGGGACTGTAGCTCTGCAAGAAAGAGTCAAAACAGCCTTCTTGTGATTGCTTTTGGACTGCTACATGAGTGAAAAAGTCTAGGGTTTTTTTAAAAAAAAATATTAAACAGTTTTTAATAGTTTTTAACAGTTTTCCTCTTTGCAACATTTCCGCATCAGTATACATCCGCTATATATCCATTTTTCCCCTTACATCTATATATCTACCCTGTTTTCCCCCCCAATAAGACATCCCCTGATAATAAGCCCAATTGGGCTTTTGAGCACATGGCAATAAGGCCACACACTTATTTCAGGGTTCAAAAAAATATAAGACATATATTTTTGGGAAAACACGGTATATATGTGGTTCCATTATCCTTTATACATACTAGTATATTAATATACTAATTTATAAACATACATTTTGTGTCATATATATTTATACAGATTTATTACTAATTTCTAACTCCTAAGTCTTCTTTCTTTGATATTTTCTTAGCTTTTGCACCTATCCTCTAACCAGTTATACCATACATTACATACCAAATAATATTCCATTTCTCTATTATCTTTTATTTCTTTTGTTAGTCTATCCATATCAGCGTACTCTAGCACTTTTCTTATCACATTTTCCTCTGATGGTATAGTATTATTTTTCCAGTTTTGCACATACACAGTTCTGGCTGCAGTTATGACATGTAATATTAAGTATTGTATTTTTTATCATAATTTTCTGTAACTTTGCCTAGTAGGAATAATTCTGGTTTCAGTTCTATTTGTTGTTTGGTTATCTCAGGACCCAGATTGTTGGGGGCAATATGCTATTTAGTATACTGTTGATTGTTGTAAGCCACCCAGAGTCCTCGGAGAGTGGGCAGCATAGAAATATGATAAATAAATAAATAATTAATAAATCTCCTCAAGTCACTTTCTTATTCTTATGCAGTATTTTTTTTGCTACTGCACAAAAATGTTGACTTTTAGAAAAAGTCTAAGTTCTAACCACAGTCCACCCTTTTTTGACAGCAGCATCAAGGGAACTTGGACACCAACTCCTTTGCTGCTAACAATTGCAAAAATGTAAAAGGAGATACAAATACTAATATTTAGATGTTTAGACATTGAGGAAGTGCTAAACAGTGGTCAACTGCTGGTCAAGAGAATACCATCCTAGAACAATTTTTCAGTAAAAAATAGGACAGAATTCTACCTAAAGTTAATTTGGAAGCATTTTTGAGCCCAGGATAGACCAGCTTAGAATTCTTCTGGGGAACATCTATCAGGACAAACCACACTGAACCCAACAGCAATTCCCATAAATGCTGCATTCTAAACATCCCTTCTTTTGCCACTCTGATGCCTATATCAGGTGATATACAAGTGGCAGTGTAAGTATCAGAAGAATGAAATTGGAAAAAGGAGAGGTGATTGCCCTTATAAAACTGGCATGAATACATTGCTGTTTTATTCCAGAATCACATGTTGATAAGCTAGTTGGCTCGTTGCACATATCCTAATCTTTTAAAAACTTGGAGGCTTTCTTCCTGTGCTCAAATATTGCGGGATGGTCATATTGTTGAGTTTCTATTGCCATCTAGAGGCTACTAATAGTTCCAACATGCCTTTCTGAAGAGTAGAGCAACTTTTAGAAGAGTTTACATTGGTTATTACGTGGCCAATGAGAGGGGCAGCCTGAAAACTGAGCACAGCCACGTTACCTTAGAGAGCTTACTAATCTTAACAACACCCAGGGCACCTCTGAGACCTTCTTGGCTCATGTATTTCACTGAAACTTTAGTATTTCTCTTCATTTAACATGTTACAAATACAGGACTGCACAGATTGCAGGCTCATAGTAAAGAATAACAGGGAATGCTCTCCATGAACCCTGAATTTACTATTAAGAATACAGAATAATAGAGTTGGAAGGGACCTTGAAGGCCTTCTAGTCCAACCCCCTGCTCAAGCAGGAGATCCTATACCAATGATGGCTAAACTTTTTGCCGTCGTGTGCCAAAAGTTGGGGGAGTGGGGGGGGGATCACACACGCGTGTGCCACACCCATAATTCAATGTGCTCCATCCCCCTGCGCATGCCCACATGACCCCACCAAGCTCCCCTGCTTTTGGCATGTGATGGCACGGTGGGCCCGGTAGGCCCATTTTTTGCCCTCCCCAGGCTCCAAAGGCTTTCTTGGAGCCTAGGGAGGACAAAAACAGCCTTCCCCACGCCCCTGGGAGGCCCTCTGGAGGCCGGAAACAGGCTGTTTGCTGATTTCCGGTGGAAAACTAGAAAGCCTCTGGAGCCTGGGGAGAGCAAAAAACGGGCCTTTCCTCCCCTAGAGGCCCTCCAGAGGCTGGAAACAGCTTGTTTCCTAACTTCCGGTGGGCCTGGAAGATCCGAAAATCAGCTGGCTAGCATGCGCATGTGCGCCGGAGCTGAGCTAGGGCAACGCTCACATGCCCACCGGTATGGCTCGCCATCACGGTCCTATACCATTTCAGACAAGTGGCTGTCCAGTCTCTTCTTAAAAGCCTCCAGGGATGAAGCATCCACAACTTCCGAAGGTAAGAAGTGTCAGGACTACTACTTTGATCAAAGGAACAATTGAACAGTTTAATTATATATGGTCCTATGCTGCAAAGGGAAGATCAGCTTACAAAATTATTGAAGAATCCATGTATACTATAACACTGAAATATCTACAGGTATGTGATTGGTGCTTTCCTTGAGAGACCTGGAAATAAAATTTCCATCAAGAAACCTTCTCCAGATATTTTTATTTTCTGGATTTACAAAAATGGTCATTAAAAAAAGAGCTTTTTTGATGATGGCCTATCCTTTCCCGAAAGATATTTGCTAGCTATATATATATATTAGTTCTCCATGATTATTAAAAAGTATCTGCTAAACTGGTTCAGCCAACTCTTATTATTGGGGTTTTATTTTGCAAAGAATTTTTATTATGATTTTATTCTAAGGGATTTTTTTCCCATTCCACTTATAGATATATAAGAAATGCATTGGGAAATGTATTCTGTAACTTTGAGGCTGCAACCAGCAAGATCCTGTTTCTTTGTACAATTGATATAACTTCATTGCAACACACAGGAAAATAGCTCCCAATCTGTAAAATAAACATAAGAATCAAAGGCTCTGATCAAAAAGCAAGAACAACTGCCATCATTTTATAACTGTAAATACTCCAATTCATCTCACACTGGTTAGAAGTAATTGGTTGATTTGTTCAATCAGTTTTTAACACCAATCTCAGAAATACTCACCAGATCAATTAGTTCAGACATATTTAAGTCCTTCTTCCTGGTTCTGATTGACAAGCGATGCTTTTTCCTGAATAAAACCACAAAAGTTTGATTGTGAAGGGATTGCATTCATAATAACAGAGAAAATATACTTCAGACCTTATCATAAGAAGCTGTAATATACAGGTCAGAGCACTGGTCCAATTTGTTTCTTGAGCAAACAGTGAATCTTGGATTACTTACTTAAATTTACAATTTGAGGTAGGAATATTTTACAGTCCAACAAATGATTCAGGAACTGAAGTACAGACTTTCTCTATGCAGAGTCCCCCCTACTGCTGCATTTTTGTCTTATTCAGAATATCCAGCAACTAAATAAGGGGCTACTTACTGTACAAACTTAATCAATTGCATGATGCCCACAAAAAGAGTTCTGGAAAGTGTGCTAACAATGCTTAGCAAAACCAAGTGGCAGATACTTCATCTCAATGGCAATCCACTAAAGTGTCTTCATTGTATACACATGAATGAATGTTCAGGTTACTCTTCAGGCAGTCATGTTAAGACATTTAAAAGTTATAGTCCGGAGCAAAACTTCCCAATTTAGTGGTTTCTACATGTGCAAATTCCACAATTACCAGACAACATGGCCCATTAATCCAACACATCCAGAGAGAGAGAGAAAATTGTGTTAAGGCCTATTTTATCACAGATGCAACATCTTTTTACAATATCTTATACCACAATCCATTGGTCTTTAAGGTCACATGCTGTTTCTAATGTAGAATGTGGCCCAAAGAAGTGTGCTTCTTATTGGGCTAAACCCCACTTATTCGTGGGATACACATCAGAATGCACAAACTCTGTACAATAGTTTATTGGGGAAGATGATACAGTTCCTATTTCCACATCACCTGATTGAACAAGAAGATTCTAATTATGGTAAATTGCTGATTATAATTATTTACCATAATTAGAATCTTCTTGTTCAATTTACCAAGAACAGACTGCACAAATTATTATTAATGGGAGTTTAACTACTAATTTTTATATACAGAAAGGAACTAGACAAGGATGTCCGTTATCCCCATTGTTGTTTATCTTAACTTTAGAACTGTTGTTGAACTCTCTACGGGACTCTAACAACTTGAATGGAATAGTTGTAAGGCAAAAAGATTACAGAAGCAAAGCATTCGCAGATGATCTGGTTGTTACCCTAACACGACCTTTGGAATCAATCATTCAGATGAAAAACATAATAGAGGAATATGGTCTGGTTTCAGGTTTTAGTCTGAACCAGAAAAAGACCAAGATGATAGTTAAAAATATGTTGGAACCACAAAGGAGTGAACTGGAAAGGTTGGCAGGCTTTGAAATAGCTACAAAGGTGAAATATCTAGGAGTTCAGGTTGCAGCATCTAATATAAAACTTTTTCAAAATAATTATGAGGAATTGTGGCATAAGATTCAAAAGGACCTTGAAACTTGGAAGAAACTGCAACTATCTTTACTTGGCAGAATAGCAGTTATTAAGATGAACGTTCTACCTAGATTTCTGTTTTTATTTCAAATGATTCCGGTGCTTAAAAGTGATAAGACCTTGATGGAATGGCAAGCAGGTTTAAATAAATTTATTTGGAATGGGAAAAAACCAAGAGTTAAACTTAAAATTATGCAAGATGTTCGTGAAAGAGGTGGCCTCAAAGTTCCAAACCTATGTTTATACTACGAGGCAGCAGTGTTGACACAAGTGGGTGATTGGTTTGGTACAACGAAAATAGAAATTTTGAATATAGAAGGCCACGACTTGGAATTTGGTTGGCATGCATATTTATTCTATGAAGAGAAGTTGGATAGTGTATTCAACAGTCACATTTTGAGACATGCTTTGATGAGAGTCTGGAAGAAGCACCAGTTTTGATTGGATTACAAAATACCTTTGTGGTTGGATCTTGGGCAGATTATGCCAAATATAAAGTCACTCGGGGGGATTTTATACAAAGAGATGCTTTTTAATGATGGGGGCAGATGGAGTTTGAAACCTTTGAATATTCTGTTGGAAGAAGGGGTGAATTTAACTTGGTTGCAGTATCTTCAACTTCAAGCGAGATGGAGAGAAGATCAGAAAATTGGACTAATGTTACATGAAGAAGATTTGGTGACTCAGATAAAATGTAAAGGGCCGATGCATATTAAGCAAGTGTATAACTTATTGTTAGAAAGAGATTCAGAGGGTGAATTAGTTAAAGATTGTATGATAAAATGGGCACAAAATTTTGCAGAACCAGTAATGTTGGAAACATGGGAAAAGATTTGGGTCCAGAATGTTAAATTTACACAAGCGCAGAATCTGAGGGAAAATTTTTACAAGATGTTTTATAGATGGCATTTAGATCCCAAAAAACTATCATGTATGTATCCAAATGTTCAGCCTAAATGTTGGAGGTGTGATTGTTTGGATGCAACATATTTTCATATTTGGTGGACTTGCAGAAAATTGAAAGCATTTTGGATTAAACTTTGGTGGGTTATGCAGAACATTTTGAAGAAGAAGCTTGAGTTTTCTCCTCAGTTTTTTTTTGCTGGGGATAGTTAAGGATTGCTCTTCGACTGAAACGAGACTGATCTTATATATGATTACTGCAGCTAGTTTACTGATTGGTCAATACTGGAAAAAAGATAGTGTACCTACTATAGAGGAATGGATATTGAAGATGTCTAATTTTGCAGAAATGGCTAAGATTTCTGCATACCTAAAAGACAGGACCCATGAAGCCTTTGCTAAGGAGTGGAAGAAATGGGTAGAGTACATGCAGAATAAATATCAAAGTAAGAAGTTTCAACTAGCATTTGACTCATAACTATATCTATTAATTATTTTACTACATATTTGAATTTGAATTTATATCTTTATTAAGCTATATATTTATATTAATATTTAGATATATTATAAATGTTAAAAATAAGTTTATATATCTGATTAGCCTTATATTATCTAATTTTAAAAAGAAATTTATGATGTATTATTTGACTAAGATTGAATACTGGGAATTATATTTTATGTTAAATATTTATATGATATTTTACTTTAAAAACTAATGATGCTCAAAGTTAAAAAATTTTTTTTATATATTTGACATATTTGTAATATTTGTTAGATTGCCATGAGTTTTTATAAATGATTTATGGTTATATTATATATATTTGAATTAGGGGGGGTAAAAGATGTCAGAAGTTTAGATTAATATTTTTATTATTTAAGGTTAAATTTGTTATATTTTTAGCTGGATCTCACCTAGATTCTTTTTTTGTTGTTTGAAGATGATTGACATATATGATTGGTTAATAATGGAAGTCAGGGGGGAAGGGGGAGGGTTAGGGGGGCAAAGGGAGGGGGTGGTAGCAGGGTGGGGGGAGTGGGGGGGGGCAAGGGGTATTAAAATTGTATTGTAAAACTTTTTCAATTAAAAAAAAAAGAAGATTCTAATTATGGAGCTATTAGAAAACATGGTCCAAAATGCAGTGTCTCGAGGATAGGGTTATCCAGCAGTTGTTCCATATTTATTTTAGCTAACAATTAAGGACATATTTTTTTCCAGTCAGACCATTATTGAGATAATAATGCAACAAAAATTTTTGAATGCAACATTTGTTGCATTACAGCAATTATAATTCGCATTACAGCATATAATTTGACAAATGTTACATTAAAATATTCTGTTGCATTATTGTTTTGCAACAATTGACATGTGTATTTGCTTTTTGTTTTTTTCTGGATGTTTCAACTGATTTGCTGTTATGCTGCACTCTTATTTCTTGGAATTCAACTCCTGGGTTCTTTTTAGAGGAATGGTACAATATTATTAATAAGATATACAAATACTTGTTACAAGAGGGAGAGTCCTCAAGTTTATAATTTGGGGTAAGCAGAGAACACAGAACTAATTATCTGACTGAGTCAAAATTAGTTTCACTCATGATATCAATATCTGAATGGGTCAAAAGAGTGATTATGCCTGCCTGTTTCATGCTTTTAGGTTGAATGAATGTGTGGTCAAAAAAAATTAAAAAACAAAAGCAAGTTAAAAAGCAGATAACCTACCCATTATCTCAGTAATGTACATCCTCTGCCTGCCAATTGTCTCTTTCTCCCTTCCCCATGTCATCCCAAGACAGTCACATACCTTTTAAAGGGAAAACAGAGAAGCAGAAGGAGGATCATGAGTACGATGGGAGCAACAGATCCTAAATTTCCAATGAGTTGGGAAGATGGGATTTTGAAGAATGATGTGAGCTCCATGTTCTCTGTCAGATGAGCAGCCATAAATCCACAGAGGGAAGTGAAACTGAAAGAAAGAAAAGCAATAAAACAGACAAAAGGATTTGTATGGGAGTATGTGTGTGACATACATGGTGAATTTTACAATAAAAAATGAAATTCATAGAAATCTGCTATTGTATATTTGCAGAACTTCTTCTCAAAGTAAGGACCACAAATTAAGACCTTCCCCATTGCAGTTTTCAGGAGGCCCATGTCTCCATGGTAGAAGACATCATTTGCACACAGAAAAGGTATGATTCGGCTCCTGTCACCTGTATGAAAAAGGACTTGATAACAGTCACTGCTACAGATAAGCCCAAGAGCTTTCTGCCAACCAGGGTAGACGCTCCTGGGCTCAACAGAGAAAAAACCTGAGATAGACCTCAATTTATGACCACAATTGAGCCCATTTCTGTTGCTAAGTAAGACATTTGTTAAGGGAATTTTGCCCCATTTTACAAGCTTTTTTGCCACAGTTGTTAAGTGAATCACTGCAGCTGTTAAGTTAGTAACACGGCTGTTAGGTGAATCTGGCTTCCCCATTTGACTTAGCTTGTCAGGAGGTCGCAGAAGATGATCATGTGACTTCAGGACACTGCAATGGTCGTGAATCAGTTGCCAAGCATCTGAATTCTGGTCACGTGACCAGAGGGATGCTGCAACATTCATTAAGTGTGAAAAACAGTCATAACTTACTTTTTACAGTGTTGCTGTAACTTTGAACGGTCACTAAATGAACTGTTGTAAGTCAAGGACTACCTGTAAAGCATCTTTCTCCAATTCAATTCTAACTCCAAAAGTTCTGATGGGCTCCATTCATTCTCTTGCCCACTGATAATTTATTTTCTCTGTATCCCCTATTCATTTATTTCCTACCCTGGATTTAAAAGTACTATTATTTCTTCTTTTCTATGATGATATTATTCTAGCTGTGATTTGAATGAATGCTGGTAACTGCAGTACAGTGATGAGATACTGTTATTTAACAAAGCATTAATGCTCATTTATATATAACAGGGAGAAAACCCACATCTCCTAAAGATCTCCCCAGAAGGTAAATATGGAATTACATAAGAGCAATGTTTTATTGGGGTCCACCAGCAAAACTTCATTCCAAGCAAATCAGGGGTGCTTGAGAACGTATGTGACTGCAGAGATTTTACAGCAATCTGGAGAAATGTTTGTGTGTGTGCCCATCCACTTAAAAAGAAAAAGAAAGGCATGGACCCGATGAAAGAATGAGGCTTTTCCAGTCTCACAGTCAGGAATTAGTAACAGGATCCTACAGTTTCAAACCTGAGATCAGGTTGAAAAAGACCCAGGAGACAATGCTAGGGGGTGATCTTTGAGTCTCACCACTGGTCCAGGGGTACTATTCAGCAGGTTCTGACAGGTTCTGGAGAACTGGTAGCGGACATTTTGAGTAGTTTGGAGAAACGGCAAATACCACTTCTGGGTGGCCCCAGAGTGAGGTGGGAATGGGGATTTTGCAGTATCCTTCCCTTAGAGTGGTGTGGGAATGGAGATTTTGCAATATCCTTCCCCCAGGAGTGGGGAGGGAATGGGGACTTTGCAGTATCCTTCCCCTGGAGTGTGGTGGGAATGGAGATTTTGCAGTATCCTTCCCCTGCCACGCCCACCAAGCCACACCACGCCCACCAAGCCATGCCCACAGAACTGGTAGTAAAAAAAAATTGAATTCCACCATTGCACCGGTCTGTTAAAATATAGTGGCATATTCTCCCAAGAAAGAGATTAAACACTCTATTAGCTAGCTGTCTGTTCATTTTAATTTAAAAATGACAGACAATTAAGGAAATTAGTACTGGAGGTATAATAAAAACAAGGCAGCACAGATGTAATACATTAGGGCAAGCAGCATTCCTGGGGGATTGGCATTGCTTTAAAAAGCTCCTCTTTAAAAAAAAAAGGGGGGGGGGAGGCACTGTTTGTCCAAATGTTCCATGCCAGAATGCAGTACAATACTGAGAGACCACCAAGAAGAAGCTGCTGGAGTCATCCTAATGGCATGTGTTGTAAATGACAAACAGGACAATCCAGTTTGGGTGAGCCAGAGGGAGCAATGCAGGAATCCCAGCAGGACAGACTTGATTTAATTGTCCCTCCCAGTTGTGGCTTGCTGAGCAGCAAGTTGAGAAGGAAGGAAAGTGCAAGGAAGAGAAGGAACTTTTTATTGGCATTCGGTGCAAATTAATCAGTCAATTAGATTTATAGATGGCTATAGCTCAGCGGAAAAACAAATACTTCAGAAGAGAATGGCTCATATTGTACCTTGTTTATCTCTAAGTAAAGTTAGAAAGCTGCTACTAATCAGTGCTGAAAATCTGGAGTCAAATGATCCACTAGAATGACTGGCTTTCTATGCCATAGCACCTATTAGAAAAGTAGGTATCCTCTGTGTTACTAATGAGAAAGCTTAACGTTAAAAAAAAGATCCCTTTTGTTTCAGAAAACAATTTTGTTTTAATCCCTGACATACCTGCACCCGAGAGTGACAGCAGTTGTTGGCTCACCCCTTTCTCAGCAATCTGGGATGAAAAAAAAAGAAACCGATATTTCCACTCAGACAGATGACAAGGTAGATCAAAGGAACAGCAAAATGTAATGTGAGCAGGATGGAATTGGAAATCCCATGACTGAACTTGTGTACTGAGATATCAAATCTGCAGCACCCTACATGCTCTCAAAATCTCTCTCCTGCTTCACAAACATAAGGTCAGTAAAAGGAAGTGGAATCAGGTCTATGGAGCTAAAGGCTGCTAGAAGTTAAGATTGCAAGAACGGGAGGGGTTTTAGAAGTTATCTAGTCAAATCCCCTGCTTGTGCAGGATCCACTGGTGTATTTCTTATAGATTATCATCTAGTCCAGGGGTATCAAACTGATGATCCACGGGCCAGATGCGTCATGCGCAGGCCACCCCAGCTCTGCGAATGGGAAATATTGAGTGAGAATTCATACTTCATGTGACAGCATATTCCAATTCCTTCAGATATTTTGCCTGAACCTCCTTCCTTCTAATTTTAACACAATGGCTCTATTGCCTTCTGGAGCAATAGAGTGTACAAGTTTAGTGTTTAGTGACTGCCTTATTTAGCAACCATTCACAGTTTTGACTGTTAAGAACTAACTTTGTGATCAATACTTGCATTTATGACTTTAGCAGGTCTACAAAGCAAAGGAAAGCTGAAAAGAGACTTAAACCACAGTTGTGGTTTACTTAGTGAGTGCTTTCCTTAATGACTGAATTACTGATCTCAGTTGTGGTTGCTAAGTTGTTTTTGCTACTCTCTGCAATCTTAAGGCAATAAGGCAAGCCCCTTATCTTCCAACTACTTCTGTAGTAAGGTTCGGCTATTTCACATAGCACAGTGAGATGGGTCATCTATGGCAGCCGTGTCAAACTCGATTTCATTGAGGACTGCATCAGGGTTGTGTTTGACCTTGGGGGGTTGAGTTGGATGTGGCCAGAGTGGGCATGGCCAACATGACATCATGTTGGGGGTGCCTGTGGCGGCCCGAGCACTCTGCCAGTGAAAACGGGCTCCTCAGCTCTGTTTTCAGCTGTGACAGCCTCCTGTAACCCTTTGCCAGTGAAAACAGAGCTCAGTAGAGCCACATATGGCCCTCACAAGCTCCATTTTCACTGGCAGAGGCACCATAGGCTGGTCCTTCGCAGTTTCCAGGGTAGCTCCAAAGGCCAGATCTAAGCATCCCCGTGGGCCAGATCTGGGCCCCAGGCCCTGAGTTTGACACCCCTGATCTATGGCATCTTTACCGGTCCTAGGAAATCCAATGTTTCCTAAATAGGTTTAGAAGGAAAGACCAATTCTTTATGAAAGATAAATCTGGCAGTTTTATTTTATTTAGTAATTAAATCCGAATGCTGCCCAATTCCCTATGACTCTGGATAGCTCATAACTGAAACAAGGCAAATATAATGACCAATTTAAAATAATATTAATAGTGTAACAAATAGGAGATGGCAAGACTGACAACCAACTGGAGAAGAACAAAGCAAATGGTCTTCATTTTCCTTTGGCAAAAATCCCAGTGAAGAAGCTAAGACTTTAAGGCACATTAAACAACAGCAGAGAAGGATGATTCAGATCTTGGAGGAAACCTCCTTCTAGAGGGCAGGTGTTGCTACAGGAGAAGGTATTGACAGATGATATATACATATTCTTTTATGTACACAGAGAGCATATGCACCAAGACAAATTTCTTGTGTGTCCAATCACACTTGACCAATAAAAAGTTCTATTCCATTCTATTCTAATTGAAAGAAAATACAATGAAGACAGGGAGTCCTTCAAGAAACAAGTCCTTTTATCTTCTATATATTTATACTTGCAATATTTCTTTACTGACCAGAGGGCATATACATTCAGGTTTCAATAGCCTCTCATTTCCTGGTTTTGTCAATGTTGAACCAACCTGAGACTCAGCCCTTAAATCAAACACTGAACTGTTGTTTCTGAAAAGCAACTTTAGTAATACACAACTGGTAGGTTTACCCTTTGATTAATATATCTGAATTTGCTTTCTTGAAAGTCAACTTACATGATGAATCTTAATCTTAATAGTATAGATTGTTAGTAGTAATCATAAAATTATTTGAAGATGCACATTAAATGTTTTAGAGGTACACTTTAAATCAGGGCTCTCCAACCAGCTTGCTGGCTGAGGAATTCTGGGAATTGAAATCTGCAAGTCTTAAAGTTGCCAAGGTTGGAGATGCCTGCTTTAAATGGATAAGAAATGCAGTCAAATATGTATTCAAATTAGAATGAAAAATAATAAATGGCTATTGAGTTTAAAATGGATAGCCAAAAGACACAACCTAGCAAGTTAATCATTTAAAATAATTCAGATGATTTCTTTATATATTGAGTTATAATTTTAAAAAGTGGAATTTAATCAGTTTCCCTCCTAGAACCTCAGTTTATGCTGAAAGATACAGTTTACAAATGTAGAGTGCCATATTATTTTGACTTACTAGACAGAAAAATCCATTGGTAGAGCTGTGGTGGTGCAGTGATTAGAATGCAGTATTGCAGGTTATTTCTGCCAACTGCCAGGAGTTTGATCCTGACTGGCTCAAGGTTGATTCAGTCTTCTATCCTTCCAAGGTCAGTAAAATGAGGACCCAGATTGTTGGGGGTAATATTCTGACTCTGTAAACCACTTAGAAAGTGCTGTAAAGCACTGTGAAGTGGTATATAAATCTAATAGCTATTGCTATTAATAAATCAAATACAACTTATTCTATAGTATGAAAACAGAAAGTAAGAATTATCTATGAACAAGCCCATCCTTGACACCAGGCTTTATTTTTAAGAAAAGTGCACTGAATTGAACCTTATTGCAACTATTGAGTTGTATATTCCTATTCTTGCTCTCAGAAGAACAACATTTCAATACTTTACACCCCTTTCAGAGTAATGATTAAAGCATCAATCCCATTTCCCCTTTTGCCCTGCCAGTAATTCATCCAACAGGTACATAGTCTACAAATGCCATTTGCTAACTTTATCACTATGTAAACATCCTCTGGCTCTCTCACATAAAATATCTTTATCATATAAATGTAAATGAAAAAATGTGATAGTATGCATCATCACATAATTAGGCAGAAGTTCAACAAGAAGTCTATCCCTCTAAACAATTGAACTTGTTACTGGTACTATCCAGATAGGAACTCTGCTAAACCTGGACAGTCTTGACACTAGAAACACAATAAGTTAGAACTCCAACATTGGGGGAGGGGGGAAATCCCATCATTCATACATTCATCTTTCCTTCTACTTCCCAACTGAACACCAAAATGGAACCATGAATACAGAAAGGAAGGGACCTTAAGATGCTTATGAAATTCCCTGGGTATGCGGAAATATAAACCAACTAATCAATGAAATCTACCCTTACAGAAGCTCATGGAGGGATGCTAGGAGAGGCAGAAGAAACAGGAAACCATGATGACCAGCTTGGTTTATGCTGTCAAGGCCTCTTTATTGAGGAGGCTGTCCAGGGTGTTTTTGATATTTCCCCATGAAATAACTCGATATGGTTTTACATCTAAGCACGCTAAAACTCAAAGAAGGGCTGAGCCAAAGTGCTAGCTTTTTAGGTTCTGGTTTTTCAAACCAAGATGTAACTATCCAACCTTTAATATTTTACCATTAAACTTTCTCGGTTATTGTTAACTTACATGAGTCCATAGGGCAATATAAAATTGGCAATCTTTTTTAATTGGCTCTATTCTAATATATTTAAATAGCAATGATGCATTAGTATTTTCAAGGAGAATCTCCCTACCTTCCTACATAGCAAAGATATGTAAGGCAGACCTGAAGACAGATGAGCAAGGCCATCTATTCTAGAATACACAGTGACCCTTAGATGAATTGGTGAAATTTGAAAGAATTTCAGAATGGATATTCAGAAAAAGATTCCAACAGTTTAAGATAACTCTTAAAACAAAAATGCAGAAGTTATTGTCTCAGTATTCCACTCCTTAAGGTGGGAATGATACAATCCTCTTAATTTCTGGAAGAACAGATGAGTCAACAGTTGAACAATAGTGTAAGAAATGTCAGCCTTTCCGTACCCATCCCTATCTCTAAGATGGGACTATTTTTCAACTGACATTCCCTTTCCAGAATTGCATGGAACTTATCAAGTTTCCCACTTCACTGTCAATCTTGAAGGAGTTCTTGTGGCTAATACATTAGTTTAGCAGAATGTCGGTGCAGCTATATGTATTGGTGGCAGCTTCTTTAATTGGTTTGATGACATGAACCAGGGGTGGAAATGCAGCCAAAAAAGCCACTCGCTACATTCATTGTAGTGTTCCATGCTAACCTTTGGACAACAGCAGAGCCTAGCCCTATTCCTAAATCATAATAAACACAGGCTATGGGGACATGTATATCAACACCTCTTCCTCCCAACCTAACAATTTGGGAAAGCCCATGAAGTAGCTGTTTGAAGGAACCCTTCAAAG
Source organism: Masticophis lateralis (assembly GCA_030761175.1). Lineage (NCBI taxonomy): Eukaryota > Metazoa > Chordata > Lepidosauria > Squamata > Colubridae > Masticophis > Masticophis lateralis. Next base: position 28,380,795 of record JAUDYJ010000001.1, read on the forward strand.
ATTCCCTAAGCAGCATGGGAATTCTGGGAATATCTGGTCCCTATGTATCTGGGATGGGATTATGTTGAGTTACAGAATATTTAACTTAATTTAGATTAAACCTGCAGGAAAGTAAGAAACTCAGGCTGCTATCCATTGCTCTACACCGGCAAGTAATTTTTTGATTAACTACATTTTTATTATTTGTAAATCACTGCACTACATTTACACTTCATTATTAGCTCAACTCATGGAGCTTTCATCAGTTGTGACAGTTATCCAAGATTCAGACACATTCTCCACACGTTTTTGGCTAAGAAAATTATGGGACAAATTAACCCATCTGTAAAATGAGGGGGAAAGTATATTTTATGACCCTTCCATATTGTGATTTTTGTTAGGCATGAAAATCCCTCCTCCAAAACATGTTATTAGCTAGTTTTTAAAAAAATAATAAGAGTTTAACGTACTGCAATTTGGTGTTTTCTGAAATGAACTACAACCCCACCATACTTTGGCAGATTGGAAAATTAATTTAGGCAGAAAAACACTACTAGTTGACTAATAGCAATAGGCCAAGATAATGTTTTGTTCTCATGAAATTAATCCATGATAAATTAAACCATTGATTACTCCAAGTATGCACAATCTGAAATGTAAACCAACTACACAGGCCAGGTTCATACAAATACTAGTGAAATTCTGATTAGTTGGCTAGGTTGCAAACAGCATCTCATGAACCTATCCAACCCTACCATATTTTCACACCCTGGCAGCATATTTACTAATATCTATTATGTATCCCGTGAGTCCCTTGGACTGCAAGGCAATCAAACCAGTCAGTCCTAGAGGAGATCAACCCTGACTGCTCTTTAGAAGGCCAGATCCTGAAGATGAAACTCAAATACTTTGGCCACCTAATGAGAAGGAAGGACTCACTGGAGAAAAGCCTAATGCTGGGAACGATTGAGGGCAAAAGAAGAAGGGGACGGCAGAGAATGAGGTGGCTGGATGGAGTCACTTGAAGCAGTAGGCATGAGCTTAAATGGACTCCAGGGGATGGTAGAGGACAGGAAGGCCTGGAGGAACGTTGTCCATGGGGTCGCAATGAGTCGGACACCACTTCACAACTAACAACGATTATGAATATCTGTGGAAGGCTATCACCTGCCTCTACCCACAGTTGGTAGCTGCAAGAAACAGAATGTTGGACTTTATGAACGCCCCATTTGATCCAAAATAAAAGGTAAAATTGGGCAATATATTTATTGCCAAATATCAAGAATGCATCTGACTTATAATTCACCAGGACCACTCAGGGATGGGAGTGGAGGTATGTTATAACTGCTATAACATACATATTATGAAGGAAACAATAGAAGGGCAAAGCAGGTTAGTTTAAATAAATACTTATTTCCTGCTTGTGCCTACATCTTCATCTCCTCCTTAAACCATGATTGAGACAGGCTTAAGTCATTCTTTGCTGTAGTCTTTTTCTCTTTATTCGAATAATACCTAAGGGCCAACTCAAAGTGCACAAAGTTAGTTGAATTTTACCACTGATTTCCTTGGAGAGAAATCAAGCCACAGGTAGTGGCTGGAAAAAGAGGCAGGATAGATGTCAACAACCAGGATAGCAACATCTGTTCTACTGTACTTTGATTTTCTGCAGACTCAGAATAATTGAATTTTAAACCGAGTATTTTAAAAAGTCCCACAGTTATTTCAGCCATCCCTGTCTCTTGGAGGACAGAACTGAAATATTTTTGTCAAATCTGAACTACCTCCTTAACTTTTGTCTCCAAGTGAGGACTCTTAACTTTTTGCCAGTGTTGAAAATGGCTCAAACCCCACTTCTGGAAGTGGAATGGAAGGGAGAAATTGTTTTCTGTTTTCGCTTCAGGCAACAATACCTCCTGGGCTCACTGGAGATCATTCTCATCCAGACAGAACCTGCAGGATGGTCTTTCCTAAGTTAGCCACTTTTTGATTCCCCACAGCTCTCAGCTGGTACCAAAGCTGTAGTAGACCATGAGGGAGCTTTCTCTTCAACACAGCTGTTCCCCCAGGTTAGTAACCTGACAACCCTCAGCAGGTTCCTGTAGTAGACAGAGCTTTCTCTCCAACACAGCAGTTCCCCCAAGTTAATAACGTCACAACCCTCAGCGTGTTCGGAAGCTGACTGAGATACCTAGAGCAGGGGTCTCCAACTTTGGCAACTTTAAGCCTGGAGGACTTCAACTCCCAGCCAGCTTTGGGGAATTCTGGGGGTTGAAGTCCACCAGGCTTAAAGTTGCCAAAGTTGGAGACCCTTGACTTAGAGAGCAACCTGGTTAGGGAAAGCTGACTTGGAGAAGCCAGGGCTATTAATGAAAGACGTTCATTCATCTCCCTTAGAAGCTGCAGGTAGCGGAAGAAATCGCAACACTCACCACGAGAGAGGCGGCAATGGATCCTCCGGGCTCCCCGAACTTCTTATTTTGCTAGGGGGGGCGGGGAATGCTTCCTTCCAAGGACCAGGTCTGCAATTTGCTCCCTACAGCAACCAGGGAGATGGCTACGGTAAAACGGCGGGCAGCAGGCTCACTCTTCTTAAAGGCAAGGCGGCAGTTACTTCCTGGTTACTTAAGACTTCTACCTCAGAAAAGCTCCGAGGATCCACCTGTCGGTCTCCAGACAGGTATGAAAGAGCAACGGGTAAAAGTTTCCGGCCCGGCATTGTAGGCCGCTCTCGTGTGAAAAGCGCGGGGAGAGGGAGAGGCTACTTAAACGATCTTGCGCGGAAGAAATTTGCACCTTAAAAATCCCGGCCATTCGGGCAGGCAGCCGCGTGAAAGGGCATTGGGGCGCCGCGGCGAATCGCGCGCCTTTGACGAAGTCCCGGGGGACGCCGGCGAGTTCCTCGCCTTGGCCTTTTAACAGCCGACCGAGCGGGCAGATTTGGGACCTAGGTGCTGCCCTTTGCATTGCGCTTTCAGTTTTCCGCCCTGGTTTCCCCTCTCCCCCTCCCAAGGTTCAGCCCTGGTGATTGGGAAGGCGTGAGAACGGCAGGCTTAGTTTCATTTCATCTGTGAGTCAGCTAAAGTTCAAAAAAATGTTTTCTCTCCTGCCGTCGAATCACCCCTGGAATTCAGCCACAGACGGGCGAAGAAGCAAGTTATTTGCCTAGAGAATTAGTTAGTTAGTTAATTGACTAATTAATTGATTAATTCATGGAAATGCCCAGCTGACGTTTGTTCATCAGGTGAAGTCAAATTGATGGGGAGAAGAACTAAATTTAAAGCACTAAATATTATTTATTGGGCTGTGTTTAAATCTGTCCAGTAGTAGCCTATATGTATTTTCTCTCCCACTGTCACTTTTTCCTCCCCTTTTGGACAAGGCTTCTATATTAATATTAGTTTTTGGGTTTGTCAAAAAAAAAAACCTGTCTTGGAAAACTAACTGTTATTTTGTGTCAAAAGACAGGAGAAATATCAGGCAGAAATGTAACATCTGTCTGCAAATAGACAGCCGTCATTCTTTCACAAAGAACAAAAAGAAGAGAAAATAGTGATTTTGATGCTTTTACACTACACACACACAGAGGTAAAAAAACCCGAAGTGGCAGGGGATAGCAGATACAAGAAAATGGAACACGGAGTAAAAAAGAGATCCTTCTTCATTTGTAGTTAATGTCTATAAAATGCAGTGCTTTAGTTCTTACTGAAAATGATTTAAATAATTTCACTGATCCCCCCCCCCCCCAAGATTTAAATGCACTGGAGCAAATAAAGTTAGCTATGTTGTGAAATAAAGATGAACATTTGGGGGGGGGGAATTAAACAGCAGATCACTAAACTGATGCTGCATCTGTTTCCAGTTATGTATGCTACCCATATTTCTTGAAGAAAGGAGGGAATGCAAATTTTTACTTATATTTTTATTTATTATTATAATTTTTGTAACAGTCCTAATATAGAAAGTACATGTTGGTTCACAGGATACATAGAAGTTATTAAAGCATTTGTGATTAGTTTGAAGTTATAAACTTACGACATATAATAAATTTCCCAAAGCAGTTCCTCTAGCTTCCACTCGCCTCCCATCCTCAAAATAGCTTTCCCAGGAAAATCAAGACAGCTGGGCAGATTCTACTGGGAAACTGAATCCTGAAGAACTTGATTTGTTAAGACCAGCACTTTAAATTTACTTAGCAGCTTACTCATAACAACAACCAAAGTTTATTGTATTTCTATACTAGTACAATTATACAGAGGTTTGTGGAATAATATAATTAAGTAAAATGGTAATAACACCATTTTAAGTACCTTTCATATTCAAACTTTTTTTGTGCATGCTTTGAATCAGTGTTGACACCTGGCAACAGCATGTTCCTACAGTTTATTGGCAAGATTTCTGAAATGGTTTGCCATTGTCTTGTTTCCTAGGGCTAAGAATGAATGACTGGCCTGAGATCCAGCTGGCTCCATGCCTAAGGTGGGACTAGAAATTGCAGTCTAACCTGGCACCTTAACCACTATACCAAACTGGCTCTCTATTCAAACTTTACATGTTGATAGTTTTATAGATTCAGTAGTTCAATGAATCATGGAAATCAAATCGTTATACACACACACACACACACACACACTTATATTTTCTTACTTTTTGTAGGTTTTATGTGTGTTTTTCTTTAAACCAGTTTTTTCCTACATAACCAAGATGTTTCTGCAAACCCTGATTGAGTGAAATCACATTCACTCACTGTGAATTCACTCACGTTCGCTTACTGATGATGGCTAATGAGCCAGAAATAGCTACATAAGTCTCCAAGTCTCCAAATGGGCAAGCACAAAATCTGCTGGCTGCCAGAATGAAAAGAAAAAAAAAAACTCCAGAAAGTAGTGAGTGTGATTTCATTCAACCAGGGTTTGCAGAAACATCTTGGTTACGTAGGAAAAAACCGGCTTAAAGAAAAAAAAACACACACACACATTTGTATGTATATATATAAATTTCATATTAATGAGTCATAAAATTAATAGATAAGAAACATCATACAAGGATGGGGAAACTGGTCCTCTAGAGCAGGGGTCTCCAACCTTGGCAACTTTAAGCCTAGCAGACTTCAACTCCCAGATTTCAACTTTAAGCCTAGCAGCTGGCTGGGGAGCTCTAGGAGTTGAAGTCTGTCAGGCTTAAAGTTGCCAAGGTTGGAGACCCCTGCTCTAGAAGATACTTAACTGATACAGCATTCATCAATGACAGGCTGCAGAGAACTGCAGAGAACATCTGGAGAGCCATAGATTCTCCCCCTCTGTTGTTGGATAACGTCGGTCGAACCCTTTTTTTTTGGTTTTTGCATTGCGTAATATTTACAGCCGCCAATGCAAATGATAACTAAACAAACAGTAAGCAGTTTCGTGTACTTTATAACAAGGCAAAAGAACTATCATGCATTTAACTTTATTTATTAGATTAATGTGTAGTCACCACACCCATGATACTGTGAGCCAAGCAAGACTGGAATAAGAAATACCCAGGTGCATCCTGGAATAAGTGAATGCTTGGCAAGAGAGAAAAGCAGGGTTTCTTTCTCCCTTTGAGACTTTTCTACAAGACTTGGCCCTTCTGCCCAACAGCTATCGATCTTCCTTGCAACAAAGCATCATTCTGACATGTGGTAATCCTGTCAATCATTTCCTGGAGTGTTCAGGAGCAGCCAATAGTAAAGTTAAAACAAAAGATTTTAAATCCAAATTAAGTGAAGGTCTGAAACCATAACAACCAGCTAGGTACCTTGAACAATTTATGGTCACAGATACCACAAAAGTTTTACACTGGAAGTATTGACTTTGAATTGAAATGCTTATGGACAGATAAGGAAATGAAGAAGCAAAATAGATAAATCAGATAGCAATGTTTGAATGCTTAATTGTTTAAATGGTTCAAAGTTTAAGTGAGCTTTAAATAAAAACAAGTGCTTATGGTATAATAAAGATAGAATATTAAAAATAAAAGATAATTAAAATAGAAGTGGGAAGTTAAGGTGACTAAAAGTGATACCTTTATAAAAGCATAATTTGATGTAACATGTTTTAGTTTTAATTTGATAACAAAGTGGTGGATGATAATTATGATTAACTGTTAATGGTTATAGATGATATAATAAGGTACACAGATGGAAGTAATAACTGAGATTGAATTTAACACATGTTGGAAATTATTAATATTAAGAAATAGATGGGGATACACCCTGGAGGAGTATAGTTGGAAACAGTGGATTAATAGACAACATATTAAAGAAGAAAATTTTAAAATAATTTAGCAGAATAGTAGTTGGAGTTATGGAGGAGAATATGCTGAAAACTAAGCCAAAATAATGTAATGTTGGAAATCAGTCAAATAATAGGTGGAGATACGGAGGAGAATGCTGATAATCAGCCAAAATAAAGCATGGAAATCAGCCGAATAATAGTTGGAGTTATGGAGGAGAATATGCTGAAAACTCAGCCAAAATATGTTCTACTGGAAATTAGCCAAATAATAGGTAGAGTGATGGAGAGAATAATTATTAATAAGGAGTGAAAAAAGAAAATGTTGGGTGATAATTAAAATGAAATGAAAAATTTTGAGATGTCTGTAAAAGTTTAAGATTAAAAGATTGGATGAATTGGATCTAGAAAATGAGAAAAATAGAAATTTTGATTAATAAATTTATTTCAATTTTTGAAATAAAAATTGAGTTGTATACATTTGGAAATTAAGATTTGTGGTGATAAAATTGTAAGGTAAATATATAGACTAACAGATTAGACTGTTTTTGTGTTCAATGTTGATGTTAAAAGGAGCAATGAGAAAAATTTAGACAGAGCGGTATTGAATTTTGATTTATAATTGAATTTATAATTGAAAATAAAAATGAGCTTTGTTTTAGTAGGAAACTAAGATGTATGATGAGATAATAGAAAGACTTAAATTAAGATGTTGGAATTTATATTAAAAATATTTGTCTTCATTTGTTAAACTAGTATATCCATTTGTGATTGGACCAAAACTTAGTTCTTGGGAATTTTTTTTCTTTTATGTTTGAAAAAATAAAAAAAATTACAAAAAAAAAACATTTAAGAGCATGCCAGGTACAGCTTTTGCTAGGATGGGAAAGAAAGTCCAACGTTCCATATATCTCCCATATCTGAGCTACAAAATACTGGGATGACCGCAGAAGGCAGCAAAGAGATATGGAACTAATAGATACCTAGATTTCTGTAACCCTGATATGGTAACCCAGTCCCACCAATAGGAAGAATAAAAATAGGCAGAATAAAACATATTTTAAAGTTACTAATTCTCACGTCCTTTATGGCCTTACACTATGTAGCTAGAATATATCAGGCATTGTCCTACCAAAACTGAAACTGTCCATCCAGTCCAGTCATTTAGAGATCTGTTAAAAGCTACCCCAGTTGTAAGATATATGGGGTGTTGTAGGGAGCCATGGAAATTACCTTGGAGAAACCATCCAAAAGACACTAAGACAACAAGTGCAAAAGAGAGGAGGGAAAATATTAAAAAGAGACTTAGATTGGTTTCCCTTCAAATTCCTAGGGAAAAAAGAAGAAAAGGGTAGAAACAGGCAGATTTTCAAAATTATGTTAATAGTTTACCTCAATAACATATTATCCTCGTCTTCCTGTGGAACTTGTTACCTGATCTAATCTATTTCAGATGTAAATATGACTTTCCTGTGGTGGTAGTGGTTCTAGTTTGTCAAATATTATCCCACTATGTGGCCCCTACTCACCTTGTTTTGTAAGCAAGTGAAAACTGATTGTGGGCACCATTGCAGCCTACAACTGGATATTTTAAGAACAGATAATTTAGCGGTGTTGATTATTTTCTAAAAATACATATTGATAAAGGAGAATATTTGTAGCTCAGGGTTGAAATGAGGGGTGCTTGGTGCTCTCTGAACCAAGCTGTGAGAGCACAAGGACCCCTCAAAAATACATATTTCTTATTTCTGTTCATCATTCAGATCCATTAGGATTGAGACAGAACAATTTTGTTAAATAAGAGGTATGTGAAACAATTTTTCATAAATATAAGCTTGTATGGGTAAGAAAGACGGATACCAACACACACAGAGTGCAAACTTCAGGATAATCCATTTAGTTCTCTAGCTGCATGGTCAGAAATTCACAGTATAATTAAAATAAAAGTGTACCTTTCCAACCCAGTATATACTAGAAAAATATAAGATGCCTAGTTATCCCGTTGCACAAGTAGAAGACAAATGCTTTCATCCTTTAATTATACATTATTCCTGTAGCTTTGCTACTATTTCCCCCAAATAGTTATGTAGCCAAAGCTTCAAGATCCATAATAATAGAAAGGAAGAATTATTTTAAATATTATGTAGATTAAATCTCAATGTGTTGAAAAACAAAAACAGTTCCTTTGGGTAGGATAACTATCAAGAAGGAAAAAAGGGAGCTTATTAAATTGGGCTTCTATTCCTTATTTTCACAGAATTACTGAAAATGTGATTAATAACATTATAGGATAGGATGAAATAATTTTTATTATGTCAGCTGATCACACAGTGATTACTAAATCATTACTGTTTAGAAGGGGCGTTGTAGAATTCCTGAAAGGCATCCTATATCCATTAAAATTGTGTAGAAAATTCCTCTGTAGGCCTGTCACTTGTTTTCAGAATGACATATCTAGAAGCTTCATTATCCAATTATCCATGCCATCTAAAATTTAGGATTTGTAAGTCTATAATATTAGTAATTTAGCAACAATGACAATTTATTAAATCATACTGCACACATCCTATTCAGAATTCCTTCTGGGAACTATGGATGATGCCAAAAATAGATACAATTTAGCTAATATCACGCATAGTAGCAGCAACTTATTTCAATGCCTTATTTCTGCAATTTAAGAGGCCGCCAAAGTAGGTGTAGCTATTTTTTCTAGTCCAGATTGGACTAGAAAAGACTGCATATAGAATTCTCCGTCAAGGAATGTACAATCATGTTCACATTTCCTATGTTGAATGGCCTGATGGCAATGACTTACGAAGAGACTTACAATGACTTACTAAGGTTTGAATTTTGCTTGTTAGCCAAATGAAATCATGAACCCCACATATGTTAGATGAAAAGGATGAGGAATCAGTAGAAACAGACCAGAAATAAAGCTACCAACTGGATATATTCAAGCCTAAAATACAGGCTTTTGAACAGGTTTAACTTATGTGCCAATTGCCCTCATTTCTGAAGCTGGTAGCTCATGCCTTGTCACTTTCTTGGATGGATGGTAAGCTATTTAGAGTCACCTTTGCCAAGATGGACAGCATCTAAGTTTAATTAAATAGAAAAATTGCTGCAATTAATTCTACATGGGGTTGCCTTTCAAAGTATTTGGAAGTTGCAACAGGTCCAAAATAAGGTGGTTCTGACCCTTTCACTCTATGCTAATATAATACCACTGCTTTGCAGGCTGCATCAGCTTCCAGTGAGGTTCCTAATTCAATTCAAGATGCTACCGGTAGTTATCATCTATAAAGCCTTCCCAGCAGAATCGCAGGATATTTGCTGGCCCATCTCTCTTCAGTTGTTTCTGTCTGTATCAGAAGAATCAACAGGCTGGGCGTGTTCTAGGTTTCTTTCATTAAGCAATGCCATTTTGTAGAAACCAGGAGTTGTGCTGGTTGTGCTCTGTTGTACTGCTTGCTCCAAGGGAAAACATCACCTGGAAATCCAGATGGTCCCACTCCTTTGGTCTTTTATGGAGTACTAAAGACCTGATTCTTCCTTCAGGCATTTGGCCTAAGGTGTGAAATGAAGCACACAAATAAAGCAGTGACAGGCAAAAAGCAGGCTGCCTTGATGGGAACAATGTGATATAGATTTACAGAGAGAAATATTATTTCTATTACCCTGCCTAAACAAGTTGAAGGTGGTTTACATTACAACATAACCATGTTAACTTTTAAAATAGACCAAACAGATAAAAACTCATAGTGATGGAAATCCATTAAAATTATTAAAAACACAGGCAGAAAGGGTCAGTCCTTAGAAAAATTTTAAGAAATCCTAAAATCTGCAAGGAATACACATTTCACTGAGAAGGCCCAGCACAATGGTGGTGACACTGAAATATGACTCCTCCTTCCAGGACAGTTGGAATCATGCAAAGAAAGGCTTTGTCTTAAATAACCAAGTCTTAAAATATTTAGGATTTTAAGGGGGATAACCAGCAGCACTTCATTTTTTACCCAGAAATCTACAGGTAATCCCCTGGTTACAAACATTCCCTTAGCGAATGTTCAAAGTTACGTGATAAGCGCCCCTTAGCATTTACAAACAAGTCCTGAAACTACGAATCTGTTGTGGTCGCCAGCAGCCTGCGGAGCTGGCAGCAGAGTTGGACAGTAGGAGGCTGGGGAGGGACATGGGCTAGTCCTGGAGTCTGGGGAAGGCTCAGATGAGGCTCTGTGTCAGAGGCAGAGAAAGGTCCATCTGGGAGGTATGTGCTGCCTCCGGAGCCTCCAGAGTCGGACTTCAGCGAGGCAGAGGAAAAGGGGGAGCCTGTTCCCAGTGTGCACATGCGCAGAGCTGCCAGAAGGCAAGAACAGTTAAAACAAAAGGGACGACTCGGGAGTAGGGCTTGGAGATGATTGGCCCCTCCCATAAGACTTAAAAGAGGAGCAAAGGCACATGGACCTTTGCAGGAAGCAACTTTGTTAATTCTGTGCAGTTTAAAGTCTGAAGCTCTGTTTGATTCTGGACTCCGTGTGGCTTTGCCAATTAGGTCTTTGGCAGCATGTCAAGGGAGATAAAGGTGGGTGATTATCAGCCTTATCCCGAAGGACACTGTACAACTATTTGGGACTCATCTGTGAATGAATTCACAGCTGTTAAAATAAAGCAAGTTTTTGGGACTACTTGTGTGTTTTATTGACTCAAGAAGCCTAGGTTAGAACAGAATCTTGCAGCACCATGGCAGTTGTTAACCCTTACGAAAAACCGCAGAGGCTCTGCAACAATGGATTTGCGCATGCCCAAGATGGCGGCCGTACCTGGGGCTCTCTGAGAGGATGGGCGCTTGGCTGGCTTTTTAGAGGGTCCTGGGGGGTTGCAGACCATCGGCAACCCCCCGCCCAGCCAGCGGATCATATGGCCATTACGCTGGTGGGCTTGCTGCCCACCAGCGTGTCTCCGGAGGCTCCTGCCGCTCCCGCCGCCTAAAACAGCTGAGAGGCGCTGCGGAAGATGGTGGCGTGGTGGTGAGCGGCGAGGAGCGAACGGCGCGTGGCAAGCAGCGGCAGCGAGTGGCGAGCGGCGGCAGCGGTGGTGAGAGGGCTGGCTGTCGCTGCGAAGCCCTCAATGTGTCTCCGGAGCTCCCGTCACTCAAAAAAACAGCTGAGAGGCACTGCGAGAGATGGCGGCGCAGCGGTGAGCAGCGAGGAGAGGGCGGCAAACGAGCGGCGAGGGGCGAGCGGCGGTGGCGGTGAGAAGGTGCCTGGCGGCCGCTGTGAAGGTGGAGGGAGTCTGTCAAGCCGGGGAGACGCCGGGGAGGCGCTGGAGCCGTGGGCCGCATCTGTCCTGGAGGCGGCCCTGCGCTGGTCTGCAGGTGCTCTGGTGGCAGGAGAGTGCCTGTGGAAATAGAAGAGCTCGGCGTGGAGGCGGCCTGGAGGTGGTCTGGAGTTTGATCTAATGTCCTCAGTGGTGTGGAGATGGCGCCGACGACTCCAGTGACTCCAGCGGTGCCCCAATTTGTCATCGGGTCTACGGACCTACTCCCCCCCCATCCCGCTTGTCTTTTGCTGGCCCTCGAACTCTGTCCACTTTCCTGCTATCGGTCCGTTATTCTCTGGAGCGGTATTTTAAACTCTGGCTTCTTTTTTCACCATTATTCCGTCATTCCGCTGGCTGGCCACTGGAACAGGCCAGCTGATGGGAGGACTTATGGAGCCGGTTCTTTTGTCACCTACCCTGAGGGGTTACCATACCTGCAGGATGAATCTGCCGGGCCACGGTGAGAGAGTGGCCTTGGCCTTGGACTTTCTAACGTGCCTGCCTTTGGTTGGACCACCGTGAGAGGGTGGCCCGGATATCCCCTCAGTTGGATAGAACGCAGAGACTCCTAGCCCTACCGTGAGAGGGTAGTGGCGTTTCTCCTGTTTGACCTGGTCCTGCTTCAGGACATTTCTGAACTATGATTATGGACCTATGCCATGCCCCCCCCCCATTCTCTTGCCTGTTATCTGTTGGATGTTCCCTAGGTCTTCGCTTCTTGCCCTGCGAGATTCCCCCCTCTCGCGGGTTTGGCCCTCTACATTATCGAGGGCCTACCTTAATGACGGGTTTTGGGACCCCGAGAGGTGGCATGTCAAAAAACGGGGATTGAGGGGTTTTTTAAGTGCTTTTTTAACGGGTGTTTTAGGGGGTTCTGGGGTGGGGGAGGGTGCGGGTTTGGGGGGAAACCCAGGGGGGAAAAGGACAGGCCCGGCAGTCTTTGATGCCACAGGGGGTCTAGTTTCTGGAGGCAAGAGGGCTCTTACTGAGCCCTCTGCTGAGGGTTGTGTGATAAATACGCTATGTGGGAGGGGCAGATATGGCGAGAGCAGGGGACCATATCATGTGGTGGGGGCACGCACTCGCTGCCTTCGAGCGATTGCTTGCCCCGGTCCCCAGAGCTATTCCCGTTCCCCGGGTTGTTTAGAGTCTCAGGACCCGAGGCTCCAGCTGTTGTTATGCAATGCGAGGTCCGTTGTAAATAAAGCCCCTCTCATATGTGACCTTCTTCAAGAGGGGGGTGCGGACCTAGCTGGTATTACCGAGACCTGGCTGGGCCACGAAGGGGGGGTTCCCCTCATGGAGATGTGCCCACCAGGTTTTCTTGCATTCCACCAGCCGAGAGCCCAGGGCAGGGGTGGGGGAGTAGCGGTCATTATTAAGGAGGGTCTGGGTCCGAGGGAGGCCACTGTACCTCAGATAGCCGGGTGTGAGTCCATCTTCGTGAGGTGGGGTCCTGGTGGGCAGATGGGTCTGTTAGTCACGTACCTGGCTCCCTGCCATGTGGCAACGACCCTGCCCGAGCTTCTCAATGTTATAGCCGAGGTGGCGGTTGGTACCCCCAGGCTTATAGTCATGGGGGATTTCAATTTGCCATCTATCGGTGAAACATCTGAGATGGCTCGGGAGTTCATGGCTTCCATGACGGCCATGGACCTGACCCAGGTAATTCAGGGCCCGACTCACATTGGTGGACACACCCTGGATCTAGTTTTTGTCTCTGGTCAGTGGTTGAGTGGTCTTGATATTAGGGATATAGCTATGGAACCCTTGTCATGGACTGACCACTCGCTCCTTCGACTCGACTTTCTGACCGCTGCATCCCACCGCAGGGAGGCGAAACCAACCAGGTGGTTCCGCCCCAGGCGCCTGATGGATCCTGATAGGTTCCAGATGGAGCTTGGGCCATTTCCTGAGACACTGACATGCGACTCGGCTGAGGACCTGGTGGCTGCCTGGGATAGGGCAGCCGGTGGGGCCTTGGACCGTGTCGTGCCTTTGCGGCCTCTGACCCGGCGCCGAACTCACTTGTCTCCTTGGTTCAGCGAGGAGCTGAGGGAGATGAAGCGCCGGAAAAGACGCCTAGAGAGCGGTTGGAGGGCCAGTCACTCTGAATCTGACTTGACACTAGTAAGAGCTCATATTAAGACTTACTTAGTGGCGATAAAAGCGGTGAAATCTAATTATTTCGCCGCTCTTATCGCGTCATCAGATAATCGCCCAGCCGCCCTGTTTAGGGTGACCCGCTCCCTCCTCCATCTGGGAGCGCGGGAGGATCCCTTGCAGGGACGTGCTGAGGATTTTGTTCAATATCTGGATGATAAAATAACTCAGATTCGGGACGATCTGGCCGCTGACTGGGTTAGTTCGGGCGAGGTGACTGAGCCCGGTCCTGAGAGTGTTATCTGGGCTGAGTTCGATCCTGTGGCTCCCGAGGACGTGGACAGGATTCTGGGAAGACTGAACGCTACCACATGTTTATTGGACCCGTGTCCCTCCTGGTTGGTGCTGGCCTCCCGGGAGGTTACACGAGGCTGGCTCCAGGAGATTATAAACGCTTCTTTGAGTGAGGGTGCCCTACCGACCGCTTTGAAGGAGGCGGTGGTGAGGCCCCTCCTCAAGAAGCCCTCCCTGGACCCAACTGTTTTGGCAAATTATCGTCCAGTCTCCAACCTTCCCTTTCTAGCGAAGGTTGTTGAGAGTGTGGTGGCGTGGCAGCTCCCCCGGTACCTGGATGAAGCTGTCTATTTAGACCCGCTCCAGTCCGGCTTCAGGTCTGGTTACAGCACTGAAACGGCATTGGTCGTGTTGGTGGATGATCTCTGGAGGGCCCGGGATAGGGGGTACTCCTCTATCCTGGTGCTGTTAGACCTCTCAGCGGCTTTTGATATCATCGACCATGGTATCATGTTGCGCCCGTTGGAGGGATTGGGGGTGGGAGGCACCGTTTTACGGTGGTTCTCCTCCTACCTCTCCGACCGGTCGCAATCTGTGTTGACAGGGGGGCAGCGGTTGACCCCGAGGCGCCTAATGTGTGAGGTGCCACAAGGGTCGGTCCTCTCGCCCCTTCTGTTCAACATTTATGTAAAGCTGCTGGGTGAGATCATCCGTGGTTTTGGGGTGGAATTCCATCATACGCTGATGACACTCAGCTGTATATCTCCACCCCAGACCACCCCAACGATGCCGTGGAAGTGATGTCCCAGTGCCTTGAAGCTGTGCGGGTCTGGATGGGGAGAAATAGGCTTCGACTCAACCCCTCCAAGACCGAGTGGCTGTGGCTGCCGGCGTCCCAATATAGCCAGCTGACTCCATCGCTGGTTATTGGGGGTGAATCATTGGCCCCCACGGAAAGGGTTCGCAACTTGGGCGTCCTCCTGGATCCACGGCTGTCATTAGAGGATCATACGACAGCTGTGGCCAGGGGGGCTTTTTATCAGGTTCGCCTAGATATGCCAGTTGCGGCCCTTTCTAGATCGGGACTCCCTTCGCACAGTCACTCAGGCGCTCGTCACGTCTCGCTTGGACTACTGCAATGCTCTCTACATGGGGCTCCCCCTGGGATGCACCCGGAGGCTTCAGCTGGTACAGAATGCGGCCGCACGGGGGATTATGGGAGCGACGGGGCGCTCCCACGTGACACCTCTCCTGCGTGAGCTGCATTGGTTGCCGGTTGACTTCCGGGTGCGTTTCAAGGTGTTGGTAATCACCTTTAAAGCGCTCCATGGCTTAGGACCAGGGTACTTACGGGACCGCCTTCTGCCACCAATTGCCTCCCACCGGCCGGTTCGCTCCCACAGAGAGGGCCTCCTCAGGGTGCCGTCAGCCAGACAATGTCGGCTGGCGACCCCCAGGGGGAGAGCCTTCTCTGTGGTAGCCCCCACCCTCTGGAACGATCTTCCTCCAGAACTGAGAACAATTGCTGACCTCCGGACTTTTCGTCGGGCTCTGAAGACTTATCTCTTTCAACTTGCCGGACTTGCCTGATCCCTTCTATTTTTAAAATTTTTTTAGAACTTTTATCTGTTTTTAAACTTTCAGCCTAATTTATATCTGTTTTAGTATGATTTTAACTTTTTTGTATTGGTTTTTAGTTGGCTGTTCACCGCCCTGAGTCCGTCAGGAGAAGGGCGGTATATAAATTTAATAAATAAATAAATAAATAAATAATAAACAATTCATCCTGCATGTTGCTGGCCAAAATGGAGCCACTCCTCAGAAGCTCCATTTTGGCCAGCAACGTGCCAGGTGAGGCCTGTGGCAGCCCAAACCGAGTGTCAGAGGGGCTCACGCGGCTGAGATGCTGAAGAGGAGACTGCTTGCTAGATCTTCACAAGATAAGTTACCTGGCGCGGCAGATTGGGTGGGGGCAAAAGCAATTGTGGGGAGCATGAGGTATTTCAGTGGGTCGGGGAGGCATTGGGTGGTCTCAGGCAAATGGCCTCTTTCATTACTAGTCCCCCATGACTTTCCCCACCTTGAAATACCTCATGTACATTTAACAAGCCTCACATTCGAATGGGCAGGCTCCATTGCATTCGTAACACGAGGACTACCTGTATAGGCGGCCAGAGCAGTTATTTAAGAGTCTGGCTACTACATTTTGAAATAACTGAAATGTCCAAACTATATATTACATCAGTTTCATACAGAGCAGACTGCAATAATTCTTCATTCTCAAAATTACTAGCTGATGTACCCTTGTTTTAGGTCATTGTCTTCAGAAAATGAATGGAGCTGTCAGGTTAATAGCAGCTGGGGTCCTGGGCATGACCTCAGTCTGAGATACCAGATAACGCCATCCCACCCTCCAGATAACAATACCTTCCCCCACTGATAAGCATCTCTTTATATCTTAATTTATTATCCTGATCCAACCCATTGCTGCCCATAGATAGGCATTTTGAGACAGATTGAGGTACTCTGAGAACAATGATTTGGAAAAACAAATTTGGGAATTGGTAGCATTTTGATAGTCACCAATACCAAACTTCTTGATGACCGCAAGCAGAGGTCACATAGAGATGCTAAAAAGCATTGATGACTTAATGGGAAGTCTGACAAGTTCCATATAACAGCTTGTTAGATATTTGAGTTCATCAGGAGGCCTTGTGAGAAGATAAACTCCTGAACACAAACAGCAATGAAAAAGTGCTAAGTAATTTAGCAACAAGAGCTGTAGTGGTTAAAGCATTAGGCTAGAAACCCAAAGACCATGAGTTCTAATCCTGCCTTGAGTACAAAGCCAACTAGGTGACTTTCTCTCAGCCTTAGGAATGAGGCAATACCACAGATGAAAAACCTTGCCAAAAAAACTGCAAGAGACTTGTCCGGGCAGCGTCCAAGAATTGGACACGATTGAATGGAATTAAAAAATAGATACACTTGATCGAATGGTTAGGATATAGAACCAGGAATGGGGAAACTTGAGTTGTAGATTTACCTTAGGAACAGAAGCCATATAGGTGACTTCAGGCCAGTCTGGAGGGAAAGCCATCCAGTGGTCAGCATGACTTCTATTCCTTTGCTAGAAAGGAGGTATTGGACCACACCCCGTTTCCAATGATAAAAGGAAGATGAGTGAGTGTGAGATAGAAGTGGATTCTTGTATGGAACATCAGGGAGGAAGAATTGGTTGCTGAGAGGATCAGGATAAAGTGTGACTCAGCAGGTGATTGATGGTGAAGGAGGAGTGGGTGTGGATTCTAGGAAATCAACAGCAGAAGTACTGGAAGTAGAAGCAGAGCCTAGTAGCCCCTCCACTCCAGCAGGGATGCTAACAACCCACAGCTATTCAAGGCATCTTAATTCTGCCCTCCCCCAACACAGCCTGAAAGACTGTGTAAAGCCACCATTTTGCAGCATTAAGAATAGCAACTGACAGCACAGAAGCCAACTAACTTCAGGATGGCTAAAGTCTTTGTTATAGCTTAAATAACTATATAACTACGGTATTTCAGCCAAGTACACATTAAAACTTTACAATCAGATATGGTTTCCAGGACTAAGATTATTTATTTATTTTATTTGTTAAACATGTACAAGATAGCAGGTAGGAATATGAACATGGGCGAGAATGAGGGAAATGAATGAGGGAAGATTAACGTGGAAGTAATTCGAAGATCTAACTAACCAGGAAAACTCTGCTAGATATTAGTTTACCAATGAAATGTAAGTGAATAAAATAACCCAAATGGGTTCTGTACTGAATTTATACAGTAGTGTACAGAATTTGTACTGTATTTCAATGAACATGAGATAACTCAGCTACTTTGCCACTTAAGTTCCCACAGTTCTTTCATATCACCTGGGGCTATTTTGAAGCAAACTGAAGATATAATTGATTAGGAATTACTTGTAGGACCATCTTCTGCCATCCTCCCATCGTCCTGTGCGCTCTCATAGAGCGGGCCTCCTCAGGGTGCTGTCAGTCAAACAATGTCGGCTGGCGGCCCCCAGGGGGAAAGCGTTCTCTGTGGGAGCACCGACCCTCTGGAACAGTTTGCCCACCAGGCTTAGGACAGCCCCCGACCTCCTCTACTTCCGCCGTGAACTGAAGATGTGGCTTTTTCATCAAATGGACAGACCCGTTGAGGAGGGGGGGTTTACATTGTAATAATTTTAATTAATTTTAATTGGATTTTAATTTATATTTAATTCATATTGTTGAATTTTTTATCTTGTAAGCCACCCTGAGTCCTTCAGAAGAAGGGTAGCATATAAATTGCAATAATAAATAAATAATAAATAAATGTCTATTACCTTGTAGTAGACAATTGAACTCCAAGGGTGAAAGGCTGGAGGTCTCAAACCTCCTTGTTCAAAAGCCCTGTGGAAATTCACATATTGCACCATCCTTCCTATTTTGGGAGTGGTCCTTGGTTGTTTCTGCTGCTAACATCTATCTCCCAGAGGAATTTCAAGTAGCATCCTCCCCTTCACCCTGGTGTGTGATAGGACTGCTTTTCCAGCAATTAAGTAGTAAACATATGGAAAATTTCTATAGTGCTCTTGGCTACATAACATAGAAATTTTAATTTGAATCTAAAGAATTTTAGTCCACTTTGGGAGATAAATTGATCTCACAATAAATAAAAGCAAACTATAGTTTTTAAAAAAAGATTAAAAATTGGAACACAACACAACCTAAAAGAGAATCCAATGCTCTGTGCAGAAAATAATATAGTGCTGTTTTGCTACAAATGAGTGCTTTGCAGTAAAATATTTGCAGTTTCTTCAGAACTTCAAAATTATTATTATGGATCACAATATTTTAGATGAAAAAGCCTATCTTTTCAGATATACCTGCAATACCACCCCTGAATGAATTTGCTTAATTTATACTGTACAAACAAATAAAGAATATTAAACTTAGCACAACACACTGAACATAAATCAACCTGATAATAGCACAAATTCCTGGGTAGAATGTTTTTATTTCTTCAGAAAGAATAGACTGTTGAAACCGGTCTTACATACACTTCAATTATTTGGGTGTTTCTTCCTTCAATACATTAATTTGGAGGCTACTGGAAAAATGGACAAACCCTATTTTTTACCATCCTCTTCCCAAGATTTCCCCTGAGGTCTACTTTTTTTAATTTTAAAAGGAACAAACTTTTCTGACCTTCAGCAGAGGGAGGAACTGAGTTAATTTGACCATAAGCAAGAGCACCTCTCCCTTCTGGGAATGCCTGGCTAGCAGATACAATATGTTCACAATAGGCCTAAATGAACCTGTTTTCAAAAGACACCCAACAAGATAGATAGCGATAAGAAAAGATGAAGGAGATATGCCTATTGCAGGTACTCTTTAATTTATGATCACAATTGGGACTAGAATTTCTGTGGCTAAGCAAGGTAACTATTAAGTGAATTGTGCCCAATTTTATGATTTTTTTTTTTTGGCTAGGGTTGTTAAGCAGATCACTTAAGTGAATCACATGGTTGTTAAATGAACTGGCTTTCCCCATTGATTTTGTTTGTCAGAAGCTTGCTGGGAAGGCCGCAAACGAGGATCACATGACCTTGTAAATACATGCCAGTTGGCAAGTGCCCAAATTTTGATCATGAGGCCCAGGAAATGCTGTGACATGTGAGGACTGGTCGTAAGTTATTTTTTACAGTGCCATTGTAACTTCAAGCAGTTGCTAAACAAATGGTTGTAAGTCGAGGACTACCTGAAACAGGTCTGCACTATTGAATCTTACAACCCGGGTGAAGCATCCTTACTCCCAAAGAAAAAAGGACCAGATTTAGCTGCGTTATCATGCCTCATGCAGCTATGCCTTAATCCAAACCCCAAAGGCTGTTTAGTTGTAATTCCATTCCTTCACCTGCTTTTTCCTTTGCTTTCTTCCTCCCATCTTTTTTCATTTCCACAAGGGAAGAAACCAAAGAAGGGCTGGGAGGGGGAAACTGCTTGTTTTAATCTGTAGACTGTAAAATCCACTGATTGCATTATATAATAGCAGTATGTATTTATATGCTGCCTCCTATGCCTCCAAGCAATTTTTGTGGAGTCAAAATAAGAATGAAGGGTCAAATGCAAAAAAAGAACCACTGAAGTTTGATTTGCAAAAGCATTGGGCGCAGTTTAGAGTAAAACCAACTAAGTTAACATTGCAACCTCTGTAAGGCTACTACAAGGGAGAAGAAAAGAGCTGTAGTTTCTCTTCCATTTTTCAACCCAGTGACAGAATTTCATTTTCATAGAGGCCAGCTTGGGGATTTCTCCTGAAAGGCAGGAGAGAATGGGAGGGAAGGGGCTGGAGTGAAATGCTGACTGTTGTCTCTTAAGTGCATCTGCAACAGATTTGCTCAATTCCATTCAGAGTTGAAGGGGGGAGGAAATAGTTCCAGATGTTCTGATGAGCTGCAGAGCCAAGAGCAGCAGGAGGAGAGAGGCAGCCTTCCTACCCACTCTTCCTTGTCATTTGCCAAGCAAAGCACCTACTCTAACCTTCCCCAACCTGATACCCTCCAGATGTGTTCAACTTGCACACATATGTTATTAAATGCATTATGCTGGCGGGTAAATTTTGAGAATTATAATCCCAGAACATCTGGAGACATCAGTTTGGGGAAGACAGATGTCCTCTACTCAGCACTCTGCATAAAAATTCAGAATTGATAATAACTCATTCAACCTGCTTAAATTTGTGTTGCTTCAAAGGAGTGTCCAAGAGCTTCAGCAGATCATCACCAATAGAGTCAACAATGACATGTAAAATGCAAATGCAATTTCAGTTTGTATCAACGGTCTCCAAATCACAGAACACAAAGGTTTTATTTTATTTTGTATTAGTCAGATGCCACTTCTCTATTGTGCTCACTTCTGGATACCAGATTTTGAGATAAAGTCAAATAAACTGGAACCAATTCAAAGAAAAGGAGACTGGAAAATAAGCCCCATAGAGATACTGAAGGAACTAAGAGAGAATGGGAAGAATGTAATGTCACTCTTCAGATACCTGAAAATATGCCACACAAAACGCTAAGTCTGTTCTTTATTATCCTAGAAAGCAGGACCTGGAATAATGGATTTAGGTTACAGGAAGAGAAGCTCTGGTTGAATATTGTTATGCAATAAGAGCAGTTTGATAGAAGAACAGGTGTGGAGCTCCTGCCTCCAAATATGTTTGAGCAGAGGTTAGAAATCTATCCATGGAGGGTGCTTTAATCTCATTTCCTGTGCTTACCATGGCACAGGGTCGACTTCAATGGTCCAAACTGCCTCTCTGCTCTGTTTCCATCCATCACTGTTTATGATTTGAATAACTTGGGTGGGGGAGGCATTTACCACTAAATGACAGATGCCAAATTTTATCCAGGGCTTGTACAGCCCTTGAAAGCACATAGTTGAAAGCTACTGAATAATAAAATGTAAACTCTTGTCATTTGCTGGCTAGCTTCTATAAGCAAGCCTTGCTGGAGACAAGCTGAAAATGAAATTGAATAAATGCAAGAAATATATCTGTACATTTCTTCTGAGAAGAAAGTCTTGTGAATATGTATTCACATATTTCAATTTGCTTAAACATCATTTACTGAGTAATGATGGGACAAAAAAAATCTAAACCCCACAATGGCTGAGTCTGCAAAATCAAACAAATCACACAAAGTTGTAGGGCAATATGATTCATAGCTATTGTGTTCAGTGGGACCTACTTTCATACAACTCTTTATCTACAGTGTCAATTAACCAAAGCTGAT
Source organism: Masticophis lateralis (assembly GCA_030761175.1). NCBI lineage: Eukaryota > Metazoa > Chordata > Lepidosauria > Squamata > Colubridae > Masticophis > Masticophis lateralis. The sequence continues at coordinate 28,402,565 of JAUDYJ010000001.1, forward strand.
TTTCTGACATTTTTCACCACTCTCTCAAATGTTTTCTTTAAATATTTTGTACTGAAAATTGTATTCATCCATCCATTATATACTGATTATCTATCAGTTAATAGTTCCCATACAAGGTAAGTCTCCTAACGAGTGTTACTAGTTTTAATATTTTCTGTACATTAATCTAATTTTAATTAATTTTGTGATTTGTTAAAATTGTTTAGTCAGTTGTCTTTTGATATTCTGCATTTTTATTACAGTACTTTAGTTACAGTAACTTTCAGAGCTGTCTTTTATGGCATTGTATTTATGTAGCATTTATATTTATTATATGAATAATAAATACTTTTACTTTTTTTGCTTTTACAGTGACTTGTTTAGTCATGTTTTACAGATAAGATTGTACTTATGCATATTGGTTGCATAACTGGATTGGTTGCATATTTTGTTACCTGCAGTTTTTTTCTTAGTCTATGACAATAACTGAATAATTTATGTGGGTAAAATTATATATCAATTCATCCCAATTATAATTTAAATGGAATGTTCAATTATAAAATACATACCCTAATTATAAAATATTACCACAGGTTAAAGACATTTTCAATACAGATCAGTGAACATTTTGAAAAGGAGATTTTATAGCTCTATGAAAACTGTGGCTGAGAAATACAGACAGGTTTTTATGTTTTATAGAGAAATGCATGGCAACATTAGACTGTATCTCAGTTTATTGACTCAGATGTGAATGAGCCACATACCTGCTCCATTCCTTCTCCATTTTAAAAGTATTAAATTCTATCTAATTTGAAGTATTAAAATGACCAGCTTTAATATAAGCCTCAATCTTTAGCACCTGCCTAAATTGAAAGTTACTGTTCCCCAAACACAACTTTCACAGAGTTCTCTTTAGCAACATTTATTGACATAAACACATTGTAGTTAGAACAATGGTAGCAGCTGAACTGTTTTCAATTTAGGACCAAAATCCTAATGCACCATAGAGCAGAGACATTTTAACATCCTTCTGAGGTAGTGATGTAATGGAAGGTGTGGGTGATCTTGGGGAATGAGGGGAAGAGATGTTGCCGAGGAAATGACCAGGCAGGATAGGCAGGAGCCCCCAGCACCTTAACTAGGAAGCACCTGCCCTGATGGTCTGAGTTGTTACAAGTTGCAGGAGGAAGTTTGTACTTTCCGACTTTCAAAATTCAATCAATATAGTCTTACAATAAAGTAGAATTAGTTCATCTAGTCGTGCATCCTATTTGGAAATACCTTCTAGGCAGAGGTGGGTTCTACTTACAGTACCTTTACTACCAGTTTACGAATGGGATCGTGCGCATCTAGCTTCTGCACATGCGCAGATTGGTGATGATGACATCTGGGGTGTGGGTGGGGCCTCCTGCTGATTTTACTACCCGTTCTTCTGAACCGGTCTGAACCGGGGGCAACCCACTACTGCTTCTAGGGCTGACAGTCAGCATGGAGGTGGGTCCCTTTGGTGATAACAAGGAAGTTTGCAGCTGGTAATAGTAGAAGTAAGTGGTTTTTTTTAAATCTTTCCAATTATGTGGTTCTATGGCTACATGATGTTTTGATATATGTAGCCAAATATACACTCATGAAGAAAGATTGCAAACTGGAATATTTTTATGTGAGAAAGTAAAAAATTGAATCCTGAAGTTTACCTCAAAATACTGCCAACTATCCACCACAAGCCACAGCAGTGCCAAATGATTACAGAGGCATGGTAATGTCATCCCACTGCTATTATATACTTGTGTCTTGTGATCTGATATTTTCGTGATGATATTATTATCCATATTTTACCACTTTCTCCCTCCCATGCCTTCATCCCTGTCCAAATACCCAGCGGTGGAGTTTAATACCTTTGAAATTTACAAATGGGGGAACAGAACATGAATCATTGCTTGCTTCGCTATAGGGAAAATACAAGATTCAAACTAGTGCCCAATTAAACAATTTCTGAGCGGCCTCAGACAAAAATGTATTGGCTGGATTCATACATTGCACGAAGCCACAATTCTTAAATTATACTTTATTGAATAACTGACTGGGTTCCATCACCCTTAAGTAATAAATAATCATTTATAAACGATAAAAAGATAAGGTTTTCTCAACACATGAAGCCAAAATCAAACAAACATGTACTTCATGTGAACTTTGTCACTGCACTGTTTCAAATGGCCCTGTTCAAATGGCCCACCTTGAAATGCAGACAGACAATAAGTCAATCAGTGTTTCTCCTCCAGCTGAGTAACAGGAACTTCCAAAAAGGATTTAATCACTGTCCCACCAAAGTGTTGCCACCCTGGAGCAATATAAAATCATTCAGTACATTTTACACAGTTGAAATCCTATGCAAATTTGCAGGTATGGTTCCCCTCAATCACTGGTGGGATTCAACCAGTTCGCACCACTTCAGGAGAACCGGTTGTTAACTTTCTGAGAAGTTTGGTGAACTGGTTGTTGGAAGAAACCATTAAGGCAGAGAACCGGTTGTTAAATTATTTGAATCCACCACTGCCCTCAATCCACATTTTCAAAAATTGTGAGATTGTTTAGTCATATGCACCGTCATAATACTAACAACCTCCTTGGCTTCTGAGCAGTGGTGAAATCCAAATTTTTTTACTACTGGTTCTGTGGGCGTGGCTTGGTGGGCATGGCAGGGGAAGGATACTGCAAAATCTCCATTCCCACTCCACTCCAGGGGAAAGATACTGCAAAATCCCCATTCCCTCCCCACTCCTGGGGGAAGGATATTGCAAAATCCCCATTCCCTCCCCATTCTGGGGCCAGCCAGAGGTGATATTTGCTGGTTCTCTGCACTACTCAAAATTTCCACTACCGGTTCTCCAGAACCTGTCAGAACCGTACTGGGAAGTAATCAGACATTTAGCCCTAAAACTTTGTGATTTTTTTTTAAAAAAATGTAATATATGCAAAACAATATCCATTATCCGTGTTGCTAGTTTTACAGCTGCCCTCCCTTCATAGGTTTAAGTAAGGGCATTAATTACACTTGGCTGGAAATTTATCAGAGTTGTCAGGACTTGACTTCTTTATTTCTTCTGCCTTCCATTGGGCCAACTAAGCAAAGAAATCATGTCTCTTAGCCCTCTTTCCTTTTATGTTTTGCAGGCTACTAAGTGGTCTTCTGCACTGCTCTGGATATGTCAGCAGTTTTCAAAAGCTGGCTAGTCCAACATGGCTCATCTTCTGCCTCCACTCCAAGTCTTAATTCACTTTTCTTTTCCTGTCAACAAATCAAAACCCCTTTTTACTTCCCCTTCCCAGTGAGAAACCTGCTATCTCCCAGCCTGTGCTTATTAAAAGTATGTCGGAGTTGTCTTGCAATAGGATAGAGGACAGTATTCAGTTAACTGCATTCTTTTACGATAATGATAATAGTTGCAATAGTGAAGGCTGTGTAATAGAGTTAGGCTGCCTAGATAACTAGTGGTTAATTCCTCCTATACTAAAAATCCTGTTGATGCTGCAAAAAATGACAGAACACAGAATATTAGTTTTGTTCCCAGCTTTTTCCAGTGGTTTTACCAACACTTTGCTGCAGCAACAAATTAGGTGATGGTAAGAAAGGAGGAACACATCCTCAACAAAATGCAGGCTTATAACTTACTAAAGGGATATTTCTATTCCTTGGAATAACCAAAATCCCCTCAATAACCACTCCATACAAAAGGGGAACAAGTAATCTAAAAAAAACAACGCCCACATATACTGGCACTTTTCCTTCCCAGTCCTCCCTTCGACAGAGAAGGGGGAAATTAATATAATTAATTTCACCCTGATAAGTCACAAATCATCATTCCCTTAAACTATCTGCTAAGTCAACTGAAGTTCAAGAGCTCAGGGAAAAGCTAGAGTTCCTCCACAGATGGGAAAATGGGCTGCCTACAAGCCTTGCAAAATTTCACTGTTAAAAAAAAAGATTGCTCTATGTATATATAAAGGAGAAAGATGTTTACATTGCAGTAGAGAAAGGAATAATTTGACTCAGCTGCTAAACTTAATCAGTTGTAGAAAGTTAGCACCCACCTCTCTTCTAGAAGAATGAAATATTTTGGGAAATATGTAAAAAGGCAGAATATTATATTTCCCTAAAGGAGAAACATGCTCTTGGAAAGCAGCCCCCACCTTTCTTAATAGCCCCAGCAGGACTGGGCCAACCAATCTATAAGACAAAAGACCTTCAGCTCCAGGGTGATGGGATTAAGACATGACCCCTCAGGACATAATAGGATTAGCCCTCTACCATCTAGCAGCAGAGCTCATCACATGGCACAACAAGCCCCTTCATTGTATCATCCAGCAAGCTTCAACCAAGCCTGGGACTCAGACAGCCTACAAAGTTAGCAGTGACCCCTACAACAACCAATAGAATACATTTCTTGCACAGGAACAGGAAGCTCAAAGGCAAGGCCCCAGAGAGGGTATAAATAACCCTCACTCTCCAATACATGAGGTCAGATGCCCAGAACCTCAAACCCACATGATCCTGTTCATCAATAAACCATCTTTCCAATCAGTTTCCATGTTTCCAGTGTCTTTCTCCCTACTTGGAACTGAACCAAATGTATATTTCTTCCAACACAGTTTTTCTGACCAAAGAGGCCCAGAGCTTTTTCTGAATGAGTTGTCTAGCTCACTTTTTATGGGACACTACTGATTGGTGTGAAAGAATTGGCTACAATTAGATGTTCCCAATAGGGACACTCTAGATACAATATGATTGCATTTTACAGCATTTCCAGTATTGGTACATGTAGGTAGGAAATTCAGGGAATGGCAGTCTTAATGCATCTTTGTGATCCTACTTGAGAAGACTAGTTTATGGGATTGGCAGATCAGACTTTAAGGTAACACATACTGTATACAAAGAAGGGACACAGCTGGACATCCCTGACTTCCCCCAACTAAGTTATTTTTTCCATCTGGATATCCAGCCTCAGAAAAAACAAATTTCCATGCATTTTTCATATTTAGAATTCTCTAAAGAGCATCTATAATAGCAGGCTGGAATAAGTTAATAACAAACTTAATAAAGAACGATCTATTATGCAAATGCTGGCTTCAGGCAGCATTAATGACACCCAGGCATAGCCAAGTAGAGAAACTCAGAGAACTTCAATGCTCCTCCTCAAAATTCTTGATTATTTCCATGTCTCAAGCTCTGAGTAATGCATACAATCAGCACATTTTTAAACAGCCAAAGCTTAGAAGGATGATAAAGTTGGCAATGTATATAGCTACAATGAGACAATACTATATTTTACTGTATATAGTAAGGAATACGTACAGTAGTATTCTAAATCTCATAAAGACTTGATATCAACTTTTCCCAGTCTAAGACTTTCATTCCTAATGGGCATATTTGGAGGATGAAACATCTATGAGTAAAAAGCTGAAACTGAAGCCAAAAGTATTCTGCCTAGCAACATTTCTGCTTAATTAGACTAGCATTAAACAACAATAAGCAAAAGAGATCAAAGGACAATAGCTTGAATGCAAGTAGGTTACGAAATACAGGGGGTTCAAGATCTGTCAATCTGTGGTACAATAATACATGATAAAAGATAGGAACAACTGTAAACTCATACCCCCCCCCAAACAGGAAAAGTAGCGGTTTTGTCTCTTTTAGATAATATCATATCAAATCACATGGAACTCGTACTGCTGCATTTTAATATAGTTCTTGTTTATTTTATGTATCAAAATAAAACATCAATATTTTCCTAACATTGCCTAAAAGAAAAAGAAAAAGAAAAAAAGAAGATAGTACACGCCCATTCTATAATTATCAAAATAATACGATAGCTGATCTTTGTTTACAAAAAGATTTTTTAGAATATAATTTTGACTGTACCTTGTTCAACTTGTTCAAGTAGGGAATTAATACTGATAATACTGAGACACCAACAGTTTTCTCTTGACAAGAAGTGACTTCATACACTGTACAGAAGGCACCTAGCTCAGGATTGAGCAAATATATCATATGCAGAGGAGGGAGGGAGGGAGTCTGTCTGTCTGTCTGTCTGTCTGTCTCCAATTCAATTCAATTCAGTTCAAACCTTTACTGTCAATGCACAACATGTGTACAGTGAGATTGGATGAGCCTCCCTTAGTGCAGCCCCCTCAAACACAAAATAATTCATAAGTGAAATAAAAGAAAGAAAATAACTCCCTAACCCAATAGATCATACTAACAGACAAACAATCCTATATACATATATGTATTATATTGTATTGCACCAATGTGAACATGTTGCACTTTGTGCTGGCCCTGCAATTCTATCATACTAAATAGTTATGGTGTTATGTTGCATTCAGAAGTCTGACAGCCCACGGATAGAAGCTATTTTTCAGCCTGTTCGTTTGACTGGCTGTGCTTCTATATCTATGCTTAGTGATAGGAGAATAAAGAAGTGCTGACCAGGGTGTGAATCATCCCTAAGGATTTTTCTCACCCTGCTAAGACATCCTTGTTGATGGTTTCATGGGTGTTTTCTAGTTGGTCCTTTTTTATTATGACAAATGTGTCATCTATATTCCAGATCTATACTTTGGATTGTATGCATGAGAGTGCCATGATAATCCAGCCAGCAGACTACTGCAATAGTCATGAGACAGTCAGGAAATGAACCATCTGTTTTGATATCTTGGCACTGAGGATCTGTTCCTACAAACATTAATTAAATGAAATTTACAAATTGTGGTGGGTTTATAGATGAAGAACTTTAAAGAAAATCTTTTATCAGTATAGACTTCTAGAGTCTTCACTACTGAGGAGACTCACAGCTAGCAGGTCCGAGAGCAGAAGTGAAATGCAGCAAACTTTATCTTGTTCGTGTTCAGTTTGAGATTGGGGAAAAAATAAAATCATGAGCAAGGAAGAAACAACATTGACTGAACTAAAACTGGGCAAAGATATTTAAGCCCAGCTATTTTAAAAAATTTAAGAGAAGAGTTTAAATGTTCCCTTAAATATTGTAGTAAAGTTTGCAGGGCTGACAGTCCAAAATCCAATACTTTTGTGGAATTGCTGAGCCAGTCCTATCAAAAGTAGGACTGGCTCAGCAAGTAGGCAATCCAAGAGTCATGTAGTTAAAGTTATGGTTATAGAGAAGCATCAATCCAGAACTTAATGAGGTTATATATGATCCAATAAAGTTGCTAGCTGGTCTTCACTTAAGAACCTGACCAACTTGTGGATGGTTTATTCTCTCTTGCCTGCTGATCAGCGACCCTGATACCGGGTAATACTTCTTTAAACACCCGCTTTAACGTTTCTTTCAAAACATTTGCATCAAATGTTTTTGCTACCTTCACTTGTATTTTTAATCTAGAAAGATATTAAAATAATATGGAAGAAAAAAGGAGCCCACCAAGTTTATTCTTCTTCCCATTTCTAACAATGTGCATTGCTTAATTGGATTTGAAGGTTCATTTTACACAGCCAAATGTTTTCAGGAGACAACAAAATGTTTCAAAGAGGTAGAGAAGCTCCTTCAGAATGCTGACTTGCCAGATAATCCTTTGCGTGAGCTCCCAGGAGAATGAGTTGGATAGGGAAGTATGTGGTGTGAGTTGCTTTATTCTCTGGAGGGAGATGTTCTCGTTTAATGCAGGGGGAAAAGGAAGACATCAGAGCCCAAGATCTTCTTAGTCTCAAAGAACAATTCAAACCACACCCCTTCCCCAAAACTGATCTATTTGTCTTCCTTGTATCTCCCAAGAATACAATTAGTAAAAGCTCCCAGAAGAATTTAAAACTTTCTCAATTTTGTTTTACATTATGTCATTTTTAAAATAGCACACACATACACACAAGTATTTTATTTGCAGGTGCTAATTGTGTGATCTAGCAAATATGTGGCATCTTCACTCTGCCAGACTCGTAATTCCCTCTAGAAGAATCACTCCATCTGGACAATTAAAAGCAGCAGAAGAAATAATCCTGCACATTATACCAGTGGGTCTAACCAATCCGGCAATTAGAGACAAATAAGAAACCCACAAGCGGGATGAATGAGCAATTTTAAAATTCAGTAAACGTTAATACTACTTTACATTGCATTTGGCTTAATTATGGAACCCCAAAATACAGTCATGCACCAATTTGGCTTATATTAAAAAGGGTTTAAAAAAGGAAGTGCCATGTTGGGAAATATGAGATGACTTTGGAGTTTCCCAGAAGCATCTTGTCCACTGTGAAGGGAAAAATACCGTATAGAACAGGTAAGCCTTAAAATTTTTTAAAAAAAGCAACTAAGGTCTTCTTCCCATGTTCTCATGGCTATCTTCAGGTGAAGTGAAAGCTCCCAAACCAGCAATGCACCCTAGAGGGCACCCTTGCCTTGTAGAATCTTGTCCTCCCCATCTGAAGGTTTAGTGTTCTGGTGGTGCAGGCTACCAATTAGAGGCTCTTATTATCACTTTGGACTGTTTCTCACTGCTGAATTATAGTGCTCCTCACACGGCCTTGAGTTGGCAGAAAACTATCAGCATGAAATTTGTATTCGCATTGGCCATTTCCTATCCTGCTTTTTTAGTTCTGTTCGATTCATTGCCAAATGATGCTGTCCTGATTTTTCATGTTTTGCATGTGACAGGCAAAACATGTAGTTGATTTCTCTGGCTTTGCTGTTCTCTTTCTCTGGCCCATCACTGGATAGCAAGAAAAACATCCACTAAACACGATGCTGCAGTTGGAGCGGGGTGGATCTAGCTAGAGGATTAGGTCCAGAGGTGGGTTTCACCAGTTCTGGAGAATTGGTAGCGGAAATTTTGAATAGTTCAGAGAACCGGTAGTAAAAATTCTGACTGGCCCCAACCCCATCTATTCTCTGCCTTCCCAGTCCCAGCTGATCGAAAATGAAGATTTTACAGTAACCTTCCCCTGGAGTGGGGTGGGAATGGAGTTTTTCAAGTATCCTGGTGCCACGCCCACCAAGCCACACCTACCAAACCATGCCACATCCACCAAGCCACACTCACAGAACTGGTAGTAAAAAAGTTTGAAACCCACCACTGATTAGGTCCATCATGTCTAGGCACCTTCCTGTGCAACTTATCTTCTTCCATCCCATTCTGTGGGTATCTGAGATGATTTTTTTTTTGTTCACACTTTGTTTGGAAAGTAATGAGGGGATTGCTTCCTCATTTCATTGTTACACTACCTTAGGCTCTTAGACCATAGACTAAAGCAGGGTCTCCAACTTTGGTAACTTTAAGACTTGTGAACTTCAACTCCCAGAATTCCTCAGTCCATAAATTTTAAAGTTGCCAAGGTTGGAGACCCCTGGACTAAAGACATCATTTCACCGCCCACATCACTTCACTGGATACACTATTTCCAAGCTCCAACATGTAGTTTTCCTTATATTTTACATGCCACTCTTCAGGGAGACAACCATAAAATGACAGTAAATGAGGCTTAACAGAGACTGGAGTAAAGGAGAGAATGTGCCCACATTAAGCTTAAGCTCCCCTCTGATCTCATCCATTATAGATCCCCTGACTTCACATCTGATGTAATGAATAGCAAAGTGGGATTATTTAACCAATTTTACACCTGTCCTTGAATTCTATTAGTTGAAACAAAAAGAATAGTAAAAGTATTTACTATAGTAGTAATTTACTATAATAGTAAAAGTTCTTTAACACCAGTTCAGCTACTTAGGTCAGTTTCATTCCTGAGCTGAGGACACAATTTTTAGAAATGTGGTGGGGAAAATAGTTGCCACATCATATTTGTAGTGAAGTTAAAGGAAAGCAGGAAAAGACATCTTACATACCAATCTGTTGGAACATTTAGATTTGAATCTATTTTGCCTTTTTGTAAAGGAGGCAGAGGGCTACTTTTTCTTTTATTGTTACTTTTCTTGAAAGCCCATTAGACCAAAATTAGAATAATAATAAACAAGCATTAAAAAATTGATCTCAAGAACTGTTTTCCATTTCCGTGCAAGCCAGTCTACAGCTATAGTGCAATTAATCTATTTTACTTCTTTCATTATGTCTTCTTCAGTTAGGCTGTTATTAGCCTTGGTGGTCTCTATTTTCTTCTTTTAAAACAAAATGATTCCTGAAAAGTTCTGGATTCCAACTCTCAATTATCAGGTTCTGCTGGTCACCAAGAATATTTGCACATCTTAGACTAATATATTGACCAGAATAATGTACCTAGAAATGAGTACAGACACCATGTCATTGCTTTGATCATAACTCATTTAGATACATTTATTTATTGTCAAATTTAGTTCTGCCTCTTCTGGCAGGCCAACCCATTGCAATTTTCAGAGCAACAATAAATAGCATTAGATAGCATCAGTTAAAGGAATACAAGAATAAATAGTATCAGGGGAAATATACATAAAACCCAAACCAGCCATCATACATTATGAGGGCTCATATAAGAACTACTATAGGTTTCATTTAAGACAAGAAAGTGAGAGTGAGGTCTGCAACCTTAACTTTAATTTACTCAATAGGAAGCCGATTGTGAAGAGTTTTCTTAAACTACAATTAATGATGCATCTTTCATATTTTTTATGGGGCTAATACAGAACAATATATGGCTTCTGTATTACAAAAGCTTCATGGTTTATTGCAAAGGCTGAGTTCAAATATCCTACATTATTTTGTACCAGAGTATCTGAAATATACATATTTTTTCATATGGTCTTGCATATGATTTGGGGGAGGCCATTCTTACTATCCGGCTAATACAGGCCATATGTTTGACAGGAACTTGAGATAAACCTTCTGGGTTCCAAAATGGTTTGTCAAGGAAAGCTTTTCAGTTCTTCCTCTGATGAGTTTTTGACCACATTGTGTTGAATAAGCTACAATTGACTAAGATCATACATTGTGTTAATCATAAACAGGCATTAGAAATTAAATAAACTATGTCTCAGAGCCATGTACGAACTTAGTTAAAATGATACCTAAGAAAATCTTCCTGGTTTGATCTTGTGATAGGAAACACCCTTTTTCAAAATATTCAGATTTGAATTTAAAGTTCAGCTTGGATTAGCTTCATTGATGACATTAGATAAGATTTTATACTTCTAACCACATTCACAGATGGGGCATTTAAGTTTCTTTGTAAGGATTTTTTTACTAATGGTTGGAGACTCTTACATTGTTATAGCACACTCTCTTCCCTTCAAATATAATTCTAGGTAAAGACAAAGCAACCAGAAGCAGGCAGGGAATAGGGAGAGAGGCTGTTAGCAAAATAGAGGGTGGAGTGGAATGTGTTGTGTTATTGAAACTACCTCCAAACCTTAAACCGCCTGCCCTTCAGGTACACAACTTTCACAGGATCTATGGGGAAGGAGGTGTTTTTAATTTCTCTGAAAGTGTTATCTTGGATACCTTCCAGGGCCTAATCAATCACCAATGTCTTAGAGTTGGGAGGGTCCAAGTAGTTAGAACAGGTTTTTCAAATGAAGGTTTTTTCAAAGACAAATAACCTATTTTGGAAGGAGACGAAAGGAACATGCAGAATTTATTGCCTGGGGATGATTATGGAGAGAAAAAGAAGACTGGGGGAGAAAAAAAATGGTAAAATTCCAGGAATGGCTTTTAGTCAAAATTGTGCTTTCTTATTATTTATTTTTCTACTCAAATCTCATATTACCCTGAAATGAAATATTGGCAACATTTCACACACAATGTATTCCATTGTAAATCTCTGTTCTAGTATTCAGTGATGTGATTCACACGTTGTAGAAAGCCATAGTTGCTTAACAATGGTTTACTAAATAAGACACAAGTGGCTGGGATCACACGTTAAACTATAAATCATTGTTTAGAACAGTGGTTCTCAAAGCCTTTTCTTCACCATGGACCCCCTTTAAATACCTTGTGGATCACCAAGACTTAACTCAAGATTTAAATCATAACATTTCTTCAAGCCTTCTCAGACCTCCTGTGATGACATAATGCCCCCCTCTTCCTCACAGGTTGAGAACCAATGGCTTAGAAGTCATAATGTTTAGGTACATATAACATTGAATTGTAGTTTGTTCAATGTTCAAAGAACCTAATTAGTGCTTAGTTTGGAAGAGAGAAAGAGGGGGGAAGGGAGGAAGGGAGGAGGGCATGCACACACTTACACACACACACACACACATACACACACAATCTTGTGGTTGTTTTCCTCATTTTAAAGTAGTGAGTGGAAAAACAGATGTGCCAAAATGAAGAACTATAGTCGTAAATCAAAATGTCTCTAAACATAATGATCTTATAGCCAGAATGTTTTATGTTAAAATCAGTCTAAGTGTTCCTAAAAGGTCATTTAAATATTTTCACAACAGCATTAATGCTAGCTGTTGGAAAATAGTTCCTTTAGTCTTACGTAGACAAAGCTTGAAAGTAATTAGCTGCCGTGAAGAAGAAATTTCCTGATAGCAACTTGATGCTTTTGCTTTGTGCAACTCATTTATCTTTATCAAAGAGAATGTCAAAGTCTTGCTACAAAAGTTTGAGGCCTCCTGTGAACTACAAAAAATATAATGTATGGAAGATTTGCTTTCATATCACACTACAAAAGGAGACTGGATAACTGAATTTGTAACCGAACTGAAATTAAAGAATGATTCTTGTGGCTTTGATATATTGACCCAAACTTTAATGTTTCAAACATAAGAAACAAGAAAGTGCAGGAACAGTTAGAGATTATTTCTCACTCTCTTTGGAAGTACTATTAATCTATACCAAGCAACAGAATTATCTCACTCACAACTGAAAGTTATGAGGCACAGCAGGAATAATACTTTGGGTTTGGTCATCAGCTATGATAAAAAAAATTCTGGGAAGGAAAGAGACCAGCAGTATCACCAGCTGCATGGCTTTGACCTTAAAAACAGAAGTAGGAGTAAACAAAAAAGCTTGGAAGCAGGGCACGGTGCATGGAAACAATGAATGACTCTAGAAAGAGTGCAGAGAAGAGCAACAAAGATGATTAGGGGACTAGAGACTAAAACATGATTACAGGAACTGGGCATGGCTAGTCTAGTGAAGAGAAGGACCAGGGGAGACAGGATAGACAGTGTTCCAATATTTGAGGGGCTGCCACAGAGAGGAAGGGATCAAGCTATTTTCTAAAGCACCTGTAGGCCAGACAAGGATGGAATTGAATATGTTTAACTGTTAAAATGTATTATTTGGAAGAGTTGATAAAAGAATTATTGGTGAATAGAATAAGAGAATTTAAGGAAATAATTGGAGATTGTATTATGTTCTGTGAATTTAAATTTAGGGGTTCAAATTTTAAGGAGGGAAAAGAAAAAGAATTATACTAGCATGAGATGTTAAGATAAAGGGCAATATTGGTTTTTTAAATTTAGAGAAAATAAAAGATACGAGAAAAATTGAATATATAAAATTGTGTTAAAGAGGAACAAGAATCTGAATAAATTTAAAACCAGGCCAATATTCTGTTCAGAAAAGATGAATTGTATGTTCGTTTGTGTGTTTTAAAAAATAAAAAAAACTTTACAAAAAAAAAAGTTGTGGGAGCTTCATCACTGGAAACTTTCAAGAAGAGACTGGACTTCCATCTGTCAGTAATGATGAAGGGTCTCCTGCTTGGGTAGGGGGTTGGACTAGATGACCTACAAGGTCCCTTCCAACTCTGTTATTCTATTCTATTCTAAATAGTAAGACAATATGTTAAGAGCATCAATAGTACTAACTCTGGGCCTAAAACATCTGAAGAGTTACCAATGGTCAATAAGGTTGATTTATTTAAGTCAATAGAAAATTATCACAAAAAACCCCAAAGCCCACTTTCTTCTTCTTCTTCTTGTGCCATATCTGTCATCAGATGTTGGCAATCATGTTGGCAATCCTATTTTTGTCAACAGCTGTATGAAAAAGTGCTGCTGAGTTTTGTCCAAACCAGTCCCTGAGGTTTTGTAGCCATGATGTTCTTCTTCAGCCTGGACCTCGTTTGCCTTCAATCTTTCCCTGGAGGATTAAGTGAAGGATGCCATTTTTTTCTGGGTGTCACATCACATGTCCAAAATATTCTAACTTTCGCTTTTTAATGGCTTTGATTATTTCCCTTTGCCTTCTCAGGCGTCTCATCACCTCATTTGTGATTTTGTTAACCCAGTTTATATGTAACAGTCATCTGTAAATCCACATTTCTAATGCTTCTAGTTTCTTCAAGTGGTTTTCTGTCAGAGACCAACTTGCTACTCCATAGAGCAGGATAGAAAAGATGTAACATCTGACAAGCCAGATTTTCAGTCTTAGGCTTATGTCGTGACTGCAGAAGACCTTTTTCATTTTGAAGAATGCTGTTCGAGCTTTCTCTATCCTTGTCTTTACTTCACTGATCATGTCCCAGCGTTCATGTAAATTAAAACCGAGGTACGTGATCCTTTCAACTTTTTCTAATAGTATTCCTTCCGAACTTATGGAATTTATGAAATGGGTGGCCACATAAAATTGTGAAAAAGAAAAGAAAGAAGAGGAAAAGAGAGGAAAAGAAATGAAGTGAAGTGAAAGAAGTTTCAGAATTTGCCTATATTCTAAACAATTTTCAAAATGCATTCAAAGAAAACCTTAACAATTCCTGACATGAGTGGAACTCTGTGGAGGACCAACAGGCATGAAGATATTTGTGGGGTCCTTGGTGCTCTCTGAGCTTGGCTGTTTTCTTGAAAATGTTTCATTACCAAATGATTATGTTACCTAGTTTGGTAATGAAACGTCTGAGAGAAAATAACCAAACTCAGAGAGCACCAAGGACTTCGCAGTTCAACGCTGAGCTACAAATATTCTCTACTATCAGTACAAAGATATTACTTAAATGTTTCAGCTTGGTATGAGCACTAGAACTAGATGAAGAGAACACAGATTATATTTGGAACACTAACTGGTCAATATAGTTTTAAAACTCATGCCCTTTGGATTGTGTTCTGAACCTCTTTATTTCACCATGCAACATCTGATGAAGATATTTCAGGACCCATGGAACACTATAGAAGAAGAATGTGATCATTTAGTAATTGCAGATATACCAAAACTGATATCCCCAAAAGATAGGGAATTGTGGGAAAATTCATTCCCAACTTGGCTGTCTACACCACAAACCTGAAGACAAAGATGTCATCTGACACTGAACTTTAACTATACGGCAAGGATGTAAATTACATAAGAATTCTCCAATTCTTCACTTGTTTTGAAATGTTATGATACTTCTAAAAGCATCCACTAAAATTTTCAAGGATGACTTGGTGTTCTCTTTTGTTCCAGGAATATGGTGGGTCATGGCTGCCTGTTGCATATGTATCATATTCACTGACCCTTACAAATGTACGCTGAAATGAGAACTAATTAATACTCCACCTAAGATACAATAATTGTTGCACTTCAACAATATGGCTTTGATTTCAGTATTAATCAGGCAAAGCATACCTCACAAATCAAATGGTGAATATCAATGAGTATTGAGATTCAGAAATTCATATGAACGGCATAAAACAAAGGCATCCAGTGAGCCATCACATGTGGCAACGAATTGCAGAGACCACTAAAGAAAATGAAATTCTTAGGGAGGTTTGCGAGGTGATCCTAGGACATGCAAAGGATTACACAATTTATGCACTCTTGATAACTCTTTTCTGGGCTTTCAAAATATAAAGATGTGCTTCATTAAACCTTCATTATGACAAGTCACAATTTTAGCCTACATGAAGGTCACACAGGAATTAAGAAATCCAAAAGGCAAACCAGAATCAATCTGCACTGACTTAAACTCCAACGTTGCAATGTGGATTGCTCAGTGTAGATTTTCTCAGATATACTGTAATCAGCCCAATTGATCTGTTCACTCTACATAATAAATAAAATACTGGATTACTTTTCAAGTTATCCAGGAATTATTTAACTAGCAAATTTGTTATTGCAAAAGAATATTAAGTATATTGAAACTATGGTTATTGGGTATAGCATACTATGAGCTGTGACAACATACTTATAATGGATTACAATTTGTTGGGATTACATTTAAAAGTTTAGCCATAGCATATAGGTTTGAACATGTAACTTCAATTTCCAAATGTGATAGATTTGTGGAATGTTGTATAAGGATTATCAGAACTTTCTTGAAAAAAGCTAGAGATGCTAAAAAAAGATCCTTGTTCTCTAGGAACTATAAGGCATTTCCTTTGTAATGTTCTTAACTAAGCTTTTGTTTAGGAGAAATAATGATATATATTTCCATTGTAGATCCATGGAAATCCTATGAGAACATTGTGGTATTGAGAGAAAGGTTCAATCCTTGCCACAATGATGGAGTTGTATCCAGTGGTAAAATGTAAAATTTGTTACTACCAGTTCTGTGGGCGTGGCTTGGTGGTGGTGGGGTAATGTGACTGGGTGGTCATGGCCAACTTTTTTTTTACTTTTAAAAGCATTTTTTTCTACAATCTCTTCGGCCGAAGAGGTTGCAGAAAAAAAATGCTTTTAAAAGCCTCTGATGATCCCAGCTGAGCCACACGATCAACAGAGACTTTTTTTTTACTTTTAAAAGCAATTTTTGGCCCAAGTGGTTGTAGAAAAAATGCTGTTAAAAGTAAAAAAAATAGCCTCAGATGATTGCGCAGCTCAGCTGGGCATGGGGGGGGGGTGCCTACCACTCACCACCATCGCTACCGGATTGGGCGATCCGATCTGAACCGGGAGCATTTCACCCCTGGTTGTATCTCTTTGTTCATTCTTTCATCTGGCCCTATGAACTATGGACTAAGCCAAAATGATACCACAAAGCTCACCACAATCCTACTGAAACAAAACAGCATCAGAAGAGTTTCTTCAATGACACTGAAAATACCTTTTTTCCAGTTTCATTAAAACACAGAGACACAAAACAATCTAAAGTATCACCAATTGAAAACTTAGAACAATCAATACTGAGAGTGCCAAAGGATATCCAAATGCTACAATATGCAGATACCACATGGAGATATGCAAGGTGCCAAATTGATTATTTGAATAGGGCTATATTTAGCAAGATAGGTGTATGAAGAAATTGATGTTTACCCAAGTTACAGGGAGTAATATGTTCCTTGCAATATGCTAATTTTGTTTTCGTTCCAAGTCAGAACTGAGTGCAAACAAATTTTAAGAAGTACACTTGATGTAATGGAATGTGTGGATGACCTGTCCTTGGAGAATGAGGGGCTGTATATTTAAGAAACAATCAGACAAAAGAGGCAGGAGCCCCCAGTGGCTTAACTGTCAGAGAAAGAAACTTTGGAAGGACCACCATCATTGATCAAACCAGTTAAAAGTGATGGTGGGAAGTTTATACTTTCAGACTTGATTCTGTTAATGTACCCCTATAATAAAGTAAAATTAATTACTGTATTTTCCTGCGTATAAGACTACTTTCCAGCACACAAAAATCTTCTCAAAAGTCGGGGGTCGTCTTATACGCCGGGTCTCGTTCTCCTATAACCAGGCAGACCAGCCCATAAGGCTCTGACAAGCCTTAAATGGCTCTGAGGAGGGTCGTCTTATACGCCCAGTCGTCTTATATGCCGGAAAATATGGTAACTGATCCAGTTAAGTGTGCCATGTGAACCCAATCTTAGACTGGATTCACACCAGGGGTGGGTTCTACTTACCTTTACTACTGGTTCGCAATGGGATCTGCATGTGCAGATCGCTGATGATGACATATGGGATGGTGGGCAGAGCCTCCCACCGGTTTTACTACTGGTTCTTGTGAACCGGTCCAAACCAGGGGCAATCCACCACTGATTCACACATTGTGAGAAGTCATTCTTTGGTATTTATTGCATAAAACATAATTAAGTTCACAGAATACAATAATCCAAAATCAAGTCACATTATTGTTTAGCAGTGGGAAACATCTAAGATACAACCGTTATGTTGAATAAAAGCTATTAGGGTGCACTCTGAAGTTAAGCAACATTCAGGTTGTGACACTGAAAGTTTCCCTGTATATTAATAAGTGTTTCAACATATACTATCAACATATACTGAACAATACTATTCCTATGCAATGCAGTGATCGTTGTGCTAGAACTGAGGACACTCAAGTTCATCTCTGCTCTCATGTTTGGGAATTCACTGGGGTGACTTTGGGCTCTTTTCTCTCAGTCCTACTTATTTCACAAATTTGTTTGGGGAATAAAGATGCCTTCAGCTCTATAGAGCAACAACATAAAGCAAAACAAGATATAAATCTAACTACACATAGTCCTTGCTTAGCAACCACAATCAGGGCTTAGTCACTAAGTTGCTAAAAGAAACTTCACATCAGTTTTATATTTTCGGTTAAACTCTCCTTACTGTAGGTGAGGTGCAAAGCATGCAAATGATGATCATGTGACCAAGGGGCACTTTGTTTATCACAAATGTGCACTAGTTGTAAAACACCCAAATGGCAATTATGTGACATGGTAATAAATGTGAAGATTGTGTCACAAACATTTTCTTCTACTCCATCATAACTTTGGACAGTTGCTTAATAAGTCAGTAAGTGAGCACAACTTATAATTCATACCAGCACAGTAGTTATGCCATGAATATGACACTGTACAGTACTATGAGCAGGATATTAGATCTCTGCCCAAGGGGCTTCGATCTGAAAATCTGGCAGTTAGAAGAGAATAGAACAAGGGCAGGTGTAAAGAAGATCAAGGAAGCCAAACTCAGGTGTCCTTAGGATGCTCTAGCAGTTTTGGACTGAATCTCTAAAAGGTATCCTGGAGCCTGCAGCACCACAAGAATTTTTGTGGTAGGAGGATATTAAAAAAACCCTCAAAGGGTGACAATGACTGTGCAATCCAAACCCTACCCTTTTATGTGTGGGCAGCATTTCATTTGCACAACCACCATATAGATGTTCCCACAGAAGCACAAGCAATAGCACCAATTACCACACTTTAAAGCAACAGCATATGATTGCAGGGGAAAATGTAGCGGCCCTGCCTCCTAATTAATTATATTTAGCTTTCACTTCAGCTTTGAAAGTAAAAGCTGAGTTTGGTTCTCATGTCATGCTAAGCCACAATTTGGTTAACCATGGCTTGTAGACAAGCCACAATTGGTTGGATTGTCCTAGTACATTATGGACTAAAATACTGTTTAAAAACCTTAATGGCAGCATTCATAGATTGTTTTATACCATAAACAAACCACATTATAGTTTATGGCAATCTGTGAACTTTGTGAAAGGCTGCACTTGCATGACACTCTATGGATAAAGGATAAAGAAGTCGCTTACTTCTCCATTTGCAGCCAGTTTGTTAACCACTGATGGAAATTTGTCATGTTATTTCAAACCCCAAATAGCCATCACTGTGGTTTGCAGAAGAGGAATATAAAAATCAGGCTTGCTATAGGTTTCAAAGACTGGTTTCCATAAATTGGCAAAAGACCACTAGTGTGAGTTTGGACCTCATGAATTTTAGGCAAGGCCCTAATCCTGATTATCAAACTCCATGTAACTCATATTACACATCATGCTTGGAGGCGGGAGTGAGGGTGAAATGCAGGGTAAAAAGCAAAATTTTTGTTGGAAAATAATGATTTTGAAGATTAATTTCAGAATCAGGATCAATTTTAGGGCATAATTTCAAATGTAAACTGAAGCTGAAGTGCAAACTGAAAGAGGTGGGGAAATTATATATTTTCTGTCTCTCATGGAATTTATATGGGCAGACAAATCTCTTTTTTCCACCAACAGAAAAATATTCAGAAAGGCAGGCTTGGATCCCTGTTTCCATTACTTTAACCTGCAGGAATTAACAGGAGTGCTCTACCTAATACATTTTGCTGGACTTCCAGTTACTGTTGTTACTGTTTTGTTTATGTGTTATCAAAAGCAGTTTGGTGTACAGCTATACTAAATGACACCTGTGCTGTTTAAACAAGCCTGATTATAGATCAGGATTAATCACAGGTTTCTATCATAGCATGGTTTATTGCCATGACTGGATTCAGATACAATAATCATCATTATAAAATATTAATTTACTATGTTTTGTGAATCGACCCATCGTGATTTGTAGCCATGGCTTAATCCTTAATACAATGTGAACACAACCAATACTAGTCAACAAGTCATGGCTAGAACAGTACAATGTAACCATCTAGCCAACGTATGAATGAATCCCACTTTACAGAATCTTGGCCATATTATTCCTTCTCGCCTGGAATGTGCTGTCAGCTAATACCATAAACCATAAGGACTTAAGATCCCAACCTCTGAAGCAGGAAAACAAGAACAGCTGGACATTTTCCTCCCTGCAAATTAAATGAACCAGGCACAAAAGGAGGCTGGATCCTGCCCTTTAATAATTCCATAGGAGCAAAAATTCCAGCAGATGCTGCTTGTCATGGCAAGCTTCACCTGCTGAAATTCCCTCTTCTACCCAATTATTAAAGGTGAAGGAACCCAACCCTCTTTTGCATCTGGCCATTATAGGTGAATTGCTTCCATCTGAAATTCAAGAAATGCAGGAAGATGCCTATGGCTGGATATTTTACATCCATCCAATAGTTTTGCCTTTGTTGGACCTGAAATAGAAATGGTTATGTTAGCAAGAAAAATGATCCACCGTCTTGGCTTTTCCATTGCTTCCAAAGAAGTTTGTTATCCCCAGAGGAGGGTAGACTTGGTTGGAGAAAATGTTCTTCAGCTATAGAAAAGGTTCTTCTTTGATGTGGTTAGTTTCACATCATTTGCACATAGCTGATGAACTGAATGACTGTGATAGTGTTATCTTTCTGAAGCAAAATATTGTGCATGACACAGGAGGATTTGAGAAGCAAATCTGAATGCTTGAATTAGAGATAGGTTTGGCTCAAAATTTAAGCTCAGGAAAATTGGTCCGGGGCAATCCCACCGATTTTACTACCAGTTCTTGTGAACCGGTCCGAACCAGTGGCAACCCACCACTGGTTTGTATAATCAACAAGAAGCAGACTTATTAATTGATAGCATGTATATTGCTGATCCGTGACTTGAGTAAGTCCCAAGTAACTGTCTTCATAGTAAACTAAAGATTTACAAACTGCAAATAAACTACATTATACAATGGTGGGATTCAAATTTTTTTACCACTGGTTCTGTGGGCATGGCTTGGTGGGCGTGGCAGGGGGAAGGATACTGTAAAACCTCCATTCCCTCCCCACTCCAGGAGAAGGTTACTGCAAAATCCCCATTTCCTCCCGATCAGCTGGCAGAGAACAGATGGGGGCGGGGCCAGTCAGAGGTGGTATTTACTGGTTCTCCGAACTACTCAAAATTTCCGCTACCGGTTCTCCAGAACTGGTCAGAACCAGCTGAATAGCACCTCTGTTACCACAATGTATGATTGATGTGTACATATTACACGAGGCAAAGGTATACTTAATGGTTAAGTGAATAAAATTAGCTGTCTTTATACAACATGTTAAATCAAAAACAGTAGTTTAGTAATGCAATAGCTGACACATCTGACCCAATAGTGCTTTTACTTTAAGGATCCTGAAATGCAGAAATGACACAAAAACACCCTAAGTGAAGAACCAGGATCGCCTTCATTGCAAAAATCATTCACTCAATGTCTTCTGTTGGTGAAGAAAAATCTCCTTGCTCTACATTCTTTTTTTTTTATTTTATTGAAAAAGTTTTACAATACAATTTTTTCATTCCCCCCCCTTAGTCCCCCCTCCCATCGACCCCCCCCTTCCCTTCCCTTCCCTCCCCTCCCTTCCCTCCCTAGGCTTCCTTTACTAATAAAAAACATTAATCTTATATATCAATCAATATTAAACAAAAAATATAGGTGAGATCCAGATAACATATCAAAACTTTTAGCATTGAATAATATAAAGTTATTCTATCTAATATATAGTAGACATAAATCGTATACTTATCAAATATTTTTAACATTATATTTATCCCTAGATAACAGTATAATAGATATATATAAGGTTTTTCTACCAACTGTATGCTAACCGCAAATCATATATATAAACTTAACAAATATTCTTAACATTAAAATTTTTCTAGATAAGCATATATCAAATATATGTAAAACTATTCTATAAAATATATGCTAACAATAAAACATATAGATAAACTTATTTTTAACATTATAGTTTTGTAGATAATTTCAAATATTTTTAACATTAAACCTTTCCTACTTGTTGTTATATACATATAATAAAGTAGTTATAATAAAAATAATTATGAATCAAATACTAAATGATAGTTCTTAGTTTGATATTTGTTTTGCACATAATCTACCCATTTCTTCCACTCCCTAACAAAAGTTTCATGGGTCGTGTCTTTTAAATATGCAGAAATCTTTGCCATTTCCGCAAAATTAGCCATCTTCAATGTCCATTCTTCCATAGTAGGTACGCTATCTTTTTTCCAATATTGTCCAATCAGTAACCTAGCTGCAGTAATCATGTATAAAATCAATCTTGTTTCACTCGGTGAACAATCCTTAACTATACCCTTGTTAAGGAACTATCCTTAACAAAAACAATTGCGGAGAAAATTGAAGCTTTTCAAAACATTCTGCATAACCTACCAAAGTTTAATCCAAAATGCTTTCACTTTTCTACAACTCCACCAAATATGAAAATATGTAGCATCCAAACAATCACACCTCCAACATTTAGGTTGAACATTTGGATACATACATGACAATTTCTTGGGATCTAAATGCCATCTATAAAACATTTTATAGAAATTTTCCCGCAGATTCTGTGCTTGAGTAAATTTAACATTCTGGACCCAAATCTTTTCCCATGTTTCCAACATAACTGGTTCTGCAAAATTTTGTGCCCACTTTATCATACAATCTTTAACCAGTTCACTCTCTGAATCTCTTTCTAGCAATAAGTTATACACCCTCTTGATATGCATCGGCCCTTTCCGTTTTATCTGAATCACCAGATCTTCTTCATGTAGCATTAAACCAATTTTCTGATCTTCTCTCCATCTCGATTGAAGTTGAGAATACTGCAACCAAGTTAAATTCCTCCCTTCTTCCAACAGAGTTTTCAAAGGTTTCAAACTTCATCTGCCCCCATCTTTGAAAAGCATCTCTTTGTATAAAATCCCCCCGAGTGACTTTATATTCCGCATGATTTGCCCAAGATCCAACCACAAAGGTATTTTGTAATCCATTTTAAACTGGTGCTTTTTCCAAACCCTCATCAAGGCATAATCTCAATATATGACTTTTAAATACATTGTGCAACTTATCTTTGTAAAATAAGTATGCGTGCCAACCAAATTCCAAGTCATGGCCTTCTATATTTAGAATTTCAGTCTTTGTTGCTCCAAACCAATCACACACTTGTGTCAGCACTGCCGCTTCATAATATAAACGTAAGTTTGGGACTTTAAGGCCACCTCTTTCTCGAACATCCTGCATTATTTTAAATTTAACTCTTGGTTTTTTCTCATTCCAAATAAATTTGTTTAGTCCTGATTGCCATTCAGCCAAGATTTTATCACTTTTAAGCACTGGAATCATTTGAAACAAAAACAGAAATCTAGGTAGAACGTTCATCTTAACTACTGCTATTCTGCCAAGTAAAGATAGTTGCAGTTTTTGCCAAATTTGCAAATCTTGTTGAATCTTACGCCACAAAGTCTCATAATTGTTCTGAAAAAGTTTTATATTAAAAGCTGCAACCTGGACTTCTAGATATTTCACCTTTGTAACTATTTCAAAGCCTGCCAACCTTTCCAGTTCACTCTTTTGTGGTTCCAGCATGTTTTTAACTATCATTTTAGTCTTTTTCTGGTTTAATCTGAAGCCTGAGACCAAACCATACTCCTCTATAATATTTTTCATCTGAATGATTGATTCCAAAGGTCGTATTAGGGTAACAACCAGATCATCTGCAAATGCTTTGATTCTATAGTCCTTTTGCCTTATAACTATTCCATTCAAGTTGTTCGAGTCCCGTATTGAATTCAACAAAACTTCTAAGGTTAAAATAAACAACAATGGGGATAATGGACAACCTTGTCTAGTTCCTTTTTGTATAAGAAAATTAGTAGTTAAACTCCCATTGATAACAATTTGTGCTGTCTGTTCTTGATAAATTGCTGAAATCGCATGTATAAACTGATCCCCAAAGCCCATTTTGAACAGTCTTTTTTAGAAAGTCCCAATTGACTCGATCAAAGGTCTTTTCCGCATTCAAAAACACCAGCACTGCAGAGATCTGTTTCTTTTTCTCAAGATATTCCAATAAATCTATGAGTTGCCTCACATTATCCTTCATGTATCTGCCCTCTATAAAACTAGCTTGATCATAGTGAATCACCTCTTGGATAACTGGCATCAATCTGTTGGCTAATACTTTTGCAAAGATTTTATAATCCGTATTCAAGAGAGATATTGGTCTAAAATTTTCTGGTTTTGTAGAACCATCCTCCTTTGGTATCAGTGAAATAAAGGCCGTCTTCCACAATGGAGGTATTTTACCCCCCTGCTGTACACTACAAAATAAATCCTTAAGATATTCAATCAGTTCTGCTTGTAAAGTTTTATAATATACTGCTGTCAAGCCATCCGTCCCAGGAGCTTTGGCTATTTTCAGTTGTTTTATTGCAAATGAGATCTCTTCAGAAGTTATAACTTGATTCATTCTTTCCTTTTGTTCTCTTGAAATTTTAGTAACTCTCCTCTTCTCAAGATATTCGTCAATAAGCTCATTCTCTATATTATCTTTGTGATATAAATTGGAATAATAATCTAAAAAAGCTTGTTGTATTAAACTTTGTTGAAAAACTTGTTTCCCTTTATATTCAATAGTATCAATTATATGAGAACTTAGTTGTTTTCTCAAAGTGTAGGCCAACCATCTACCAGGCTTATTAGCA
This sequence comes from Masticophis lateralis, assembly GCA_030761175.1. Classification (NCBI taxonomy): domain Eukaryota; kingdom Metazoa; phylum Chordata; class Lepidosauria; order Squamata; family Colubridae; genus Masticophis; species Masticophis lateralis. The sequence goes on from JAUDYJ010000001.1 coordinate 28,427,496, forward strand.
TTACAAAAAGTGTTATGCTTCGCAAATTGCAAATTAGTTGCCGTTTGTTCAGCCATGAGCATTTGAAATTGGTCTTTCAAAAGTTTTATAGTTTCCTGTAATTTCTCATCGGTCGGATTCTTTATATGCAATTGTTCTTTTTTCTTTATTTCTGACTCCAATTCTGTTCTTATCTTTTGTTGAGTTGACCTATGCTTAGAGTTCATATAAATCAGTACACCTGTCATATATGCCTTACTTGCATCCCAAACAACTTCGATAGGTGTACCCTTGTTCAAATTCAGTTGAAAAAATTCCTTGACATGTTTTTTGAGTTCAAATATATTCTTCTCATATCTAAACAGGTTCTCATTCATTCTCCAAGATCTTCTCTCCTTCTTGCCAAATTCCATTTCCATCCATATCGGGCTATGATCCATTAAAGTTCTGGGAAATATCTTAGTCTTAATCATTTTAGTAAGTAAATCAGATGTAACCAGCATAAAATCAATCCTAGAAAAGGATTTATGTCTATCCGAAAAAAATGTAAAATCCAATTCCTTCGGGTGTTGAACTCTCCATACATCCTTCAATTCTAAATCTTCTTTCATCACAAAGAACGTCTGTGGTAGTTTAATCCCCATTTTAGCCGATGTCTTCCTATCTAGAGTTGTGTCAATCACACCATTCCAGTCTCCCATAATCAAAATTGACTTATAATTCTATTGCAATATTTTAGCATATAATAATTTATAAAAGGTTTCCTGCTGTTGGTTTGGGGCATACATTCTAATCAAAAGCAAAGGGGCATTCTGTATATTTATTTCAGTTGCAATATATCTTCCGTCATCATCTAATTCTATAAGTTTAGCTGGTAATCTTTTAGAAATATACAAAGCTAATCCATTCTTTTTCCCAGAACTAGAAGATATAAAATGTGAACCTAATTTAGAATTTATCAAATATTTTTGATCCTGAGTTCTAATATGAGTTTCTTGCAAACAAACATCATTTTTATACTGCTTCAAATAATGAAATATTTTCCTTCTTTTCTGTGGAGAATTCAATCCATTCACATTCCATGATAGAAATCTAACTGTCATCTAAGGATTCACGAAGCGAATCAAGCATTTGCCGAAGACCCTGTTCAATAGCAGAAGTCTTTGGTCGCGCTCCTCCCACCGCTTCTGATTTCTGTGTTTTCCCGTTTGCCCCCTTCTCTTCTTGTGGTACCGTGGACCTCTGCTGTTTTTGCTTCTCTAATCTTTGCTTCTCTGCTGCACGAGTTATACATTGATCTTTCGGTTCTTGCGCCAACAGTTCAAGGTCCAAATCCACCTCTCTTGTACTTCTGGGGTGCTTTATTTTAGACTCTGGGAGATCTGTAAAAAAATCCTCTGAAAAACCACCTACTGCTCCTGAAAGCTCTTCTATTGCTCTTTGGGTTCGAATTGCTTCTAATTCTTCTTGCCTAGACAATTCTTCAATCCCTCCTTCAAAATCCTTATCTTTAACAACTCCTTCTACAGTTAGCAATGTAGATGAACGTGGGGATGTTGAGGCTCTTTTAAGGACATTGTGATAAAAATGCTCTGCTTTTTCCACAGTATTTATACGATATCTTACATCCTCATGTCTCAAAATTATGCCAACTGGAGCATCCCATCTAAATGGATCTGACGCCTTTTCAATTCATTCACCAAAAATCCATAATCCTTCCGGTCCCTTAACATCTTAGGTGGTAGCTCTTTAAAAACACCAATTTGATTACCATCAAGTTGAGCAGTGGTGAGAAAAGATTTTTGCAAAATTTTATTTCTCAGTCTTCTATCAGTAAAATAAATCACAACATCTCTAGGCAAATTCCTTTGTCTCGCCACGCGAGAGTTCACCCTGTAGATCTTGTCAATTCTGCTACAAATTAGCTCAGGTTCAGTCTTTAGAATCTTAGCCAGTACAAACTGCTCTCAGATCTTCTCTGTTGTTTTCCCTTATTCCCCTCAATCTTAAAGCAAACTCCATAGCCCGAAACTGCATCATTGTGATTTCATCTTCCAGTCTCTGGTTTCTGACATCAGCTTTAAAAAATTTCTCTTCTGCATCTTTCTTATTGGATTCAACTTCTATATTCAGTTCATCCACTTTTTTCTCCACCACCATCAGTGCATCTGTGAGAGCAGTTACTGCTTTAGTTACATTCTGATTCAACTTATCACTTTTTTCTTTAACCCACTCCTTCATTTCCTTTTGATTTTTCTCCATCTTTTCCTCCATCTTATCCATTTTATCAACAACACCTCCCAAAGACTTAGCTATAAAGGCTTTCAAATCCTCATTTCCACTTTCTTGGATTTGAGTCTGAGTCTGTGGTTGTGGCTTAACTGGCTTTTCTTTTGTCTGATGTGTGGGGGACTCTCCCCCTGCTTTTTTTGAAGCCATGCCTGTACACAGTCTTAACCTCTCAAAAAAGGAAAATCTTCCTCCTTTTCCTCTTAATCCAGTTTTTCTCCCCAGTTTTGTAAGGAAGGGAGTTAAATAGATTTTATTTCTGCTTTAAAGTCTTATCAGAATATTTCTTTCAGTTACTGCCAGGCAAGCTTAATTGTCACTTTCACTTTCCAACTTTCACTTTACTTCCTCCGTTTTAGCCAATCGCCATTTTCTCACACACTTTCTCACAGAGACTCTTAAACTGAGGATTTTTTGAAAAAAAAGAACTAGTACTTGTTTTTAAGCTTCTTAGAGCAAATCCAGATCTCACCAAATTCTGCTTGCAACAAAGTTCCGATATTGATGGTGGAGTTGCTCTCGTCGTCTTGCTCTGCCGTCAGAGGTCCCTCGCCGCGTGGAGCTTCAGTGGGTTGGAGAGGGAGCCTTCACCCTGAGTGCTCCCCAGGACAGAAAAGGGACCCTGGGGGCAATTCAGGGGGCTCTACCTGCTCCCACTGGCTCTATCCTCCCTTCCGACCCAAAGAGGGGATTTTCTGAGCCGCCTGCCAGCTGCAAGGCGGCTCTAACGCACGACAAAGCCGGCAGCCGTAAAAGAACCCTCCGGCGACGACGAAGACGCCACCGGAAGCCGCTCTGCATTCTTTATACCAAAGAAATTGATGCTAATCTTCCCACTCTCCACCCATACTTTTTGGTAAATATATTTCTGTTCATTTATCCAATGGTTTGTAATCAAGTTTTCTGAGAGTGCTGTGATAAGTTATGAGCGGGAAGATCAATCATGAAAATGTATACAAAAGCACTGTAATCTTTTAAAGACTTCCTTCTGGCTCATTTAAAGTTCTTATGGATTATCAAGATAAAACTTGATAAATCTGTTACCAGATTTGCAGCTACCCCAATAGGTGTGGCCAGTGGGATGTTGGACTTCGCTCATAATGGCTAATGAGACCCAATCATTAAGTTTTCTGAAATTTGGATTGAGAGCAATGGTGAGCTACTAGGGAATGGCTGATGTGCCAATCAGCATCTCTGCATCTAGCGTAGCAACGCTATGTAATGGAGTTAGCAGTGTTGGTAAAGCCTGGAAGATCTCAGTAGCATGTCTATTGGAACAAAGGTTATTGGGGGGGGGGTGTGGCGTGGAAGAGTCCAAGCCTTTTGAATACACACATACACACACACACACTTCATTTTTCTCCAGAAAATTAATTGTTAAATATTTACCAGTACACTGATGGCTATGGATAGGTTGTGGAAGGGATGCAAACAAAACACACAGAGAAAGTAAGATCCAAGAACAAAACTTGTGGGTAGGTGGAGAAAAAGTAACATGGTTCTTTCTTTGCAGCATACTGCATTTACGTTATTCAAGTTGCCCAATTCCTTTTATATTGTGATGGCTTCATTAGTGTATTTATTTGTTTAACAACTTTGTATGGCTGCCCAACTTGCACACAGGGTGACTCCAGATGGCTTACAATATTAAAAATCTGCAACATAAAAACCATAATCCACACCCCCATGGCAGCAGTAAATTAAGAAAATGGTTGCTTAATTATTAGCTACACTTTTCAAGCTAGCTAGCCATCAACTAAGTGAACAGTGAATCATCTAAGTGTTAACCTCCAGTTAATTTAATTCCTTCAGGGATAATCAGACAACTATTTATCACTGAAGGATATGCCATAATCCAATGCATTTGCAGTATCCATGGCACTGAAGCTTTTCTCTTTCCTGGCTTCACACATTGAACTAAGCTTTAAAATAAGAGGGAGTAACCTCTGAGTTGAATGCAGCACTCCCCCCCCCAACCTATTTTTGCATTCCGAAATTCGAGGTGGGGAAGGCATCAGATAAAAATGAATGTGAGCCCCCTGAAAGTTGCCAACCTCTTCTTTGATAGCTGGATTCACAAAGCGCACAAAGAGGAAACCAAATGATGCATTATGAGTTAGTGCAATATTTGGACCAACCAGCTTTACATGTAGAATGACTTTACAAATAGGTCTCTGTTCTTTATACAGGGCAAGGGGGTGAGTAATTGAATAGGAGAATTGCAGTAGGTCTCTGAAATTGTTTCTCCAAAGCAATGTGAGAAGAGAGCCAATTTGGTGTAGTGATGCTCCATTCTAGCATCAAGCTAGAAATTAGGAGACTATAAATTAGGCATGAAACCATCTGGGTGACCAAGTCACTATGGATCAGCACTAGGAAGCAGGCAATGTCAAGCCACTTCCAAAATCTTGCCAAGAAAGCTGTAGGGTCTTTTCCAGGCAGGCGTCAACACTGACTCAAAGGCACCAAAACAACAAAGCAAAGCAGTAACTAGAATCAAGGTTGAGAGAGTGAAGCTACAAAAACATGACTGCCTACTTTAGTCTCTCCCCACCGTATACTTACTTTGGGCCAATGGGACATTTTGGCAGGTAGATTCCAGCTTTGCATTAGTCAATGGGTACATCAGGCCAATATGGTTTCTTAGTTGTGCAGACTAGTTATTGGCTGTTTCTGCTCTGTCTTAGCCAACAGGTAGATCAAGAGGATGCAGGCTTATCTACCACAGGGGTGTCAAATTCACCGCATCACATTGCCGTTATGTGATGTTTTGCAGTGTTTTCCCATTCGCAGAGCTGGGGTGGGCGTGGCCTTCACGTGACACATCTGGCCCACGGGCCACCAGTTTGATACCACTGACCTACAACCTCCATGATGACCCAAAGAGTCAGCCTTCTAAGTAGCATTTTATTGGTGGTGCCTCTTTCAACCAGGATTTCTTCTAAATATGTACTTAACATTTAGTTCAAGTTCTGTGGATTTCCATTTTGAATACATCATTGTAATAGCATGTTGTGCAGAAACCCATCTGTAGTGTTAATCTAAGAATGTGTGTAAGCCTCCCCTTCAATTCAGATGTGGTATTCCCCCTCCGCTGGAGAAAAAAAACCTTTAAACTTTCCTTGAGATGATACTGAAAGTTCTGCATCCGTTTTTCACAACTGCTGCTGTCAAAAAGTCAAAAAGACCCTCAGTGGGCATGGAGTCAACTTTGAGCAAGTTTGGGTTTCTTTTCGCTTTCAAGACAGATGCCTGCTAAGCTTGTTACATTCTCACATGAGTTGACTGTCTTTTAAAAAGTGGGAGAAGGGATGGGGGAGAAAGAAATTTCTTCTGTATTTTAAACTTGGCCTGCAGCATCATGCCTTTAATTGAGACAAAATTAATTAAGAAGACAAATGCCATACTGCCATTCTGTACAAGTTCTATCATTTTCAATTCAGTCTGTTGCCAAAATAAAAGACAAGATCTGAATCGACATCTGTGTGGTTCATCTGTTGCTCAAATTTCTCTATTCTTGTGGGAGTAAAGGCTGTGTATGGGGGAGGTGGGGAGGGGAAGCATGGATTAGGAAGACTGAGCTTGTTTTAACTTAGCCATTTATTTGTAATTATGTCATTATTACCTTCTTATAGACAAATGCAAATGTTGTGACTTAATAGAAAGAGGCTCACTTTGAACCTTCAACTTTTCTGCAAAGCTCATAAAGAGCCCGAGCCACAATCACTCCTTCTGCATTGATGTCATCAGTGTCCTTGGCTGTTGGATTCTTCTGGTGTTGCATTAAAACCTGGGCAACACCCACACATCACAAATTGGCAAAATTAAATCATCCCACTAAATCTCACAAGATTTCACTAACATCTAAAAACTGAACACCTGCAAAAATTAATCAATTTTCACAGTTTACGCTGAAAATGTACTCATCAGTAAGCTAAGCAAACTGGGTTTGCATAGGTACAGTAAATCACAGATATACACAAAAATCTTTAATATGAACTACATTTAGAATATTTGTGCAATGCTGCCTTATATCTTTATCTGAAGGCTAAGCAGATAGCCTTTCATCCAGGGGTGAAATCTAAACCTTGTTACTACCGGTTCTGTGGGCGTGGCTTGGTGTGTGTGTGTGGGGGGGGGGGGGTAATGTGACTGGGTGGGCGTGGCCAATTTTTTTTTACTTTTAAAACCATTTTTTACATGTAAAACCATGTAAAAAAATGCTTTCAAAAGGCTCTGACGATCCCAGCTGAGTTTCCTGATTAGCAGGCAACTCAGCTGGGATCATCAGAGCTTGGATTGTCAGAGCCATTTAAAAGAGAAAAAAGGCTCTGATGATCGCATGGCTCAGCTGGGCATGGGGGGGTGGGGGCAGGGATTTTTGCTACTGGTTCTCCGAACTGCCCACCACCATCGCTACCTACTCGCCCGAGCCGGTCCGAACCAGGAGCATTTCACCCCTGCTTTCACCTATAAATTTCCATAGATTTAGAAAAACAATACAGAACTCAGGCAATCAATTAGTACTTAGCTAGTTGATATTCTTCATAAAAGCCAACTTAGCTAGCATGCTACTTTGATTTTTTCCTCCCATAAAGCGAGTGGGAAAACATATTTAACTGTAAATTGTTTCAATTAATTCTTTATTTTCCACTATTTTTTGTTTGATCCCTGCCCCATAATTTTTGCAACCTTAGATTATAGAGTAACAAGATAAAGATGATATCCCACAGATTTAGAGTGTTCAAGACTGCCTGAATCTTTTTCACATGTAATTTAAGTAAGGAAATTTCTCTTTAGTGAGGAAAAAACATTGCATATGCAAACACTGTGGAGTTCACACTCAAGAGTTTGTCCTATGGTTTCCTTTGAATTAGGTCACAGGAAAAAAAGGGGGGAGGGGCAGCTCGAAATAATATTTCACTGTTGATCCCAGATAATGATGAGGTTATGTAACTCATGAGAACAGACTTCACATTCAAAAAGCTGCCTATAGCTTCTGAAAGCACAAGGGGGCGCTGCCTAGATTTTTAATTTTTTTTTTAGGACTTTCCTTACTGTTGCCAAACCGCTAAGGTTGCTTAATTCACATACTTTCTGAACTGGTGACCAACTCAGCAACTATATTAGTCAAGAATTTGTTTAAAGCAAACAGGTTCTTTTTTGTAAATCATGTAGTTCTTTCAAGTCTGCACTGCCCAAAGCTTACATGAATGATAAAAGTAGTAGTCAGAATATAAGGCCATTAATTAGCCTTAATGAAATCATTAATTAATGTTGGCTGATATAAACATGGAATGTAAAATTAGTGCCTTAGTTTTCTGGAGGGAGGGGGGTTCTTTTGAAAAATGTCGCAACTCTGCATGCTTTGCATCAGATGATCCTATGACTTGCCTCCACCCCTCCAGCTCCTAATATGCTAGGCTAAAATGCAAAATGGCTAACCCTAAAATGGATGCTTCAGTGAGTCACATGATCTCAAAAAATTAATGAATTGGCTAGGCCAGGGGTGACAAATTCGATTTCATTGAGGGCTGCAGCAGGATGTTGTTTGACTTCGGGTGAGGGGAGGGCGTGGGGCATAGCCAGCTGCGATGGTCTCCTGCAGCCCTCTGCCAGCAAAAATTGAGCTGGGGGGGGCATGTGTGACCCTTTTTTGCTGAGGGCTACAGGAGGTCGTTGCAGGGCCTGGGAGGGGGAGGGGCCTGGGAGCGCCACGTGCAACCCTCCTGAGCTCCATTTTCACTGGCAGAGGCACCAGGGCCAGTCTGTCACTGTTTCCAGGGTAGCCCCATGGCCCAGTTTTAAGCACCCCATGGGCCAAATCCGGCCTGCGGGCCTTGAGTTTGACACTCCTGGGCTAGACAATTGTTACGTTTGGGGGCAAGCCTTCCATCCAGCCGGAAATAGAGAGGACTCTCCTACTACTACTATCTCATATTACTATGAGGCCATGGTTCAAACAAACAAACAAACAAACAAACAGGAGGTTGTGATTGTTCCTGCTTTAAGAAAAGCAACAAGGCAATGGGGGGAATGCTAGGTTTGATTTTTGATTTGCACCAGTAAGTGAAATTGTTATGTGTCTGTTTTTGCATTGAATCTGTTTTTACACTTCTTGTGTGCAATGATCGGCTCAGAAGAGGCATTCTGCCCAGCAGCCCAGGACAAAATGGCCATTGAAGGCAAAGATCGATGATTGGGGGTCACAGCCAATTGAAACAGAGGTATTTGCCGAGGATGAAATGAAGCACAGCTGGCAAATTGCATTGCCTGGCTTGTGCTGGTGGAGGAAAAACTGTACTTTTGGTGCACAGCAAGAAAATGCAGGTAACAGTTGCCTTCCTGGCAGGCTAGAAGAGGGATGAGAATGACATCATTCATTCCTGACCTCCCAAAACAGTAGCTGGTTCATCCTCACACTAACGTAAGGAAGTATGGGATCAATACAACTCCTTGAAAGTTCTCTGTGTAGCTCCTGACTTCATGGGGAAAGCACTATTTAAAATCAAGAATGACGGAAACCTTGTGAGCTGAGGATAGAATGAAGGCAATATGACATTGGCATTAAAGAATAAAGAAGCTACCAGAGCATATTTATACCATAGATAAATGAGGTCCAAATATATTGGACCTCTATTACTATAATTCTCAACCAACAGAGAGAAGGAGAAAGTTCAGATATATTTTTGTTAGAGGAAATTCCTGGTCATAATGGAAATATGATTAATATAGCTATTAGACATTTTAGTAAAAAAATGCCGAAAAAGCTCTTCTTTCCTAGTGTTTGCCCAGGAAAATGAAATATTGTATGCTGTGTCTCTGAACCACTAGCAGAATCCCTTAGGTGTTCCAAGAACATAGCTACTAATTGATCTTGCAGCTTGTAGCTGATGCTGTCCAAATGTGACCTTCAAAATTACAAAAGCTATATCTAATTCCGGTAATGGTTTCAAGATTTAACACAAATATTTATAGCAACCCATATATGTTATGAGTATTGCAGACAGTTAGGTGCCTTTAAATCCTACTGATTTTGATTGGAAAGATGTAAATATTTGCTTGACTCTTCCACTGAATTCAGTAGCGCTTAAGTCAGTCACATCAAAAAGAAAATCATGCCCAATTCTCATATAGTGCCTGTAATTGGTACTGTAGTTTTCATGGCAAGGTTTGCTAGAAATGATTTGCCATTGCCTCCTTTCTAGAGTTGGAAGAGAGTGACTAGTCCAAGGTCACCCACCTGGCTTTGTGCCTAAGGTGGGATTAGAATTTAACAGTCTCCCAGGTTCTAGCCTGGTGCCTTAACTACTATACCAAACTGACTCAATCTGCACATAAGCATGAACATACACATAAGAAGTTCATTATCTGGTTCACAGTCAGCCCAAGGCCCTATCTTTGCTGTTATAACTGAACTGTTTTGTCTCCTTGTATTATTGATATAAAAGGAAAAGATATGGCCACAGGCTGACTGTGGAGCAGATAAAGAAAGGATTATGTGCAGGATCTAAATAAAGCTAAATTGGAAGTAGAAAGCCATCCGTTTTCCATGATATGATCACCGTTTTTCAAGGAGAACATCAGGAATTACTTTGAGATCCTGAACTTTATTCATGGAGAGCCAGAGGGATTGTGAAAGAAATTAAAGAAGTTGCTAAGGATGAATGTGAAATAGAGGCTGCCAAAGATCAAGAAACAGAAGAGGGCAAACTGAATGTCAGAACAAATGATAGAAATTGCCAAGAATAGGAGACAAGCTAATGCCAAGAAAGTCAAAGATCTCAGGAAGGAACTTAATAAAGAATTTCAGAGAGCTGTTAGAAAAGACAAGAAACAACTTTACAACATCTGTAAAGATGGATGGAAACAGATACAGGAAACAAAGAAAGTCTTTGAAAAGATATCTGAACTCAGAAGGAGGTTTCAACCTCAAATTGGTATGCTGAAGGACACCAGTGGACAGATGCAAAGAAGATCAAACAGTGGGAAGAAGTATATTGAAATTCTGTACAGTGGAGATGTCAATATTCAAGATAGCTTAGAAGATTTTCCCTACTGCAAGTACTTTAATAATCAAAGATGAAGTTAGATCAGCACTTCAGTCATCACCATGTCAGAAAATCTATTGGAATTCATAGAAAACAGCTACAGGAATACATAACAGAAGAAGAACCATTGAAGATTCAAACCAAACTATGTGATCACATGTAAAAAGAGAAACAAATTGGATTAAATAAGTATCCATTCCAATACCAAAGAATGAAAACTTTTAATAGACTTAAAAGTCAATACAATAATTATTGTATAGCATCCTTAATTTCATATGCTAAAAAATAATGCTAATGATAGTGCAACATAGATTACAAATGTATGTTAAAAAAAGCAATGCCTGATATTTAAACTGATTTTGGAAAAGGCAAGCAAAAAGACACACTATTTCTCATTGATGCAATAATAATAGGGAAAGTCAAGGAATAACTCAAAGAAGTCAATGTATGCTTCATTGATTATAGAAAGGTTTTTAATTGTATTGACCATATTAACTTATGGAATTTGTTTAGGAAAATGGGAATTCCAGAATACCTCATTGTTCTTCTTCAAAATCTATACAGATGTCAGGAAGCCACACCTGGGCAGTACAAAAAAGATTGACTCCAAGTCAAAAAAGGAGTGAGACAAAGTTGTACACATTCCCCTTATTTTTTCAGCTTAACTTCTGATACATATTGAAAGAGATGTTGCATTAAAAGAAGATCAGTATGGTTTTAAAATTGAAGGGAGAAATATCAAGAACTTGTATTATGCATTATGCTGATGACATTGAAATTTCTATCCATGGAAGTCAAAGAAACCAGTATAAAATGGAAGTAGTATTTCATTAGAATAAACCAAATTAATGAAACAGGTACAACAATCAGCCTCAGAACTGACAATAAAGATACTGAAATAGTAGATCGTTTTAGTCTTTTAGGATCAACTATCAAGGAATTGGTAGTTTAGAAATGTGCCACAAACTAACACTTGGTAGAAGAGTAATTAAAATATGGAAAAATATTCAGATACCATGTTCAAAGATCAGAATTATGCAGGCAATACTGTAGTTCTTCCTGCATGGAAGCAAAAGTTAGATTCTGAGGAAACAAGAGAGAAAGAATAATTAATGATTTTGAACGTTGGTACTGACGTCTTCTGAGAATGCCCTGGATAGCCAAGAAAACACAGAAATGAAACACAGGACAAATCTGTCCGGATACAAATGACCAGGCTCAAATTATACGTTACGCAAACTTCTCTCCTGAGAAGTTCATAATGCTGGAAAAACTGAACAAAAACAGAAAAATATGATAAGTACTAGCAAAATAAATGGAATTTTAGATTAGAAAATTGTTTGGGGACCAGAGCCTGCCTGTTTGTTTGTTTGTTTGGATCTGATGTTACATGTAACTTTTGTAATATATTGATTTCCTTTCTTTTTATTGAATTGTTTTCAGTAAACAATTTACCTGAATTGTTTTCAGGTTAGTCATTTGGAACTGAAGCAGGCTATCATTTTGGGAGGGCAGGAAATGAACCCTATATTTTTCTTTGTTTTATTGTTCTTTATTTTTTACACTGAAAGTTGCCCAGAGTTTTTTGGAATTGTCTGGTCTCTAAATTCAATTAATTAATTAAATAAACCATTGGACGGAGTGGGTTGAATTTTTCAATCCATTTTGAAGTGTTCTGGACTCATATAATGGAAAATAAATTTGCTAATCTTACAAGAAAGACAGATGGTTGTAGTTGTTTAGATACCAAGTTAAAAAACAGTGAACTATGAGTTCTAGTCCTACCTTGGGCACAAAGCCAACTGGGTGATCTTGGGCCAGTCACACACTCTCAGCCCTATGAAGGAGGCAATGGCAAACCACTTCAGTGAGTTGATGCAAAATGTGGACTCTGCATTTCTAAGGAAAAGCTGGGAAGAAAAAGAAATATGTGGCTTTAATTCAAGTGTGTTCTGCTCTATTCTGGGTTGCTATGATATGAAAACCTAACCATTAGCCTTTCTCAGCCAAGGGCCAGATGTGGTCTTTCAATGGAGTACTGAGTCCTGCGTTCAAAATAGTAGTTGAGTGAGCCTGATTTTTTAAAAATGTTATTTTAACTTTATATATTTTTAAATTTAATTAAAAGTTATTATTCTCTACTTCTGTGTTTCATTGTTTTTTCCTTCCATCACGTTAAAACATTTGGAAGTCTTGGATGCCGTACTCAGAATCTGGAGGCTCCAATTTATGTAATTCTTCACTAAGCCATAATACAGCTTGTCAGGGAGTTAAGATGGCAGTTGCAGCTGTATGATCAAAGCCATCCCCAATTCAGAATAACACAGTTGTTATTCGTAACCACTTTTTCCACATGTTGCAATATATGGAAAAAAGGGGTCAGTTTTGACTATGCAGGCACATTTGTCACCTTGATTTTTTTTTAACCTTCTCCTGCAGACCCCCATGTAGCTTAGTTAACTTTAGCATGTTGTGTGAGCAACACTAACTGGGTATTATTCAATAAACCAAAGTTAGGGCACACCTAAATGTGTAGTTAAAAAAAATAGTCACTCTAAAGCCAGTATAAAGACTGCTCAGAATATTATAAAAGACTTTTCATTCACAGGTATTCGGGATTTAGAAATGTTCAGTTTTGAAACATGTAAATGAATTGGATTTTACTGAATATGGTGGCATAAAAAGTAAGTATAATAAGGATTTTTATGTTATTTGAAAGCCTCAGAGACACTTGGAGAAAGTGAGAATTTGCAGAAGAGCTGGAAACTGTGTTAGCCCAGTGCAACAGAAAGAGCACACACTCCAATTTAGAAACTGCAGCCAGGTCCACAAATCACATTAAGTCGTAATGTGGTTTGGGTTCTATGAACCCAACTATTGTGGTTTGGAAACCACGATTTACAGTTGAGCTTTTGCATGATCTTAATTCAAATATGTTCATCTGTATAATGCTGGAAAACTATTTGCTGTTTGGGGGGTGGGGGTGGGAATGGGCAACCAAATGCCATTATTTCCATTTTAATATATTTGCTCGTTTTAAAGTCTGCCTTTCCTAATATTTTGCCAAGCTCCATCGAGGGAGAAATGAGTGGGAGAAGTGAGTGGAGCCAAGAGATAAGGAAATCTTCCCAAAACTTCAGCTATGTATGGAAATAGTATGGATTATGACTTTTTTCCATTTTTTTTTCTTTTGCAGAGAGGCCACCTGTGTGTATTTAACCCTGCTAGCAGATCTTCTATCCTGGCATAAGGACAGTTAAAGGAGAAAGCTTGCCTGTTTTATTTTGGCCCATCCAATTGCTAGTAATGGCTCGGGAGTACTTCCTGGAAAAAAAGTATAGTGCTAATCTTTTCTGCTTGGAGTTTTGTTCCTTTAGTTCAAGGATAGGGAACCATGGCCCTTTTATGACTTGTGGACTTCAACTCCCAGAATTCCTGGGCCAGCCATGACAATTCTGGGAGTTGAAGCCCACAAGTCACAAAAGGGCCATGGCTCCCCATCCCTGCTTTAGTTCCTAGGCAGAGAAGTTCCCTCATTCCAAATCATGGAAAGTTCTCCCTTTTGACTTTGCTCTGACTTGTAGCAATTTTCAGAATGCTGGACATACATTCTTTCCTTCATCTATTACTCTAATTTTCTTTAAAACTGCAGATGTCTGGATTTGGCCCCCGACTTGCTCTAGATCAGTGTTTCTGAACCTTGGCAACTTTAAGATGTGGGGACTTTAATTCCCAGAGTTCCCCAGCCAGCATAATTCTGGGAATTGTAGTCCACAGGTCTTAAAGTTGCTAAAAGGGTGAAAAATTCTGCTTTGGATGAAGCAGGTGCCTTAGGAACCAATCATCCAATTTCTATTTCTGTAGCTGAATGTTCAGAACACCCTTTACCGATTACATTTCTGCCTCTCTTGTGACTGTTAAAGACACAAGAATCAGAAGGGAAGGAAGGTGGGTGCCTGCGTGCGTGCGTGCTGTCCTAAAATGATGTGGAAATATAGCTGATGCCATGGATACATAATGTACCTTTGACAGCATCTTTCTCTGTTTCTAAAGCAGATGCTAACTGGCAATTTCAGGCTTTGTCTAGCAGCAGGGGAACAGCCTGAGCAGCCAAGGCTGGCCTTTTAATAAATAATTCCTAATGCTCTTCTTCCTGGGGGAATGTTTCATCTTATTTATTTATTGTTTAACAGTATCTGTAACCCATCCTAGCCCCAAAGGACTGTGGTACACAGTGTGCTTATTGCAATGGTCAATAATTCCAGTAGCAAATGGCAAAGCACGTTGCTCTTGTAGAGAGCCCCCACTCCCAATATAGGTAGTCCTTGACTTACAACATTCATTTAGTGATTATTTGAAGTGACAACAGCAATGAAAAAAGGGACTAATGACCAGTCCTTGTATTAATAACAGTATCCTTACAATTGTATAACCAAAATTCGGGCGCTTGGCAACTGGCATGTATCTATAATAGCAATAGCACTTAGACTTATATACCACTTCACAGTGCTTTACAGCCCTCTCTAAGTAGTTTATAGAGTCATCCTATTGCCCCCAACAATCTGGGTACTCATTTTACCAACCTCGGAAAGACTGAAGGCTGAGTCAACCAATCTATAATGATTACAGCATCCCAAGATCCTGTGATTCCCAGCCAGCTTCCAAGAAGCAAAGTTAATGGGGAAAACTGATTCACTTAACAACCACACAATTCACCTAAAAAGTACAAGGATTCATTTAACCTTAACAAAGAAGTCATAATTTAGGTGCCTCTCAACAACCACCTTGCTTAGCAATGGAAATTCTGGTCCAAATTGTGGTTATAAGCTGAGGACTATCTGTATTGGGTATGTCTAGTTTGATGAAAAGAAGGACTAGGGGTCACATGATAGCAGTGTTCCAATATTTCAGGGGCTGCCACAAAGAAAAGGGAGTCAAGTTATTCCCCAAAGCACCTGAGGGCAGGACAAGAAGTAATAGGTGGAAACTACTCAAGGAGAGAAGCAACTTAAAACTAAGGAGAAATTTCCTGACAGTTAGAACGATTAATCAGTGGAACAAGTTGCCTCCAGAAGTTGTAAATGCTCCAACACTGGAAGTTTTTAAGAAGAGATTGGATAACTATTTGTCTGAAGTGGTGTAGGGTTTTTTTTGCCTAAGTAGGGGTTGGACTAGAAGACCTCCAAGGTCCCGTCCAACTATTCTATTCTGTTCTGTTCTGTTCTGTTCTGTTCTGTCCTGTCCTGTCCTGTCCTGTCCTGTCCTGTCCTGTTCTACTCTACTCTACCCTACTCTACCCTACTCTACTGTTTGGGTCTTTTTGCCAATAGTCTAGATTTCATTGTAGCAATCCTTTGCTGACAATAGTATCCCCTAGTATACTGGGCAATTTTTTTTCCTGTGATCAATATCTCCTCTCTCCAAGATTTAATTTATTTTTATTTATTTTATTTTATTTTAATTTGATTTATATGCCGCCCTTCTCTGGAGACTCAAGGCGGCTTACAATATGTTAAGCAATAGCCTTCATACTTTTGTATATTTATATTTATACAAAGTCAGCTTATTGCCCCCAACAAAGTGGATCCTCAATTTACCCACCTTATAAAGGATGGAAGGCTGAGTCGACCTTGAGCCTGCCTGGGATTGAACTAGCAAGTAATTGCAGCAGCTGGGTCTTAAATACTGCCTTTGTAGGAGGCATTACTCCCCTACGCTACTCAGGCTCTGTTCCCAAGTGACCCAAAATGGTTAGCTTGAGTCCCTGCCAGTTTTCATTTTGTTTCCTAAGAACCAACATTCAAGTAGTACTTCAGAACTACTTCTTCCTTCCTTGATTCATCCTTGAAATATAGAAGTCGGGAAGATTATTTTCTTGAATGTACACTTCCTTTTTCATCAGCCTCTGTTTTTTTTCAGTTGTGAGATTTGATCAGAAGGAACAATTTTTGGTATGGTTTTTGCTCAAATTAGATCAATATTAAATGAATGTTTGCATGTAAAGTGCAGGGAATGCTTTATTCTAAAAAAATGCAAGTAGAATCAATGATCAGGAATGCTACTTAGAGGTACCACAAATAGAAATATTATAAAAGAGCAAATTTACGTGTTGTTTTTCTTGTTGCATGTCTGAGAAAAATGGTTCATCTGAATTTGTTGTTTCCTTTGGAAGGAAATGGCCCATTGATGACAATGGGGGATCCAGCACAAACCAAATACCAGCTCTAGAAGAATATCTTAATGCTTCACGGTGTTAAAAAGAACTTATATATCTATCAACTCTGTTAGACCTCATCAGTGCCATATCGAGCAGCCAGCCAGCCTAAGAAAGCCATTTTGCTCCTTCTACCTTTCCTATTTATTTTAAATATCTTATTATTATTATGACTGCTTAGTATGAATTTACTTTACTTTTCTATTTAAAAGAATGATTGGCTCTCCAGGTAAAGTTATTTGCTGTCATACAGAAATAACTTATTGTTTAGTTTGTTAGCCTGACTCTAGAGAAATTGAATGGAACCCATGTAAGAAGCTTATGGACATTTTGAGTGATAAATTTTTCAATAGTAGATATAATAATTTTATTAATTGAATAAGTTAATTATAATTCACTATAATAAATCAATTCTAATGTAATTTAATAAAATCAGTATTTTTCTTTCTCCACCTTTGGTTCTGAATATGCAAACATTAAGATGCAAGAATACTATGCAATTTGTATGTGCGTGCATTTTAATAATTCTATAAACATAATTCCAATTGTATATATTTTATAGCATTATCCAATCAGGTTCCTACTTTTCTTTGTGGGACAAGGTGATCTCAAGAGCATGTGTGTCATTAGGGGATGCCACTATTTTTGTTCCTCCTAAGATTAAATTTTCATCCACTTTGTAATTTGACTGGTAAAACTTTGCTTTGGCTTTTGGATAAGGTGGTCTCTTTATCATCCTATGAAATATAGGAAGTTGACTTATGATGGGTCAACCATTGATTGACTGTTAGTAGATTTCTGAATCTTGGTAGAGATATTTTTAGTATCTCTGTGTAAAACCTCTTAAATTAGATATGCCAAGGACTGAATCTATGATTTTCAACATTCCAAGAATGCACTGAAATAGGAGGTTTCTCATGTTATGGCAGTGGCCTCAACACCATGCAAATTAGCAATAGAACAGCTGAAGCTTCAAGAAGGAAAAATAAGCTTAGGCTGCTCTTTAACCTTTAAGAAAAAGGTTGAAGATGACAGGTAACATTTTTTACAGCATGGTGGTAAAGCACTATGCTTTACCACCATGCTTACAGCTAAAGCTACTATTAAGAATCCAGGAACAGAGGTAGCCCAGTGTTTCTTAACGTTGGCAATTTTAAGATGGATGAACTTCAACTCTCTGAATTCCTCAGCCAGGTGAGGAATTCTAGATGTTGAAATCCATCCATCATAAAATTGCCAACGTTAAGAAACACTGGGCTAGAGGCAACTTCATTTACAAGCCAAATTGCTCTGAGTCTTGAGATAGTTATTTTGGGGTAACTGAAGAAAGTATTACTACCATAAGGTATCTGTGGATGCTAATTCATACTCATAAAATATACTCTCCTTGTGTTTTGTGAGAAGATCATAAGAAGCTGGGTCATTATTCTAAAGATTTCCAAGAAGAATCTATAAAAGGATATAATTGATATCCCTGTCTTTCTCAAATTTAATTGATTTCACGAACAGTCTCTAACAAGGGAGATACAGTATTATTTATTCATTATATACAACCTACAATATATTTTTGCCACGGAGGGCAGTCAAGGGCAGTCAACAACATGCTAAACCAAAACTAAGCCACATTGATAGCTAGATTCATACACTGTTAAATTCTAATGTAGGTTATTTGATTCTGAAGTAGCATATTGTATGAATTTAGCAAATTGTGTATTTGATTAATTAAACTTCTGGCTAACAAATACACTACAGATTAGATTTTAAATAGGATAGCAATGAAGATCTTGGAAAAGATACTCAGATGCTGTGATTATACCCAAAAGATCAGAATCATGCATGCAACTGATACGCTGTAGAAGCAAAAGTTGGATTTTGAAGTAGCGGACAAGAAGTATTGATGATCTTGAACTTTGGTGCTGGAGACGATTCCTGACAATACCCTGGATAGCCAAGAAATCAAACAAATACATCATAGAACAGAGTTCTCTTTTAAGGTACAAATGATGGCTCAGATAATATTTTGCACACTTGAACACATGTTCAGTTCTAAATTCCTAAACCTAAATTCCTTGCAATGTGCATAATGCTAGGAAAAACGGAAAGAGGACAACCAAAAGCAAAGAGGATGGTAATTATAAAGGCGATGGATGCACTGTTGGAAGATCCGAAGGGTCAGGTTGGGGCAGATCATCTTGTAGAAGGTCTATTTATGTAGTTACAAAAAGTCGACACTGACTTAATGATATATCAAATTAATAAACAAGCTATCACCTATGGCACTTCCATATGAGGGTTCTTCACCAGACTGAAAGTAACTCCAGATCTACACGTTCCTATAATAACCATAGGGTTGAAAAGCTAAGGTATAATGTTTCTGGTTTGGCTGTCATGTAATTAAAATGGCAGCAGAGCTAATTTGATGTGTGTGTGTGTGTGTGAGAGAGAGAGAGAAAAAGGGGTCCTTTTTCCCTTTAAGAAGAAACTCTTGCCTCATCCTTCTTCAGATCCTGTAATCTTGAAGAGTTTTGTAGTTCTATTTTCTTAGCCCCAACAAAAAGGAGCAAGTGTGAAATTGACAATTTGTCCTGAGTTTTCTCCTTTTTTTTTGGCATTGGACTGACTGAGAGTGAAACAGGGTCATGATTCCCCACCCCCCATTTTAAATATTAAATAGAAATCATTGGGAGATTTGTTTCTCACCCTGCAATTCTAGAGGAGGAATAGATGGTACAGCTACTCACCATGAATTAGACACTGCAGGAATGATAAACAAACATTGCCTATATTTGTTGGAAATAAAAAGGATGTAATATGAAGAGGAATAATTGAGCTAGATTATTTAAGTATCCACTCAGTGATTTTAACTAAATACAGACAAAAACCCCATAAATCTTCTGAATTAAATAAGTAAGTCAGCAGTCATCAGCCACTATATATATTTAATTGAGGAAACTCACAGTTACTACTGTACTAAGTCTATTCCTTCCCTAGCACCACAATTTTCCCAGGAGTTGAATCAGGGTTTGAAGAACTTGTTGAGGAGCAAAAATAATTTATTTCCTTTATTTTAAGTGCTGCAACTTAATAACTAAGTATGAGAATTCCAAATATATGCAAATACCTTGCTTTAAATCAAGCTCTTTCTGAACTCAGTTATCCTGCATAAATCTGTTTGGAGAATCAAAACCTTGCAAATCCACTCCATAACGTATTTATTTGTTCATTTAATTTAGATACCATCATAATCTTTTATGTTCTGTGTGAATTGCTGTCCTTGCTGATGCCCAGAACTGTCACTGTTATTTACTGGATTTTTTTCCTATGAATATAATATTGTCTATTATGTTGTTTGGTGATACGGGATAATTTTTTGTGGATGTTTTATTTATTATGTTGTATCTTTGCTGTAAGCTTGCATGAGCCTGAAAATATTTGGCAGTATAAAAATTCAATAAATCATCATTATTCTAATTACGCTAGGATAGGGAGTAAGACCTTGAACTCAATGGGACTGAGTAGCAAGAATAGGCTTCTATGTAGTATTCTTAAAATCTATATTTTGTATTTAGGAATGGATATTCTTAACTCTTTCCAAGTAAAGGTTTGCGTGGAATAAAAAGAGGGAGAGAATTGGTAGATAAAAAGAAGCATTTTTTAAAAAATCTGCTATATTGAATTCTTGGCTTTTAACAAGTCTTCTGGACTTTCATTAGTAAACTATTTTTGATATGGTAACTAATGGTAAAAACATTTTTACTTTCTTTGCATAAGCACAAATGACATTGAGGATAGTTAGTCAGTTTCAGGTCATCAGCTTAATAGATTCATTGAATCCCTCTTTAGACAATCATATATGTTATTTCAGTTGTGAACTGTCTATGTATCATTACTCTTATCAGCATCACTACTGTTCCATTGTGGAATGGTGTAGCTTGATTTCAGAAAAAAAATGTTTGAATAATCTTCCAAGAGATTCTTTTTTAAAAATGACAAAATATAAATGATTTTTAGATATATCTATATGATCTAGTAGAAAAAAATTGATTAAAATTGTCACTGGGCTATGTTACTTTTAAAAGGATGAAGACTGGTTGTATAGAACAAGCATACATTTGTGGCTGTTCAACATGCTAGAGCAGGGGTGTCAAACTGAATTTCATTGAGGGCCATATCAGAGTTGTGGTTGACCTTGGGGGCTGGGTGGGTGTGGCCAGTTCAACATCACTCATGTCGGGGGCACCTGTGGTGGCCTGAGTGCTCTGCCAGTGAAAACAGAGCTCAGGAGGCTGCGATGGCCTCCTGCAATCCTCTGCCAGTGAAAATGGAGCTTGGAAGGGCCACGCAAAGGAGAAAATCTTAAAAGGATCTGTGTGTCTCACCAAATTACAAACTGAACATAAGCCAATAGTATGCAGCTGCAAAAATGTACTTCTAGTGTACAACAAAAAATGCAGGATAACAAGATTAAAAGAAACCAAATGATCTCCAAAGTCTAGGTACTATTTAGTTCTAGAAATCTTTAAAACAGAAATAATATACTGAAAATCTATAAATATTTACATACACATCTGATTTTTTGAATGTCTGTGGGTCTTGATAAGAAGCAAAGCAAATAATTATGGAATGAATAGTTACAAATGTCTAGGACAGCTATGTTGTTGATATTAGATTCCATAGGATGGACTGGTGTGCCTTGCACTTAATGTTACCTTCACAAGTTTCAGTAAAGCCTTTGTTTCTGTTTTTTTGCTCTCATTTGGATTTGTTATTTCTACCATCTTTGTTCCATTTTGTATTGTTTCCTTGTTTTAAATGTTTTTAACAATTTGTAAACTAACCAGTGTCACTGGGAGTTGGGCAACATATACATTTAATAAATAATATTACTCTCTTGATATATATGCAATATTTCCCCTTTGCTTAATATTGCTTTGATTCAGAAAGGGTACGTTTTGTTACAATGGCTATTCGGAATTTTTGGTTTTTAAAAATCACTTATTAAATTTATATACTTCTGATATAAATTAAATTTATATACTTCTGATGAGATCAGTATTTTACGTATTTATGTGCATCACGAGGAGCACAACCATCATGAACTTCTAGTATGTTAAGTAGAAGTATGAATTCATCTTATGGTGGATTGTCTGGTGCAATTTTAGGATTTAAGTGGATGATAGTGTGGCTTTGAACATTCATTGTGGACAAGTAAGTCACCTCTAGGGTGGTTCACTTTTTTGCCAACAGATGGCTTAAGTGGCAAATGTCATGTGAGAGAAATATCATCAATTGGGGCTAAAGTTTCATCCCTTGGCAATTTACAGCTAAGTAAACTCAGTAAGACCATGCTTGACCCATAAGAGTTTCTCCTAAGTTCTCTTCTGCTTTGAAAATATTTCTGAAGAATTTATTTTGTTTAATTTAATGACAACGGACAGAACAAATGGATAATTTTCTCTGGCCTCTATCAGAAATATCATTCAACAATATGGTTGACTTATCAACATTGCAAAGGAAGGGAAATAAATTTAATATTTTCCTTTCCTGATATGGTCCACAGATGATTAGATGTCAGATATGCCAATCAAAGGATGACAACACTGGGCATCTCTTTTCAGGTCACATTCAAACAATAGAAATGAACTGATAGAGAAGGCTTTGAGAGATGTAGGTGGAAAGGCAGGTCTGAGGGAGGCTCTGGCATGAGGTATCGAGGTACTCTGTCTTGAAGATAGGGTTAGGAATTATTTTAATTTCAGGCTATGCTAATATTCATAAACTACAGATACTTTGTAGCAGTAAGCATCTGCTTAAAACCTATTTGTAATTGTCATATAACAAAACTCAGTGTGTTCCTTAGTTTCTTGGAAGAAAATAGACTTTCTACTTGCCCTTCAGTATTATGGGCCACCTAGTTCAGAAAGTAATCACTTAGTTCAGCCTGTCAAAAATTGTCTCATTTGTCTTTTCCGTTTTTCCATCCTAAATCCTTGTAAATGGGTGGTCCACAGTGCTTCATTTCAATCTAGTGACAACCCAGCTCCAATTGGCTAGACAATCTGATATGCCCCCTCCTCATTGGCTGGTTGTTGTCCTGAATGGCCATTTCAGCTTGGGCTACCTTATTATTATAGTTTCTAGTGATTGGTAGCTGCATTTTTAATAAACTTGTGGTTGATTCACCAATGCCAATTAAGCCAATGAGCTTTCTTTGCCTTATGTTTTTGATTGCCTTTAGAAACTTATTCCCCTGCTCACAATACTCCAAGTTTCTCTCTCTTTCTTCCCTTCAATCTTGCTACATCGGCTTGGAATGAAGTTACAACATTTAACTGAATGCTACTGTGCTTCTATGAAGCTGAACCATCAGTTTTTTTCCCTTGCTACAATGTTCATATAGACCTAGAGTGGAATCTAGAATGAAAGAAACAGACTGTTCCCATCCTTTGATTTCAGTAGCATCAGAGAGGAAGAAGAAAGGGGGTGGGGGGTGGGGAGTTGCAATAGAGGAATAGCAGAGGAATAACCACCAATCAGGTTCTGGGGTGACTATAGTGCCAACCAAGCACAAATTCAACTGGACTCCATTTATTCAGCTTTAGGCTCAGGAGACAAGCAGCGTAGTATGCAGAGCTGAACTTTACCAAATTAATCAAATTTCTGTGCTGCCCCATATTCCTGCCATTTAAGTTACTTTAGGGACTATCTAAACCAGAAAAGTGGTCTGTGGTGACAGCAGAACAAAAAGATAAGAAAAAAGTTCCCACAAAACAGGATATGCGAGTGGCACTGAAGATGTCATTTGCTCTAAGCAGAAATTCTGAAATGATTTGTTATCAGAGGGGGATTGTGTCCAATTTAAATAGTGCCTTCAAGAGAATCGATATTCCTCATTGGGAAGGTAAGGACTAAACTCCGGGTTTCCTCCAATGAGTACAGGTCAAAGGACAGAAACATTGGGGTTGCATTCCAAAAACTTTTAGGTATATACAGCATTGACACAAATTTGATCTAATTGCATGTTGATTTAAATTTCATATAACTCACCAGTTAGGGAGTTAATATTTTAAAACGTTAATTGCATTTTTTGTCACACTCAACATTAGTTTGATAAATTTCGGAGGTCTCCAGGGCTGAATTAAAGCTTTATATCCCCCACCCCACCCCCATTTATAAACGTGCAGAAGACATGTATTTATCTAGTAAGCTTCTATGTGGCTTAGTAAAGTGGAACGTATAATCTTAACAGTAACGATTCGACTGATACAGTATACAATCACCTTGTAAGAAAAAACAGGAACAACTACAGATCCAAAAGGTTTGCTGCCCGAGCCAAAACTTGATGGCTTTACAAAAAGCCCAGTAGGCTGAGACATTTCATCGGGAGCTGTTGCTAACTGGAGCCAGATAATAGATATAAAGCCATTCACAGATAAACCCGTGGCAGCATGAAGCTTCTGTGTTTCACTAAGCACATTGACGAGTAATGTTGGGCTACGTTACAGCCAGAGTGCTCCTCTGCTTCATGTATAAATAGTCCAAACCTTTGCACATTTAGTAAAAAATTAAGCCACCTTAACTTCAGCGAATCGTTGTTATTCTTTCAAAGACTCCTGGTAAGATGCAACATGCATTTAACATATGGGATTTACTTCTAAGTAAACACGCGCACCATTATTCGGCTTGGTTTTATTTGCACCGTTTGCTATTTTTCACTTTTGGAAGAATGGCACCCTCAATGCATTCCTTCTCTTTAAGGCTGCCAGGTCTCCCGCGGACCCCAACCGCAGCTATTTCAAGACCAGCAACAGCTTTTCGTGAAGAAATGAGACAGGTGAAGGAATACCCCCGCCCCCGTCAGTTTTGGCGAAACATTTCCTCTGTT
This sequence comes from Masticophis lateralis, assembly GCA_030761175.1. NCBI lineage: Eukaryota > Metazoa > Chordata > Lepidosauria > Squamata > Colubridae > Masticophis > Masticophis lateralis. Next base: position 28,451,914 of record JAUDYJ010000001.1, read on the forward strand.
CAATCTTAACTGGAGAGGCCATTTTAATTTACAATATAAACATGGAAAGTTGCTACACGCAAAAGCGCTCGCTAAAAAGACAAGCCTGGAGCCAGCTTTGCTGCTCAGGGACGTTTTCGGGGGTGGGGTGGGGTGGGGTGAGAAATCGGTAGCCCCAACAGACCACATCTGGACGGGGGGGGGGGGGAACCGGGCTGGGGCAGGCTGGCAGATGGAGGCGACTGGTGAATGAAGGCTGGAGCGCGGTCTGGAGAGCGCACACATGCCCTGCCTACGCTGCCCGTCGACGCCTCTGCTGCAAGCGCGGTGCGGCGGCTGAACGCCTGCAGCGGGGCCACCTAGGGAGGCGAGCGCTCCTCGGAGGGGGAGTGGAAACGATTAGGGGGCGGCAGCGGCGCTCTTTCGGCCTCCCCTCCGGCTGTCGCCCAGCTCTCCCTCCGGCCACCGCTCGCAGCTCTCCCCAGCTGCCACCATCCCCAAAATGGCGGCGCGCGTCTAAGACGGGGAAGGGGCAAAAATCGCGGCGGCCTCCATTTCTCCCACTCCCCTTTTCTCTCTCCGCACACCCGCCGCGGCGGCGCTTACTCGGCCGCTGGGTCCCGCCTCCCGCTCCTCCCCGTCCCCACCCGAGCCAGCCAGCCAGAGCCGAGGAGGAGCAGCCGGAGGAGCCACCGGAGAGGGACAGTTGCAGCCAGGGGGCCCCGGGTGCCCAGGAGCCCACAGCGGGAGCCGGGGCCCCAGCAGCAGCGCCAGCCTCAGTGCCACCGGCCCTGCAGGAGCTGGGCTCAGACGCCTCGGCCAGCCGCTCCTCCTCCTCCCCCTCCTCCTTTTCACGCCGCCCCCAGCGGCCTTGGCCCGGCCTGAGGGAGACGGCTAAGAAGCAGGCAGGCAAGGCAGGCCGGCTGGCGGTGGTCCTGGGCGAAGGCTGCTGTCAACGCGTCCGCCCGCCCCACGGAGGCGACAGCAGGAGAGCCGCCGGGGCAGCTGTCAGGGGGAAAGAAGGTGGGGTTCCAAACTGGGGTTGCTCTCTTATTTGGGGGAGGGGGGCTGTCGAGGAAGGGGCGGGGCGCAGAGGCGTGCAGAACGTCTGCGAAACGGGGCGAAGGCGAAAAAGTGCGATTTGGGCGGGAGGAGGAGCGGGGGGGATGCAAAGAAGGGGGCGCGGTGCAGGTGGTCTCGGGAAAAGGTGGGGTGCAACGGCGCTGTTTGGGCTGCAGGCCCCCGAAGAGTGACTAGGGGAGGGAGGGGTTTGGAGATTGGGGAGGGGGCAAGGAAGGGGGCGTGGCGCCGAAGTGGCTATGGGCTGGTGGTGGCAAAGGGAATTATATAATTGTGCGTGTGAAGGGCGAGGGGGCAGCAACGTGAGGGGCCGAGAGGAGACGAGGTTGGAAGGGAAGGGGGAGGAGGCAAGCAGGAGGAAGGGGTCCGGGAAGTAATGTGGATCTAAGGGATAGAAGGGGGAATCTTAGCGTGGTAAGTTAGGTGGGGCTTGGAGTCGAGTCTGTGACAAGGAGGCACGGTTGTTCCTGCAGAAAAAGCGATCTGGCTGAAGGATCTAAGGGCAAAGAGCAATTTGGATAGTGGAAAAGGGGTTGCTTGGTGAGCAAAGAAGGGTTTCTTTTATTCATAGTTGGATGCTGTTGGGAGAATTTATTGGTGTAAAAAATTCCACTCTATCAACGAACCCTTCTTTCTGCCTATATAGTGAAAATGTGATATACACCATCTATCCTTCGGTTTCTCACCTACCACAGAAAAGGTTAGGAAGCCTTCACATTTTCCAGGCTTGTTGATCCCTAAGATTATCATTGTAAAATGAGCTTGCTGGAAAGATCCCCTAAGGTCTAACGAAACCACAGTGCAGGTTGGAAGCAAAATATCTTGAATATTGGAGAAGGCAATGAATGCTTTCCTATGTAGGATACTTGTGTGAGGCGAGGTCACTTTGGCAAATGAGGTGTGAAGTTCAGAAAGAGTTTGAGTTTGAAGTGAGCATCAAACTTGTGAGATTTGGAGTATATAACAACCTTTCCTTTTGTATGATGGGTTAAAGAAGAATAGGAAGCGGTGTTGAAAGTGACTTATCCCCACCACAAATTAGCACTGGCGGTGGCACCATCTGGCCTTGAAACAGGAAGGTTTTGCTTTCCTACTGGCAAATTATGGAGAGGAGCGTCAATTGTAGTGAGCAGAGTTTTTCATTGCCTTTCCTTTTGGATGACCCTGACACTCCTTGATAGCCGAGGTGGTTGCTTGGAGAAGTCTTTTTCCTGTCTCTCCAGTAAATCTTACAGGCAGATAGAGCCACAGATTTAGAAAGAATTATATGCTGAACTAGTGGGTTCCTTCCCCAGCTGGGGGAGAATTGGGTTAGGCGATTTCCAAGATCCTTTCCACCTTCACATTCTGTGATTAATAAGGAGCAATTTAACTATAAATCTGTATGCGGAGCAATGCTGCTTTCAATTTGTATCCTTTCCAATTCCATTCCACTGTTTTTTGAATAAGGGATAGAGTCTGATTTGCCTGACAATGGCTTTCTTTTCCCCTGCCACTGCAGTACATGTCAGGCTCTTAACAGTCAACCTATTTGTGCATTTCTTGTTTTAATAAAATGCAAATGCTAGCAGTTGCTATCAAGTTTAATAGAATAATAATAAAGTTGCATCCTTGTTGTTCTTTGTCCAATTTGATACTCCATTATGACTATCCTGTTTGATGCTTGATTGGAGAGGGGTGGGCTGGCATACTTCACAAAGAAAATTTGGAATGGTGATCATTATATAGTTAGAGAGAAGTTTAGTCCAAAGCAGTGTGTCTCAACCTAAACAATTTTAATGTGTGAAGCTTGTTGTCTGGGGAATTCTGGGAGTTGAAGTCTACGTATCTTAAAAGTTGCTGAGTTAAGAAACACTGCTTTAGATTAAAGTTCTCTGTCATTTTGTGACTATCACTGTGGGGAACAAAAGTGCTTGTTTCTTTTAAGAGGAAAAAATTGATGTTGTTCATTGTTATCTTCTAAAATTTGTTTGTAAACTATTGGTGCTTAATTATTGGTCTACATGTTCCCATTTCAGAGGGTTTTGGGAAAAGCAAGTAATGAACTTCAACTATTCTGCTTGATAGAAAAAAATGGTAAAGAGGTATCAAATATCTTTTGTAGTCATTTGGGTTTGAGATTTCTGAGGGCAAGGGAATTATACATAAAAATTTTGGGATGATGGGGGACATCTGATAGTATTAACATGACTGTCTGGAAATCACGCTCCACTTCTGTTGACTAACTGGTTTGGTTTCATGTAAAAGGTTTTTTCCCCCAACTGTCTGACTTTTTCCCACTTTAGAGCTATCAAATGAATGTATTGAATATGTTTATACCTCAATGTGTTTTACCTGAAGCATGATATTTACTAGCTCGTGTTACACTTGTATTTCTGAATTACTTGTTTATCTATACAGTTTTCCAAGTGCATGACCATAATCTTCTCTGCGGGTTACGTGACAGTTTTTAAACTCATATCTTAAAAAGTGTAAAAATCAGGGGAAATTGAACTATTCAAACATTCCATTTAACATAGAAATTGTGATTGAAAGGTGACTTCCTTCCACTGTAGGTTGGAGGAAATGAATCTTGCCGTGTGAGATTCTTATAACAGAACTTTCTCATCATTCCCCCCATTACTGGATATTCTGATGATTTTACTAAATTCATGCTGAAAAACAGGAAAGTGTTCTCTAAAGTAAAGTGTGATGAGTTAAAAGAATATACTAATCCTTGATTTCAGCCATGGAATAGGACATGCTAATTTTTTTACAGCCTTTATATGGGCCATGCTCTCTATTCTATTGCTTGCAGTATTTGCTTTAGAAGAGGGGGCTACAAAATACAAATGTAGGAAAAAGAAGATTATATTAGATTGGATATTGAATTGGAATAACTAGGCCAGTGTTTCTTAACCTAGGCAACTTTAAGATGTCTGGACAATTCCCAGAATTCCCCAGCCAGCATGATCTAAATTTATACCATCTTAAACTCCTGTAACCTATTTTTCAGTTCAAATTACTGTCTTCATAGCCTAACATTACAACACGGTTTACAGGAAGTTTTTTTAATTAGTTAAAATTAATAGATCCTAACAGCTGAAATAAGAAATACAGAAAAGACAAATGGAGATAGGCTTATCATGAACACAACTAATTCGATTTCAGTGAACTGAGACTAGCTGCACTTGTTTTGTGATTTGGCTTGCTTATAAAATAACATAGCATTTAATAATAACAAAACATAGCATAAAATAGCATTTAAAATAACAAAATATCAAATCACCTATTGTGGATTAATTTTATGTATAAACAATGCCTCTGTGGCATAAATCACGTTAGCATGATTTATGTACCTATTCTTTAGGCAAGTTCAATCAAAAAGATAGGGAAAGGAAAATGAGAGTTGTATCTAGATTCCTACTGAGATGTATATATCATTTTAAATGACTCTATCTTGAAACATACATTTAAACTATTTAAACATTTGATCTTCAAATACCTCAAAAGTGATTGAAGTAGCTTGCTTTGAATTTAGAACAGTTTTGAACTGAAAAGATATTGTAACACTATGAGCTGCAAACTTTTGTAACTGGCTCCTGTATCCATAACTGGATTCATAGATCTTGCTAAATCACACTAAAGTTTGGTTAGTCTAAACTCAGGTTTATTGACCGTGATTTAAATCAAACCAGCTTAGTCAACTGTTTGTAAAAAATACATGGCTTAGCATGAATTGTCCCCATGTATGATCAGCTGATAATATCAGAATCTATTCAATTTGACTCTGAAAATGGATCTGGAATATGCATGTTCTGGGGTGGGAGATAGCATGGGAAAGGCAAGTACTTCAGTCAGGCACAGACTTATAGAAAGTAAAGCACTGGCAAGATTGAGCAAAGGATGAATGGGCTGGTTGAATTAATAAATGGTGATGGCAGGCAAGCCAAGGGAGATTGGGGAAAAGAAGATGGAATGGACCCTTTATAATAGTGGCTGTTAAGCAGAAGGAAGATGGAGAGAGGGTTGGATGGATGTACATTGGTTGAATAGGTAAGTGTGGGTTGATGGCAGCGAAGTGGAAAGAAGTTCAGAGAGAGGTTGATGGGTAGACTGGGAGACTTTGCACACTTGAACCATGGTAGGTCAAAGCAGATGTGAGGAGAAGGAGAATGCTGAAAGATCAGTGGATGGGCTGGCCAAGAGGAAGAGAAGGAATCATAGGGCATGCCAGTCTCACCTTACTAGCCAGTAAGATTTTTTTCTCTCTCTCATCTAAAACCCAGGACAACCAAAGTGATCCAGGTTTTGATTTGGCTGGATTGTGTCCCACTGAGATGTCTATTAATATTTCACAAATCTTTGTTCCATGCACCGAACAAACAGTGTTTTCCATTTCATGCGTGCTTTTAATACCAATTATATTTTGGTCACATTAAACTTTTTGCATGCTTTTATAAATATTATTAAACATCCTTAACAAAACTTCAGACTACAAATAGTGGCATTTACAAACTGTTATTTAAGCCAGTTGTTAACTGAGTTCTGTAGAAATGTGATCAGATGCAACATCTCCCTTGCCTTCAGTTCAAAGCAATTGAGGTTAAATTAACAAATGGGTATATTTTAGATAGTTTGGTTAAATCTTTTTTTTTTTGTTCACAATTCTTTTGTGGCAAACAGATCAATATTCATAAGTGTGACACATTTAGAGTTTGTTATGCAAATTAACTTACTGAAATAACAGTGTTGATTATTTAAAATGTGTACTTTCCCTTACGTTTTGGGCATGATTATAAGTGTTCAGCAGTATTACTTTTAAGGATCATTATACTTAAAACTGTATAAATATATTCAAGCTGCTTATATTGATGATGGCTGCCAACTGAAACAGTATTAATTTGCCTGGAAATATCAGAATTTAATTCATAAATTTGCCACTGATACTACAAGACAAGATATCTGTAACAGAATTTTAATTAATATTTTTTCTTAAAAATGGCACTACAACTTGTTACTGTTTTCTTAAGATATCGTATATATTTGAAATGTAACTGCATGCTTTTTGAAAGTTGAGTACAAAAGTTTGTTTTGTTCTTTGAGTTCACTCCTGATGACTTCTTGGACCAAACTATATAACTATTTTGAAACAATATGGAAGTAGTTTGACTTTTGTCAAGTACTAACTACATAGATATATTCCTGCTTAGCTTTATGAGATCAGCTAACGGTGGCTAGGTTAGGTGCAAAAATAGCTAAGCAAGGTCATCTCTGCAATGTATATATATATATATCGGTGATGTCAAAATGGTGGGGCCAACCAGGTAATAAAAACTCTATTTTTTACATGTGTGTGATGCATATTAAAAAGAGTCGGGGTTTTGATTGCTTGGTAGTCTCGTCATTTGGTTGACCTTCCCTCCAGATGTCCTGGTGTTGTGATTCAGAGAGGACTTTAAATCACAAGTTGGACATCATTTATGCATCATGTATCTGCTGGGATTTGCTTTAGCTTTAGCAAGCTAAATAGAGTTTTGATGGGAGGGGTCAAGGAAGAAGGCTTTCCCTGCTTTATGGAACATCTTGCCTCCAATGAGGAAAGCCCCCAATCTCTTGCCCTTCCACAAAGGGGTCAAAAGCTGTAGCCTTGGGTGGGGAAACAGGGGTCTACACAATCCATTGGATGGGCTGGCCCCATGAGAACCCTCCCATCTAAATGTACAACTCCTAGTCTCCCCATCTTAGAAAACTCACCACTTTTTGTAATTTTATAATGTTTTACATTAGTTTTAAAAATGTAATCTTAAATTATTTGATTTTGAATGTTTTATTATATTGATTAAATTGTTCACCACCCAAATCCCTTCTATGAGGGAGATGGGTGACTAAAAAGTTAGACAAATGATAGAGATAGATGCATAGATAGATAGATAGATAGATATTTGAATAAGGTTTAATACTATGTTGCTGTCCCCAAAATGAGTTTTAAATCAAATATAAGAGTTGGAAACAGGAAAATAATTGTTCTGATTTTTAACTTTCCTGAGAGTCTAATACACTTGTAAAACTTAGACAGTGTTGTTACAAATGAAGGCAAATATGTGGGACACAAATGTGTCCCAGGATAATGTTGTAGGATGCAGTCTGGGTCAGTCACCAGGACCAGAGGTTTAATCTTCTGAGCTTTCGGCCTCATTCTGAAGCCCATCCTCAGGGAACATCTCTGTCACCAGGATGGCCCAGAACGGGGAGAGAGAAGTTCCATGAGGATGGGCTCCAGCATGAGTCCAAAAGCTTGGAAGACTAAACCTCTACTTCCAGTGATCCAACCAGAACTGATCCTGCAACAGTGCTGTTTTTTTTTTAAAAAATTAAGCTAGCACTCTCCAGGGTTTTTTATTTCATGTTATAAAAATAAATCACAAATATGTAAACAGTTTACATTAAAATAATTACAAAAATAAAATTTGGGATATTATTTTGTCAATTATTTTATTTTTAGATAATTAAGGCTACTCCAATGTTTGGTGCCTCTGTAATAATTGAGAAATAGAAATCTCCAAATGTATTTACTGAATTTTTTTTACATAGTTGCATTTTTATTTATAAATACATTGTTGTAATCAGTTTGCCTAGTTTTTGAGATAGATGGAAATTGTTCTTTTTTTTTTATAACCCTTCTCATGTTTCAGTAAGTTTCATTGACCAGTTTCAAGAATGATGTCAGTAAGTTTCAGTAATATTTTGGTAGAGAAGTGTAGGAATCTTATATTTTTCTCTCTTCATCATATCTCTAGTTTTGTTGGACTTTAAGTGCTATAAGACCTTGCTTACTTCATAAATATTTCCAGAACTGTAATCTGAACAACGAAATGAAGTTTGAATGGGGCTTTCATGTTAAAAGAATTCTGGGTAAGAATGCAGTTTTGAGTTGAAACTAGTTAACATTTCCATTAACCAAGGGTGACCTGTGCATTATCAGACTGCCAGTCTTTTTAGCTCCGCTTCAGTGCAAAACAAAAATAAATGTTCTTGCTTTTTTAGGTTTAGAAATATATTCTCTCCTTACCATTTCAGAAAGTTGCAGTAGAGACTTCTTGCATTTCAGGCCAAATTATTTTGTAAGACTGGCTTTACAGTACTTCAGGAGTGACATCTTTGTAAAGCTTGGTAATTTGAAGACCATGCTTGCACGAATGTGTTTGAAGTGAAGTGGATTGTTTTTGATAAAACTTGAAAGAATGCATTAAAGTGCTCTCATTTTGATATAGGAACCACATCAAACATTGATGTAACTTCCTGTTCAGAAAACACTTGCATGTAAAGAAAAGAAAGTGGCCTATGGTTTGCATGACAGTATAGACAGCGTTACTTTCATAGAGTGGCTAGAATGGAAATTTATCATTGCACTTAGTGAAAGTGCAGCTTTCTTCTATTTCCAGAAAAAAAAAATACTTTAAAACTTGTCAGGAAATTGTCCAGATGTCTGTTATTGTATGAAACAATAATAATAAAGTTGAAGCTTCTTGATGGTTTTTATACATAAGAAAAGCAAGATTGTTAGGGGGGGAAATCCCATAAAAATGACAAAACTCAGTCGTTACATTTCATAATAAATACTTCGTATACTTTATGTTTGTAAGGATATTCTTTTCCTTCTTTGAGGCGGGACTAAACAAGAATACCAGCTGGAGTTCTCTTCACTGTTTCACTGAGTCACAATTCTTTCCTCCATAATAATCCCCTTCTATTTTCCTTCCAGAGTTTTCCATAGAGGGTAGATGGTGATCACAGCCCCGCCCCTTTGTGTATACATGCAATTCAAATTTGTGTACAAAAAGGTTGGCGCTTGGATTGCATTGCCATGAAAACTGTTACATCTGTTTGGAGCCCTTTCTTCCCAATAAATACCACTGCATCCTTCCCAATTGTAAATTAGCATTTCAAGAGTCCTCAGAAGTCTGTTTTGGGTTCCTCAGTATTTTTCTAAATCTTTTAAAAACCAAAAAAAAAAAAAAAGAAAGAAAGAAAGAAAAAAGAAAAGAAAGAAAAAAGAAAAGAAAGAAAGAAAGTGGATAATACATCTTGGATACATAAAGTCTGCCATTTAGAACTTAACAAGGAATGCTTACATCTACATAATTTTAGTCCTTATTACAATGGAGGAATATTTTGATTTAAACTAATTTGCCCTGTCTCAATGTTTTATTGAGTTCTATGACTTATTTATGAGTTTAAACCAAAACTTGTATTTTGTCCTAACATAGGATATTAGAGCCAGTTTGGGGTAGTGGTTAAGGCACGAGCCTGGAAGCCAGGAATCTGAGTTCTAGTCCTGTTTAGGCACGAGGTTTGCTGGTTATCCTGGGCTAGTCACTGTTTCTCAGCCCTAGGAAGGACACAATGGAAAACCACTTCTGAAAAACCTTGCCAAGAGAACTGCAGGACTTGCACAGGCAATTTTCGAGAATTAGGCATCATTGACTGGAGAAAAAAAATCCCTAGAAACATAATCAGTTTTATTTCTCTGTATGCTGCCTTGTAATACCCACCTATATAGACACCATTCTAGTAGTTGGAAGGCTGTGTTAGCAATGCAGAAATCATGGATCACATTCTCTCAGTCCTATATGCAACTGGAGTTCTCTAGCTAGTAGCTAAATAAGTAAATTTAAAACACAATGCAAGATAGTAATGATTTTTGTAAAAAATACTAAAAATTGAAATTATAACCATTGTGTTCTAATACTTAGGGGAAGGGAATCCCTGTTTAATGTAATGTTATTGCTTAATTTCGGGTTGGTAGTCCAGTGATTATTAATCCTTTGAATTATCATTACAGAGAATCCAAATATCTCATCTACATAGCAGAGAATGCTGAAAAAAATGATCAAGTTCTTCTTTCTAATCTAATAAATTGAGAGTGTATCAATCAATATAGCTCACACATTTCTTAGCTCCTTATCATGAAGTTCCTTAGAAAAAAATAAAAATGATTTTGCAATACTCATTGATACCTATTGTTTATAGTTATAGTTAATTGAAGCAGATTATTTAAGGATACCATTTAAGGATACCATCTGCATGATGCTCGTACATTTCTTGAATCCTGAATCATCATAATGTGCTGATGAATTTTGTCCCTCTGTCCACCTATAAAGGAAGCTTAATCCATGGGCTGCCTGGAAACTAGAATGGGTTCTTAGCTTTTTTGGATCTGGATTGATTTAAACTAGCCTTGGGACTTGAAGTGAGATTTTTTTTTGCAGAGAATTCTGGACAAGAGACAATTTTTTCTTCTCCCCTCCATCATTACATTAAATGCACTCTTATGAATACTTGGAAGTAAATCCTACTGAGTACAGTTGGGCCTATTATGATATACAGATGTATTGTATTTAAACTCAGTAAAATTGACCAGGCTATATGAGATTTTTAATATTCATATTTGTTATTTATTTATTTTCCCCGATTTTACTCTCTGTTTATTGTATACTGTAGGCTGGTGATAGAATACAACCGCTTTTGGGATTATAGATTTTTGTTCCAAGTATCAGAATCAATTATCTCCAAAAGTTAGGTATTAATTTAAAAGGCTTATCTAGCCGAGTCTCTGATTAGAAAAAAATATTTCTGCAGGCAACAAAGATGGAAATATTCCTAATATTATAAATTAGACAACAATTATATTAAGCAAGGAATCATTCTGTTCTCTCCACAAGAATATAATTGGGTCTTTCTTCATCCCACATTTTCTGACTTTAAGAAATCTATTTGTCAGTCAGTAGCAGTCTTATGAGAGAACTGCCTCTCTCTGGATACTTTCCAGGAATGCAGAATGGCAGTTATTACCCTGCTAATCATAAAATCTGAGGGGAACACAAACAGATTATCTTCTTTCTACTGAGGAAAGTTGTGTAGCACTGTTGCAAAGGAGTGACATACTTTTTTTTTACAAATGAAGAAAAACTCAGATCTTTGCATTTTCAAACCTGGGACTGTTATGCTTCTGAATTTCAAACTAGGGTCTTTCTGAGCTAACTCCAGAATCTAATGAACCTCTGATTCATGTAATATAAGTGTGTTAGCAGAGTGTTATCTAGAGATATTAAAAACAATTTCCAGTCAGGATGATACTTCAAAGATAGCTGACTACTACTTCTTCATGTTGTAGAAATAAAGAATTAGCCTTGTTTTGATTTGTGTATTCTTTATACAACATGAAGAAGGAAAAGAAGAAGCTTCTTCTCCAGTAATATTGTCTTCCAAAGTAGGGCATACAAAACCATTGCTAGACCAATTCTCGAATACAGCTCCCGCACTGTATATCGGACATTAATACAATTGAGTGAGTCCAGAGATACTTCACAAGAAGAGTACTCCGCTCCTCTGCTCACAATAGAATGCCTTATGCCACCAGGCTCAAAATCTTGGGATTAGACAATTTAGAACTGCACCGCCTTCAGTCTGACTTAAGCGTAGTACACAAAATTATCTGCTACAATGTCCTACTTGTCAATGACTAATTCAGCTTCAACTGTAATAATACACAAGCACACAATAGATACAAATTTAAGGTAAACCGCTTCAAATTTGATTGCAGAAAATATGACTTCAGTAACAGAGTGGTCAATTCGTGTAATGCACTACCTGACACTGTGGTTTCATCCCCAAACCCCCACAACTTTAACCTTAGACTGTCTACTGTTGACCTCACCCCATTCCTAAGAGGTCTGTAAGGGGCATGCTTAAGCATACAAATGTGCCTAAAATCCCTGTCCTACTGTCCCTATTTATTCATATCCTTATTCTGTATTCATAATCATGTTTATACTTATATCTGTTATCTTACACGTATTTGACAAATAAATAAATAAATGTTTGAAGATACATATAGCAGAAAACAAGTAGACATGCTGTGTAAGTTTCACTTCATTGGCATCAGGTTGGTCTAGAACAGCATAAACAGAAGTAGCCTCCTTTACTTATGGAAGTGTTCTTTCATCCAAAATATACATAGGGACTCTTGAGTCCAATCAGCTATTGTTTTAATGTGTTGTATTTCCACGATAGAATACAAGGTTTACTACAAATACCTATAAATTCATTTTCAGAATTATGATTCAGAATCATAATATAATTATGAGAATTGGTATGAGTGTACAGTAGCAGTCTAAAATAACAGAAACGGTAGCACATAAACGTCGTAACCTGTCCCAAAGGTGTTTCTTCAGGAGGCAACTGGACTTTCTCATTTTTTTTCTTTTGGAGACGTTTCATTTCTCATCCAAGAAGCTTCTTCAGCTCTGACAGGATAGTGGGGAATGGAAGGATTTCTATTCCTTGCAGACAGCTGGTAATTTGCATCCTTTTAGAGAGTCTTTGAAGCACTTGGAGGTTTACCTGTGTACTACCTGAGTAGTACGCCTGGTTCCTGGAGTCTGCATTTTTTTCCTCTGGAAATCCATTCCTACTTATACTTAGACAGTTATAACCTGTCCAAATTCTGGTATCAGCCATTTAATTCAGCTTTTAAGTCAAAGACATTAGCTTGAAGTGTGGATATGAACACTACTCTGTAGAGAAATCTTCCTTTAATAATAATGAGGTTTTGATTATATCCTGAAATTGAATGAACACCAAAAAAAGAGATGTTTTGGAAGAGACACACAATCGTGGAACAGAAGAAGCTCTTAATTGTTGCAACGATGTAAAGCTTGTTAATACTTGTTGAACAGGCTCAACAACTACAAAGGTCAGATGCCAATGCCCAAGGTACGTTTTCTGTCATATTCTAGATTCTATTCCTTTGCTTTCCGTTACAGGTTGAAGTGATGACTTTCAAACTTTTCAGATTGGGAATTCAGTTTTAATTCTAAACTAAATTATATTCCCATTTTTAATTTATCTCAATATATTTAACCATGGTCTTGCTTTTTGAAGTTTCCTTTTTCTTTATCAACAAGCTGAGCGTTGTGTTGCCTGGCATTAATTAAAAATCAATAGCTTGGGTGTGAAGCTTAGACAACGTGAGTTTCTTTGCCTTTCTATTGAAAACATTACCAAGGCTGCATATTTTATGAAGCCTTTTCAACCTTTCACTTTGGTGCTAAAATAAACTTGTGTTCATAGGCAGAATGATAAGGACAAGGTAGCTTTATTTAATTTTCCATACTTAGATCATTTGCCAAAGATAAGCTTTATAGAAGTTCCACATATCCCAGGAGTAGGTTGATGTGATTGATTTTCCCAAGAATGTACAAAAATGTTTAAATGTATAAATTAAAATTCTTTTTTCTTCTTGTGCATTAAAAAAATACTATGTTAGTATTGAGAGCTGGATATGGAACTTCTAGAACATATGGAAGCCACATATTTTAGAATCCATGAAAAAAGTGGGAAAGGCAGAAGCTAGGCATTTTGAGAATAACACCCCTTTTCTTCTTACTACCAATTTTATGAGTGGATTCCTGCCCACATTTTTTCTTTTCATGCTTGTTCCTCTACAAGTATCATTTAAATTGGTAATAATTGGGTACAAAGCTGTAGACAGGTGTTTCTTAAAATTGTCAACTGCAGACGTGTGGACTTCAACTCCTAGGATTTCCCAGCCAGTATGTGAGGAATTGAAGTCAATACATTTTTAAGTTGCCAAGATTGAGAAACAGTATTGTGGATGTACAAAATCCACAATCCCTTGGGGGCGGGAGTGGGGGATAGAGAGCATAGATTGATGCCCTGTGGAAGTTTCTCTTAGTTTCAGTGGGAACCAAATTCACATTCATCTGGTTTAGCAGTCTCTTAGAGCTAATTAATTTCTTTATTTGATCTCTTTTTCTTGCTTGCCCTAATTTTCTCAGCAGCAAATATTGTGTTCCTTGCTGTTATTAATCTGAGATTATGCTTTAACTATGGTACTCTATAGTGTCAGATTGTTCTTCAAAATGTATGTGAAGTCTCCAGTGGACAAACTTTAGCCTAATCTTTTCTTACATACATTCTATGTGCATCTAGGTTGATGCATTTTGCTGGGTTTTCTCTTGAAGTAATATATTAAATGAAACAAATGTTACAAGTCTCTCTAAAACTGTTCATAAATTGAACATACCACTTAGTTTATTTCTTAAAATTAATAATTTACATTCCTTATATAGTTTTTCAAGTTCAATTTTGTTCTTTGTATATTTTCTTAATGGAATAGATTTAATATATTTGCCATAATAAAGATCTAACTGGCTATTTAATACTTGCTGGATTTTTCCATGCTTTTGGAATCAAAACTGTTTTCACCCTGTAAGATTCCGACAAGTATATCCTTATTTATAACAAAATTCAATATGAGCATATATTTTATCTATACAAAATTAAAAACAACAACAGATATCTCTAGATATTTATTTTTTAAAATAATAGTTTTATCCTTTGTTGACTTTATAAAAGCAATTTTCCTAATTATGTACATTTTGTCTTGTTCTTTCTGGGAAGAATGCAATATTAAATATATTATGTATAATTTAAACATAGAATAAAAGCTCAATAAAACTCAATAAAAATACAGAGTATAAATATAAATATATATTATATATCATTAAGTTCACAGTTCGAAAGTATAATTTCAGATACTTTCATTTTATGATCTTTTATTTATCAATTATTCATTCCGAATGCATGTTCCAGTTTTCAGTTTTTCTACTCTCTCTGGTATGTTAATTTTCATTTCAAGAGCTAATTTAACTGATAATGTTATCAGAAAAATCATGGACATTGATATTTTTTAGTGTCTTACAGATTGTTAAAAATAACATACTCTATTCTAAAATGTATTTAATGTTCTTCTGAAAAAATATATCTTTTTGTTCCTGATAAACTCAACACCTTCAAAACTCTCATATCACTAACATTTAGGAAATTTCTAAAATTTGACAATCTGTTTTAAGAAATCAGTATGATGGACCACAAAAACCCAAGCCAGGTTTTCTTTTAAAGCATACCATATTTTTAATGTGACAGAAGGAACATTATTATATACATAGGAAATAATCATAGTGTGTTAAGTTTTATTATTTATATAATGTTAATTGGTTTGTTAGCCTATCCGTTTTTCAAAGTGTGGCCCCTTGTGCACCCTGATTTATTTTATAGTAACACTACTACCTATCATTGAAATTATATGCCTTCAATTTAAAGAATCTTTGGAGAAAATAAGTATGAGCCATGGAACTGATCAAATGAGCAAAAAGAGCCACTATTCCTAAAGTTTCTACGTAAAATAAATGATTTAGAGTTGTAGTTCAGTCAAAGCAATTATATCAGTAGAGAATGGATCCATAGCAGTGGTGAAATGTAAAATTTGTTACTATCGGTTCTGTGGGCGTGGCTTGGTGGGGAGGGTTAATGTGATGGTGGACGTGGCCAACTTTTTTTTTAACCTTTAAAAGCATTTTTTCTACAACCTTAAGGGGTTGTAGAAAAAAATGCTTTTTAAAGCCTCTTATGATCCGAGCTGAGCCACACGATCATCAGAGGCTTTTTAAAAAAAACTTTAAAAAGCATTTTTTCAGCCGAAGAGGTTGTAGAAAAAATGCTTTTAAAAGTAAAAAAAAAAGCCTCCGATGATCACAAAGCTTAGCTGGGCGTGGGGGCAGGTAGGGATTTTTGCTACCGGTTCTCCGAACCACCACCCGCCATTGCTACCGGATTGGGCGATCCAGTCTGAACCGGGAGCATTTCAACCCTGATCCATAGCATGACAAGAATGTTTAAATTTGTTTATAGACTGAAGTATTTTCAAATAGTAGCTATTTGTGTATTGTAGTTATATGGAAAATTCTGTATCAAATGCTATGACTGAATTGTGTTATAAATCTTGAGAGAAAATTAATATCTAAACCTTAAAAACATTAGGAAATGATTATTAACTAGGAGACTGTTGGGATTTCTGGTAATCTAGGAAAAGAACAAGATGTCTACTTCAGATTTTGACTGAATAAACTTATCTTCAAGTCTGTCTAACCTCAGCATGAATATGCCCTGGTAACTATTATTCTGTGTCATGTTTACATGATAATTGCTTTTATCTCATCTCCAGGTCATAGTTGATCCAGCTTAAAGTAATATTTAGGTCTTCCATTTCTGAAGCAATATTTCCCATTTTCTGAAATGCCTTTTGTCATAATGATGATTTGACATAATTCACTGATGATATGATTAAGGATGCAGTCAGGGTTTGGCATCAAACCAGTTCCTATTTGCCACTTTTGGCTACTGTGAGTATACCTCCTTTTTTTCAGCACCGGACACTACTGTTTTGGCATTGGTAGAAAAATAGAAGCTGCTTTTGAAGGAGTATTTAGGTTAAAGAACAGAGCTAAGACTTTCTTATGAGAGCACTGGACCTATGCTACACAAAAGGTTGATTTAAACTGGGAAAAAGCACAATATTCTGCTAGCTGCATCCGCTAACAAGAAGTTGAGCTGCCTGTATTTTTACTGTTTTTATTACATTGATGGGAGTTACTATTTTTGCCTATTGACTCCATACCTGTCAACAGGCTGCTTCAAGTTGCAAGTGTAGATCTGGACTTGCTGCTGGCGCTGCCATTTCACTTCAGCATTAATCAAAGATGGAGCTCACTCATTACAGGTAGTCCTTGACATACAACTGTAATAGAGCCTGCCCATTATGATTGTATGTCATGCTGGTCGTAAAAATGGATCGGTCACAATCCAATTTTATTACCTTTTTTGTGGAGGTTGTTAAGCAAACACCGCAGTCATTAAGTGAATACCAGGGTCATTAAAGCAAAACCAATGATTCACTGGGTGTGGGTTTGCTGAAAACTTGAAGTAACTGCCAGTTTTCAGCAAAACCTTCATAAAGCATGGTCATGTGACTGCAGGACACTGCAAACAGCTGCAAATATGGCTGTGTTGTTGATCGCCTGAACTTCGGTCATGTGATTGCAGAGGGGTCCCCAACCATTAGAACTTAAAATCTGTGTCGTAAGTCTCCTTTTTCAAGTCCATCATCACTTCAAACCATCACTAAACGGATGGTCATAAATTGAGGAGTGCCTATATTAAGTACTCCCTCTAACTTCATCTTGGACTGTACTCTTCATCAGCAACCAGTGATATTTTTGGCCATGGGGCGGTCCTTGGTGCTCTCCGAATTTGCTTGTTTTCTTGCAGACATTTCATTACCCTAACTAGCAGAGGTGGGTTTCAAAACCCATCGCTACTAGTTTGCTCGTGGATGCGGGTGTGTGTGCGCTTGTGTGCGTGCGCAATGCATCCGGGCGGACAGGTGGAGCCGCCGTTACCAGTTTGCCTGATCCGGAGCGAACCGGTAGCAACCCACCACTGCTAACTAGGTAACATCATCAGTGCTAGTAAGGAGAGCTATTTGTTATGAGTTTATATTCTGGTGTCTTGCTTGTCTGTTGGTGTGGCGTGTGGGGCGGTCTTAGAGATTCTTGGTTGGGCTGTTTACTGATGGCTCTTTGGTAGTTTCTTGATTGGGATATTGCTTACTTGATTGTTGGTCTGAGGTTAACCTTGGAGTTAATCTATGCTGATCTGGTTGCTGATTACTGGTGGAGAGGTGCTGGAGTCTAGTTGATTCTCACTTTTGCATGGTCTATAGATGCTGTTAATGTTTATGTGTCTGTTGATGGCTGATTTGTCAGAGTACCAAAGAATCTCTAAGACAGCCCCCACCCACACAGATAGGCAAGACACCAGAATATAAACTGACAGTACAGTATCCTTACTAGCAGTCATGATGTTACCTACTTAAGGTAATGAATCTTCTGCAAGAAAACAACCAATCTCAGAGAACACCAAGGACCCCTCATTTCATCCCTGAACTAAAATATTCTCTTTTTTGGACATGGGTTTAGTGTTTCAGAAGAGCACTAGAGCCATGTTGAGAAGTACTACAGCTATCATTGAATTTCTTGTTAATTGGATAACTTGACAGGTTGTGACATACACCATTCAAAGCATCCTCTCTTATTTTTCCAAACCTGCCCCACCTCACAGTAGGGGAATTGATCACTGGTGTCAAGGTTCCAAGTACCCTGTTTCCCCCAAAATAAATCACCCCTTGATAATAAGCCCAATCGGGCTTTTGAGCGCATGGCAATAAAGCCAAGCACTTATTTCAGGGTTCAAAAAAATATAAGGGTCTTATTTTCAGGGAAACATGGTAATAGACCCATAGGAAGCAAAACTCTGAGGCAGGTGGATTCCTCAAAGAATAGCTTTATTGAATATATTATATTGGCACAGATCTGGTGAAAGCCTACTCTGAAGGTAGGTATTTTATTTTGGCTACAAAACCCCAGCTAACTCTAATGCCCCCTCCCTATCCCTCAGCTCCAGTGTGGCAACACTGAAGCTCCAAGATGGCTTCGGTCAGGTCAGCTTCAGGTTTGACAGGACTGGTTGTTTTCCTGTTAATAAGTGACACCTAGTAGGAGGAGAAACTAGCCTGGGGCATTCATCAATCACTTTGTCCCACATTAAACAGTAAGGAAAGCCAGCCTTATTTCTGTGGCAAAATTGACTCATCAATTGAGGCAGGAAATTTTACAGCAGATTACTTTTCATTGTTCTGTTTTCTCAAGGACCAGGGGTGAAATGCTCCCGGTTCGGACCGGATTGCCCGATCTGGTAGCGATGGCGGGTGGTTTGGAGAACCGGTAGCAAAAATCCCTGCCCTCCCATGCTCAATCATTGCTGCGCAATCATCGGGCTGGTTTTTTTTACTTTTAAAAGCATTTTTTCTTCAGCCAAAAGCATGATTTTAAAAGTAAAAAAAAAAGCCTCTGATGATTGTGCGGCTCAGCTGGGATTGTCAGAGGCTTTTAAAAGCATTTTTTCTACAACCTCTTCAGCGAAAGAGGTTGTAGAAAAAATGCTTTTAAAAGAAAAAAAAAGTTGGCCACGCCCACCCAGTCACATTACCCCCCACACACATACACCAACCCACGCCCACAGAACCGGTAGTAACAAATTTTACATTTCACCACTGTCAAGGACTGTTACATTTAAAATGGCCATGTTTGTTTTATTTATTTATTTGTTTGATTTATATGCCTCCCTTCTCCAGAAACTCAGGGCAGCTTACAATGCTTTTAAGCAATAGCCTTCATACTTTTGTATATACCTGCTTAGTAGGGCTTCCCCCCTCCCCCCCAGCGGTGTTCTATTTTATACAAAGTCAGCTTATTGCCTCCACAAACAGGGTCTTCATTTTACTTACCTCGGAAGGATGGAAGGCTGAATCAACCTTGTTTTATGTATTTATTAAACTTCTATGCCGATCACCTCACTGAGGTGACTCGTTGCTGTGTCCAAGATCTCTTTTTCTGCATTTTAATTGTATCACTTTAAAAATATTCATCTTGAATTGATGGATATATGTGGGTGCACTATTTATTATATTTGCTTAATAATTTGGGAATTTTTTTTTAAAAAGTTGACTCTTATTAATTAGACTAAGTATTATTAGGAACTTTATTTTTCAGCACTATAACTGCTCACTGGTTGATCTTTTTATGTCATTTTTCATAGGTTGTATTGACAAATAAAGAGACATTGCTAGAAACGATGATATGGAAAATAATCTGGCAGAATAAAATTCAACTGGTGAACAGGAAATTGTAGTGACAAGTTATGCATGAAAATATTTTACTTTGATTAGCATTTTAATGTGCCTTTTACAGTTTTTTATCGGAGTTCATAAAAGTTCTGTTAATTTGATCTTTGATTTTAAGCTTGCAGAATAGTGAGTTTACTCATTCATCTGATATCGGTGTTTCCCATCAAATTTTAAAAGCTAATTTTTACTAATTTATTCTCTCCCCAAGCCACTTGTACTTTATCCTCACTGATAGTCTTTCCGAGAGTATCTGGTAAATTAGCAAATTGTCTAATTCCAATTCTTTATCTCTTGGTTTAGTTTAACTGTGCATACTTTAAAGCAGGGGTGGGAAACTATGGGTCCTTTATGACTTGTGGACTTCAACTCCCAGAATTTCTGAGCCAATTCTGGGAGTTGAAGTCCACCAGTCATAAAAGGGCCATAGTTCCTCACCCCTGCTTTAAATAGTCAAAGATGAAGAAATTAATTAAGACTATTCATAGCCCCAATTGGTTGGAAGGTAGGTACTGGTAGCAGGAAGAAGGTAGTAGGTAGTAGGAAAAACGGTAACATTATAATATTAAATGAATGTTTCCTGGTAAAGTCATGCACCATTAATTTTTTATACTGAAGGTGAAATCTCAAGTAAGCATTATTGTTTAAATTATCTGTCTTGTTATTTCTACTGTTGTAATTAGGTTCAAGTGATATATAATGAATATTGATCAATTTGTCTCATTTTTCTGCATGACGATTAGCAATTGTTGCAATGTTAAAGGAGGAAATGGAAATGCACCTTAGGATGAAAATATAGTCAAGATATTTTATCAATTTCCAATATGATCTTGCATTGGATACACATGGATTTCCCTATGGAAAGGCAGGCTGGAAAACTTTCACCAGTCTGTTGACATCACATTAAACAGCCACTTAATATTTGGCCTTACTTAGTTACATAACAGTTTATAAATGTTTATTCAGTAGTCATACATATTAAATTCTGGGACATATTAACATAACATACTGCTCTTTAATTCTGATTTTGTTTAATTTCTCCTTTGAATAATGAATATTAAAAGCATGCCAGATTAAATTTATGCATTTATTATTACAAAAAAGATTGCAAGAAAGAACAGTTAAGAGATTTCCAGTAACTGAATGACCTTCCTCTCTCAAGTCTGCTGTCATTCTGTGATGGGGAGCTTGGTTGTTCAATTGTGTTTTAGTGGGGTGGTTTCAAATCCAGCTATTCTAAATGTTTCCTCAAATATGAATTTTAATAGAAGGTAAAAATCTATCAGTGGGAAGAATCTGAGGATATGCTAAAGCATTTATAGTCATATGACTGTTTCAATTTCTGCTTCAAATTCTAAGGTAGTCAATGTATTGCTGAAAGCCAGTTTTGTGATGTGGTTAAGACATTTGATGAGAAACTGGGAGACTGTAAGTTCTAGTCCCATCTTAGCCAGTTAGATGACCTTGGGCCTGTACTCTCAGCCCTAGGATTGACAAAATGATTCCTGTAATTGTTGCCAAAAAAACTACACAAAGTAGTCCAGGTAATTGCTAGGAGTCAACATTTACTTGAAGGCATGCACGCACGCACATGCATACATACACACATAATCTATGTATGGAGCTGATTAAAGCTAAGATGAAATTGTGTGCAGCTAAGAGGAAAAGACATAGCTACATGGAGTGGGAGCATTCTGTTCCCTATAGCTATGTGTTTTCCTCTTAGCTGTACCCAATTTCATCTTAAGTTTAAGAGATTCCAATAACTATAGTCCAGTGTTCCTCAACCTCAGAAATTTTAAGATGGTGGATTTCTGGCTGGGGAATTCTGGATGTTGAAGTCCACCCATCTTAAAGTTGCTGAAGTTGAGAAACACTGCTACACTTGATCAACCACAAGCATCTGGAAAAAGTGCTGATAGATGATTAGGCAAAGGACTAAGACAATATATATCTTTCAAAAATATTCAAAAGATTTAACATGACAGCTATATTATTAACCTGAATTCTTCTTACTAATTATTTACAAGTGTTTGTATCGGAGCAAAGGGCTGCATTTACCTTCATTTGATAAAATGTGCAGCTCTCTCCTCATAGGCTCAAGACAAGAAAAGGTAGATGGAGAATCTATTTAATAACTTATTTAGTGATCTGCAATAAAAAGTTGAGTGTTTCCAACATAGAGTGGTTTAACTATAGCCCAACAAAAAGGCTATTTTTTTTCTAAATTAGGAATAGGAATGAAGAAGTTAAGGAAGTTAAATTGGGGTAGTGAACACAAAGCTAATATGGATTGCAGTATATTGGGTTGAACAGAGGTAGGTCATCTAACTTTGTAGCTGTGTCTTTGTACACCCAATCCCAGGCAGTGGACTTTGGGGATTCTAAGTAGATTGCACAATCTTCAATTTAGCACATGGTCGTTTATAGGCTTAAACTCTATTATAAGCTTTATAAGCTTCCTACATGGCTGGATAATTCAGAGCTTGAGATTCAAGTGAAGAATCTAATACACTAGCATTATATCCACTGTAAGTGAGAGATTGAAGCCTAAACCTAATCAATCAAAATATAGGAAATACTCTTATCTTGGGGAACATCCTTCTAAGGAATTAAATAGCCTCTGTTAAGAACTTCATTACTAGTGGGTTAAGAGGGAAGCATAGCACTGATAGAAACTAGCCTAATATTTATCTCAGCCTGTTTGAATTTTAGAAAAAATAAACGACGAATTGCTTTGTTGCATTTTTGCTAGTTCTGGGGATGGTTTTGTATCCAAAATTATTCTTTCTTGCTACTGTAGTCCTGCAGCACGTACTTCAAACAATAAACCCATTCTTTGTTGAGGACAACTAATGCAAAACTTGACCCTCCCTGTAGCAATTTTAGTTGCCTCTGGAATTCTAAGCAAGTATTAATCTAATTAACCCTGCGCACAGTCACTCACGCCCTCGTCACTTCCCATCTGGACTACTGTAATGCTCTCTACGTGGGGCTCCCCTTGAAGAGCACTTGGAGGCTCCAACTGGTCCAGAATGCGGCCGCACGGGTGATTATGGGGGTGGCACGGCGCACCCACATAACACCTCTCCTGCACAAGCTGCACTGGCTTCTGGTGGTCTTCCGGGTGCAATTCAAGGTGATGGTTACCACCTTTAAAGCACTCCATAGCTTAGGACCTGGATATTTACAAGATTGCCTGCTGCCACCGATAGCCTCCCATCATCTGGTATGCTCCCACAGAGAGGGCCTCCTTAGGGTGCCATCAGTCAAATTACGTCGACTGGGGATCCCCAGGGGGAGAGCCTTCTCTGTGGGGGCCCTTGCCCTATGGAATGAATTGCCCCCAGAGATACGTAGGATCCCCGACCTTTGTGCCTTTCGCCTTGCCCTTAAGACCCTACTCTTCCAGCAAGCTGGTCTGATGGAATGATAAATTTTAATGAGTATTTTAGTTTTGGGGTTTAATAATTTGGCCAAACCATTGAATCTGTTTTAAATTGTCTTTTAATTTTTGTATTTATGTTGTTTTATCATTGGCTGTACACCACCCTGAGTCCCTTGGGAGAAGGGCGGTATAAAAGTTTGATTAAATTAATTAATTAATTAGGGTTTCTGTAATGTATATTTAGTTCTTAAATTATATCATCTAAATCCAGAAATTGAAATAAAATAAATGAAGGGTAAGTTACCATTCATTAGAATAGGGGTGTCAGACTCAATTTCATTGAGGGCCACATCAGGGTTGTGTTTGAACTTGGTGGATGGGGTGGGCGTGGCCAGGGTGGGTGTGGCCAGTTTGATATCACTTGTGTCGGCATCTGTGGTGGCCCGAGCGTTCTGCCAGCGAAAATGGGCTCTCGAGTTTTTGGCTGCGACGGCCTCCTGCAACCCTCTGCCAGGGAAAACGGCCATGGGTGACCTTCCCAAACTCCGTTTTCCCTAGAAGAGGCACCTCAGGCCAGTCCTTCACTGTTTCCAGGGTGGACCAGTGGTCCAGATCTAAGCACCCCATGGGCCAGATTTGGCCCCTGGGCCTTGAGTTTGACACCCCTGCATTAGAAGGTGTTAACATGGAATAAACTCACATTGCTTTTGAACTCTCTCCTGGTTCTTGGCTTCTTGTACCTGACATTGGATGGCATTGAGCCAGTCAGTCACTCTCAGCCCTAGGAAGGAGGCAATGATAAAACCACTTCTGGAAGAACCTTGGCAAGAAAAAGTGCTTCCCGACGTAGACTCCAAGAATGGGACACAATTGAATGGAAGGGGGTGGGGAAAGATCTAAAGGCAGATTGCAGTTATTGGTGAGATACAAGAACTTTGTGGCTTAGTCATTCAAATGGTAGGCATAACTATCCAACATTTCCACACATCCCTAAATCTATGCTTTTATTATCAAAGTTATGTTCCATCCATCTTGTGGCTCAAGGTGACTCTG
Organism: Masticophis lateralis; assembly: GCA_030761175.1. Classification (NCBI taxonomy): domain Eukaryota; kingdom Metazoa; phylum Chordata; class Lepidosauria; order Squamata; family Colubridae; genus Masticophis; species Masticophis lateralis. Next base: position 28,476,060 of record JAUDYJ010000001.1, read on the forward strand.
AGCAGCTCACCAAACCAAACATCCAAACAATTATAAATATAAAAACAGATTCAAGTTAAACAATGTTCACTAATTCGGCAAGTGTAAGAGGTTTTTGCTCCAATATTCAGAAGAAGCAAAACTAACCACAGCAACAGAAAATAAAATCTTTTGTTGTTTTCCAAGAGTTAAAAAACCAAGGGGAAATACTACTTAAGCTCCTAAAGAAAAGAAAAAAGGAAAGGTGTGAAAAGCCTGGAGAAATTGAATCCCAGGTACTGTATTGCTGAGTCATGATAACAAATGGAATGCAGTGTTTAAACGGCACCCTGAACATTTTGCACCTTGTATCTTAAAGGTGAAGGAGTTTTAGCAAGCTATCTAGTGTGATTTCCTGCAGTTTTGTATTTAAAAAGCAGCTAGTTTGTTTTGATAGGGGCTGGAAATTATAAATAGGTACTTTGCAAGAAATTAGGCATGAAGAAAACATTTGAATCCGTTGATGCAAGTAAATGATTTAGAAGTGGCGATAGGGCATATATTTATGGGTCAACCTAAAAATATTTAATAAGGAATGAAACTTGTAGATTGTAGCACATATTTCAAATTATATAGAGAGGTGCATTTTCATCAAATACATTCTCATATGCAGTGCATAATTAGTTGCTACTCTTGTCTTTCTGGTGTCTTTACTATTTCCCGTCCTTGGAGACTTATTATATAAAGCTGGAGTATTTGTAAAAGAAAGCAAATAAGGGCCTTAAATGGATTTGAGAGGAGTGCGGTGGCTAATAACTGCTGATAAGGCCATTTTCTATCATAATGTAAATACTGTGCAGTGTGTGTAATTAGTTTATATTACAGTAATTCTTTGAAGACTCACAGATATATTTACAGTAAGTAGAATTTCACATGCTGCTCAAACAGTGCTCACTAATCATTTTTTAATACTTGGTCATTGAAAATGGAGCCTACAAGGAAAGAGTTAAATCCACATCTTCTAGCTAGAAGGCAGGACTTACGATTTTTGCCTCTTTAAGGGGGGAATCCCCTTTGTTTTGTTCTTATCTCTGCCAGAATCTTTCCCCTCTTATCAAATTTTAGGGTTCAGAATAGGAAAAACAATTAGAGGTACTGACAGCAAAGCAGCATATGATTGAACACAACCTCAACAACTGTGCACTAACTAAATGGTGGGCCACTCTTGAGGTTGAGGGTATGTGGTGGAAAAACTCTAGAGAATCAGAGAAGCAGGAATCAAACTGGAGCCAGGAATGGCTGAGCAGTCCAAGCGTCAGCCCTGGAAGCCATATTTTTCTTTGGCTCTTTAGGGCTGCCACATTTAGTGCTGTGAAACTTTGAGGAACTTCTAGCCTCAGAGTCTTCTTTCATTGTGGGTGTTAGCTTGTTAACCCTTGGCAGCAAGAAGGGTTCTACGGCAGATGAGGAGGCCACTTGGAATCCATACTTGATACGCTCCATGATTAATAATTGGCAGTTGCAACAACCTTCTAATGGTCTAGAACAGGACTGTCAAACTCAAGGCCCGCAGGCTGGATCCGGCTCACAGGATGCTTAGATTTGGCCTGTGGGGCTGCTCTGGAAACAGTGAAGGACCAATCTGTAGTGCTTCTGCTCCGAAAAATGGGAGGTCCGTTTTTCACTGTCAAAGCATTGCAGGAGCTCCTGCAGGTGCCCCCAACACAAGTGATGTTGAGCTGGCCACGTCAACCCTGGCCACCGTCCCCCCCCCCTGAAGTCAAACACAACCCTGATGCAACCCTCAATGAAATCAAGTTTGACACTACCGGTCTAGAACTACCATGGCAGATGGTAATCCAGAGACTTCTTGGAATCTTTTCTTTCCCATATGAAATAGTTACCACCTACTGCAAATTGCAAGGAAATTGGGGAAAGAATTTGGATGGTACTGGACTGGTATCTGGACTGTGGTGACCCTGTGGCAGTCAGGCTAATCTCGACTTTGCCATCAACAGGGTTTACCAAAACTGATCTGGTTTTGAGGCTGGAAAAAGTGTTGCAGCAGCACTCAGTAATCTTGGCTACTCTAAATCAGTTCCCCTTCTATTGGCAAAACAGAAGCAATGGGACTGAAGATCACCAGATCTAGCAGTATGTTGGAGAAAAGGAGATGAATTCTGAGATAAACAGGAGAGATATGAACTAGCCTATTTGGACCCAATACGGTGCCTCAAGGACTAGAGGAGGTGTATGCCTCCATCAGGTCTTCTCTTCTCGTATAAAACATGGGAATCCCAGCAAGCCTTCTTCCCACTTTTGTGAGGAACCCAAAATATCTATAATCTTGAACCAACCCTTGGAGCACAAAAGCTATTTCATGTCTGATAGGAATAGAAGCAATCAGTTGCCCTAACTTCCAGAAGCCCATCAAGTAAATGGTGGTCTTCATCATCTAACTACTCAAACTACTGTTTGCACTCCAAAAAAGACTTGGAAAAGAGAGAGAGAGAGAGACAGGGGGTTGTGAAAAGACTCAGGAAGAAGATGGACATCCATCTTGGTAGCTATGAGCCATGGTGGCACAGTGGTTAGAGTGCAGTACTGCAGGCTACTTACCTGCAATTTGGCAATTCAAATCTCACTAGGCTCAAGGTTGACTCAGCCTTCCATCCTTCCAAGGTTGGTAAAATGAGGACCCAGATTGTTGGGGGCAATAAGCTGAATCTGTAAACTGATTAGAGGGCTGTGAAGCACTGTGAAGCAGTATATAAGTCTTAAGGGCTATTTGTCAGCATTCCAGAAAAACCACAACTCCAAGTAAAGATGCGGAAGTGAACATTTTCCAAAGTTCTCGTTACTAGAATAGGCAAACTGGCACATCTGGGAAAATCTGAATCTGAAAAGCCCTCGTTTTCCATCAGTAAGTCAAAGCTCCCAAAACCACCCCCTTTTCCCCCCAGTTGGTCACATGCTCCAATCAATGTCCGCTCCATCTCGATCCAGTCCCGTGACCACTCCTTCTCCAGATGCTGGATTGCCCTGACCTTGATTGACAGGAAGAATGCTATTATTACTACTAATAACCTCTCTCCTTAATCCCCCCTCCTAGTTTCTCACACATGAGAAGATGGCAGCATTGGAGCTTCCAGCCTAATATGGCTTCCAAGGCTGACACTATTGCTATCAGAAGCAGAGGGCTGAAAGCATGAGAGAAAGGCCACTACCTCACTCTCAGGTTCTTCACTTATTAAGTGTGGAGCTGAGCCCCAGACGTGCTCTAGTCCAAGGTATTGCAAGGTTTTGCTTAAGTACAGGTAGTCCTCAACTTACAACAGTTCGTTTAGTGACTGTTCAAAGTTACAATGGCACTGAAAAAAGTGGCTTATGACCACTTTTCACACTTAAAACCATTGCATGTTGTCCCTGTGGTCAAGTGATCACAGTTCAGACACCTGGCAACCCACCCATAGTTCTGACAGTTGCAATGTCCCAGGGTCATGTGATCACTTAAGTAACACGGTTCTTAAGTGAATTTGGATTCCCCATTGACTTCGCTTGTCACAAGTTTGCAAAAGCGGATCACATGACTCCAGGACACTGCTAATGTCGTAAATGGAAACCACTTGCCAAGCAGCTGGATTTTGATCATGTGACCATGGGGATGCTGTAACTGTTGTAAGTGTGAAAAATTATATCACTTTTTTCAGTGCCATTGTAACTTTGAACAGTCACTAAATCAGGGGTCCTCAAACTTGGCAGCTTTAAGACTTGTGGACTTCAACTCCCAGAATTCTATGCTGGCTGGAGAATTCTGGACTAAATGAACTGTTGTAAGTAGAGGACTGCCTGTAATATATCTGGCTTCATTTGTGGCTTTTTGAAGATGATTTTAAGATTAATTTGGTCTATTTTCATTTGGTTGTAGATGGATTGGTTGTGGCTAAAATTGTATTGTGTGAATTAAAATATGAAATCACAAAAAAATGTGGATAAAGATTGGTTGTGGGTGGATTGGTTGTGGGTAAAAATGTACTTTATTAGAATTGTTCTTATTTTAAAATATATTTCAATGCATTGCATGAAAAAATAATGAATATAAAACAGATGTTCGCTAAATTAATGCATTTTTCTCCCAGTTGGATATTGGTGTTCAAAATAATACAATGGGCCTGAATAGAAATAGTGAATAATCAAAGCCTTTTCAAATCAGCAGTTTTATTGGAAATCTCACAATTTGTGCTGTATTTTATTCCAGATAACTTTGGTTCTTATATGTGTTCTGAAGGTATGTGAAAGTAAAAAGGGAAAAAAGTACAAGTAATCCTCAATTTACAACCATTCATTTAATGACCATTTGAAGTTATAACAACTCCGAAAAAAATGATGTACTACCTTTTTTTCACACTTATGATCCGCATGCATCCCTAGCATCCCCATGGTCACATGATCAAAATCCAGACGCTTGGCAACTGGCATGTATTTATGACAATTGCAGTGGTCCTAGGGTGATCATCTGACAAGCAAAATCAATGGGGCAGCCAGATTCACTGAAGAATTTTGTTACTGATTTAAAACTGCAGTGATTCACTGTGGCAGGAAAGGTTATAAAATGGGGCAAAACTCACCTAACAACTGTCTTTCTCAACTGTCTTGCATAGGAACGCAAAGTTTGGGCTCCATTGTGGTCAAAAGGATTACCTGCATATGGTTAATAAATGATGTTTGTTTTTTGGTTTAGTGTATTGAATTTGTAGCTTTATTTTATTTTATATATTAATGATTTATAAGCTGCCCAAATGCAGGAGAGGTGTGGTTAAAATAAATAGGCCAGCTTCCTAAGAAAATCTCAGTCAGAGGTTGCTCCCCAATCTCGCTGGGCAAGCAAATGAGAAATGATAATTTTTTTTGGCTTTGGTCCTATTTTGAGAATCATTAATCTGGTTTAAACTTCCAATGCAGCTTTTCACTGCAGAGAAATCCCTCCAGGCACCCTCGGTTTGAGTAGATTGCTTTTTCTGCCAGAAAGTCAGGTGATCCGCTGTTGGTGGTGTCATTTATAGATGCATATTGAGGTTAAATTTCAATCTTTATTGCTGTGGTAGACAAATGTGCTATGTAACCTGAGTCAATAGTCCCTTCAAAGCAAAGCTGAACCAGTTGGGACTCTTTGCAAGAAACTGCACAAAGGTGTGTGCCTCTGTGCCTTTGGAATGTAGAAATTACACTTTCCTTTGCCTGGGCCGTTTAGGTGTAAAAGTATTACTTTCCTGGGTACAGAAGCTTTATTAGTATGCTTAAAATAAGGAAAGGCTTACATTTAAGGGTGAATGAGGGTTTGAAAATGGATCCCATAACTTTATTGAAAGAAAAAAACCCCATCAGACTCAGAGGAGGAATGTGCTGATCAATCTTAATTTGGTTGTTGAAAGTTATGATCGTGTTTTATTTTATTTATTTTATTTTATTTGGCTTATATGCCGCCCTATCTCCAACAGACTCAGGGCGGCTCACAATAATAAAATTCACAAAGCCATAGTACAAAGTTAAAATCTGATTAGACCAACTAAAATTTAAAAACCCATAAAACCCATTATAGGATAATGTAATCTTGTTGCATGCAATACAGTTGGACACCAGCACAAATGCCCTGGGGTAGAAGGCATGTCCATTGAGTAGTGCCCTCTTCTTTTATGTAAGTAAAGGATAGGCATGCACTATAAATGGCAGAGGGCAGAATGCTGCCATTCATAGTTCATCTCTCACAGTCCTGGCTTAACCGGGGTTTTTTTTTTCTTTGTCTGTCTGTATATCTCTTCTATATCTGTTTTTTTCTGGCTTCTTCAGGTTTTATCTGGTCCTCTTCTCTGTTACTCTTCTTCCTCATTAGGCAGAGATCCGCCAATCAACACTGGCATTTAGCTTTTACATGCTGCCCATTGTAGTCCTGTAAATATGAAGGAGAACTGAGCAAGTCAGCAGGTGGCAAAGAAGAAGAACACTTATGGATTTGGTGGAGCCTATTAATGATGACCTTTTGTTGGCATATCAGGTGCTTGACTGTGTCAGTCACAGATAATGGCCTTGCCAGGCATAAGGGCTGATGTTTTGCAAACTAATAAAGAGATAGCTTGCTTTTCCTGTTGCTACTTCAGCATTTTTAAGAGACAAGCAGAAAAATGCACTCCTGAATGATAAACAGGGAACTAAACCTGTTGTACTATCCCCATGAGACTTCCGTTTGCCTGAAGTCAGGAATGACTGTTTGTTTTGTAGAAGCAGAAAGGGAATCTGCTTATAGTACTGAAGCAACTTACTTCAAGATAGAAAACGTTGTTTGCTAGGTAGAAGCACTGTGCTCGCTCTTTTTCTTCCTCCCTCCCATTATTTTGTAATTTGATAGTGCGTCATTCTGTTGCAATATAGCTTTTGAAAGAGATGCGGTAGAATTTAATATGCTAACTACTGTTAATGTATTGGGAATCTCTCCTTTCCTTTGTGCCTCTCAAATCAGCTCAGGAAGATTTTGAGATGCACGAGAGATTAAACCCAAGTTTTGTCTGTGGAAATAGTTTCTTCTGAGGGAAACATACCATTCTGTCTTCCATTAGTAACATGATGCTTCATTTTTAAGGTCACATTTATTTATTTATTTATTTATTAAATTTATATACCGCCCTTCTCCTGACGGACTCAGGGCGGTGCATAGCCAACTAAAAACCAATACAAAAAAGTTAAAATCATACTAAAACAGATATAAATTAGGCTGAAAGTTTAAAAAACAGATAAAAGTTCTAAAATTTTTTAAAATTTTTTTTAAAAATAGAAGGGATCAGGCAAGTCCGGCAAGTTGAAAGAGATAAGTCTTCAGAGCCCGACGAAAAGTCCGGAGGTCAGCAATTGTTCTCAGTTCTGGAGGAAGATCGTTCCAGAGGGTGGAGGCTACCACAGAGAAGGCTCTCCCCCTGGGGGTCGCCAGCCGACATTGTCTGGCTGATGGCACCCTGAGGAGGCCCTCTCTGTGGGAGCGAACCGGCCGGTGGGAGGCAATTGGTGGCAGAAGGCGGTCCCGTAAGTACCCTGGTCCTAAGCCATGGAGCGCTTTAAAGGTGATTACCAACACCTTGAAACGCACCCGGAAGTCAACCGGCAACCAATGCAGCTCACGCAGGAGAGGTGTCACGTGGGAGCGCCCCGTCGCTCCCATAATCCCCCGTGCGGCCGCATTCTGTACCAGCTGAAGCCTCCGGGTGCATCCCAAGGGGAGCCCCATGTAGAGAGCATTGCAGTAGTCCAAGCGAGACGTGACGAGCGCCTGAGTGACTGTGCGTAGGGAGTCCCGATCTAGAAAGGGCCGCAACTGGCAAATCAGGCGAACCTGATAAAAAGCCCCCCTGGCCACAGCTGTCGTATGATCCTCTAATGACAGCCGTGGATCCAGGAGGACGCCCAAGTTGCGCACCCTTTCCGTGGGGGCCAATGCTTCGCCCCCAATAACCAACGATGGAGTCAGTTGGCTATATCGGGACGCCGGCAGCCACAGCCACTCGGTCTTGGAGGGGTTGAGTCGAAGCCTGTTTCTCCCCATCCAGACCCGCACAGCTTCAAGGCACTGGGACATCACTTCCACGGCATCGTTGGGGTGGTCTGGGGTGGAGATGTACAGCTGAGTGTCATCAGCATACTGATGGAATTCCACCTCAAAACCACGGATGATCTCACCCAGCAGCTTTACATAAATGTTGAACAGAAGGGGCGAGAGGACCGACCCTTGTTGCACCCCACACACTAGGCGCCTCGGGGTCGACCGCTGCCCCCCTGTCAACACAGATTGCGACAGGTCGGAGAGGTAGGAGGAGAACCACCGTAAAACGGTGCCTCCCACCCCCAATCCCTCCAACCGGCGCAACATGATACCATGGTCGATGGTATCAAAAGCCGCTGAGAGGTCTAACAGCACCAGGATAGAGGAGGACCCCCTACCCCGGGTCCTCCAGAGATCATCCACCAACACGACCAATGCCGTTTCAGTGCTGTAACCAGACCTGAAGCCGGACTGGAGCGGGTCTAAATAGACAGCTTCATCCAGGTACCGGGGGAGCTGCCACGCCACCACACTCTCAACAACCTTCGCTAGAAAGGGAAGGTTGGAGACTGGACGATAATTTGCCAAAACAGCTGGGTCCAGGGAGGGCTTCTTGAGGAGGGGCCTCACCACCGCCTCCTTCAAAGCGGTCGGTAGGGCACCCTCACTCAAAGAAGCGTTTATAATCTCCTGGAGCCAGCCTCGTGTAACCTCCCGGGAGGCCAGCACCAACCAGGAGGGACACGGGTCCAATAAACATGTGGTAGCATTCAGTCTTCCCAGAATCCTGTCCACGTCCTCGGGAGCCACAGGATCGAACTCAGCCCAGATAACACTCTCAGGACCGGGCTCAGTCACCTCGCCCGAACTAACCCAGTCAGCGGCCAGATCATCCCGAATCTGAGTTATTTTATCATCCAGATATTGAACAAAATCCTCAGCACGTCCCTCCAAGGGATCCTCCCGCGCTCCCAGATGGAGGAGGGAGCGGGTCACCCTAAACAGGGCGGCTGGGCGATTATCTGATGACGCGATAAGAGCGGTGAAATAACTAGATTTCGCTGCTTTTATTGCCATTAAGTAAGTCTTAATATGAGCTCTTACTAGTGTCAAGTCAGATTCAGAGCGACTGGCCCTCCAACCGCTCTCTAGGCGTCTTTTCCGGCGCTTCATCTCCCTCAGCTCCTCGCTGAACCAAGGAGACAAGTGAGTTCGGCGCCGGGTCAGAGGCCGCAAAGGCACGACACGGTCCAAGGCCCCACCGGCTGCCCTATCCCAGGCAGCCACCAGGTCCTCAGCCGAGTCGCGTGTCAGTGTCTCAGGAAATAGCCCAAGTTCTGTCTGGAACCTATCAGGATCCATCAGGCGCCTGGGGCGGAACCACCTAGTTGGTTCCGCCTCCCTGCAGTGGGGTGCAGCGGTCAGAAAGTCGAGTCGAAGGAGCGAGTGGTCAGTTCATGACAAGGGTTCCACAGCTATATCCCCAATATCAAGACCACTCAACCACTGACCAGAGACAAAAACTAGATCCAGGATGTGTCCACCAATGTGAGTCGGGCCCTGAATTACCTGGGTCAGGTCCATGGCCGTCATGGAAGCCATGAACTCCTGAGCCATCTCAGGAGATGGCAAATTGAAATCCCCCATGACTATAAGCCTGGGGGTACCAACCGCCACCTCGGCTATAACATTGAGAAGCTCGGGCAGGGTCGTTGCCACGTGGCAGGGAGCCAGGTATGTGACTAACAGATCCATCTGCCCACCAGGACCCCACCTCACGAAGATGGACTCACACCTGGCTATCTGAGGTACAGTGGCCTCCCTCAGACCCAGACCTTCCTTAATGATGACCGCTACTCCCCCACCCCTGCCCTGGGCTCTCGGCTGGTGGAATGCAAGAAAACCTGGTGGGCACATCTCCACGAGGGGAACCCCCCCCCTCGTGGCCCAGCCAGGTCTCGGTAATACCAGCCAGGTCCGCACCCCCCTCTTGAAGAAAGTCACATATGAGAGGGGGTTTATTTACAACGGACATGTTGCAAAAATAATCACATTTGTTCTCAAGTGGAGAATAATAATGATAATTATGAAGCGTGGGGTGGGGGAACTCTTCCAACTCCTTTTGTTATATGCTTTAAGCCATTTATATGTTTTAAGCCATTTTAAGCTAAGTGTCACCAAGGCACTATTCTCAGTAGCAATAGCACTCAATAGCATCTAGACTTATTTACTGCTTCACAGTGCTTTACATTCCTCTCTAAGTGGTTTACAGAGTCAGCATATTGCCCCCAACAATCTGGCTCCTCATTTTACTGACCTTGGAAGGATGGAAGACTGAGTCAAACTTGAGCCAGTGAGACTCGAACTGCCAAACTGCTAGCAGCCAGCAGTCTGCAGAATTAGTGTGCAATACTCTGTTCTAACCACTATGTCACCATAGCTCTTGATTCAGTTAAATGTCAATTGAATTGCTGGCATAAAAGCAATCGGGGAAAAATGAAACGAGAATGGATAAAATTATGCATAGATTAATGTGCTTTTTAACATTTTTTGCCATAAATAAATATACATAAGAGTACCAAAAGCAGTTTTTTTCCTTACACTTATAACATTAGATTTAGAATAAGTAAAGGAGTACTCTGTATGGCTTATGGTTAACTTATGGCAAGATAAGACGGAGACGGCATAGCATACTTAGTTTGAAGACTTGTGTTTTAAAGGTGGTTTATTCCTTAGCAGCTGTGAAAATGCATGAATTTTTCTTCTTCATGTGATATATGTGAGCTTCTTGAGACATTTGATTGGTCGTTGTGGGCTAAATGGGTTCTTAATCTATAGGATTAAGAACCCATTGGGTGGCTACTATTACAAGCCTAACTATGTTACAGTACAGGGTCATAATGACTTTGACTTTCTTCCTAAACCAATATGATAGATGAATAATCAACTCTTTGTATATTGCAGCAATCCAGAGACTCCATGCCAGTTGCTACAAATGGGAATATCTACTTAGATCAATGCAGCTGGTCGAAGTGACCTGTTTATTATAACATTTTGTCCTTGTATTCATATCAGATCTTGAAATCCTTAGGAGGAAGAGAACTACAACTTTTGCCTGCAGACACAGATATTTAGGAAATTAAATGTTCTGACCTTTCTTCTTAAAGTGGTTCTTGTGTCCATTTTGAACTTTTTCTGGAATAAAACAGACATGTTGTACTCTTATCAGGCTATGGATCAATACCATTTGCTATAGAGAATTAGAGTCATAGACAAAAAAATTGTTTGTGTATTTGGGTTAGCTATATAATTGTTTGTCATGGCAGTGTGTTATTTAATATAGTGAAGAGAGAGACTGTCCACTTTAACTAGTTAAAAGGTTAACCGTAAGAAGCAGCTGTGATTTAATTCCTGATTGAGAGTATTACTGTTCACTGTATGCTCTTCTAAAATCCTTTGAAAATAACACATGCTTTAGGTTCTTCTCCCCCAAGAGAAAAATAATCTTTGGGTGAGCATCTTTTTTCATGCTGGTATGCTCATCTGTTTATATCTTTTTTGCCTCTAGCTCTCTTCTCATGATTCTACTCTTTTCTCATATCTCTTTTATCTCTGACCTCCCCCACAATAAGAAAAATAATGCATCTGCACTAAAAAAAATTGCCTAAGGAATTCATTTATTTTCTCTTGCAGTGCTCTGGAAGTAGAGGACAATAGCAGTAGAGACTTAGTTCCTTAAAATTATTACTTTACTCTGATTCTTGAGGACATTTCCAGTGCTGAGATAAACTGAAATGCTAAAGGAAGTTGTATGACTACTTTATAAATAAAACTAATTAATTTATGAGGGTTAGGCTTGGTAAGAAATGAATGTGGATTAAAATTAAAGTATTACATAGTGGCGTATTTCAAGTAAAACTGATAGAAACTTGCAAGATAGAACTTTATAACATGATCATTTGAATTGGAAAAAACAGTAAAATGAACAAAATTAACTCTTATTCAAATGGAAAGGTTGGATTTGCTTAGTTTTGACTCCTTAAAATCTGGTTTACTTTTGAGATTGCAGTACTGATGTTTTTTTGTTGTTTTTTGTTCCAGATTTTTTGGATCAATATTTACTTTTATTGTAATGTGTTTATAATAGCAAAGCATGACGTTGTTCCCAGCTTGTCCAGGTAACAGCTTCTGATAACAATTTTACTGTACATGCAAAAATTGATTGTGACTCCACAATTCAGGAATCTGTCCCCTGTAGGGGGTTAGACCTGATTTGCAGGATGCAAATCTAGTACTTAGTTCTGAAATTAAGGGATGATACTAAAAGTGCATTGAGCTGCCTAATAAACTTACTAATGGCCTTTTGTTTTTGCTGGTTTAGAATTCATTAACATTTAAGAATTTAAGAATGATGTCAGCCAGGATACAGCTTGATTTATCTGTCATCAGCGGGGTAGATTACATTGTGCTGGGGAAAATTTCTACATTATAGAGATCCCTGCTGACTTTCATTTATGAGTTACTGGAAAAATGAAGTTTAGAAATGCCCAGAAAGCATTTGATTACATTTGTGGTATAGAAAAATGTACTTTTGTGGGAATTATTTTTGCCTTGGTTTATACCGTTTTGTGTTCTTAGATGGACGTAGAAAAGTTGAATTGTTTCGATACTTAGAAAGCAATGAAGGTTTGGATTAGACCTAAAGAGTTAAATCCTAACCTAACTCTTCCTTATGAAATCTCTTTCACTGGCCTGGAACCAGTCACAGTTTAAACCCAATCCATCTCGCAGAGTTGTTTGGGGGAAAACAAAGAAAGAATACTATGTACAACTAAGAAATATGTAAAAAATATTTAGAATTTTGATATTATTCACATTTTATTTATATGACGTAATAATGAATCTTAAATGGGTATTTTAGTCTTGGAGTTTTTAAAAATAGGGCCAAACTATTGAATATGTTTTAAATTGTTTTTAACTTTTGTGGTATATGTTATTTTTACTATGGCTGTGCACCACTCTGAGTCCCTCAGGAGAAGAGTGGTATAAAAAATTAAATAATAAATAAATAAATGAATAAATTAAATTAGTAATGTATTCAAGCTACAGTACTCTTTCATTTTTAACTAATTAAAATGTATAAATTGCTGCAGATTAGGCAAGGAGAGATATTGCTGGTAAGTGTGGAATATATATAATAAAGATCAAGCCAAGCAAACAGCAATAAGTTGGCAGACAATCACAGATATACTATACAATCTTTTAGGATACACATTTAGAATTTTGAGGAAGGGTCAAAAGCACGATTACACAAAGACTATTTATAATATAAAGTTCCTCCTTGGAGTCAACCCCAGGTTTCCACATATCTTGTTTCCATCTCCAAGCCTCCCCAAAAGCCAGAGAGCAATAATGTGAATAGTTTTGTACCGTTTTGTGCTTTTGGATCAATAAAATATCCCTTCTTATTTTCCTCTGTTTTCCTGATGTAATGAGGAATGCTAGTTTCCACCATCCATCAAAACCATATTGCTCATTTTGGAGCCTCAGCATTTCATTCTGAAGTGCTCATAGCCACTTGAAAGTAATGTTAATTTTTGAAAAGATGAATCCATCAAGTACTGTTGCAGAATGAAACATGCCTTCACAGAAGTGCTGAGGGGCATCATATTGCTCACCATAAATATTGGTGGACAATTAGGAAGTATATATCAATTAATTCACCTCATTCAGGATTTATACTTTACTTTTTGTTATGTTGATGTTCAAGACATCATTTGATTGCATAGATACCCCATTGTGGGCTGAAGCAACTTTATACTCAAAGCTTTCTCCTTGCGCCCATTTATTTATGTCAATGAGCTAATCAGTTAGGATCTAGAGTAGTTTTTACAAAGTTCTTGATTTTCTGAGCTCACGTATCCCTTCATTTTTATGTGAACATTCCATTAGAAGGTCTGCTTCTGTTTTTGCATTCACTTTGAGCTACAATGCAGTACTGGGAGTACATTGTAGGTTTGTCAGGCTCATTAACGGAAAATGGTGTTGGAGTCTATGCTGTTGTAATTGGGATGGCTTCTAATTATGCCAGAAAAGGAAAGTAATTATGGCATTAAAGCCCATTTATAATCACTGAAACCAACCAACCACCCCTGTCCATCAAAAAGTATTTTCCCAGGTTTGTTGGATCTATATAATACTGGTCTGAATGTTTCTGAGGTGAATATTGCTGAGACATTAAAATGCACCTGGAACTACAGCATGATGCGTGCCAGATGGTTCTCTGGAAATCGACATCTGGGAGAACTGGCACTACAGGTAGAGATCAAAGCAAGAAGCAGTCTTTCAATGGGGAAAGGAACAATTGAGCATGTGGCACAGTTGAGGCAAAAAACTAGAGGCAAGAAGCACTGGATATCAATCTTTGCTTGCCTGAACAGAAATGTTTAAGATAGAGACAGGCAAATGTTTTGCATGTTTTGTTTTTGGAGGACAAAGCGTAAATTGGATAGAGTGATGGCACATAGTGGACAGAGCCAGCATGTTATGGATTTTGCTCTCAATTGGGGATGGTTTTCCTTTTAAAATAAACTTGAGTAACCTATTTCGAAGCTTATATTATTGTTTTCATTTGCTTCAAAACAGCAGGAAACCAGACCAGTGATTTTTGGTAATTGTAATTGGAAGATAGGCTGGGAACTGCAGAAAAGAGTGCTGGAGGCTTTAGCCCTGAGGTTTCAGGTTTGGGCAAACAGCGCTTGTCTTTGAAGTGATTTAATGTTGGCTGGCCATAACCAGGAAGAGTTGTAATTTTGAGAACAGGTCACAATCACTTTTTCCAAGGCTGTTATAACTTTGAACTGTCAATAAATAAATGGTCGTAACTTAAGGACTACTTATATGTTTGTATTATGTTGTATTATTATTGATGTTGTTTTAATTGTTGATTGGGAACTGCCCAGAATTTGACATAAGATGAGTGGCTATATAATTGTTTTAAATAAACAAAATGGTTACATGTAAAGCTACCTTAGGAAACATTCATTGTACCTGTTAGAAAATATATGTCTTTCAAATAATTGATAGGTATTGTTTGAGATCCTTTGATCTCCAATAGTACCGATAAGATGCTAACTAAGCAAAACCCCCTATAAAAAACTGATGTATCTTCTATGCTTCTTAATTGACTGTACCCCAGCTTCCTTATGATACTTTATGACCGTAATAAATATTTGGTTTGAAATCATCTTTTGAAAATAGGTGGCTTAAATAACTTTTCTAGATTAGATTAGATTAGGGAGAAGTGCTTGCAAGAAGATTTTTCAGAGTTTAGTCTTTGTTAAAAATATGGTTCTAGCAAGATGTATAGGGCAGTGGTGAGTTGCTCCCGGTTCGGCCCGGTTCAGGTGAGCTGATAATGGTGATGATGTGACATCAGCAAACCGGTTCTCTATGACTGTGACCTGGGCCCTCCTGCCTACCCCCCGTGTTATACCTATCTTTATTTGTTGTTTTTTAGCCCAGCTGATAGGCGTGGCAGAGTGGATTGCTGCACATCAGCTGGGCAGAAATTTAATGCGCTTGCGTGGAGTGCAAGTTTGGCGTGCATGTGAGCGAAGCCAGCATGCGCACAGTGATCATACGCAAAACGCATGTGCGAAGAGAACCAGTGGTAACACCTGTTGGAACCCACCACTGGTATAGGGTCCCTGTCTGAAGTAGGGAATTGGATTAGAAGACCCTCCAAGATCCCTTCCAACCCTGTTATTCTGTGCTCTAAATTCTCTTAAATTCAAGTTATAGTTTAAAGTACACTTTGCACGATCAGCAGTATCATTTGAGCTGTAACATAGTTTAATGTTTTCTGCCATAGAGCACCATCTAAAGCTCTTACTAATTGTGTCACAATGTTTGCTTCTATGTACTATAATCTATTTACAGATCACATGAAATACTCTTTGCAACACCGTGTTAAGGAAACATGGACATGAAATAACCTAGCAAGTAGAGCAGTGTTCCTTAAACTTTTTAAAGAAGTTGACTGCTTGTTGGGAAATGGCCTAGTTTTAAGCTATTTCTTAGCTCGTTTTAGAACCACACACTGTTAAATGAAGGAATTTGTTGAGAGCTGCATTTTGCTGTTTTTTTTTTTAAAGTTAGCTTTCTCAATTTAGCTTCGCTATTGAAAAGGTGGCGTTTGGGAGGAAATAAGTAGTTTAAAATAGTAACTTTCTCATATGTTTGAAATCACTGATTTGTTAGCATATTTTTAAAAGTGTATTAAGAGGCTAAAACAATAGGCATCTTGTTTTGGTTTTATTTTAGATGTTCCCGTTTCTCTCCTATGATCTACTTTCTGTACTTTCCTGATTTTTTTACTTGCTTGTGCTGACTCCTGCATGCTAAAGCTTTCTTTAGCATGATTATATTCTTTGGGATGACAGCATTTCAAACATGAATTCTACATTTTCCATAAAAGTAAATGTTCAACGGTTCCTAATGTTTGGTCTCTCTGCCTTTTTGTTTTACAGGGCCACAAATCTGCATAGCAGTAATTTATTGCAGGAAATTAAATCAAGGCTAACTGCAGTGTTTGGTCTTCAGAAATTTAAATCTTTGATAGCTGATTCAATTAGAATGCCAGCAGGTAAGTACATCAAGCCTTCGATATTTACACAAAAAGAAATGCACCTTTTTGTTTTGTACTTCTGAATTTAAAAGCATTTACTGACCAAATGTGGTACGTCATTCTACTGTGCATAATAGTATTTATGAAATAGCTATTGCCTTTTATATTTGAAGCTGAATATGAATGTGGCTTTGTGTTACCTGCTCAATACTTTGAATTTGCCAGTGGCCTTGAGCCTACATGAAGCACATGGTTTTGGAACAATTTTTAAAATCTGATTTTCTTCTAAAATAGTATATCCTGATGTTTCCCATGTTATGCTTACCTTGGCAGTGTTTCAGTTAAATGCCCCTCTTCCTTCATATCTTCATACTTCATTAAAAAAAAACCCCACTGGACTTTTTCCATTAAGAGATCAAACCATCAATATTTGACTATTAAGATACATGCATATTTTACAGCCTCTCTCCGTGTTTACAATAGATTTTTTCAGCAATGTATAGTGCTGCTAAGAAAATGGAGTGAAGCTGGAACATTATGTATGTAACAATGGAAGTGCAAGACTCTCTAAATACATCCTTATATAAAGTAATTTTCACAATGCAAGCATTTTTTTCTCTATATGTAGCACTGATGAACAATAACTATTCTGTATATATATCTTGCTGATACGCAAAGAACTGGACTACTGTTTTGCACTGAGGCCCTATGCTATGTTATATTCATAGAGGAAACCTTGGGTGCTGGCAAATACAAGTCTTGTTCTAAGTTCTATCTATAATGAAAAGAGACGGGGCAAAAGTGGACAACTAAATACTTTTCCGTGCCATCTGTTGTTTCCAAAGTATTATTGTAGGACCTGCATCTTCTCAAAATTTCAACGTTCAAATGTATCTTTTTAATAGTTTTAAAGCTGTTGAGAATCTGAATAGTATATGTGCATATATCGTTGTAGTAAAAATTTCAAAATAATTAGCTAACCACAGGAAAGACTCATTTGTGTGGGTTGGCTTGCTGTCACTGTGCTTTCACAATGCACAACTTCCACTAGCTCCTTCTTTTCTTTGCCAGGCAGGTTTATGCGTTTATTGTTGGCTGGGCTTGCTGTGTATCACTTATAAAGCTAGTAGAATCAGAATTACTCTAAGACTGCTGACAGTCATGGTGAGGTGATCATTTAAATAAGTTAGCAACACCTATTATGCCTTTGCCAACTTTTGAAATAGTGCAGTTTCATATGTGAGGAATAAAGATGAAAACCAGAAAGTGCATTGCAGAGATGAAATGGTCAGAGAGGCCTTATCCAGCTCTTGATTAGATGGATTTGTGTTCCATCTGAAGGAACAGAATCACACTCTGCTGATGATCCTACATTCTCTATTTTGATGAGTAATTTACATAATCGCTGTGGCTAGGAGCACTGCTACCAACTGAAGCTAGTATGTTAGCTGTGCTCATTCTTAGAAGGGGTTAGTTTGGCCACTGTGATTCATATTTTGGTTTATGATTCTAGGTTCTCTGTTAGTCTTTTTAGGGGACTAATCTGGAAGCTGGATGGGGAGGGGATGAGGGAGGATACTTATGGGCTCCAGACACTTCTGTTTGGGAAACCCTCCTTAGTATATTTTTATGGGTAGATCAAAATTATCATGATTTTTTTTTCAGATTGCAACATGAAATGTATAATACTAAAAGTCACTTGACTAGTGGGCAACCATAAAAACTGAATAAATATGATACATTGGTCAAAGATTATTATGACCAGTTAGTAATATGCACAATTTTCTTTAGAATAAATAATTCATATTGCATCAGATGAATATATTTAGATACTGCATTATGAGCCCACAGATTAAAGAAAGTTTTCATCCAAGAACATATGTTCTACTTTATGGGGAAAAACATTGATATGATTTTGCTGTTTTCTATATGCACCTAATTAAATATTGGGTTACCCTCAAAAGAGCATCTTGAAATATATTTGCCTCCCAGAAACTTAAAGTCTTCAGTGGACTCTGCTGAAGCTTGTTGTTTCATGATGTAGAGATAGTTCTTCTTTATGATGATGTCTATCCTATAGAATGTCTACTATGTATACATGTGGCTCAGGGGTCGGTTCTACTTACCTTTACTACTGGTTTGTAGCAGGGCTGTGCACAAGCGCTTGCTTTGCTTGTGCTCATGTGTGCGTGCTCTTCTGTGCAAGCACAGCAGCTTCTGGGCATGCGCAGAAGCATTTTGATGATGTTGGGGTCAGTGGGCGGAGCCTCCTGCCGGTTTTACTACCAGTTCTACAGAACCGGTGCAAACTGGAGGCAACCCACCACTGGTGTGGCCTCAATTTTGATGTGTTTTAGGTGTTTTAAAATAAAAACTTTTCAAATTGGCCATTCTAGCCATTTACCCATATATGTGTATGTTCTTGTGATATAAATAAGTGTATATATGGATTTCTTGTATTCTTCTGTCTTTAATCTGTTTTGATCTAATGCTTTTTTAAATTACTGTAACCACTACATATTTTTTTTCCCAAAGAAATAGTGTGTAAGTGTTCTTAGTAAGTTAGAAGGGAAAAAAAATAATTGGATCAAAAAGATCTGAATATAGTCCAATGACTAATATCCTTTTCTGGACACCACTGTCCTTTGCCAGAGGAACGTAACAAGGGAATGTAACTTGTTGATTCATCCAGAATTCTCAACAGTTTTTGATAGCAATATCCTTTTGAAGAGATTATGTGAGTTGGGTGTGTGTAGTATTGCTTTGTACTGATTCTGTTGCTATCTCAGTTTATCTCCAGGAAGTACTGGGAATTTCTGCTCAACCTCGTGACATTTGTGTTATGGGATCCTTTGGTGTTTAATTCTTATCCCCATGCTATTTAACATTTGTATGAAAATATTGGCACTTACCATTTTGGTTAGAATCAGGTAAAGGCACTTACCATTTTGGTTAGAATCAGGTAAAGCAGTGAAATGCTCAGCTATTATTTCAGATAAACTCAGGATTTTTAAAAATCTCACATCTTCAAGGCATTCTTTTACTCATGGCAACTACTGGACAAGTCCATACAGTTTTTCATGGAAAGATTTTTGGAAGTAAGTTACCGTGGTCTTCTTCCAGGGGCTTGAGAATGTGACTAGCTCCATAGTCCCCTAATTGTCTTCATGCCTAAGGAAAAAGTAAAACTCGTAGTCTTTTGGTTTCTAGCCTGGTGCCTTAAACCATTAATTAAAATGGACTCTTAAAGAGAGTCAATAGTCAATAATATAATTGCTACTGTAGTGAGTGGAACCGGGCATTATAATCATGTGATAACAGCTGCTCACTTTGACTGGCTCCCATTTCCCTCGAACATCTGATTTGTATAGGTGGTTTTAATCTATTAAGCAATTTATAGTAAAGTAATGCCTATTCTTGTATGTTTACATTTGGATCTTAAAATCACCTTTTGAAGTGGTGTTCCGAATGTGTTCTTGCATGTGATAATGTGTTTTATTAATACTTGTGTACAGTTGGGTTTTCTAAGTAGTAGTTTCCTACCTTGGAATGGTTAACTCAGAGACACCTGATTGATCTGCTTTTTTATACTTTTGACACTGGACAGAGCCTCCCTGCCTCCCTCTCTCTCATATAGAACTATTCACTTTATTTGGAGTTTTAATTTTCTGTATTTCTCTTTCTCTCTCTCTGCCATTTTAGTACCTGCTGGTTAAATTAATTGTATATATTTTTAGTTGAAGTATTTTTTGCATGGCACTGAGACTAATAAATAAAATTAAAAGTTCTAAAAATGCTGAAGGCATTTCCCAAATTGTTTGGAAAATACAATTTTAAAAAACCAATATATGCCATTACTTATTTTTTTTTGTTTATCAGATTTAGGTACCACCCATTTCAATGACTCTGTTGGCTGTGAGTGAGAATGTTGGTTCCCTTTTTATTTTTCAAACAAGTTGTAAAAGCTGGCTTTTAGAACAGATTAATAATGCTCTTCTAGCTGTTGGAAACTTGAGATCACAAACTTGCATAAGGCCTCTGTTGTAGGATTGGAAAATTGGGCTCAAAGTGAACAGAGTCTTAGTTTTGTATGTAGCAATGAGGAATGTGTTTGTGAATGAGTTGCGTTGGATAATAGGGATAGTGTTGAGCAATGTACTGGTAACTTTGTAGTTTTTGTTATAAATGTACACCTGTGTCCCATAACAGTCACAAGAGCAATAGGTGTTATTATGGTTTTCATGCTTGGGAAATGTGAGACTGTATTACACAGATGCAAAATATTGAAAACATGCTTCTCATTTTGAAGGCTTAAAGTAATATACATTTGTTGAATTAACAGTACTAAATGCCATATTTAATTAATTGATTTTCAGCTTGGAGAAGACTGAGGGATACTGCAATATTTTCACACACACACACACACTTCATTAAAAGGATTAAAGAGAACATAAAAACCCACAAACTAATAAGAAGAAAGAAAAGAAGAAGAAAAGCTAAAAGTGCAGAAGAAAAAACAAAGAAATAGAAACTTCCAATTTCTTTTGTAGCAAATGTATATATACATTAATAGCAAAGTTATCTCTTACTATATGATTACGATAAAAAGCTCACTTTTTCTTATTATGCATTTTTCTAATTGTCAGCACTACAAGTTGGAGTTTCCAATGGAGAATGTGAGTTTCTGATGGGGAATTAGGAACTTCTGTGGAGAATTTTGGTGGAATGATGGTCTCTGAAGAGTAACTGAGAACAGGAATGGGAGACAAATTCTAGCTATTGCTATCTCCCCAAAGCAAAGGGAAATTGTGAGATTACCTATGTGTACTCCAGATGGTGGTTCCTTCTGCATTAGTTGCAGAAACCATAAAGTTTTTGTAGCTGGCTCAGGAGTCAAACTTCCAGGAGTTTGGTGAAGGGAGATTTCATTTGTGGTAAAGATAAAATGCCTTGTCATGATTTAAATCATCTTCTAGATTAAAAAAAAAAACCCAAGAAAAATATTTTGACTTAAAATTTCAAGAACAATTTGAAAAAAATTTAAGATGCAAGAAAGTTTTAAAATAAACAAGGAAATAGTCTTTTTGTTTTACTTTTACACCCTTTAAAAAGGGATAAAAAGGATTTAAATTCAATTTTACTTGGGTTTAATTTTTCACTAAGCCAGTTGAAGAGACCAGTCCAGCATGAGAAAGTTTGTTGGAATCCGCTTAATTAAAGAGAAGACAAAGAACCAGTCTGAGATTGTGAAATGTAGTTCCCATGGAGATGTGATGCTTGCTGTGATTGACATTATTAGGATCTAAAATGTAACTGTCAGAAACAAAAATACAGTAAGAGAGGGGGGGTTGTCTTTCTATTTTATCTGTTGAGACATTTCTACTTTTGGATTAAAAATGACTATTAGAAAAATGATGAGAGGGAGCAGGAGAGTCTTGCTAGAGCAACTAGTGGAAACAATTTTACACAAAATATACTTTAGAATTTTTTGGAACAGATGGGAAACAAATTTGATCAGATGGAAAATAAAATGGAAACCTTTGAAAAAAAAGAATGGATGAAAGATTTATGAAGAGAGGAAATGAGAAAATGTCAGAAAGATTGAAAGTTCTGTGAAGCAAATTTCTGGAGAGATGAAACAAAAGTATGATAGAATGGAAAATTTAGAGGTAACAAAGGTTCAAGGCAGAGAGTTAGAAAGAAAATAGAATAATTTGAATTTTAATTAAGACAGAAAGAACTCTGAAATGAGGAGTTGTTCTAGAGGCTCCAGATAAAAATAATCAAGAGTGGCCTATTAAAATTTTAGCAAATGTTTTGGATTTAGAAGAGGAAGATATGGAGGCTGAAATTGATAAGCTTTCTAGAATAAATTCCCAGATTTACCAGAATGATTGGGTTATTTTGGTGCATTTTATTAGAAAGCAGATGAGATTAAGTTGCAGAGCAACATTTTAATACAAGATAGAAAATGGAAAATTCAGATATAATTGTTCTGACAGAGATTCGTAACTAGAATTCTCTTTAAATGAAAAGAATATCTCTTCCTGGCTGAAAAATTAAAACAGAAAAATTCCCAGTCTGATGGGATAAATTGGAAGGGGTGATTTTTACTTTTAAACAGCAAAAATGTAAACTGAATTTAAGCTGAATTCAGGAATTTGAAAAAGGTTTCATAGAATAGACCTTCTGTGAGTGTTTCTTTTTTTTTTTTGTTAGTGTTTTATGAATACAGGCTTTAACCGCCCAGAATTCCAGTTTGATCATTTGGCTTATATTTTGACTGTTACTTCTCCATGGGACTTAAGTGAGTCTTATTAAAACTTTTATGGGTACAGTTTGAAAGTTATTGAAGTGCTAGCCACCCAAAGTTGTTTGCTGAGATGAACAGTTATAGAAAATCAATCAATCAATCAATCAATCAATCAATCAATCAATCCCTTTCTTATCTTGGCAGGTAAATACTTTCCTAAATTAATATTATTTTTAATGATTTTAATTTTAAATAGTGCAATTTAATTGTATAAAGTATAATTGTTGTTATTAAGGAATTTTAATATTTTTTGGGGGGAAATGTAGCTTGATTGCTAACTCCATTAGAAATTAAGAATCTGGGATAATCTCAGTTTGAGAATTGCAGAGTGTTTTATTCTGGAATTTATGGGCTAAAAATGGAACTTCTTTATAGCAGTGACAAAACAGTCCCTCCTCCCTCTTTAAGACTATATTACATGGTTCCTTCTTTGCATGTTCAACCCTTTTTAATCAGCAAATTCATAAATCACCAGTTCACTTTTTTCCATTTTTGACAAAAAATCTGAAAATTTATTATGATTGTGATAGTAGCTCAAATCTTTGCTTATTGTAAGTATAGCATTTGGGCAAGGAAATGTACATGCATGCAGCAAAACTTGTTGCAGGAAAGTTGTAAAATGAAGAGTAAAATGTGTACTTTTTCCTGTTTTTTATAAAAAGGAAATGCTATCACAGGGACTAATATTAACATAGAAATTTAAAGAAGGAATGAAATCAATGGAAAGAAATGAAGTCAGATTTATTATATAATAAATACGAGTTACATAGAAAATTATTTGAAAGATAAAGTGATTTTCTAACAAAGTTTCATGCACTTTCCTTATCTTTAAATTGTGCCTTAACAATATCGGTTCATACCCTACATATAAAACAACTTTGGTGAATAAATACATGGTGTTAACAGCCCCCTTTATTTTAAATTTTCTCTCAAAACTAACATTTTCCACACTGTTCTCTGGACTATTCTGTTAATCCTTGTGCTTAACTGCAAGCCAGTTTGAATCATATGAAACTGAATTTGTATATATGTATTATTGTTATTTAAATTTCTATCCCATCACCATTAAAAGCAATTCTATGAACATGTTTGCACATGTGTATGTGTGACAGAGATTGACAGAGACCTCTAAATCCATTAAATCTTTTGTTTAAAGTTTTGTGCTCCATATATTAGATATTGCCAGAGTTTTCAAGAAACGTTCAGGAGAAAGAGAAACTTGTGCTTGAATATGGGGAAGAGGTTGAGAACAAAGTACTACTTCTACTTAGCACACATAATTATGAATAGAACTTTGATCTTGAAAAATGTCACAACTAATTTCCACTTTCTCATAAACAGTATTGCTTGCAGATCTCTGTCATGAAAAATGTTGTTTGTTTCCCCAATTTCATTTGAATGCCATCTGCAGTATTCAGCTTTTTAATGTTTTCTTTACATTTCTTTTTCAGTCACAAACAGTTCTATTTTTAAAGAGCATTTAACAGTCTTGAGATCAATTAAACGTTCAGGCTATACATTGACTCTAAAACTGATATATACAAACTGTTTAAAAAATGTGTGCTTTATAACTCTGGGCTGAAAAAGGAAAATGAATGACTTTTCCACACTGGAGAACTGTAAAAGACATGTTTTGCTTTATTTATTTTTCAATAAAGTTTTATTAAATTTTTATAAAATGAATGCATGACAAAAAATACTAGCACAAAGATCAGCTAACACACTTCTGCATTCTACACTGTATTTATGTGATTAATAGTTTGGGATTGGGGGAAGAGACAGGGGAAACAGAATGCTACATCTTTAAAATACCACCAAAGAAGCAAGCAAGATTAAATGTCTCAGATTTTTGCAAAGAGTTCCAAGGCATACATATAAACATTCAAGGCATCTTTTATTATTTTGCAATATTTTCTGTAGGACTATTACTGTGTAATTTAGACTTTTAAATTTTGGCTCTGATTTCTGTCTTTTACATGGGAAAGTACCTGGCTGGTGAACAGCTGCAAGAAGCAACAGGTGTGCCATATATTCTAAATGTAAGGAAATGAGGTACAGCTGTTAAGTCATTTTAAGTAAACTGTACTGGCTGTATTTTCACAGAAATTGAGAATGAGCAGTTTGCTGGTACTTAATAACTCTTGTGTTATGTGTCTGGCCCGAAGATTTGACTGCCTAACACGGGGGTGTTAAACTCGCGTCATCACGTGACATATTGGGACATTTTCCCCCTTTGCTAAACTGGGCGTGGGCGTGTCAGCGTGCGATGCATCCTGCCCGTGGGTTGCGAGTTTGACAGCCCTAGACTAACATATACTGGTGTTTGGTCCATGGGCTGTTTTATCATCATCTGTGATTCGGGAACTCTGCTATGTTCTTCCTTTAACAAAAGAGAGTCAGAAGAAGCCATGATTCTTGGCTTTAAACAATAGCTAATTCAGAATAAAACAAGTCAAGAGTTTCTGATTTTCATGTAACAGAAAGTGAACTTCAAATGGAGTCATCCAAGTGTGATAGCTGCAAATTCTGATAGAAGCAGTGAGGTATGAATAATGTCTGGTATCTTATTCTTCTGGTATAAAGCAGAAAGCTGAAGAATTCTGGTTTATTGTTGCATGTAAATTCTACCATGTTTAATCATGTTTAATGGTCATGCTTTTACAACTTGCATAAATTGGTGTCTCTTTCATAAAGAATTAAGAAATATGATCTGTTCTTTTGTCCATGCTCTGAAACACACCCAACGTGCATTTTCATCACAAGAATCTGTTTTCATTACAAACTGGTGCTTTTATTTTGATACCCCCATCAGCCCTAAACATCATAGCTGATGGCAAGGGATTATAGAAGTTGTCTGAAGAATGAAGTTGCCCTCTATAGTTTAATTTATCCCCAAATTCCCAATTACCTATACATCCTTGAAAGAGTAATGTTATTTTAGTGTATTTTAGGAACTTTCCAGGTTTTACTGATTTTGCAGAGAAGTATGGTATGTATATTCCAATCTAGGTTTGTCAGCTCCCATATCACTGAGAGGTACAGGATATGCGGGATTGTAGGTTCTCCAGTTTGTTTCCATGAACATCCTTGTTTCCACTTGATTTTTTAGATTCTTTTAGTGAAAAAATGAATTCTCACAGTGTGAAATGTCGCTTTATTGTAAGAGCAGTGACCTTCTATAAAATAAAGATGGAGATTTTATTTATATTTCATGTTTCTGGATTGCCCCTCTCCTTCAGGGGGAAATAGGCTAGTGCTTATGTAGAAGAGTATCTAGCTATCAAATAAATGACTGAGGTAAACTGGGAGAGCATTGGAACTTCTTCAGGTTTGTGAGATAATCTTCACCAGTTTGCTTTATGTTAAAATCATGTTATTGGCCATAACCATTGTAGCAGTAATTTTGTAAATAGCTAATTCTCTATGTTAGCCATTTTGTAAAAATATCCAGTAGATAATTTCAAAATTCCAAATGTGCTGCACCATATTGTTGGAAATACCTTGAGTGACCATATTATTAAGATACCTGTATTCTGAAATTTCTCATAATAGTGCTGAATTGAAATTAGCTACAGAAATTCTTAACTTAGAAGAAACACTGCATTGCTTTTGGTGGAACGAGGAAGGGCAAAACTGTGGTAATCCTGATCTTGAGATTTCCAGAATTTCACCATAGGCACTGTTACCTGAAGTAGAAAGTTTGGTTGTTCCCTATTCAGTATGGTACAGTTCACAACCTGCATGCCTCATCTTTTACTATATATGACAAGTTGCATAATATGGTCCAAGAAAACTATTATGTACTGAATTCATTGCATTTGTGGATAGAGAAAAGGAAATGTAAATTCGAGAAATAGAAGCTGAGCAGTACTATTGGGATACAAAAGTAGTTTTGAGCATAAGCTTGCTCAAGTGAGGTATGGAGAACTATAACAAAGGCAATCTTCTTAAATGTCAATATTTTATACTTTTCCTTGTCTATGAAAAGTTGCTAGCTAGCTATATGAAATGATGTTTGCCCATTGTAGTTAAGAGACATAAACTCTAAGATATGTTTGAGACCCTATTCAAGGCTTAGTTATGCCCCAGATTGTACCAGGGCACAGTGCTAAAGCTTGTTTTAGAAATTGTGGTGGACATTTGCTTGTATGTTCATTTATGGCTCTCCAGAATAAAGATCTGGGAGCAAATTTGTGTTGGGATTACTAGGACAGTGGCTAAATAAGCCACTAAGTATTTTCCAAATGTTTCTGGGCCTCCCACAGGATTGGGAGGTGAGGATTTGTATAAATCCTTTCAGAATTAACATTTAACTCTTCTCTTAGTGGTTTAATCAAAGGACCTATGTAGATTCTTCATTTTTTTAAAATTAATACTCAAACATAAAAGAGTAGAGGTGATGTGGGTAACAACACATTGGGTTCAATTAAAAAGTATAAGTGCCTTTGGCTGTTTCTCATAAAAAGTCAGTATTTTTGTGTTGCCTTTGCTGTCATATAAACATAGACCTCCCAGCTGAGGCTGGAAATGGGACACACAACAGCATAGCTGCATAGATGCCACATCTATGCAGAAAGAAGAGAGCACAGAATTAGGGCGCTGCAGCAGCCTGTTCTTATTATCACAAAGGAAATTCTTTTTCTCCCTCAGAGAGGAAGATTCTGAGCACATGCAAATACAGGGTGGGAGGCTGTTTAGAAAAGAAGAAATGTGGAATGACTTCTAGATTTTTCAGACTACATTTACAGTTCATTTAGCGACCATTAGAAGTTACTGTACTGAAAAGTTAGTTACAACTGATTGTTGCACTGACAACTATTGTAGCATCCCCATAGTCGCATGATTAAAAATTCAGGTACTTGGCAACTGGCATGTATTTTTGACAAATGCAGGGTCCCAGGTTCATGTGATTACCTTTTGCAATCTTTCCAGCTGGCTTCCAACAAGCAAAGTCAATACAGGTAGCTGGATTCACTTAACAATTGTATGAATTTACTTAACTAGAGATGGCTCCAATACCTGAAATTTCTTGTTAAAGCAAATGCGTAGTTATAGGGAAACATCCTAGCCCCCAAGCAAGATCCTGTGAGAAATTCAGTTCAATTCAATTCATTGCTGTTAAAGATCAGCACAGATCAGTACAGATAATAAATAAAATTTAAGACAGAGTTAAAATACATTTGTAGAGTAAAATAAATAACATCTAATATATGAAATCCAGGATGTAGCCTATATTAAATTATAAACACTAAATATATGAAATACAGTATCTAAAATTACAATAAAGTAAAAATATCTATTAGTATCAATGACGTGATAATATCTAAAATTTTAATTATAGATACAGGAAATGCATTGTGGGAACCCTGTGAGAAGTAATTGGAGAACCAGGCAGGATATTTTATTCGACAGTGCTGAACGGGGAGTGACTTTTGTGACATTGTGTTTTATGTTTGTTTAGAACTATTTGGACTTTGTTGTTTTGCTTTTTTGGTGACTTTAATTTTTTCTCACTGAGCTGCCACCTTCTCCTGTGGCAGATTTTTGGGAAGATTTTTGGGAAGATTCTTTTGCTTTGAAACAAGGGAATAGCTGTTCCTAATAGTTACATAGATCTAGGAGTAGCCTACCAGTCACAGAAAGCTGTCAGCTTCAAGCAAATTACAGAAAGAAAGTTTTAGTGGGTAATTTTACCTCAAAAAAACTGTAAAGAGCTTTCGTTAAGAGAGAACCTAGTCAAATTCAGGTGGTAAGATAGGTGACTTAAGCAATAGCTAAAGTGCCCAATTTTGCTCCTGTTTCTAAAAGTAAATAACCTAACAATCTAGATAAGCAATTGAAATAAATAGCCAGTGAGCGGTAGAAAGCTATAAGCACTTATATTGCTATATGTGCTCTCTGCTACATTGCACTGAATCCAGTGGTGAGTTGCTACCGGTTCATCCCGGATCGGGTGAACTGGTAGAGGAGGTGGTGGGAGGTTCCACCCACCCACCTGGATGTCTCTGCGCATGCACAGAAGCATCACACACGCGTGCAAGTGTGTGCACGCCCACAAGCAAACTGGTAGCGATGGGATTGGAATCCCACTACTGAATCTGTGCTGGACACAAATCACTGGGTTCATATTAGAATAACTGAGAGGTCGTTGGTGGTGGGTGAGATCTTTAGGAACATGGCAGAAGTGCCTGAGCGAAGGGTAACAATTCTAGTCTCAAGGAAAAAAGAATGCTGCATTCTGAAGATAGAGGACTATTTTCCTTTAAAATAATAAATTTCTTTGTGAAATGAACAGATTCTTTTCCAGCAGTGAACCTGAGGATCAGGTATGTTCAGTCATGAGAGGTATAGGCTGTTGGGTTTATGGCGGGTATATGAATTTCCTGCAAATTGCCTGTTGTGTTTCAAAACTCGTGAGCATGAATGATTGTCTAGATCAGTGGCTCCAACCTTTTGGGCACCGAGGACTGGTACACGGAGAAAGGTTTTTCTGCAGACCTGAGGGTCGTGGTTTTGCATGCTGCCTGCATCGCACAAATGTGGCTTTGTTTGTACGGCCCAGTTGCTGGCATTGGACCAGGAGTTGGGATCCCCTGGTGTAGCTAAGTGCCGTTAATACTTGGGTTTATGGCTATAAGGAACATTGAGACTTGTCAGCTCTGCACATCAGACTGAGGAAATTGTAAGGCAGTTTCTCCAGGGTACTTTTTCTTAAAATATCTGCTTTAGCAAGCAAAAATGCAAGTATTACTTCTGCCCCCAGGTACTGAAAGTATAGTGTGACCTGATGAGAACAGTAAAAAATGGAAATACAATTGTCATTTTAGATCAGATTATATTATTCAGCATCCTGTCTCCAGTAATGGTAATGAGATGTCACTGGGAAATCCCCTAAACTGAACATTATGGAAGGTAGAGCTGTGTTGTCTTTAAGTGTGGAAATTCTGTTTTTAGTTCTATGGAAGGATAGCAGCTACTCTTACTACTGTTATTATCCGTAATTTGGACACTTAAGTCCGTGAAATTGCTTATTCTTCATATGTTTCCTCCTCTTTTTAATCAGATCTGAAAACACTTTCATACAGTCTTACATTCTGAGAAGCTCCTTTGGGTGAAGGGACTGTTTCAGAACAGATAAAGAAAAGCAGCTCTTTAGAATGTCTTTAAAATGTGCAGTGTTGTCCATCCTTTCTTTCTCTTCTTTCAAGGCAAGAGTGAGCTCAGTTGGCACAAGCTTTCGCTTGTTATGAATAAGAGGTAATTATGATGAAGCAAGTTTGCTTTAGACTTTAAACACCAGGGAGTTAATTTGCTGTAGCCTGATTGAAAACACAAATAAAACATTTGTAAATGCTTGCCCTGGGATAGAGAAAATCCAGCCGGCATGCAGAATGCTTTTTAAATATGCAGATGTTCAGGCATCGTTCCCTTCTGCTTCAGGTATTTGACTATGCTGAATGAATGTGTCAGCTGTCTTTAGAACTGCTGTTTAGTAGTCGGTTCACACACTCTGCTGGTAGTTATCAGTGCTGGTGGACACCCACCTGGATAGGGCTGCCATATACTGAGATCTTGCATCTATTATGTTCCATAAATTGCTCCACAGTATTGAGATGGACAGTAAAAATGAGCAAAACAGATAATGGGCCTAGAAAGATATGGACATGCAACCTCTCCCCAGTGAGTAATGTGAAATAGTTACAGGCATAGAAACCTATTTTGACACCTATTTCTCCTTCCATTTTCTAGAGGAGGGGTGTCAAACTTGATTTCATTGAGAGCCGCATCAGAATTGTGTTTGACTTTGGGGGGTGGGGGTGGGGGTGGGGGGGTGTGGCCAGCTCAACATCACTCATGTCGGGGGTGGCTGCGATGGCCCAAATGCTGTTCCAGCTGTGACGGCTTCCTGCAACCCTCTGCCAGTGAGGGTTGCAGGAGACCATCGCGGCCAGAAACAGAGCTCCCATGCCGGTCCTTTGCTGTTTCCAGGGCAGGCCCATGGGCTACATCTAAGCACTCTGCAGGCCGGATCTGACCTGTGGGCCTTGAATTTGACACCCCTGTTCTAGAGGATTATGCACATTAGATTTACACAGCTCCTTTTTCCCTGACTAGATACTGAATCAGCTGGAAGGATAATACAGAACCCTAACCCCTACCCAAGGAGGGATGAAATATCAAAATTCTGAGCAATGCTGGGGGCCAAGCTGAAGATCACTGAAACCATTGGATTTTGCTCCAAGGGAATCTAATAGTCCATGTAGAAATCACTGCAGACCGTTTTGCTTACCTTCACCAGCTGAAACCATGGCGATTGCCTTCAAATGTTATGTCACATTTTTCTGGAGGACATCAATACGAATAAGTTGAGAGGAGAAGGATATCTTTAAAAATATTTTCTCCATGTCCTTATACTATCCTTCCTGATGTAGCCCTGCCATTCTGATCTTTGCACTGTAATACAGATGGCTTTGGGAATGAATCCTAC
This sequence comes from Masticophis lateralis, assembly GCA_030761175.1. NCBI lineage: Eukaryota > Metazoa > Chordata > Lepidosauria > Squamata > Colubridae > Masticophis > Masticophis lateralis. The sequence goes on from JAUDYJ010000001.1 coordinate 28,507,033, forward strand.
AATCTCATGCATAAAAAATGGGTTTGACACCTTTAGGCATTCTAGGCAACTTGTTAAAAAACAAACCACTAAGTTGACACTCGTTGTTGGAGAATCCTCTTCATGACATTTTCTTCAAACATTTCCTTGTGAATGTCTGGCAGGAGCTCAGAACTGTTGACCTAGTAAGCCTGCGGAGAGCTTTGCAGGGATGGTAGCATGCTTCACAAAGTCACAGCAGGGTTGAAAGTAAAGGAAATTCATTTCTTACAGTTCCTTAATCTGCTAGGAGGGAGGCTAAGACAACAAGTTACTTGTTATACAGGGTCAATAGGCATGGTAGACTCTTCCTCAAATGTTAAAAAACTACTGGATGGAACATCGACCTTTCCCCTTCATTTTAGAACAATTCATCCTAACTTTTTTTTTTAAAAAAACACAGGACGATGCAGGTAATGGTTGAATACTTTTCTTACAGCCTTTTAATTCGGTTCAAAAAGTTTGCTGCCTTACACAATTAACATTGACATATTTTACAAAAGCAATTTCAATTAAAGAAGCTAGCTTGGTAAGATGCTAAAAAATCTTAATGCTGCTCATGCTTGGTTTGCTTTATTGTTTGGTCAGAGGAACACTTCAGCTTAATGGTATTAAAATATCCAAGATGGAAGTGTTTTAATAGTCTTATAAAGTAGATCGTAGAAGGAATTGTATCTATCCTGCCTTGTCAAGGAAGGCTGAAAGTGATACAAATGTTTGCCAGCAGATAGTCCTAAAAGCTTTTAACAGCTTTAAAGTAATTGAATGTATAAAAGTCTTTATCATGTGAGAAGCTCACCAAATTTGAACCTGCCCCCGCCCCCCTTAATGCCTTTGTGTATTCCTTGTTTGAAAACCAGCAATTTAAATGAGATGTCTACTCCCATCTCTTTCCAATGTATTTTGGGATAGTGTGATCAGGCATTGATAATTCACATTTTCATTTAATGAAAAAGCAGTTTGTGCAGAAGATGTTACAGTAGTACCTCGATACTCAACCTTAATTGGTTCCGGGAGGAGCAATGAGTACCAGAAACGATGAGTACCAAGCTAATTTTCCCCATAAGGAATAGTGGAGTGAGTCACACGGCAGCCGACAAATTCTACTGTAGCTTGTGGCTTGAGTACCAAACAAACAATGAGTACCAGGACAAAATGTTCATGTCAAAATGCATTTGAGTACCAAATTTGATGAGTTTCAAAGCAGTTGAGCACTAAGATAACAGTGTATTTGAACAATTCTTCCAATGTACAGCAGTACTTACTTCACTTGTTACCTCATGATTGTTTGATGTCACATTACTACTGTTTTCCCCACATACAGTATTTGAATAATCCATGTTCTGCTCTGGTTAGTCCATTTGAATTCACAGTGATCCTCAGAGACACTGTCTTTTTGCTGGCTTGATATATACTTTTTCATCATGAGTTTTTTGTTGAAGAGAGCCTTAAATACTGGCAATACAGGCAATCCTCAATTAACATCTGTAATGGAACCTGGAATTTCTGTCATATGTCATTACAATTGTAAATTGAGGGACCCACCTGACTGATCCAATTTTATGACCTTTTTTTGCAGTGTTGTTGTTGTGCAAACCTGTTGTTTGCAATGAGTATTTTTTGCTAGAAGCAAGAAGTAAAAGATTTCCAGCAAAAAATGTCATAAATTTCTGCCATGTGACCTCGGCAAATGGCTGTAAATGCGTACTGGTTGACAAGCACCCAAAATGTGATTATGTGACTGTGGGGAGGGATGGCCATCCAAACTTTGAATCAGAATTATAAATACCATTTTGGGTGTCTGTCAGAACTTCAGACGGTTGCTAACCAATGAGTTATAAACTGAGGATAACCTGTTCTTAGCTTAAAGTCTGTAGAGATTCTCAGTCATTCAGGTCATAGTTGTCCCAAAGGTGCTTTTTCAGGAGGCAACTGGACGTTCCTGTTTTTTCTTTGAAGACGTTTCACTTCTCCATCCAAGAAGCTTCTTCAGCTCTGACAGGATAATAGGGAATGGAAGTATTTATATTCCTTGCAGACAGCTGGTCATTTGCATCCTTTTAGACTTTTACATCCTTTAGACTCTACAGACTTTTAGTTATACAATTTGGGATGAACGTCCTTTGAATGGTGTGGGAATAGGAATGGATTTCCAGAGGGGGAGGAAATAAAATAAAATTGCAGACTACATGAACCAGGAGCACTTCTCAGGTGACCCTGAGGACACAGATAAACCTCCAAGTGCTTCAACGACCTCTAAAAGGATGCAAATAACCAGCTATCTGCAAGGAATAGAAATCCTTTCATTCCCCACTGTCCTGTCAGAAGAAGAAACTTCTTGTATGAGAAGTGAAACAAATTCAAAGAAAAAACAAGAAAGTCCAGTTGCCTCCTGAAGAAGCACCTTTGGGACTCTTCTTAGCTATATTCTTCCTATATTCTTGGGCAATATCTCTGCTGGTTTGATCTATCTGCTGCATAGCCATAAAGCCAAAGGATGACAACATCTGAGGAGCTGTTGCTGTCTTTAGAAGTTTTTAGACTCTTCTAAGATCACATAGCTATTTGCTCAGTATGGAGTATGCATGGGGAGCATGTGCCCTCCAAATGTTGCTGACCTACATCTCTCTGCATCTCTTCTTTTGCTACTGTGAAGCATCAAATTTGCAGGAACTCAAATCTCTGCTGATGGGAGTCATTGTAGACTCTGCAGGGAATGCCTGAGGGTCAAGGGTCCCCCCCTCAATTTGTAATATTAGAACTCTTAAACTGATAAAATAAGTTGTGCAATTCTGCCCATCCCCTTTTAATATGGTCAGTGATTTCGTTGTGGTTAGGGACACATAAAAACTAAATATACCACTTTTTTTTGTAATTTAACATTAAACTATATATATATTACAGGGATTTTCACATGTAGCTTGCACAGCCAGAGCAAGAAAGCAAAGACAGGAATACGTTTTGACAGCATTTCTACTTTTCCTGAACAAGCCCAATCAAGTTTAAAAAATCTTTGTCTCACCCCCACCCCAAACTGCTCATAGCTCCCTAGGGGCTCATAATCCACAGTTTGAAAACCCCCGGGATCAGGTAAGTCCTGTAGTTCAAAGATAAAAGGGTAACTTGTTTGCTATCCTGTGATTAAGCGGGATGGTGGAACGATGCCCTATAAAGGACTGCTAGTGTAATACTTGCGGCTGGAGGTTAAAGATGTGGGTATGTTTATGGTGAAAATTTCATTCTACATTCGCAAGAATTTGGGTGGTGTGGTTCCATCTCCACCATTCTAGCTTTCTTTTGAAGCAGCAAGGGCAGACCTTGACTGGCCCAGTTTATGGATATGTTTTAAGATTATTACTGCTTGAAAACTCAGCTAGGGATTATTCTGGTATTGTTCCATGGGAATGTTGATTTGTAGCCTTCCACAAGCTGCTGTGGAATATTATTATTATTATTATTATTATTATTATTATTATTATTATTATTATTAATCATATTTCTATGCCGCCCACTCTCTGAGGACTCTGGGCAGCTTACAACAATCGACAGTATACTAAATAGCATATTTTCCCCAACAATCTGGGTCCTCATTTTACCCACCTCAAAAGGATGGAAGGCTGAGTCAACCTTGAGCCGGTGAGATTTGATCTGCTGATCTGCTGAACTAGCAGTCAGCTGAAGTAGCTGCAGTACAGCACTCTAACCACTGCACCACTTCGGCTCATTATGTGTTCACATTATAATATGTGAAGGAAGTCACTTTATAGGTTTCCTGTGGGGATCTGAATGACCAATATGGGATCTGGGTTAGATTCATATGCTGTTGTAGTGATATTGAGTGAATGAGATTTCATTTAGCAATCTATGCTGTCATTCAGGTGTGTTTTTTGGAGTAGGGGGTGGAGTGGACTTGAAACTTTGATTTTGTGTTGGTTTCCTTGACTGTCAGCAAAACGTTTGAAGATAATATTTGTGTGTAGGGAAAATCTCTTGAACATAGTTGGCTAGAGAAAGGACACCTCCAGGCAAAGTTTTAAGATGAACATGAACACTGGGACATGCTAGGAGATATAATTAACCTGATATATTGCATCTGTTTAAATCTATTTTTAAAAAATCCCTTTGGATTGCTTCATGTTTTGTTTTTAACTCTTTAAGGTATGTTTTATATAGACTCTCTTCTTCAGCTAGTTTCAACTAAGCTGAAATTTACCTTTGAATATGGCACATTTAAAATTCTTTATTGCATGCTGGTCTGAAACTGTTAAAATGAATTGTCTTGTAAAAATTAATGTAAAAAAGATGCTGCCTCTTCTTATGCCCTTTAAAGAAAGGTATAATTCTTGCACATAGGAAATAGTATGAACTGAAACAATCGAATTGTCCTATTACTGATGAAAGAAATTTTCAAAAATCAGTGAGATCTCTTAATTTCTGCTTTGTTTAAAATCTTTCTTTTAACTTGGAGATGTTATGAGTAACAGTATAGGCAAGGTACCATATTGATGAATTATGTAAATTATTGGCTCTGTTATAGAAACTTCAGTGGTGTTGGCCTAGGCTAGTAAAAGTAGTTATAAGATATGGATTGCTGTAGGTGGAGCCTGTTGAAATTTCTCAGATTTTGAGACATCAGGATGAATCATGGATGATAAGCATATCAGTTAATCAGAAAAGAAAAATAGAATAGGCATACAAAACTGGTTTTAATTGGGCTTCTTCAATAACCATCAACTTCTTGCCATTTTGGAACACTTTTTTTCTGTAAAGGGTATCAAACTCAAGGCCCAGGGGTTGGATCCGGCCCATGGGGTGCTCAGAACTGGCCCATGGGGCCACCCTGGAAACAGTGAAGGACCGGCCCACGGTGCCTCTGCCAGCGAAAACGGAGCTCAGGAGGTCTGCATGTGCCCCTCCTGAGCTCTGTTTTCGCTGATGGAGTTTGCAGGAGGCCATCACAGCCGGAAACAGGGCTTGAGAGCCCATTTTCGCTGGCAGAGCAGTCAGGCCACCACAGGCACCCCTGACATAAATGACATTGAGCTGACCACGCTGACCCTGGCCACATTCACTGTGGCCCCCCGAGGTCAAACACAACCCTAATGCGGCCCTCAATGAAATTGAGTTTGACACTACTGTTCTATAAGATCTCGTTATGAAAACTCCCTCTTGCTGTTTCATAGGTAGAGCTAATAAAACAATAATAAACAACAGAGAAAACTCCTACTTTTTAATATGTATTAGAATTACTAGAAAACTTATTGGAATATCTTAAATTGTAGCAATGTTGAAAGATACATGGTCTAAATAATGGAGAAAATTAGCAGCAGCTATGTCAGCTGATCTCTATTCCATAATTTACTCAATGTATAGAGTTCTATTAGGAATCTCAAAGCCTTTTCTTCCTTGATCTCTCTTCCAGATGCTGTTTGGTTTTTCTCCAGCCTATACACCCATGTTAACTGCTTTTGGAACACAAGACTATTAAACTTTAAGAAATAAAATGATGATTTAATGCATGGTGCACCAATGTTGGCAAATATTCTACTCATAGCTTAAGTTCCATAGTAACATTTTATATTTTTTCCCAATTTTTCTTTGGAGTAAGTTTTGGTGGTGGTGGTTTTTCCTGCCTCTCCAGCTACACATTTAATTAAATACTTGAATTTAGAGTTTCTGTGGTTATGCTTTGGTTAACATAGGTTCAGGGAGTTATGTAATAATATAATCAATCTGGCATATTTAATGATTAACATAGTATTCTATATAATATTATACTAAATAAGCCTAGATTGTGTTCTTGGCTTACACAATTTGATCTATTTGAAATAGGTTGTATGTTAAGATGCTTAATTGAACAGAATAAAACCTTTTTTCATTTCTTATCCCTAATTATTTTTCATGTGAATACAATGCCAGCTATACCCTTTGAAAATTCACCAAAGTAGAACAAACCTTTTGTAAAAAGAAAAAAAGTAAGAAAAGCTAATTGCTGTCATTTTTCCCCTTATTTGTTTCACCAAAGTTTTGTGGCCCTCCCTCTTTAAAACTCCCTCTCTCCCAATATTATGTCAACAATCTGAGATTCAGTGAGTGCCTAAAATTGTTACTGCGCGTTGTAGTTAATCTGAATAAAAGTCTAACAAGATTAAAAATGATGTTTCTTGAATAGGAATAATTTTCAGGATCCTTTAAAGTAGTTGACAAAATATTTGGCACACCCAAGTAATTTTGAGGGTTTTTTCACTGAATGCAGATGAAATACTGTGTGTATTCAGAAATTCTATTCTCAGAAATAGCTTAATTCACTTCACTGACAGCAGTTGGTAACCAACATTACAATAAGAATTCTGCCTTTTCATCCCATCCCTATTTAATTATAAAGAGTTTTAATTTAATTTATTTATTTTCCAGTTTTTCCTCTTCCAATTCTACTTCCAGTTGTGAGCTTTTCCTGGAAGGGCTGTAGATTAATGCTACAACATATACTTGCATACAGAAGATTTCAGGTTGACACCTACAGGGGCCCTGGAGATTTATGGCCAGTGAATATAAGCAGGACTGAACAAGATGAACCAATTCTGAGACACAATATAAAACAATTTCCTTTAAAAAAAAAGATGGCTTTCATTCAAAGCCCCCTGGGAATTTCAGCTATTTTTACTTGGAATCTGATCTACTTGTTTATTTGAACTCATGGGTAATCTTAATCTCCTTCTGAACATTCAGATAAATGAAATTAATTTATAATAGACAGTAATTCTTGATTACAGTCATTATGTCAGCTAACATGAGAGATTACTAATAGGAGATTATATCAAACTATGGAGGCAACTGTCATTTATTTAATGTATTTGGATACCACTTGCCATAGGACAGGGCTTGTATTATTACAGTACTGTTGCCTCTAAAGAGAACTCCTTATCATTCAATACTTCCTGCTCTAAAGCAATAAAAAGTAAGAAGAATAAGAAAAATTTGAGCTAAATTTATTCAAATAAATTCAATAAATTTGAATAAATTTATTCAAAATGTATTGTTATAGATAATGAGTATAATTCCAGTAAAATATGCTATCCCAGCTACGGTATGTAGATGTGAAATTCCTGATTCTCTTTCCAGCCTTATAGAAATGTGGAGTAGTTTGAGGCTGTGAACCATGATTTGCATAAACAATCAACCTGAAAAAGGCCATAGACAAGCCCACCATGCAAAAAAAGGAGAAGGAGAAGGAGAAGAAGGAGGAGGAGGAGGAGGAGGAGGAGGAGGAGGAGAAGAAGAAGAAGAAGAAGAAGAAGAAGAAGAAGAAGAAGAAGAAGAAGAAGAAGAAGAAGAAGAAGAAATTTAACATGGATTTGTAATGAGAAAGCAAAATATTTTAATTCTTGATGTGCAGATTCTTAAAATGAATTCTGAGATGAGTGAGGATATGGAGGAATGAACAAAATAATTGCAAGCCAACAACGTGAGTTCCAGTTTAAATTCAAATGCCATTATTAAGAAGAGAAGATACTGCATCTTCTAAGTGACATAAAACTATCATAAATTAATGCTTAGGGTGAACTGGATAATTGTCAAAATACACAGCAAAGTATTTCCACATGTAAAGTAATTCCACATGTAAAGTTCTGTGATATTAAGCTGGTAATAAAGAGGATTCTTTCTTCAGGATTTTAGCAAATTATCATGTTTGATTTTATTGTTGGCCGCAGTTTTTTTTTAAATGGCTGTTTTTCATTAGAAGTTAGATTTTGACAGAGAGTGACAGTGACATCTGCTCTACACTGTAGGGATTTGTGATATAAAATATCTAATCGTAATAGAGGCAGGAAAAGAGAACATGCTTCTGAACAATACTTTATCAGATTTGAGGGACAAAATGCAGCTGTTCAAAACCTTACAGGCTGGATTTCAACACTGTACATGCTTCTCTCTCTCTCTCTCTCTCTCTCTCTCTCTCTCTCTCTCTCTCTCTCTCTCACACACACACACACACACACACGAACATACACACATGTTTTCTTTCTTTCTTTCCTTCCTTCCTTCTTTCCTTCCGTCCATCTTTCTGTCTTTCAATTAACACAGCCATACTTTTGTTAGTTTGCCTTTGCAGTCTGTAGATGTTAAAATGTTGCTGCTCTTGTGGGACTTTGAACTCCTTGGTGGAATTCTTTGGTGCAATACAATTGTAGATATATCACATGAATTATTTTGCTCAGATGTTCAATTATTATTATCATTTTTCCAAAAACACACTCTACTAATAAGATCTGTTGTGGAAAACTGAATTTGTTTCAGGAAACCTGGTCTCAGGTTTCACATCTGCCAAAGACTTGTTGCATAGCCTTGAAATAGCCATGAATTTAGAGTTCACCAGATGGCTTCGAGGAAAAAAAAGAAGAAATAATTGTGGCTTGTTGCATTTATCTGTGGTGAGGCCAAATTCTACAAGATTTTACGGCGCTATAAAGGTGGTTATTGTATTAGAAACATGAATTGTACTGTAATGTATTAGAAAATTTCTAATAACTTACAGTAAGTTCACTTTGCTTGAATTTTACCTTTTTAAGCACATGAAACAGCATTAACATGCCTCTTAAAATCAATCCAGTCCTCCCACAAGTGTTCACCTCTGCTGAATCATTTAAACCTGTGTCTGGAAGCAGCAGCTTGTAATGACCTTAAGGAAACAAAAGACCTTGGCACCATATCCAGCAGTGTTATCAATTTTAAAAAGGCAGGTAATGAAAACATCTTAAGGTAAATGCATAGGCTTTGAGAGGCAAAACAGGTGGATGGCCTGTAGGATACATTACTAGAGGTTAATTATCATTTGAATTACAGTTACTGTTATAATCAGATGTGGATGGGCCTTCAGTGGAAATTTTCCAGTTAACCTTGCCAATTATTTTTAAAAACAAAATTGATCTTTAGTGAATAAGAAAGAAGGCCCTCCTTTTTCTAGACAGTCTATATACTATGTCCCAATCCAAGATTCCTTCTTGCCTCTGCAGCATATATCTCCTGACAAGTCATGTTTCCCACAGGCTGTTTGAGAGCGTTCCGTTAGATGTGTGTCCAAATGAGCCAGGAGGCCTTTGGCAATAAATCCAGATTGGGGGGAGAACAACCCGTATGTAAAGTTAATATTGTGAAGGAAGCATTTCTTCTGTCAATATATAACAGATTATGCAGATCAAGGTTTGCCATTGGGTTGCTACCAGCTAAAGATGGCTTTAGCGTGGCAAGGGCTTAGTGTCTCTTTTTGAAACATTGAACTGCGGTGAAGTCTGGTGCTGAATTGCAAGAGGAGGGGGCTCTGTTTCCCAAGAAGTTGAGAGACAAAATCAGCATAGAGTTCTTCGTATGCAGAAAGAGACCAGAAGGAGTCTGCCATAAGCCTTCAGAGGATTTATCAGATAGTTATACAGAGTGTGCTTTAGTTTGGCAATATTCCTTCTATAGGCAAACAGGAGTAAATAAACTACTCTGAGTAATTCATTGTGTCGTTCTTGGTCCTTGAGCCCAACATGAACTATTATGACTGTTGTTTTGAACCCCTCTATACCAGTGTGACATGAAGTTGCTCCCCTTGATATGAGATTCATCATGCATTGGGTTTCATTATAAATGGACATGTCACTAACTCTACAGAGGAGCCCCCAAAACATAGACAAAAGGGAGTTTGTCATCTTGGCCAATGTTGCATTTGAATCAAACTGTAGTTAAATGAAAGCATTGGGAATTTAATCCAGAAGGCTGCAGCTATGTCCAATTTTATATTGATGCACTTAATAAAATTAGCATATCAAATCTCACAAATGATGTGGGTGGCTGGATGCCATCCTGGATGCCTTCTACTGCCCAAAGCAAAATATTTCAAATACTGCATAAATGGATAGAAATAATAAGTAATCTGAATACAAAGAATAAGGGCTTTTAAATATTTTTTATGCTTTTAAAAATTACTGTTACATTCCAGGTTGGATCTTAACTCTGAATTCATATAAATACAAACATAAAAGGGAAAAGATTAATAGGTTATGTATAATTCTCATGAGTTAAATCGTTTCAAAAGCAAATGTCATAACATAAGGAATGTGTAAGTTACTATAAAGACAGATAAGAATGCATCTCTTCTAGAAGCTGCTTTGTGAAAAATATGAATCACCTTTATATCATCCTTATAACCAGATAGAACTGAAGTATGAATAGCCATGGAATTAATTCTGACCTCCTGCTTTTTACTTTAAATATAGATTTCTTAGTGTTTATTCTAAGAAGAGACAAAAAATGATCTCCAACTCCTTTATCTAGGGGGAAAAAACTTCTAAATATTGCCCAGGCCATTATTCATACAATAAATAGTATGAATTGCCCAGGCCATTATTCATATAATAAATAGTCAGCTCCTTATATATGCATCTTTATATAAGTACACAGATGGATCAGATTAAAAATTATTTCATTTAAAATTCTGATTTTTACAGGACTACAGGAAGACTAAAAATTGGATCTAGCTCTACAGCCTGTCTCTTAAATATAAAGCAGATTTTTATAATATCAGTACAAAAATGATAGAATTCTATAGCAGGAGATTCATGTCCTTACCAACAATTGCTGAATTGTTGTCTTTGAAGACCACTTGGAAATAGGAATTGGATCCAAGATATTGGTGCCTGCATGCTGGCAGTTCCACAATCCATGGCACAATCCATAGGCCCTATACAACTTGCTACCTATATTTTCAGATTTAATTTAAATTGCTGACTTGAATATATAAAGCTATTTATAGCTTGATAAGTACCAATAAGTATCTGTCAAGCTCTGGGGAAATTAGGAGATTCAGGCAGTCCAAATGAGTATAAAGATTTATTGCAAGCTTAAGCACTCTACAAGAATCTGACCAACTAAAGGTCAAGGGAAATGAGCGGGAGATAAGAAAGGCATTCAAAGTGGGCTGGATTTAGATCTCTTGAGGCTTGTAGTGATTTGTGACTTATGATGCATTTGACTCTTCCTCGGGCTCAGCCTGGTCATCTCCTACAGTACCTTCAAGACCATAATCCAAAATCCAGATTTTACCTATCTGAAGTATTTCTCTTAGGCCAATCTACAATCATTCTCCAATCATTTTTGGTAAGAGAGGGGACTGAAGTCTGGAGATGTTTCTCTATGTTTGCTCTTGCTCTATAAAATGGCCTCCTCCTATATATGTTGTTGGCTCCATTAGTAATAGTTGGAGTCTTCCAGAGATTAGTTAAAATTATTCCTGAATTTTGGAATGTTCATTTGAAGTGTTAGCTAATTTTAATTACCTGATTAATTTCTTAATTTTTGTACCCAAACAATATAATACATCTTATAATATAATACACTAAAACAGTGACTCTTTGAGAGCTGTATGCAATGAAATGTCATTTTAATGTATGCCGATGAGTGTACATTCAAAATGACAATAAAGTTATTCTAATATTTAAAAACAAAATAAAAACTTATGTAGAAATAAAAAGAACAGCAGGTCATAAAGGAATCAAGATATGGTGTCAGAAAATTACAGTGGACAGGTTTTCCTTTAGTGGATCACATTGGTTGAAGCTACCTAGATACTTGGAAATGGCACATTTATTTTAAAATTTTGATTGTACATTAAACTGAAGCCAATGCAAACAGTTGATTACTGTCTGACAAAATAAATGTTCAGAGCCTTCATATAGAGGTAGTCCTTGACTTATAGTCATTCATTTAGTGTCCATTTGAAGTTATAGCAGGACTGCAAAACGTGATTTATGACCTCTGTAGCATCCCTGGGGTCACATGATCAAAGTACAGGCTACTGGCCTGTATTTATGATGGTTACAGTATCCTGGAGTCTAGTGATCACCTTTTGCAAACTTCTAACAAGCAGAGTCAAATGGGGAAGCCAGAATCACTTAACAACTGTGGTGGGTTGCCCCCGCTTCGCATCGGTTCTATAGAAACAGTAGTAAAACCTGCAGGAGTCTCCGCCCACTGACCCCGACGTCATCAGAACGCTTCTGTGTGGCCCCGTTGCAAACTGTTAGTAAAGGTAAGTTGAACCCACCCCTGTTTAACAACTGCAGTTATTCATTTAACAACTGTGGCAAAAAAGGTCATAAAATAGGGCAAAACTCACTTGACAACTGTCTTATTTAGCAATTGTCAAGTATGCTTCCTTCAGTATCCAGGAAAGGAAAACCCAGACTTCATTATAAAATAAAGTATGGTACTTTTACTAGATATAAAGTGAACGCAACCATGGAAAGCAGGATTCTGAGGCAAAAAGGATGAAAGTTACAGATAGAAAGCATCCCCTCCCATTGTCCACCATAAATCATCCAATCCAAAGGTCTCCCAGAGGTCAGGTGGGAGCACACGTCTGCCCATGTCATCATCCAGGAATGCGGTGGCCGTTGACCTGATAAGAGCTTAAGGATCGGTTTCGTTTCCTGGGCTCATCCATAGCCCAGCTACCTACCCTCCCCCTCCATTACTATGACAGCCAAAGCAGAGAAAAGCGGAGGCTGACAGCAATGTAAATTTTGGGAGCATTTGTGGTTCTAAGTCATGGACCACCTATATTCTGTTCAGTTTAAATCCAATCCCACTTTCTCCTGTCTTTTCTATGGATTAAACAACAACAGCTTTGTGTTTCTCACTCTTCATATGAGGTGGAACTTGGTTACTTAAATATTCAATATTACTGCCCTTGGAAATTCTAATCCCTAAATATGCATTTCACAAAAGCTCAAAATAAGCTGACATTAGTGAAAGACACTAAGGAAAACAAAAATGTCTTCTTTGGATGTGTTGAAAATACAAGAAAAGAAAATAATCAGTATACCAACTGCTCAGTGAAGGCACTGATGGATATGAAGAACATGAGAAAACTTCTTCAGCTATCTTCAGAATAGAAGTATGATAAATGAAACAGTCCACCAGCTGCTTAATACAGATGGCAAAAGGCTAGTAAGAAAAGATAGAACTATTATTTGGCTTCCTATCTTCCATACCAAAAAGGTATAGTTCCATAGGCATTCTGAAGAGCTAGGCGAAAGGTTTAGTTCCATATTTCTCAATGTTGGCAGTTGCCACATATTTGGATATCAACTCCAGAATATTCATTGCTGGCTAGGGAATTCTGAAAATTGAAATCCACATACTAGGGGGGCACCCAGGAAAATCTGGCTAATCCTTTTTGGGTTGGGATTTTTTTTTTTTTAGAGATCCTGGAAATGGGCAAAGTATCCACTGACATGATGATTGTCTAATACAGGGGTCTCCAAACTTAGCAACCTTAAGACTTGTGGACTTGAACTCCCAGAATTCCCAGAATTCTGGGAGTTGAAGTCCACAAGTTTAAAGTTGCCAAGTTTGGAGACCCCTGGTCTAATATATTAGAAGATTTTCATGTGCTGTTATTTGTCTCAGTTCTCTTTGCCAAATGTATTTACTGCTTTTCTATCTTTTGCCAGAATTTGGGATAAAACTACCATTTTTAAAAGGAAGTCGTCTTGATTTGAATGACATTTCTGACCCTGTTTGCTAAGAATTCTGCCTGCCTGCCTGCTCTTCGTGATCTCTTTCTGATTTGCGGTGTAAAAATGTAAAATGTTATTTTACAATAGTTTTCAATAATCTCCCGAGTACTTGACCTTCTTAATTTACCATTCCAATTTTCTTTTCAACTGTCCCCTAATTTTCTGAAGTTTGCTCATCTGAAGCAGAGGTAGGTTTCAGCAGGTTCTGACCAGTTCTGGAAAACCGGTAGTGGAAATTTTGAGTAGTTTGGAGAACCAGTAGTAAAAATTCTGACTGCCCCTGCCCCCATCTATTCTTTGCCTCTGAAGTCCCAGCTGATCGGGAGGAAGTGGGGATTTTGCAGTAACCTTCCCCTGGATTGGGGATGGAATGGAGATTTTACAGTATCTTTCCCCTGCCACACCCACCAAGCCATGCCATGCCCACCAAGCCACACCTACAGAACCGGCAGTAAAAATTTTGAAACCCACCACTGATATGAAGTCAAATGTATCTATTTTGCTTTCTCAGCAAGTGTCCATTTAAATGCACATTGATCATTGAGGGGTCCTTGGTGCTCTCCGAGTTTGGTGGTTTTCTTGCAGATGTTTCCCTACGCAAACTAGGATACATGATCGGTGCTAATAGGGAACACTGATAATGGTTTCCCCAAGGACTTTTCATTTCAACCCTGAGCTATAAATATTCCCCTTTATCAATACTGATCACCGTTTTTCATCAGTTCAATAACTTTTAGTTCTTTATCAAAATAGAAAATAAAGATACATTTTAGGATTGTGTTCAGAATTATACTCCCCTCAGTTCCTTGAGTAGCTGTTACATGGCACAATCATGCTTTAAAATGTTGTGGGGTTTTTTTGTGTGTGTGTCAAGTACAGAGTGTGCATTTTCCCAATTATTTGAGACTAAATGAAACTGCATATTACTATTTCTATTTCTTTTTCAGATGCTTCTGGAAAACAGTAATTTGCCATCTGTAGTTTGGGGATTGAGTATAATAGCATTGTCCCTAGTTCTAACTTGCTTGTGGGATTGCTATAGATGCCCATAGTGATTTGCTCAGTGTGTTAGTTCTGTGATTAAATTGGCATGTCATCCTAATCAAACTGGAGAGTGGTCTTGTCAATTGGGTTGTGACAAGATTCAGCCTTGGGCTTTGTACTCATCAATATTTTTATTAATGGCTTGGGTGAGGAAGTGGAGGAAATACTTTTTAGATCTGTAGTTGGTGCAAAATTGGGTGGGAATTCTAGTAGTGATAAATAAAATTCAGAAACAGCCTGTAAGTTAGAAGGAATGGGCTGAAAATAATTGAATGAAGTTAAATTAAATAAATAGATCTAACAGAGACAAAGTTATCCAGTTAGAAAGCACGAATCAAGTGCATTGATATATGTTGAGGGATTCCTGGTATGGAAACAGTACTTAGGGAAAAAACACTGGAATTATAACTGAGTACAAACTGAATGTATGTACCATATAATATGGCTGCATAGAAAAAAAAAAGGGAAATGCAGCTTCAGTTTCATCAACAGAAATATGGTTTCCAAATCATGGGAAGTAATCACTCTGAATCAGAGGTGGTATTCAGCAGGTTTTGACCAGTTCTGGAGAACCAGTAGCGGAAATTTTGAGTAGTTCAGAGAACTGGTAGTAAAAATTCTGACTGGCCCTGCCCCCGTCTATTCTCTGCCTGCAGAGTCCCAGTGGCAGCGTGGAAGCTTCTGATGCTAATATGGCTTCCAAAGCTGTCTGGATTGCTGACACCCAGTTGATCGGGAGGAAATGGGGATTTTGCAGTAACCTTCCCCTGGAGTGGGGTGGGAATGGAGATTTTACAGTATCCTTCCCCTGGAGTGGGGTGGGAATGGAGATTCTACAGAATCCTTTCCCTGCCACGCCCATCAAGCCATGCCCATCAAGCCATGCCATGCCCACCAAGCCACGTCCACAGAAGTGGTAGTAAAAATTTTTGAATCCCATCACTGTTCTGAATGTCTTGTATTACAGGTCAAATATTTTATCAGTTCTGGGCACTGCACTTCAAGATGTAACCATACAAACTGGAACAGGTAGAGAAGTTTAAATATATATTACAAGTAGACCGAGGTGGTGTTATGTTTATCACTGAGAGAAAGAGCCTGAGATATGACAGAACAATTGAAATACTCAAAGGATGGTTGATAGAAGAATGCCAGGACTGTTATCCTCTCAGAGAAGAGGACACATAGTAGATAAGCAAACCCCTTTCCAATATGGTTCCTCAATCGCTGATAGTGAAATGTACATCCTTATCTTAAAATGGTATAGGAACCAATGAAACACATAGCCTTTAAGAGCCATTCTGTGTAACACACATATGAGTTCCGTGTCTTGCAGAGGGTTTCTTAGAATGTTCCAGAGCTGAGATACCAGGAGGAATCCTCATCCCTCTCATCCCCTATTGTGTCTGTCTTTAGACAGGTTCTCTTGCTATTTTCTTTCTAATATCACCATAACATCTTCTTGGAGAACATTATTTTATTTGCTGGGAAATATTTGTATTTGTTGTTTTCTTTAGCAGTTGATATTGTTGGATTACTTGTTGGATCAACAAAGACATTTTCTTTGAATCCCTTTCTGGAAGCATTTTGTTCTGCTGGGATGAGGGTTAAAAACTCTTTTTTGCAGGGAGGGGATTTAACAGAGTTTAGAGTTCATCTTTGGAACATTACCAAACAAGCCTAGAATAATTAGTTCTGTCTCAGGACATGTTGTGTAACAGGCCTGCTGTAGGTACTTCACTACAATCTCTCTTAGGGACCCTGTTTGCAGGATTCAATATTATTGTATTTTCAGATTAAAGTTAGAAGTCTTGCAGATAGAGATTCAAGGACACAAATACAAAAACGGTTGGATATTTTTTAGGCAGCATTTTCAATTCTCCACCTGCAAGTGGGCCTCCTTCAATTAATTTCTTTCCCATTGCTGTTATGTTTAAGTAAACATTAGATTGTTGAGTTTTGTCATTTATGCAATAGATTTTTTTCCTTTGCCCTCCAACCTTCTTGTCTGGAATCCATATTCCATATTCAGCATTGTGGCAAGTGGTTGTATTTTTCCTCACCAAGTGGACCATTGATCCTCTTCTTGTTGAGGATCATGCATGCGGGATTCTATTCTTTGTTCTTTCTAATACTAAAAAATGAGATATAGTTAGAATTTTGCCTGAATTTTTGAGAGTTTATACACCATCAGGGGTGTCAAATTCCATTTCATTGAGGGCCACATCAGGATCGTGTTTGACCTTGGGGGGGGGCATGGCCAGGGTGAGTTTGGCCAGCTTGATGTCACTTGTGTCGGGGGCGCCTGTGGTAGCCCGAGCTCTCTGCCAATGAAAAAGGGTTACCAAGCTCCATTTTTGACTGTGATGGCCTCCTACAACCCTCTGCTGCCTGCGGCCCTCCCAAGCTCCCTTTTTGGTGGCAGAGGCACTGGTGGCCGGTCCTTTGCTGTTGCCAGGGTGGCCCATGGACCAGATGTAAGCACCCCCGGGCCAGATCTGGCTCCCAGGCCTTGAGTTTGACACCCCTGTACTACATTGTTCTATGTGAACTCTGCATGGTTATTTATCCTACACCTCCTTACAAAGGGTACTAATTTATAATGCTTGATCTCCTTGTCACATATATCCATATCAGAATTTAATAGAGTCATACTGATTTTCTTTTATTTTTTTAAAATAAAAATGCTTATTTTCAGCTTCATACCATCAAGGATCTTCACTAAACATGTGACCATTGTAATATCCTTGTATTTCAGAGTGTGATGATTTTCTTTGTTCAGATAGATGGCTTTTGATGATCCCCACTATCTAGTTGAATACGTCCACATTGGACATATGCTCCATTTTTTATTGTCCTAGGGCAGGGGTCTGCAACCTTTAACACTCAAAGAGCCACTTGGATCTGTTTCCCACAGAAAACAAAACACTGAGACCCGCAATGCCTGGGTGGGTGTGGCCAACTCGGCACTCCCCCTGGTCACATGACCCCCTAGCCATGCCTGATGGGCATGGCTAACTCAGCATCACTCCCACCCAGCCACAAAACATTTCGAACATGTGTATTAGGGGGTAGGGTGCAGTCAGCTGTCAAACTGAATAAAAAATAGAATAGAATAGAGTTGAATTCTTTATCAGCCGAAGAGGTTGCAGAAAAAAATGCTTTTAAAAGCCTCTGACGATCATGCAACTCATCTGGGATCTCAGAGGCTTTTAAAAGCCTTTTTTCCCCCTACAACCTCTTCGGTGGAGCGGTTTGGCTTGCATTTGGGAGGTTTCCCCCACACCCCTTTCGACTGTGCACGGAGCGAATCTCTTACTTACCTTCTCACTGAGTATCAGTGACTTCCTGGATAGCGAGGCAAGAGTGACTGGGACTCTCTTTTTCCTTCTCTTATCTGGCAAGGGGAGAAGGGGCGGGGGACAGACGGGGCCAACCAGGTGAGGAGACTCTTCTCAAGCCATGTGAGGAGTGACTGGGGTGATGGGTGGGGCCAACCACGTGAGGAGTGACTGGGAGGAGAGCGAGTCTCTTCTCAAGCTACACGAGGAGTCACTGGGCCTGGGACGAATGGATGGATGAAATCAGCCGATACCGGTGAAAAAGTTAACTACCGGTGGGTGCGAGAGGGAGCCACAGGAGAAGGGTGAAAGAGCCACATGTGGCTCCGGAGCTGTGGGTTGCCAACTCCCATCTAGGGTCTATATGCAACTCCAGAAGAACTCTCCTTCCCTTTTCCAGTTTTTCCTTTATTGAAGTAACTCTGTTGCTTCAACCAAGAGAAATATAAGATATGCTCACCTGATTACTATGCTCCGTAAACAAGATATAACATAAAGATTATTGAATATTTTATCTGCAGCCAATTGATCATGTCCTACACCAGATTTTACTTATGAGTTATATTTAACTGTTTTATTAAGATATTCTGTTCCTCATAGTCTTATTGGAATCATATTTTTTCCACTTATTTCTTCTAAAAAATTAAGTTGTGTAGATCTCTAAAATTTCAGTAAGATTCCAGTGGCCTCAATAAATTTCTTAATTCTTTTTAATTTTGAAATCTGGTATTCTCACAATTTCAGACTTTGCTTTCATCAAAGCTACAAAATTGTTGAGGGGTTTCGAGGAGTTTTCTCTCAGATATTCATGGCTGAGACTTGTGATTCTTGTTCACTTTTTGCTGAGGCTTGAAGGCGCTTGTGCTCTGTTATGTTTAAATGAAAGCAACAAAGGTTTTCTTTTAGTACCCCTGTGTGTGGGGGGATATTCTTATTTAATATAAATCAGCAGTTGTGCTTGATAGCCTTCAAATGTAAGCCCTTGAATGAAATGACTAATGCACTTCTGTGTGGCCTGTGAAATAACATATGCTATATTTTAAGGGAATAACAACACCTGTTTTTAAACAGCATATTCAATAATAAACAAAATGGCAAACTGGCAATAATAAACAAAAAGCCTGTTTGTAATAAAACAGAGAGCATCACTTCCAGGGAAGGACATTGGATAACTTCCTTCTTGCTTTTACCGTTCTGGAATTTCAAGATTCCTGAATAATTACAGGATAGTACAATAAAGAAATATAAGGAGGAAAGACATCATTGTGAGGACAAAAGAGGGTGGAAAAAAAATCCAAGAATGAAAACAGTATATTTAAAATTACAATTGTTAAGACAGTGGACAATTAAAAACAGTGAACATTATATATCGTATAGTATAATACAAGGATAAAATATTTAAACAAAGAAACAGTTCAGAATTTGCTAAAATGTTTTGTAATACATAGATATTTCAATGATATACAACAATTTTGTAATATAATAAGCACAGATCAAAATATTTAGAAATTATTTAATGCCAAAAAAGTTAAATGTGAATTTAATGCACACTAATGAATCCTTTGGGTGGTTTGTTATATTAGATTTTTGGCAGTCAAAAATTGGTAAATCTCCAGCTCTTCATTAGAATATCTATGATTCATATATATGGATACTTTCTCTTCAAGATCGTGGCTGCAATCTTATAGCCTCAGGATAGATCCATAAATTTGGAAGCCTTCCAAATCTGAGGCCCAGAAAGAGAAATAAAAGGATAATCACACTTGACACCTGATTTTAGCTAGAGTAGCCCTTAGGAAAAATACTTGAATGTCATACTATAAACCTTGTTCTTAAATGATACTCACCCTTTGGATTGCCAACTATTGGATTTTCTTTGCTAAATATGTGCATTTTCTTGATGGGAAAATATGTCTATCATCTTTTAGTTTTTACCTCATATGTGATAAAAGGAAAATTATTAAAATAGTTCTTCTCCGCTCGACTATTACACACATAGGTTCTTGCCTCAATCCCAGCAATTTTTGTCTGGTACAGTACAATAAAATTTATCTTCCACATGGGGAGCAGATGGATCTCTTGTGGTAGAATAGTGTGGTCCTTCAAGACCTCTAGTATAGTAGCTGGCTACTCTTCCACATTTGTGAATCATATAAATCAAAATGATCTTATTATTTACTACAATTGTGCTTCTTCAAGGGCTATTCAGTAACTTCAGAGCACCCACTGTGTTACACTCAGTCTTTAGAACTAGGGAAAATGGTGGGAACTGTATGCTATGAAGGAAGACATGGCTCTCCCCCAAAAACGTAGATATTTCAAAAATGCAGAACCCATTTGTGTGAATTCAGAAATGACCAAAGAGTCACAGTTAGTAGTTCTTGTTTAGTAACTGCTCCATTTAGTGACTGCTCACTGTCATGTCAGAGATAAAAAAGTTTCATGACCAATCATCACATTGATAAATTTCTCAGGTAAAGCAAAGGAAAGTTAAAATAAGATCATAAGCATAGTTACAGTTTCACGTAGTGTAGTTGACTGAATTGTTATCTCAATGACAAACTAAGTGACTGCTAAACAAAGACTACCTATAGCCAATTCTTAACTGCTATCTTTTCCATCTTGGAATACTGATGCATAATAATGTATTTGGGTGCAAGAATCTGTCCCACATACATACATTTTTGGTATTTATAAATATATTTGTGTATCTAATGAAGTAGGTTTAATCCATAGACCTACACAATACAGCTAATCCTTGACCTACAACAGTTCATTTAGTGACCATTCAAACTTACAACGGCACTGAAAAAAGTGACTTCTGACCGTTTTTCACACTTATGACCATTGCAGCAGCCCCATGATCACATGATCAAAATTCAGACGCTTGGCAATTGACTCGTACTTATGACGGCTGTAGTATCCTGGGATCATGTGATCCCCTTTCGTGAACTTCTGACGAGCAAAGTCAATGGGGAATTTACCAGATTCACTTAACAATCATGTTACTACGTGTAACTGAAAGCTGCAGTGATCACTTAATAACGGTGGCAAGAAAAGTCGTAAAATGAGGCAAAATTAACTTTAGAAATATCTCACATAGCAATAGAAATTTTGGGCTCCATTGTGGTTGCAAGTCGAGGACTATCTGTATATTAATCTTGCCAATTTTTAGAATAACATCACTCTAGAAGGCAATTAGGTGGTTTCATTAAGTTTTGTCACTGAAGCTTGCACTGAGGCTCTCTTAGATTTGCTGTCTTTCTTTCGGGAGACTCACAAAAAGCAAGCTTAATTTTTTGGGGATGTAGGCGTGGGCGGGAGAAGCATTAAAACTTTTGGATGAAATAATATTGGCAGTTTTTAAAGAGCATGGCTAATTCACAGGTGATGCTTCATGTATTGGCTTTGAAAATTCCAACAACTCTTTTTAGTCTTGTATGTTATTTTAAGGTAGATTGCAATAACACACATAAATACTCCTGAATTGGGACAGAATGTTATCTCCTTCAGCTCTATAGCCTTGCAACAGCTAGCATTTGGACCGGAGCTAGGTCTCTTAGTTTTGTAAAAAAAATAAAATAAAAAAAAGACAGCAATTGGCATGCATACAAAACAGTGCAGAGCAGCTTCCTAGCAGAAGCTTCCAGAGTTAACTAAGAGATTATGCATACATGTGATTGGCTGTCCTTCCTGGTTGCTAAGGAACGCTTTGCACTTTACTATTTAACACTTAACTTGCAGGTTTTGTGTGATATCCTAGCATTGCTGTTTTCCCAACATGATGTTCATATTTGGAGGCAGAAGGTATGTCTTCCTAGTGGTCCTTGATGCTGCTCTTCTACTTTGCAGCCACATAGCATTATATATTCTTCACATGTGCTTACCAGATTCTGTGGTGTTCTGGATGATTCATATAAAAACATGCAAAATACTGTTTTGTGAGTCTGGCTAAAATTTAAATGAAATCATCTTAATTCATGGGAGTGCTTTGTCCCTTAGCTGATTACTTATCTTTCAGCAATGGCACATATATAAAACGATGCCTTGGTGCACGTACCAAGTTTATTTTCAGAGAACCGACCCTAAATTCTGTTGCAAATTTAAGAGAAAGATACTGACAAAAATGCCAAGGTTCTTGAATAAATGCAACAGGCATATATAATATTTTAAGCACTACCAACTGTGTGGTTGGTGTGAACATTCATAAACAAAAAACCTACTCCATTTGAAGTCTATAAGGATAAATCTTCATGTAACTTACTTATTCGTTAGAATTAATGAAATGAATAGTAAGGATGTTGGATAAACAAATCGCCTTACATTGGTTGAAAGCCCTATATTTCATTGTTCAAAATGTAAAATCTGTGTTCCAGTTTTTAATGTGCAAAAGCAAATATGCATTTCCTGAGTGAGAAATAAAAGGGTTTTTATATGCAGCAACAGAACTGTACAGTTACATTTGTTTATTTTCTATTCTCCAATATCCTTTCATCTCATATCTGAGGTTCATGTGAAGTAGCAACATTAGTATAAAACCGAGAAACATAAAGTACTTATTTTTCATGAAATTTACTGAAAGGACAGAGTGAACACATGCAACTTGAAGCTGGGTTGTGGGGTGATAACCAATAGTCTGTCAGTACATGCATCAGTTCCAAAACATTTTGTCAATATGTATTTGGAGCAGTCACTATTATCTAACCACAAACCACAAGTTGAGTTTGTATTTGCTGACTGAGAAAGTCTTCTAGATTGCCCCTCTGCTTCCAGCTGTTGGTGAAACGAAACGAAGTTAGAGAGGCAGAGACATCCTGCTGTTGGGGACCCAAAACAGGAACAAAGTGGGGTTCTTTGCCATACTGTCATGTTCATTGGACCCTGGCTGCTATCAGCTAAAAGTATATATTCCCATAATGCATGAACTGGGAACATGTGTGAATATTTTAGTTAGTGCTTCATGGATATATTGTAGATGCAGTTTTTATTTATGATATAACAATGAAACTCACGTTTGAGTTTTAGGGTGTTGGACTAATTGGGGAACTTGCTTTCTTTTCTTCTTCCAGAATTTACTTGATGCTGTTCTCACCCAGAGGAGGACAGTTTACTGACAACTGCCCATTGAAGATCAGTGCATGCGTTTGTTGAAATTCTAAGATTGCTTTGTACAGTTTATATGCTTTACTGAAGAATCTCATTTTTTTGTTTCTCTATGAATTATCACCCCTGGAACAGTAGGAGGTAAGTTGCTTTCTTCCAGTTATTTCTTTTCTTGCTTTTTCTCCTCTCCACCTCTAAGAATAGATTAATGCTGTAATAGATGGCTCTTGCATGGACTCTGTCCATGTCATTTTGCTTAAAGCAGGAATTCCTCTTCTTTCCCTTAGTTTATTTTCAGAATTGCATTATCCTGAAGTTGTTATTATCAAATTGGTCTTTCCAGGGCATTGCAATAAAGATTCCACTAGATATGGTGGATATAGAAAAAAGGTTTATGTCCTTAGAACCAGGCTTGGGCTTGGAGAAGCAAGCTGAGGTGACTTGCTTGATTATAGCAAATTAGAACTTTTGCTGATTAAACTGGACATGACTGAACAGGAAAAGAAGCTGATGAAATTAAGCTTAAAAACGAGAAGACAACCCCATTTTAATACATAATTTATTCTACTGGACTGATTTTAATGTTATTTAAATTCTGGGATTCACAGCTTCTACAATGCATGTGTAATCTAGGAACAGATTTAGGCAGGTAGTCAAAAATCTGCTTTTGTTCTGGCATCTTTCTCTTGTCCACTCCTGAAACTTGAGCTAGATCTTGTGGTGAGGTGGTGGCACATAACTACCCTTTACTAATTTCAGAAGAGCTAAGCAGAGTGCAAATTAACTGGGAAATTAAAAAAATATTCAAATATTGTAATCAATTAAGACTGATGTGCATGACCTGATTGTCCCAGCATGATTGCAGGCCACTAATATTTATTGAGGTTAGAAATACACTACACAATCCTTTACCAGCCACCAAGAAGGCAAATACTCTGGTCTTTTTCTGTTACGCATCCAAAGTAATGTTTTCCACTTTGTGCCAGCAAAAGCGATACTGTTTGGTTTACCTGCTGTACTGCATTTTATTGCAGGCAGATGCATCAATTCCAGGTCGCTATTGTGTGCTCTGACAGAGATGCCCCCCTTCCCTATGGACATGGGCTGCTTCCCTCCATGTCCATTTTCTTCTTGCCTGCCGAGTTTCTTTCCCCTTCTAAGAGCCTCAGCTGATGAACCTGTTTTTCGTTTGTTTGTTTTGCAAGTTTATCAGTGGAAAGTAAAAAGTTGAACCTTTGTCTTTTCATTTGACCAGTGAAATGATTGACTCTTCCTTTTAACTGGATGAACTTGGTAAGAGTTCTGCTGATTGTTGACCAGAAGAATAGTGAAACTATGATGTTTTGTTTCTTTTTTTTAACCAATCCAATACCAGACAGAGAAATATATCACATACAAGGGGAATAAGTGGAGAGAAACTCATACACAAAGGTTGAAAACCACATGCCCTGAAGGACCCATCCACAGAAAGAAAATAGTTGAAGCTTGCTTTCCCAACATGAATATATAGTGCAAAGATTCAGGGGAATTTACCAGTCAGGGCTAGATGATGATAATGATGATGATGATGATGATGATGATGATAAGAATAAGAATAAGAATAAGAATAAGAATAAGAATAAGAATAAGAATAAGAATAAGAAGAGTAAGATCCATTCAGTTATATCTGATTCTTGGTGATTCAATGGGCCAGGTCTTTCTACATCTTTCTATATCTTACACTACTTCACTACTGACTGATGTTAACTTTGATGGTGTCCAATCACCATGTTTTTTGACAGACTGGTTTCCTTTTACTG
Organism: Masticophis lateralis; assembly: GCA_030761175.1. NCBI lineage: Eukaryota > Metazoa > Chordata > Lepidosauria > Squamata > Colubridae > Masticophis > Masticophis lateralis. Next base: position 28,531,900 of record JAUDYJ010000001.1, read on the forward strand.
CTAAGTCTTCCAAACATAATTGCTTTCTCCAGTGAATTCCCTCACATGACAGGGCCAAAGTAGCTGAGTCCAGGACTATATAATAACCTATATTAGAGATATGGAAATAATAAGTAGGGAAAACATCTGTGAAGATTCTCAGTCAACCAGGTCATAGTTGCAACAACAACAAAAAAATAGTAGTAGGGAGATTGTATTCTTTGGCAGAAATTACCCTTGTAATACATAACGTAATATAATTTTGCCAAAATTTGCTACTAAATTATCATTACGCCCTATTAGCCTTTCATAGAGTGATGAAGACTTAGCTGAGCCAGGCTTTAGCAGGAAGAATTGTTAAGCCCAGATTTGCTTATGCATATATCTATGATTGTGAAAGATTATTTAGGTTTCATATTAGGTTTGGTTTGATTTTGTCTATTTTTGGTTTTTATTTATTTGTGCTGCCTTGAGTAATAAATTGTGAGTTGGGCAGCCTTATGCATTTCTTCAACAAATAAATAAACTGGATAAGAAGGGAGATGCTGTTTTTAAAAATGTGCATGGCATAAATAGAAAAGCCACTCTGAGCCCCAAAGAGACTGAAAACTTACGTGTTTGGTTTTGGAAAAAAATGGTTGTAGAAACTTTAATTCTGTTTTTTGTTTTAGTTGAACTCCAAAAACAATTTTTTTCTAATTTATATTTAGTTCAGACAAGCTAAGTTCAAAGTATGGTTTATTAATTAGCTATAGGTATACTTCATACCAATCTTAGAATTTGCATATGACGGGAAGTTGACATTTTCAGTTTTTCCCCCTCATGTACATAATGACTTGTTTTCTTACTGCTGAAGAACGTACTGCTATAGTATGCAGATATGAGCGAGTAAAATTCTTTGTTTCTTAAGATCAATTGTTATCAGTTATCTCTCATCAAGATATAAAATGCGTCAAAAGTAGCAGTGCCATTGTGTGTTGCCATCAGCAGTCCTGGGTTACACAGTCATCTGAGGTGGCGAAAAGTGATGACATCTCATCCTTTCTTGGTAATCTCAATCTCTCCCCCACCTCTCTTTATTTTTATTTATTTTTTATTGTTTTCCAGTATTTAATTTTTTGCTTACCCTAATGGTCTCCTGGATGTTTCCTTTCCCTTTCCTTTTCTCTTTTCCTTTTCTCTTTTCCTTTTCTCCTTCCCTTCCCTTCCCTTCCCTTCCCTTCCCTTCCCTTCCCTTCCCTTCCCTTCCCTTCCCTTCCCCTTTCCCTTTCCCTTTCCCTTTCCTTGCATTTTGGTTTTATTTGAACAGATATTTAAACATCTCACCACAAAAAAGTAGGGACAAACATGAATTAAAAAGAAGTTTTTAGCTCAGTAAAATAGGACATGGTAGTCTTAGACCAGTACTGCATAGAAATGTTATCTTATATCAATTTAACTATTATAAACAAATTAATAATCATAACAAAGGCAACCAATATCATAATCAGTGTAAAAAAAAAGGATTGCCATCCAGAAATTATACAACTAAATGATAAGCTAAAGGATACATTTTCTCTTTGAAGAAGAGTAACATAAATAGACAAGTCTTGGTGACCAAACATTCCTGCTTTCTACTGATGTCTCTGCAAAACATTAGGAACAGATACAACAAAATTGAAGCTTAACCACTTCATATTTGAGTAGAAGATAAAAAGTTTAACATGGTTTTCAAATATTTTGGTCTCATTTTAAAATATTATTGAAGACCCCAAAAAGCTTTGGTTTATGTGGGCTATGTCTACAATGTTTATTGTGTTAGAAATTAAATCTGAGATTTTTAAAGATATGTATTTATTTGACTTTGTAGACTTCCTGAAAAGGTATTGGGGATCTCCAGACCACACATTGAGAAATAGTGGTATAGATAACTGTAATCAAAGTAGTATTCATGACAGATTTATAATGAAAAGTATATGAGCACAGTACAGGAAATTGTGGTAACTTGCGGCACAATGTATTCTTCTTTTATTTATCCTCAGAGCTTCCTATGTCCAAAACACAATATTTTCAGATTTTCTAGAAGACCACAATGGTTGGTCAAAAAGTTGTGTGAATAAATTACATGTTTAAAACTTTATTCTGAAGCAGAAATATTTTTGACTTGAAATATTCTGATGCTGAGATCCAGAAGAGTACATGTATCTCATATAGCCATGAGACAGCAATACTGCACTGTGTCTGTAATAGCCACTAGCAAAGATGCAAATTTTCTGATCGAAGAGAAAAAGGTCAAACTGGGAAAAGTGAGCTAATACAAGTAGTCCTTGACTTACAACAGTTCATTTAGTGACCGTTTGAATTAACAACGGCACTGAAAAAAGTGATTTAGGACCATTTTTCACACTTACGATCATTGCAGTATCCCTATAGTCATCTGATCAAAATTCAGATGCTTGGCAACTGACTCATATTTATGACGGTCACAATGTCCCAGGGTCATGTGATCCCCTTTTATGACCTTCTGACAAGCAAAGTTGATCGGGAAGTCAGATTCACTTAATTGTGTTACTGATTTAGCAACTCCAGTGATTCACTTAACAATAGTGGCAAGAAAAGTTGTAAAATGAGGCAAAACTCACTTAACAAATGTCTCGCATAACAACAGAAATGTTGGTTTCAATGTGGTCGTAAGTTGAGGACTACTGTACCTGTACTGACCATACTATAATGGGATTCAGGGAGAGTCTCAGGAGGCCATGCCTATGCCTGGTTAACCAGGGGGTGGGGGAAGTCATGCCCCGCCTATACCTGGTTAGCGAACAGGCAAAAAAGATGATACATCACGTGACGACGTCATGACGATGCAAGTTTGACACCCCTGGGTTAAAGGGTTTATATAATTATGCTATTGACATAATTGGGAAGCAGTACTTGAAAAAAAGAGTTCTAAAGAAGATTGTCCTTTTGTTATGTTTTGCAAGCCAGAGATTGTGTTGATGTAGTTGATTCTTTGGGTTATGTTTTCTCACAGATATTTTTACTCTTTAATCTATTTGTGCTTAATATCATTGCTATGTTTTTAAGTTGTTTTGTCTTGAGAGGCCTCTCCTTAGGCAAATGCCAGTTTGTGTGACAGACCAGTCCTATAACATAATGGTCATGCAATCTACAGTGCTCCCTCCAGCATTTTGTTTCATTTTTATTGTTTTACAGTATATTCATTTTGTTTTGTTAAATATTTTAACAGATGTTTGAAAGCATAACCAAGAAAAGAGAGAAAGAAAATAGAGAGAAAATGAGAAACAAGGGAATGAAAAAGAAATAGAAAAAATATTTATCACTTGTATAAAACTAAATGAGGATTTTCAAAGTAATAGCGGATTAGACTGAATATAAAAATGAATTTATATCAATTTAGCACTTTAAAGTTATTATTGAAATCAAACTAGTATTCAGTCATTAACACTAGCAGCCAGTATGATAGGAGCAATAAATTAGAGTTTCAGTTATTCTGGAAAACTTTAACCTTATTCTAAATCAGACAAGAAGTAAAATTATAAATCCATATGTTAAGAGAAAAAGGCCAAATTTAAATATGATGCAAGGCCTTGCCCGGAGTTACACTCTATAAATGGTCTCCAAGTTAAATTATATTTAAGTTTAAATTATATTCATTGTGTTGGGTTGTTTTATATACATACCGTGTACTGCCCTGTAATAATACATGTTATGAAAAGCAGACTGAAAATCTAAACAGTGATTTGAAATGCCAAGTAAAATTGAAAGCAAATCTGACTTCAAGTGGTACTGTGAGGATTTTCCCACTTGTTTCACAGAACAACAGATGCAGTACATTTTAAATTAGAATGTCTAAAAAGCACTCAAATGTTGTCCATGATCTGACCAAACACAATATTCAGAAATGTAAGTGCATAGGGACAGAATATATAGGGGGAACCAATGAAATTCTCTCAGATGCACTTTGATCTGTCTGGATGTGTACAGTATTTCTAAATCAGGGGTGAAGAAATATGGCCCCTTTAATGAGCTGTGGACTTCAATTCCCAGAATTCCTGAGCCAGCTGGATCCCCATCCCTATTCTAAAGGAAGGATTCCCTTCAGTCATAACTTGGCTGCTTAAATTTATAGAAATGTTGTAGGTAAAAGGCATGTTATAATATATATAATATTGTTTAAAAACATTAGGAGGTGTTGTAATTAAAAATATACAGATAGTCCTTGACTTACAACAGTTCATTTAGTGACTATTCAAAGTTACAGCAGCACTGAAAAAAGTGGTTTATGACCATTTTTCACATAACTGTGAAAGCATCCCAACAGTCATGTGATCAAAATTCAGATGCTTGGCAACTGAGTCATATTTATGACAGTTACAATGTCCCAGTGTCATGTGACCACCTTATGCAACCTTCTGACAAGCAAAGACAATGGGGAAGCCAGATTCACTTAACTGGGTTACTAATTTAACAACTGCAGCAATTCACTTAACAAATGTGGCAAGAAAGGTCATAAAATGGGGCAAAACTCATTTAACAAATGTTTCATTTAGCAACAGAAATTTTGGGCTCAATTGTGGTTGTAAATTGAGGATTTCCTATACATTGTTTTTGAAACATCTGGAGCTTACATTCATATTAGATTTCCCATCCTTTGTGTGTTTATGATACAGTAATAAGGATGGAGGTGATTGCTTGGCTTAGATCATGGTATATACGGAAAGATCTTCAAAATCAGGTGGAAAGATAATAGATTTAGGTTATCTGATATAGTGACCTAGTATGTTACCAGGATCATAACTCAACAAAAGAGTGTGCTTATAAACCTGTGAATTATGTTCTTAGATTGATAAATTATATAGATTTTTGTTGAGAGCCTTTGCCTTTTAACATTTGGAAGAATTATAATGACCCTACGGTGAATTTCTTCTAGATGCAAAACTCAATTCTAATTATCCTAATATTGAGAAATAGGATTTTGTTTTGCAATGTCATCTATGTGAGAATGTAAAGAAAAATACTTAATGGTAACGCTTGCTTTAAAATATTTAGCTGCAGATATTTTTTCTGTGTTCCAGAAGCATTGGACGAAAAATTGAAAAGCACCCAATAATATTTTATCTAGCAATTTCTTTAACTGAGTAATTTATCTTAAATGTTCTAGACGTACATCCAAGTTTTTGGCACAGATCTTGTTTACCAAGATTATTGGTAAACAATAATCCATTTCATCATAAAATTATGGGGTATTCAGTGAATCTAGTGTTTTCTATCTTAGAGTCATAAATTAATCTTACAAGAGAAACAAAAAAAAGCTTTGTGTATTTATGTTAAATGAAAGGATAGTTCAGTCTATGGTTTTAAGTATATGAATTTTAGAAAGGACAATGATTCTTAAGTTGTTGATCTGAACTTGCTATGCATGAATTATGAGAATGTTTAAAGGAACCAGGTATAGAAGACATTTGTATCACAACTGAACTTTTTTCAAAGTCCAGTCTAAGGGTATTTTTTGTCGTTGGGAAATTGTCAAAATTACATCAAAGTTTGTACAGAATCCATGGGTTATGATTTGTCCAGCAGTCACACAAGCAATAAGATTGGACCCATTTTTACATGAAAGATAGCTTTGTCTAATGGTTGAAAGGGATTTCAAAATATTATGATTTCTCAGCAGTTAGTCAGGACTATTTATATGTGTCATCCTAGTTAGACAGCTCAGGACAAGTAACCACATGTTTTCAAAAATACACAGCTGGATCTTAGTCTTTTGGGGGCTAAGCCATTTCAAATTTTACTATTCAAATTTGAACCAGGAGCAGTGTTCGGAACAATATGGAAGTATATTCAAAATCCATGAGCAAATGTCATAATTTATATTCTAATCATCTTGCACCATGTTTGAAAACTGGTTTAGCTTGTTAGTCTTCTCTTTTTAAAAAAAGGATATGACAAATGAGTGCCATCGGTTTGCATTCCCTCACCCATAAAAATGTTTAATGATTTGTTTCCCTTCCCCTGAAACCTAGGAAAGTTTGATTGCCACCAGATTGTTTATAGCACACAGCTTAGAGAAGTTCTTGTCCAGCTGTTTCTCAGTAGCCTTAATGTTTAGGACATGGTTTTAATTCACTGAATGGTTTGTGGGACTTTTACACAGATTTCCCCAAGGGTTGCTTCCTCTGGATAAGGAGCAAAGTATGGGGAACTGAATAAGAGAATAATGGGTTTTTTTTCAATTTTTTTAAAAGGAGAGGAATGTATGTTGAGATACAAGTCTCTCGTTCTAAAACTGTGATATTTTAACATTTTGAAACAACACTTCTACAGGAGAATCCTTCACCAGTTTGAAAGCAGCTCCAGATGTCTCCAGACATTGTTTGTAATAGGCAGATGATCAGAAATCTGGCTTAGTTGTGCTACAAGAGCTGCTAGGAAATACTATAATTTGCTGGAGGAGGGAACAATCTGTTTTCCCATTTCTGGGTCTGCTTAAATTTGGAGCTGATTGATATCAGGACAACCTTATTAACAATGTTGAGTTAGTTTTCAGTCGGTTTCACAATCCTGGTAAAAGCCCCATTTATTTTCCCCCAATGATAAAAGAACACTTCATTAACACACATGATATTAAAACACTACCCAGTATAACATATACTATACCTCCCCCTCCCACTTCTTGACTTTCCCTGCTTTAACAAGCATCGTGCACTGAACTTTTGCTTGACTGCAGCTGGCTGCTAAGTTTTTCTTCATGCCACCATTATTTCTTTCAGTGAGAATTTAAATGCAGGAGGAATGACATCTCCATAGCCAGGCAGTTTTCCACTCATTCCAATAATTTAGCTTTTTTTTTTTTTAAAGCCAAACATATTCAGCATCTGTTGAAAACATGGGGAAGAGGAATGAAAGCATTCCCACCCACTCCATCTTTCTGTTTGGAGCAGATGAGTGTTTGTGTGTGTGTGTTTGTGTGTGTTTTAAAAAAACCATGAACTAGCTTGGCTCAGTTAGACAGGGCACCAACTGAATGACAATTTCTGCTTTTTGTGCTGGTTGACTGGGGGAATCTCTGATTGGCTCATGACATTGTGTGCTCTCAGCTTTCAACATTGGCACGATGGAAGACAATTTGCAAAGCTAAATTCAAATCATTCTGGAGCCACTGGAAAGTGGAAGTTGTCGAAATAAAAGCACTGTTAGTTGTATTGAAAAGAATACTATCGGTATTTTGTTTTGATCACAGAGACATACAGTTGAAATGGCTAATTTGTGACATATGCAAGACTCCACATTAAAATATATATTTTTAATTGGTTCCCCAACCTTGCTTAAACATATTCCATAAAAAGGAGATACTATCTCTCTGGGTAATTGGTTCCAACTGCTGAATTGCTCTGTTAAAACACTTTATTTTATATGCAGCCAAAATGCCTTCCTATAAATTAAAACTGTATCTTTCATCTTGTCCTTTGGAATGATAAAAACAGGTCTTGAGCATTGTTGCTGCATACATAAACAGCAGGTGGAGTTTCAATCTACCCATTGCAGCTGCCATCTTGATTTCCTTTGCCCCACTCCTGGTCCATGTGTATTGGGAATCTACGCAGTTACTGAAGCAGCAAGATTGTTGGCGCTGTGGAAAAATATTCTTAGCAACCCACTTGAAATAGATGCGTTCATAGTCTTGTCTGCCAAAATTTTGTGGAATTAATGAAAGCTGATACCTTTGACTGGAGTGCAGGAATTTGAGTTGTGAGCTACTTTTCATGAATGGGTGAATAAAGTGTTTTTCCTTTCAGACTGAGATTCAGCCAGTCTGAATTGAGTAAGGTTGCCACAAAATATTACACAAATAATGTATCCTTTCACCTGCAATTCCTTCCTCCCAGTATTTCTGATTTGTGGTTCAAGCTCATGGGATTTCCTTCACAAATACAGTGGGGCAAAAAAGTATTTAGTCAGCCACCAATTGTGCAAATTCTCCCACTTAAAAAGATGAGAGAGAGAGAGTAATTGTCATCATAGCTAGACCTCAACTATGAGACAAAATGAGAAAAAAAAATCCAGACAATCACATTGTCTGATTTGGAAAGAATTTATTTGCAAATTATGGTGGAAAATAAGTATTTGGTCAATATCAAAAGTTCATCTCAATACTTTGTTATATATCTTTTGTTGGCAATGACAGAGGTCAAATGTTTTCTGTGATTCTTCACAAGGTTGGCACACACTGTTGCTGGTATGTTGGCCCATCCTCCATGCAGATCTCTAGAGCAGTGATGTTTTGGGGCTCTCGCTGGGCAACACGGACTTTCAACTCCCTCCAAAGGTTTTCTATGGGGTTGAGATCTGGAGACTGGCTAGGCCACTCCAGGACCTTGAAATGCTTCTTACGAAGCCACTCCTTCGTTGCCCGGGCAGTGTGTTTGGGATCATTGTCATGCTGAAAGACCCAGCCATGTTTCATCTTCAATGCCCTTGCTGATGGAAGGAGGTTTGCAGTCAAAATCTCACGATATATGGCCCCATTCATTCTTTCCTGTACACGGATCAGTCGTCCTTGTCCCTTTGCAGAGAAACAGCCCCAAAGCATGATGTTGCCACTCCCATGCTTCACAGTAGATATGGTGTTCTTTGGATGCAACTCAGCATTCTCTCCTCCAAACACGACGAGTTGTGTTTCTACCAAACAGTTCTACTTTGGTTTCATCTGACCATATGACATTCTTTCCAATCCTCTTCTTGATCATCCAAATGCTTTCTAGCAAACTTCAGACGGTCCCGGACATGTACTGGCTTAAGCAGGGGGACACGTCTGGCACTGTAGGATCTGAGTCCCTGGCGGCCTAGTGTATTACTTATGGTAGCTAACCTTTGTTACGTTGGTCCCAGCTCTCTGCAGGTCATTCACTAGGTCCCCCCGTATGGTTCTTGGATTTTTGCTCACCATTCTTGTGATCATTTTGACCCCACGGAGTGAGATCTTGCATGGAGCCCCAGATCGAGGGTGATTATCAGTGGTCTTGTATGTCTTCCATTTTCTAATTATTGCTCCCACAATTGATTTCTTCACACCAAGCTGCTTGCCAATTGCAGATTCAGTCTTCCCAGCCTGGTGCAGTTCTACAATTTTGTTTCTGGTGTCCTTCGACAGCTCTTTGGTCTTCACCATAGTGGAATTTGGAGTGTGACTGTTTGAGGTTGTGGACAGGTGTCTTTTATACTGATAATAAGTTCAAACAAGTGTCATTAATACAGGTAATGAGTGGAGGACAGAGGAGCCTCTTAAAGAAGAAGTTACAAGTCTGTGAGAGCCAGAAATCTTGCTTGTTTGTAGGTGACCAACTACTTATTTTCCACCATAATTTGCAAATAAATTCTTTCCAATCAGACAATGTGATTGTCTGGATTTGTTTTCTCATTTTGTCTCTCATAGTTGAGGTCTACCTATGATGACAATTACAGGCCTCTCTTATCTTTTTAAGTGGGAGAACTTGCACAACTGGTGGCTGACTAAATACTTTTTTGCCCCACTGTACTTAGCTTTTGCAGAAATGAAACTGACATAATAACAGAAAAATGGGGAAGACATTTTTAAATTGACTGTTTCACAATTTGAAATATTTGGCAATAATGTGAATTAAAAATGTAATAACAGTAGGTCATAATCTTAGAATCTCTTTGCAATAAGAAAAAAAAATCTTGAATTGATGTTTTTTCTTTTCTTTTTGTTTTGTCATCGTATGTTAAAGAAATGCTTTACAGCATTAAAAGAGAATATAAGTTGGTATCATGGTATTAGTTTTACCACATGCTTGTGTTAATGTATTTTTTTAGAAGTTATAAATACATTTTAATATCAAAGGAACTATTCCTTCAAAGGGAATTGTTGCCTTTTATAATTCACATCAAAACCTCAACAAGGGGTGGAAACATTCTTGTTCAAAAAATGGCTTGCTCAGAGCAATTTGGCTTACTTTTGAGGAAACTGAGAGGGTTTTGAGGCTGAGTAAGCAAATAATGAAATATATGAACATGCCACTAGCTAATTAGTGATTTTTAATAGATTAATATCATGCAGATATTTCACTGGCATGTACAGCTATTAATGAATTCCAAAGACAATGCCACGTATCTGCAAACCTTAAAATAATATTATGCCTTTACTTTCTTTGAATATGGCAGGAATATATTTAGAAGGGTTTTCTTTTTTATATAAAAAAGGAAAGGTTTTTTCACATAAATATGCCATGTGACACTCCCCCCGCCCAATTGTTTCATAGTTGCATGGAACAACAAAATAAAATGTACAGAGCAAATACTGCCTTTTCTGCCAGAAGCAATGTCTAAGGAATATGTCAGGGTCTCAATATTACCTAAAAATTGAGAAACAACCTGAGGATCAGTGTCTTTTGCCCCTAGGTTTATATGTTGAGAAAGATCTCTTCCCTGTTTCTACAGTGTTGTTTTATCAGGCTGGTAGCCAGGAAGAAACCTGGTAGTGTTTCTGTTCATTTGCATGCAGACTCATAAAGTCATTAATCATTAGCACCTTTGTATGTCCGAGTCCTTTTGCAGCAAGGTAAAATAATATAAAAAGGGAGTGGAAGGTCCTCAACAACAGTTCATTTATTGATGGTTCAACGTTATAGCGGCACTAAAAAAAGTGATATGACTTTTTCACACGTACAACTGTTGCAGCATCTCCATGGTCATGTGATCAAAATTGGCAACTTGTCTCATATTGTAGTGTCTTGGGGTCATGCGATCACATTTTGTGACCTTCTGACAAGCAAAGTCAATGGGGAAGCCAGATTCACTGTACAACCATGTTACTGAGTTTACAACAGAAATGATTCACTTAAGAGCTGGGGCAAGAAAGATCATTAAACGTTTAACAACTGTCTCGCTTAGCAACAGAAATTTTGGGCTCAGGTTTCATAAATCACAGACTACTTGTAGTTTTAATTAAATTAATTCTTTCCAGGAAGAGATGCCGTTACCTTGAAAATAAGCCCTATCCTGAAAATAAGCTCTAGTATTTTTACACATGCACCTAATATAAGGCCTACCACCAAAACAAGTCCTACTTAAGTGCCTGTGCAGCTGGCTGGCCGCCCATTCCGTCTGGTTGCTCACAATGCTGACAAGAGGTGAGGCAGGAGTGGAGCTGTTCCTCTTGCCCCGCACTGGCTTACCTCAGGGTCTCCTCAGCCAGGCTATCCATGTCCCAAAAACTGCCTTGTGACCGCAGCACTGGCCCCTCACTTAACCTCCTCTGTTGTGGCTGTGAGCAAGCAGAAGTGGGCCGGCAGCCATGTGGGGTTCTGCTGGACAGGTGAAGCAGATGCCAGAGCATGGGTGGCCTGGCTGAGGGGCCCTGAGGTAAGCCTATGTGGAGGCACATGAGGAAGATCCACCCCTCTGCCTCGCAGCAGTAGCACTTCCACACCACACGGCCTCCTACCCTGTTGCGATCAAGCAGAAGAAGTGGTCTTCCCATACATGGAAATAAAAAAGATCCCCCAAAATAAGCCCTAGTGCTTATTTCAGAGCCCCCCCCCCCAAAAAAAGTAAGGCTGGTTTTATTTTTGGGGAAATATAGGTATCTACTTTATAATAATGTTAGGATGTTATAGAAAGCATTTTTTTCTGATCAGGTATGAAGTATAGAAGCTTTATTGAAGTAACCAGAACATAATCCTGTTTGAAAATGTTTTCTAAAGTATTGTCTATCAAATGTTTCTCTGTTAGTTCAGATAGATGAAAAATTTTGTTGTGATCTCGCCTTGGATGTATATTTTTCTGTTTCCTGGCATGCTCTGTGGTAAAATCTGTGAGTTGTTATTATTTTGGTGTTCTGTGTATAATATATGCATTGAAATTATAATGGATGAATTGCAAGATGTATGATTAGGATAAGGTGTTGGTACCACAGGCCATTTATAAAAGGGGCCCACTTGACCTGCTTTCTTCCTAATGTGCTTGTTCAAGTGGATATACACAGCTGTAGATTAGAGATTAAATTGCACCTGGGCCATAATAGAATCCAGTTCCTTTTTATCAGGTTACTTCAGAGGCAGAATGATGATGATATGATTTCTTGCAAGAAACTGGAGCATATTATAAGTGAAAAACTTTTACAGAACCAAGATAAACACTTCTGTAAATGTGACTACTTCTCCAAAGGAAATATAGAGCTAAATTAATGGAATAGAGTATTAATTACTTTACTAAGTGGTTCACTGGACAAATACTTCCAATCTGAATTCAGATAGGCTGGATTTTGGAAAACAATTTAGCATTGGATTGCCCACTTGGGGACTTAATTAAATATTAGTTTTACCTGGTGTAAGGCAGTTTGATCTTTTCACACAGACAATCGTGAGTGCAGAGTATCACATTTTCTGTTATTTACAAATATAATATTTAGTAACTGTTGGTTCATTTGAATAACATTCATGATAATAACTGAACATTTTAAAAATAAATATAGTTCATCCTATATAAGAACTCAAGGTATATACCAGTGACATTCTGCTATGCTAATATATTGTGTGACCTAAAAACGTTATATATGAGGTCATTTTAGATGCTATTTGAGATAATTTTGGAGCCAATATAGATTTATTATACTTAGGTTAATTTCTGTTGGTATCATCATACCAATCATTGCTAGCAATTATCTTGTTACCATGTTTTCCTGAAAATAAAACCCTGTCTTATATTTTTTTGAACTCTGAAATAAGTGCTTGGCCTTATTTTTGGGGAAGTCTTATTATTTTGGGGCACGTGGAGCAAGATGAGGCTTCTCTTCCCGTCTCGCCTGATTTCCAGCTCTGCGTTTAAATATTTTTGGGGAGGGCTTATTTTAGCGCATGCACTCAAAAGCCTGATTGGGCTTATTATCAGGGGATGTCTTATTTTCAGGGAAAACAGGGTATATTAGCATACATATTTATCCCATATCTAATTTATAATAGCTGGAGATTGTATGAAAACATTTGAAATGACTTTTATCATTCTTATAAAATTATGTATTTAAGCTTGGTCTTTATTTTGCTTCAATCCAAATTATTTTGTATTTTAGCATTCATCTTGCTTTGCTAAATCCTTTAATCACATTATGCTTAAGAAAGCAGAAGTAGAGATCCTGGTGGAATTCTACCTAGATTAATGTGTGTAAAGATTGTGTCTGCTAAATGCTTGACAATATCTGGCTGCTATTCAGGGATATGTTCTAGAATGAAAACAATCCTAAATTGAGATTGAGATTCAGATAAAAAAATAGGAATTAAAGACAATGAATAATAATAAAAACAAGCATTTTGGATCATTCACATAATCTCTGGATAAATCTGATAAAAAGAAGTATGCATGGAAACAGAATATATTATTTAGCATCCAGATCTGTATTTTCTTTGGAACTCTAGAAGTTTTCTTTTTTCCTCTGTTTGTTTATTTAATTAAAGGGTGGGAAACTGCATGAGGTAATTGCTGGGTCTAACGTTACTTGAGAATTTGAGAACCTTGTCTAATTTTGCATGTTGTATGCTCCATGTATTGGCACATTCTTGCTGTATTTAATCCTCTGAACTATTTTAATGTTTTGTTTCTGCCAGTTCTTTCTCCTCCCCTCTTTTATTTACCTTTTTAAAAGCAACCGTGACATAATTTTTAATTTTAAATATGTGTGCATATCAAGTGCTTGCTATATGGATTTCTGTTTTGCTGTTAATTAACTTACATAAAATGGCTCTGTGATAGTCACATCTTTGCACAAATCTTAAGAGCATTGGTTTTTAGCTGAAGTTAGAACATCCAGGTGGGATGTTCCTAGTCTAAGACTAGTGGCAGTAGCATGTTAGAGAATTTTTTAATCCTCTTAATAGTGTTAATTCCCCTTAAAGTCATTTGCCACTAGGTTGTGATAATGAATTCTATAGCTCAGTTTCATATCATGTAGAACATATTTTCATTGTCTTACTTAAATATCTTAATATTCAAATGCACTGGAAGACTTTCTGGTTCTAATGTTCTAAAAGGGAGATCTTCTTCTCCATGTCTCCCTTGACAGTACCATGTAAAACTCTTTTCCGAACCCTTTGCAGATACAGTGGCCAACATTGTGTATTCCAAATGTACACAGAAATGAAATGTTTAAGGTATTCAGTTGGGTCGAGACCAGTGGTGGGATTCTACCGGTTCTCCCTAGTTCGGGCGAACCAGTAGCAGTGGCGGCAGGAGGTTCCGCTCACCCATCTGGACATCATCACGGACGCTTTGTGCATGCACAGAGCTGGCGCGTGTGCTCCCATTAGCGAACTGGTAGTGAAGGTAAGTGAATACCACTAGTGGTCCAGACCCAAGTTCAGGTCCACACTCCGATTTGATTGCTCACTGAATAGCTTTACTTACTAGTCATTAAACCCAGTCTATCTCACAAAGCTGTTGTGAGTTAATATGTGAGGAACCATCAATGTATAGTGCTTTGAGTTCCAAAGTTCTAACAAAAATGGCAGTCTTTTCCTATGATTCTCAACATGGGATTTACCATTTTCACAGCAGCCATAAGCTGATTTTTCATTGAGCTGTTTATCATAACTTCAAAATTCCTTTCCCATCAGCTCCCTTATCATGAGTCCTTATCATGGGATACGATTTTGTTGCATAGTAGATCTCCTCTTGCAAATGAGGGTTAAAAATAGGTCTTGATTTTAAAATCTTAAGGCCATTTTAAAATAGCTGTAAGACCAGAATTTTGTATTGATCTTTGGGGACATTATGCACCAGGTCCCAAGGTTCATCTCATGGAAATCAAACTCTTATTTTTTAAAAATTCTCTGAATCAATAAAGACTTGTTGTTAATTATATTTCTGCATTTATTTTTTCTGAAATTTGTTTTGTCCCTGATTGCCTTGCAAATATGATTAGTGGTATTATTATATATATTTTCAAACTGGAAGAAAATTTCCAAAGTCAAATAATTTAAATTATCATATTCTATTGGTGATTTGTATTTTACTATTGATGTTTTAGATTTATATTTTGAAATCTTGTAAGTGGATTTGATTGGTAATGAACAGGAGTGAAAGAAGTTAAAGAGGAATGAAAAATACAAGATAAAATAAAATATAGCTAATGCAGTGTTAAGATTTGTAACTGCTCTGCTTAACTATGTTGTATGAATACAACCACTATTTAGGTAGTGGGGCAGAATTATTTATTTGTTTAGCAGCACAAATTTATCATCCATTTCCATTATAGAAAATTTTCTGGAGAGGAGGAAAGCAAGCAAGGGAGTTTTGTTTTACCCCATCTGATAGATTCTTCCAGCTTGCCTAAAATGGCTTTTTAATCCAGAACTCTGGTTCATCTAGAATGTTTCTATGAATGTATTCTTACATGTTGTTGCAGGTTCCACTGAAGCTCTTACTAATTTTAAACACTGTACAGTATTATCTGCCTTCTTCTCTAAATTTATTATGCACTACATCTCATAACATCGAGGTCTTAGGCTACATATCTCTAAATAAAAACATTTTACGTGATAGCATGTAATCTTGTTAAGATAAAATTGCAGAATTTGTTTTATTCTGGTGTCCCCTTTGGCACAGTAGAATGTAATCCAGAGGGTTCCCCCCCCCTCCACTTGATTGGACCAAAAAAAAGCAGCCACAGCTTACATTTGAAAGATTGGAGCAATTAAGGGCTCTGAAATCAATTAGCCAGTTGGAATGGTCTAAATGTTGTTAAGCTTAGGGAAACTGGAAACAGACTAAGAATTCGTTTACATCTCAAGTTCATAGATCAGTAAATCTGAGGATGCTCTAGGGACCAGACCATAATGAAAGCTGCAGTAATTTGGGGTTCAAGATGGACTCCTTGTGCTATGTATTTTGTTTTATTTCTCTGTTAGATTTAAATAACCAAGAGCTTAATGGTGCTGTACCTCTGGATCCACTTGGTTGAATTATTTGGTTCTGTATAACATGTTACTTTTTGGGCTTTTCTGTCATTATTGCTATTGGAGAAAGGGGCTGGGAAAGAGAAGACATAACAAAGCAGTGTTATCTCTCCTCACCACTTAAATCATGTCAGTCATTTCTATTCTTTTGTCTAGGTCTAGGACATTCTTCAATTACTAGCATAAAAAAACAGCACCGTTACTGTTCCAGAGCCTTATTTCAAAATTCAGGTTATAGCTCCGGAAAGCCTTTGTGGTGCAATTCAAAGAGCTAACTTGCAGAAAAATGTAGGTAGCTCCTTTATCTAATAGCAAAAGACATAAATTTGTTACTGAACAGAGGAATGCGAACTCCTCTCAGGATTCTGCAGGGACTGCCTGCTTAACAAATATGGTGCCAATTTATCTTTCCCTATTTATTTTCATTAAGAAACAGAATAAAGTGTTCTCTTATTTAGAGGTAACGTACTATTAAGGCCCAGCTGTAAGAATTGGACTGAATGGCAGAGAATCATGCTATGAGATATTGATAATGTTTTGTTTCCATAGTTATTAGCATTATCTACTTAATGTAGTTATTTAGTTAAGAACCTGCAACTTTGCTTTTAGTTGTTGGAGTAGAGATTCAAAAGTGTCCCTGGCAGGTAATAGGGATGAAGAAATGGTAATTTCTGTCAGATTTTTTCCCAGTCTGAAATCTTTTCTGTTCTGCTTTTTCACTTATTTGCATTTTAAAAAATGGGTGGATTTCCCGTAACATGCATTTTCTCCTAATATAATGCATTTTATGTATGCTTTTCAATTTTGGCATTTTTGTTGCATACTTTTCACATTTGTGTATACATCTAATGGTTGGCAAACTGCCTCATAACATTTGGTGAATTGTGAATACTGAAGAATAGCTCCATATTTTTTTGGAAGTTGATTTAATAAGATTAGATATTTGTGATACCTTGTCTACTAAATAACTGTGTCTACCATTCCTGATCATTCCTGTACTTAAGGCAAGGATCTCATTTTTAGTAGTGCTTTCAAATCGGGATCAGAAACTTAATTTTTCACTGATACTATATTAGTGCTACCCTGTTAGTTGTCTTGTCCCCAAGTATTAGTACAGTATTGTTCTGCTCAGGTGCATCAAGCATCATAGGAAGTTTGATGAATGATCTCTGTTAGGTTAGGTTGAGCAGGCAGTGGGAAAGGAAGACATGGATTGGATATCTTTTAAGTTATGAAGTTTCAAAGATTAAGTATTATTTTCGTCCTGTTCTGTGAATTTACCAATTTAATTCCTGACTATGGAAAATTTTGTCCTTGTTCAGAGAATCAAAAGAGAATAGGTGGATAAAGATATGGGTTGGGCCCATATGCATCTTGACTCTTAACTAAAGACATTGGATGTGAATACATACATAGCAGTTTTGGATTTTGATATATTACTTTGACTGGCTTGACCCTGGTTAGAGCTGGCAGCACATATGGTACACAGATCATAAATCTTCAGGTTTGGAATTCTTTGAAACTAAACCTGTAAGATGATGAAAAACCTATTTGCCTTACCACATTAGTAAATGTTTTTCATGTTCTTATGAACTCTCATGTTCTTATATAAGCCAGTTGTGAGCATTGAACCTCTTACTTCAAGTTGAATGCTTCAACCTGTGTGATTTCTCTTGCAATACAGTGTTAGCCCTCAGTGCACTTCCTTTGTGGTTGTCTATTTAAATCTCACTTATTTTTTTGTAACTTGATATAATGTATCTATGAATTAAATTTTTTTTTAAAAAAAAAGAATAGTACTGGGTTTGAATGGGTGGGTGGAGAAAAAATAGTTGCAGTGGTCTTACATTGTGTTTTGGAATAGAATTCATCTACATCATAACATTGAGCCCTATTGTATTTGGATAGACTATTCAGGTCATTTATTGAATGTTTAAATAGACTGGAAGTCAGAAATTTGGACGATGAGATGGATTGTATCCTCCGTCTTTTGTTTGGTTACTATCATACGTTAGATCAATGAATTGTGAGCTAATTATGCTTGAGTTGCTTCCACATTATTGCTGCAATATTTTCAAACCTTTTTAAACAGTTCACTGCTTAGGGGAATCCTAAGGCAAAGGACCATTCCAATTGGGGAGGTCTTATGGCTAAGACACTGAGCTTGTTGATCGGAAGGTCGGCAGTTCAGCAGTTCAAATCCTTAGTGCTGCGTAACAGGGTGAGCTCTTGTTACTTGTCCCAGCTTCCAACCTAGCAGTTCAAAAGCATGTAAAAAATGCAAGTAGAAAAATAGGGACCACCTTTGGTGGGAAGGTAACAGTGTTCTGTGCGCCTCTGGTGTTGAGTCATGCCAGCCACATGACCACAGAGAGTGCTTTGGACAGCGTGGTTCTTCGGCTTTGAAACAGAGATGAGCACCCCTAGGGTTGGGAACGACTAGCACATATATGTGTGAGGGAAACCTTTACCTTTACCTTTAAATTTCCAGCATTTCTGTTGCTTACATGGTTATGACTTCATCCAGCTGTACATGCTGGCTTTTTCCTACATTCCTTCCACAAATAGCTAGTTTTAAGTTTATTTCATGAATCAGATTTCTTCTTCAACAAGTTAAGATGACAAACAACCTAAAAAACTTACAGTTTTTTTTTCTTTAAGTCAGCAGGAATTGTGCTTTTGTGTTTGGATGAATCTAAAACCTAATATAATCTAAAGTTTGTTGGTTATCTGAAAGAACACAATAGTTAAGCAATTTCCTTGCTGCTTACATCTCATGATTATAAACGTTCTGTAGGAGAGACAATCTGGGTGTTTCTCTTCTTGTAAACATCATAATAATAGTAGTATAAAGTCTGCTTCATACAGATAACAGATAGATAAAAATGTAGATAAGATGTAGATACATACCTACATTTGTTTTCTGAAATTAAGGCATACTGCTGAAAGATGCAAAACAAACAGTGAAAGTTACATTTTTAAAGTTACATAAGGAAATTTTGCTTCAGAGGAACCTGAAATGGAAAGAGACTTGTGAATAATCGTTAATTTTGTTCTTGGGTATTAGCAGCTAGATAAACTGGGAGAGGATGCATATATACAACTATATGTTAGGATACTTTGTTAATGTAAATTATTAAAACATTCCAAGAATTAAAATGTAATAACCCTCACTCCAGCCATAAAATACTACACCAGAATACAGCTTCACTAATACAACTGATAAAATGGTCTGGAATTTTTGACCATACATCTTTTGTAATGGCTAAAGAGCATTTTCACTGATTATTTGAAAAATATGACTGCAACTAAGGAAACCTATGGAAATGACACAATAGAGGCCATAAAAGACTGTGGCCCAAGAAACTGCAAGTTCTTGATTGTATAGATGAGTTATGTCAGAATAGCAATCACAGCATAATAACCTCTAAATATTAATTATATAAGTTTTACTTATCCTACCTTTCACTGAAGAGTTAATTGCTTTCTAAAGACCTATCTGAATATCTAATATTATTTACTGGCTTGTTTCCCTTTTTTTCTTGTAATGAGATTAGCAAAATCATTTTTATAAATCACTTTGTTATCTCTGGAAAAATTATGTGTATATTTGTGAATGAAGTACTGTGTTAAGTAACTTAATACTGCAGAATTTGAGCATGCCTGGAAATCTAAATGAATGTAACATTGTATAAACTCTCCTTTGTCAAGATCATATCTCAAACTATCATAAGGAAGTTGTCCTTAAGCTTTGGCACCAATTATTGAGCTTGTCTTTGTACAGTTTTCCTTAATTAGATTTTGAAACAGAAGTCACATTCCATGAAACTTGCATGAATCAAAGTCTCAGATAGTCCAAAGTATATATTTCCAAACTTTCTTTGTGCTAGCAATATTTGGGATGAAAAAGAATGTTTGCAATAGAAGGGGGATAGTTTGAACTGATTTTTAAGAGCTAACAGTGTCATGATCTCATGTAACATAATGGATGAGGATATATTCTAATTTGGGCCAGAACATTACTCTAAAGAAGTATGAACTTCAACACAAAATATTCCTGCTCCTTTCTCTTACTCAATAAATATTAATTTGCCAAAGTTCAGTTGCATTACCTCTCTCATCAAACTACTCCAGTAATAGGATAATTTAGACTAGTGTAAGCAACATGATAGTCTCCAGATGTTTTAGAGTATAGTGTTTGTTAATCCTAGCCAGCATGACCAATGGTAAACAATTACTGTATAGGAACAGCAATGCAAGGCATCCAGGAAAGCATAAACTAAAAATAACCTTTAATAAAGTTTATACCAATATTTTTCCAAAATGGCAAGAGAGATGGTTTCCACGATTTCTAGGGCCAGTTTATTTCATGGTTTCTCAACAAGCTCCATTTGGTCAGTGGACCTCTCATAAATAAATGAGTAAAGTTTGTATACTAAAATATTTATCCAAATCTTTTTTTTTTATTGAAAAGGTTTTACAATACAGAAATTTTTCCATTTTCACCCCCCCTGCCCAATCCCCCTACCCAACCCCTCCCATCCTCCCTCAGCCCCAGCCCCTTCCCTCCCTATCCCCCCCCTGACTTCCGCTACAAGTTAAAAAGAACAAAATTTAGAACAAGGGAAAAAGAAAAAGATTATTAAATATTCAAATTCTAAATTAAGCAAATTTCGAAAGAGGAAGAGAAAGAGAAAGAAGGAAAGAGGGAAAAAAGGTAAAAAGAAAAAAACAAACAAAAAAACAGACATTAATATATTTAAACAATATTATAATAATAAAAAAAACCCATTAATAGTCATTATAATTAAGAACACCATTATAATTCTATCCTAACTACACCCCTTAACTAAAGAAAAAACCCCCAAAAACATAAAACATAAGAAATATATATGCATATATAGTTATAATCATACAGTTATATCATAAAGAAAATTATCTTTTATTCAATTCATTTCTCAGTCTCTATAATCCAAATTTCAATCTTCTCTTCAACTTGATTGATGTCAAACATATTTCCTCACATAAATCCTGCTTCAATAATCTTCATCTTGCCGCTGCCCCCATCAGCAAAATAAAACATTTCTCCACACAACCCCCCGAGTGACTTTATATGGATAAAATCCAACCACGAAGATATTCACACCTCTAGGAAAATTCATTCAAGCTAACTTATACTATACCTAAAAATAGGCTTTTGCAGCCTTAACGTTCAAGTCTTGAAGAAAAAAAAAAAAAGGGAGAAGAAAAAACCAACTAAGAGCTGCATTCCCAGATGTTCCTTTAAAATTATTTCAAATCCTGCCACCCTTTGCAAATCAGTCCTTCGGGTTATAAGATATTTTCAATTTCATAGTCTTCTCCTAGAAGATAAATTCCACAAAAAATATATAATTGGGTAACCAGTGATCGCTGCTAATTTTGCAGCAATCTATCAGAACTCAGGATATCATGTCCAATCCAGGATAAACTTCATAGTAAAAATTTTTATAATCCATTTTAATATATAAATTTAAAGTTAGTCCAACTCAGAATGAACTTTTAACAAATTGTTGTACTTCTTAAAAGAATTTTTATAATCCATTTTTTCCAAATCTTTCAATGCTTTCTGATTCAGTATCAAACAATTCACGATGCTCTTTAAATTTATCACCTGTGGTTTCCAGTCGGATTTCTTCATTGAAATCTAGTTCCTGTTGATTAGCATCACCCCGCATGTCTTGAAGAGTATTGGACCTCTGCTGCTGGTCATCTCGAAGTGAAACTTTGTTTTTTAAATCTTCCTCCAGCTGTTCAAGGTCCTGTAATCCCCCAAGGACACTGAGGTGTTCAGTTTTCTCATCAGAAAAATCCGTAATAGAATCCTCTGGACAACCACCAAATTCTCCTTTTACTTTTAACACACTTTGATTTTCTTCTTTCTGTTCAGATTTTGTAAACTCTGTCTTTGACTTTTTATTCTTGAGATATTTCGGTGCTCCCTTAAAGATATTTTGATAAAAATATTCTGCTTTTTCAATAGTATTCAAACAATGTCTCACACCTTGATATCTAAAAATTTACCAACTGGAAAATCCCATCTGAATGGGATATTACTTCTCTTCAGTTCCTTGACCAAAAAATCAAAATCTTTCCTGTCCTTTACAACCTTCGATGGTAGCTCTTTGAAGATCCTGATTTGTGTACCTGCTACCTTCACTCTATCAGAATAAGACTTTTGTAAAATATCATCTCTCAGTCTTTTGTCAGTAAAGTAGACTACAACATCTCTAGGCAGATTCCTTTGTTTAGCCAAACGTGAGTTAACTCTGTAAACTTTCGCTATAGAACCCAAGATTAATTCATCTTGTAGCTTTAATAATTCTGCACAAGTTGTTTTTAAGTTTTCTCTGTTGTTTTCTTTTATCCCTCTTAGTCTAATTGCAGATTCCATAGCCTTAATTTGAAGCATAATAACATCATTCTGAATATTATAGTTTTTGGCCTCTGCTTCCAGAAGTTTCGCTTGTAACTCTTGTATCTGAGATTCAAATTTACTACTCATCGCAATCACTTTCTTCCCCATTGCAGCCACCGCAGTTGAAAAATCTGAAGCTACTTGAGCAATAATTTGATTTAGTTGGTCATATTTCCCAGAGACCAGTTCCTCGAGATCCTTCTGTGAGCCTTTTATCTTATCTACCACACTCTCTAAGGACCTTGTAATTAACTCTTTTAACTCCTGTTCTGTAAGTCTCTGCAAATGAGACATTTCAACTTTATTCATCTGATGCAAAGGGGAGCCCCCCCTTCCTTTAAGTTTAGGCATCTTTACTTTTAAAAAGGACCAAAAAGAAAAAAAAATCCTTCTTACTTCAATAGAAAAAAGAAAAGAAAAAGAAAAACAGAAGAAATCTATTTAAATCAGCCTCTGTTCCTTTAAGTTCTTTGTCTGTAACAAAACATTCTTTTCAAAGTCTTTCAAGACTAAACTCTGCGCTCCATTTCCGCTATCACTTCCCTTTCAAGCAGAGCCAGTCGCCATCTTAAAAGCTTTCATTTTTCTTTCTCTCCTTCCCCCTTCCCCCCTCCTCTTCCAAAAAAATCCGTTGAAAAAAAAAATCCATACTTGCTTAAATCTTTCTTCTCTCTTTTCCAGCTTGCTCCAATTATCATTTCAGTTGTGGTGTTGCTCCCAGCGTCTGGCTCCGCTAATTAGATAATTAGCGGAGGATCCTCTTGGCGCGGAGCGTACCCTGGGGGTATGGAGGGAGCCATCCCTCTGAGCCCTCCCCCAGGACAAGAAAAATTTCCTGGGGGGCTCAGGGAGGTTCAACCTCACCCCCAGAAGCTCTCCCTGCTCCTCCCGTCGAGAAGCAGGTTTTTCGAGCCGCCTGCCAGCTGTAAGGCAGCTCTAACGCGCCGAGAGACCGGCGGGCATGGAAAGCCCGCCGCCAACGAGGAAGGCGCCACCGGAAGTCCCATTTATCCAAATCTTTACTTACCATATAACTTGAATATGTTCCTCTACAGTCATGTGACAGCTAATGAAATATGGGTATCATATTGCTGTTTTCATGCTACCCCTTCTCCAGGCTAAGCATGTTTTATCTTCTCTAGATCTAGCTTGGTGTTGTCGATTTTGAAATGACTTTCCACAGCTTTCATGTTCTCTATTGAGGAGACTGTTTCATCTATCACAAGATAGAAAAATGTAGGTTGACATAGAAAAATGTGAGTTAGACAGCATCATCACCAGATGAATTCTAGTTAACTGATTAACCACTTAACTGATTAACTGGTATTAATAGAGTAACAAGAGTTGGAAGGGACCTTGTAGGTCATCTAGTCCAATCCCCTGCCCAAACAGGAGACCCTACACCATTTCTGACAAATGGCAGTCCAATTTGTTCTTGAAAGCCTCCAGTGATAAAGCTCCCACAACTTCTGAAGGCAAGCTATTCCATTGGTCTCACTGTTAGAAAAATTCTTATTTCTAGGTTGAATCTCTCCTTGATCAGTTTCCATCCATTATTCCTTGTCTGGCCTTCACGTACCTTGGAAAATAGCTTGACTCCTTCCTCTCTCTTGTAGCCCCTCAAATATTGGAACACTGCTATCATGTTTCCCCTGGTCCTTCTCTTCACTAGACAAGCCAGGCCCAGTTCCTGTAACCGTTCTTCATAAGTTTTAGTCTCCAGTCCCCTAATCAACCTGGTTGCTCTGCCTTTTTTCTAGTCTCAACATCTTTTTTATAGTGTGGTGACCAAAACTGGATGCAGTTGACCAATTGCACTCAATGTATAGTCCTTAATGAAACTGCATTTCATGCAGGTGTCATGGATCTGCCCCGGGACCCTCTTCAGTTGTGATTTCAGAGAAGGAGGGTGAATTTGAGTTGGCAGAGGAGCCAAGTATTGGTCAGGATCAGGGCTTGGAGAGTGCTAGCCTGATGGAACACCCTCAGCTGGGTCAACTTGATGAGCAACAGACTGAGGCTGAGAGAGACTAGCCACAGCTGCAGCAAGTTGAGGGTGTGTGTGTGTTCCACGTTAAGGCTGGGAACAGCTGCCATCTATTAGCAATGAGCACACCTCCTCCTGATTCTAGGGTAGAGAGGAGAGAGGCAGAACGCCGGTCAGCTAAACTACTCATGAGAAGACAACCTCCAGAAGATAGGCTCAAGATAAAAGAAAGGTCTTGATGGATTTGAACATTGGGCCCTATCTAACAAAATGAAATTCAATAGTGTGAAAAGTAAGGGTCTACATTTAGGCAAGAAAAACCAAATGCACAGGTATAGAATAGGTGGTACCTGACTCAATAATAGTAATTGTGAGTGGGATCTTGGAGTTCTAGTGGACAATTACCTAAATTGCAATGTGCTGCAATGCCATAAAAGCCAATACAGAGGGATAGAACCAAGATCATGTGAAGTGCTGGTACCACTTTATAATGTCTTGATAAGACCACATTTGGAATACTGCATCCAGTTTTGGTCGCTATGATATAAAAAAAATGTTGATATTTAGAGGAGTGCAGAGAAGAACAACAAGGAGAATTGGAGGCTAAAACATGTGAAGAACAGTTGCAGGAAATGAGTATGTCTAGCTTAATGAAAAGAAGAACTAAGGGTGACATGATAGCAGTGTTTCAATATCTAAGGGGTTTCCAGAAAGAAAAAGGAGTCAAGCTATTCTCCAAAGCACCTGAAGGCAGAACAACAAGCAATGGATGGAAACTAATCAAGGAGAGAAGCAATCTACAACTAAGGAGAAATTTCCTGACAGAACAATCAGTGGAACAACTTGCCTCCAGAAATTGTGGAAGTTTTTAAGAAGAGATTTGACAACTATTTGAATGAAATGTTACAGGGTTTTCTGCTTGAGCAGGAGGTTGGACTAGAAGACTTCCAAAGTCCCTTCCAACTCTATTATTCTGGTATTCTGATTAAATGGGAGATGCCTGAGATACAACATGAGACAATTTGTGCTTTGCTGCCTGCAATTACAGCTTATTCAGCCTATTCAGGTCCTAGGTATGAGAAGAGAATTTGGGCAAATATTTAATAAGCAAAATGTTATAATATCTAGTGCTGTCCACTTTTTTCCTGCCTGTTCATCTTGTAAAGGATACTGGATAGCATCTTGCCAAACTGATGTAGTTGGGGGCACAACTATATTCTGCCAAACTGATCAAGTAAAACATTCCCAGGCATTATTTCCAGCAGCAACAGTAGTGCCAAACCAGAAATGAAGTATGTCTAAGAGGAGAGACTAATTAATGTGCGGCTTGCACTTTGAAATGAAAATGGTCCCAGCTTTTATTCATTTAAAAAAAATGCATAAGTAATTTTAAAATTTATTTCCTTCAATAGTCAACAATAAGAGAGAGAACAACGTACCGTACTTTTCAGACCATAAGAGGCATTTCCCCCCCCCCCCCCCAAAAGTGGGTGGAAATGTCAGTGTGTCTTATAGACCGAATATTGCCCTGTTTTTGGCCTCCTGAAAAAAACCCTGCCTGCATGTCCCATTTTTCACAAAAACGGGATGCGCAGAGGGCTTGGGAGGCCTGCAGAGTGCTCCTGGGGGCCAGGGAGGGCAAAAATCAGATGCATGGAGCCAAAAAAACTATTTTTCCCTTGTTTTCCTCTTTGAAATCTAAGTATGTCTTATACTCTGGTGTGTTTTATAGTCTGAAAAATACGGTATATTGTGTTAAAAAAAATCCTGTTATTCTTGAAGCACTGCAATTGACACTTAGTGTGTTTAGAGTCTCCATTTTTCAGCACATTATACCATTTCTTAAAATCTGTAATACTCAGCACTTGGAAATACTACCTTGTCAGAGAAACAGTTTTCCAGTACACAGTAGTGCATGGACTATTGAAGGTTGTTTCATATAAATGCTTTCTTTCTGTTAACCTACCAGAAGTCTAATGCTTTTACCTCTAGGGAAAGTTTCTAAAAATTCCTCTTAGGGAAACACGTGTCCCATGCGTTTTAATAGAGGTTTCTCTGAGCTAAAAGCTTTCAGTTCCCTTTTTTTTTCTTCTTTTCACTGTCTCCTCCTGCTTCTTTAGAGACAAGCAGCTTGCCTAGAGGGTGTGGCAGAGAAAGAACTCTCTCTGGGATTTGAAATCATGTGGTATCTTCTCTTCTCCAAGACATTGCTGCAGAATGTTGCTTGATAAGATAGAGACCAAAGCTTTATGTACTTCAGAAATCTCTACTATTTGCTCTTTATATTTATATCTTTATTTACTTCATGTGGATCAGAGAGACAAGTTGCAAAGGCAGGAGTGACCAGAGTAAGGTAGGCCTGAGGAAAAAATTTAAATGGGTGGCAAACATTGAGTGGCTTTCCTGAATGAGTCCAGAATGCAGAGAGACTGCATCTCAAATGCTGTGTCTTGCTTCCTGTTTGTTGACTCCATTGTTGGTCTCTTACCTTGTTTTAATCATGCTCCTTATTAACATAAAACTGCAGATTCATTATATTGATGCCATATATGCTGGAGTTTTGAATGACAGGTGTGAATTAAAATAAAACAAAAGAGGAAAAAATTCTGTATTTTCTAAATAGTGCTGTGCCCATCTTTTTTATATGGCAATGTAGTAGGACTTGGAAAAATTCTCAGCTGTCTCTGTGAGTTGTTATTGCTGCCTAGTTACCACTTAGGATCCTATTATTTATTAGAGCTAAAACTTTTTGCTTCCAAGACGTTTTTTAAATGATAACTTATTATAGCTCCACTAAATGAGGTGACTTGGGATATGACAAAGATTCTTTGGAAATCAGAATTTGTGGGATAATATAAATCACATATTCTTTAATCTGATTGCAATGATGCCACTCAAATTGCATAATAGGAAAGATACAAAGTTTGCCTTCTTTGAGACAATGTCCCTTGGAAAAAATAAACAATTCCAGGATGTTTCAAGCATGATCTTTATTGAATCTTTATCTTGGATATTCATTGATTGCTCCATGTCTCCACTGAAGTGTGAATACCATTCACTGGAG
The DNA here is from genome assembly GCA_030761175.1 of Masticophis lateralis. Classification (NCBI taxonomy): domain Eukaryota; kingdom Metazoa; phylum Chordata; class Lepidosauria; order Squamata; family Colubridae; genus Masticophis; species Masticophis lateralis. The sequence goes on from JAUDYJ010000001.1 coordinate 28,559,358, forward strand.
ACAGTGTGATTTCTTTTGATAACATGCTCCGCTATTAAGAATAAGACTTCAGGCTTATCTATGTTAACTAAGATATGGTTTACTTGGCTAATCTTATTTTCTGGATTTTCATGATAGAGTGAAATATAATCTAATCATGTGTTCTAGCCTAAAGTGTGGTAGACTCATTTATGTTTCAGATTGTAGTTTGAACACAACCATTTTTTAGACTCTCTAATTGCTCCTTTACTTGTAGTAGTAATTTATTACATAGCTATAACACAACTGAAGTATTCTGAGTGCTTTGCATATGATTATGGGATAAATTGGATGAGCTCAGAAGAGCTAAAATGCTATTGAAGAATTAACCTGTAGCTTTTGTGTTAATTCTTCCAAAAATAGAATACTCTCTTTCATATAAATGCTACAGTCTAAGCAATAATTACTCAAAGGCAGTTGGGTATTTAAGAGAACAATCCTGTTTTAATTTCAGATTATAATTTAAAGACCATTCTTCTTAATTATTAAATACTGGTCTCTAATATGATAAAATACTGGTAAATAATAGGTAGTTTTTCTGTTATAACTTGTGCAATAGAAAAAAATTATCTACAGTATAGAAATTCCGTAGAGGACTTTTTCAACCATGATTTAATGCCTTCGAGTTCCTCACTAATCAGAGGGTAAAGTGGAGGACATATTTTGGAATGGTTTTACAGATTTAGATCTTTTCTCCAAAAAAAAAGTTTCATATCTCTAGGGGTATAACAATTATAAGGCACATCTATGAAATAGTTTTACCGTTCTTGTTGCATGCATAAAGTCTAGTCAGGTTTTTTGGTAGCTGTAAAATAATCACATGCTCATAATGGTCAGAAATATTTTCTTCATAAAGGACAGATGGTGAAAAATGCAAAGATGGGCTGCACCTGGGTTTCCTGCTTAGTCATCATTTTTCTGTGTCTTGTACTGTTTTAAAATATTCACATTTTGGAAGTGTTATATGACTGTGATTTACGACTAGCTATCTGTGACAGGAGACCAGGCCTTAACTAGCTGAATTTATATGTAATATGAAGAAGGGTTGCTGGGGAAAATAGGAGGAGGAAAGAGTATTACATATGTTTGCCATCTTGAGTTATTTATAAAAAATAAGGCAGGCTAAAACTCCAATAAATAAATATTGGGAACACTGTTTCTGAAGAATAGTGGAAATTGGCAGGAGAGTTATGGAGGAATTTGTGTTCATGGACAATCTAGATCAGATAGGAAATTCTTGGTGGAGTAAGTTCTTTTTTAATGAAGATATGGAACAAAAGCATGGCTCTTCTTAATCAGGTGATAACTCTGAAAATCTGTGGACTGTGTTGCTGTACAGGCTTCACTCAGAGGTGGTGAATCAATGTGATATAGTTTGGTTATAGACAGGAAGAAGAAGAAACAGAGGAGAGAAACTAGGCTGGCTTTGAGATTGTCCAAGCAATGATGAACCCATTGGGAGCCCCATTGTCAATGCAAGAGGAGAGGCAGTGTTATCCAAATTCTGTGGCTAATGCATTAGCTGGAGTAGGTGCTGTTTTTTGGGTATTGAAAGAGAAAGAGAACAAATTTAGTTGAATTCATTTTAGCTCCTTGTGTAGTATATAGGCCAGCAGGAAGTTAGCAGCAGCAGCAGTATCTGAAGGTAAGACTTTTTGTGCCCAAGCACTGTGGTACTTCACTTGGATATATCTGCTAGAACAATTTTTTCTGTCACTGATGTGAGCCTTGTGTTAGAGCATCTTACTTTCCTGCTTCCATGGATATTAAAACGCACCTTCATACAAGCTAACTATAGGTCCCTGCAAGCATCCCATTTTGAAGACCACCATGTTAGAAAAATTGGCGCTATATTTATTAGATGCTGTGGCACTTGAGTTCTCCAATGCTGGAATCTGGGGAGGCCGCAGAGAGGGTGGGTAAGGGAAAGGCTGTAAAATCTCCCATCCATTACTTTTTTTCTCCATGCCTCAACTCCTCCAGTCACCAAATTAACACACAATGTTGGAACAGTTTTTTCAAATTCTCTGCTGTTTCTTGTCTCACTAATTCATCTGCACTTCATCAGTAAGTCTTTCCCGAAACAGATCAATCAGAACAAGATCATCCACCTCACATCTCTGGCATGCAACTGGAAATCATCTGTGTATCCACAAACTCTGTGATTTTCTTGCCACATCTTAAGAATCTCTTAGTTTGCTGTTCCTCCCCTGGCCAGTTGTAGTTCTCAAACAGTGAAAATCTTTGTGAAAATCTTTGTGTGAATTTCTAGTAACGACTCCAAAATGAATAATTTCCCTCTATGAAGGGCAGAGGCTATTTGACTGCTACTCCTTCTATTAGCAAATGGAGCTGTGGTGGTGCAGTGGTTAGAGTGCAGTACTGCAGGCGACTTCTGCTGATTGCTGGTTGACTGCAATTTGGCAGTTCAAATCCCACCAGGCTCAAGGTTGACTCAGCCTTCCAAGGTGGGTAAAACAAGGACCCAAATTGTTGGGGACAATATGCTGACCCTGTAAAACACTGTAAAGTGGTATATAAGTCTAAGTGCTATTGCTAGTGCTAAAAGCTACTTTGAATACTGATTGGGCAGCAAGTTGTGGAGCCATTCCTCACTGAAGCAAGCTTTTCACCAGTTGCTATATTAGCTGCATCATTGCATTGTGCAGACTTGTTATTTATATATTCATTTATTGTTGATTTTGTAATAAAGCCATACAACTTGTTCAGCAGTCATTAGGACACCCCAAATATTTATCACCAGCATCAAAAACAAAGATTGATACCTCTCTAATGAGAGCATAGTGAGGCTTTTAAGATTGATGTAAGCTCTTTGAGATAGGCCATGGCAAGAGGTAGGTCCCATAGGATTCCCAGAAATGTATATATGAGTGGAATCTTGAAAACATGTCCAAGTTTCTTGCAGTTCCACCTTACGTTAAACAAAATTAATTTTGAGTTATTCTTAGTTTCTTTCTGTTACTACCTATTTCTGGATTGTGTAATCTCTTGTTTAAGTTCCTGTTTAATAGCTCATTCCTCCCTTTCCCCTTTAATGACTCTCTCATACCTCCAAAAGGTCATTCCAATTTTCTTTTCACCTCCTGAGTCATCTGCCAGGGTAAGGTGTAGGTGGCTTTGCATTCTGTGGCTTTGTGTACCTGAAGGAATGATTATGGTTGGAACTGGTAGGAGGGGAGAGAACTAATCCTAATTTGGGATTATAATAAGGATTGATGCTGTTCCTCATTCTATTCAACTTCTACACAACAGCAAGATCATCTGTTGGCCTGCAATCAAGTTTCATTAGTATGCTGATGATACCAAACTGTCCATCTCAACCTCTGGCCAAATAAGCCATGCTATCTAAGTGCTGTCCAGTTACCTGGGGATCTTGACAATCCTGTCAAGATCCCCAGGTTTAAACTCAATCCTAACAAAACAAAGTGGCTTTGGGTTCAAATATCTGCCAGTGAGATGATGCTATTAAATCTGAATGAAATTGCACTTCTTTGGGTGAAGTTGGTTCCCAGTTTGGGGGCCCTCTTGATTTATAGGTCCTGTTCAGAGAGCAGGTGATAGCTAGACCTTAGCAGAATATAGCACTATTTTGTGTACTGATTGCACTCTTTCCTGGAATGGCAGGCCTTATGCGCTGCTATCTATTCACGTCTCAATTGCATTATACATTTGAAGAACATTCAGAAGCTATAGCTGACTCAGGATGCAGCAGTTGGAGTAACACCAAAGCCACCCATATAACAACATTATTCTGAGAGCTGTACAGGCTGTTCAGTGGGCTTCTGGATACAGTTAAAGGTTTCAATTATTACCTTTAAAGCCTCTCATGGCTTGAGATCTAGGTATTTGTGGGACCATTTTCTTGTAGTAATAGCTGCTGCCCACTAGGTTCCAGCTGGGTAAGCTTATTATATGTCCTCTCAGAAATGCTTACTGACAGCAATGAAAGTGAAATTGTAAGCCTGTCACAGTCATGTAATGTCTCACTTAGTGATTTATTTAATGATGAATGAATGGATGGATGGAGACAGACAGACAGACAGCGTGATAGAAATGATTATGAAAAGCCTTTAAAATAAAGCTAACAATGCTCTAACTTATTTGTGTCCAGATTTGGAAGAACATGTCCTGATTGCCACATTTTAAGAATGTTGTAGAACTGAAAAAGGCAACTGAAGGTGAATGAGGTGCTATAATATTTTCAATATCAGTATATGTTAAAGCATGTGAACACAAGTTTGAAATTTAGGATTGTGTGACTAAGTGAGGAGTCAGTACAGAGGATGATAAAGTGATACATGATGGAAAAAAAATTGATTGAGAATTCTTCATTTTTCCTCTTAATCTTGAAATTTAGATCAGCCATTGAAAATTCATAAATCCAGGAAAGATGAAGGATTCACTTCCTTAGACAATACCTAATTTATCAAATTATTGACACAAAATGTGGTGTTTTCAATAAGTTTAGGTAGCTTTAAAAGAAAAAGATAAATCTGTTGAATTGTTAGTTATGATGTCTTTTAGGAAACCTCCACATTCATAGGAAAAACATTTTGAATATTAGTTTTATGGCAAGATGCACCATTACAAAAAAACTTATTTGCACCATTATTGTTCTCATGTAGCGTCTGCTGGCATATACAGTAACTGGCCACTGTGAGAAACAGAATCTTAATAAGGAAGCATTTTTCAGGAAGTTGCTGAATTAACGAGGATCAAAGTTCTGTGGTTGCTAGGAGCCAAGACGACTCAATGGCATGTAATCAAAGTTCATTCCAATAATCACAATCTTAATTTCTTTATAATTGTTATTACCATTTCAGTCTGCCAAATACTGTACAATATTTTAATTTTGGAATACGTTTGAGCAAAGATGCATGTCTGCATACTTACATTGTGCTTTGCTTTCTGAATTATTTATATTTCTAGGTCACCTGTAAAACAAGTTCCTTGAGATTTTGGACATTGTGTGAGGAAAGCTGCATCAGTTTATAGTAGCAAAAACTCAGGAAGAGTGATAGCATCTTTTCAGACAAATATATAGCCTTTTGATAGTGGGATGGATGGATGGATGGATGGATGGATGGATGCTTTCGTGAGCCTCAGCTCAGTTCATCAGGTACATGTATACTACATCTGATGAAATGTGACAGTTTCCAAAAGCTTAAGGTATCAGACGCCTGATTTTCAGAAATTTTAGCTTATTTATTTATTAATTATTTTATTTATTTATTTGTTTGCTTGTTTATTTATTTATTTATTTGTCAAGAACGTATTTGGTAATAAATATAAGCATGGATTGGATACATAAAATAGGTACAAATAGAAGAAACATTAGGACAGGGACACTAGGCATGCTGGTGCTCTTATGCATGCCCCTTACAGACTCTTAGGATAATAATAAATAAATAAATAATAAATAAATAAATAAATAATAATAAATAGAAACAATGCAGTAACAATATACAAAGCTGCAAACAAACTCCATTTAGAGGCATTTCAAAACAACCTGAATCCAACAATGTCCACTTGGTATTGCTTGGCCCTGCATTTCCTCATTAAAGTGTTGTGAGAATTTCTTGGCTCAGTACCTGTCACGTTTCATGATTCTAAAGCTACAATCCAAAGTTTTTTCAGATGAATATTGGTAGATTTCAAAGGTGCCTTTATGGAATGACTTGTTTCTTGAAAAAGCAAGTGAGGATAGCATTTCTGGTAAGGTTGCACAAATATAGGTGCAAAGAGAGAATGAATAAATGGATTTAACTCATTTTTTTCTTCATAGCTGTGACTTTTCACCTACTGTGTATGTTTAGTCAGTGTTCTCCTGGTTTAGCTTCCTTAACTAAAACAGCAACGGAAGGCCAGGACATTGGTCTCTCGAGCCAACTGTCGTCTTTACTTGCATAGACATAAGTCTGCTAAAAGTTAGTAGTTTTTCTTTTCAAGAACAGTATGGATTCTCTGTCACCTGCAGTTAAAGAAAAGTCTAACATATCCTCTTGTTACTTTGGCTTCCCTGCACTTCTGGAGCAGTGTGCTTCTGCTTGACCTCATGCATCTTGGTTTTGAAAAGCAGGAGTGAAAGCATGAACTTGCAAGTCCAGTGTCAATTACCACAGTTAGTTCTCCATAATGGGGCCTGATATGAACCTTCCCTCAGCCCCAGAACTTATGAACTGGGACATATTTATAATGTAGCTAAAGAACAAATATTAATATTCTGGTTTTGTTTATAACCTTTCTTCCTAGTGTATTAGTTGTCAAAATGTTCATAGGGAACTTTTCTTTTTTTTCATTGGGCTATGAAAAAAATTCTACTTCTAGAAATTCTATGTGTTTGCTAGGAATTGAGAGTGACTTGATGGCATGTCGTCATCATCATCATGTACCATTATCAATCAGTCTAAAATATGAACGGAAAAGATCCGATTCCATGTTTTTGCTGAATGTTGGTAACTCACTTCAGACTCTTGATTTCTACTCTGTCGGTACAATGTCTTGCAGTAAATTATGTAAAAATCAGTTTGGTGACCTTTTGGTTTCATTTGTGGTCTCTCTAACATATAGAACATACAGGTAGTCCTCGACTTATGACCACAATTGAGCCCAACATTTCTATTGCTAAGTGAAACATGCATTAAGTGAGTTTTGCCCCATTTTATGACCTTTCTCGCCACAATTGGCAAGAAAGAATCACTTTCACTACAGAACCTCTGCAGTTATTAAATTAGTACCGCTGTTGTTAAGTGAATCCCCATTAACTTTGCTTGTCAGATGGTTGCAAAAGGGGATCACGCAACCCCAGGGCATTGCAACTGTCATAAGTATGAGTCAGTTGCCAAAAGTCTGAATTTTGATCACGTAACCATGGGGATGTGCAATGCCCATTGAAAAGTATGAAAAATGGTTCAAAGTCACTTTTTTCAGTGCCATTGTAATTTTGAACAGTCACTAAATGAGAACTACATGTACCTAGAAAGAAATTGAAGTATTCAGCAGCCATTTTTGCTTGGATAGTTTTTTCATTTCCTTTTTGCTCAATATTTTCTCTTGCATTGAGAAGGCAGAATGGATAACCATTCCTTTATATATCCTGGAAGTATCGGTATAAACTTTGAAGAACTTTTTGCAGTTCCATAGCCTTATACCCAGTATTACATTAATAAATCTGAACTACAATCCTAGCTTTCTCTGTTGCAGTTTTCTTCGTAATGGTAACTGCTCCATGACGACGAGTTTCATTAAAAGTTTATTCTACTTCTGTAATGATGAGCTCTTGACATTTGACTTCAGATATTTTTAATTATAGAAGTATTGTAGCATCAAAGAATTGTTTAAAGCTAGTTTCCAATATTCTGGGACTTTCTATTTCTTTAACTTACGTACTGTGCTTTAGGCAAATTTATTTGGATATTTCATACACAAGTTGGGCTTGTTTTTGCTGGGAACAGCTTCTAGAGTTACAAAAAAAATCCCTTTAGAAATCTTTCTCTGGTTATATTTGCATAAACCGCCCGGAGTCACCTGTGAGTTGGGCAGCCATATAAATTTGTGTAAAAAAACAAAAATAAATAAACAAACAACTAGCTATAAAGCTAGATTTTTTTTTTCAGTTGTGCATGCAGTAATTGTCTGCTGTTTGTTGAAGCTGTTCACAAATTATACAAAATACAAACTGGACTATCGTATTTTAACACAAATCAATTCCGTTCAACTGGAATAGGGCTTGAGTCAGGAGATTGCTTGGTCTGGCGCCTGATGAAAGGGGGTTTTTTTGTTTTGTTTTTATTCTTGTTTTTACTGGTTGCTGTGAGCTGCCTAAGATCATTGAATGAGATAGGCAACCATATAAGTTATTTAAATAAATTGCTTTACTATGTTAAGAGAATCTGGAAAATGGTCTTAATTTCTAAATCATGGCTAAGTTGGCATGTTGTGCAAATGTAACCTTTCTCTCTTTCTTTGAATAACCTCTCCCCCAGAGTTTATCACACAACATGGAAGGTTGTTGATCACAATGTAGGTGTTCTTGTGTTGTATTTCTTAGGAAGTAGGTACAGTCTCTCTGGAGAGATACTGAAAAGATGGAAGAAGAAGAAATATTTTCTTTTATGTATTCTGAGTACCTATACACCAAGACAAATTCCTTGTGTGTCCAATCACACTTGGCTAATAAAGAATTCCTATTCTGTTCTGTTCTGTTCTGTTCTGTTCTGTTCTATTCTATTCTATTCTATTCTATTCTATTCTATTCTATTCTATTCTATTCTATTCTATTCTATTCTATTCTATTCTATTCTATTCTATTCTAAAGCAGTACATGGCAATTCATTTTATCTCAAACAGAATTACATTAATAGTCAGCTGTACATGACCATTATTTTGTGTGTTCTATTTTTCCCTTCCGTGTTTCTTTATTCCTTTGTTTTACATCCCCGAGTAGCTCAAACTTTTGAAACCTAGGGCCCATCACACTGATAGCACTCTATTAGCTATTGGTAATGTCCCACCAAAGACTTGATCATGTTCTGTTTGTCTGCTGGTAATGGTACAACCTGCCATAGCCAACTTGCTGTGGCCAACACACCATGGCCAACTCATTGCAGCCAACTCGCTGCAAGACAACTTACCATGGACAATTTGCCGCAGGACAACTTGCTATGGGACAATTTCACAATTCTATTTAATGATTTAAAATAAATAAAAATTATTTTAATTTTTGCCATTCATATTTCATTCTGTCCCTCCTTTTGCATACTTTCTTTAATGATTCTATTCCACCATTTCTTTCATATTAGTGTAACTCTTGTCCTACAGTGAGTTGGCTGTAACAAGTTGGCCGTGGTGAATTGGCCATGGCAAATTGACCTCAGTGAATTGTCATAGACCCATGATGGTGAACCTATGGCACATGTGCCACAGGTGGCACCCGGAGCTATATCTGCAGGCACATGAGCCATTGCCCTAGGTCAGCTCCAGCATGCATGCCTGTGCCGGCCAGCTGATTTTGGGCTGGCCCCACCCAAGCTGCCCCTCCCCTCCCAGGAGTCTTCACACGGCCTGTTTTGGATGCCAGGTAAGTACAGGGCTCGCGTGGAGGCTCTGGGAGGGCGAAAAACAAGCCTCCCGGAAATCCAGAAACAGGCTGTTTCTGGCCTCCTGAGGCTTCAGGGAGGCCTCCTGGGCATTGCATTGTAGGTATGGGCATGCGCTTTCGGCACCCAAGGAAAAAAGGTTTATTCATCACTGTCATAGACCCTTGACTGTCACCCATTGACTTCAGAAAGTGAAAGACTCCTGGCGGCACCAATATATGTCTGGAAAACTATATTTAGCAAAACAGATCACAAATAGAGACAATGGTGATCTTTAGCAATATAACTGAAAAGTGATATGTTTACGATTTACGAATAGAAATAATTGTAAATATAAATAAGGATGTAATTTAAGATAGAGATATATAGAATTAGAAATTTTGTAAATATATATGTTATGATAGAGATACTGATATAGAAAAGCTGTTATTAGTGGAAAATTTTTATTATGTTGTTTTTCTATGTTTTTTCATTTTTTTCTTTTTGTGTTGTACTTTTGTATTGTGTTTTTAAATGTTGGAATTTATATATATATATATATATATATATATATATATATATATATATATATATATATATATATATATATATATATATATTTGTTTTCTGAGGTTTTCGCGGGTGTTCGTATGTAGGTCTTTGGTTATTCGGGTCTTCGGTTATTCAGCAATGCTCCAGGAAGCACGAAGCCGAGAACACCAGCCTGAAGATGACGAATGAGACTTCGTCAAAACGTCGCCAAAACACTTCCAATTTTATGCAGGAGAAAACCCGAATAACTAAAGACCTACATAAGGGATATTTTCTGAAAATGTTATTTCCCATCCTATCGTTTTATCATTTATTATGTGAGATTTCTGAAACACACACATATACTGAAATATTTTCTTTGCAAGCAGAAATAGAAATTGGTACAATTTTGTTTCTAGCTCTCATTTAATTATTACAGATTTTTAAACAAATGCAATACATTTGATACTTTATAAATTTTATTTTGTCCTTTTTTTCTTGTTTTTTTCAATTGGGATAACAGCATGATAGCTCTTGATGTTTGAATCTTGTCCAGCTGAACCATTTGTCTGGGCATTGTCAATTTTATAAACAGAAGCATTTGAAATGAAAATGCCAGGAAAGGTTTATTCTGATGTGTGTCATTATTCTTTTGTTTTAATAGCTAAAGAACTATTCCCCCCCCCTTACTTTCAATCTCATTGAACGTCAGGAATTAAATCTGTAGAAGGGAAGTAAAAACTACAAGTAACTACAAGTGAAGCAAAATGAATTTTTAGTTGTGACTTTTGCAGTTCTAATTGCAAAATTAGGACTTCTGGGCCCACCAGTTTCCAGCTTCTGGAGGGCCTCTGGGGGAGGGAGACCATTTTTGCCCTCCCCAGGCTCCTAGAAAGGCTCTGGAGCCTGGGGAGAGCAAAAAACAGGCCTACCGGGCCCACCGTACCATCACGTGCCAAAAGTGGGGGGAGCACGGGGCAGGGTGCATAGAATTATGGATGTGGGCACGCGTGTGTGTGACCCCACCGCGCTCCCCCCACTTTTGGCACGCAATGGCGAAAAGGTTAGCCATCACTGTCCTAGACTTTTAACTTGAATAGAAACAAGCATCCCATGCGGTTAAGATCTGATAGAAGAGGTGGTTGCCCTAAATATGGACATAGCATGATTTATGACCTGTCCTCATACCTACGACTGTCACACAGTCACCCATGGACCGATGATCAAAATTCAAGCACTAGGCATGTATTTACATACTTTTTCAGCATCCCAGAGTCATGTGATTGCCATTTGCGACCTTCCCAGCCAGTTTCTGACAGGCGAAATCAATGGGAGAAGCTGGATTTGCTTAGCAACTGTATGATTCACTTAAGATCTGTGGCAGAAAAGATCATAACTCATGCCGCAACTCACTTAACTGCCTTGCTTAGTAACAGAAATTCTAGTCCCAATTACCGTCGTAAGTCAAGAACTACTTGTAATCAAAATGAAGCCGACCTAGCTGCCATAGAGGTGGAGAATGGAAAGGAGTGGTAGTTTGGTGTATTAAGAAACCTTGATGTTGGGACTGACACATTCTCCTTTTTTCCCCCTTAAATTTTCCACATCTTTTTACCACCCACTGTGTTTGATACAGCCCATTGCTTCCTTGCCAGGCTCTTAATCAGTGAGAGGTAATAACCACATAGATAAGCATGTGCTATTTTCCAGTGCCAATTATTAGATCAGCAGATGCTGGGGGTAGTATTTATCAGAGCATGTCATGTTAGTAATCCCAAGGTGTAATTAGACTTGCAGATTTCTCCTGCTTCCACACTGCTGATAACATGGTCCAGATGCTTAGACAGAATATGTGTTTGCGATGGTAGTTGGCATATTAGACATTTTGCATAGTCATCCTTGTCTGCATTAATCAGAAGAAGATAGCGTAAGATAATCAAAATGTTAGCACTTTATATTATTTGCATAGGAATAAATAGAGCCATAGATAACATTGATATTCTACAATTTACTTTTACAAAATTCTTTATAATAATCAGTTGGCACTGACCTTTCATCCCCTATTTGTTTTCTCTTTAAAGTGCTGCTTTAATTGCTATCTACTCAAATGTAATTAAGTTAGTAGAAAATTGCATCCTGCAGTCACTTTTGAATTTCAATATTTGTGTTAAAGCAAGCATTTCCATGTTAGATTATATTGCTGTTGGAAAGATTATGATTATTTAATCTCTCTGGCATTTTTCTGAGTATACTGTAATCATTAATTTTATTTTTGTGGTCTTGTGTAGCTGTTTAATTAATAAATACTTAACTGATTTCTATGACTTATCCATCACTCTTATTCCAGTGAGCTAAGTGACGTTATATATTTTCTGTGGGGTGGACTTGTTTACTTCTAGGAGAATTGCCATATATGCTCAATCCATTCCCCCACTTCCTGTTTTCTCACTTTGTTTGAGAAACCCTTGAGAAAATAACATTCCATGAGTGATTAGAGAAGCAAATATTTATACAAAATATAATTAAATTAGGTTAGATTATACAAAGAATCAATATCCAAAATAGAGGATTCCTGGACTTTTGGAATCCTCTGGCACCAACTTCTTTTCCAAGTGAGGCTTCTGTTAAGAACGGTTAAGAAAAGAAGCATTGTTGAACACCTGAAACTGTTATGTGTAGTCTTACAAGATTTAGGAGAAGTTAAGAGAGAACTTCTCTCCCTCACGTGAACAATACTCAAAGCAACATTATTGCTAAATATCTTTCATTTTCCCCTTAATTTTGCATAGTCTCTCAAGACAGATAATAATCCTAGTTTCTGGAATGCCATTTTCATCCCTTCCCCAATTATGATTAATGACTTGACAATGAACAAGTCACTAATGCTATTTTGGAGGGTGAAGTGAAGATTAGTATTTAAGGAGCTAGGATTACTGTGTATTTTAAAATTCTATATAAAATTGAGGGGAAACATTATTTAAGAATAGTGAACCAAATCTGATGAACTTCATGAATATTTTAATTTGGAGCTTTCGTCCACATTCAAGGATTGTGCTCTATTAATTCAGGCTCATAGCCATGGTACCCAATTGGCACTAAGAGTATTTTATACTTTTCTTCCCTAACCTGTGGTCATATAAAATTTTATCATAAAAGAAAATGACGATGTACTTCAAAGGCCATTTATAGAATTTAGTAGTTTCAAGTTTCTATGATGGGAATAGTAAGGTGCATTCAGAAAAGTGAAGCTATAGGATTTTATTTTACTTTTATTTCCCTTTTTATTAAAAGGCAACCCTGCAATTTCAGCTGATTGGACTGGCACAACAGTATTATCATACTCTAGGCCAGCTCCTTGTCACTTCAGAGCCATGTATTTAGAGCAGGAGTGTCAAACTCACGTTGTCATGGGGGTGTAACGTGACGTATTGGGACTTTTTCCCCCTTTGCTAAACCGGGCGTGGGCAGCGCGTGATGCATCTGGCCCACAGGCCACAAGTTTGACAGCCCTGATTTAGAGGGATGATCTTTTGTTAAAATTTGCTGTCTGTATTGACACTGAATATTTATTTGAGACATCCACCACAACTATTTCATAGCAGGACTATTAATGGCATAAAGTCAAGAACTTTTACAGTTATATTATATACTGATAGCAATAGCATTGCAAAATATGGTGGTGTTGGAAAATGTGCCAGCTCAAGCAGCTGGGATCAGGTGGTAGATGTTAATATACAGATTTTAGGTTCCTTGGGTGAATTAGTGTATTTTGTTAAATATTTATAAGCAAAAGCAGTTAGGAACTTTGTTTCAAATTAGGCAAGAACATCTTGGGTCAAGTTTACTGGCAAACAAGTGAAGTGTTGAAAGTACGACTTGAATAGCATCACTTAAGATAGAAGAGTTGGAGATAGAGGAGGAATTAAAGCTTTAAAGTCAGTATTTTGTAATAATAAAGAGTGGGAACATTGACAAGTCAACATATTGAAGCTCCTGTGTTTTTTCTTAAAAGAGAAAAGATGCCATATGCAGCCTGTTATACCTCTAATTATCAGTCAAGATGATTGCCAATTAGCGGCTGAAATAAAATACTTTAAAAGTATACTTTTAAAACTGTTTTTCCAAAATTGTTGTTGCTTAACCATTTGGAAGGAACATTTAACATGTAAGCATTTCACAGTTTCTAATCTCATTAATTTTTGCATCCACTTTATGAAAGTAGTTGTGGCAATTCCCACTTTACAGATGGAGAATTGAGGTTAAGTGATAATGATTTGCTTAAGGCCACTCAGCTAGTATAGATTTTAATTGTGGATAGCTCATCCATGGCCAGTATTCTCTTTGTTGCATTCCACTGGCCCCCATTTTCTCAACTTCTACTAAGAAATTTTGCATAGTAAGACATTTTGACTGTCAACAGCTCTTCAAGATGTTGAGCAAAGATGTTTCTCAGATCAACAAGTTTAGTTCTTTTTAATTAGAAATCTTGGGGATTGAATTCAGATTTTTTTTCTTTTTGATGAATATGTATGCCTTTACTACTGAAGTAGGGACTATTTTTTTTTTCATTTCTGGCTCCAATCAAATTTAGATTGGTGAAGGTGAATGTGTTCTTGATTGAAGGAGGAGAACACCAAGAATCTTCTCATTTCAGGAATACCGCATCCATAGACACCTTTCTTGTCTCTTGATTACCAACCTGGAAAACTAGTTTGTTGCAAAGCTAGTATTTGATATTTTCATTTCCAAAAATGGTTCTGTGTAGGTATTCTCAGAAAATAAAAAATACTGAGCATTTGTAGCCCAATTATTTATTTTGGAAATATGGTCACTTCTCCAGAAGAAAGGCAGATATAAGCTGGCTAATGGATAGCATTCTGAGTGACTAGAAGGAGTCTCTGAGAACCACCTCGCTGGTGTGCCTTTTGGCCAATGGACCAGGGGTTAAATACAGCAGGTTCTGGAGAACCGGTAGCGGAAGTTTTGAGCACTTTGGAAAACCGACAGTGAAAATTTTGAGTAGTTTGGAGAACCGGCAAATACCATCTCTGGCTGGCCCCAGAGTGGGGTCAGAATGGAGATTTTGCAATATCCTTCCCCCAGGAGTGGGGAGGGAATGGAGATTCTGCAGTATCCTTCCCCTGCCACGCCCACCAAGCCACGTCCACCAAGCCACACCACGCCCACCAAGCCACGCCCACAGAATCAGTAGTAAAAAAATCGGATTTCACCAATGCAATGGACCCTTTGTGACTGGCCATGCATATGTGGCAGTCATTTTGAGATTGGTCATTTTCACTACTCAAAGTAATTGATCTTCATATTGAAAATTAATAATTGTTTGTGGGGGAACTATAAATACCCTATTTTTAGAGGTTTTTGCTTGATTATTTCCTCATTCTTTATTGTAAGCAATTACATATTTGCACTCTCTTTGAAATTATGAAATAAGTGATCAAGCCTTTCTCAATCTCATTCTACCCCTTCTCCCCAATTTGTATTAGATTACAAAAGCATTGCATACCTGAAGGGCGGAAACTGGGAAAAAATTTCATACAATCCCCATACTTAGACAGACCTTACTGCCTTGAAAGTGAATCACTGGGGCTTCCAAAATAACTTTTCAAGCTATAGTACTGAATGATGTTAGGGACCTTCTGCATGCAAAATGTCTGCAGAGTAACTAAGTGACAACTCACTTGCAAGTCCCATGGTTGAACTATTGTCTATTCAGTTTTATAGGGTATATGATGTATATTTTAGCTTTACAGTTAGAATAATGGGGCGGCTCAGGTGCTTGAGGAACAAGCCTCTGTCTGGTAAAATCCTCCAAGGGTCAGATGGTGCAACTGTTGCACTACCAGTTGGTTAGGCTGCAATTTGTGTTTTGATAATTAGTCTCTAGGAGGGCAGTTCTTTTCCTTTTCATGTGAAGATGTGTGGAAAGAAAGTAAGGAATTAAAGTGTTTTAGCTATGGAGGAAAAACAGTTGCATTTTGAAGGGAAAGCTTCAAAACCCAGAACTGTGCAGCAACACTTTTTTTCCTAAACTTCGCCAGCAGGTTCAATTTAGAAGATGCAAACTGCTAATCTATGTAATTTCGTACATGATAATATAAGTACTGCAAATGTAAAATAATACAATTTGCATTTAAGAAAGGAACATATTCAACACCTTTTAGTGAGAATTTAACAAACTCTTAACAAGAAGAAGTTTTCCAATTTTCATAAGTCTGGGACTGACTCAGGAATTTAAGTGTTTGAAATAAAGCACACAATTTTAATATAAGGAACACTAGATAAGGAAGTGATTCTGGCACAATTCACACTGCACTTGAAGCTCTCCTGTGCAAGAGAGCGAACTCGTTCACAGGTCAGATCCATCCCTCTCTCATACTACTGTTACTGGTGTCAGTAATACATTGCATAAAGTAGCTGTAAATTCTATCTTTGTCACAGATTAACAGAAAACCCAGTAAATGTTCCCCAAGCTCATGGAAACACTATCTTTGAAAAGTGATAATCAAAAGAGAATAGTTGAATAGTGCTGCTGCTACCACCAGCAAAGATCTTTGAAATAACCTGGCAAAATTGGGAAGAGTTTGGTGTCTTGGTTACCATGATAGGTGGCCAGATAGATTTCTAGTTTACTAATAGTAACAGTCCCAGTTGGGGAAATGGGTGCAAGGGTGGGCTTCAAAAATTTTAACAAGGTGTTCTCTACCTGGTTGCTGAGTGTGTGTGGCCATGTTGGGCGTGGCCTAGTTGGCCTCCTGCACCATGGCGGGGGGGGGCATTTTTGCCCTCTCCAGGCTCTGGAGGATTTCCTCGAGCCTCCTGGAGGGCAAAAACGGCCTCCCCAGATTCTGGAGGCTCTCTGTGCGCATGTCCCGAACTTCCAGTAGGCCTGTTTTTCACTCTCCCCGAGCCTCCACTTACCTGCATCCAAAACAGGCCATGTGGGGACTCCTCGGAGGGGCTGGGCAGGGCCAGCTAGGGATTTGGGGGTTCTCCAAACTGCACAGAATCTTAGCTAGAGGTTCTCCCGAACCCTGTGAACCCCCAGCAGCGAACCCCTAAATGGGTGGCATATAAATTTAATAAATAAATCTTGTTGGAGCAGACTGAAGTTTGTTTAGATTGGGAATGTATATCACTAAATCAGCTAAATATCTTAACAGCTGGACTTGAGCAACTAAACAACTGAAATGTGCTTCGTTCTAACCTTGGGTGGGATGTGTGTTTTCTGCCTTTGTGTGCCATGTGATTCCAACCCACTTATTTAGTTTAAAGTTCAGACTGTTGTGTAAATCCAGAGTATGAGTTAATTCAATAACCAAGTTAATACAATAACCTTGTATTGTATAAATGCAAGTGTGACATTCCCTTTGTAACATGAGACAGAAGCTGTCTTTTTAATTCTTAAGAGTACATGGGTGATGATGTAAATGTGAACTGCAACTATACAGTAGCTTAAATATAAATCTTTTATTAAAATTGGAGGCAACCGATTGGAGAGCCATCTGTAGTATTAGAAAAACATCCCATTCCATTTTCTCTACTCTTAAAATTAAAATGAAGAGAGGAAGTCTAAACATAATGAAGAAGTACAATTAGCTTCTCTGTATGTGCTAAAAAAAAGAACCTCAGAAACATATTTTGAAGTACTCATCCGTGGAAATGATAAAATTGTCTCCAGAGCCTGAGAAGGGTCTTTCTTTC
The DNA here is from genome assembly GCA_030761175.1 of Masticophis lateralis. Classification (NCBI taxonomy): domain Eukaryota; kingdom Metazoa; phylum Chordata; class Lepidosauria; order Squamata; family Colubridae; genus Masticophis; species Masticophis lateralis. Next base: position 28,576,727 of record JAUDYJ010000001.1, read on the forward strand.
TTTCTTTTTAGTCATAGTTGCTGTATGCAGCAAGTCAAATACCAACATGCACATTTTCCTCCAGTGAATGACCTGTTGCAATCACAAATTCATCCTGAGATAGGAGGTTGTAAGAATTGCAGCAGGAAGCAGTGGTTTTAAGAAGTAACAAAGTTGGGGTGGGAGTAGAAACATTGAGAAGTTTAGGTGCTCAAAATTGGTGTCTCAATCTCTTCTTGGGCAACTGATTGGGAACTAGTTTATTCTGCAGCAGAATGAAGGATGATACTATATATCAGAGGTCTTCAAACTTGGCAGCTTTAAGACTTGTGGACTTCAATTCCCAGCTATGCTGGCTGGAGAATTCTGGGAGTTGAAGTCCACAAGTCTTAAAGCTGCCATGTTTGAAGACCTCTGCTGTATGTTAAAGTTGAGGCAGCTAGTCAGTGGAGAGGGGCAAGCAGCAGTGATCTGCAACTATACTATAGCAGTATATATACACCTTTAAAAATGGCTGTCATTCCCAGGAGAATAGTTTTGATGTTTCAGTTCTAAGTGTTGAAAGAATTAAAAAAAAAAGGCTTCAGAGAGCTAAAATTTCCCATTTATGCATGCATCTCTTGCTCTGTTGTTGCCTCTGGTTAAACAGGTATTGCCGTTTTTTTGAAGCCAAAAACTAGTAGAACCTGTTTCTCAGCAATCACTTTTATACAGAGGTCCTTTATTCAAAAAGTCTGTGAATTCAAAAGGCACATTAGGAACAAAAAAAAGAATAGGGGTGACCAGTCTATCATCCTTACAGTTTCTGCTACCTTTTTTTCTAACTCGGAGATCCCCAAATCATGCTGTTGAAATTTAGTGGCCAAATGTTGAAATTCACCAGTATGAATTTTCTGTTTTCTATCCAGAATAAGAAATAAATTGGATAAGTCAAGTTTGATACATCAATTTTACTTTATACCCTCAAAGAACAAAAAAACCCTGTAAATGTCAACCCCACATCCATCCTCCATTAGATCATTTTGTGTTAGGAACATAGCCCTGCAAACCTCAGAAGCAGTCTATGAATCTATCCTCCCATATCCCCAGCCTCAAAAGACTTTATCTATTCCTGATATAAATGGGGGTGGAGCAGGGGTAAAACCCAGCAGGTTCTAACAGGTTCTGGAGAACCGGTAGTGGAAATTTTGAGTAGTCCGGAGAACCAGCAAATACCACCTCTGGCTAGCCCCAGAGTGGGGTGGGAATGGAGATTTTGCTGTATCCTTTCCCTGGAGTGGGGTGGGAATGGAGATTTTGCAATATCCTTCCCCTCCCACGCCCACCAAGCCACGCCCACAGAACCGGTAGAGAAAATTTTTGGATTTCACCCCTGGGATGGGGGAATCACTGCAATTTATATGGCATTTCCTAGTGCCCCAGAAGAGTAGTGAGACAGGCTTGGAAATGGAGATGGAAGAGTTGTAGTGAGAGGATAAAACCAGGGTCAGAGTAGCTTTGCTATAAAAATCTGAACAACCACTAGATGGCAGCAAAAGAAATACCCCCAAATTTATGTGTGCTTGTCCTCTAGTGGCCCTCAGGATTTATATCAGGGGTGTCAAACTCAATTTCATTGAGGGCTGTATTAGGGCTGTGGTTGACCTCATGGGAGGGGGTGTGGCCAATTAGGTGTGCATGGCCAGCTTGACACCACTCCACAAACTGCTGCCATGTTTCCTTTTCACATTGGATAGACTGGGCCAAAGCTACGTTGGCCTCTCTTTCCTCTTCGCACTGGGTAGACCAAGACAACCTTGTGGACCAGATCCAACCACATCGCAGGCCAGTTCTGGCCCATGGGCCTTGAGTTTGGCACCCCTGATTTATATAAACCAGATAAACCTAAACAAAGTTGGCTTCTCAATGAATGGTAAGCCTAAATAAAATGGATTCTTAATACACCAGAATTCTGGCAAATGACCATGGACTTCACAGTTGATCAGATTACATTAGACCAATGACAGAATGGTTTTTAATGTGCTAATATTATTTTATTAATTAATACATTATGAACTAAAAAGATCAAAATAAATTCTGAAGTCACATTTCTTCTCAGATCTAAATATTTTCTTATTTTCTTCTAAAAAGTGGATACAGGAAGGGAAGTTTTCACCAACTGGTATGGAATGGCCAAGTTGTTAACATCAACTTTTGAACAATAGTCCAGAATATATATATATATATGTATGTATGTATGTATGTATGTATGTATGTATGTATGTATGTATTTAACATTACATATCTCTGAATAGGATTCCATATGACAGTGCTGAATCAGACATAATCATGAGATTCATAGTAATTTTTTGTTAACTTGAAGATATTTCATTTAAATCCATATTATATTTGCAAAATTAAATCTTCTGTGATTTCAGAAAAGCTATATGTAATTACCATCAGCCATCTTGATATGTGAAAAATCCAGAAGTAGTTGTTCCTACTTCACAACCTTGTTTCTGCTAGCCAAATTCTTTTCTGCTGTTACATATTATTGTCAGGCCAGGCTAAAGAATTAGTAACAACATTTGGTAGCTCAGTCTATTTGAGTTAGTACAGCTAACTCCCTGAGTATATTAATGTTGATGGATGATGCAATTTGAGCTAAATCTGTATAGCTAGATAGAAGACTAGAAAAAGTTTTGTTTATCAGAAATAATGATGAAACTTTTTTTTGAGTGCGTTCAATATTAGTGATGCAACAATACAATCTCTGCACTGATAGGCAATGAGAGAATCATTACTACCAGTCAACTTCTGTTTTAAAATTTATTATGAAAGGTAATATTTACTTATTTATATTGTGTCTCTCCATCAAAGAAATCAATTCAGGTAGCTAACAACATACTTTTAAAAATACACAAATATAATAGCCCAGTTGGAACATGATTTATAATAACCAAATACTAAAACGATTGTTTAAAAGTAGTGGTTGGGAAAATTGATTCAAAAGAAAATGTGTATCAGAGTATTTAGGTTCTTAAGAGTGCATACTAAGGGAAAGATATCCTTAAAGCTGTATAATTGGAAAAATAAATACAGAGTTCCATGTCCACCCACCCCCCACTCCCAAAGTTCAAAAGAATCTTGGTAGCTTCAGCAGTGGACCGTATCCAACAAAATGCTGTTCATTGGGGAGAAATCCAAGGTTCTGCACTGAGGTAGGAAAAACCAGATGCTTGGGTACAACATAAGTGGTAGCTGGTTTGGCAGTCTTGCATGTGAGAAGGATCTGGGCGTTCTGGTAAACCATTTGTCAAGCATGAACCAGTAGTGTGCTGTCAATGCCAAAAGTTCATCACTGAAGGTTTTTAAAGAAGAGATTGGACAACCATTTGTCTGAAATGTATAGGGTTTCTTGCCTGAGCAGGAAGTTGGACTTAAAGAGCTCCAAGGTCGTTTCCAACACTGTTATTCTTCAATCTTGGATGACATTAACAGCTATATAATGTCAAGATTATGGGAAGTGATAGTTTTACTCTGTGCTGTGCTGGCCAGACCACCCTAGAACACCATCTCCTGTTTTGGTCACCATAATACAAGAAGGATGCTGGGAAGTTTATCAAAGATGATGAACTGAGAGACTAAACCCTTTGAAGAATGGTTATGGATATGGGATATGTTTAGTCTAAAGAAGAGAAAGCTAAAGGGAGAAATAGAATCATAGGGCTGGAAGGGACCTGTAGCAGTCATCCAATTCTTGAAGGGAAGGAGAACAACTATTGGATGGAAGCTTTACACAGAGAAATCTAAACTGAAAATAAGGAGGAATTTTCTGACCATGAAATGATTCAGCCATGGAATAGCTTGCTTCTAGGAATTGTGAGTGTTCTATCACTGGAGGCTTCTAAGGTTAGATACTTCTTTGTATAATTATATGTAAATTGGAGATTGGAATAATATATTTGAGGTTACAGTGTCCACATCCAAACTAAGTACTATTTTACAAAAAAATGTTTTTTCATAGTGCAGTTTTTAGCAAAGTTCCATTTCTCAGCTGCAAGTCAGTGTATGACTTGCGGCAGTGGGCACATTTGTGCTATTTAATTAGATCATAGATTTCTGATATATACAAAACAGAAATGTAATTGATTCTTTGTTTAACACTATATTTGCCTCCCCAAAATTATTGCATAAGAATGCATAACTACATTCAGATAGTTTTTTGGCTTGGTCAGAGCCAGCTGCTCAGCCTGTCTATACTGGCACAAAAAAAGTAGCATTTTAACAATTACTGGATGCTGCTGAAAATAGTTTAGCACTGGTCTAAACTGCCTGTTGCGAATATCAATGATATCTAAGAAAATCCTACAAAAAAAAAAAAAAGAAAAAATAACTAAAGATGAGAGTGAGCATAAAGGGCATTTTTATAGAGAAATAAGAAGCCACTTTTTCTTGTGGCAGACCCATCTGGTTTGTTTATTCTGTGTTGCAGCAACTTTTCAAAGTCTCAGAATAAGAGAGAACTCTCTTTTTATCACGGTTCTTACTTTTTAACATTGAGATGCTAAGAAACTATTGCTAGCAAAGTAGTTGCTCTTAATGCTTGTGTGTAGCTTGAAAAGTGAGATGAGGAATTCTTCATCTGGTCACTGATAGAAAGAAAACAATCCAGGTTATTTGTGCTTTTGTAACTATAGAAAGGGGATGCATGAATGCATTACGGATATATTCTGCTTTTACAGCGGGAATGGACCAACCAATGCTGTTGGATGTCTTGAATTACAAATTTTATTCATTCAAACCAACATAAGAGGTATTGGGGGAGTATGAGAGCATTAGTCCAACTCTTCTGGGTTACTAGCTTTTTAATGTTGAATGCCATGTAGTTGTGGTAATGCAACCTTCCTGTAGAAACCATGTTTTTCTCCATCAATGCACAATAAAGTCCTGTACACTACCATGTATCACTTTATTAAGAAATTGGACGAATAAAAATAAAATGTCTTCTGCATCCAAAGTATTTGCTTGCAGCTGGTATTGGATAACCTAAATCTTTGTATAGTCATCATGACTTCTTCATTTGTCGGCGTGTGGGTTTTAAATTTTAGCAATATTTTATGGATTATTACTCAGTTTTAAGCAGTATCTTATTGTTGTTACATTGCTGAAAGAAGGAACTACTTATTTTGATCTCCACATTTGTATTAAAAGATCCAGATATAAGCTTTTAATTATAGCATTGCTTGACCACCATAAACCAGACATCAGATCAAAATCATAATGCTACCTGAATGTTTAGAGTATAAACTGTGCTGTGTTGCCAAGTGTCAGTATCTTAGTAGACTGCCAGTCACATGCCAAATAAAGCATAAAAAGTCTCTTCCATGTTCCAAAAATAAAAAATAAAAAAACCCAGGCTAATAGGTAGATTGTAAACACTGCCATTTGCCATGATATTTTTCTGGCTTCTAACCACAGCCTGATTTTTTTTCAGATGTTATGAACTGAAAACTGGTTGGCATTAAGATTTTAATTAGACTAAACAATTATAGGCTTCCAGACCTTTTAGCAGAGATGAAGATAGGGACCTTCTCATAGTAAGTACCAAGATTATAGAATTCCTTCTTAGGAAATTTGTGCTTTTAAATGTTCCTCACATTTTATTGTAATTTTTAATTGAAGAAAGCCAGTGAACTGCATTATATTCATTATGATTGTCCGAATTATTTTGTACATCATTGTGAGATACCTACATGTTTTTCCCCTAAAAGGATTTCTTTAATCTGTATAATGAAACACTTAACATATTTACAGTAGATAAACCAGGGGAAAAAAACCCTACCCCAATCACCAGAACCTGGATTTTTGAGACATGCTCATAATATGAGTATATACTCTTTACTTCTGCATATTGTTGCAGGGCACAAAACTACAGATTGAATCTTTATTACTTTTTATCATGTGAGTAGATTTTTGTAGCTGGATGCTAACAGTCTGTAAGAAATACCATTGTGAATAGATGTTATTGAGATGCTAAAAATATTTTTTGTGGCAGTTAAGGAGCAAAATCCATTTTGTGCACACTCTAGATGTCTTCTGAGAATGCTTAATAAACAACACAATTTGAGCCACTGTTCTTGCTATCTTGTGTTACATTTTTTGGTCCCTTGCCTCCATTTCTATTTTGCTGCTTGCATTTCCACTTGTGGTCTTTATGTTGAGTTGTTCTAGTTCACCATTTTCTGTGCAAGCAGTGCTGTTAGCGTTGTTTTCTAGTTCAGGGCATTTTATAGCACAATCCTTTACAACAGGGCTGTCAAACTCCCAGCCCATGAACCGGATGTGTCAGGCGCTGGCCACACCTATGCCTAGTTTAGTGAAAGGAGAAAAAGTCCCAATAGTCATGTGATGCTGCCGTGACGACATGAGTTTGACACCCATGCTTTGCAAGAATGATCCTAAAGCAGCTCCTTTTCTCTATGTAATGGTTTTTGCTTAATATATAATGTCTCACTACTAGTAAAAAAAACAAAAACAAACTGAGTTCAAAGAAATGTTTATCTGTCATTTTATGTGTTGGGTCCTTCTCTCTTCAAACTCTCAGTTTTGTACGATTTTCAGTAACTTTAACCCTTGATGTTTATCTGCTCCCTGTGACTTCTTGTCTCCCCAGCTTGGCTTAAAGGTAGCTATTTCTTATTTGCAGGAGGCAGGAGCTACCTCTGGAGGAGAGAGGAGAGGAATAAGGTATTATCAGGCCCTTTACAACAGAACTGAAACCTTTCAAATCAGAAGGAAGCACACAAGTTGTTCATTACTGTGTGAGCAAGTTTCCTTTGGGAATAAGCGCAGAGCTTCCCTTCGGGGTATCATGGTCAAGCCCTTGCAGAAGCACTTCTCCCCATTGCCTCTTAGAATTCAAAGGTTCAACTATTAATAACCATGAATTAGTTTCACTGTTAGCAGCTGTGTCTCTGGCGGTTTCCCTGTCCCTGCTCACGCTCCTATTGCAGAACGAATGCATTCCCTTTGCATTTCTGAAAATGTAAGACTATCATCATTGGGATCATAACACCTGACACACAGATCTAACAGCCTCTCAATTATCTGGTGAAGTCAGCTTGCTTAGGTCTCAGCTTTCAATAGCAGCAAAATACACTCTAACAATCTGAAGTGTATTGTGCATGCCAGGTCTCCTCATTTTTTTTCCCACTTTACTTTTCTGCTAAGTGGTTTTGTCAAGTAGAGTGTTAATGGCTGAGCTGTATCATTCTTAGACACCTGGAAGCATCTGGTTTATTCTACTCTTTAGTTTTTTTTCCCCCCAGTCTCGTTAGAGCAGCGTTTTTCAAACTTAGCAACTTTAAGATGTGTGGACTTTGGCTCCCAGAATTCCCTCAAGAAACTGAGTTAGACAATCTTCTGCCTGTACTGGAACAGTGCTTTACCATTAATGTTGCAAGGCTGGGCTACTATTAACCTCTTCTTGAGAAGAAATCTCACAATGTGTTCCATTGCTGACTTATTACTACAAGTAGAGTATTTATCCTAAGCTTATGTCCCATTGAATCTGTTGGTGTTTAAAGTTCATCTAGTCTCTTTGTTAGCTTTGTTGCAACATACAGATATGGCTAGTCCTCTGAAAGGTTTTTAATCCTAATGTTTGAGGGCAAATTCCATGCTTTTGGGTACAACTTCTGATTAGCTGTATGATTTAAATCTCCTAAGCTATACATGCCGATAGTGGTAACTTTACAAGCTAAGAATCTGGATCCAGATTCTTTTCTTGTTCTGGGCAGCCGCCTAGAAGATACGGTGAGTCAGCTTCAGTAGTTTTCCTTGGGGAAGTAGAAATAAATACATCTTAGGAGATAGAATACATATTCTTGTATTACTATTGAAAACACAGAAACTAAAGCATTTTTCTAAAGAGTGGGAAAGATTATGCCACTTGTCCAGTCTCCAATTCTCATCGTCCCATCTTTCATTGAGGGACAGTTAGATGTGGGGGGAGCCCCATAATGTACTTCAAAGCACTTGAATTCCTTGTTTGAATAAATGACTATTGAACTCCTGAGTGATAAGGTACTACTAATGGGAGCATTAAGGTACTAAAGCCACTCTGACCTTCTTAGTGTAGACTCTGTCATTAAGAAGCAAGCTCTTTTCCCTTTTATTGATTTATTGCATAATTTATAACTCATCTGCATTCACAGGACCCAGGGTGGAAAACAATGTATTTCTGTGTCTTTGTTCCTGGTTAAACTAAAAGGTGGCCAGATGATCTCTACAGTATATGACATAGATGTTGGCAACTGTCATAGGAGGATATATAATAGGAAACGATTCAGTTGAATGTGGAAATACAGTGTTTGTGAAAGAGCAGGTGGGTTTGTATATTGCAGCTTTTAAAAATGCGAAGATAACCTCAAAACTGGAGGTATAGTTGATTTTATTGTAAAAGTCTTCCCAAATGTACTGATTTACCTTTTCTTATTTAATTTAATGAAAATAATATGATGGATTTCCGTTGGCATAGCAACTGAATTAAACCGGTGACTTCTACTGTCAAGAAGAGGTGTTACTTCATTCTAGCTTATCTTTCTTAATGACACTCCAATCTGATGGCATAATGGCAATTGACAGCCTTCATTTATAGAAATGTTCATTTTAATATATGATTCCCGGGACGCATTTATTCACAGCTCCAGCAACTTATATTACAATTATATAGCTATGTATGTACTGTATATGACAATGAGTTATGATGGTCTCTGACCAAATTAAAACGTTTTTTTAAAATAAAGATACCCCTTTGTTGGGAAAGGGATAAATGTCTTATTAAATTATATTCTATAAACATACAATATATATCCATCGTTGTCTTATGTTGTTAAATTACCAAACTACTATGTGGCTGGATCTCCTCAGAGCCTTCATAAGTGGCAGGACCTAATGGAGGTTTGCTAGGGGTTATCAAGGCTACGTTTGTGGAGTTCTTCCAGGGCCAAATTTATAGTTGTTTGCCACCTTCTCTTCTCTGAGATAGGCAGCCATATAAATTGAATGAACCAAATGAACGAATGAATTCCACCCCTTTCCCCCCATTATTAAAATGATTTAAAAAATGCTTGCTGTGGGTTATATCTGACCACTAAGTTGCCAAATGTCTATTTTTGTTGCTATTCCAGATATTGCCAAATATGGTGGTTGGTCATAGGCTGGGACTCTCTGCATTGCTAATATAAAATAGTTTTTTTTTCCTGCTCATTTAAACCAAGTAGTTATGAAAACATAGAGCCTATAACAATGGCTCAATGAACCATTAACTGTTTTTAGAAATGTATATATCTCCTATTTTTCTGAATATAGGATTATTTCAAGGGTTTTAAAATGCTACTGATGTATAAGTTGGCAGTAGTACACTTCCGTTGTATGTGTGACTGTCGTATACACTAAAACCAAATTTGAAGATGAGATATCCTTTATTCTATGTACAGGCTTAAAAGAGACTCATTTGCTCATGCTAGTTTACTACAAAACCAATATTCACTTGAGATGATAAAGCACAGATAAAAGTTTAGTGAGTACGCATTTTCTTACACTTGTTATCAGGGGTGAAATGCTACCGGTTCGCACTGGTTTGGGCAAACTGGTAGCGACAGTGGCACGTGGTTTGGTGAACTGGTAGCGGTGGCAGCACAAAGCTCCGCCCACCTGCCCGGATGTCATTACTTCCTGGTTTTTGACCTTCTGCACATGTGATGCTTCCGAACTGGTAGGGAAGGTAAGTAGAGTTCACCTCTGCTTGTTATTGTTCCCAGACTTCAATGGATAATTAGAATGACAGAAAAAGCAATTGCTACCAACCTGCCTTCCATTGAGGACCTGTAAATTGCATGAGTCAAAAAATGGGCTGTGAAAATATCTACAGACTTCTCACATCCTGGACATAAATTGTTTCAACTTCTACTCTCAAAATGATGCTATAGGGCACTGCGCAAATAACTAGACACAAGGACAGTTTTTTCCCAAATGCCATCACTCTGCTTAACGACTAATTCCCACAACATTGTCAAATAATTTACTAAGACTGTATTACTGTTCTTCTTCTTCTCCTTACTAGTATCTATCTCTTCCCACTTATTACTATAACCATGTTGCTTGTATCTTTCAATTATATTGTTTTTATTTGTTTCTTAGTATGATTTGATAGCTTATTAGTAACCTTGACTATCACTAAGTGTTGTATCATTCTATTCTATTCTATTCTATTCTATTCTATTCTATTCTATTCTATTCTATTCTATTCTATTCTATTCTATTCTATTCTATTCTATCCTATCCTATCCTATCCTATCCTATCCTATCCTATGAATGGATTAGTTAAGATGATCCAAATATTTTATTTATTAATATCATACTATGCTCACTACTATATAAAACAGACTCATTTTTAAAGATTGAATCCAGGAGGAATGGGCTAAACCGAAAAGTCCAATCCTGAATGTTCTCACTTGGACCTTATGCAAAGATAAAACAATTGATTGTAAGAAATCCTTCCTATTTTGTTTCACTCCTGTCTTCTGCTGTATTACCACTGCTTGAAGCTGCCTTGACCAATTGTCTCTGTTGTTTTCCTAAATGTGCCTTGCTCAAAAATAATTGATCTGCTTTCATTACTTTTGAGTTTATTTCATCTGTCATATCTACTTCCTTCCTCCGATGCCTCATAAACTACATTTCTTCTGACCATCAAACTTTTCCTGTGTCACTGGACTATTGCTTACACACAGACAAAACTGAGTTTTTAAAAAAGGATGGGAATCTAGTATCTGGCCTTGTTCTAGAGGTAGGGATTCAAAGACTGAAGTTTACTCATTAGGATTTATTTAAGCAGGAGAAATTAACTGATTTCCCTCTGCTGATTAATAGTCTTATTTTTTCAGTACTGTTAGCATCCTGAAATGCTAAATGAAAAGTATTTCCCTTTCAATAAATACCTGGTAGTGAGTTGTGAGAGTTATGTGCAATTATGGTTAACAATAAGTTTCAGGCTTAAGAATCTTGGCTTAAAATGCATGCCTGAATACATGGCCTTGAAGTTATAGCCTGTCATCCTAATAAAAACATTGGCTATCATGATATAAGTACAATAAGGTATTCCGACTTTTGAAAATGAAATTCAGATTATTAGTATTGGAAACGTGTCCCTGTGTACTCTACTTATGTGCTAAGGTTTTAGGGCTAACAGTACTTAATGAACCTAGAATTTAGGAGATCACTAGAGATTAATAATACTTTTGTGGCACAAGGCTTTTCTCTCTTCACACACACATACACACACATAGAAGCTGCTGAGCATAGCTTATAGTGTTATCCCTCCAGTAGATTCCTGTATCCCATCATGTTGCTAGGAAACCAATACTGCTCTAAGATTGCTTGCAAAGAGCGAAGCCAGTTGTTTGCCAGCTTCTTCTGTTCTAGCATAGACTGACCCAAACCAACTGGCTGCCTTTGACCCAATATTTCCCAAAAATGAGGCTCCTCCCACCCCCCAATTCAGGCAACTCTGGATAAGATCTGGCCAAATCCTACCTTTTATTTGGTGGCTAAAAAGGAGTTAAGTGTTCTAATTAAACCTTAAGAAACATTGCCTTTGAGCATTCATCTTTATAACTACATTCCCAGAAATATTAGCTCTTAAAAATTGCACAATAGGAAAACTGTCATGGATAACTTCATATCCATAGTAAACATTCTGTGAAGAATGCAAGTGCTGCTTTCCATTTTCTGCATATGTAATTCTTCTACAGATTGGACAAACACATAGATTAGAGTAATATGTGAGCAAACACTCTGAACCAGGGGTGAAATCCAACAGATTCTGACAGGTTCTGCAGAACCAGTAGCAGAAATTTTGAGCAATTCGGAGAACTGGTAGCAGAAATTTTGAGTAGTTCAAAGAACCAGACAATATTCTCTGGCTGGCCCCAGAGTGGGGTGGGAATGGAGATTTTGTACTATCCTTCCCCTGGAGTGGGGTGGGAATGGAGATTCTGCAGTATTCTTCCCCTGCCATGCCCACCAAGCCATATCATGCCCATCAAGCCATGCCCACAGAACTGGTAGTAAAAAAATTTCAATTTGACCTCTGCTCTGAACTATCATGGATATTTCTCACACACACACACACACACACACACACACACACACACACACACACACCATTTGCAATTTGGGATTGAAAATTTGTTTACTTACAAAGGAGAAATGATATGGAATTGGTCTTCCCTGTTATTCAGAATCAGCTGAGATCAGTTAAGATCTAAATGCTATTCCAAAAATAAGAGGAACTTTCTGGCTGGGAAATAAGAATTTTATAATCCTATAATCCTTTTGAACACATCTTTGGAAGCTGTTTTCACAAAACTTTCCTTGATTATTTGTTTGTTTGTTTTTTTTCGCTGAAAAACAGCAATTTTGGACAAAGCAGTTTTCTTGGAGGATAAAAATTAAATGTTTCTCCCTGTACCATTTTTGATTTTGAGCATTTTCAAAGTTGCTACATGTTATTTGACCTTGTAAGAAAAGTATAATTAAAAATGGGACAATATCATGGGGGTTAATCACTGTAACTGACACAGTCATGTTTACTTCCCTGTGCAGCTGCTGTAATCCAGTTTGCAGCCATTTTGAATGAAATCAAAAGGTTCCATCATGAATCTCTCAAATCATATTCTGTTTGATCTGTAGCTGAAATCTTTTGGGATTCTGATTTGTTCTGAGGCTGGAAATACTGAGGCAAATCGTGCAGTAACAGGAACTTTATTTATTAACAAACTAACAGGCATAGAACAACTTCCCGCCCTTGACAGCTCCTTTTATACCCTGAGCTGTCACTGTTCAACCAATCAGAAAATAGCATGGCAACCGGCCCAACCACTAGTGGCCGCTATAACAAACCCAATATGCAACAGATTCGATGGGTGAATTGTTACTATTATTACTATCATCTCTGAAAGAAAAGCAAGCTACAGTTGCTATGGAATTAGATTAATCTGCATCTAGCATTAGATAGAGATATCAAAGAGTATGCCTATGGTGACTTATGTGTTTGAGTTTTAAGCCCCTTGAAAAAGTTTGAGAAGATTTGATCCCTGCTTTAAATCTGATCTCTGCTTTAAATCTGAATGCCTATGAAAACAACGTAAGCTCCACTCTTCCTTTCAGTAGACCAGCTAGATATCAGCACCTACATGCCCTAAGCAGGTTCAGCTCTGGCTCAGCAGTTACATAGGGGAAATACCAGGACTATTGCTAGATAGGGAAGTTAAAAAAAATAAAACAATTCACAAGAAGGCAGTGTAAAACCATTTCCATATTGTTGGCAAGAAAATTGCATGGTTATGTTTCTAAAGTCATTAGAGGTTGACTCAACCCAAAGGAATTTTTATATTTGTTTATTGTTGAAGAAGTATGATATAATGATTAAACAGTTAGACTAAGACATCCTGATTCAAAAGTCTAATCTCAATTATAAAGGTGCACAAGGCAACTTTGGACCAGTCATTTTCATTATTGTTCAGTCTAATGAATCCCTTATAATAATTGTGGGGAAAAGTTGGAGAAAGGAGTGCCATGCACAATTCTTTCAGGGCCTGGAAGAGAGGCAGGATATGAATGTAATCAATAAACAAAAACAATACATCACAGACAATAGAACTTCTAAAATTGTGTTTGTAAAAAACAGTACAGTTTTAACTCTGCTTTCTCAGAAATAAATTAAACTGAGTTCACTAAAATTTACTTAGTTAAGTTTATTTTGGATTGAAATCTTAATCCTTATATATCATTCGATTATTAAGTAGCCACTTCAGAAGATTCTGACGACAATCCTGGATTTAAGAGGATTTTTGATGATGAATTTACTTCAAAGGCATGTTTCTTTGAGAAAAAGGAGTTATATTAGTTTGATAGTCCGTGTTTCCTGTTTGCATAGACACTAGTCTCAGCTCAGCTCATTTAAAATGAATCTGGATTAAATGCAAAATTCAGGCTATAAATGATTTCAGATACATAACATAACATGTAATGCTTCTAATCAAAATACATTGTGCAGTTACATCTTTTTGTCCCCAATAATTTTTGAGCGAAAAAAGGAAGACATGACAGGAATCCTGTTAAAATGCACAAATAAGTGATAGTAGCTAGTTCTATAGAAAGGAGATGGTAAAGCAAAGGAATATTATAAAGGAAAAAAAAGCACATTTTGAAATGAAAACTTTTTAACAGAAACATGCAAATATTGTATTTATTTATTTATTTTAACACATTTATATTGCCTCCCACCTTATACCAAAATTCCAGGCTATTCCCGATCAAACTTAATGGGGGAAAATGGCCCTATTCATTCTGAAAGTACAAAAATGGCTCACAAAGTATTGTGTTTTCTAAACAAATCAGTAGCTATTTTGAAACTCTGCCTGTTTCTGAGTTGTGCATTCTATTCTAAGGATTACTAATTAATATACTATTTGTTTTGCATTAATTTTGCTGTTTGTAAAATATTTTATGCTTGTTCCAGTGCTCGGTGATTTTACAACAAAATTCAGATCTGAAACCTATTTCACTTACAAAACAAAAAATATTTTTGTTATCTGAGTGCTAAGAGTGTCATTGTTTTTGTAAGCATGACAAAGGTATAAGTTTATTCATAACCCTTTTAACAAATTTTTATATTTGTATTAATTTATTTGCCTAGGAATAAATTAACATAGATTCTATGGTGATTTGTAAATTCCAGTCCACTTTTAATATTTCTGTGGTCCTTCTCCTTATCTGACCTTGCTGTAGGATTAACTATTTATACACTGTCCTTTTCCATTCCTGATGTATTGTATAAATATAAAGATTGATGACTGCTATGTTATTATGAAAACATGGCTCTATTTAAGGGTGTCATAAGTAGATTTAACATAATAGTATTCCCACAGTATGGTGTTCCTCACAGCCCCAGTGATGTTCTTTCTTCCCATCCTTAATGTGGGAAGAAAGCACATTACTGCTTCAGAAACTGCTACACCCACAGCATTGCTGATCACACACAAGAGCTGCAGTTTTTAAGTGCTGTTGTGAGGAGGGTAGGGAAGAGTGCAATGCTAAGGGCTGGTGCAGCAAGGAACAAAAAAAACTTTTGCTAGGAAGACCAAAAATTCTTGGTGGGAGATAGCATTGATAGTTACTGGTAGGACTAGTAATCTTTTTGATTACTTCAAAAAGTAAGATTTCTTCCTTGAAGTTGTTGAGAAAACAGTATTGTAGCAGGTATGTAATCTTTTCCAGACTCATGAACATCAACAACTCTTTTGCTGAGATTTTCAGAGATCTCTTTTGACCAAGGTATGGTTCACTTCCACAAATCTGTGTTGTGAAGAACATGCTTTTATGGTGGCAAACAATTTTAAAGGAAGCCCCCCTCTAATCCATACCTGATTGTCCCCTCATTGATTGGAACATCTGACTCAACTTACTGCCTTAAGATGATTATCCAAGAGCTATACTTTTTTTCCCAACCAAAACAGTGAATGTTAGTTCATTGTGTTCAATAAAGACATAACAGTACAGTCTAATATGGTTATTTCTTTAACTCCAATCTCTTTAAAGGACTTCAAAGAAGTTCAGATCATAATGTAAGTCACAATAATGCAATAGTATGGATAGTTCTAAAGGATCATAAACTTTTTCTCATCACTATATTATGCTATTTCTACACAGTAAATGGGTATCAGTACATCTTGTGGCATAAATAGTGAATTATTAAGGTTTGGAAAGCTCCCACTTCAGATGAAAGATTCTGTTGAAATGGTACTGAAGATATAATTCATATTTCTTTCTATAACATATTATATTTCTGTTTCAGTTGCAAAAAGCAATCTTATTTATCTGGATTTTTGTCAGTGCAAGAATAAAATCTGGTTTTCATTAGACATGTAGACATGTAGCTAGGGAATAATTGAATTCTTGAAAACAAAGCCAATATTACATAGTATTCTGGCCTTCAGAGATCGTGAAAGTTTAAGAGATCATTTTCTATGTATGAATATATTTAAGTTAAATTTAAGTAACTGACTACATTTCCCCCCTAAAAGTTTCTTGTGAAAACATGCCTCTTGTCCCCTTCTTCCAATGAGAAGTCTTTTTTCTTCTCTGACACAATTTATTAGCAAAAGTACTTCCTAACTGATTTTCTCCTCATTTAAAGGTAAAGGTTTCCCAGTCCAGTTGTATTCGGTTCTAGGGCCTAGTGTTCATCTCCATTTCTGAAGACATTTTCCGTGATCATGTGGCCAGCATGGTTATATGCTAAAGGTTCATGAAATGCTGTTACCTTCCCACCAAAGTAATACCTATTAACATTTGCATGCTTTCAAACTGCTAGGTCGGTAGGAGCTGAAGCAGAAACAGGAGCTCATCCTGTTACACAATACTCGGGTCTTGAACTTGAGCTGTTGGCTTTCTAGCTGAAAAACTGAGTGTCTTTAAACACCGATCCATCACTCTCCTCCCATTTAAATATAACTGGTACTAATTTGCGAACAAGAAATATCATCAGGCATATATAACACAAGGCTGGTATTTGGGACCAAAGAAGATAGTAGATGCAAAAAGGGTATCCTGAGAAACACCCACAATTCACCAGCTCCTCTGTTGCAGGTCCCAGAGTGGGTGGGGCCAAACATGTTTGCATGTATGAGGGTAGGAGCAAAGTCTGTACTTTAAGTTTAAGACATCAATTTAAACTTTAAAGCTCCCTATCTTCCCCCCCCCCCTCAACAGTTGGCCTTGGAACCACCCATCTCAGTATGCCGCACAAATGTGGTCCTTGAGTCGACAAGAGCTGTAACCCTTTTCTTAGACTAAGATGCAGAAACCTCTGCCTGATAGTTACGAAAGAGAAACATTTAACAAAACTAAGATGATTGTTTGGTTCACTGTTATTTTAGCCAGTTGAGGAAGAATAACTGCCAGATTATCTGTTCAACCTTTCAACAGCAGTTGTGGCCCTGTATCTGCTGCTTTTAAAACTGGAGGTCTATTTCCTGCTATGTGTCAAGCTGTCAGCATATCAGAGAATTCAAGAATGTTTTGTGGGAATTCACCTTGTACATTGTCACCCAGTTTGGGCCAAGATAGGAAAAGTTGAGAATCCTGGCAGGAATCTCCCTGAATAACAGTAAACTACAAGTCATATCATTTTTTCTTTAACCTCTTAAAATGTTGGTGTTCACTTTTTGGATTTTTGTTCATAATATTCTTATTTTGTTATTCCATTCTTTCAAATCTTAAAAAAAATGGAACTAACTGTTTCTTTGGAAGAGTAGCCTAACTTGTCTGGCAATGATTAAGGAAAAGCAAGAGTTCATATTCAGGGGCAGTATTTCATTTTGAAAAAAATGAATAAGGAGAAACACAAGAGTATATAAAATTATGCATGATTTAGAGGACACGAACAGGAAGTGGCTTCCTTCCTTCCACATATTGGAACTCAGATACATTCAAGGAAGCTGAACGATGAAAGATTCAGATAGATAAACAGATATTTTCACATGTATGTAATTAAATGATGGGATGTACTTTCAGAAAATACACCGATTATCTCTGACCTGAGTAGATTTAATAGATGTTAATTTATAGCAGATAAAGTTATTAAACAGTATAACTCTAAATATTATTCATCATTGAAGGATTTTATTGCTGTAATGCTTTGCTTGTGGTTTTCTACTTAGACATCATGGGAGCAGCATGCTGGATTAGGTTGACCCTTGGTCTGATCCAGAAATCCCCTTTCGAGCGTGTGCGTGTGTGTGTGTGTGTGATGTTGTTGATGTCAAGGCAGTTTCGCCATCTGGGTGACAATTAAGTATAGTTACCTAAGCTGTTACATTTAGATAGGAATAACAAGTGAGATAAGTTGTGAAGAGGGAGCTCAAATCCAAGGTACCATCTTCATTGTTTTCTCTTGTCACTTAATTGAACCCTAAGGTCTTCTTTGCTCTGTGGGAAGGAAGATACTTTCATCACTAGCTTATAATTATTTCTGTTGTGAAACCCCACATGAGGCAATAAAATTAAAATAATAAGGGCAGTGAGATATTGATCCCTCAGCAGGGAAGTGGTTGGCAGAAGGCAGGCTGCTGGAGGGCTTTGTTTGTGAAGTACTGTAGAGGCACCGAGGGCTCTCCATGCTAATGAGAATAATCATCCTCATTGCTCTGTAGCTGCAGAATTATGCTTAGCAAAGGTTGAAAAAGCATGTAATTGAGTCAAGCAACAAATGTAGTTGAGCGAAGGAAGGAAAGCAAAATCTGCAAAACTAGAATAACTCCCTTAAGGACTTTGCATAAGATTGGAAATGCACCAACAATAGTCGTTAATGGCTAATATCTTTTGGCAGAATAAAAATGGCAACTGAAATTCTAAGAATGTTCCTTTAAAAAGTTATTCTGGATTAAACCAAATGCTGTCTACTCCAGTGTGGTGTTTCGCATTGTGGCCAGTTGGATGTTTTTAAGATAATGAGAGCAGTCACCCTTTTTTTAGTATTATGGGTGTGCCTCTCTTCTCTCTCTAAATTCCTGTAAATATGATAAATCCTAATATTTTCCCTTCTACCAATATAAGAGCTGTTATTTTGGCCTGTATTATTGATATCTTAGATTCAAATAAGAAGGACACATGGAACAAACTTCTTGGTACTGATTATGGAAGCCATTGTACAGCTAGTCCTCGACTTATGACCATAATTGAGCCCAAAATTTCTGTCGCTAGGTGAGACAATTGTTAAATGAGTTTTGCCCCATTTTACAAACTTTCTTGCTGCAGTTGTTAAATGAGTGACATGAATTTTTTCAAAACTGAGGGAAGGTGTAACACCAAAGGAAGCAGAAAAAAGAGTTTATTTATTTATTGATTATTTATTATTGTGATTTATATGCCGCCATTCTCCCGAAGGACTCAGGGTGGCTTACAAAACAACAATCAACAATACAAATCACAATACACAATAGTTAGAGCAATATTAATATGAAATAATATATATGTGGTTCATATTAGAATTAGAATTAGAATTCTTTATTGGCCAAGTGTGATTAGACACACAAGGAATTTGTCTCCAGTGCATAAGCTCTCAGTGTACATACAACAATAGAGATAGATCATTATCATAGTCATTGTAAAAATACATTCATCATAAAACATTAGATACAACACTTAGTGATAGTCATGGATACTAAATAAGCAATCAACATAAATCATACTAGGATACTAAGTAAACAATATAAATCGTAAGATACAAGCAACAAAGTTATAGTCTTAAGATATGGAGAAGGGTAATAGAGAAGATGAGAATAATGATGGTATAATAAAACTGCCTTTCTAGGTAGTTCTAGTAATTTTTTAATTTGCTTCTATGAGTTTAGAAGTCATATAAAGCTTGTCCCTTCAGTACATCTTTCACCATTTAAGCAAGCATACGGAATGTTTTATTGTTTGATTTCTTTTTTTTTTATACTTTGGGAAAATAAGAACTTTTGGTGCATCTTCAAAATGTGAAAAATGTGGTCAACATAAACTGTTCTTTTCCAATTAAAAAGATTGATTAATCAGGGTGATTATTTCTAAAGAAATCAGATGATGCAATAAAGCTCAATCTTTCTTTCCCACCAGGGAAGCCCTTGTTGACTTAGACCTTCAATTGCTGAGTGTTTTGGCACCTCATGTTAAATTGATATACTTTATATAGCTGTATTTTCATATAGTTCTAAGAACATATTTGCAGTATGTAAAATGAATCTCTTATATTATTTGAATGTATGTAATTTGCACACATCGTATGAACATATCTTAAAGGCATTTCATATATAGAAAAATATTCTGCTTTCCATGCACTCTTTGTGAGACAAGAATATATAAGAGTGGCTGTTTTGTTAATGCATTTGCCAGTATATATTGAAGTGGTTAAGCTTAAAGACATAAAAGCAGCCTTACTGGATTAAACCTGTTGGCCATCAAAGGAAGTCTCTTCACAGAGCAATACCGCAATAATCTCCTCCTCCTATCACCTGTTCAGCAATAGATATTCAGAGGCCTTTGGGTTTTTAAAAAAATAATATTTATTATTGAAGTTTTAAAATACAAAAATAAAAAACTAGTACAATTTAAGAAAAAATATAAAAAATAAAAATAAAAAGAGATGAAAAAAGTGGAGAAAGGGAGAAAAATATTAAAAAGGATACATATACACACACACATGTCTTTCCCTTTCATCAAGATAAGTCAAACAATTTCAGTAATTTATATCATTTGTAACATTTCATCCAAAAACCTCTTCATAACCTTTGTTATTGTTATTGTTTAACTCTTTCAATTGTAATACCATAGTTTACCGCTTTCCCTAAAAATGCAGCCAAAAAAATCTCTTCTTCCCATATTTTATCTATAAACGAATCTGTAAAGCCTCATCATTCTGGTCAAGAAAAACCCATAAAGGTTCCGAGTGAAAAAAATCATATACATTTTAATTATATGTGTGTGTGTGTGTGTGTGTGTGTGTGTGTGTGTGTGTTTTCGGAGGTTTTCGCGGGTGTTTGTATGTAGGTCTTTGGTTATTCGGGTCTTCTCCCACGTAGAATTGGAAGTATCTTGGCGACGTTTCGACGAAGTCTCATTCGTCATCTTCAGGCTGGTGTTTTCGGCTTCGTGCAGGAGCACGAAGCCGAAAACACCAGCCTGAAGATGACGAATGAGACTTCGTCGAAACGTCGCCAAGATACTTCCAATTCTACACGGGAGAAGACCCGAATAACCAAAGACCTACATATATATATATGTATATGTATATGTATATGTATATGTATATGTATATGTATATGTATATGTATATGTATTTGTATATGTATATATATATAATTTTTAAACAAACAATTCATCATTAATCAGTGTAACATCTGGGTACAAAAATGTTTGTGTCATATTCAACATTTAGCATCATTTTATTAGTACATATTTATCTTTCTTCTTACATTTAAATTTAATGTATTACAATGTATTTTTCCCATGTTTCTTATTTTTACATTGTCTGTTGTCTATATTCAGTCTCTATCCATTGATAAAATTGCCCCATATGTTGTAATACTCTGATTCTTTCTTCCCTCTAATTGCTAATGTTAATCTACTTATTTCGGCATATTCTAATATTTTCTTAATTACCTCTCCCTTTGTAAGCATTTTTTCTGCTTTCCAATGTTGGGCAAATACCATTCTTGCTGCCGTTATTACATGTATAATCAAATATGTATTTTCTGTACTAAATTTCACCAGTAAGATACCCAACAGTATCTAACAATATACATTTTAATGTGTATTTACATTATAATTACATTTGATCAGATTAGTTATAAACCTTTTTTTTTAACTTTTAAAACTCTTGATGTTTATCCTTTTAAGTAGTGTGTCCCAAAAACTTACTACTTTTCATTCTTTCTTTATCTTTTCTCAGGAATCCCTCAGGAATGTTTAATAAGTAAAACATTTCTCTTTTGTAAATCCTGAATAAGAAATTTGTCCAAGTCACTCTTCTGAATTGAATCCATACATTCACATGACTCTTCTGAGTCGTTATTTGTGTGCCCCTTTTAGCTATGAAAACATTGGCTGGTTTCATTTGTAAGTCTTGTATAAAATGTTTGTCAATGTAGCGTTGTATCCTGTCAATTTTAAATCCTGTCAATTTTAAATCTAAAATATCCTGATTCTCAGTTGTATCTCTTCTATTTCCTTTTTTGAGTTCATTTTTATAGTAATCTTAAAAGAAAGTTCTGAGTACATTGTTACCAAATATCCTTGAATTCTTCCAGAGTTAAAATATTTTTCTCCATTCTGTATTAGTGGGTCTTTCCCTTTAATTATAATCTTTAGTTCTTTAGCATGTAGTATATCCCCTCTTATGGTTTCTCCTAATCCATATTTTCCCAAGGAAAAATATTCATACACAAATTCAAAATCTTCATATATTTTAATAGGATTTTAAACAAACCACAAGAAGTATCCTTATAATTATTTCAAAATCTTATTTATCAAGGTTGACTCAGCCTTCCATCCTTTCTAAGGTAGGTAAATTGAGGACCCAGTTTGTGGGGGCAATAAGCTGACTTTGTATAAAAATATATAAAGTATGAAGGCTATTGCTTAACGCATTATAAGCTGCCCCAAGTCTCCGGAGAAGGGCGGCATATAAATCTAATAAAAAAAAAAAATCTTATTTCCTGTCAATCTGGCTCCTTAGTGTGTTTAAAATTTTCCAAAATTACTTTTTTGTTGTTTACTTCCAATTTTTTAAAGTTATTACATGAAATACATATTTAACTTACGGTACATAAACCTCTTTCACTGTGGATTGAGTGAAAATCTACCTTAGTAAAACATATCCTTCTGAATGTTCTTATTACCCAAAAAGCAATTGACAAGCCATTTCCAGTGATTAAGAGAGAAAGTGAGTAGTGTGATTTTAAAGACTCCAAACTGGCTTGGGCAAACCTGAATTCTTGGCTCTCAGAGTCCTAAAACCTACTGAAGATTGCTTCTTTGCAATCTTGTCATAGGGAACATCTGTATGGAGTAGTATGGGTGATCCCAGGAGTTTTGGGGCTTTTCTTTCCAATATGATTGTCAGCTGCACTCCTATGAAACCATCTTCAGGCCACCATTGCTCTTTCAGAAGTCAGTATTCAGAGGCCTTTGAATGTCTGTAACATTCCTCAGTTTTGGCACTCTCCTAATATCTGGACTTCAACTCACAGAATTCCACAGAAAGCTATAATTCCCTATTGCTGAGTATTCTGGAAGGCATTAAGATTAGGAGCAGCCGCGATACAGATTTAATATAGCTACCATGATAGAAACCTTTGGTAAACATTATCTACTGCATGAAGTTGTTTGTAATCTTTAAAAATATGTTTAAGTTAAATCAAGTCTTCAAGTTCTTTGCCAATGAATAGTGAACATTAAAAATCTATATTATAAATGAGCAATCAATTGTATTTTCTTTCGGCAGTTACAGTATGTTTTTTAAGAAAGAAACAAAAGATTTATTAACAAGGTTGACTCAGCCTTCCATCCTTTCTAAGGTAGGTAAATTGAGGACCCAGTTTGTGGGGGCAATAAGCTGACTTTGTATAAAAATATACAAAAGTATGAAGGCTATTGCTTAACACATTGTAAACCGCCCTGAGTCTCTGGAGAAGGGCGGCATATAAATCTAATTTTTTTAAAAAAATAAATTAAAAAAAAAACCAGGCACTGAGTTGACTCAACAAGTACTATATACATATTTTAAAATCCTAAAATTTTTCAACCGAACTAGCGACTGAATAGCATTTCTGTCACCACAGCGTGATTAGAGTTGGAATAAAGCGGTAGGATATTTTGTATTTTGTATTTTTTCAAATCTTAGCACTCTCCTTCCATTTCTTGATATATTATGAATGACAAAAGCTTGGTCATTCATTAGGTAGATTATAGCCAGGTACAACAGCAATTAGTCAAAGGAAGACATTTCCATTTTGCTTTGGGTACTTCAAACAAACTACCAAACATTTTTATCTAGGCAAAGAAACCATTTCAATAATAGAGTAATCATTTCAAAGGTCTGTATCCTTGGTGGTAGCCTTTCTTTCTGCAATTCATTGTCTCTTCATTGTTATCAGCTGAATGGATAATTAAGGACCAAGAAAGTCAGTTCTTTTTAACAAGAAACTATAGGGGAAAAACTTGGTCCCTTCTATTTTCTTGGTTTGTAAAGTTTTGATAATTAATCAATATTCGTGGGAAAGCAAGGAAAGTAAAATCTGAACTTTTTATAAAACTTTGGTACCTATACATTCCTCTGCTCAGTTTTTGAGCCCTTATCCTGCCATTTGATTCTGGAGTAGAATCTCAGGCGTTTAATTCTGTTTTATTTGAGAGCATTGAAAGAAACAGGCAGCACTGTAGTTGCAGGTATGCAGTATATCCTATATTCCTTGTCCCTGTTGTCTGAGGGAAGAACATTGCCTAGATCAGTATTTCTCAACCTTGTTGAGATGTGTGCACTTCATTTCCCCTTGCGGACTGGGCCAAGGTTGAGAATCACTGGTCTAGATGCATAGAGACAATATGTGTCAGTTCACATGTTCTAGAACCACTGCTTTTTTAACTTAATTTTTTGAAACTACTAAACAAAATACGTCTATGGAGATTCTCAGTCATCCAGGTCATGGTTATCCCAAAGGTGCTTTTTTCAAGAGGCAACTAGACTTTCTGGGTTTTCTTTGAAGTCATTTCTCTTCAGAGCTGAAGAAGCTTCTTGGCTGAGAAATGAAACGTCTTCAAAGAAAAACCAGGAAGTCTAGTTGCCTCTTGGAAAAAAAAAACATCTTTGGGATAAACTAAATATGCTTTCCATCTCCACAACTGATTCCTAGCTGAAATAAAAACCAGATACTATGATCAATTTTTCAGTTTTCCTGAGACTTGCAAGGGAGATGGATGTAAACATGAAACTGATGATTGATTCACCTTGATTGTCTTTGGGGAGAAAGAATGTTGGTCAGACTTTCATAATATAGCCTGACACTAGAGTTCCAGTAGTCCTTGTGGAGTTTGTGTATAAGGCACATTCATTCATGCATTATCCTTTCCTTTTGAATAGCCAGTTTTAGCTTTAGTAAACATCCCAGCAGCGCAAGTAGTATGCAAAGAATTTTTTATTGACGGATGGGGTAAGAGGACAATATGTAATTTTGTGCAGTGTTTTGATGACTGCATTTAAAAAAGTAGTCAGTAGTACATTAAAAATAATGCAAAGTGCAGAAGTTAAAAATGTGTGTTCACATCTGTAGAATGTTTGGATAAAATTATGAGGTGTATCAGTGAGAAAGATTATTTCATGATGAATTGGTATGATACAGTGTGAAATGAGAATTTTAAGTTGATTCTCCAAATAATCATTTGTAGCTGCTGGCCTGCCTTTTTTAGGTTTATGAAAGACACCTTGTGAATCTTTTGGCATGCAATGAAGGAAAAAGTTCTTAAAAGAAATAAAAATGTGTCTGATCTAATACTATGAATAGCCATGATTATACCGTTACTAAATACCGTAGTTATATTCTTATCATGTGGGCATGGTTTGTTGATGCAGGGAATTAAAGTTCTTTTTTCCTGCTGCAATTTTATTTTATACATATCAAGAAAGAAAAATATGATTGTGCTGTTTAATAAGATATATTTCATTTATTCAGAATATGTGAAATTGAAGAGAATTATCCAGTAAGTAGAGTCCTATAGCAGATTGTATATCAAAGGAAAGGAAGAGAAAGAAGCTCAGAAGGAATGAAGAAGTAAGATTTCATTGCATTCTTCAAATGGAATTCAGCTTTTAAGCCATTCTCTTGCTTTACTTGTTAAAGAGATGGCTAGATTGTTATGATGTCTGCTTATTGCTTTTTCAATAGATAAGAGATAGCAATGTTCTGAGATGAAATGAGATTATTGCCATATATCTCATGTTATATGTGAATTTGTCTATCCATATTTATAGTTATCTCCAGAATGTCCACTTATATTATGTTTATCTCTAGAGACAAGCATCTGGTGGGTCTTGTTCCCAGATCTGCTTCATCAAAGTTATGTATACAAACAGTTTCAGTTATAGTTTGAAAGATAACACATATCCAGCAGATGTTTAGGTCAGAATTCAGAATGAGTTTTGCTCAGCATGTGCTAGGATAGTTTTGAACAGTGGTCTTTGGCCATTAATTGCTATTTATATGATAACATACAAAATTTTGAAAAGTAGGTTTACCGTTTTGGTAATTGGTTTATTTGAATTGAAAAGACTAAAAAAATTGATGCTCCTGAAGCATTGAAGTATAGTAGTAAGCTATAGTTGATCCAAGTTTTGCATTTTTTCCCAAGGATAGCCAGGCATTTGAGAGAAAGCAACTGTTTAAATTTAGCTAGTATGGTTTGTGCAGACAGTTGATTTCAGCTTTGAAATTTGAATTTACTTCAGTTCAAATGGAGTTGAATCTAAAACTCTAGCTCTGAAATTTGAATATTTGAATATTATATTTTTCTGTAATTTGTATAACTTGGAACATACTATTGGCTATTCTTTATACCTGATTAAATGCTGTGCAACATTGCTAACTATAATTGTTAGCAATAATCGTTTGAAACTGTTTACATATTACATATTACAGGAGACATAGGTGAGTTGAAAGAATGTTGTTCCTTTTGGGACTCTCATCTGACTGTTTTTTCGTCCCAGGTTGATCAAATGTAAACAGCAGTGTTGTTAACCCTGGTGACTGTTGTTCTCAGCCCAAAGAAAAATACAGCAACTTTGTGAATAACCCAAGCTCTTGAGGGACTATGGTCCCCCATGGATGGAAATGCAAATTTTTCCCTAAACAAATGCTTTCTCTTTACCACTAATCTTTAATTGCATAAGATTGCATTTCCCATAGTTGCTTTTTGATTTAAATACTTCATTTTCTATTTTATCTCCATGGCTTTTTTTTGTTTTTGTTTTTTGTTTTTGTCTGTAATACTAGACTCTCTTGAATATTTTCTGCAACTGAAGCGCAAATACTTTAGTCACCTAATGAAAAGAGAGGGTTCATTGCAGAAGACCCTGATGCAGGGGTGAAAACTAAAATTTGTTACTATCAGTTCTGAGGGCGTGGCTTGGTGGGGGGGAGGGTAATGTGACTGGGTGGACGTAGCCAACTTTTTTTTTTACTTTTAAAAGCATTTTTTCTACAGCCTTAAGAGGTTGCAGAAAAAAATGCTTTTAGAAGCCTCTGACGATCAGGCAGGTCAGCTGGGATTGCCAGAGGCTTTTAAAGGCATATTTTTTTCCTACAACCTCTTCGGCTGAAGAGGTTGCAGAAAAAAATGCTTTGAAAAGCCTCTGATGATCCCAGCTGAGCCACGCGATCATCAGAGGCTTTTTTTTTTCTTTTAAAAGCATTTTTTCAGCCGAAGAGGTAGAAAAAATGCTTTTAAAAGTAAAAAAAAAAAACAGCCTCTGATGATCATGTGGCTCAGCTGGGCATGGGGAAGGGCAGGGATTTTTGCTACTGGTTCTCCCGCCGCCACCTGCCACCATCGCTACCAGATCAGATGATCTGGTCCGAACCAGGAGCATTTCACCCCTGCCCTGATGTTGGGAAAGATTGAAGGTAAATGAAGCAGGGAAAAGCAGAGATGATTAGATAGTGTCATTGACCCAATGAACACTTGGGCAAACTCTGAGAGACAACAGAGAAAAGGGGAGCCTGGTGTGCTATGGTCTATGGGGTATCAAAAAGTTGGACATGACTTAGCAACTTAACAACAACTTGAATGTTTTAAGGAAAAAGAAAAAAAATGCATCCATTTGAGGAAGGGCTCTGCGTATTATATGTGCTAGTGTACTACAAAGCCTGGAGAGATAGAATGAGTAGCTTATTTGGTGAGTGGGGGCTGCAATTCAGGAATAGAACATCAGATTTGCATGTGCAAGGTACTAGCAAGTTTAGTAAATAATATCTTGGGTTAGAGTTAAAGAGACCACATGAACAATGGTTGGTATTTGGTGCAGGGAGGGGAAGAAACTGGAGCAGATCAGTGGTATGACAGTACAAATATGTAAGACACTCTCGCCTTCTATAAATAAAATTAGTAGATGTGGGAAGATTACTGCATTAATTGTTCCCTTGACCATAATGGAAAGTTAGCTATCCAACCTCCTTGATTGGTAGTGTATGAGACTGAAGATCTCAATAGCAATCTCAGGTCACCCCAGAGCTGTGCATACTGAAATCTACCAGAATAAATCACTGAATGCCACAGAATAAGAAAGAAAAAGTTCATATTTTAATATGATCTCATCTACTTTGCACTTCCCAAACTATAGTATAGATCAAATTCCAGTTATTGTGTGGTATTTGAAATTCTCTCTGAATGCTAGAATGCAATTCTCCACCAAAGAAATGTCTGCAGAAACATACAAATGAGATTTGAGACAAGTACAATTTCTTTGATAGGTTAGGGAAGTGGGCTGAAAATAGCAATGAAACCTAATAAAGACAGTGCTACATTCTTCATGTAGATAATAAAAGAAATGCATAGATATAGTGATCTATAGGTATGTATCTTGCAAATAGTAATTGTGTCAAAGATCTTAGAATAGTAGTTGATTACCAACTAAATACAAATCAACAATGTGAATTGCCCGCAAAAGGCTTTATTGGCTAAAATATAATTTACAACTTAAGGCTTTTCTTTTCATCCAGCTAACTGCATCAAGAAGATGCCTCATTGTTTTTCTGTATCAAGTCCCCATGATACTGCTTTTATTTCATCCCCAGCTCATTACAAGTACACTGTAGATGCAAATTTAGCTGTTCCAGTTTAGAAGTGAAGTTTGTCCTCTTCTCATACAACACGTTTTGCTGTAGAAATGATATAAAATGCATCCATAATTATACTAGTGATGATGTGGTCAGTAGCCCTGCTCCTATTGGCTGTCTGAGGCATCAGTCGGATTGATGTCAGCTCTCCTAAAGGTGCTTTTTTCTAGAGGCAACTGGACTTCCTTGTTTTTCTTTGAAGACGGTTCACTTCTCATCCAAGAAACTTCTTCAGCTCTGACAGGATAGTGGAGAATGGAAAGATTTATATTCCTTGCAGACAGCTGGTTATCTGCATTCTTTTAGAAAGTTGTTGAGGCTACTTGGAGGTTTGTCTGTGTTCTCAAAGTCAACTGAGTAGTGCAAGTGGGCATGGAGCTTTTTTGGAATTGCTGAAAGGGTTCCTGTAGTCTGCAATTTTTCTGGAAATCCATTCATATTCCTGCATCATTCGAGGGTGTTCATCCCAAAGTGCATAGCTAAATGTCTATGGAGATTCTCAGTCATCCAGATCATAGTTGTTCCAAAGGTGCTTTTACAAGAGGCAACTGGACTTTCTTATTTTTCTTAGAAGATGTTTTGCTTCTCATCCAAGAAGCTTCTTCAGCTCTGAAGACAGTCAGCTCTACAATGTAAACCAGATAGGAAATATGACCAGATGAGCTAATTCTACTTCATTGTAAGGCTACATTAATAGAATCTTGCAAGTCTGGAGGTATACATGTTCCATAGTCATTTCTAACCACCTGATAAATTAGGGCAGGTCCTTCCTAAATTTCTTGCTCTGATTATTAAATCCCTGGGGGCTTCCCCCTTTCTTGTCTGATTGTTTTTTAGGCAGCATTTCTTCTACTTGTCCCTCAAGGTCATTCTCAGATACTATTAACTATTCAGGAGATACAACACTGTTATAGCTAACATGCAAACACAAGATTCAAGAATTCATGACATGGGATCAGGTTATTTGAAGGACCACTTTCTTCTGATTATATCTGCCTACCTCATCAAATTTAGCAGAAGAGGTGTGCCATGGGTGTGCTATCAGCCAGGGCACTACACTTGGCAGGTCCCAAGATGTGTGTCACACCAATTCTGTTTCTAGCCTGATGCCCTACAAACCGACTCTGTCCAGTGTTATTTAATTATAGTTGACGTTAATATATTCCAGAAACCTCTATTGCTACAAAATGTTGCAATGGAAGTCCTACCTGGGATTTGCTATATGGAAGACCAATGCAAATGTTATTTAACCCAATGTAATTTAAGTAGTGTCTCGGTTGTGTCTTCCATGTGCTAAACCCCACATGGGATGGTAGGATATCCATTTCAATATTTTGCAACAATGGAAGTTTCTCAGTTATATTAAAGTTTCTCAGATATATTAAATGTCAGCTATGCTAACAGTTATCAGACCATATCATCTTGTCTAAAAAGCACAGTTGCACAGATGTTTTATTGGAGAATTTCCTAGAATAATTTCACTGGCCACTATTTAGTGGACTTAGTGGACATTTTTTTTCTGATTCAGCAGGGTTTCTTTCACATTTTAGAAATCAGCCTGGTCTTGCATGTTGGTTTTGGCTATGAGCACCCATGTGATTCCAGGAAATTTACAAAGAAGGCATATACTAGTGCAACCCTCTAGTAGTTGGCATTTAGGGATATACCGCTTCTGAACCTGAAGGTTAGCTGTCATTGTTAAATTATCATATCAGGTTAGTTACTATTATTAAGATTTAGAACTGAACGATGTAGGAAGAAGTTGTAATCCATGGTGACAAAAAAAAAAAGGAATACGGTAGCACTTTTTCTAATAAGTTTTATTTTTTAAAAAAAATAAGCTTTCATGCGCTGCTGCTCACTTTATCAGAGGCATACAGTGGCTAGACTGACGTAGGATTAAAATTGGGGTTAGGTGGAGAGGAAAAAGTTAGTTATGCCAACTCAGGGTGCAGGTAAGACAGATAAGTATCTTATCAATTAACAATTATGTGTTAAAAATCCATTGTCGGCATTTATGAAATTTTCCTACTGCTCTGCTTCAGTTAGGCTAATGGTTATTACCTCATTTAAGACCTAATGCTGGGAAAGATTGAGGGCAAAAGAAGAAGGGGACGACAGAGAATGAGGTAGTTGGGTGGAATCATTGAAGCAGTAGGTGTGAGCTTAAATGGACTCCAGAGGATGGTAGAGAACAGGAAGGCCTGGAGGAACATTGTCCATGGGGTCGGGATGGATTGGACATGACTTCACAACTAACAACAAAAAAGACCCTAAGTAAATTACGTTTTATGTAAAATGCTACTGTATGTATGTAGAATTTATATAGACCTATATTGTAAAGTTATTTGGATGCTAAAAATAGAGTGGAGACACTGTATTGATGTGGAATCTGAGTGACCAGCAGTGTCTTTGCCTCTGTCAGTGTTCCTCAACTTTAAGATGTGGATTTCAACTCCCAGAAATTCCCTAGCTAGAGTTAATGATAGAGAGTTCTGGCTAGAGAAATCTCAGAGTTGAAGGCTGCACATTTTAAAGCCCGAGAAAGACTGGCCTATATGAACTCTACTACTAGTCCAATTAGAAGAATCCTTTACTGTGATATTTATGATTCTGTTTACACTTCTCACTTCTGCCCTGCTCAAACAAATGTTTTAGAAACAATTTGCAACATGTAAAAAACATAATAAAACTGAGATTTAAAGTAAAACAGCAAGTCAAGCAACTTGGTGTGGGTGGCTGCCTTTGATGCTGATTCTCAGTAATTTGCATAAGCCATGCATAGGTACCATGGTTTTATTTTATTTGTTGGTTTGTTTCTAAGCCACTATTATTATTTTTACAAACAATTCAAGGTGGAGAGAATACCCAACACATACCTCTCCTCCTATTTCCTCAGAACAACAACCCTCTGTGAGGTGAATTGGGCTGAGAGTGAGTGACTGGCCTAAAGTCATCCATGACTTTGACTTTCATGGCTAAGGCATGACTTAAACTCATGGTCTCCTCTTTCTAGCCTGGTGCCTTAACCACTGGAACAAACTAGCTCCCTCTGTTACTTGTGAATGTGCCATGCAGTGTAGAAACAGCTAAGTGGTTACGTTATGAACTTGTACAAAAATGGGGATGGTTCCTGGAAGTAATTCTTGTTCCATCTTTCAGCAAAGTATTTTGGATTTTCTTTTAGGTGCCCAGAAACACTGTGTAAGCATTAAATGGATTTGCTTTGCTCATATCTCTAGTTCTCCTGTGTTTATACATCTACTTTCAGGCACGGAAGTGCATTCGCTATTTGCTTACTGCTAGTGCTTGGCTTCTGAGTATTGTTTTCCAGGAGGTGTATCTGCTGCGTTCCCTTGTGCTTGGCTAGAGTCTGCCAGGTGGCACCAGGGATCCCAGGAGCGCCGCTGAATTTGAGTGGCTCTGGCGGTGTGTGTTTAGTTTAATTACCCAGTCAGCTGGTGTGGGAATCGAAAAGCAGCTCAGCTCTGGTGCTGAATCTTTTGCCTGTCGCAACAGCGTGCAGCACAGAGTACACACACCCCAATGTATTCCAAACAGCCCAGAGCACATGGAGCTGGGGGTGGGGGAGAGAGGCTTGCAAAGGAAGCATGTTAGTCATCAGGTTGTTGCTGCATAATTCAGGAACACGTTTGCCTTGAACTGGAGATTAGCCAGGTAAGGCTGTTTTTTGCACAGAGAGTACTC
This sequence comes from Masticophis lateralis, assembly GCA_030761175.1. Classification (NCBI taxonomy): domain Eukaryota; kingdom Metazoa; phylum Chordata; class Lepidosauria; order Squamata; family Colubridae; genus Masticophis; species Masticophis lateralis. Next base: position 28,608,892 of record JAUDYJ010000001.1, read on the forward strand.
TGTTAGGCATTGAAGCTGTATAGTATGTTGTTGCTTATGCTTTCTCCTGCGTATTGCAGTGTTGAGTGCTGGTCTTTCGGCAGCAAGGCATGTCCTATTTCTAGGCACCTTTCATTAACTGGAAAAGAAAGAGGCTCTCCTGCTGCACGTTATCTCTGTTGATGCAATTGTGTAAATCAAAGCTAATGTTTTGTTTGACTTTTACGTAGATTAAATTTATCCAGTGCAGGAAGCTTGGCTACCTTCAGCACTTGAACTTAAATTCAGCATAGCTTGAACTTTGCTAACTACTTGTTCCTTCAGTGTTTTGCCATGCCTGTCTCCTTCCCGTCTACCCTCCCTCTTCCAGATACTGGATATTTTGTATACAGTAATGCTGGGTAGGATTTGGATAATGTTGTTAAGTAAGAACGTGTGTATTTCAGTGACCTTGAAAACGTGTGTGTGTGTGTGTGTGTGTGTGTGTGTAGGCTTAAATTGTTCATATTTGGCAGTGGTCATCTCAGTGGGTAGCAGAATAGGTATACTTTTTTTGATGAAAGGCGGAGAAATGTCTCTGAAAGGGAAGGGAAGGCAAGAGCTGTTGCAGGAAAATATGCACATTGCTTAATAGTCACTAATCATTGACAAGCAGTAAAAGCAGCAAAGGCAACAACGACGGAAAGTTTAATTATTTCAGCTTTCCTCCTAGCAAGCAATCATATATACAAAAGAAAAGGGAAAATCTTTCCTCTGGGGGAAATTGATTTGCTGCTGATTTATCATCAAGATTGCAATGTTGCTTGTGTAAAAGTCGGGAGACTTCCTGATCTGATTTAACTCTTCAGAAATTCCATGGGCAAATTTTGAAAGCCCAGAAAAAAAGGACAAGGAAAGAAGAGAAAGAGAAGGCAACAGGAATGAGCAGAATTATTTCAGTGGATTTCAACAGCACCCAGAATATGTTATCAATAACGTTACATCTGGCTCAAGATGGCATCGTATGGCATACAAACATTGTGAACAAGTCTGTTACAACTGATGTTATACTATTTGCATTGTGCTACTCTGACAGAGGGCCACTTATCGGAAAAACAGAATAAACGCAAGTATCTGTAGATAAGTTGCTATGCAGCATGCAAAGAGACTGGATGCTTGGATATAGCTGCATTATCATAATAATTTCTTTCAAATTTTAAACCATGAGTACCTGCAGTCTGATATCATGCATTAATACGGGTGTTAAATGTAGCATTTAGCTTGTGTGGAAGGGGATTTACTTTTGTATTAAATATATTTTGTTATGATGTAGAATGTAGTTCTTGATGGGTATGTCCAGTTGAATAGATATTACATGATTTGTTAATAGTGAAATGTGTAGTAAGATCATGTAATCTATATGTTGTTTGATGATCTTAACATTTATATCATATTTATTCCTCTGTTTTTTTGTACCACCATGTTGCTGATTGCGCTTAAATGATGGAATTGGGGGTGGGAGACATAGTTTCTTTTTGAAGAAGTTACATCATTGTGTATATTCCAGAATGGGTAATGTCTTGCTTATCTGAGCAGATGTTTTGGGGGTAAATAAAGCAATATATGGACTTAAAGTACTCCCTTCACAGCTTTTGCACATAGCATCAACTTCTAAGTTGTGTATGGGTTGTTGAATACAATTGAATATATCCATTCTTTGTATAAGAGAAAAAATAAAACAAAGGCACACAACAATTCTGGATGGAAGAACACTAAGATTTGCTGGGGAAGGAGAGATAATTTAATGTCTCTTAAACGTACTGAATTTCCTGGTATGTCTCTTTCTAACTCAGAACAGTCTATTCTTAACATCACCTCTCTCGAGGAATTATTTTTAACTAAAGAAATCATGGATTAAAGAAGGTTCTTCTTTCCCCCCCAAATCTATTCAAATCGTCACTCTATTAAATTGCTATGTTGGTAGATAAGTGGAAAATGGACATGAAGTATAAAAAGAAAGAGGAGGTGAATCTATACCTGCAACCTCTCAGGTTCTGAAACAAAAGTTCTGCTCCATTTCCCCCTTTCCTTCAGATATTGAAACTCTCAGAGCTGCAAAATAGGGCTTTTTAGCTCTGGTGCTTGTTAACATTATAAAGACATTTTGTTCAATTATTTCATTTTCCTCTCTTATGGAACTTCTTTCTCCACAAAAAGCACTTGACTTAGTCACTTAATTTCCCTGGCCATCTGAAACTTGCCTATTTTTAAAAGCCTTTCAAAATAACAATAAGTTTGATTGTTTCGAGAAAGATGGGGTCGATTATAGTTAGGCAGCTCTTTTTTATTGCTCTGATTTGAAACCCGCATATTTTGTAAATAAATGAAAAAATAACCTAAAATCAAACTTGCAAAGAAAATAGAGAACTTTCGATAAAATAGAGATGTACCCAGACATGCCCCGGTCTCTTCTAAATCTGGTCTGTGTTTCAAATGGAATCAATTGGATGTCTGGTTTTCCCAGGGAATTCGTTTGGTTAAAGTACAATAAGAGGAATTTTCAGGTCTCCATAAATTGGCCTGGGTCTGTTATGAAGAATGATGGCAGTAAATTTTCTCTGCAATCAGCATGCTTATTTCTGTGACTAGCATCCAATTGCTGAAGTAAATGCAATAATATTGGAGTTACGACAAAGAGAAAAATGGAGAAATATGTTTTATCTTTGTCTATAAGTAAATAAAATATATGCGGTGCGGCTTCCTTTTAAAACAATATGTTTTCTATACGTTGCACATTTGACTGATAGATTTTTTTCCTCATAATGCCACCCTGAATGTGTTTCTAAACAAGACCATATCTTTTAAGTCTGTGATTTGCTGAAGCATTTCCTCTCTGATGAGGTTGTTCAATTATTTTTTAATGTTGTCAAAGAGATCCTAAATTTCCCTGGGAAATCTCCTAAAATTGAGGCATTCTGATAGCAAGTAGAAATTTACGTGAATATGCTACTTGAGTGTATTTGTACGTGGGGGTTTTGCTATTAACCTAGCAGATGTATTTGAACAACATGCTAAGATTGATTATTTTCATTTTGTTAGGTTAACCGCATGGTTATGTGGTTAAATTTGTTTATGATTTAGTATGAAATCTCTAGAGACACAATATCAAAGTTAAATGTTTTGCGTGAACTTGTTCTGATATCTTGGGATTCAAGAGTGGTCTGTTTGAAATAAGTCTGAATTTCCTAATAGCAGACTGTTAACATATGGAAAATTAGGAGTGGGCTTGCCTGTAATGATCAACCATTATATCCATTTGTTCTCCCTAAGTGCTTGAGAACTGTCAGCATCACTTGGTTCTAGAGGTTTTCTCTTCCTGGACCAGGAATGTGCAAAATATATCCCTTTATTTCAGTAGGTTTTCTGCTTTGCTTTCATCCCCTTCTTCTCAGATATCTGTGGCTAATCAGCATATTGTCCCATATATCCTCTTTTCTGTATAGCTTTTCAGTTTGTAGGCGCCTCTTCTCATCTCACCTCCTGTCCACCTATCCCAGCGAAACCATTCTTCAGCCGATCTACTTTATAGCAGCAACCCAGTAGGTATTGGTATTTGGGTTGGAGCATAAGGCAAATGCTTGTGCAATTTTGCACCTTTTGATGCCTTGCTTTTGATACATAAACTCAAAGGGTGCTTGCAAAGGAAAGAGTAGCAAATTTAGATTAGCAAGAATATGTCTATAGATCATTTTGGAAAGCATCAAACAAAACCGATTCTTTTGTTTCTTGTTTTAGCCTGTACATTCCTATATGGAGTTTTGGTTATCTTTTGCAGTTGCACATAACTAATTGGGGAATAGAAATGCATATTTAATTGGATATTAGCATACAAGCATCTTTGAGGGTCATGCAATTCTAAGACAACTGTACTCAAAGATCCATTTGAGAATTCAGCCTCCCCCTTCCCATTTATAGGAACTTGAATATTCAGTTGAGGATTAATTCTTCCTCCCTGACGGAAATTAAAATAGAATCAAATATAAGGAAGGGTTCCAATAATTACCTTTACCTATGCAATTTGCAAATCCACACTGGAGACTGTTGGATTGCTATAAAATTATACATCTGCACAACTGTTCCAGACTTCTGGATAGCAAGAAAGTGTTAATCTTTTCCTTTCTATATAATGTTGGAAGAATGAAAAAGTTGTGTAGCTATCAAATGTATCAACTGAGATACTGATTGGAAAATCTTACCAATCTAGAATTTGCTTTTCCACCCCATGAAACTAGAATTAGTTAATATTCCTCATCTATTATTAATAGACATTTTATTAAATATATTAAAATAAGTATTTTAATCTTATAGAATTAATATCATAAAATTGTTACGAGAAAGCTGCAAATCATGAAATCTTTTGATTGCAATCTTTTCTTTGATTTGAATTGTTCTGCGTCCTTCAACAAATCGCTGATGTCTCAAATTCACATCCAACTAGTAGTAATTATACTAGCCTGATTGGTCTTTGTATAGATTATTGGGTATATGGGAAATGAACATTTTAAAGTGCTCCTGTAAATGTAGGTATTACTATTTAATTTATTGAAGCCCATTTTTATATATGCTGTTGCTATAATGTATAGAGAATGTATTATGACTGCTTTCGTAGAATCTAGAAATGGTAGCAGATGTCACCTTGAGACATGAGTCTATATTTTGGAAACAGAACACAATGCACTGTAGGCTAACATGTAGCATTTGAGGGGGAAACACTTGGTAATATATAGTGATTTTTGAGACTTTCGCTTTCAATCGAACAGGAAAGCAATATTATTTAACAGAAAGGAGTAAAAAGCTCGAATTTGTAATTTTAGTGCAAGCACCGAAATACAAACTCAGCTCATCATTAATAGACATGTCCAATAGTTCTTTTTAAAAATCTTTAGAATTAATAGTAATATCATCACTTTCCTTATAAATTAAAAGAAAAAGTAAGTTTAAATCCTGTTTAACTTACATTGAACAGATACCACGATTCAGCCAAGAGAAACATTGTTTTATTGGATGGTTGTACATCACTCAGAGTCACTTTCTTTGAGATGGGTGGCCATATAAAGTTGGTAGAGTAGAAAGATAGATAGACAGACTGATTGATCGATTGATTGATCGATAGATACCATGTTTCCCCAAAAATAAAATCCTATCTTATATTTTTTTGCCACCAAAAAAGGCACCAGGTCTTAATTTATGGGGGGGATGTCATCCACTGACTCATTTCAGTTGCACACTTCGCCCCTGGCTTCTTTTTCACTATCAGAGGCCTTCAGGGACTTCTTCATCCAGCAAGGCCAGCAAGGCTTTCTTGAAGGCCTCTGTAGCTGATAACAGAGCTCTGGATCTAAGCTTTGTTACCAGCTACAGAAGCCTTCAGGAAAGCCTTGCCTGCAGAAGAAATGGGCCGAGGTGTGCGAGGCCTGGCTGCAGCTGTCTGAAGGTAAGTAGTAGGGCAACTCCACCCCCCCCATCCCCACCCTAGCACCCTGGAGTGGGCAGGGTCTTAATTAGGGCTTATTTTGGGGGTAGGGCTTATTTTGGGTGCACATGTAAAAATCAAGCTAGGACTTACTTTCTGAGTAAGTTGTATTTTCAGGGAAATACCGTAGGTAATTAGTTAGTTAGTTAGGTAGGTAGGTAGATAGGATAGATTATCTTGATTAATTATCATCTTTATTATTCAGTTAGAAATAAAAATAGTGCATTTTTTTTCTAAATCAAAGTATTCTACCATAAAAATAATGAGCAGAACTCGAAAAATCCCTTGTTGCCTAGAAACATTCTAAAGTTGCCAATATCTTCTCCAGTCCTGCTGCTGAGATCTTTCAGAGATTTAACTTGGGATGATCTTCATGCAAAGCAGCGACTCAGTTTAGAACTCTTGGGTTCAACAGTGTGTTATAGATATATAATATAAATGATATCCTGATGTTGAAGAAAGTGCTACCTGGTGTTAGTGGCTATAGGCCTTTGGAATTTAATGTAACATTTAATATATATACCGTATTTTCCGGCATATAAGACGACTGGGCGTATAAGACGACCCCTGACTTTTCCTGTAAAAATATAGGGTTTGGGCTATATTTGCTGTATAAGACGACCTCTCTTCCAACGCACACCAAATGAAAATTAAAAAACATCAACTGGCTCACCTACAATGTAAAAGCAGCTGTGCTAGACCCAAAATGGCCCCTGCAACAAGCAGGAACCTCACACAGCCACAAAAAGCCCAAAAAAACAACTTTCACACTTTACACACACAAAATTCCACATACAGCTTTGTGAGATTTTGTGTGTTTGTGTAGTTAGAGTGAAATACTACAGAAACACACTAAATCTCAGAAAGCTGCACAAATATTATTTTTATTTTTATTTTTATTTATTTTTATTTATTTTATTTTTATTTTTATTTTTATTTGAAAGCTAAATTTAAAACTTCCTAGCCTAAAACTTAGACCTAGCCTTTAAATGGCTAGGTCTAAAAAAGAACAACTAAAAAACCCCCAATTAACTATTTTTTTTAAAGCTCCCAAAGGGGGAAAAAACCTTACCCAATAGAACAGGGGTCTCCAACCTTGGCAATTTTAAGACTTGTAGACTTCAACTCCCAGAATTCCTCAGCCAGCTTTGCTTTGCTGGCTGAGTAATTCTGGGAGTTGAAGTCCACAACTCCCTGCCTGCTTGATTGCAGGCAGGGAGATTTAGTTGCTTGCTGATGCAATGGATTGCAGGCAAGGCAAGGCAAGCGTTGCAGCTAGCAGCTAAGATAAGCAAGCTGGAGGGGGGGGGGGGAATTTTGCTACATACCAATTAGCAGGCAAAAATTAGCAGCTGGGATGGCCAGCGTGGTGTAAAAGGAAAGTTTTTCCCTTTTACACAGCGCTTGGCCATCCAGGCTCTGGCTATCCCAGCTGAGTTGCCTGCTAATCAGCTAACTCAGCTGGGATGGCGAGCTTTGTGTAAAAGGAAAGTTTTTCCCTTTTACCCGGTGCTTGCGCGTAACTCACCTGATTAGCGGCAACTCAGCAGGCAATTCAGCTTGGCTCCTTAGAGCCATTTAAGGCTCGTCAAAGCCTTTTGGGATGGTCTGCCTGGTTACAGGAGACGGACACCCGGCGTATAAGACGACCCCCAACTTTTGAGAAGATTTTTGTGTGTTAGAAAGTCGTCTTATACGCCGGAAAATACGGTATTTAAAAGAAAGAGCAACAGTAAGGAAGACTTATGGCATGTGTTTTTATGCAGCCCACCAGGTCCAGAAGAAACACATTAGCAGATTTACATGCAGAATGAGCTGCTAACATTGAATGGATGCATTCAGCTCCTCTTTCTCTTTTTTCTATTAGTTTCAATGAACCACTTCACATATGGATAGCGTCTGTTAATTTAGTACCATCTTGCATATATATGTGTGTTGACTGAATATACCATTATGAAAAGTGTATGTTCTTGATCTGTAATATATAGATTGTAGAGCATTTCTGAGAAGCATCTTTTGATTGTTGGGAAGACATTGAGAGCCAGTTTAGTGTGGAGGTTAAGGTGCTAGTGTGGAAACAGGGAATACAGTGAATTCTAGTCCTACCCTAGGCATGAATGCTGATGGGGTGACTTTGACTAGTCACTGTCTCTTTGCCCAACCTATCTCACAGCCCAACCTATTTTCACCAGTTGTGGTGAAAATAGGATAAGGGAAGAGTCTTACCTGAGCTGCTTTTAGTTGCTGGAAAGCACACCTGAAAATTCTCAAATTTGAATAACAACCAAATGATCCGCCCTTTAATCCAGTCTTCCAAATTTGTTGAATTGCAATTCAGCCAGCATAGGTAGTGATGAAATATGTAATCTAATACATGTGTAGCATCCCAAGTTGGGAAAGAATGCCTTAGAACCGTGATGGCGAACCTATGGCACACATGCAACAGGTGGCATGCGTAGCCATATCGGTGGGCACACAAGCATTGCCCTAGCTCAGCTCCAGCTGATTTTTGAACCTTCTGGGCCCACCGGAAGTTGGGAAACAGGCTGTTTCTGGCCTACAGTGTGGGGGAGGAAGGCCGTTTTCATCCTCCCCAGGCTCCTAGAAAGCCTCTGGAGCCTGGGGAGGGTGAAAAACAGGTCTACCGTGCTACCTCCTGCCAAAAGTGGGGGAAGCACAGGAGCGGGTATCGCACGCGCATGCACAGGGGGATGAGGCACATTGAATTATGGTGTGGGCACACGCGCATGCGAACCTTCCATGCACCCACTGCTTTTGGCATGCGGCAGCAAAAAGGTTAGCCATCACTGCCTTAGAATATTGTAGTTTTGAGAAATACATACACACATAGATAATTACATAGTCATTGTTCTTTTTATTTTCAAAGGAAGCAAGATCGTATAAAGCAATGAAAAGAAGTACAAAAGAATAAGGCAATTACATTTAAAATATGAGATGGAGGAAGGAAGGAAGGAAGGAAGGAAATACTCAAACATATTTTTCAAAATCTCTATCATCAGAAGATTGTGGTTTTATACCACATTTATTTTACAGAGAAAAAGCATATGTTTTAGAGAAGGAAACAGAGACTGGTTTTATGAATGTATACTGTTTAGTCATCCTCCACTAACATTGAAACTCTGGTTTCCTACTGATTGGTAAATGAATGATGGGAATGTCCCTTTCTTGAGATTTTTGGGCCTATTGGTCATTCCCAGATTCAATTCGATTTTAAAAATTAATGTAAGGGAGGTAAGAGATGTTTCCTTCATATTCTTCCCTAATGCATTTAGTATTGATGCCTCAAAGGCCCTCTAGACAGCTGGGTACACAATGTGGGATGCACCTGTCTGTTTACTTACTTTTTAGTAGATATTTTTGTATTTTCTATCTTTTTCTATCTATCTTGGATTTATGTTAATTTGGTTACTTGATAATGTTTATTAAAAATAAAAGAAAAAAATTCAATACCAATAAAGGTATTTTACTATATATACAGTAAATCCTGGAAATCCGTTTAGGCTTGCTGGAATCTGCCTGGTTGCAAATGTTATACTCATGGGAACATGTTTGAAGGAGTTCTGCCAAACGTATATAATACAGAATATGATTCCCAGGTCAGGAATGATAGAAAGAGCAAACTTTCTGTTTAGAAATTGGTCTTTCCAAAAACGGTTTTTCCACCCTTGCCCCAATACCCATAGATATGGATTTATGAGATGGTATCAGTAAGTAAGAATCCTGACCAAATGGCACATGAAACTTAGCTTAATTTGTATTCCACTCACCCAAGTTCTTAGTTTCCAAAGTATCTCCATTTGCCACAAATCTGTAGGTTTCACAGCGACTATTTGCACTTTACCAATTTCTTTTAAAGCTAGGTACATATGAAATTGGGATAATTGCAGCAAGTTAAGAACAATCAATTCCACTTCTGAGCTTTCTTGGTTTTCTGTAACTACAGGAGCTCAGGCAAGCTCTCATTCAATTCAGCTAAGTACAGATAATTCTCTTTCCTCCACCCATCCAAGCTGCCACAGTGTGTGAGTGATGGTCTATCACAACATTGCTTAGGCTTGAAATAATAGATCCCAAGTTCTTTAAAAGGGTTTTTAGCAGAGCCTCCTAGGCAGTGCTTGAAATCATGAAATCTACACATACTCTAAGGAATTGCTAAATGGTGACAACTAAAGAAATGGATTTTTCTCCTCATTACAGGACTGATACATGCAGAAAGTTTTGAAGCAACAAGCAACTCTTATCAGTTTTCTCCCACAAAAAGATGTTATTTATTTATTTATTTTATTCACATTTATACGCCTCCCCTCTCCTGAAGGACTCGGGGTGGCTCACAACAATAAGACAACAATAAAATGAAATAGAAAATTAATTCAATTAAAAACCCAACAATTAAAACTTAATTCCCAACAGATCAGGAGATTTGTTGAAAAAGCCATGTCTTCAGATCGCCGCGGAAGGAGCGGAGGTCGGGGGCCGTCCGGAGCCCAGTGGGTAGCTCGTTCCAGAGGGTCAGTGCGGCCACAGAGAACGCCCTCAACCTGGGCGCCACCAGCCGACATTGTCTGGCCGATGGTACCTGAAGGAGGGCAGTCCTATGTGAGCACACTGGGCGCAGGGAGGCCGGTAGGAGGTGGTCCTGCAAGTACCCCGGGCCCATGCCATGAAGGGCTTTATAGGTGAGAACCAGCACCTTGAAGTGGATCCGAAGGACCACCGGCAACCAGTGCAGCTCACGCAGGAGAGGTTTAACATGGGAGTAATGGGACATCCCTGTAACAACCTGTGTGGCTGCATTTTGGACCAGCTGGAGCCTCTGGGTGTACCCCAAGGGCAGCCCCATGTAGAGAGCATTGCAGTAGTCCAGACAAGAGATAATGAGAGCATGAGTGACTGTCCGGAGGGCATCCCTGTCTAGGAAAGATCGCAACTGGTGCACCAGGTGAACCTGCGCAAAAGCCCCTCTGGTCACGGCCATCAGATGGTCAACTAAGGACAGCCGCTAATCCAGGAGGACGCCAAATTGTGAGCCCTTTCAGAGGCAGTAAGCAACTCCCCTCCCATCAAGAGTGATGGGGTCGCTAGATCAGGGGATGAGCAAGGGGGAGAGAACCGATCACTGGGGCACCCCACAGATGAGGGGCCTCGGGGAGGATCTCTGTCCCTCTGCCCAGACAAACTGCGTGTGACCCGAGAGGTAGGAGGAGAACCACTGTAAAACAGTGCCCCCCACCCCAACCCCCCAAGTCTTCGCAGTAGGATACCATGGTTGGTGGTATCAAAAGCCGCTGAGAGGTCAAGTAGGACCAGGATAGAGGAATAACCCCTGTCCTGGGCCCACCAGAGATCATTCACCAGGGCGACCAAAGCCGTTTCCGTGCTGTGTCCGCGCCTGAAGCCCAATTGGTATGGGTCGAGGTAATCCGTTTCCTCCAGGAATTGTGGAAGTTGGTATGCCACCACGGACTCAACAACCTTCGCTATAAAGCGAAGGTTGGAGACAGGACAAAAGTTGTTTAGGGAGGCCGGATCCAGGGCAGGCTTCTTGAGTAGGGGCCGAACCACTGCCTCCTTAAGGGAGGCGGAGAAGACCCCATCCCTCAACGAAGTGTTGACAGTCGTCTGGATCCAGTCTCTGGTCACCTCTCTGGTTGCCGCAACAAGCCAGGAGGGACATGGGTCCAACAAAAACGTTGAGGCCCCCAATCTTACAACAATCTGTCCACTTCATCTATGGAAACAGGGACAAAGTCAACCCAGATATTACCTTCAAGACATGCTCCCCTCTCCTTGCCAGACCCTGCCCAGTCAGAATCTAAGCCCATCCGGATCTGAGCGATTTTGTCTTGCAGAAATTGAGCAAAATCCTCAACACTGCCCTGCAAGGGGTCCTCCCTCGCTCCCTGATTGAGAAGAGAGCAGGTCACTCAGAACAAGGCTGCTGGGTGATTTTCTGCAGACGCAATAAGAGTGGTGAAATAATCACGTTTTGCTGCTTCCATCGCCACAAGATAAGACCTAATATAGGTTCTTAACCGTGTTTGATCAGATTCAAAACAGAAAGATCTCCAACAGCCCTCTAGGAGTCTCTGCTGACGTTTCATCTCCCTAAGCTCCACGGAAAACCACGGAGCTACCCGGAATCCCTGTCGGAGGAGAGGCCGCAAAGGGGTGATTCGATCCAGCGCCCAGGCAGCAGCCTGTTCCCAGGCATTCACCAGGGCCTCTGGCGAATCACGGGATAGGGATGTGGGAAATGTCCCAAGCTCCATCAGGAACTATCAGGGTCCTTCAGGTGCTTGGGGCGGAACCAACGAGTCGGTTCCGCCCCCCAGTGGTGAGAGTTGGCGGATAGAAAGTCTAGCCTAAGGAGGGAATGGTTGGTCCATGACAGGGGTTGAATAGAAAGTTCCCCCCTACCCCGAGCATTAATCCACTGCCCAGAGATAAAAATCAGGTCAAGTGTGTGTCCACCATTGTGGCACTGGGCCCTGTACAATTTGAGTCAGGTCCATGGCCATCATGGAGGCCATGAACTCCTGAACCAGCTCAGATGTCTCACCGGCTGATGGGAGATTAAAATCTCCCACAACTATCAGGTTGGGGAGCTCAACCATCAATTCGGCTAAGACTTTGAGCAGTGCGGGCAGGGCTGAAGATACGCAGCTGGGAGATAGGTACATAATCAATAGACCCGACTCTACTCCAGGGTTCCACTTCAACAGTAGTGATTCACACCCACCTATCTGAGGGACAGTGACCTCCCTAGGCTTTAGACTTTCCCTAATAACAAACGCCACTCCCCCACCCTTTCCATGGAATCTCTGCTGGTGTAGCACATGGAAACCCGGTGGGCATAAAACAGAGAGAGGAACATCTCCCTCTGGTCCCAACCAGGTCTCCGTAATGCAAGCCAGGTCCATGCCCCTCTCGTCGATCAAATCACACACTTGTGGGGCCTTATTCACAATGGACCTGGCATTAACATTCACCAGCCGGAGTCCCAGATTCCGCACTCCCATCCCCCCAGGAAAGCAGGAAGAGCTAAGCGGGCCGGAACGCGGCACCGCCTGTAAGTGGCAGAGGATGAGTGACATAGAAGTGAAATGACACCTGCCCCTCATGAACTTGCACTTTGATACTTTTATTTGCTTCAAATCTTATCCTAAAGCAGATGTATAATTTATTTACAGTTCTGAATTAGCAAATAGCCACAAAAGTGTGAGTGGAAATCGTAGTGGAACTGACTGCTTCATTTTCTGTTACTCAGATTCTTTTTGTAGTCCTTCAGTTCCCATTTGCCATGTCCTAAGACGTTAACAAAATATAACATCTGAAGCTAGATGATTATACAATCTATTTATAAATAGCAACCTTCCCTATCTCATTTCTGAACCTCAAAACATTACAAAGTGAAGGAGAGGCAACTGCTGGGCCCTCTCTGGATTGTGTGTCCCTAGTTGCTGTTAGCTGCATATGATTTTTGTACCTTCATACTGTGAGTCACTCATAGCTTTGTGTTCACCCCTACTCCAGTGGTGGGATTCAGCCAGTTCGCACTACTTCGGGAGAACTGATTGTTAACTTTCTGAACAGTTTGGTGAACTGGTTGTTGGAAGAAATCATTAGGGCAGAGAACTGGTTGTTAAATTATTTGAATCCCACCACTGCCCTACTCCATACACCTGCCTCTTTCTTTCTCAGAGCTAACATCTAACTTTTTATGCATTGATATATCCTATTAATGCAGTGAACATCATGGGTGTATTTTTTTCCTAGATATTTCATTTAGATGATTAAGGAAAAGGGAAGGGAGAGAACAGCACTAGTTAGCCCTAAATTTCTTATCAACATTTAATAACTACTCTGATGATGCAATGTAATATCCAAAAAGTAATCCGAGGGAAAACGACAGTGCTTGCCAGTAGTTGCCATGGTTACATTCAGTCCCTACCAGAAGATGAACAAGTGTGAATTCTTCTTTCAGATAGTGTGCTGCATCACTTATCCAAATAACTTGGAGCACATTAAAAACATATTTGGATAATCAAAAGTTGATATCAGTAAGGGCTTGGGTCAATTTACATTGGAATGAAAATGTCATGATGTTAACAGTAATGGTGTAATGAGCTAGCATAGAGTTAGAATTTCAAATAGCCAGAGGGTTGTGACAAAGAAAGGCATATTGCATGGGTCTGACACACATCATAAAACATGTGATGACATCACATGGGTAAAGGTAAAGGTTCCCCTCACATATATGTGCTAGTTGTTCCTAACTCTAGGGGGCAGTGCTCATCTCTGTTTCAAAGCCAAAGAGCCAGCACTTTCCAAAGACGTCTCCATGGTCATGTGGCCGGCATGACTAAATAGCGAAGGTGCATGGAGCGCTGTTACCTTCCCACCAAAGTGGTCCCTATTTTTCTACTTGCATTTTTACATGCTTTCGAACTGCTAGGTTGGCAGAAGCTGGGACAAGTAGTGGGAGCTCACTCTGTATGTGGCACTAGGGATTCGAACTGCTGACCTTTCTGATTGACAAGCTCAGCGTCTTAGCCACTGAGCCACCACATCCCAACATTACATACCAATGCACAAATATCAAGACCAAGATGTTTGCATCACATGTTGGTGTGCAAATAAATCATGGCATTTATGTGGTGCTGTTAACCAAGGTTTGCTATTGATACTACTGTAACCAAAGCTTGGTTAGATAATTTCCTTTATTTTGAGAATATTTGGAAATCAGAATCTGAGGAATGCTGCAGTTTGCTTTCCCAAGCAGCTGCTATGAAGTAGGTAATAGATACTGGGACTTCTTTCGCTGGATTGTTTATGGTTGTATCTTCCGGCCCCATGTTTCTTTTCCAACTAGCCACTGGAATACGTAGCATGTGTAATCAGACCTTCTATGGCAGATTCTAGATTTTTTTTAAAAAAAATAAAGTAATAGATTAGACAGGCTGCTATTAGCAATTGAATTCTGTCATCCTTGGCTTTGATTTCCAAGCCTAAAATCAAGAATTGATAAATTTGAGAGGGAAAAAAACCCTTGAAATTGCACTCAAAAAGTAAGACAGATTGAAATAAATGGCTATTTCTATAAAAATGATAGTAGTTGCACTTTGGCCCCTTATGCCACAGTATGTAGTCATAAAATACCCACCTGGTAGAGAATTTAAAAGAAGCAGCAACACATTTTTTTGAAGATTGTCAGAATATATGTTCTCCATTGCATGCTTTGAAATAGAATAATATTCTCCCTGCTTGATATCATCCAATAAGCCAAATGCAGAGAGCTATGGAAAAGAAGCAGAAATCAGTGAAATTGTACATGTGTCTTTTATAATGCATTTAGAATGGAGAAAAAGCAGAGAAATAGAAGGAAAATATGGGATAGTCTATTAAAGACAAGAGGAGAAACCAAAAGTATTACCAGATTAATATTGGAAAACTATTTTAAACCCAGGGTCAAGTTGGCTTGAAATAAGAATACCTTATGCAAGCCATCAGCAGCTGGGTTACCCACTGTGGGCATGTAGCTCCCGACATGCTTTCCTAATGCCACACAAGCTGTTCATTCATTCAGGTGCTCTCTCTTTCACATAGATAAATATACGCTTCCTTGCTGAAAATGCCTCCAGAGCTATATAATGCCTCTTTTATGGCTAATAGAGACATTTTTAAAAGCCTAATCTGTTAATAGTGATCATATTTGCACCTGATTTTTCAAGGATTCAACAGAATTCAGTAAATAAGCAGTTTAACCTTTCCCCTCCTGTGTAGCTATGCATCTCGAAGTAAATGCCCCCTGTGCTGTGACTACACTCTAAAATGGGAGTATTCCTAATAGAGACAACTTTAGACCTGTATTTGTCCTGTGGAACAAAGGTTTCCTCCAACAGAAATGAAGTATGATAAGGCCTTTGCAAATCATATCAACTTAACAGTTTCCTTGGGGATGGACAGTAGCAAAATCAGCTACTGAGATCAGCTACTGTAGAAGAGATTGCTTCTGGTGCATGCACATAGTATTGTTTTCTTTATAGTTGTGTTCCTCTGGGACAACAAATGGGGGGGAGCTTTAGTTGCAAGTGGAGTAGGCCCACGTTTTTGCTGCTGAGGGTCAAATTACTGTATTTCTTCCATAGGTTCTTCTCTGCGTAGCTGATCACTGTACCTTTATTTGGATGTTGGCCTTAGAAAGGGAGTTTATTTGGCATTGCTAATTTTTTTAATGTTGATTCTTGATAAAAAGATAAAAATCAATGAAGTGGTATACTATTTAAATATTGCAAACCTAACCTTGACTCGCCTCTTTGAAAGGGACTCTTCCTACTCACCAATCAGTTCTCCAACAGTGTTCTTGTATCTTTTCACCTTGTTATTAGATTATCATCTTCCTAGCATTTTATACAGGCATGTGATCAAAGGAACATAAGGGTAAAGTTGCTCTGACTGCTTGTGTAAAACAGTAAGTGGAACAATTCAAGGAGAGCAGCAGAGGCTTACAACTGAATACACAAATGAGAACTGAGTATACCATGGGGCCTAATTCACTTGGAGAAAGACACTTTGATATGATCTGAAATTACACCTGGAAAACATAAATAGCAGTGTTAAAGAAACATCTGCAAAGCAGTTTTTCATGGGTTTCTACACTGGTCAAGCCCCAGGAGTGTGTAATGTTTAAAATGCTGTTGTGTTTTCTAATTCTAACATGAGTCACATAGCCATCAGGCCCCTGGCTCTCTCAAAACTGAGTTTGCAATATAATTTGCCTTATTGCTTTGATGATGCTGAGCTGAAGTGAAGAATGGAATTGACTAATAAATTTTGGACCACAAAGAATCATTCATCACAGGCAATTTTGCAATATATCTATACATCTTGGTGTTTTGTTTTGAGAGTTAGATTATGACATGTGTATTAATTTCCATTTTATCTCTCTCTGGCAAAAGCTTCCTAGTCTACTTTGGTCATATCATTTAAAAATGCTATTTATTTAATTTCAGAAAATTCAATTAGCTTCATCAGATATAAGCATCTTTCCCCAAAGAGTGTAATAATGATATGAAAGGGTAAATTACCTTGGAAGCACATATATAGCTGTATAGGCATTTCCAGAAGGGGGAGTCATCATGGCTGCTCTGCTAGCCTTTTGGAGTTTGGAATAGACTCTGCTACACCATTGGCCTTCTCTTATCTTCCCTAACTTCTTGCTGGTCTATGTTCAGTTCACATTCATTATTAAATCTTAAGGGGAAGAAAGTTTGCATAGAATTTGTGTGTGTGGTGGTGGTGGGGGGGAGGGATTGAAGCTAAGGTGTCCTAGTTTCTCAGATAAAGTATTGAAAAAGAAATCTTCATCAGCTTATAAAAATTTAAGTCCATTAAAAAATGACCCTTAAATAACTTAGGGTAATCACCTACTTTTATAAAGGCTTTAATATAGATTTAATTATATTAAGTTGCCAGGTTTTATAAAATTTTATATATATACAGTATAGCTATTTTTTCACCAGGATATTTATCTGATTTCATCTCAATGCATTATAGTTAATAATACCATCTTGCAAATCATTTGTGCAACTTTGCAATATATGCATTTCCTCTTTCTACACAATAGTATATCAGTAGAACTTCTGTAATGCAAGAGGCAGTAGAGGTGTGCAAAACATTTTGAATTGGAACCATTTCAAATTCTGAACAACCAATTTCTAGTTTAAAATGTCCCTTTTGTGTGCAAAACAACTGTTTTATTCATTCTGGCAGTGCTTTAAGCTTAGCAATACCTCAACTGAAACAGCTCCAAAAATAGTCAAAAGTAGTCCATTTCAAGCTTGAAACAGGGCGTTTCAGATTCAAAGCAGTGTGTTTTGAACTTGAGAAAGTTTAAATCTGAAACAACTTGCAATGTCTCACAATTATATATACTGTAATTGTGAGACATTATATACTTACAGAGAATACTTATTACCTTTGCAGATGTCAGAAAAATCAGGTAAGATAATTAATATTCTAAAGACCAAAAGAACCTTAAAAGGAAACATCATGCTAGGCTAAAGTAGCTAGACAAAATAATTTTTTTTCTTAGGAAAAAGAAATAAAATGCACATGTGTAAAATGAGGGAAAATGTTCTCAGAACAGTACTTGAACATAAACTGAATATGACTCATCAGTATTTCATGGCTGCCACAAAAAGCAAATGCAGTTGTAGGTTGTACCAAATGAAGCGCAATTGCCTAATCATCTGAATAGCTTTACTTTATCCTGGATTGATTAGACAAACCCCCCCCAACCCAAGTATTATGTCCTGCTCTAAGCCACATCATGTTAAACAGAGTTTATTAAAAAGATGAAATGGGACAGAAGAAGACAGTAAGGACTGGAAGCTAAGTAATATGAAAACAGTTCGAAGGAAGCAGGTGAACTGTTGAACTCTAATTATATGAAATTATATCAGACAGAAGATGCCTAAGATTTGTTCTCCGTCTACCAAGAGATAGTTAAATACATGTACTCTTCACTCAAGCAAAAGTGGGAAAGTCTGTCTGTCTGTCTATCTGTCTATTCATCTGTTCATCTCTCTCACATAATGACTTTGGCAGCATACATACTAAAATGAAATAAAATACATAAACATGAAATACATAAACACCATTAAAACCACAATTTAAAAATAAGAATAAATTAAATGGCAGCTAGCATGCAGAAAATGTATCAAAAAGTTAACAATCACACAGTCATCCTTATGGGATCACCAACCTTATTGACAAAATCATGATGGCCTTCTGGAAGGCCAACAGCTTTCCTTACGAGGGTGGGTGGATAGGAAGGGGCCGAGATGTTCCACAGAGCTAGGACTACATTAAAAACAATTTTTATCCTAGGACCCACCAAATAAAATTCCCGATGATAGGATCTGTAACTTGGTTATTCTGCTAGACGTGAGTAGATGTTACTGGGAACAGTAGATGTTACTGGGAAGAGACAGTCCCTCAAATGAGTTGATCCCATGCCGTGCATGGCTTTAAAGATCAAAACCAGGGCATTTAATTGGACCCAGAAGCAAAGTATCAAGCAATGCAACTTGCAAAGCAAAGGTGTAATGTATGCAGTTCTTGAAGCACACACAACTGTCCACATTGCCACATTTGAAGCTTCTGGATACTCTTCAAGGGTAGCTGCCTGTAGATCGTGTTACAGTAGTCTATCTATGAGGTGACCGTGAATAGAACCTCCCAGTCAAAAAATAGGTGCAATTGGCAGACAACATGAAGCTGTGCAAAGGCTTTTTTCACTGTGGCGTCTACCTGCTCTTTGAGCAGGAGCTGCAAGTCCAAAAGAAGTTCCAAATTGCACACTGGATCTGCTTGGGGTAGTGCAATTGCATCCAAGATCAGAGATGGTAAATCCCCACATAGAGAAAACCCCCCACTCCCCTCCACTCCTCTTGCCAAGGAATATTTAAAACCTGTTGTTCCCCATCCAGACTCCCATGATCTCCAGGTACTAAGAAAGGATATCAGCAACATCACTTAACTCACCAGGAGCAGAGATACACAACTAGAAATAATCAGCATACTGATGGTATCTCACCCTACAGTGACAGATGATCTCACCCAGCAGCTTCATGTAGATATTAAACATGAGTGGAGAAAGCTAATCACTGGTGATGCTTTCACTTAGATTACTGTACTGAGAATCTAAATGGTCTTTTTCAACTCTTGAATTTTGTCATTCCGTGTTTCCTGTTACATTTTAATGGGGGCCATGCTCCTCCTTAATGTGCAAGGAAAATATTTGTTTGAGGAAATTCTGGCAAGAGAATATGTCATGGGTTTGTTGATTACAACCAAGATATCAAGCTTGTGTGAGCCAATATTTTTGCATCCAAGTTATAGCAAGGCCAAATTGTATTTATAAGACTCAGACAAGCCTGAAAGCACAATGTTAATGTTACCCTTGCCTTTCTTCTCAAAACATTGTATGTCAATTATTGGGGGAGGGATTGTCTATTCTTTCTATTGAACTCAATAGCCTAAAATATGATTGGATTTCTATTAAATGATTAGGATTATATTTAATCCATTGAAGTTTTTCCTTTGAATGAAAAATATAAAAACAACTGATTATTTCAAATCATGAACTCTGTGGGTTCCCCTCCACATGAGAGTCTGGACAATTGCATTTATTGTTCTTCTCCCCATGTCTGGCTTGCAGGTCTGAGATGTTTGCAGGAATAATGATTGCCTTAACTTTGGGAAAGGATATTACTGTGCTTATAGGAAAGCCATAGATTAGATGAGATGGGTTTGAATCAATTTCATACAAATCAATTTCAGATTCTAGTTGCTTCCAGTAGTGAGAAGAGAAGCTGCAACTATGCAACCATGAAGGAGATGTACCATTTGCAAAATCAGCTGGCGGGGGAAGCGAGGAATTTCTCTAGTAAAAACAAATGTGGGTTTTTCATACTCCTTTCCTGTTTCTAAATAGTGTCATTTTTGTAGGCACAATTGTAGCAATGAAATAATTTGGCATGATGCAGAAGGGAAAGGAATGTATTTGAATGTGATGATTTCATAACAACTATTACAAAAGACCTCTTAATAGATAAAGAGGCTCATATTAATGTGTAACACTGGGCACTTCAAAAGTAGATTTGAAGTACTGCTGCGGTATGTTTTTCTTTGCAAGAACTAGGATTAAAGCAGAAGTTCCATCTTGCTAGAATGCGTTACTATATTGTGCAAGAATTACGCAGTATTCCCCTGTTTACTCATTACTACACCTTATTCAACAAAGAATTTTCCCAAGGAAAAAAAATATATAATTAAGAAATTGCTGATGATGATTTCTTTCCATGGGGATGTCTGTGCAGCCCTTTCTCATGTAACTACCACCACCATCATCACAACAAAAAAGCCAGAAAACCAATTCAGTGATTAATTTCAGTTTTCGTAACTGAAATCAATAGAAAGCAATAAGAAAAGATAAGTTCTGAAGACACTACTTGTCATTAGACAGAATGATCTGGAATTATGTTGCCTCATCCATCCATGGAATGAATTAAGTCTAAACTTCTACAAAGTCCTGTTCATGACAAAAATTCTAATTAAAGTCCTGTTCGGTATTATGTGTGTTCACCACCTTGAGTTACTTTTAAAGTAATAAAGACAGAATAAACATCTAATGAATAAAATTAATGAATGAAAATTAATAAATGAATGTTTGGCCCAAGATGTTTTGCTTCTTGAGGCACCACAACATTACTTTTTGTCTCCCACATTCCACACCCCTTCAATCAGCATGCATAGGGCAGTCAACTTGTTTGAGTATGCGAGATAAAAAAACTTACAAATATAAGTCTTCTTTCCTGACGCTAAAAATGCAGTAAAGTGAATAATAAACAATTGGCTGGCTTCTATCACAGAAATCAGCTTTTCAGAAACAGAGGAATGTAATTCTTTGTTGAAAACAGATCTCTTGGTAATCTAAGGTGGTGTTAAATGTGAGTCTCTTATAATGCTTCAGAAGGTCATAAATGCAAAGTGGTTTTATTCAGCATTAATTGCAAGGATTGCTATCAGGCTGATGGTTGATCAAAATACAGTATGTTTTTTCTCCCTCCTCTTTTTTATGCTCCATAAATGTCACAATGACAGTTTGTGTTTGCTTATTGGACATGGCTTCTATTTGCAATCCAGAATAGCCTAAATGTGCAAATATGGGTAGCATCCTCAGGATATGTATTGCTAGATTCTACTTTTTACACAAAAACTGTTTTTGGCTTCAGTTCCTTTATTGACATGTCCTTTATTTCTATGGCCTTCTAGAAACAATTAGCTAATCCAGAATCCAGTGGGATTTAAAGTGTTTCTTTTCTGATGATTCTTAACTCGTTTTATTAATGTCAATGATATAGGGGACCATTAAGTGTTTACACCTCATCATGTTCACTTTCTGGAGATTCTGTGAGCATTGTGTTATCAAACTTCCCAGAAGACTGCCTTTAACAGCATGCAACAGCTGTAGTAGAGCCAAGTTTGGTGATAGAGTGACAAGATACCTGTTGTATGTATAAGTTAAATAATCTGGAAAATATCTCAGTTTAGCCATCTGCTTCCAATTAGTTAAGACAGTAAATGGTCAGTGTAAAAAAAAAAGTTTTATTGGGAAAGGTAAACATAAATTATGTGTAAATAGTTTCACTCAACACGGTGTCCACCATTAACAATTAATTGCTACTTCTTTTAATGGCCCTTAGATTCTAAGCAATATTGGCTTGAGGGGGAAAATTGGCGAAGTAAAGCAGAAAGAAGTCCCATGCTGCTGCCACCTCAGTGTGGGACTCAGACTCAAAGTCTAAAGTTCATGAGACTGTATCTCAAATTTTAAAAATATTGGAAGCCTGGTGACTATAGGAAAACATCTGTTGTTTTCTTGGATACTGTATAGAAGAGATTGGCCATTGGTTTCTTCTGTAGTGTATTTTCAGTTCCTGAGTCCGGCATACGACTCTGGTTATTTCTTGGTAGTTTCTTAGCCTAGTGACAACAAGGCACAACTCTACCTCATTTTTTTTAGATTAGACAGGGTTGACTACATACTGCAATCTCTTCAGGAGTGTTTTATAGCATAATCTTAATAATAGATATGTAATGGTGCAGGAAATCGAAGAAGACCCCTGCAAAAATGGAGACATGTGTCAATGGTTGAAGAAACTTTGACCAAAATAATCTACCATGCCTCTTTATCCTTGTTTGCTCATATTTTGCTGTTCTCTTTCTGCTTTCTCAATCGCTGTTATGGATTGTAAACATCTTGGGGGCAAAGGCTTTTCTTTCACTCACCTTTCTTAAAGGCTTCTCTTCCTCTGCAAAGTATCATGTACATACACACCCTCCAGCTTTTGGTCCTGAGAGCATAGAAACAAAAGCCAGCCAGACATCACGAGCTTGGCAGTGTTATCTGGTGTCTTGGACATACAGCTGAGGCATCACCCTAATGCCATGAAAGGCAGGGTTGTCACCTGCACGTGCTGACTTCATCTGATGACTTACTGTCTTGCTGCAGGCCTCCCATCTCTTGCCTGCCTCATTTCTGTGAGTTAAAAAGTTGATTAAAAAAACAAAACACTCTAGTGTAAAGAAAATGTGCAGACGGAGCGTTATAACCGTTAGCGCTGAAGTTCTGAGCTGGCGTTAGGACATTTGTTCTCTGAACTCAATTCCTTCTCACGCTACAATATTTTAGTTGTCATCTCCACTCAGCTTTTGTTTTTCAGCTGTGCAGATACTTTTAATAATATTATGTAAAACAGCCATAGTTCTGAGACAATGACTCTTTGTTATGGGACTGCTGGGAAGTGATCTTCTATGGCAGTGTTGGTGAACCTTTTCAGCACCGAGTGCCAAAATGGGAGCGTGCGTGTGTGCACAAGTGCGTGCTGAAAACCAGGAGAGCAGCCACCAGGTGCACATGCGAGCGCTGTGAAAATGATATTCTGGTTTCCGGCATGCACATGCATACCACTCACCTGGTCTTCCGGTTTCTGGCACACATGCGCGCATGACAAGCTAGCTGGCATGCATGCATGCACTGGAAACCAGAAGATCATCTTCCCGGTGTGCACATACTTCTCTTTCGGTTTCTGATGCTCCCGTGCACGTGAAGACCAGCTGGTCAGCGCACCGGAACTCAGAAGAGCAATGGGCGATAGCTCGCGTGCCCAGAGGGATGGCTCTGCATGTCACTTCTGGCACATGTGCCATAGATTCGCCATCACAGTTCTAGAGGAATATGCGGGACTCAGTATTTTAGCAGGAAACGTCTGAACTGACAATATATTACTTATGGGCATTATGCAGAAATGACTTGTAGTTACTATATTCTTGGTGGCGTGCCCATCTTAGATTTTTTTTCAGTGGCCTAGTGTTTGTAAGTATGGGTTTAGGAGAGTGCATATACACACCCTCCATGTGCAGCTTTATGTCTGAGAACCAGTTCCATCTTTTGTGCCATCAGAAGTGAAACAAATAGATAAAGGACCACAATAATTTTAGTATGGTGTTTTAGTTACGGATGTCCATCTGAAGAAGCCTTAGGTAACTCAATAATTGTTTGGCAAGAAGTAAAAAAAAATCTGATAATCTAAAATGGTTTGGGATGAATAGTGCTTGTGTTGGATGTGTATTGTAATCATACAGAACTCAAAACCTTCCACGTAGTTGGTCACATATAAGACATGAGTCTTGTGTTTTGACAGTGGTTTACTTTAAGGACACAAGATCTATTGAATTATATTCCAGCATCCTGGTTTCAACATTGGTTAATCGCTCCTCTTACAAGTAAAATATGTAGACTTGTTCTTCTCTGATTTTCTGACACTTTGGATTATGTTGTTTATGAACAATCCATCTAATTCTTATAGTTAGTAGTTGATAATCCCTCTTTGTATTTCACAGTTTTAAGAATAAAACGGATCTTGTTCAGTGATGGGTTTCAATTTTTTTTACTACTGGTTCTGTGGGCATGGCTTGGTGGGTGTGGCAGGGGAAGGATACTGTAAAATCTTCATTCCCTCCCCACTCCAGGGGAACATTATTGCAAAATCTCCATTTCCTTCCGATCAGCTGGGACTCAGGAGGCAGAGAATAGATGGGGGCAGGGCCAGTCAGAGGTGGTATTTACCAGTTCTCCAAACTACTCAAAATTTCCGCTACCAATTCTCCAGAACTGGTCAACCTGCTGAATACCACCTGGTATTGTTCCTATGATCTTGTTCCTATAAATACAGTCAGTTGTAATTATTTGATTGTGAACTCTTTTCACTTAAGTACATAAATAAATTCCATTCCACTAAGGCAGTGTTTCTCAAACTTGGCTATTTTAAGGTGCATGGACTTCAACTCCCAGAATTCCCCAGACAGTATGGCTGGTTGAGGAATGCTGGGAGTTGAAGTCCATACATCTTCAAAGGGTCAAGTTTGGGAAACATTGCACTAAGGATCATTGTAGAATGAAAGTTATGATCTCTTCCTGTTTTAATATTAATTTTTGAACCAGGCGTTCATGTTCTTCCAGGAAGACCAGAACCAACAATGCAAAAGATGTAGCTCAGGGTATTTTTCTTTTCTTTTCTGGGGAGATTAGTAACAAATTAGATTTGTTAGTAAAGAAGATTATATACCATTTGGGCATGAAAGATAAAGAGTGTTTTCCTGGAGAACAAATTATTATACAAAATAGATGATTGCCATTCATAGGTAATTGAAATATGTAAAACCTGAGTGCATCCTGCCAAACTGCTTAAACAGGGTTTGTCTGTCAGCAGCAGTAGCTTGGCAGCTAGTAATATTCATAGTTCTCACTCCCTGTAGCAACCTCCCCCAAGTGGATCTTAAGTGCTTGATAACTGCCAGTCAATTAAGCCCCCAGGGCTTCAGTGAGATAAGACTCCTCTGGAAAGAAAGAGGGCGAGGGAAGATTTAAGGTTCTTATCTGGGGTACCTTTTGGCTGGTTTCTCTAGTTGACAGCTGTCAAACACAATCTGCTCTTCAGAAAATCTTGCAAACCATTTGAGGTTGTTTTACCCCATGGCAATAAGAGGCCAAATTGTTTGGTTAAACTGATTATTGTTTTATTGTTGTTACTTAAATCTTTTAGAAATTCAATTTGTTGTCTGTAATGATGAAATTAAAGGTTTCTTACTGCTATTAGAAATTCTATCATGGAAGATGCTATTCCAAATTTGTAATTTAGTAAGATATGTTTCGATTCCTGTCTGTGCAAACCATAAGAAATAACAAAAAAATGGTTTAAGGAAAGAACGTGATGAATCCTTATTTTCTTTAAGAGGCAGATAATAAATCCAATATATTTTGATGCTAAAACAATAATGAACAATTCAAACAAGATTCTTTTGCCCCACTGCTGATTAAATATTACAGGTAGTCCTCATTGAGGAACCACAACTGGGACTGGCACGTTGGTTGTTCAATTGAAGTGGTTGCTAAAGAAAACCATGACTATGGGTGGAGTAGCTATTCCCCCCCAAATATCTCTGAACATATCAATCCTAATAGTACACCTCCAGGATTTAACCTACCCCGACACATATGGGTGACATATAACAGAATTAGAACAACTCATGGGGTGTGTGCTGACTCCTTGTATAAATGGGGAAAGATACCTTCAGCACAATGTGATTGCGGGGCCACTCGACAGACTATCCAGCATATAGTGAGGGATTGCCCTAACAGAAGGTATCCAGGAGATTCTAGGGACTTCCTCTGCATAACAACAGCAGCTACTGACTGGATCTCCAAACTCGACATTAAATTCTGAAATGTTATTTCTGTTTTCCTTTTAGGTTTTCTTACTGCTTTTTTTATTGTTTTAACTGGTTTTAACCTGTAAAAGTGAAGTGTTTTAATACTGTGCGTGACCAGCCATACGCTAAATAAAATAAATAACCATGACTATGCTGATCTTATTTCAGATTTCCTTTGCTTTACAGATTTGTGAAGGTTGTAAATGCAAGGAATGGCCACAAAATTACATTTGTATCACCATCATATCTGTGATCATAAAATGAGGCAGTCACTTAAAGAGGTTTACCTGTATCGCAATCAATTGATCTTATTTTAATACTATTCAAGGCCTTGGTGGATTTCATAGTAAGACCAACTATAGCACAGCAACCAATACCTCTTTCAAGGGGTGTGGGGAGGAATTTATGTAGAGTATATAGAAATTTTAACAAAGTGGAGCTTTGTACTACAAATACAGAGAGGTTCATTTCTGACATTTAAGGAGGCATTAGATGAGACATAATTCATATTGCGTTTCGGAGACAAAAAGGCAATATGAATTTTCCAGCTAAACAATTATAATTGGCCTCTTCCATATTTATTCAAATTTTTTTTGAACTCCATTTGGATAACTGATTTGGCATATTGCCATCATAACACATATATAACAATTAGGCGGGGATGATAACAATAAGCATTAGCTGCAGCAAGAAGACTGCACAGACTGATTATAAACAGCGGCCTGACAAAGTACGGTAGCAGCAATGGCATGTTGAAATATCTGCAAAAAATACATTTGCCTGAAGGCAAGATTTGGTGGGACCATAAAATAAACAAAATAATAGAAAATAAAGAAGCTAAAGTGCTCTGAGCCTTTAAAATTCAAGTAGACAAGCCCTGCCACACAACACTTCAGTTAACAATTGTCAATAAGAAAGATAAAAAATCTGGATAGTGGATGTGACAGTACCTGGAGACAGCAGAATGGAAGAGAAAGAACTGGAGAAAATCACAAAATACAAAGACCTGCAAATAGATGTAGAACAACTGAGACACAAGAAAGCAAAGATGGTACCAATAGTAATAGGCACCTTGGGTGCAATCCAGTGGTGGGTTTCAAAATTTTTTACTACCGGTTCTGTGGGCATGGCTTGGTGGGCGTGGGAGGGGAAGGATACTGTAAAAATTCCATTCCCACCCCACTCCAGGGGAAGGTTACTGTAAAATCTCCATTTCCTCCCAATAAGCTGGGACTTGGGAGGCAGAGAATAGATGGGGGTGGGGCCAGTCAGCATTTTTACTACTGGTTCTCTAAATTACTCAAAATTTCCGCTACCAGTTCTCCAGAACTGGTCAGAACCTGCTGAAACCCACCTCTGGTGCAATCCCAGAACATCTGGAGCACCATTTGAACATTATTGGCATTAACAAAATGACCATTAGTCAATTGCAAAACACAGCTTTACTTAAAACAATTTACAACCTGCGACTATACCTTTAATATTATTGAGAAACAACATCTGCCTATCCCAGGTCCTTGGGAAAAACTTGATAGATGGACAAAAATGCCAAATCTGGTCTGAAATACCATGTGCATCCAACCATAATAATAGATTATCTTTATGGCTGTAATTAATTATGGGAAGACTTGAATATAAATGATCTATAAAAGTATGGAAACTCTAGTCATGTTCTTCAGTAAGTATAATTTAAATACATGTTGGGGGCAGTTTAAACAACATGCATGTTTACAGATTCTTTTTCCTAGATATTGTGCTATATAACAAAGCTAGTAGTTCTGTTTGTCATATCTATAATGCCCTGCCTGCAGAAGTATAAGCTCGGAGCTCCCTAAAGAATTGTAGAAACTTGTTTTTATGATAATCAGGAGCTAACAGGCCAGAACAAGGAAATTATTTGGGAAGTGCCAGTCAAGAGTCAGTGTCAGGTTTTGTGGAAGACAAGATTGTGTTATGCTGTTGTTAGAATAAATTGCTGGAGATGAACAGGTGAGATCAAAACACCAAGCAGACTTTGGCAGGGAGATATGCATTTTTGGCCCATGCAATGACAGAGGGATCTCTGGATTCCTGCTGTTTCCCCAGTGGGCCCGCAGGCAAAGTTGTGCTTGTTTTCTTTGGCTGTTATTGGGTGGGTGGAGCTGGCATGACATGGACTGTTGACATTTTCCTTCAAATGAGAAGTTAAAGATAGAAAATTTCACTTACAAAATCAAATCACAGTCATGCAATTTCTGGCTCGTCGTTTACTTAATGATTCATTATTTCCTCTCTGCATCAACAGGTGGTTTCACTATTTTGTAATCTGCAAAAGTAAAAAAAAAGAAAAGAAAAGAAAAGAAAAAATAGAGAAGTCCCAAGTTTGCAGGATAGCAAGGAGAGAAATGCTTCAAATGTCTTTGGTTTGCTAAATGTGCTCTTGACCAC
Source organism: Masticophis lateralis (assembly GCA_030761175.1). Taxonomy (NCBI): domain Eukaryota; kingdom Metazoa; phylum Chordata; class Lepidosauria; order Squamata; family Colubridae; genus Masticophis; species Masticophis lateralis. The sequence goes on from JAUDYJ010000001.1 coordinate 28,637,171, forward strand.
TTCCAATTGGGATTTTGCCTGCATTTGCTCAGATGGGAAGCATTTGGGTGACAGCTGTCAGAACAATAAATAACAACTGTTGAGAAAAGAACTTAAGCATCTGTTGTTTTAGTAGCAGCTCCTTAATTTGACTTCTCGCTTCCTATAGATTCTACCCGTTTCTTCTGATTTTTTGCTGATTGGTTTCTGGGCAACTGGTTGTAGTTTCAAGGTTCTCGGAGAGAAACACTTGTGAAAAGATTGTTGGCTGTCAATTCTATCACCTCAACAATTAAAGGAGATTTGCGATAGTGGCGAATATCTGTAGCTTGGGTATAGGATGAGGGTGGAGGTTTATTCTCTTGCTGATTGGTTTCCGAGTGTTTCCGAGTGTTTCATTACCAGGCTGGGTAACATCTTCAGCAGAATTTAGATATCAGTGGCAATACTGTGCCACTGCCACAGTATTGGCAGTGGCAGGATTCAAATTTATTTTACTACCGGTTTTGTGGGCGTGGCTTGGTGGGCATGGCAGGGGAAGGATTCTGTAAAATCTCCATTCCCATCCCACTCCAGGAGAAGATTACTGCAAAATCCCATTTCCTCCCGATCAGCTTGGGACTCGGGAGGCAGAGAATAGATGGGGGTGGGGCCAGTCAGAAGTGGTATTTACGGGTTCTCTGAACTACTCAAAATTTCTGCTACCAGTTCTCCAGAACTGGTCAGAACCTGCTGAATACCACCTCTGAGTATTGGTGTTCTAAAATTCTGGGAGTTGAAGTCCGCCAGGCTTAAAAGTTGCCAAGTTTGGAGACCCCTGTTCTAAAAGAGATTTTCCCTGACTGAAGAACTTGTGTAGAATTCATTTCTTCAAAGCAATGCCTTCAAACAATTTGGAGCGAGATTAGGAGCAAGAAGGAGCTGATGAACCCTCAAAAAAAAAAGGATTATTCCCTTTCCATTCATTTGACTGTGTTAGAGGAAAGCAAATTGGAGTACATGAAGAAAGAAAGTCTTAGTTATATCACTTTGATTGATTCTGGCTCCTGAACAGGGTTGTAAAAACATATTATTTTAATGATGTACGCTGGCTGAGCCTACCATCATACCTTTGTCCATTTTGGGGTTCATTATGCAAAATATCCCACCATTCTTCTATTGTCTTTCTCCAATTCCATAGCTTCTGTCCAGAGGCAGCCCTGTAAAGTGGCTTAAAGTTGAGCAGATCCCAAATTTTCCATATTAATATGCCAGCTCTTCTACTAGGTGTTCTCAATCTCCTTTTGCCAGACAAAATATTACCTCAGCCAATAGGGCAAAGATTTTCAGGATTCTTTGTTGCTCATTCCTTTCCCATCCCCCAAATATCAACAATTAGCTGGTTGTTCTCTCCCATTCTCCAATTGGCTGTCACGGCAATCATGCATGGGTGCGATATCGGGAGATGACCAATGGGACCGGGTCTACTGGAAGCAAAACTCCGCCCACTTCCTGCTTGGCTCCAGTTTTTCGACTTGGTCTGCCAAGGACCAGTCGTGTCTATAGTTTGCTCCTCTAACTCTTAAAGAGTCTGGCTTTTTGACTTCGGAACGTTTTTTGACTTGATTTCTCTCTCTCCCTAAAAAAGAAAAAGAAAAAGAAAAAGAAAAGAAAAGAAAAGCGACGATTTCTAGCGGCTTGCCTGCCGGCCGGCAGTGCTTTCTGGCGCGAGCTCGAGTTCGCTCAGCTGCGCTCGCCCGCTGTTTCCCGCCCAAGGCTTTGGCCGGCGGACGTGTTTGCCGCTCCCTCCCCCTAGCCTCGCCGCCCGGACGACTCGCCCTTCGAGGCTAGCGGCTGTTTTTTCCTCACAGCTTGTTTCGGCGGTGGAGGATCGCTGCGTGGGTTAGCCCCGCGCTTTCCCCAGTCTCACGCTCGCCGCTCTTCAGGCCGCGCTGCAGCCTTCGGGTTAGCGGCTCAGCAGGACATCCCTCATGACGAGGAGTTCCTTAAATCATCAAGCGCAAGTATCTGGGGCGGCTCTCGAGGCCTTAACCGAACGGCGGGGTGGTCGGAGGCCTTTCTTCCTCCACGTGGAAATTACAAAATGGCGGATTCTCCAAAGACCAGATCTTCCCGCCAGGCTCAGTCCAAGGCCAAACGCCCTAGAGAAGAGGGTCCAGCGGAAGGGGCCTCCAGGGGTAGAGCTTCTAAAACTAGGGCTGTAGCCACGCCTTCCTCAGATCACCCCATAGCCCCAAAACCATCTAGGGAGGAAGAACGCCGCCACAAGGCCTTAGAGAAGACCTTTTCAAAGGCCCAATCCTCCTCCTCCCAGCAGTCCACCTCCAGCCATGCAGCACCTTCTCAGGCTGCTTCTACCTCTTCTACTAAAGCTAGGCCTACTCCTGCCTTATCTCCAGACAGATCTACAACTGAGGAGGTTTCTCCAGAAATTGAGGTTGCTTCTGTGTTTCCAGTGGCCCCTGGGGACCCCAATGTTTCCCAGCCTGACCATTCTGAGTCTCAGGAATCTGCAGGACAATCTGTGGATCAGATGCCATTCTCTTTGACTAACATCCCTCCAGCCTTATCTGCTCTAATCTCACAGGCTATTTCTCAGGGTATCGCCCAGGGCCTTCAACAAAGGCCTTCTCCTCACACTTCTGCACACTCATGTGCCCATCACCAACATGCTTCTCATTCCTGTCAGGAGGATCTGGAAGAACCCGTTGATGTTTGTGAAGCGGGGGACTCTGCTAGCCAGGATTCCCTTTCTGAAGGGGAAACTATAGTAGATCACGATCTTTCAGAGGAGGGTTTGGAGCCTGATCAACCAGCTTTTATTGGCTTATTTAAGCTTCACATGTTCCGTTCCTTGCTCTTTAAAGCTCAAACAGTAACCCGCCTGGGTTTATCCTCTTCTCCCTCTGATGCTGCAGCTACAGCCTCAGATCCTACCGCTTCCTTGTTTCAAGAACCCACAGTCCAAAAGGAGGTGGTCCCTGCCCCCAAACTGTTTTCTGATGTTCTTACCCGCCAGTGGTCCTTTCCAAGCTCAGACCCTGTACCTAATAATTTGGACAAGAGATTCTACAACATGGCTCCTGAGTTCGCCCATCTCCTCCAGGTTCCTTCCATTGACGCCCCAGTCCTGGCTTTGTCTTCTTCCTCTCCTCTTACAGGTCCTTCTGAAGAGTGTCTGCGCCCAGAAGAAAAGAAAGCAGAAAGAACATTGATTAAAGGGCATCAAGCTTCAGCCTGGTCTGTGCAGGCTTCATCTGCTGCATCTTTTTTCAATAGGGCTACCATCCTCTGGTTGCAGCAGCTCCAGGCTCGTCTGCCCGCTTCAGATCAATGATCGCACCAGGACCTGACCAAGATCCTGGCCGCTGTAGAATTTTCTGCAGATGCTACTCTGAATGCTGCTCGCTTCTCAGCCAAGGCCATTGGAACTTCTGTCACATCCAGGAGACTACTATGGCTACGCAATTGGCAAGCAGATATCCGATATAAATGGCGTCTTGCTTCTTCACCGTTCTCAGGAGACAAGCTTTTCGGAGCCCAGCTGGATCCTCTCCTGATCGAGACTAGAGATCACTGCAAGGTCCTGCCTCCACTTCACCGTCGGCCAGACAACAGGTCCCAGTCCTTCTTTCGTCCAACCTCCCTTCGAAGTTCAGACAACTCCTTCCTACCCCACAGAGCTCAACGATCCTTCTCTTCCAGAGGTTCTCCTGCCCAGGAAACTCAGGTTAGGCAAGGGGCTCGATTTGGGTCTAAGTGGCCCTTTCGAGGCGGTAGGGGCCATCCTTTCAGGCGGTCCCACTAACCCTATCTCAGATTCAGCTATTGGGGGTAGGTTATCTCACTTTGCTAACCACTGGGATGCCACTGTCTCTGATGCCTGCGTCAAATCCACCATTCGTTTCGGCCTTGCCTTAGAATTTCACTCCACCCCTCCAGAGTTTTTCTTGCCTTGCCCAGTTTCCCGTGATCCTCTTAAACGAGCTCAGCTTAATTTGGCCATTCAACATTTGCTCGATATCCGGGCTATCCAACCCGTCCCTTCTGACTAGAGGGATTCAGGCTTCTACTCTCGCCTTTTCCTAGTACCTAAAGCTTCGGGGGGCTGGAGGGCTATCCTAGACCTCAAATCCTTAAACCGGCACATCACCTACCGTCGGTTTAAGATGCAGTCCCTCCAGACCATCCTTCTCTGCATTAGGCGGAGTGACTTTATGGCATCAATTGATTTAACAGAAGCCTATCTCCACATTCCAATTTGGCCAGATCATCGCAAATTTCTTCGATTTTGCCATAATGGGAAGCATTTTCAATACACGGCTCTTCCCTTTGAGTTGTCTTCAGCCCCTAGGGTTTTCACCAAGATTATGGCTGCTCTCATGGCGCACGTTAGCTCCATCCCCATTAGAGCCCTATATTATTTAGATGATATCCTTATTCTCTCCAGGTCTCACGACCAAGGACTTAAGGACCTAAATTCGGTGATCCAAATTTTACAACACCATGGGTTTTCCATAAATTGGGCTAAAAGCCATCTGTTGCCATCTACTCGGCTCCTTCATCTAGGCACCCTGATTGACTTTTCTAAGGCAGAGGTTTCCCTCTCCCCAGAGCGACAGGTCAGCCTAGTCTCCCTGGCTGGTCGCATTAGGCGACACAGATCCGCTTCCCTTTCCGACCTGTCCACTTTGCTAGGTAAGATGGTCTCAGCTTATGGGATCGTTCCTTGGTCTCGCCTCCACAGCAGAGACCTTCAATGGCTCCTTCTACCCTTCCAACGAAATGCCTCTGCGTCCAGCTCTCGAAGAATCCAACTTCCCTCGGTGGTGGTCAACTCTCTCCTCTGGTGGACGTCTTGGGCTGTGTCCAGGGGAGCAGGTTCCTAGAGCCCCAGAGGGTCGTCATCACCACCGATGCCAGCCTCCTGGGCTGGGAGCCCACCTGGGAACCATCATGGCTCAGGGCCTTTGGTCCCCTCAAGAACAGTCCCTCAGCATCAATGTGCTCGAACTGCGGGCTGTCTACCTGGCCCTCCTAGAATTCGAGCACCATGTTCAGGGTCAGGATGTTCTAGTCCTCATGGACCATATCTCCACAAAGGCCCATATCAACGGATTGGGGGAAACATGATCACGTCTGCTGATGAAGGAATCGCTACGTCTGGGTCTCTGGGCGGAGAGACACCTGCTGTCCATACGGGCAGATTACATCGCTGGGAAGGACAACACCCAGGCCGACTCTCTCAGTCGGTCCACCGTGGATCACACGGAATGGAGTCTTCCCCTTCCTCTCTTCAGTCAGGTGACGTCTCGGTTGGGCATGCCGGAAGTGGACCTCTTCGCCTCCCACTCCAACCATCTTCTTCCTCGCTTCTTCACCCGCTTTCCTTCCACTGGGGCGGAAGCAGTGGATGCCCTTCGAAGTCCCTGGCCCCAGGGCATCCTACTGTATGCCTTCCCTCCTCTTCCTCTGATCACCAGGGTGGTTCGCAAGCTACTCCACGAGAAGGCAGAGATCATTCTTCTTGCCCCCTATTGGCCCCGCAGGCCATGGTTTGCGGATCTCGTATCCCTGTCAGTGGCTCCGCCATGGCAAATTCCGGACAGCCAGATCGTGCTGAAGCAAGGGGATCTGATCCATCCAGATCCTCAATCATTTCACCTGACCGCCTGGAGGTTGAGCGGCGCCTGTTGATCAGGTCCCACGTTTCATCGGATGCTATCCCCATCATTCTAGCAGCTCGCCATGCATCGACGACAAGGTTTTATGATTCAACTTGGAAGGCTTTCCTTAGATGGTGTAACAGACACAAGTTAGACCCCTCTTCGATTTCAGTGGTTCAACTCGTGGATTTCCTGAAGGAGGGGTTCGCCTCAGGCCTCGCCCCAAATACCTTGCGACGCGAGGTGGCAGCTCTTTCTTCTGTCCTTTCCAACTCCTCAGGAGCTCCCCTCTCAAAGGATCCCTTGATCAGGACTTTCCTGAGGGGGGCAACAAATCTGCGCCCTCCCGTCGTTCACAGATTTCCCACCTGGGATCTCAACAAGGTTCTTTCAGCGCTTACTAAGCCTCCCTTCGAACCTCTCAGAGATGTCAACCTGAAATTCCTCTCCTTCAAGGTTTCCTTCCTCGTGGCCATCACCTCGGCTAGACGTATATCGGAGCTGGCTTCTCTTTCTGTACGCTCTGATCTTTGCATCTTTCACAAGGACAGGGTTGTTCTCCGTTTGGATCCGGCCTTTCTCCCAAAGATCAATTCAATTTTCCACAGGGCTCAGGAGCTCGTACTTCCAAATTTCTGCCCCTCCCCTCGTCATCATTTGGAGAAAGTTTGGCATTCCCTCGACGTCCGCAGAGCCTTAAAGATTTACTTAGCTCGTACGTCAAGCTTTAGACAGTCAGAAGCTCTCTTCGTCTCCTTCCAACCCGCTTCCATGGGAGCTCGCATCACAGCTACTACTGTTGGCCATTGGATTCGGGCCACTATTGCCACAGCTTACGAAACGCAATCCTTGCCGGTACCTCGGCGCATCACGGCACACTCTACCAGGAGTGCGGCTACATCAGCGGCGTGGGCCACTCAAGCTCCACTAGAAGAGGTGTGTCGGGTGGCTACCTGGACTTCCGTGACATCTTTTATCCAACACTATCGATTGGACACGTACGCTTCTGCTGATGCTGCCTTCGGCAGGAGAGTTCTTCAACACATTCGACCAGATCCCTCCCACTCGGACATTCAACTTTGGTATGTCCCATGCATGACTGCCATGACAGCCAATTGGAGAATGGGCGTTGGACTTACCTGATACGCCCTTTCTCGATGCTGCTGTCACAGCAGTCATCCCCACCCTGGTCGGTCTGACGATGGGATAGGGAGGAGGGTTGGTCAGTTCACTTCTCCATTTTATCTCTATAGACACGTCTTGTCTGCTGGATACCTTCGCCTCAAAACTGGAGCCAAGCAGGAAGTGGGCGGAGTTTGGCTTCCAGTAGACCCGGTCCCATTGGTCATCTCCCGATATCACACCCATGCATGACTGCCGTGACAGCAGCATCGAGAAAGGGCGTATCAGGTAAGTCCAACGCCCATTTTATTCCCACTTCCAGTGAGCAAGGCAAAATCCTAGATCATAGAAATGGAGTTTGGAACAAGGACAGTGCAGTTTATTAGTATGCAAAATTGCAAATATCCACTTACCTCACCTCTACCATTCATGCGGTAAGACTCACCTTTAAGAGTCTGTCAATTCATTTGGAGCCCGTGGGGTCAATTCATTTTTCCAGCTGAGCCATCAGAGTTATTTTTAGGATACTTTAAATTATTTTTGGTTGTCAGCTTTGGCAAAGGCTGTTGCAAAAATAAACTGGGTTTATATCATATTTTTTTAAAAAAACAAATACCTGACTGTGTTTAATGAATGGGCTAAATAAAACCAGAGATTTCAGCTAAACCTGCAATTCTATCCATAGTCCCCGTTTACCTTATTAGACATATTGTCAAGGTCACTGCCCCCTTGTTCTCTCTTTGAATGGGACTCAAAGAAGTAAGACAGTATTTTTTTCAGGCCTGACCTTGAAAAAAACTTTTTGAAAAAGACCCAATTTTTTTAATGATGTTTCAAGATTTTTGTGAATTATTGTTCAATCCTGCATGACTCAAAGTCAAAGGTTTTCACATTGGCATAATGATTGCTGTTGCAAATTGAAGTTTGTTTTGTTTTGTTAAAGCAGAATCAGGACTGAATGTAAAGTGGCAGTTTAAACAATTGGAGGCTTTTGAAGGAAATGGATGGAAAATCAAGGCAGGTTTATAATATAAGGCATATACGGTAGTTCTTGTACCTAGAGCTGATGAGTTTTGCAGTTTGGGGTTTTTGAAAGAGCCAACATTTTCCCCCATGGCTGATTATGTTTCTTCTGGCATCATATGAATCTTCAGATATGCCAGGAAGGAGGAATAAAATTAGATCTGTAGTCATTAGTTTCAGACCAGTAGTCCTTCTTTTCTTGATTGTCAGTCTCATAAATGAGGACAGCTGACCATTGTTTCCATTGCAATTGGCGGAAGGATATAATTTCTATTGATTTTAATATTTTAATATTGCTAAAACAATCTCTGGCTCTCAACAGATGCTTTCATCTTAAAAGAGATTGAGATCTTAACAAAAGATCTGAAGAATCTTGAAGAATCACTTTGAATTGGTTAAGTGATTTAAATGTTTTGTACTTAATTATTCTACTTACTTAGTTTTGATAGTATCAATCTGTCCTCGGAATCCAATGAACTTTTTAAAAAATCCAAGCTGTAAATAAGTGTACAGCTGGTCTCATAGTAAATATGTAAAGGAATAAAATGCACTAGAATCATTTTTCCCCAAAACACATTGTGGGGTCCTGGGTGCTATCTGAGCTTGGTGGTTTTCTTGCAGATGTTTCATTACCAAACTAGGTAACATCATCAGTGCACAGTTTAACCCTGAGTTACAAATATTCTCTATCATCAATATCAAAACACATTGCATATATTAAATCACCTCTGTAACATTGCATATTGAGAACATTAAGTCTTATGTAAAGATGAAGTGCATTTGACATACCATAGTTCCTCAAATCTGGTAAATTTTATTTGCAAACAATGACTAATTATTTTAAAAGAGTTAAATTCCTTCCCAGATAGCACCTCACTCCAAATCTTTTCTATCAGTATTGCTTTATCAACCTATAACCACAATTGGAAGCAGAATTCCTGTCGCTAAGCAATGTGGTTGTATCGCATTAACATCTGTAGTGATGAAATGCTTTGAGAGATTGGTTCTCCAACACCTTAGGACTTGCCTCCCACCGGACTTCAACAAATACCAGTTTGTCTACAGGGGGAATAGGTCAACAGACGACGCCATAACTACTGCTTTACATTCTGTAGCGAGCCATATGGAGAAACCTGGGAACTATGTCAGGATGCTTTTCATAGACTATAATTTGGCCTTCAACACCATTCTGCTGAGCATCCTTATCAAAAAGTTGACTGACTTGGATTTTCCCTCTTCCATCTGTGATTGGATCAAAGACTTTCTGAGGGACTGGCCACAAGCAGTGAGGGTTGGGTCTGTCATATCCACATCCCTGAAGCTTAGCACTGGCTCCCCACAGGGCTGTGTGCTCAGTCCCTACCTGTATTCACTGCACACACATGATTGTGTACCGTCAGGCCCATCTGGAATGAATTACCTACCGAGCTCCGGACGGCTCCTGATCTCCGCTCCTTTCGTCGGGAGCTGAAGACTTGGCTGTTCAAGCAAATAGGCTGACTCTGATTCTGGGTTTATTATTTATCATTAATTAGTTATTTGATTTAAAATGCGATTTTATTGTACATGTTTCTTAACTTGTGTTCGCTGCCCTGAATCCTTCGGGAGAAGGGCGGCATATAAATACATATAATAAATAAATAAATAATCTACTGTGATCATTAAGTTCGCAGATGACAGCATTATACTGGGTCTTATTACAGGTGGAGACAAAATAGTGTATAGGGGGGAGGTTCAAAAACTTTCCACATGGTGCTTAAAAAACAACCTGCACCTGAACATCAGCGAGACCAAGGAGATGGTCTTCTGCAGGAAGAGAGAGGAACCTGCCCCACTTTACATTGAAGGGGGCTGTGTAGAGAGAGTTTCCTCCTTTAAATTCCTGGGAGTCCATCTCAGCAAAGACCTCACCTGGAAAAACAACATGATCCAGGTGGCCAGGAAGGCCCAACAAGAGACTCTATTTCCTTAGAGTCTTGCATAAAAACAGGGTGGAACAACAACTGATGACCTCCCTCCTTTTACCAGTCCATAATAGAAAGCGTCCTCACTTATTGCATCACGGTATGGCATGCTGGTCTGACAGCCACAGATAGAAAAACATTACAGAGGATGGTGAGTACAGCACAAAACATTGTGGGCTGTCCCCTGATACCACTAGATGAGATCGCTAGGACTCATTGCCTTAGAAGAGTGAGCAAAATTCTCAGGGATGACTCTCACCCTGGTCATCACTTCTTTACCCTCCTACCATCAGGAAGGAGATATAGAAGTATAGCCAGCCACACAAACAGGCTGAAGAACAGTTTTTATCCGTGGGCTGTCAGACTCCTGAATGAGAAATAACATCATAAGTATGTAGTATGATGGATTGCAGGGCCGATGCAATGTGTAACATATTCACACTGGTGCAATAGGACTGGGTGTTTTGTTAATATGATTTATTGGGTTAGGGATTTTCTGTCTTCACTGTGAGTTGTATTGTGTTGGGGGAGGTATACACTGAGAGAGCTCAATCAATCTCTTTGTACATATGTTGTGTACTGACAATAAAGATTTGAAATTGAAATTGTAACATGAGATGTCACATGACCACAGCAATAAATGACTGCAAACCCAGCACTACTGGTTTATGCTGTGATTTCAGATACGTGGGTCAAATAAGTGGAGGCAGTCCCAGGCAAGGAGCGCAGGGGGTGAAGGATGCTCTGTGAAGCCCAACACAGGCCTGCATCCAAGTTGAAGGAGGAAGGGCAGTGTGTTTGAGCATAGGGGTGTTGGGGAAAGAATATGCTGTGGCTCAGGAACTTCTTCACACACTACAGCTCTGGGGCTGCAAGAGGCTCCTCAGTCGCAGTGCAGTGTGAAGCCATAGCTATTGCTGGAAGTCTCAGTTGTCCTAGCCTGGCCCAGCAGCTTGGCATAAAACCACTGCATCCTGGAAAGGGCCAAATGCCCTGCACTGTGAACCCCCAGGGTGATCTTTATCATTTTTCTCCCACTATTGACGCTACTGTACGTGAGGCAGGCCATGTCAGGCTTATTCCCACTCGCTTCATTCATTCCCTGGATTGTGTGTCCTGTTCCCAAAATGCTTTGGAAAAGTCTTTTGAAGCATCACAAGGACGTGTCTGCCATTCTCCAAATAGCACGTCTGTTCTTGTGAGATCTGAGGAAGACCTCGGTAGCTTTCCAAGGGCTTTTCCAAAGCAAGACAACAATGGGATGCATTTCTTGGAGAATGAATGGTGCACACAATTTAGCGAATGGAGCAAGCAGCCTCAGGAAGAAGGCCTGGCATGGCCAGCAGCTGCCTCATATAGTGTAGTGTCAATCTGGGTACGCCTCATCACCTATGAGAGGAAAACAGAGAAGGTCAATTGGGCATTTTAGAGCTTGTGGAGGATAGGGCATCAGGGGCAACTTAGGGCTTTGCCCATGGTGCTGGAGTGGCTGGCTGTGGTGTGGGACTTGAGCTGGCAATTCTCTGAGGCAGAAGCCGCACTGGGGCTGAAGGAGAGGCTTGGGGGCAGGGGTAGCTTGTTGAGACTTGTTGAAGGAGCCTCTACTTCAGCCTCAGCCCCAGTTCTGTCACCATCCAATGCCACTATGCAGACCGGTCAAAAGGGCATAGATATGGAGGTGAGGAAGTTGAAGCATTCTTGTGGTCATAAGTGCAAGCAGGCCCAAAGTTTTGTCATGTGACCCCAGGAGTATTAGACCAGTTATATATTTAGATATGGGTCGTGTCTCTTCATTCAGCATTGTCATAACTAATAAGTCAAGGACTGTATAGAAAAGAACAAAATGACATTTCATTAGATTCTTTGGTATGTAACATCTATTTAAATTCTCAAATACTAAATAAAATTTTAAATCCATTAAACAGCGAAAAAACTGGTGTGTAATCCCATGCAAACTTTCTTGGGTATAAGATTAAGGCTAGTATTGACTTCTAGGTAGGTAATATATAAATTTGTGCTATGAAGTACTGCTAATAATAATTCATACTGTTTCCTAGCCCTATTAGGACTGAAGTTATTATTTTGTATGCCCAGATGAAACCAATAGTGCTGATAAGTAAAACAAAGCAAACACTATCTTGTGGAAATGTTTTAAAATTGATTGAATGTTTGGATATAGTTTTGTGAAAGAAAAAGGAAGCTGCTAGGTAATCTTCCCCCTTTTAATAGGTCACTTCAGCCTTGCTTCTTGAGACTGCTATGGGTAAACCATTCCCTGTCTGTTTTCCATCACTTTCCATCTGTTTCATTCCTTGTTATACTTTGATTCTTTCTCAGGTGAGAACTGACTCAATATGAGTGGCCTTGGGAACAATTCTACGGACCCAGGAAACCTGGAATCTCAAAAGAGGAAGGGATCACCATGTGACACTCTGATACAGAGGTAAGTACAATTTTAGGGAATTATTTTCCAGGATGGAGGGGTTTTTTTTCTTTTCTTTTTCTTTTTCTTCTTTTTCTTTGTTTCTTTTTTTCTTTCTTTTCTTTCTTTTCTTTTTCTTTCTTTCTTTCTTTTTTTTTTTTTTTTTGTGGCTTTCTGGCACTCTTTTTCTGCACAAGCAGATGGGAGCAGATTTCATCCCCTCAGATAAGTTCACACATCCCACCAGTGTTTGGCTGTTTGTTTGTGAGTATCTACTGTGGAAGATGGAACACAACTCTCCATCTGTTCATCTTCTCTCTTGGGGAGCAACTGGTGATTTGTGACTGAAGCTGTTTTTACTTATTGATTGACTTGGGTTTGTAGCACACTTCACACTTTATGGTCATTAATATTTCTCTTGTTTCAAAATCTAAAATCTAAACTCCTCACAATAGGAGCCCAATTCTGAGGTCATAGGTCCATTTGCTTAGTTAATTTATATTCCATACCTCCTACATAAATTTTACATTGCAAAATAGCTAAGCTGGAAGAAAGAGTTATTATTAATATGCTAAACAAATACCCACTGCAGTATTCCACTTAGATTAATAATAAAATCAATATTGCTGTCAGATGTAGATGCTAATACTGGTTGTATTTAAAAGTCTGGCAGAACAAAAATTATTTTCATCCCTTGCCAAAATTGTAGGAATGAAGGTTGCAAATGGACTTTATTTAATATTGAACATTTCTGTAGCATTCCAGGAGTGTCTATTCTGCTGAAAGTATGGATAATGGATAGCAAAGTGCATGTGAATTATACTAACAAGCTATTGCAATTCAGGACAGGTTATGAGGAAAATATCTCCTCAGTTTGTCAACAAACAAGATGGGGAAACTGCTTGCTGTTGTACCAAAATTAAGGAACTATGCAACTATCCAGGTTTACAGACCTGTAAAAAGAACAAAAGCATAGAAGAAGAAAACCAGAAAATTGTTAAATTTGTTAACAATTCCTACATATTGTAAGATAGTGAGTCGGCACAGTAGCTTCTAATGGAGAGACTGGTAGAGCCAAGTTGATCCCAGCCAAGCCAGTGCAAAATACACTTTACTACCTCATCCCTTTTTCATTTGAAACTCAGTGGAAGTTTGTTTATTATTTCTTCGAAACATTTTTCACCCTCCCCAATGCTGAAATGGGTTCCACAATGGTTTCTAGGAGAACAGTGGGAAACAAATCTATGTGTGCCCATGGGAATAATATGTAAATAATAATACAGAAGGAGAATGCAGTGTAGAATAGGGAGTCTGGATGCATTTTGTAAAATTAAAATGAGGGGCAAAGAGAAGGAAAAAGGAAAAAAATCTTACATTGGTTACTTAAAAGCAAAGTATTGCAGCATTTGACAGACTAATATATTTATTACAGCACAATTCTGTCAATTAGTAGGCAAGATTTATTTATATAAAACATGATATAAAGCATCTGTTGCTTTTTTGATAATTGTAAGCCTGTGGGCTTTTTGTAGTTCTTCATATTATCATGCAATATACTTATTTTCATTATATTGTAACATGGTGAAATGCTGTGGGACATTCCAAATTCAGTGGTACAGTATAAATGTAATGATGCAGAAATAAATTAATACATACATACATAAAATTGGTGCAGTACATGATGTAGTACTTGTGACAATTCTGTGAAGCAAAATAACAATTAACAGGCACAGCAATTAAGTGACAGTCCAGCCATCCTAACCCTGACAAGTTAATTAATAACTATAGTGAATAGAAAACAGTTATTTGTAATCAAATTTAAATGGATAGTGTCAGATTCTTGATTGAATGTTCTAGTCCAACAGTTCCTTATCCCAATTGTAGTTTTCTTTGTAATTTTTCTAGTAGTGAGTGACAGGTTTCATATTAGAAACTTTTGAATTCCTTTTGAAGTCAAAGGTTTCTCCCACTTGGTTCTAGATTTTGCTCTTTGTGCTATTAGATTTGTGCCTGCTGATTCTGTTCTACAAAAACTACTCTATAAATGGAATTATTAGCAGAATGTGTATATAGCTTTGGACAGTGGTGAAATCCTATTTTTTTTACTACTGGTTCTGTGGGCGTGGCTTGGTGGGTGTGGCAGGGGAAGGCTACTGCAAAATCTCCATTCCCACCCCATTCTGGGGCCAACCAGAGGTGGTATTTGCTAGTTCTCCAAACTAATCAAAATTTCCGCTACCGGTTCTTTAGAACCTGTCAGAACCTGCTGGATTTCACCCCTGGCTTTGGAAGAGAGTGAAATGCCTCTGTCTCTTTCACTGGAAAAGTATTAGAGTTTTAGAAATGCCTGGTATAAATCCTTAAATTGTGACTCCCAGTAGCCATATAAACTGCAGGCAATGGATTATGTGATATGTCCTAGATGGATATTAGACATTAAACAGATTCAGCTACTTAAATTAAATCCTCTGATATTCTCCAAGCAATAAAGCAATAATGCAGATCTCTGGTGTCCAATTAGTGAATTTTAATTGACCTTCCTTACTGACGCTAATGCCAGTCTTTTATGTGGGTCTCTTTTTCCCTTTATCTCAACCCAAAACCACAAGAGGTAGACAGGCAGACAGATAGACAGAACCCCAGAATTATTTTTTTAAAAAGAGGTATATCACAGTCCCAATCATATTTGATTTTATGTTTGAAGACAATGTTGGGACAAACTACTTTAAGCCCAATTTTGCTCAGTCCCTTTCCAAGTAAGGGTCTTAACTGGTTGAGCCCTGACTTCATTTAACTTAGCAACCCCAATACTACATTGTTGTTATTGTTGTTAGTTGCGAAGTCATGTCTGACCCATCGCGACCCCATGGACAATGTTCCTCCAGGCCTTCCTGTCCTCTACCATCCTCTGGAGTCCATTTAAGCTCACGCCGACTGCTTCAGTGACTCCATCCAGCTACCACATTCTCTGTCGGTCCATTCTTCTTTGGCCCTCAATCTTTCCCAGCATTAGGCTCTTCTCCAGTGAGTCCTTCCTTCTCATTAGGTGGCCAAAGTATTTGAATTTCATCTTCAGGATCTGGCCTTCTAAAGAGCAGTCAGGGTTGATCTGCTCTAGGACTGACCGGTTTGATTGCCTTGCAGTCCAAAGGACTCGCAGGAGTCTTCTCCAGCACCATAGTTGCTGGAGAAGACTCCTGCGACTACATTGTAGAATGGGCATTTGTTAATCCTTAGTTAACAAATATATTTTTCCTATTTTACTTTCTTCTCAGCACACCTTCTAAGATGGCTCCTGCTGTTCTGTTTGCATGTATCTTTTAAAGGAGAGCGCTCTCTTCATTAAACTGTTCTTTTACTCACTTGCATATTCATGCCAGTTCAGTTCATTAAAGCCCTTAATTAATTTGTATGATTAATTGGCAGAGGTTTTTAACAGTTTGTCAGAACTAATTTCAGCCTGCTACTATACCATTTTCTTCTGTGCTGGAGTCTATAAGTTTAATTGTTACTGATGGTGATAGCTGACTGAAACTATTCTTATAGGCATTTTTGTAAAAGCAATTCTTTTATTTTTTTTCCCATCAGTTGCAGCTTATATTACCATAGCAACAATGGCAATGAGTTGTTAATTAAATATTTTAATGAATTCACATATGTTGCTTTACTGGTTTCCTGCCCATCCCTTTTCTTAATTTCACCTGAACAAAAATATCCAGGAGAACCAAAGTAATATTTCCCATTTCTTCCACAACCTGTGCACCTTTACCTTTTTCCAGATTTATTTATTTATATATCCATTCACATTTTAAAGCTTATATGTGCTACTGTTTAGCAGAATTTTTCAGCAGAGTATGGGAAAGAAAGATATTCTTGTAAGTGTTCTATTAAAAAAATATGCTTTCAACAGCTTATCTGGATCATCCATGGTCTTCAAAGAACAGCATGAAAAGAAGAAGGAAAAGATTATTGAGCTAGTAGAACATTGTTAAAGCAGGAGTCCAAGAGTGGAGAGAATACCCTTAATATTGTTGGGTTTTTGTTTCTGGGCATAAATTAGGTTTTAATTCTGGAAAAATGCACCTTGGAAAGAATAATTACATTTATCAATATCAGTGGCTATGGCACCGGACTAGTAGGATCAAGCATAACGTTCTAGGAACCACATAGTTCTTACAAATAATGGAGACACTAATTGAAAGGGATGGGAGATAGGTTCTGTTTTCCTAGCTGTGAAGGTATTATAATTGGAGCATTGCAAAAATAGGAGTTTGGCCAATAACATAAATCTTGGGAAAGGATTTGTTAAGCAGCTTACAACTGTTCGTTATTTGTTTTTTTAAGTTTAGGGGGGAAAAAACATTGCAAACCGTAGAATTGGCTTTTTGCAACTAAATAAGAGTTAGTTGTTCTTCCTTTGTATGATTTCATGATCTGTTGGCCACATCTCAGTTTTGCTTATGAAGTGATCGTTATTGCAAGAGATTATCTTTCTTAATTCATTTTTGTCTTTTAGTTTATTAACTCTGTTTGTTGGCATGCTGCCCTCAAATTTTATCCCCAGTAGCAACTTACCAATTGTTTTTTGCCCTAACCCTAACTCCTTTTAATTCAAGAAGTTGAGGATTTTTCTGCCTTAATGACAGAATTGACACCTCAGATAAGTTATGTGTAAAAAGGAAAGAACTAGAAGGACAGCTCAAAAGAAAAACACATACGTACAATCACACTATTCCAGAGTAAGCAAAGTACAGAAAGAGAGTAAGAACTTGCAAGCAAAGTAAATTAAAGGTGTAACTTACAGTAAAAGGAAAGAAAAGGAAATACGATTCAACCTAATTTTAAATAACAGTAGTTACTGTACCTATCCTTATCTTTCTAGCCTTCTTTAGTTCTACCATATTCATGCTGCATAGATTTCATTTTCTGCTTTTAAGTTTCTCTTTTTGAGGTTCTCATCAACTCCATCCTACCTTGATCTTTTCTGCTTTCCCCTTCCTGTATCAGCAGTTAATAAAATAGTTTTCCTTCATGTATTTCTTTGTATAAGAGAAATCTTTGATATTTTTGAGAAAGCAGTTTCAAGAGCTGATTTAAGCAATACCACTGATAGTTAATCACAAAAATACCATATGTCATAAAAGTTAGTGCACTAAAAATATTTGGTAAAATGATACAAACAATGAGATATTGAAAATATATAGGTAGTCCTCAAATAATGATGCCAGTTGGGACCAGAATTGCTATTGTTAAGGGATATGGTCATAAATTGTGTTGTTCACATGTTCACACCACATAACAAGTGTAATTCAGCAGTTCCATCATTAACTGTGAACCCCTGGGTCATTAAGTGATGATGTCAGCTTTGGAAGCCATATTAGACCGGAAGCTTCCAAGCTGCCAACATAATCATGACCTTCTGATGACTTCCCCATTGATTTTGCTTGATGGCACACCCTAATAACAACATGAACATTACAAAAAAAAAAAGAACTTCCAAAAACCAACTTGTGGCACCCTGAAATGACATTTCCCAATATATTTCTGGGCTCTGTCCTCATAATAATCCAGTGCTTGGTGGAAAAGCCACCTGTTAGAAGCCTTCTGGACCTGGCACAGTTGGCAAATATTTTCAGGGAGAAGTGACCCCACAAATAACCTGCCTCTGCCATTCAACTCTTAAAAAGTGATAACTACCATGTGATAACTACCATGCCAGGAAAAAAAAATTGGAAGCCAGTGTGCTGGTGTCCTATGGAGAAAATTGAAATGGGATACTTGAAACTGTGCACACTGCTGCATTCTGGACCAGTTGTAATTTCTGGATGCCCTTCAAGAGGAGCCCCTTACACAGTATGTTGTTGTCATCCAGATAGGAAGTGACTATGATGAGCGATGGTCAGCAAGGTCTCCTAGTCCAGCATTTGGTGCAGTTGGTACACGAGATACCTCTGTGCAGAGCTTGCCCCCAATGAAATAGGGGTCATAAGTTCAGAAGAATTCTAGAATTGCACACCAGCTCTCGCTGGAAAGTGCTGTTCCCTCAAAAATCAAAGATGATGCCTCTCCAGATTGTGGGGCAAGAAACTAAAACCCAAAGTACTCTGTCTTTCTAGGGTTGAGTCAGAGCTAGATTCCTCCTCAACCAGATCCCCACATCTGGGCCAGAGGTAAAAATGAACTAGCAATAAGGGTCCTATCTACGTTCTTAGGAATGACCTATTTAGACTTTCTCTAGATACAGTGGGGCAAAAAGGTATTTAGTCAGCCACCAATTGTGCAAGTTCTCCTACTTATAAATATGGGAGAGGCCTATAATTGTCACCATAGGTAGACCTCAACTATGAGAGACAAAATGAGAAAACAAATCCAGACAATCACATTGTCTGATCTGGAAAGAATTTATTTGCAAATTATGGTGGAAAATAAGTATTTGGTAAATATCAAAGTTCATCTCAATACTTTGTTATATATCCTTTATTGGCAATGACAGAGGTCAAACGTTTTCTGTAAGTCTTCACAAGGTTGGCACACACTGTTGCTGTTATGTTGGCCCATTCCTCCATGCATATCTCCTCTAGAGCAGTGATGTTTTGGGGCTGTCGCTGGGCAACACGGACTTTCAACTCCCTCCAAAGGTTTTCTATGGGGTTGAGATCTGGAGACTGGCTAGGCCACTCCAGGACCTTGAAATGCTTCTTACGAAGCCACTCCCGGGCAGTGTGTTTGGGATCATTGTCATGCTGAAAGACCCAGCCACGTTTCATCTTCAATGCCCTTGCTGATGGAAGGAGGTTTGCACTCAAAATCTCACGCTACATGGCTCCATTCATTCTTTCCTGTACACGGATCAGTCGTCCTGGTCCCTTTGCAGAGAAACAGCCCCAAAGCATGATGTTGCCACTCCCATGCTTCACAGTAGATATGGTGTTCTTTGGATGCAACTCAGCATTCTCTCTCCTCCAAACACGACGAGTTGTGTTTCTATCAAACAGTTCTACTTTGGTTTCATCTGACCATATGACATTGTCCCAATCCTCTTCTGGATCATCCAAATGCTCTCTAGCAAACTTCAGACGGGCCCAGACATATACTGGCTTAAGCAGGGGGACACGTCTGGCACTGCAGGATCCAAATCCCTGGTGGCTGACCGTGTTACTGATGGTAGCTTTCGTTATGTTGGTCCCAGCTCTCTGCAGGTCATTCACTAGGTTCCCCCCTTGTGGTTCTGGGATTTTTGCTCACCGTTCTTGTGATCATTTTGACCCCATAGGGTGAGATCTTGCGTGGAGCCCCAGATAGAGGGTGATTATCAGTGGTCTTGTATGTCTTCCATTTTCTAATTATTGCTCCCACAGTTGATTTCTTCACACAAGCTGCTTGCCAATTGCAGATTCAGTCTTCCCAGCCTGGTGCAGGTCTACAATTTTGTTTCTGGTGTCTTTCGACAGTTCTTTGGTCTTCACCATAGTGGAGTTTGGAGTGTGACTGTTTGAGGTTGTGGACAGGTGTCTTTTATACTGATAGTAAGTTCAAACAAGTGCCATTAATACAGGTAGTGAGTGGAGGACAGAGGAGCCTCCTTTCCAAATCAGACAATGTGATTGTCTGGATTTGTTTTCCCATTTTGTCTCTCATAGTTGAGGTCTACCTATGATGACAATTACAGGCCTCTCTCATCTTTTTAAATGGGAGAACTTGCACAATTGGTGGCTGACTAAATACTTTTTTGCCCCACTGTAACTGAATTTGGAGAAGTCTTAGGCACTTCTATAGGATCTGTACATCTGGAGTCCAAGTTCAAGCAAAGCCAAGTGTTTCTATCAAACAGATGCCAACAATATTCCTCAAAGAGACCCTGTAAGGATTCCCCCAGCCCCTCCTTATCAAAAGAGACCTAGTCACTTGAAATGAGGCCACCAGCTGGCTTTCTGTAGAGTGAAGAAATGAGCTCACTTCACCACTCTTATCACCACAAGATAAGCCCTAATAAATGCTCTTACCTCTGCTTAGACAGCTTCACTCTTCACCTTGTGTCATCTGTCTCCTCGATGGTCCCTCCCTTCACATCCATACTTGTTTTAATGTTGAAACAGACTGGATTTCAGTGAGTTTATGGGTGCTGATTAGGATGTGTTCACAAAAGCTCCCAACTACTCAAGGAACTCACATATTTGGTTTGATTTATTATTAGTCCAGCTTTTGAATTGTTATTTGAACAAATCATACATAGGTTTTGATTATGGAGAATTCAGTAACTATGAATTGATTTTTCTCTAACAGCAATGAGAAACGACGCAGGGAGCAAGAGAACAAATACTTAGAAGAGCTGGCAGAGCTGCTTTCAGCCAATATTGGAGAGATTGACAGCCTGAGCGTTAAACCAGACAAATGCAAGATTCTAAAAAAAACGGTTGATCAGATTCAGCAGATGAAAAGACTCGAACAAGGTAGATCTGCAAAATATTTTGCCTTTTTTGTTGTTGTTCATTCCTTGTGTTCTTGAATTTATAATACAATGATATATAAACTAATTGTGCCAGGATGTTCTTGAGGAAGCGCAGGAAAAGGTAGAATAGAATCCTATCAGTCATCCACTGCTAAAGCCCAATTGATCAAAATTCAAGTTTTGCATAAGGTTATCTTCTTGGTTCACACTGGATGAACTGGGAAAACAAGATCTTCACTGTTCCACAACGGCAACCTGATTTTTAATAAGAGATTTCAGGTAAATTCCTGCTGTGTTCTCATAATAACATTCACTGTATGCACATTGTAAGGAAGGAGCGAAAGTTGTTTTATAAAGCTACTGCACGGTTAATATTCCATCCCAAAGATAATAACACACAATTGCAAATAGTAACACCATCCCTAACCCTTACAGATGGTAGAACAAATTTTGGACCTACACTAAAGGTAGTAGAAAGCAAAACAAGTTCAATACACTTGAGGGGCATTGAGCCATAGAACCAAAAGACAAGCTGCATATTATGTGCAACTCCATCTAGTGAAGGATGTAATGTACATTTTTTCCCTGTAAATTAGCAAACAGCTTTGGGAAGGATTGAAATGTAGCAGAAGACCTGGCTGGAGAGATGGATATTTAATGTTTTCATTGTCCCTTTTCCCCTCATGATTTTCTCCTTATAACATCCTAATTCTGGATCCTGCAAAGTTAAGGTGGAATCATTTGGGATAGATGGACTTGGAGAAAGAAATTGATGAGCAGAGAAACATTATGCACCTTCATTGTGTTTCCTACTGTTCTGATACTCATAATACTCTCTCAAAGCTATTTACAAAAATAATCCCTAGTGCATTTTTGTAGCAGATTTCCCCATATCACTCCTTGATATTTATTTCTTGCCTAAGATGCCAGTGCATACAATCAATTTTCTTCATTGAACTAAAATGTACTATTTCAAAGAAAAGTCAGTATTATTCCCCAATGTATCTTATATAGATTGTATGTATGTGATTGCTGGGGACATTTCAGGGGAGAATTAGTTCATTGGAGTCGATGCTCAACAGTTTCTCCAGTGCTGATCATCTACCTTCCTAGCTCTTGGGAGGCAGGGACCATTTGTAATAGGAACTTGTGTGCAGAGCAAGGGTACATTCAATTTTGCTGTCTTGTCACTTCCTACTCAACTTCCTCTATCCTTGCAGTTACTTTTGTTTGCAAAGCTAAAACACAGTTGTAGTTCTATTAAGAATATAAGAGCAGGCATTACAAGCTGTAGACTGAAAATCCTCGGTCATTAAATTTGCTTCATCAGATCTGTTTATCTCAAAAAGAGGCACAATAATTTTATATGCAAATAAATTCTTAAGAATCACTAGCCAAGGAATTCCAGTAATGTTACAGGACCAGTTCTATGCCATTGGCTAAGATTCATTCCAGTACTCAGGATAAAGAATGCAGATTTCTGTTTATGTTGCAAACAGACTTCTGAAAGGAAGGTTTTGAGATACCTATTTTAATGTGATGTACCTCTGAGAAACTACAAAAACATTTTGCTTAGTAGAGACTTGAATTGTAGTTTTAGGATTGAAATTACAAAATTATACATGTTTCTCTAATGGCTTGCAGTTGGGTGACACCAGAATCTTTTAAGGGAAGGAAATTGGTGTAGGAGGCAGATATGGCTATTTGAGGATTTGTAATTGCTTCAAGAGAGCTGCTAACCATATCAGGCAACATTATACAATACAAGTATACTTTTCTTCAGTTCTTAGTTGTATATGTCCAATCTAATACAAGGGAGGTTTCTTGCATAAGAAATAATATGCCTGAATTACATTTCATTCAACTGTGGATGCTGAAAATTATTGTGTGACATATAACATTTCTACAGTGCTATAATTAACTTTTTTCATTGAATTTTAAAATGAACAATTCCCTTGTTTTGTTTTATTTTATTTCAATTTCATTCAAAGTACCAATTTTTTTTAAAAAATGTGAGTATCACTTAAAGCAAGGCTGTCAAACTCCCACCCTGTGGGCAGGATGTGTCACGGATGCGAAGGGGGAAAAAGTCCCAATAGGGACTTTTGACACTGCCATGACAGTGCCATGATGATGTGAGTTTGACACCCCTGACTTAAAGCTATCTCTTTAGGGCAGGAGGTGGGATGGTAACACATACCTGACAATTTTCCACTTGCCTCATATCTGATATCTGGACACAAGTGCATAATGATATCACGTGTATATCATAATTCTGGCCTTGCTGCAAGAGCCCTGGTGACACAGTGGTGAGAATGCAGTATTGCAGGCTAATTCTGCCCAGAGCCAGGAGTTTGATCCCGAGAGGCTCAAGGTTGACTCAGTCTTCCATCCTTCTGAGGTCAATAAAAAGGACCCAGCTTTTGGGGGGCAATGTGCTGATGTTATAAACTGCCCAGAGAGTGCTGTGAAGCACTATGCGGCAATATATAAGTCTAAGTCATGTTGCTATTGTTACTGCTATTGTATTGTGGGTACAAAGTATCCATTTATGAAGTCTTTCTACTTTTATGCATTTTAAAACTGTATCTGCTTAAATATGTATATGAATGTGTGTGTGTATGTGTGTCTGTGAATGCAATTATGTATGTAATTTCAGTGGATTTCCATTTGGCTGCCAATTCACTAAACCTTAGTGAACCTTACTTGAAAGAAAGCACAACAATTAATGGCACAGTTAGAAATGCTGAGATGAAAATAAATACTACTTTCTGGAAGTCTGAATAATTTCTGGGAGAAACAACATTTCTCCATTCAGTATAATAACTTTTCTACAAAAAAAAAGATTGCTGAGATAATCAGACAAGTAATCAGAGCCATATACTACAGTATGCAGTAGAACCCAAATCTTATACTACAAAATCCATCCACTGAGTCATTCTAAAGTAAAATATTGTTGGGCATAATTATATATTGCTAAAATGCAACTTTAGGAGAACAGAAGCCAATAATAGATTGGGGGGGAGGGTAGAAATATCTAGATTTTCAGTTTGAATTTCTGTGCTCATACAGTTCAAGAGAAAAGTTCTCTCATTTCTCTCACTGTAGCAAAATTGCTAGCAGCTGGGAGCATGAGAAATAGGGGCCCTGCCAAGGTCTATTCTGGAATCCCTTCATGCTTAGATGAGAGAAAGAGGCACTCCATGTTTCTCTCTAAATTGAATGCTTGCTTTGTAGCATTGGTAGCTAATTTGAAAGACAAAACATAGGGCACATAATCTGTCAATTTGCCAAGGAGAAAAGACACTGCTTTTCATCCCAAGGAAGTTTTCTTTACATCCAGAATGGGGGGAATGAAAGGGAGATTCTAACATTCTTGCCAAGGATACTCGTGATCTCTGCAGTCCATGTAGCTCATAATAAGCATGTTCACATGTTAATGTTTTCTCATGTTTACACGTTTCATTTAAGCCTCTTAGGAGACAGTTTACACACTGTGTTTATTTTGTGGCAAACAATAATGCATGCCTCTCAGTAGGAACAGAAAATGAAATGGCTGCTTTCCCTGTTAGCAATCATATTATTCTTGCTACAAGTTAAATATAAATACAGAAAGCTGTTCTTGATGATACTTGTGAAAGTGTATTGAGATTGCAATCAGCTGGATTTATCACCTTCTGTTTCAGAAAGTTAGCTTTCTCAAAAAAAAAAAAGATCTGTATGAAAAATATAACATTTTCCACTAGATATCTAATTTTGGAAGGGCATTATTTCAATGTTAACGTTTTAAAATTAAATTGTTGTTAGGTGCCAAGGGAGAGTTAAATATCTCTGTATGAGATCTCAGATATCTGTTTCCATTTGGGAGTAGGCAATTTTGAATGTGATAAGGCAATTGTTCAATTCTAAATAGGCAGCCTCATATCTCTGGGAAAAATATATATAATTCCAAGTCACAAGAGATTTCAACTCTATTGCTATAAGGAAATTAAATATTCCAAGCTTCAGAAATGTCAGTGAATGCAGTTCTTTAAAAATATTATCTCAAAATGTCTCAAAGTTTCTTATGGTTTAGCAAAGTGATTTTGTCTTTGTCCCTGTAATTCTCAGCTGTGTTACTGCAGAATGATAGTAAAGCTAAGTTAATGGAACATTCTGGACAGGACTGAAGGAAGCCCTTTTACAGCTGCTTGAATTTTTCAAAACTATTCAGACAGACCACCCCGAGTGGCAGAGGATAGCTTTAAAAAGGCAAGGAATTCCTGTGAATCCAATCCAAAGTCTTCTGCACAAATTCATGATGCTGGTTTTGAAAAGTAAATAATAATTCCACATGTATTTAATTGTAAATTGATACTTTTGCCTCTGCCTATTGGAGAGTGTTAGAAAAAAAAAGTTTCTGGAGAAATGTAAGTAAGGTTAGACTATATGAGGAGAAGTTAGTGCCATTGACCTCTGTAGGTGCTTTATGACATTTTAGGAAAGTTATTGCAGAACCCAGATGCTATATACTATACCATCCAAGATGCTATATACTATACCATCCAAGAGCTAGCTGGGGAATTCTGGGAGTTTAAGTCCACACATCTTCAAGTTGCCATGGTTGAGAAACACTGCTATACACTGTTGGAGAGAAAGGGATTTTTTTGGAAACATGCATTCAGTGATGTGCTTCATCAGATTTCATGCACACTACAGATGGAAACTGAAGGGATTTTTCAAGGAGGTAAGTGCTTAAGAATTTCTGGCTTATGGACACTTTCAGCAGTCATTATTCTCCTTGACATGGCATAGCTTGGCTGAACATTAACTAGGCCAATTGCTACTTCAGTGTATGTTTCCTTGAGCTTTGCTCTCTTTTGGCAGCTTATCTGCTTCTGCTGACTCTGTTAGTTTGGGGAAAGGAGGGAGGAACCTCATCGCATTTACACTATATTTATTTCTAACCTTTTGAGCATGAGATGATGGCTGAAAAGTGGCTAAGACCATCAGTGTCCATCAAAAAGATGCTATCTGAACTTTCAGCATTTGGGTTTGAGTTTTATCATGTTGGTGTCTTAACTCCAAAACATTTTCTATTATCCCCAAGAAAAAAACTATGAATGCTGGTTTGTCCATTTTATTTCCATTCCTGATTGTTAGTGACCCCTACCCTTGTTGACCCTACAAATACAATCTGTAACTATATTTTGTCCTAGAATGCATAAAAATTAAGTAGTTCTAGGAAGTGGATTCCATTGTTAGTTCCACAACTGATTTGAGTGCCCTTTCCTAAGAATAAGCAAAGTCTTTCTCTTAAAGTTGTAGAGTGAGGAAACTTAAATGATATTGTGGGTTAATGGAGCAGAAGGTTGCTAAACAGGATGGGAAGTGAGCTTTCTGTTTAAGAGCATCCACCTTTCAGTACTAACTTTTGAGGTCAAGTAAAAGAAGAGGCTGCTTTAAAGCCTACTGGTGGAAACAGGATGCTGGACTAGATAGATTTTTGGCTTAAATACCACAAGGCTGTTATTCTCACTGAACCCTGATTCTGCTGGAGATGTAGGAGAAATCCGAGCTCAGCACTCTATAGCTGCTGTCTTCTGCAAGAAGAATTGTTTATTCAGTAGGGAGCAGAAGGGCACAATGATAAAGGTAAGCAGTTGGGGGTGGGGAGTGGCTAAGAAGCAGAAAACAGGAGCCATAACAAAAGTAATTATAGGAAACCCTGCTTAAGACTGCTGATTTTTGCAACCCTATCTTTTTCTATGTTGGTTTCCACATTAGGAAAAAATAGAATCTTGTAACATTTAAAAAAGACCTTAGAAATAAACAGATGTGATTTTGCCATGGATATACATACAAATGCGACATCATATTATACCTGAATGCGACATTGCATTCAGGTATAATAATGAATGTCAGAGCATGTTGGAAAGTGGTTGCTGTTGCTAGGAAAGTTTTGTGAAATAGCCGAATGAATTATAATGTCCTCTACTCATTTGTAGAACTGTTAGATATCAACTACCTTGCTTCATTGCTTGGAATTGAGGTGTTTTAGTGCCCCTTCTACGCTGATGACAGTGCAAAGGAAATTGGTTTGCTGGCCCTGGGCATCTTGGCCCCAAAAACAAACTAACAAACTCCTACATAGGAGATTCTAAAGCTGAACTGGTGCTATTCAAACAATCTGTAGTTGATCCTTACTTTCTCCCTTACCTCTTTCTCTCCTTTCTATGCAATACTTTACTGAAAATTGGTAGAATGCTTTCCTGACATTTTGTGAGAAGTAGCATAAAAGACTGGAAATGGATTTAATATAATTTAAGAAATTGACCAACCCCAACGCTGTCCCAAAACAAAGGAAACCATCCAGAAAAGCCTAACCCAATTCACTTTGCATTATCACCAACTGCAGCTCCCGGGTAACTCTCCAAAATATTAAGTACAGCCCTAAAATATCAATATGCTGTCCATCTCTGTCCCAGATGCTGTGACAAGGTGAAGAGAGGAAGTTTTAAATCTCAAAACATCAAATAAATACCCTGTAAATTCCATAATCAGGATTCTCAGTGGCCTAGAAAACACTAATTGGCTCTGTGAAAAGGAAAGCAAAGGTATGAAGCAGCAGGTGGAAGCTACAGTGAATGGAAACAATCCACAGTTAAGCCCCTTTTTGCCAAGTGTTTCATCAGGGGCAGTTCCTCCTATTGACAGATTTCTCTGCTCTGTTTCTTTTGAAGATGCAAGAGGCCAGCCCTTTCCCTCCATACCAAGCATCTTGTTTGTTTCTCTCCCTTAGAATAGAGGGAGGACTTTGAGAGAACAGAGGAAGCCTTCTAAATCATGCTTATACAGCAGTCCAGGTCTGCTCCTCTGCTTCTGCTTTGCATGCTAGGCTGCTGTTATTTAAAAGTATCAAGCAAATTCTTTGAGAATGGTTTCCCAGGACTGGAGCCCTTCCAAGGCCAGTAATGTACAGTTGGCAGGACATGGAGTTTGCGGCTGTGGCAGCAGTCTGAAGTTCATCTGCCAAGACAGCTATAAACATGGCAAAGGAAGGAGTAAGACAGTTAATTTTTCAGCACTCCACCTTCCCACAAAAGTTTCATGATGGTTTTTAGACCAGCGCTGCTCTGTGAATAGTGCTTTTCAAGACCTTGATGCCTAGAGACTGCAAAAAGAAAAAAGAAAGAAAGAAAAGAAAAAGAAAAAAAAAGAAAGACAAGAAAAAAGAAAAGAAAGAAAAAAGAGAAAGAAAAGCTTTCTTGATGAAGTCACAAGTTTGTTGTTTTGCAGATGAATGAAATAGATGGATGAAATGCCTGTGTATAATTGAAATTTTATTTATTTTGATTTATATGGTGGCCCATCTTAAATGCATTAGTTTGGGCAGCCTAAAAGCAATTGTAAAACAATATAAAAGCAGAATGCAATATCAGAACATATTAAAACATATTTTAAACAGTACAACACAATCTGCAAGTATTAAAACAGTGAATAACAATCCACAACTGTACACGCTAATTTACTAAGATAATAATAATTTTCTTCTAATTAATTTGTATGGAAGTTTTCAGTATGTAGTATTTTTGTGGAGTGGTTTGCCAATATGTTCAAAGCAATGAACAAACTTTTTCAAAGTAATAGTGAGTATATGGATTAGAATTTGTAAGTATGTAAAAATAAAAAAGTAATTGTCCGTATTTAACCCACAAACATTATTATTTAGCTTATGAGGAGTACAAGACAGAAAAAAAGTGAAGATATATACACAGTCCACACAATTATAAGTAAAACTCCTATGGGGTATGGCAGTGGCCTCATAATTGGTTGTCCAATTTAGCTATCGAGGCGATCATCACTAGGGTTGCTTCGTGCAGATCTCAAGGGAACCAGAGAAGGCACATCCAGAGCATTCTAACACTAACCTTAACCTACAAACATATAGCATGTCTTTGTTGTCAGTCCAGATCCTCTGAAACTCAGGTATACTAATTTACTCAGAGGTGGGTTCCACTTACTTTTACTACCAGTTTGCAATGGGAGCTTGCTTGCTTGCTTCTGCACATGCACAGAAGCTTCTGCACATGCACCGATCGTCAGTAATGACGTTGGGGCAGGGGTGTTGCCATTACTACCAGTTAGCAAGAACTGGACCAAGCCAGGAGCAACCCACCACTGAATTTACTACATGGAGGTTCTTTTAGTCACTGTTAGTCATTGATGAAACTTGTGTGAATGGCTGAGACTGAAATTCATCCACTAGCCATCCCAACAAATTGTGGTGACATTTTGATTGCTATTTACATTTTACAGATGAAGAATTACAGACAAGAGAATAATTTGATCATGGGGGTCATGCCCAACTGAGATTTGAACCTGTCCTTATAGATGGCAACTAATTTAAACTCAAAGTACTCCTCTAGGGCATTCCATGTGTACTTGCTCAGTCTGCCAAAGTTGTTGTCTGAGTTAGATGAAACAGCCCTAGACAGGTGCAAAGCCATATAATTTGTGGGAGATTTTCTAGTGTGAATTACAACACAGGTGCCCTTTCACATCACAGTCCCTCTGTGTGAGCCTCTTTTTTTGTGGCATCATCCCATTAAGCAGCTGGAACATTTTTAAAAGCCCACAATGACAAATGTACACACTCCTTCTCAGCAGGGGCATTGGTTTTGCAGAACAAATCATCTAATCAGACTTTATTACGGGACTATACCTTGTAGTGGGGAAAGCCTTGTGCATTTCAGTGATGCCATGAACTATATATACAATTGGGGGGTCTACATTTCCAGAAAGGTCACCCATGAAGTCAGGTCATAGACAAGGGATCAGACTAAATACACTAGAAACATGCTCCAGTATTCTGCTAAAAACCTAAAATGGTTACAGTATTCACAATCAAGACAGTGTCAACATGATACTGGAATATGAGTCTTCCCAGAGCAAAAGGTATCCAGCAAGCTACTGGGGAAGATTGGAGGGAAGTATGACTAGTGTTATAATGTAGGTGGATTAAGCCCGAAGGATATACAACTAATGATGTGGCCAGAGGCAAAAAGAAAGTTTGATAATGCAAAGAATATATACCAATGGATTGTCGAATGTCAAATCATGAATGAAAACCAATTTGATGTTGTGAAAACAGAAATGTCAAGGCTGAGTATTGATATTCTGAGAAAAAGAAATGAATTGGAACTGGTTATTGCTCCTCGGAGTAGAAGCAGACAAGAAAACAATAACTATTAACAAAATATTGTCAAAGACAGTGCTCAGATTCAACCCCCACCCCAATGATATCCATTTAAATTCAATGGAAGCCAATCACTATTATAGTGATACATATCTCTGTCTAACCAAAGATATAGAGGAAGTGGAAATTGATTTAAAATAATTTAAAGCACCTTATTGACGCAGCATTAAAAAAATCATACTAAATATAGAAGAACTAAAGTGCTAAAGTTGGAACCAAAATGGCATTTGGAATAAAGGCAAAATTTGGTCTCGGCACATAACGCACAGATCAAAGCAGAAGATAGACTATTAGAGTTCAGCCAAGAAAATTCAATGATTGTACAACCACCTTTCCCCAACTATTTAAAAGCTGAACAACATTGAAATCAAGTTGATTATATATTCTCAAGCAAAGATGAAAAGGCTTTACTTCGTGAAGAAAAACAAGACCTGATTCCTATTGTGGCACAGATCATGGGTTCCTTCTTGCAAAATTACAACTTAAACAAAAGAAAACAAAATAAGCAGAAGAACAAGCTATAACCTCACCAGTATTCCATAATAAATTCATCCAGTGAAGTTCATGAAACATTGGCAGCAGTTTAAAACCTTACAGGATATTGCCTTTAAATGCTAAAATGGTTTCTAAGCATGTATGGAAAATACCGCAATGGCCCAGAGATGAAAATTAATCAATTTATTTAATCACTTCGTTAGTTCAATACCCCAAAAAGGACAGTGTTGAAACTATGGAACAGTTGTACTTTTCTCACGTGGTAGTAAAATAATGTTGAAGATTTTGCACTCGTGGAAGGGGAACTACCAGATGTACATACTAGATTCAGAAGACACAATTCTCCTCTCCCCCGCCCCCCACCCCCCAAGATAACCTTGCTAACATCTAGTGGGTGGTGGGAAATATAAATATATTGCAAAAGATGAATGATTTTACTTTATTGATCATATAGAGGCTTTGGACTGTTTAAAGTATAAAAAAATAACTCTTAAAACCCTGGGTCACCCCATCTGCTTCTTGAAAATTTTGTATCATAACTGGAACAATTCAGAATTGGGGAAAGATATGTTACAGTTGCATAATGTTATTTATTTAATACATACAAAATAGATGTAGTAAAGAGCCTTGGTGGCGCAGCAGATTAAAGTGTTGTTAAGTAACACCAGCTGCCTGCAATTACTGCAAGTTCGAATCTCACCAGGCTCAAGGTTGACTCAGCCTTCTATCCTTTCGAGGTAGGGGGCAATAAACTGACTTTGTATAAAAAAGAATACCGCTTAGGGGGGGTCCAAAAGCCTACTAAGCAGGTATATAAAAAAGTATGAAGGCTATTGCTTAACCATTGTAAGCCGCCCTGAGTCTCCAGAAAAGGTGGCATATAAATTGAAATAATAATAATAATAATAATAATAATAATAATAATAATAATAAGTTAATAGTAATAATAATAATAAATAATGCTGGACCAGAAGAAATTGAAAATTAAATTAAATTTGGGATTTGGGGGAGAAACATCAACAACTTCAGATATATTTATGATACCACTCTGGAGGTTGGAAATGAAGAAAAATCATCAGACAAGTTCAAGAAAATGTTTTGATGCCTTTGAATTGTGCTGTTCCATGCTGTGTGTGTCAAAACAAACAGTTGATGAAATCATCATATATGTTCCATTGTAGACCTTGAGGAAGAATGATCTGTAGGAGACATAAACCAATTATATATTAAAGATGGCATTAATTCACTGACTGAATTATTCTATGGGAGACTTTTTTGCATCCTCTCCTTAAATGCATAAAACCACATATTATGACTTACAATTTATTCTCTCTTCTGTTCATGGAATCTCAGAGCTGAAAGGACCTAATGATATAGATTAATTTACATTCTTCTAATTAAAGCAAGCCACAGTTTTTAAAATTACATTTCTGAGGTTATTGACAAAGTTTAAAACAATTAGATTTAAACAGTAAACACATCCCAAGGGTAAAATTTCAGAAAAGTTTGTGAAATTTTCAAATATCTGAACTACTTGCCATAGACGATGGGAAGACACAAACTACCTAAATGTTTGCACACTTAATAGCTAAAGATATTTATTTTCTAGTTTTCAAAGCCTAACATGGCTTTGAAAATATTCATAAGATGCTTCTTTTTTGATTCCTATTATAACAAGAGCAGAGGTCACTTAGTGGTTAGAGTGCAGTACTGCAGGCTTCTTCAGCTAACTGCTAGCTGCAGTTCAGCAGTTCAGTCTCACTGGCTCATGGTTGATTCAGCCTTCCATCCTTCCAGAGTGGGTAAAATAAGGACCCAGATCATCGGGGGCAATATGCTGACTCTGTAACCCGCTTAGAGAGGGCTGTAAAAGCACTATGAAGCGGTATATAAGTCTAAGTGCTATTATTATAACCCAGATCAAAGTTTTAGATGGAGATTGTTCTCTGTTTCTAAATTATGGTGGTTTTCTTCTTTGCTTTTCTCCAAATTTCTCTTTCCTCCTCTCTCTGCCAGTGGTCTGCTGGAGATAATAATAATAATAATAATAATAATAATAATAATAATAATAATAATAATAGTAGTAGTAGTAGTAGTAGTAGTAGTAGTAATAGTAGTAGTAGTAGTAGTAGTATTCCTATACTGTCCCTCTCCCGAAGGACTCGGGGCGGTGTACAGCCTGATTAAAAACACAAAGACAGACTAGATTTAAAAATAATTAAAAATATTAAATAATTTGGCTCAAATATAAAACCCCAAATTTAAAATCCCACATTTAAAACCAATTTAAAATCTTTATGTTGATAGCCCGGCCTGGCGGAACAGCAAGGTTTTGAGGGCACAGCGAAATACACGGAGGTCAGAGATCTTACGCATTTCTGGGGGCAGTTCATTCCAAAGGGCAGGGGCTCCCACAGAGAAGGCCCTCCCCCTGGGTGTCGCGGGCTGACATAATTTGGCTGATGGCACCCTGAGGAGACCCTGTCTGTGGGAGCGGACTGGCCGGTGAGAGGCTACTGGTGGCAGAAGATGGTCTCGAAGGTACCCAGGTCCAATGCCATGGAGCGCTTTAAAGGTGGTAACCAACACCTTGAATCGTATCCAGAAGACCACTGGGAGTCAGTGCAGCTCGCGCAGAAGGGGTGTCACATGGGCACAATGCGTTGTGCCCATAACCACCCACGCAGCCGCATTCTGGACCAGCTGGAGCCTCCGGGTGCTTTTCAAGGGGAGCCCCATGTAGAGATCATTACAGTATTCCTGTCGAGAGGAGACAAGTGACCGTGCGCAAGGCATCGCGATTCAGAAAGGGCTGCAACTGGCGAATCAGGCGAACCTGATAAAAAGCCCCCCTGGCCACGGCCGTCATATGCTCTTCTAAAGACAGCCGTACATCCAGGAGAATGCCCAGATTGCGAGACTCTCTGTGGGGGGGCAAAGATTCACCCGCAATAGTCAGCGATGGCACCAGCTGACTATATCGCGACGCCGGGAACCACAGCCACTCAGTCTTGGAAGGGTTGAGTCTGAGTACTGAGTACTAGAAGCATATGGCTTGCAGGAACCTTACTTTGCATTTGTGAGGTTGCTTTACTTAGTTTTCCCCAATTTACCCTTTGTTTCTAAAAAGAGAGTGTCTGCAAAAACTATAACGTACATACAAGTAAACATTCTGCTCAGTTGAATTGTCTTTCAAGTGAGAGCCAGCTTAGGGTAATGGTTAAAGTGCTGGCCTAGAAACCAGGAGACTCTTGAGTTCTAGGTTTCCCTTAGGCATGAAAACTGGTCGGGTGGCTTTGGGTCAGTCACTGTGTCTCAGTCCAACCTGCCTTACAGGGTAGTCATTGTGGGGGCAGGAGGCAGGAGGATTAGGTATGTTCAGTGGTGGGATTCAATTTTTTTTACTACCGGTTCTGTGGGCGTGGCTTGGTGGGCGTGGCAGGGGAAAGATATTGTATAATCTCCATTCCCACCCCACTCCAGGGAAAGGTTACTGCAAACTCCCCATTTCCTCCTGATTAGCTGGGACTCAGGAGGCAGAGAATAGATGGGGACAGGGCCAGTCAGAGGTGGCATTTACTGGTTCTCTGAACTACTCAAAGTTTCCGCTACCGGTTCTCCAAAACTGGTGAGAACCTGCTGAATACCACCTCTGGGGATGTTTGCCACCTTGAGTTATATACAAAAAAGGGCAAGGTAAAAATATAATAATAATAGTAATAGTAATACAAATGAATGAAGCGTTTCAAGTTATTGCTACCTGTTTCTGTATTATATTCTGGGTCAGATTGTGTGATGTTCAAGCAAGCTGTTGTATTTAACAAATTGCAGAATCTCAAGTTTCCTCATATGGAAAATAGGGGAAACAGAAGAAGCTGTGGGGGTGGGATGCTTGTCACTCCCATTTTGCCCATTGTCCCCCTGCAAATCCCTGCACACTTGCTTATAATATTGTATTGGCTGGTTTGTGAATCCATAGATTTTCTACAGGAAGATATCATCTTAAAAATAAGTCCCAGGATGAAAATGGCAAGGAGAAAACTACATTCCAAAGTTGGATGCATCTGTAATCTGATTAAAATGCTATATGCAATTCTGGTAAATTCCTCTCAGATGAGGACATTATTGAGAACTGGGCCATGATAAGTAGAGTATCTTAACTGTAAGAAAAGGCAGAAATATTGTCGTTCTCTTGTACAATATAATAAAAAATAGCACCCGGTGGAGGAAAGTGATCACACTTCATTAAATGTATGAATATAGCAATTGGAACTTCTTCCCATTCTTGTTTCATATAGCTCTTATTCCTTTATTGATTCGTGATACATGGTAGAATTGCTAAAAAGACCTTGATGATACAGTGCTTACATAAAAGAAAGATTAGATATAGGTTTCTTTTATCATGAGAGGTTCACAATAGCAAACTTGGTTTACTTGCAACAACATCATGCTTTGCATAAGAATAGGAGTAAGAATAAGAACATCCTAGCTGGCTAGTTTTAGAAATGAAGTACTAACACAACTTTCCCTATCCGATTCTCTCCAAATGTGTTGATTTACCATTCTAATTATAACAGTATTTGTAATCCAACACATCTAGAATGTACTAGGTTTCCAAAGGTCATTTGTCAATTATAACTTGTGGCTCTTCTCCAGCATATTAATTCATAAGTTTTTCAATAATAACAATGCAATTTATCTCATTATTTAATGCCTCGAATTATGTTTGTGTTAAAATTTAAGGCTCACATCACCAATGTTCTTAACAATTCAAACTGCACAAACATTTTTCTGACCATCTCTTAAAGAAAATCGTAATCATTGTGCATAGATTTGATTGTTAGACTTCTGACCTCAAGTTGGAAGAGACTTCAAAAATAATTTATTACAACCCCCAGCCAGAAATTTTCTATTACTACTATGTTAATAGAACACTGTCCCAGCTTCTGCTTACAAATGAAGACCTACTGCTTTCAATGCAGCCTATTTCACTGTTGATCAGCTCATTTGGTCAGTTTTTCCTAATTTTAAATGAAACAAATGATTTGAAATAAATGTTCATTCTAACATTTAGTAACACAAAAGACTATGTCATACCTAAAATTAGATGGTGATCTCACCAAAGCTTGGTTGTCAGCCTAAAGCTGATCTCATCAGTTTAGCCATATTGAATTTTAAAGGAGTTCCACTCTATCCTTTTAGTCTAAGGGAGATCAAAAATTGTACAAATCAATGCACTCTTTAAAAAGTACTCAGCAGTTTCATGTTCTGGATAAAACCAATAAGGGAAATCTCATCATATTGTTTTTCATCCCACTTTAAAAGTGTCCAGAAGTTGGCAAGATTTCAAGCACTGGAGGTAACAGGAAGGAGAATATTTAAAGAAGTTACAGTATAGACTTACAACTCAAGGAATGGTTTGGAAATGAATAGATACTCAAACTGAATGCTTTATCGTGTTACTAGTTTTAAATCATCCAGTCAAATGGATGGCTAGTTTTAGCAGTTGTGTTCTAGAGGGAATGGAATGTATCTTGAAAGGACCAATTCGGAATTTAAGAATGCTTCAAGAAATTTTCCTTATTGATTGGAGTGAGATGGATTCACAGGAGCCACTGACTGAGACGGGCAGCCATAGAAATTGAGCAAATAAAATAAAACTAAGCAGAATTGAGAAATGTAGGATTTGGAGGAGTAGACATTGTTCCAGACATCTCCCATGATACAATCAGACGCTCAGTATTGAAATATATTTTTTAAAATAACAGTGATAAATTTAAGGGTAAACTTATGTGGCAAAGCATGAGCTGATGTATCATATTTACCTGTAGGAATTATTATGTTATCTAGAGAAACCATGTAGGATTATACAACATCCTGATGGACTAATTTGCATTCTTCTAAAAAGGTGTTTTGTGTATGGCAACTATTGTATTGAGTACACCACTTCATGCTCTCAGAATTTCAAATGTGCCACTGACCTAAAAAGACGATCTATCCTTTGAGTAAGTGCTGAGAAATCAAGTAGTGCAATGATATGAAGCAAGCAGTGAGGGCACAGCATCACCAAGTAGAGGCCACTCTCAAGAACAAGTTTGACTGATCCTTCAGAACCCTGGACAGGTCCCATGGGAAAGTGGGGTTACTCTAAGGATTCACTGAGCCCCTTTTAGGCTCCAGTTTCAGGTCTGTCAGATTCAGAAGATCATTTAGTAGCTGAAGCTCTGTGTAATAGGATCCAGAACCAATGCCTCTCTGGGTTACAGTTTCCTCTTCTGAGTCCCCTTATCTCTTCTTTATTTCTCTCTTTGGATTTATGCTTGGTCATTACAGATTGTGGCAGTAGCAGGAATATTTCTTACTGGCTTTTATTGCTTTTCTCTTTCAGTCACCCACATTTATATCGATGAACAAAAGGTATTGTCTCTACATGAACTACTTTCATTTGGTCACACAAGTTCTTTGCCCCCACATTGGTGCTTGCTAAGATATTGCTGAGTGTCCTAACTTATGAACTCAGAGGCCACCCACCTGGGGCCAACTGGTTGTATCAGAGGCTTTTCCAACATTCTGCTGCGCTTTAAGTCCCCTGTAAATGAGCTGTAAAAAATTTTCTCTGGGTCATGAATTCCAGTGAGCTAACAAATTCTTCTACCTCTTTATTTTAATACAGTAGAGCTGGCTTGCTGCTCTCATCTATAAAACTAGTCTCCCTGTCTCCACCTTTGAATTTGGGTTCTATCATGGTTTCAGATACAGACTCCATTCATTGCCATAAAATGCTTCTTTGCAACAACACTGGGCACTTTTCTCTGCATGTGTTTATTTTATATAGCCCTTCCTGGTCTAAAGCAAGTCGATACAATTTTAATACCTCTGCTGACAGTTTCAATCTAGTTGACAGTTAAATATAGAACAAGCCAAAGGGGAGACTATAAATGAACAACGTAAATACCTCTCTTTTTTCTTCCTCCCAGGCCTGTGCAGTTTTTGCAGATTTATGATTAGACTATGCTAGTATATAATCCATTTGTGAGCACAAGATATGGCATTCTAGAGCTATTCTTACTCGGACACAGTTTCTGATCTTTACAAATTTATTGAAAAGAATCAAAGCAGCTGAGCAATGCTTCTGTGTAATTCATTTCAATGCAGCGCTTCCCTATGAGATAAACTGATTGAATATCATTCTATTAAATAGGGAGCATTGACGTACTAGTGACTTTATTATTAAATTATATTTAAACCAGGAGTTTTTTGACTTTCACTCATTCCTATCTTGGATTATTTTATGTTAGATCTTTCAAGAAAGCCTTTAACAACCATCTGGGCTGGTTCCTGTTTGAGAAATGGTTCAGTACTATCTCCAGGAAATATATAGAAATTCTCTTAATGTATTATTTGGCTGGGAAGTTCTCCCATGGAGAAGAATAATGGGACCATGCTGTTAGATTTGCCCCTAGTTAGTCCTGTTATTTTTTTCTTGAGTTTGGGCATAAGAAAAAGCCCTTTTGTTTTCTTCTTCCACCTTTGATCTCTGTTACTATGTTTTCTCGTTCACATTTGTATATGGATTTGCATATGAATATGTATCATAGCGAACATAAGATTAGAATGGTATTTTTGGGAGATGCAGCAGGCACACTGAATTATGCTTCAACAAATCTTCAACTGAGTAAATTACAAAAATGAGGGAGAGAAGTGGATTTATAAGAAATAGAATAAATACTATAAAACGGTAAAGAACATAATAGCAAGAATCTTACTGGCTCAGGCCAAAAGCTCATCTAATCCTACAATCAACATCTCAGAATATTCCTACAGGTATATTTAGAAGGCTCATGTGCTTGAAGTAGTAGCCCTCTTCCACTGTTGTTCTGTAACAAATGGTAATTAAGACCTGTCTTTGAACGTGGAAGTGGAGGAATGGATACAGTCATCAAGGTTAGTAGGCTTTCAGAGATTAATCAGAGGAGAGCTCTGCTGCAAATAATATGTTATGGTTACAAATTGAATAAATAAGTGAAATACTGAATTCAATAGAAGTTAATAGAATTCTATACTTCGTTTGCTATAAACTGTTTGCCCAGATTTGTTGGGAATCTTAAACTTTCACAACTGGAGGCTAAATATTGCTTAGTGATTATTTAAAATTTTGAAACTAAAACTATTGACTTGTAAAAATATAATTTTAAAGTGAAGAATCTTCTTAGATTTTTAACCTACTGTAAGGAAAATTAATATGGAGAAAGGCAAAGGAGTTGAGACTGAAGCAAGAAAGGGAAACCAAAGAGATAGTTGGAACAGGTAAATTGTTGCACTAAACAGTAACCTTGGCAGCACAGCAGCACTGTTAAGTAACACCAGCTGTCTGCAATTACTGCAAGTTCGAATCTCACCAGGCTCAAGGTTGACTCAGCCTTCCATCCTTTCGAGATAGGTAAAATGAGGACCCGGATTGTGGGGGCAATAAGCTGACTTTGTATAAAAAAAGAACACCGCTTGTGGGGGGCGAAAGCCCTACTAAGCTTGTATATACAAAAGTATGAAGGCTATTGTTCAATGCATTGTAAGCCGGCCTGAGTCTCTGGAGAAGGGCGGCATATAAATCGAACCAATAAACAATAATAATAAATAATAAACTCCTGAAGAATTCCTAGCTTATTAGACTAAGCATAACAGTTTCCATTGCCTATCTCTTTCATTTCAAGTCAAATAAGACAGCCTTTTGCTGGTTTTCTTTTAAATTCCTTGGGCTTAAATAATTTACAGAAAGCTGAAGTAGCTGCCTTTTTGCCTTCTAGGGGTTGGACAAAGATTAAAAGATTCTTCTATTGTATTCTGTGTGTGTGTGTATGCATATGTGTGTGTGTGTACACACGCGCGCGCACACACACACACACATATATTCTCAAACTTATTGTTTTAATTCTTCTGTATCAGATTATACAGAGAAAAATTATAGGGATTATAGCCAGTAGAAAATACAATAATCAGAGATGTCATTGGTTTAATTTTGGAATCCAGTTGAATTGCATGTTTATATGACTTGAGTGTTCTCTTATCAGAACCAGAAGCAATAATGAAAGAACAGATAGCATTGAAGTGACTGAGGTTTGAAATAAAACCAGCTACTCTTTGGCTAACACCCACTATGTTAATTTGAATGCAGTAGACTGGCCGGATCAAAATTTGATCTTTCAAGTTCATGTCCCTTAAGTTGAAGGGCTAAAGTGATCATTATAAAGGGGGAAAAAACCTAATTTACTCAAGTCATATTATGACACTCTAGTCATATGTGACCACCCAATGGAGGAAGGATCAAAGGACATGAACATGAAAGCATTTCTGCTTTGACCATGACATTTAAAGCTAGTGCTGCCTCTCGATTAGCCTTCTGCGTAACATCTTGTGATTTATTGTTATGTCTTTCAAGATTAGTGCAGTTGTATGTGTCATTGAGGGCACAACTGGAAAAGCTTCTTCAGGACTGGGTTTTGATGAAGTGGAGAACTACCCAACTAGAGAAAAATGACATCAAAAAAAGTGGGAATTCAGTTAGTACCACATTTCTTTAAAAGTAATATATCAGTCGGCAGCCAGTGCGCTCTAGTTTACATTTGGCCAACGCTACTTAATTTTTTCTGTAACCGTTCATATGCCCAGCCTTTTGTACCTATATTTTGTACCTATTATGATTTAAGATATAGGGACGCAGTGGCTCAGTGGCTAAGACACTGAGCTTGTTGATTGAAAGGTTGGCAGTTCAGCAGTTTGAATCCTTAGTGCCACGTAACAGGGTGAGCTACTGTTACTTGTCCCAGCTTCTGCCAACCTAGCAGTTCGAAAGCACATAAAAAATGCAAATAGAAAAATAGGGACCACCTTTGGTGGGAAAGTAACAGTGCCTTTGGCGTTTAGTCATGCTGGCCACATGACCACGGAGACGTCTTTGGCTTTGAAATGGAGATGAGCACTGCCCCTTAGAATCGGGAACGACCAGCACATATGTGCGAAGGGAATCTTTACCTTTACTTTTATGGCTTAAGAATATCAGCTCGGAATAGGCTTTGCTTCTGTAGCTGTTACTAAGTTATGGAGTATCTTATTTCAGGGGATTGATTTGATCTCCAGCCTTTGTAAACAGTTTCCTTCCACTAGAAGTTGTTCCTACTCCCCAGACATTGGTCCAGAGGATCCCCTAAGTCTCAGGAGTACAAAGGGCCCCCAGAAAAATATGAAAAAAATGTGACTACCTCTTTATCCCTGTGAGAATTCAAATTTTTAAGCAGATCATGTTTTCAGTATTTTATGGCCAATGTCAAGCAATTCAAGCAATCAATTCAAGCAGTCTACAGTCTTTGCATTTAAGGGTCAACTTTCTTAGCTCCTCTTATTGATATGGACTGGAAATAACATGGAGAAAATGCCTCATGCCTCTGCTACTGAACAACATGGGGAACTTGCCCTAACCCCGTCTAATGACTGTTCGTTAAAACAGTTCTAACATTGTATAAAGATCATACAAAGAAATACCACCAGAATATATTTGGCTGAAGAAAAGACAGTGGAATGAGGAAAAAAAATACTTCAGAAGTTAAAGATCATAAAATCATTTATTCAAAAATGCTACGGCGCTCTTTGCTAATAAATGAAGAATAAGGGAGAATCTTCAGTACAAATATAGATGTAGATAGTTCTGTTTTTACCTGTTGACCAAATGAATCATCACATAGATTTTATCTCATTTCCTATGGAAGTCCAAGAGCTGCAGGGCATCTCAGAGGCAGATTTATGGAAGCTCTAATATGTCAAATGGTGACAATGCGATAAAAAGCACAGAATTTCTGCTAAGAGGCCTCGGGCATTTTTTTCCTTCTAGAAAGAAAAAAAATTGCCCTGAGGCCTTAGCTGTATGTCATTTGCTAGTACATCAAGCCTGCTTGTGCATTTCAGTCCATGAGCCCTGGCAGTAGAATTGAGTACAATCTCTTAGGATCGTAACTGAAAGTCAAGGCTTCTTTAATACATTCTCCTCTTCTCCTAGGATTTGTGAGTAGAATAGGAAACAGTGGTGGGTTGCTCCCGGTAGTAATGGCGGCAGGAGGCTCCGCCCACCCACCCAGACGTCATCATGAACAATCTGCGCATGCGCAGAAGCTTCTGCCCATGTGCGCACGCTCCTGTTGCTAACCCTTAGCGGAGGTAAATAGAACCCACCCCTGATAGGAAAGTTACATCTATTAAAAGTTAGAATATTTTGGTGGGACTTGATTTGAAAAGAAGAGGAGAAGAAGCAGCATAACAGCAAGAGAAAGAAAATAGGTTGAGGGACCAGAATACATACCATCCAATATGATAAATTCTTATTCTGTTGCCTAGTTCACATACACAGCAGCTGGAGTAATCTACCTGCCTTGAGATTGTATAACTGCAAGGGGGAGGATTCATCTGTTTCTCCATAGTAGAAAATGCTGATACAGGGACATGAATATGATGCTGATGTATTGCATTATTTGGATTATTTATATCCTTTGTTCAAGTTACAGTAGATTCAAGTGACTTACAAATAAAATAGACACTTTAATAATAAAAGTCTAGCAAACACTATAAAAACATAGCTCATTGGGATTTTTCCTGTAGGCCAGAGGTGAGTTTCAGCAGGTTCTGACCAGTTCTGGAGAACCGATAATGGAAATTTTGAGTAGTTCTAAGAACCGGTAGTAAAAATTCTGACTGGCCCCATCCCCATCTATTCTCTACCTCCCAAGTCAGGAGGTAGGGGATCAGGAGGAAATGGGGATTTTACAGTATCCTTCCCCTGGAGTGGGGTGGGAATGGAGATTTTACAGTATCCTTCCCCTGCCATGCCCACCAAGCCATGCCACGCCTACTAAGCCATGCCACACCCACCAAGCCACACACATAGAACCAGTAGTAAAAAATTTTGAAACCCACCCCTGCTGCAGGCCGTTTGACAGTACAATAATTTCCACATGGCAACTGATGTCCTCTACCCTACCTCAGCCCACTAGCAAAATGTACACTAAATATACCTGTAAATCCTTCCTCCCTGTAGTTATCTAATCTCAAAGCAGCTGGCTACTTCACCTTATGTTTGTGAGAACTATGTTATGGAATAAAAACATACCTTAATTTATTCCTTTGGCCACTGAGGAGAGTTGTCTTTGTGGCAATTGTTCTTTCCTAGGTGTTATGCTACACTGATTCTTTATTAGCTGCTAATGACTATCACTGTAGTGTCAAGGTCTCGATCACCTGAACACATCACAGACTGTTACATTATATTTTAGGTAGCTAAAATTAACGCTTTGCAATGATGGAGAGGCATTCAGTTGTGTTCTGTTGCCTTCGTAGTTGCTTAGGTAAGAGTCTATACTAGACTAGGGCCATTCTCTGAATGAAGAGATAGGCAGAGTGCTATGGTGGAGGTATGTTGCTGTTAAAACTTATGGAATCTCATGCCTGCAGGGTCTGTTTCAAATGGTCAGCTGCATTTTATTGTTTTACATTTCTTAACATTTTCTCTTATCTCCTATCTGTTGATTTAAAACATGCACTTGAAAATTCTATCCATGTTTGGCTGCTTCCCAAGATTGCCTGGAGTATTAGAAGCTTCCAGCTATTGCTTGTTCTGCATTTGTAGGTTTTTTTCTGTTACTGCTCTGCCTTCCAGAACAGCAGAAAAGTTAATAAACATGTATCTAGACTGTACCACTTCAAGCAAGATTTAAGGGATTTGATAGACCATTCTATTCGTGAAAAAAAAAATCAACCTTTGGAAGAGAACAATTACAGGCTAGTTTTCTCTGTGATGAGTAGCTGAGTATGAATGTCTATGGAGATTCTTTTGGGTTAGATTCTGTATATATATTCCTTGTGCTAGAGGTCCAAACTACTGGGCTCAGCAGATGGAGGTGGACCACTCAGTCTTCTCTGCCATACTGCTGTGTATCTGGTGCCATGTCTGCGGTGAGCCCAGTTCAGAAGTTGGCTAGGTATATCCTGAGTATCTAGGATACAGCTGTGCATAACATTTGCATATGCTACATTACATGTATAGATGCAAGTTTATAGCAGCTTTGCAGAAAAGGAACTGGCTCTTAGTCCCAAAGCATTTTCTAAGCAACAGGTTGTCAGTAGACTTTTCTGAGCTCAGTACAGCAGTTATTAGATAAATAGTATTAGCATGCAGCGTATTTTCCCTGCAAGTGGAAATCATAATATTAGTCTACCTTGAATCACCTTGAATGATTGAAGTATTCTATATATGTGCTAAGATTACTCATGCATGTAACACCTAATACCTTCTACAGTTTTTGCACTTGAACTAAAAAATGATCCAAATTAATTAATAATGAGATTAGATATTATGGAATCTTAATTTCATATAGACAGGGCTTTAAGCATGAACGTATATATGTACAATAGGGTTATACAAATCAGTGTTTAAGCTTCTTTTACAAAGCAACTTTAAAAAGAGAAGAAACAGTTGAAGGACATGGTATTCTCAAGAATGGACAAAGATACCAAAGGAAGGATTTTTTCCCCCATAATCTTAATTCATGTAGAAGAGTGTTTGGATTGTTACAACACACAGGGAATGCAAGGACAATTCCCTTTCCCATTAGAAAGTTCCTTGAATATCCTCCCTCTCACATA
Organism: Masticophis lateralis; assembly: GCA_030761175.1. Classification (NCBI taxonomy): domain Eukaryota; kingdom Metazoa; phylum Chordata; class Lepidosauria; order Squamata; family Colubridae; genus Masticophis; species Masticophis lateralis. The sequence continues at coordinate 28,681,212 of JAUDYJ010000001.1, forward strand.
CAATTAAATAACAGAAGAACTTTCAGTGAGCCCATGAAGCATTTTTAAAAATATAATTGCCACATATATTTTGGGGGAAATCTCCCTGGAAATTCTTTTACTCATGTAGAAGAATTAGTCTATTAGTCTCAATGAAAGCTATTTTCTGTGTGTTTGGGTTTCTTTTTTTTGGGGGGGGGAGGTGATAGTAGCATGTAAAAACTGGATGGTTAAACATAACTTTATGAGTTTTAGTCTTCACAGAAAATCATATTCACACCATGGAACATAACATGGGGTGGGGGGGAATAATTGGAACCAATGGACATTAATTCAAGCACAAGGAACTATGGTTCCTCAGCCAACAGTAGCCATGCTTGGAGGATGGCATTTCTTATGCTCCCTTATAAAGAGAACTTGAGGTTCCTTGTAAAGCTTTATATCTCCACCCCGGACCACCCTGGGGATGCCCTTTCCGTGATGTCCCATTGCCTGGAAGCAGTGCGGGCTTGGATGGGAAGGAACAGACTCAGACTCAACCCATCCAAGACAAAGTGGCTGTGGATGCCAGCATCTCGGAATCTAGAAGCACCATCATTAGTGATAGGAGGGGAGACTCTTACCCTCTCCGATAGGGTCTGCAATCTGGGTGTCCTCCTGGATTTTCATCTGTCCTTGGATGATCATGTAATGGCCGTAACCAGGGGGGCTTTCGCACAGGCACATCTTGTGCGCCAGTTGCGCCCCTTCCTAGACCGAGATGCCCTCACCACGGTCACTGATGCCCTTGTTATTTCTCAGTTGGATTACTATAATGCCCTCTACATGGGACTGCCCTTGGGATGTATCCAGAGGCTCCGGCTAGTCCAGAATGCAGCCGCGCAGGCAGTTACGGGGGCTCCTCGTTACTCCCGTGTAACACCCCTCCTGCGCGAGCTGCACTGGCTGCCGGTTGTTCTCCGGGTTCATTTCAAAGTGCTGGTGCTGACCTATAAAGCCCTACATGGCTTAGGCCCGGGGTACTTATAGGACCATCTCCTGCCCTCCTCCCATTGTCCTATGCGCTCTCACAGAGTGGGCCTCCTCAGGGTGCCGTCGGCCAAACAATGTCGGCTGGCGGCCCCCAGAGGGAGAGCATTCTCTGTCAGAGCGCCAACCCTCTGGAATGGTTTGCCCACCGAATTCAGGATAGCCCCCGACCTCCTCTCCTTTCGCCGCGAACTGAAGACGTGGCTTTTCCTGATCCGTTGGGGGTTGTATAATGTAATAATTTTAATATGGTTTTAATGGGGATTTTAATTTGAATTTGCATTGTGATTTGTATTGATGACTGTTGTATTGTAAGCCGCCCCGAGTCCTTTGGGAGAAATAGATAGATAGATAGATAGATAGATAGATAGATAGATAGATAGATAGATAGATAGATTACTGATGTTAAGTAAATTGAAGTTGATGGCTACTCAGCAAAGTGCTTGTCAGAAATGTAGACTAAGTAATAAAGAGTTTTCTAGACTGGGTATGGATGTATTTCTAGCTGGTTTATTTAAAAACTCCATTTTCTATGGATCAGTGTAGAAGCAGCATCTTTGCATGACTGCTTGTTCTTTTTCCAGTCGTCTGACACTTAATTTTGTTAGACTGCTTTCCTGACTTCCACTTTTACTAGTATTACGCCTTTGTTTTACTTAATGAACTGCTTTTCTGGTTTCTGCCGTCTTGTTAATCCCAACTTCATCATGCACAATCAGTTGAATGTCTGCTGCCTGTCTTCAACTGTATAGTTTGCTATCTACAACTTTTATGTGTGTCTCCTGCCCACTCTCCATTATTTAGCACAGATGCTAAATATGCAAATATTTTTGAGACAAGGGAGTTAGGTGCAGTTTATGGAAAGAGAGAAGGGATCATTGGACACTGAAATATTCCTTTGAATGATTATTGTCAGATTCAAAGAGTAGTCAGATAACTTTACAAATTTTAGGGATTTCAGTTTTTTAGAGGCACAATCCTAGTTTTTCATGACAAGATGTAGTAATGTTATACAATGTTGGCTCATTACTTTTTTTGCATATAACAAACTTTTTATATTATAGCTTGATTCATGCAACCTGAAAAGTTGAATAAAATGAGATTGAATAGTTGGTTGGTGTATGTGAAATGAAGGAGGTCTTTTAGAAAAGAAGGTTGGGAAATGTTTGCACCTTAATCAGGAACTCTGGAGTTATTATTTTGCATTATGGAAAAGCTGCAGTTTGAGAAGTAGAAACTTGATTAAATTTTGGATCCCAAGATTAATAAAAGGAACTACTAAGGAGAGAATGGAGAGTTCTGTAGTTTAAATCTATTGCAAAACTCATATTTTTGTTGTTTAGTCACTAAGTCGTGTGTGAATCTTCGCAATCCCATGGAACATAGCACACCAGGTCTCTGTGTTCTCCACAGTCTCCAGGAGTTTGCCCAAATTCATATTCATTGCATCAGTGACACTATCTAACCATCTCATCCTCTGCCATCTTCTTCTCCTTTTGCCTTCAGCTTTTCCTGACATCAGAGTCTTTTTCAATGAGGCCTCTCTACTGGATGGCCAAAGTATTTGAATTTCATCTTCAGTATCTGTCCTTCCAAAAAACAGTCAGGGTTGATTTCCTTTAGAGTTTGACTGATTTTATCTCCTTGCAGTCCAAGGGACTCTCAAGAGTCTTCTCCACTTTGAAAGCATCAATCAATTATTCGGCATTCAGCCTTCCTGTAGTAAGGCATACCTTACTACAGGGAAACAAAACTATTAGCAAGCATACCATTCTTCTAATCCTATCTTTGTGATTTGAAATAGGTTTTAATAGATAGATTTCTGGCTGCCTCAAAATCTAGCTATAGAACTTATTTAGTTTGTATAAATCACTTTTTAAAAATTCAAAATGTCCAGGAGAGAGAGAGAGAGAGAGAGAGAGAGAGAGAGAGAGAAACTCCAAGCGCTTTCCTGGAATTCTCCCTCTTGATGCTGGCCTAATTCCATTCACCTCCAGGTTTCTGCTTGTGCCATCAGTTTCTGCTCCTCTCGTTTTATAGCTGACTCCTGGATTTTGCATCTTGCCCTTTTTAAGCAAAGCAGCAAATACACAGTTAATACTATTGACACACTTATTCCTTCATTTGCAGCATCCCCTTGGAAGGTCGGATCTGTTGAAAATTACTGTCAAGGTTAAGCAATGTTTTGCTGCTCTTTCTTTAAAATTATTTTCTCTTCCCCTTTCTCATTTTGTGAAAGTACATTGGATTTGTTTTTGGGTTTTTTGTTTAAAAAATAACATGATTACCATAAACTTATTGGAGACATGCATTTAATTTCATGTTTCACCATCGTTTCACTTCATAGTTTATCCAAAAAGTATTGACTGCTTACAGTCTGAGAAAACAAGTTCCAGTGGAAAGGAGGTCTTCTCTGTGGAAATAATACCATCATTTTCATCAGAATTGAAGGGACCTTAGTGGTCTTCTAGTCTGACCCCTGCTAAAGCAGGAGATCCTATACCATTCCAGACAAGTGGCTGTCCAGTCTCTCCTTAAAAGCCTCCAGTGATGGAGCACTCACAACCCCTGAAGGCAAGCCTTTCCACTCGTTGGTTGCTTTCATTGTGAGGAAATTTCTAAATTGCTTCTCTCTTGATTACTTTCCAGCCATTGATTCTTGTTTTGCCTTCTGGTGCTTTGGAAAATTGGTTGATCTCCCCCCACCCCCTACACATTCAAATAAAATAATATCCTTCCTGGGTCTCCCAGATCTCCAAACTAGAATTTCAAGAGGTACTTCATATTGTGGAATTTCCTGAATTTCTTGTTAAATTATCAGTTCAGTCCCAAAATCTGATGTGAGAAACTATATATTAAATAAAGATTTAGTTTGGAGGATGAAGTTACATTGTTTTTGGATATTATAATAATTTTGCTTCATAAAATACACTTTGAATGCCCACACTACATTCTTGAAATTGAGGATTGGGAATAATTTTTAAACACAGTGGAGAAGGTAGTTATGTTTCATTCTACCAACTGACTGTTTTGAATAAGAGAACTGAAAGTGCAGCATGAAGCTATTTTGCTAAATTTGAAGAAAGGTTCCATATCCCAATTAGAGATTCAGAATGGAAAATCACGGCAATAATTCTGAACAGTAATTCAGTGGAATTGGCAGGAAAACAGAGATGGTCACAGTATGCAACGTTGTTTTAGACTGTTTTCCTGACTCATGGACAGGTTTCATGCAGGACCCCAACTGCATTTCCCATGTCTATTCCACAGCTTTTACAGCATTCCCTAAAATAAAGCAAAAGTTAAGATAGTTGCGTTTTTTATGATCTCAGAATCACAGAATTGGAAGAACATTGAAAACCATCCCCAGTCCAGATGGCTTTCTATGTCATAATTACAGATGAAACTCTGTATTCTTTTCACTTTGCATAATTTCCCCAGATTAGACTGTGAAAGTTGGTTGATCATATGCCACTAGAAGAAAGAAACTACAGCATGTGATTTGCCTGCAGAGAGTTCTTGCTTTTGAGCTAAATTACATACTGCAGAAGGAAGCTATCTTTAGAAGAACATTATCAAACCAGAGACCCCCTCCAGATGGGCTGGATTATAATTCCCAACAGCCATGCCACATGGCTATTGAATAATGGGAATGTTAATTCAGCACAGCTCAAAAGGCTGGGAATGCTGTAGAGGAGATTAGTTTCCATTCCTACTAAATGGTCAATCAGATCCTCAGCATGAGCAAAAATCATTGGAATGAAATAATGCTGGATTCCCTTTCATGCAGCTCAACAGTTGGCTCTTTGTGAGAATATCGTCAGTCCAACTGTTGTTCCAAGATCTTCCTGGCTCCTGCTTTTCCTTATTTGTGGACCAATTTTTATGAGTTTCCTAATTACTGACCCTGCTTCAGTAATTCAAAGAAAAGGGATCTTCCATTTCTCTTTTTAAACAAGGACTGTCTCTGACTTTAAATGAATGCCCTTGTTTTTCCCTCCTTCCTAGACAGTGCCCCTCTGGTTTTTCCTCTTTTTTCTTGGCATATTTCTAGTCTCTGACCTTATTGGCAAACATGATTTAAACATTTGTTATGCTTTCTCTACAGACTTTTTCTGGAACGGCTAAGTTGTACTCAAAAATGAAAGTAAATTCTCTTTGTCTCAAAAGTGTATTTTTCTACATTGTAGAAAAAACAGCTGATGATGATGTCCAGAAGTCTGATATCTCATCCAGCAGCCAAGGAGTGATTGAAAAGGAATCCCTGGGGCCTCTTCTTCTTGAGGTATGTGCTTAAGAAAAACAGCTGCTCCACGTAGTATTTCTAATGCAACTTTTTAAACATAGAGTTTTCCTTTAAATTTTGCTGGAAAGTAGAAAGGGTATTAACATAAGAAATTGTGGAACTTTCATGTTGGGACTAATTACTAATTAGACTAAAAGAAAGATGTTGGGGAAATGGACTATAGGTACTGTAGTCCTCAACTTGCAATCATTCATTTAGTGGCCGGTTGAAATTACAACAGCACTGAAAAAAAGTGATATATGACCGTTTTTTCACCCTTATGATCGTTGCAGCATCCACTTAACCCAGTGGTCACACCCTTATGATCGTTGCAGCATCCACTTAACCCAGTGGTCACAAATGGATTTTTGATCCACATTCATTCTGTGCCTGTTATCACCTTAAAGTGTTTCTTTTGCATTGGTTTTTCACTTCTCTATTTTGTGTAGCACTACATGACTGTAGCACCCAGTTCCCATTGCAACCAATTATGTTTCTTCTGATTAACAATATTAGTAAAGCTGCCATGCTATCCATGACTCCTTATAGGAACTATGCAGCAACTTCTCCAATTCTGGAACCAATCATCAGACTCTTGTCTGCTGCCCAACCCATTCCAGCTGGTCAGTCAATCTTTCCTGGGGGATTTCTTTCTGCCTATCTCCAAAGCTACCACTACTAACATTCCTGTGCCACCCTGAGAGAAAAAGCCACAAAGACTCATAGGATTCTACATTCTTTTCCTACAATTCTTTTTTGTTGTTGTTGTTCTGTCCCACATTTAGCGCCTCTCTCAATCTTGTGGCTTTCACTCATGCTCCCTAAGTTTTTTCATAAACAATAAAATAATTGTGGTTTTTAATCTCTTTTACATATAAGGAAAAGATTTGGCTTCATAACAAAGAGAGCTCTTTCAAAGCAGGTTGTCTCCTGTCACCATTCTCAATCATTCTTGATCTGTAAATGTCCTAATAAATTTTTTTTCTATATTTCTCGTCTCATTTCTCTCATCCATTCATGTCACTTGGTTGAATAATCCTTTTCCTGTGTTGTGTTGTGTTCATTCAGAACATTGCATAGTTTCCTCCCCCCTCCCAAAAAATTGTCTCTGCTTCTTTCATTTTCCCCATTTCCTGGGGCATAATATGTAACAATCACTAACCTAGAAATTCCTGCTTTCATATACACTGACAGTACCCGAGATGATATTAGTGCATATTTTCTGATATGCTTTTCATCCCTTTCATTCATAAATAAAGCTACTTTCTGTGCATGTATTCATTAACCCTGCTCCACAAAATCAAGCCACATTCACTCTGAACAGATATATTTCTTCTGCTGTTTCCTAATTTTTCAGTCCCACAACGTATCTATTTTTTTAAATTTTCATTCTGTCCATACGCTTCACAATTTATTATTTTGATATTTCAGGTTTCAAAATTCTATATGCCATATTTGAATTGGATAGTATTAATAAATAAATAAATAATAGGTCATTACTAGAATGGCTGACCTTTGCTGCCCATCATAGCTTTGCTCATTTTACACTTATGTAAAATAAGTGTAAAATATGGAGAATGTGTAGGCTAGCAGTCAGTTATACCAATACTGCATTTCCTGGTAAAGATAAGATCACACTCTGTCCACTCGCCACCTTCTAGGACAGGGGTATCAAACTTGCGTCATCATGGCATCATGACGTGATGTATCGCAACCTTTTCCCCCTTTGCTAAAATGGGTGGGTGTGGCCAGCACATGACGCATCTGACCCATGGGCCATGAGTTTGTCACCCCTGTTCTAGGAGGTGCAGGCAATGTACCAACAAACCCTCAGGCTAACAAGTTTGGAAACAAAATTCACATCAAAGAAGGGGAGTCATCTCTTGGAAGAACTCAGAGATTCTTTATTTTGATATTTCTTGTGATACACATTCCTTACTCACCAATCACTTGTACCATGCATGTTTGAATTCTTACATTTAACAGCAAAATTAGTCCCATTCCTAATATCTGGAAGTAGATTATTTATGATCAGTCTCAGGTTAGATAAGTGTCAGATGGGCCATGTTAACTAAGATTGATTTACATTCAATACTGTTTTCAACTGTTTATTCACTTTTTTTCCTTTATCTGCTGGGTCCTGTATGATTTATTAATGTACCTTTCTCTTTCCCAAATACTTTTAAAAATCATATCAAATTTAATTGTTATGATGAGGCTGTTAGTGTCCTAAAACAGCTGAAAATTAAAGGGGGCGGAATTTTAATTCAGACAGGAACCTGTGAGCTGCACTTTCCACTCAAAAGCATGTAATGCAGAAACCTCTTGTTGCTTAGCAACAGACAACTGTGACTCAGTGAAACTGCAAGCCATGGGCTAATTTTGTTGGGGGGGGGGGGCTGTGGAGAGTGGATTGGCTTGGTTTGAAATTACTTCCTGTTTCCAGCAGCTAATATAGAAGGAACTCTTCCACTACAAAATAAAGAGCCAGATAAATTACGCCTCCCTAGCAAAAACAATACTAAAAAGGGAAACAAATGCTGATAGAAATGCCCAAAGTGTGTGGTTGGGTTTGGGCATATATTGTTTTGAATGATGAAAGAGCAGTCCAAGCCATCTTCAACCCTGTATGACTCAGGCAGCGCTTAGGCCAGAAGTGAAATGCTCCCAGTTTGGACCGGATCACCTGATCTGATAGAGATGGCAGCAGGTGGTTCGGAGAAAATGTGCCCCCCCCCCATGCCCAGCTGAGCCTAGGGATCATCAGAGGCTGTTTTTTTTTACTTTTAAAAGCATTTTTTCTACAACCTCTTCAGCCGAAAAAATGCTTTTAAAAGTAAAAAAAAGGCCTCTGGTGATCACACTGCTCAGCTGGGATCGTCAGAGCCTTTTAAAAGCATTTTTTTTCTACAACCTTTTCGAGGTTGTAGAAGAAAATGCTTTTAAAAGCCTCTGATGATCCCAACTGAGTTGCCTGATCATCAGAGGCTTTCAAAAACATTTTTTCTGCAACCTTTTCAGCCGAGGAGGTTGTAGAAAAAATGCTTTTAAAAGTAAAAAAAAAAGTTGGCCACACCCACCCAGTCACATTACCCCCCCCAACCAAGCCACACCCACAGAACCGGTAATAACAAATTTTACATTTCACCACTGACTTAGGCATCCCTCAACTGTACCAAAGGGAAGTCATTCCATCCTGTTTAGGAAATATACAGCAATCAGAAATCTGCCATGCCTTGTGTTAGCTAGATTCTACTTTATTTCTTTCTGTTTCTTTCATTCTTATGAATACAAAGGTGCTCCAGCCTCATTAGCAGTCTGTGCCTTTTGAGTGTTTCATGTTCATATAAGAATATTTTAGGCCAGGTGTCCTCAACCCCTCGGGTCACAGCCCATTACTGGGCCGCAGAAGTGGCAGGCAAGCCCCTGCCACCCACACAAATGGACTTGCGTGTGTGCGCTTCCCCACCACTCGTGTGGAACCATCTCCTCTCCTCCACCCCCCCTCCCAAGGCTGGGCCACAAAGTCAGAAAGGTTGGAGAATTCTGTTTTAGGCCAGCCCGATTGAGAGCCTTCTGATTTTAAATGTCTGAAGAACAGATTTTTCTCTCTCAAGTTGGCCTTCTACAGAAAGGAAAGGAAAAAAAGCCTCAGCTTGAAATCTAAAATGTGCATAATCATTACCGAAAGGAATGATAATAGGAAGACAAATGTTAGTCAAATAATGAGGTAAATTATGGGATAAATTATCACCCACCATGGGAGTTGTCACCTGTGCAATCCGGTGGCTAATCCTGGAGCATTGATGCCAACAATTATTTCCTTTCTTTATATCAGCATTATAAGAAAACATGCTGGTTAGAGTCACCATGGGCAGCAAAGAGCAGCACAAAGAAAGTGGTAGAGGGAGAGCCAGTTTGAAGTTTGGCAGATTTGATGGCAGTATAATCTAAAAATCTAGACTTCTTCTGAAAACACTTGTAAGTAGAATAAATAAAGTGGATGTGTCACTGTTCATGCAGTGTTCGACTAAAGTAATATGCATTTGCCCACATAGGAGTAAAGACAAGTATTTTTTATAAGTTGATATATGTATTAAGCACGACTGCTGGGGCCTACAAGTATCATTGTTACTTGTATATTTCTGATACTTTACCCATGATGGTGCCCTGATCATCCATAACTCCAATTGTCAGCTCTTCATTGTTCTAAAGACATGTAAAGATAGAAACAGCTTTCTTAATGCCCTTTGTCGTTGTTTTGGCCCCTGCAGGCACTGGATGGCTTTTTCTTTGTTGTGAATCGTGAAGGACGGATTGTGTTTGTGTCTGAGAATGTGACCAGCTACTTAGGCTATAACCAAGAGGAGCTTATGAACACCAGTGTCTACAGTATCTTGCATGTGGGAGATCATGCTGAATTTGTCAAGAATTTGCTGCCTAAGTCACTAGGTGAGCAGTGTGACTTTCTTGGCCTTCTCTCATTCTCTTTGCAAAGCTGCTGCTGAATCAACGAAACACATTCATATAATTTCAATATAAATTCATGTCAGGATACTAAGGATAACTTTTCTAGATAGTACATGAAGTAAGTGTGCAGAGAAAAGTAAGGCTCTCTAAGACCACAATAGTTAACCCAAAACATTTTTACCAGAATATAAGGAATATTTTTAAAATCATGATGTAAAAAGGTAACTAATGAAAATTCCAGGTACCCTAAATCTGCTTCTTTATCTAGAGTTCTAATTGATATTCTTTGGTAATATTTGTGAAGAAAAACAAAAGGCTGAGTTTTTTAGTTTAAAGAAGTGATAATAGATGGCCTAGAACAAAATGACTATGTTATTCTTTTCTTTGCGCATCAGATTAATAAAGCCACTTCATATAATACATTTTTAAGTATTTGATTTCAGTTTAATATGTTGAATGTTTCTCAGAATGTACAGTTGAGTTGAGTAGATGCAAGCTGCACTCAGGAGCACTAGCAGGTGGTTAGGAGATTAGGAAGCAGCTCTGTTTTGCAAACAAGATCCAATTTAATTTTGCTGGTGACATGCCATTCCAAATGCATATCATTTATTCTGCATTTAAGCTGATTTTTGAATAATATGCTAACTCACAAGCATCATTATGTAATTCTCAGTAAGAACTTCAGTTGACTACTCAACCAGAAACCATTTTTTTGCCAGTCTGAAAGCTAGAGAGCTAAAAATGTGAAATGCTTACTGAGTGTCAGCTTAGCCAGCAGACTAAACCAGTGACTGGAGGCATAAAGATGGTCTTTGGTCAGCTCGTCATTAATGTGGCACATTGAGTACATAGCCTGATTCAGTCAGAGAGGTTACTGGCTGCTTACAAATCAATGTTTTGTTCAGAGAAGGTCAACTGCTTGCTGCTGTTTAATCAACTTTGATGATAAAACCCCTCTTGCTTAACAAGATTCTGTTTATCAAAGTTATGGCCTATTAGCTAAAGCTTTATTAGTTGACAAGTCACTAATTCAGTAAACTCTCATAGTTCTTACAGCTATCTTATTGAGTCAATGCAAGAGTTTGCTGAAGCTGCAAAGGTACATGTTACACTTCCATGGAGGGAAAGAGAAACCATCAATAACACACTTAGCACTTTATGGAAAACAAGTGAAGGTCAGCAATGATTTTATATGAATACAGAAAGCCAGAGAGAGAGAAATTCCCAGCTCCTACTCTTACCCACTCTGCAGATCTTCTTTGAAGGTTCAAAATATAGATAGAGAATGAGAATAAAGTAACAATACAGATTTCTTGTTTTATAATCTGGAACCCTTCACTTGCTATAGTCCTACTTGATCATGCATATATACTTGCATTTGTGCATTTATGAAGCACATACGTATATATGTATGGTCACTGACTCAAATTTAATAGACCTGCCTGTGCAATCTTAATGATAGTTGAAACAAGTGCCAAATGCAATAAGTTCAAAATCTAAAAGGGTCCCCCATCTAGAAAAGTGTTGCCAAAAAGGGCTAATACTCAGCAGGGATGTGCAAGAGTGAAAATTTGTATGATACTCTTCTTTGAGTCATTTGGAAGACAAAATAGTCCTTGAAAAAGAATCTTTTGAAATTATAAATGTATTTTAGTGTTCTGCTCTCTTTTTTCTTTCTACAGCTACCTTTCTTTTTTGGTTGAATTGCACAGTGAGAGGATCTCACTGTGAGGATCTGCAATCTCAATTCCTTGCATGTCCATGCAGTTGGATAAGATCTTAGTCAGTGATGGACATTTTTTTGGCTCATGTTTACATGCATCATCTAATAAAATGTCATACCTGCATATGCACAATCATAAATACCAAGAACATTTTACTGGGGAAGAGGATGCCCAAGATGGATCTTACTTGTACCATTTTCTATTACACTGCAGAGTCCTGCAGGATTTAAAGATTATTTATCTTCATCTATTAATTTTAAACTTCATTAGCTTTATTTTCCATCCTTATACAGGAATCCAAGGTGGTTTACTTGAGGTTTTCCTTTATTTTATTTCATAAGAAAAATGAAGTGAGAGAATCAGTCACCCAGGCAAATTCCGTTGCTGAGATGGGACTTCAGTCTGGGTCTATCAATGTTTCAATGCTACACCATACTGACTATTTAAATGTCAAATTGGTGGAGTTTGATTTAGATTTTAAGTAAACAATCAGATGCATCCTTTAACATATGCTGCAATTTTCAAAATCAGTTCTGCTAAACTAATGCTAGCATAGACCATTTTAATATTGATTTCAGTGTGGCTGGTATCAAATTTGCTTCAGTCAATATAAAATTGACTTAAGCTAATTTAATATAAGGTAGGTTTAAATCAATATTTCACTTAATCAGGTCTTAATTGATTTTAGCTTACTGCAGTGTACACTTATGCATGGATAGAGTTCAGTGTTTTGTGAAATGTTACTGTTGCATTAAACACACATTCTCACATTCACATACAGCTCAGCCAGTTTTTTATAGACAAATTAAAAACTTGTGTTTTTCTAGTACTTTCTGAGAAAATTATGCAAGTTGTTCCTTATTCACACTAAACATGGATTTTTTTAAAAAATGTGAATATGGTTGCCAAGGAAACTGCTATGCTGAATGCAAATATGAGAGGTAACCATAGCAGAAAATTTCAGAAGTACTATCATTCTGTGAGTCTAATACTGTATATCCCTTGCATATATATGTTTTCAATCAATAAAAGGATTTAATGATGTATAGCTTGACCAAGAATGATGTTTGTGGCTGGAGGCATGTTTCTCCCCACCCCCCACCCCAAGATTGTCAATCTGTGATTTTTTTTAGTTTCAATTTTTGGAGAGAGACTATTTATGCAAAATAGATCTGTTAAGATTGTGTTGACTTAGCACATTTATTTTTGAACTTTACTTCTGAAAGACCCATTCCCAGCTATGCATTAGCGTTTGTTAGTCAATCATGGGGATTTTTTTCTATCAAGGAAGGAGAAGTTAGAGTTATCAGTGCACTTTTCACCTCCTGTAAAAAAAATTCCCCTGGATTCTTCCTCTTTGGAGGGTATCAAGGATCACAGAAAGAAGAGAAATAAGTCATGGAGTGGATGGTTCCTGATACCTGCCGTAAATGTTCTTAGAGATGGTGGGAGAATTAAAGAGAATATGAGGACGAGCTTGTCCTCTTTGAGAAGGAAAGGGGGAAGTAGTATGTGGATCTTCTTGGCATCTACTGCATTTCCTCTGCAGTAATAAAGGTGCTGCACTAGTAGTCATAGGAAGGAAACAGCACAAGAAATTTTTGCATAGGGAACAAAAGAGGAATGTTTGCTGTAGTCAGAGGTTTTTCCACATTTACAACCTGGTCCTTGCCATCTGAGTGTATGTCAGAGTATTTGGAATAGGTAATAGTGGTATAAATAATGGTAATGATTTATGCCATAAATAAATAGAAATATTGGGGCTTTGACTCATTATATTTGACTAAGGGGCGTGCATAAGCACACCAACGTGCCTACCATCCCTGTCCTAATATCCCCTTTTATTCTTATACATTTCATGTATTCACAATCCTATTTAAATTTTTATCTGTAATCTTATATATGCTTGACAAAATAAATAAATAAAATAAAATAATAGTTTCTTATACTTATTGGCATTTGGGCAAAGCTGTAGCAATCTCAGTTTCCAAATTCTGATTTCTGCACATTTCATTTTTTTCAAAACCCTTCAAGAAGCGTCTTTATTCTATCCCATGTGCATCTGCAGTTAATGGAGTCCCTTGGCCCCAAGAATCCACCCGACGCAATAGCCACACCTTCAACTGCAGGATGCTGATCCGTCCCCCAGATGAGCCAGGTGCAGAGAACCAAGAGGCCCGCCAGCGTTACGAGGTTATGCAATGCTTCACGGTGTCTCAGCCAAAACTGATCAAAGAAGAAGGTGAAGGTAAACACTGCTAGATCTGGAGGTGGAAAAGGCCTAGTTCATGGTGCATCAGAAAGAGGGGGAAAGCCACAGATGATTTCCTTCTGTCCTTCCATAGGACTTTCATTGCAAGGGGATTGCAACTCTGTAAAAGCCCATACTGTCTGCAACATTTTCTGCTGACTTAAGAGGAAAGGTGGTGATATCTGTAATTCAACATGTAAACCCCGCAGATTTTACTGTACTACATACGTTCCAAATTTCACACTCAACTGACCAGCAAATTTAGTCCTCATGGGAAAGGAAAGGTTTCCAAAAGGTCCATCACAGCCTGATTCCTTGCTACTTACATTCCTACCAGTTTGTTACATTTGCATCACTCTTTGGGTGGGGAAGTTTAGAAATATCTCCATTATGTTGAGTCCTGGCAGAGGACATAATCAATTGCATAAAAATAAAAATGTAGGACTCTTTGAACCAGCTTGCTAAAGATGCTAAAATATAATCTTTCAGAGCTTAGTACAAAAGAAACTAATTTCCATCATTAAAGCTATTAGAGGTTTGGTCTAAGACTATTAAATCTTTGACATTGTTCAGACATGATTCTTTTTGGTTTCTGTAGTACTGAAACACTGTATTCATGCTACTGGATTATGTTAAATATCTTATTACAAAGAAATCAGTCAAAGTCAGAATGAATGGGTAAGATATATATTACTTATTCAGTTGTCCTGCCTCTTCGGTGGGTTTTGACATTGTACGGATTTTTGATATTCCCAAATTTGTAATGTTAATGCGATAATAAACTAGTATTCTGAAATGGTAACAGTAGCACTCTGATGATGAAGTCACTCTCCCCAAAATGAATTGAGTAAAGTGATATCTCAGTTGAAAGTTAAAACAGATGAAAGGGAGGTAGGTTAATGATACCCTTCATTTATCCAATCGGTGAAGCTGGAGTGTTCTCCTGATTATTTTCCAGTAACAAGCTTGTCTCCTCTGATTATCTCTGAGTGGTCTGTAGTTGTTTCCAGGAATACATATATATTATATGTATATACTATATATATATAGTGGTTACTGAAATCCCCCACCATTGCGCTGGGTGGGTATCTGCCTGGATTCCAAATGCATAATTTAGCAGACATGGATTCTGAATTGGGATCTTGATCTTGATCTGCACTGTACCTCAGACGCATCATGCCAACAAGACTTTCCAGCAGAACACTTCAGGCTTATTCCTCCGTAACGGCCATTTCGTTCCAGTGCATTAGCTGAATTAATCCATTGCAGCTTTCACAGGAGATCATGACTGGAAGAAATAAATCACAGAGGGGTTTATGAGCACATACTTTGCCCAGAGCTGATAATTGTTGGCTTCCGCAAGTGCCTTTTATTTTGCAGTATTGCCAGAACCAAATGGCCTTAAAATTAATTCTCCCAAACAGTGTGGAACGAACACACGCATACACATGGGAGTATGCCAGTCCTTTTCTCTTCCAAGCAAATTTTTAACCTTTCCCAAGCTGGCACCCTCGAGATATATTGGGCTATCATTCCCACTTCCCTGGTGAAGACTGCCAATATCTGCAGGATGGTGGGAATTCCAGCCCAATACATCTGGAGGGCTTCACTTTAGAGGGGTGCTGGTTTATAGGATCTTGTTACTGTGAAGAACAATGCTGCTGCTCATGCAAAATGAAAAAAAGTAGGACTTAGTTTAGCCATGGCTCCATTGATTCCTAAACGGTGGTTGGAGTGGAACTATTTCATTCTTCACGAAATGAAAACAGATAAGCAATTCAGTTGCGTTGTTGCAGTCTTATCCTATTCCTGAAATGAGAGAAGCCCATCCCATCAGTTTCCCTTTTATGAGGCCTTTCTCTTGCATTCTCTTATCCCTTCTCTAATTCCCCCTCCCTCCAAGTCCTCTTCCCTAATGCTGCAATTTCCCTAGTTTATTTGCTCAGGCCTTGTTTTTGTTGCTCACCCCAAAGCTCAGATTGAATCACTGTCTCAGTATTCCATTTTGTGTGAGCTAGAGAAACCTCATTTATAAAGTAAGTCTAAGGAGAACCTGTGATATCTTTAGTGGTGGCCTTCCTCTTTTACATGGCCTCTTTGCACATACAGTGTATAGAAGATGGAAGGAGAAGGGAGACAGTGTGGAAGAAGTAAATGAAAAATAAAAAGAGGTGGCATAGGAATTTAAATTAGTAACCTTCAATCTTTTGTTGTTGTTGTTGTTCTATTCACAACAGATTTGCAGTCCTGCCTAATATGCATTGCACGAAGATTACCTCGATCTACAGCTCCCACCACATCAGAATCTTTCATGACCAAGCAAGATACTACAGGTATCTTTCAGAAAAATAAGTAGATAATTGCTTCTGCAAGGCTTTGGAAATCATAGGGTATTTTATCAGACTGCAGTTTTGGCATAACTGAAAGGTCCACTTGCTTGGCCATCTTGGTCTCCAAAATAGAGAAGATTTCATGGACATCTCTTAGTTGTTCCTTTTAGTGCCTGGGATTCCACTCAACATTTATTGAGGAAGACAAGTGCTACAATGAAAACAGCAGGTTTTTCCACCCCTTGAGCTTGGAATTCTTTTGTTTTTTAAACTATGTTGAGCCACTTTTGCAGCTTACACTACTGTTTTTAGCTATAAGCACCTCAAAATTATGGGGAAAATGTGTCTAATGGTAGTAGTATTTTTTAAAAAGGTTCCAAAGCTTTAAGTTGCCAATCCCTGCTCCATAGTTTCATTTTTAAAAAATGTAGAGCCAGTGCAAATGGGCAAGGGATGGGAAAAGACAAATCTGCAGCCCTCTATGGATGTAGAATAAGTTACTGAGTAACTTTAACATTTTAACATTATTCATTTTATATCTCTACTGTTCTTCCATCCATTTAAATAAAAGTTGGCCTTGCCACCTTGTAATGCATACGATTGTGAGTTATGAAGATAGGAGAGGCAAGACTGTCAGTCATTTAAATAGTGAAATGGGCAGTGTATAAATCTGATGAATAAATAAATAAGAACAGCATTTTTTGTCACTTACCTACTGCCTCAACCCAAATGGACTCTAAGTAATAATAGTTAAATATAAGCCTGTTTAGTTCTACATGTGTAGATTTTGCCATTTGGACTCATCAATTGCAGACCAGGAATTAAAGGAGTTATAGTTGGTGATTTCATATATGTAAGAGAGAAAAATAGCATTTCAAAGGTTTTGCAGAACTAATTTAGAAATAATGAAAGGCAATAAACATCTTTTATGAGAGCAGGAGATATTTGGATAGTTCACATGATGGTTTTATTAGAAGAAAGTCTATTTACATAAGTGGCAGACATAAACAGGGTTATAAGTGGCAGTTTCATTTATCTATCATGTTTCTTTAGGTTTGTGTACCTTTTACACTTCTAAAAACAGAGCATTCAAGGCAGCTTAAACAATTTTTAAATAATGAAAAATTTAGCTGAATCATAAATAGGCTGAGAAACTGAGTGCAGTTTACAGCTGATGGACGGTGTAGAAGGTGCAATATATATTGAATATATTCTTGTACTGTTCTGCTTTAGATTCTTGGGTTTAATGTCTTTGTTTTCATTCCACTCCACACAGGTAAAATCATCTCCATTGACACCAGTTCCCTGAGAGCAGCAGGCCGGACTGGCTGGGAGGATTTAGTGAGAAAATGCATCTATGCTTTCTTCCAGCCTCAGGGCAGGGAGCCATCTTATGCCAAGCAGCTATTTCAGGAAGGTAAGAAGGCTTCTGTGTTTGAACACACCTTTGTGTTTGTTGGATGAGGACTTTTCAGAGTGAAAATACAGTTGTTAAAAAATGAAGGTGGCACATAATGCTGCCAAAGGAAATGGCTGAGTAGAGGCAGGAAAGATTGCTGGTCGTTCAGAGGAAAGTAGAATTCCTCTGAACTACTAGCTATCTTTCTCTGAACTACTAGCTACTGAACTACTAGCTATCTTTACATTTTTATAGCAATCTGTTCTACAAGACCACTGGACCAGAGGTGGTATTCAGCAGGTTCTGACCAGTTCTGAAGAACCGGTAGCGGAAATTTTCAGTAGTTCAAAGAACTGGTAAATACTACCTCTGAGTGGCCCCGCCCAGGGGTGGGTTCTACTTAACTTTACTACCAGTTCGCAACGGGGCCACACGCACACACGAGCGAAGCATGCGCAGAAGCATTCTAATGACGGGGAGGTCGGTGGGCGGAACCTCCCTCTGGTTTTACTACTGGTTCTATAGAACCGGTCTGAACCAGGGGCAACCCACCACTGGCCCCGCCTCCATTTATTCTCTGCCTCCCAAGTTCCACCTGATCAGGAGGAAATGGGGATTTTGCAGTAACCTTCCCTTGGAGTGGGGAGGTAATGGAGATTTTACAGTATCCTTCCCCTGCCATGCCCACCAAGCCATGCCCACAGAATCGGTAGTAAAAAAATTTGGATCCCACCACTGCACTGGACCCAAGCGTCGGGATGGTGTGCTAGCCCAAATGCTTTTTTGTCAGGAAGCAAACTAAACAAAACAAAACAAAACAAAATTAAAGCAACAGGCCAAGTTATCCAAAGCTTGGCTGTTTCATTGGTACCAAAGGGGACAGAAATATTCCAAAATCTCTGCAACTTGCATCTTTTTATATAGAATTGGTGTGCTAGCTTGAATCTTGGATTAGATCAGGGAAGATAAATTCTGACTCAGCCAGTAAAGCTCCTTTGGGGAAAGCCTGTCTAACAATTCTCAAACATTAGCTTGACAGAAGAGAAAGGGGCAGGCAGAGCCTCCCAGAAAATTTTAGATAAAATGTCAGTAGGTGATGAGCATTCTTGGCTTTTATATTAGTAATTTTCCTAAGTGCTAATGTAAAGTGTAAAGATGTTTATCATTTTACAACACCCTTGAAGCATGGATCAGTAAAATTGTATCTCCTTATAAAATGGGGTTGAAAGAATTATTTCTCTGCTAAAAGGATTAAATTGTTTATGAAAGTCCCAGGAGGTTTTTGACATGTTAATTTCCATAGGACTTTCAGATGGAGATGGTTGATGATTTCTCACTGAAACAGGGCTATGCAACTTTGAGGGGAGGGGGTTTGTGCTACAGTGATCCTGGAGTGGGTGGGGGGGATACAACTTCATAAAATGGGTGAAGGTAGTTTAAAAATCCATGCATTCAGAAATTTGGGAGGGAGAAAAATTAAAACCTCCCTTTATCTCTAGAGATACTTGTGAATAGAGTAGGGTAGAGTAAGAGTAGGAGTAGGAGTAGGAGTAGGAGTAGGAGTAGAACAGAACAGAACAGAACAGAACAGAACAGAACAGAACAGAACAGAACAGAACAGAACAGAACAGAACAGAACAGAAATTTTTATTGGCCAAGTGTGATTGGACACACAAAGAATTTATCTCCGTTGATAAGCTTTCAGTGTACACCGGAGACAAATTCCTTGTGTATCCAATCACACTTGGCCAATAAAGAATTCTATGGCATTTTGTTCAAATTCCTGTTCAACTTGAAAATTTACTGCTTCAGTTTTATTTCCTCGTTTTATAAAATGGGAGTTGAAAGTCAGCAAGTTCAGAATTGTAATATAAGGGTTAGGGTTAGGGTTAGGGTAAAGCTTAACTATACTAAACTATAGCTAAGCTTTATGTAGCAGAAAAGAAAATCCTACAATTCATAGCAGCAAAGTGCACTTTTTCTTCTTTTTTTAGGCTGTAGGTTGCATGCTGGTGATGCAGCAAGATCATTGAATGAGCACAGTTGGACTTTTCATCCCATTGCTTTCAGATTTTTCAGGGCTTGAATTTTTTTTTTTTTTTTGCATACATACATACATAGGTACATACCCATCCTACTGTTATTGTAGTTGTCGTTGTTGTTTTGGGGGGGGAAGTAACCAGTGTTAGGCAGAGTGCATAAAAGAAGTGAGAAATAGTATATGAAATAAGCATGAGATTAGGACAAGAAAACAAATATAACTGTATCTTGTTTATACCCAACTATTTACTGTTCTTCATACTTTTCTACCCTGACACACCACCCTTCATTCATATATTGCTTTAAAAAATGCCTTTGTTCTTTATATTTTTTTTAGAGGATCTCCTAAACTCTTTCAAACCATGGTTTTGTAGTTTTCTCCTTCCCCTCGACTCATTCATTCTTCATATATTTATTTACTACTGACTCCTCATTACTTTTCTTTATATGACCAAACTATCTTAATTTATTTCAATATTGGTCATTCCCTTTTGTATTCTGACCATGTACATTGAGCACTCATTCATCTTTGATCCTCTTTCTCGTTTTACGACACATACTCTTAATACTTTCAAGTATCATATTCCTATTGAATTCAATATTTATGTTTCTTCTGATACGTCTCACTTCTGTATAACACACAGTGGGAAGCATGCTCTTTTACACAATCATTTTCATTTCTTTCTCCAAACATTTACTCCTCTCATAAACAGCTTACGATCTTTATGATTTATATTGACTGTTTCCTATTATGATCTGATTGCTTATTTGTTCCCTATGACTATCATTAAGTGTTATACCTTATGATTCTTGACGGATGTATCTTTTCTTTTATGTACTCTGAGAGCATATGCATCAAGTCAAATTCCTTGTGTGTCCAATCACACTTGGCCAATAAAGAATTCTGTTCTATTCTATTCTATTTTTATCAGCATTTGCATATCTTAAACTTCTCTGTGTCTCATTCAGCAGTCCCTGCTAATAGCAAGGACGGTACTGGTCAGTCTGGGCACATTTTGGCTTAGAATGCCACAAGTGTGACTAAAGGCCATCTTTGTTCCAACAAGCTCACACTATTCTATGCAAGATAGGATCTCTAAAAGAGAACCCTGTAGGCCAGAATACCATTACTTTCCTCTTGCAATTTAGAAGGTACATTCAATGTTTAAGGTGCTTGATTTTTTTAAAAAAAAATAGTATATTGACTTTATTGAAAGCTAAAAGCATGATTTTTTTTGAAAACCTAAATGATATTGCTATCAAATATGGGAATTTGCTGTTGAATTTTTGAGACAAGGTTTTTGTGTGTTCCAGGGGTTGCATCAGAAGGGCATGTGGTATGTACATCGCTTGTGGATTGCCTACCTCTGCTACTTCACAAATATTGCTAGCAACACAGGAGGCAAATCATCCTAACCCTTAAGATACCTTTTCTTTCCTCCCCCTCCCCTTTCTGTTTCTGCTCAGTGATGACACGGGGCACGGCCTTCAGCCCATCTTACCGATTCACACTTAGTGATGGGACTGTGCTAAGTGCTCATACCAAGTGCAAACTTTGCTGCCCTCAAAGTCCAGAAATGCACCCCTTCATCATGGGCATTCATATAATTGAAAGGTAAGTCCTGAAAATTCCCAGGGTTCACTGGGTGTGCCATTGCCTCTATTTTTCTCTCCACCTGTCTCTCCTAGACAGCAGGCTTCTCTGGGAAGGATTCAGTCTCTTCCTGTGTAAGTGTACAATTCAACATATATACAGAATGTATTTTGAAAAGTTATACTACTTGATATGTCTCTTTGCATGTCATAGTTCTCTTGCATATCCCTTAATAAGAAATAACGTATTTACCACAGGGTGGGAAAGGTGGTAGAAGCAAAAGGTTCTTGTGCTGTGTAATCTGCAGACTGAGCTGCCTTCTTTGTATGTTGCAAGGATGTTAGAAGTACAAATGAAGGGAAAAAGCCAAGGGGTTGGGTTTTTTTTTTTGTTTTTTTTTTTTTGGCTTTCTGCCTCTTGAAGCTGGTTTGAGCCTGACCTTTGAGATTATTCATGAGCTAGCAACTTCACTGGACAGGGCAAAGATATCTTAATCAGGATTATCTAATCTCAAGAGAGCCATGTCTTCAAAGAGTAACGGAAAGAAACAGATGCCGAATCTTTCGTTGGCATCTTCTCTCTCTCTTTCCCTTCTCCTTCTCTTAGGCTTAAGTAATACTTTCTTAGTTTACTTCTCTTTCCCATTGGAGATGGGGGAAGAGGGCATACTTTGGTCACATAGCAAGAGAATGCATTGAGGAATATGTTGTGAAATAGCCTGTTCAAACAAGCTGTTGCTTCTTTTGCAACACCTTCAAACTAGCAGCATGTAAGGCAGAACAGAAGCAAACTGCAAAGTTGTCCAAAATGAAGAAGACCTTCCAGCATGTTTATTCTACATAGCTTAATTTTTGATAAGCAGTCTTTGTGTGTGTGTGTGTGTGTGTGTGTGTGTGTATGCTTTTAGTTTTTATTGATATGAGTGCTTCTGCATGAAAGGCTTGCAAACATCAACAGTGAAAAAATACTGAGTGCCTATGTGTCCTTTCCTCTATAATATCATGTGAATGCAAAACCAAGACAGGCAAGGGAAGATATGGAAAAGCATGAGAAAGATGATTATGTAAAGGAGTATCTATAAAATTTGATAATTAAAACTAGATGATTACAAAGTACAATCTTTGTCTAAAACACACTGAGCCTAAAAAATATAGGTGCACCTATGGAAGCCACATGTGTGAACCCTTTTTCAACTCTCCTCTATCTGAGAAGTTGCAGTGTGTGAACAAGCCTTTTATAAGTTTTGAGAGTGATTTTGCATCCCTTTAAGTAGAAGAGAAACCAAAAGGATATTGAACCTAGGGGTATTTGTGTAAATTAGTCAACAGCTGGTCCTCTTCCTATCTCATCATCCCTAAGTTGAAAAAAGAAACTGAGTGGAGGTGGTGATACTAGCAGCAGCAGTCTCTGGGCTTTCTGTGGCAAGAGAGAGCTGTGATCTGAGGATATGGCCAGTGGCAGTGATAGTGTCAGCTGGAGATGGAATGTTGTGAGAGGAAGAGTGGGATCACTGCTTCTGCCTGCTGCAGAAGAGGCTGGTCTAGGACAATTTGCTATGACCAACTTGCCACAGCCAACTCGCTGCAGGACAAAAGTTACACTAATATCAAAGAAATTGTGGAATAAAATCATTAAACAAATGATGCAAAAAAAAAAAGGAGGAGAAAATAAAACATGAACTGCAAAAATTAAAATATATTTTATAATTATTTAAAATAATTAAATTGAATTGTTGAATTGTCCCATGGCGAGTTGTCCTGCAGTGAGTTGGCCATGGTGAGTTGGCTATGGCAAGTTGTCCCATTCCGGAAAAGGCTGTGACAGATCTCACAATTGCAGCTGCTGGAGGAGAGTTGCAGGAGAAAGAAAGCAAAGATGAAGGCAGTTTTGGGTGCCAAGGCAGCAACCAGAACAGCATTGGAGACTGCAGGCCAACAGGTTGTGTGGAGATCCATGCCTTCTTTAACATTTGACTTGGCCAAATGTTAGCAGGACAGTAAATCTGTGTGGGCGTCCTATCTCACTGGATGGATCTTGTGGGGGGGGGGGGAAATTAACATCTGGCTTGTGTGATTTGAAATAGACTGGCTAGACCAGGGTCGGCAACCTTAAACACTCAAAGAGCCATTTGGACCTGTTTCCCACAGAAAAGAAAATACTGGGAGCCCCAAAAACCTTTTGATATCTAAAATGAAGATAACACTGCATAGATTGTTTTTTACCTTTGGCTATGTATAAAAAAAATTATAGTGTGTTGCATTTAAGTAATCAGTGAACTGCTACAGAGAAAACAAATTTTTATTTCTGCATGCAACAAAAACATTTTGAACTCCGAAAAAAAAGATGGGTCGAAAAGCTCAATAAATTGCGTGCCGGCCGGTGTCACACATTGGCGGTTGTGACACATCTTTTGAGTGACAGGGAGCCACAGCAGAGGGATGAAAGAGCCACATGTGGCAGACCCCTGGGCTAGACTATACTTCTGGTTAAACGTCTGAGAAAGCTGGCTTGAAAAATATCTTACCGCACTCTCTGCTTACAGTTTTCCCAGAAAAATCATAAAGAAAAGATCAGGCACTGAGCTTCCTGATAATCACTGATAGGAACAGCCAATTGAATTTATGAAACTTTAATAGTGATTTGTGCTTGCTTGTTGCCTGCTAGTCAGCCATGGAGTTTTTTCAGGTTCATTATCTGCCTTAAGGGAGTGCCTGCACCAGCCTCCCCCACTCTCCTCCAATATGATTGCATAAGAAGAAGGTCCAAACCATGAAATATTTCCTGCATTCATTCTTAGTGCTTTACTTTCAAGTTCTGATATGGAAAGGTTATTACTCTGTAGAAACCTTGTAGAAGTACAAGTGCAGACAATTACAAGTTTTGTATAAAAACTTATACAAAAATAACACAAACCTTCCGGATCTAGGATTAAGATCTGCCAGGCCATTTTTCTGCCCAGTTCCGTCATTAGTTCAATCTTTTTCGACTTGCTGGGTATTTTCCTTTATTTTGTTAAGATGAATTTGCACATTTACACATTCTTAATTGCCTTCACATGCTGCTAATTTGATATACTAATTTCTTTTTATGCAATTATTTGACCTAGCTAGTTTACATCCTTGAAAAATAACTACTCCCAGAGCTATTTGAAGGACTGCAGGACCCAGATGTATGTTATTTAATGAAGAGGGAGCTGCAGTTTGTGGATGGAAGGTTGCAACTCAAAGAATGGCCATTATTTTATGGCTTGCAGTCAAAGCTGACATGAACAGTTTTGGCAGGGTGAAAGGACTTGGATGTCAATGAAACCTACCAAGAATAGTTCTGGCTTTGATACCATCCTGAATAGAAGTCGAGACCTGAATGTTTTGAAGGCTTTCCTTCACTTTTTGAGGAACAGGACAATGAATAAATGGGAGGTTTATGTTTAGGCTTTTGATTCCTGAATTGGAGCCCTTTTGGAATATTTCTTATGGTAGCCAGGCCCATGCATAAAAGAAAAGACATATATAATAGTAGCCATTTTTTATTTCATCTCTCAAAAGAAGTCAGCAAAACTTTACTTTTTTTGTATGTATGCTGTGTGTGTGTGTCTGTGTACACACACTGCATATATGTATATAAATAAAATCTTTCTCAGGTACACAGCATTTTTGCACTCCCTCTGAAAGGACACAGCATAAACTAATCAAGTTCTTCTGACATGGGTGGGGGATTGTATTTCCTTTTTCCACCAACTGCATTTTTTTTCCTTGATCCAGAGAACACGGTGCCCTGTCGCCTCAAGAGAACACTAATTCTGCAATGCCTCTTCCCCGTGTCAGTCCCTCACTGAACCCCAGCATCTCTCCAGGACAGGGTGTACCCCTGCCAACACCTCTCCCTCCCTCCAATGGTAGCATGTTAACAGCCAACACAAACCACCCATCAGGATCCAGCCTGCACGGCAATAGCAACGCTGCTACCACCCAAACCAATTACGGATGTTCACCTGGAAGCCAGATGGGAGCTAATGTTGCCTTAAGCCAGGGACAAGCTGGTCCTCCGAACAGTACCCATGCTATAAACATCAGTAGCTCTCCAATGAACAGTCCTGGGGTCACCCCGCCACAGTTTATGTCTCCGAGACATCGAGTAAGCCCTGGACTTGTACATCGGCCCAGAATGCCAAGCAACCCATTCTCTCCTACTATGCCCCACACACACTCCCCAGTGGGCATGGTGGGCAGTTGCGGTGGCAGCAGTGCTGTCAGCAACAGGCCATATCCAGGCACCCCATTAAACTCCATGCAGGGATTGACTGATGGGCCTAGCCCTCCAATGGGCTACTCCACACCCCCTCCTGTCCTGCGTCAGTTGAGCAATCAGAACTCCCCCAGCAGAATGAACATGCCACCCGTGAAAACAGAGCCAAAAGACAGCAAGGAGATGTCGTCCATTCTTTGCAGCATGACCCACTCTGACAACAGCTCCAATGACAGCAAGCCCTTGGATTCTAGCTTGCTGCACGGCAGTGACAGACTCTCAGAGGGTGACAGCAAGTGTTTGCAGGCGACCAGCCACAAACTAGTCCAGCTCTTGGCTTCCACGGCCCAAGAGCAGTTACGGCACGTGGATGCAGATACCAGTTGCAAAGAGCCCTTGTCTTGTACGGGCGCATCGGGGACCCCAGCTTCTGGGAACCCTGTGGGCAGTGCATGCCCTTCCTCCCACAGTTCCCTCACAGAGAGACATAAGATCTTGCATCGGCTTCTCCAGGAGGGCAGTCCTTCTGATATTGCCACCCTGTCCATGGAGCACGATAAGAAAGATGGAATGCCTGGTGGTACAGCTACTGCTGTTACACCGCAGAGCCAGGCTCCAGGAACCCCGGACATCAGGCTGGAAGCAGATGCTATGAAGAAGAAGGATTCAAAGGACCATCAGCTCCTTCGCTATCTGCTTGACCAGGATGATAAAGAACTAGCATCTAACCCTTCCTTGAGCCTGGAGGATGTGAAGGTGAAAGAAAACCCAGAGCAATTGGACCCTTGTAATGCACCTGTGGCACCACCGCCTAAGTCCTCCACTCAAGATGAGGTGAAGCTACAGCCACAGGGACAGGTGAGTTTTTAGTTCAAACTACTTTTCTGTTAACAATACATTTTCCGTTTCTTATGAAATTTATTTTCTGCTGCTGCTGCTAATTTATGATTCTCCTTGGCTAAAATTCAGCAATTTACTGAACTCTAAGGAAAAGGTTGATATATTCCAAAGTACCCAGTTTGGCAAGGAATCACAGATTATGTCAGGCCCAAACGATATCTGTAAAATGAGGAAGAATATACTACTCTAATACGTATTTCAGAACTCTGGCAAAGACTTACACACAAAAAATATAGAGTCTGTAACACCCATATTATGAACATAAGTTCTTTGAAGATTTAGTTTGGAAAATGGAACAGTGTTCTTACTTTCCTAGCAAGCTCCAACATGTTTTAGGAAGCATCTGTTTTTAAAACCAGAGTTTAAATAGCTAGAATAAACAATAGTAATAGCACTTAGTCTTATATATCTCTTCACAGTGCTTTACACCCCTCTCTAAGCAGTTTATGGAGTCAATATATTGCCCCCAACAGTCTGGGTCTTCCTTTTACGGACCTTGGAAGGATGGAAGTTGAGTCAACTTTTAGCCAGTCAGGATCGAACCCCTGGCAGTCAGAATTAGCCTGCAATACTGCATACTGCACCACCAAGGCTCCTAAGCAATTATATCTCTCAAAGGAATCTCTAGATTTTTATTCCTTTCCTTAAGGCTCTTCCCATCAGAATACAGTAGTTTAGTTTATTTATGTCTTAATCAGTCTTTGGACTGTCCTTGTGGGTGCTAGTAGGCCTGGATAATTTGTGGAAACTGCAAAGATGAGAATACAGATGGACCGACTGATCTTCCTTATTCTTAAAATATTTACCTGCTATTGAAATGAAGTAGTTGTTGAGTAGGAGCAATATATTCTTGAGTAGGAAGCTGAAAGTTTGTACGGGAAAGCCTCTTAGCTTATGCAAGTGGAAAGAAAGAAATTGAGTAACACCAGAGAAAGCTGTGTGGTCAACCTCTCTGTTCCTGAAAGAAAAGTGCAGTAATCAGATTCTCCCATCAAAATCTGTTCCGGGTTTTTTTTAATAGCTTAATTTAACTCCTATAATATGATTTCTATCGCTGAGCATTCTTGCCAGTCAGTATCAAATGTTCTTCGTTTTGGTTTATGGGTTGGCTGCACACAACACCTATTTCGATCGTATTTACTGGTACAATCCCAGATTTTCTTCAGTTGAATGAAGTTCATGTACTCTGCCTATCCACACTTGACAAGATAGGGGATGGGCTGGGGGCATTCATATCAGCACATGCCCCTTTTCTTACACTTCAGTTAGTTAGTATGAGTTAGAGATCCCAATAATTATTGCAGCTCAAAATGTGAAGGTTCGAGTTTGTGAAGTGTGGAATATAATCAGCATATTGGTAACAAGACTATCAGTGTGTAAGTTTGTAAAGGGGAAATAAATTAATACAAAAAAATTTTTCTAAATGGCTGCAAGTCATGATAGCTTGAGTTATTGATTTATTATTTACCTGCTGTATTAGAGGCAGGTGTGTCTCTAAATGCCAGTATTGGGGACTGTAAACAGTTGGGAATTCTTGTCCGCATGCCCACCCTTGGATCTTTAGTTCATGTTGTGTTTCAGATGAAAGGACCAGAATTGTGGGCTGCACACAAATTATGATTTGCCAATAACCAGTAACCTTGATGCTGTCTTGGGCCTGGCTAAAATGACTGCCATACCTTTGATTGAGGAGTGGGGCTTCCGTCAAATAAACTCTCTGTTCCAAGGTCAAAATTGAAACAATACATGTTGTGGTTCAGTGGAGACAATGGCTTTAACACAATATACTACAGACAGAAATGGCTTCTAGATGAAACTTATGGACAGTAATCATGTATTTTAGATGTAGTTTCTGTAACGAATTGAATAATTTAAGCAGACAGGATCTTCTTTATGTAATTTCCCTATTGTGCCTGAAAACATACATAGAGAAAGATTGAATTTTAATGTTTAGAAAGATTTGAATCTTTGCAAAGAATGGAAAGGGAAGAATTTTGAATTTAAGTGAATGAGACTAAGTTCCCCTATTTCAAGGTCCCTCTTTAGTCGTGTGCAGACCCGAAAAGAAAGCTTCTACTGCAATCTTAGAGGGGCAGGATGAGTAACTGCAGATTTTTACATTGCCAGTATATTTTGGGGCAACACTCAAACTCCCTGGTAACTGAGAGTTACCCAAGGTTCAGAGATTTTTGGCACATGGTTCTTAGCTGCTTGGAGCGTGTAAAATTGCTTGATTTGGCTCTGTTTCGCATGAGGAGATGGTGATGAAGAATGCAAAAGTATGTTCAGATTTTTATAATGTTTTATAAATATGAGTAGTTATTGAAGATTGCAGTTCCTGTAATATAGGATAGGATAGGATTCCTCATCTCTCTCAGATAAACCCGATCTGAAAATCAAGTAAATTACTTGCTTTAGAAATACAGTTTTAATTTGTAAGCTGATTTTTTTTTAAAATCCCCAATGGAAGAGTGGATGGTGAAAATGACGGATATTGCTGAGATGGCCAAATGACAGCTTTAATTAGAGATAAGACATTGTCTAAGTTTAATGCTAATTGGAAATCCCTCATTGACTTTTTTGCATGAAATGGAAAAAAATGAATTTATGATAATTTTGATAATTAGAAAATTAGGTTATGACCAAATGTAAGCAATACTGTAAAGGTAGAGTAAGAAGTTAATTTATATTTATACTTATAATTGCTTTTTAAAAATTGGAAGCCATTTCTTTACTTTTTTTTTGCACTTTTGACTTAATTCTTATTTCCTTCTTTTTTCTTTTCTCTTCTTCTAAATAGTAGTTTTTATCTTTCATTTTACAAATGTAATAACGTTTTATAACAATTATAAACTGACTTAATTAAGCGTATTACATTTCCAAATTGGGTGCTAATACATTGAATAATTAGAACCTGAAATTCTTAATTTACATCTGCTAATGACTGACAGCATAACCAATATGTATTTGTAGCTGATATGGGTCCACAGATATCAATATTGCATAAATTTATAGGACATGATTTCTTTAATCACAAAATTTTTATCTGAGTTTTAAGGAACCAGCAGGCTCTAAGCTAATGATCAGGGTAGTTTAAATTTCCCTCTAGACTGGAAATAATGAAAAGATCTTGGATGGAAGAGTACAACTTCCATCCAAGTTGTACTCTTGGATGGAAGAGCACCAAACTCCAGCACTAAGAAAGTGCTGGAGTTTGGAGGAAGTGTTATAACCCATGATATTCCCCACCCTGCAGGCAGCTGTTTTTTTCCCAGCTCTACCTGGAGTCTTGCGGGTATCTATATGAGGTCTTCTTATTGTAAAGGGTCATGCCTACAAAACCCTGCCTTTAGATCTGAGAATCGTATCAGTTCTCATATTTAAATTGCCTCTCTGGAATAGCCTTTTTCTTTAATAACTGAAATTATTAGGGCTTCGTTACATTCTTTGTGAATTTATTTATAATTTATAAATTTATTTATTTATAAATGAAATTATAAATTTCATTGATAAGGCTTACATGTCAAAATAAATTGAGGTATTATGAAACCAATAAATGCTACCACAGCAAAACTAAACACAACAGCCTAACACTCAATATTCCTGGTTAAATAGCTACACCTTTATGTGATTTTTGAAAGTCTAGGAACATCCGCATATAGTGTTGGGTTTCAGTAGGAATAGAGTTTAGAGACAGATGAAGGCTCCTGAATGGCTCATATTGACTTGGCCCTGATCCTGCTAGAGAAATATGCACCAATTTTAATTTAACAGCCCCACCCCCTTGTTATCTTTGGAAGGCTGTGAAGAAATGGTTCTAACTGCAGGCTTGGGAACCTCAGATTAACACAAAGCCAATCAAGTGGTTGATATGATTGCATTTGTTGCTGTTACTTGGGGTGTGGGCAGATTGTATGGGTTTTATACTTTGGATTGTTTAATGTTGTAAGCCTCCCAAGACTTATGATCTTCCTTTCTCCCTTCAGTTTGCATCTGATCTTGAGCAGATGCTGCTCCGCTGGAAAAGTCATTGTGTGTGAATTCAGTGACCATATGCATTTGTTTAATCAATCAATAAATTACAAAATGTATATGTATGCATTTCTGAGGAGAGTGGCACATAGCTATATTTATTCAACTGGCTCCTAATTCTTAAAGAGTTTCTATGAATTAGGTGAAATTAGACTGTTACCTTTTCAGGCATTTTTCTATCAACTTTTTCAAAATCCAGCCATTTCTGCATAAAGTACCTTTATTTCACATTGCCAGTAATTTCATCCTTGAAGTGTTTCTGAACGCACACACACACACCCCAGATCAAGGTCCAGATTACTAATCCAGAGCATCCCACTAAAACAACACTTTGAGCCTATTTAAAAAGCTGAGTGGAGTGGATGGATAACGTGAGGGGAGTTTGGGGAAATGTCAAGCAGGCCTCAGCACAGCATTCCACCCCAGCACAAATGGGGCGGTCGAACGGACAAATACTATGGTGGAATGGTATCTGCAGTGCTACGTCAACTATCAACAGAAGAATTGGGCGGACCTCCTCCTGTTTGTGGAGGTGGCCTACAACAATGCGGTGCATAGCAGTACTGGTTTCACCCAGTTCCGGGTGGTTCATAAATTGGACTTTATACCAATTCCTGAGTGGCCCCACTCAGCTCCACCCAACAAGGGTAGAAGCACAGTCTCTTTTTAAGCACAGCTTGGCCCACCACCACAAAGTGCCCCAGAGGTTTTTATAAAAAATTTAAAAATGTGTGTATTTGTGTGTGTATTTTGCTGCTTTGACACTTTCCCATCTGGCTATAGCAGAGGAAGATGGAGCAGTCAAGGCGGGCCGTAATGTAGATAGTGCTTTAAATAATAGCATTTTCTCTTTCCCCGTGCTAATAATGAAATACATCTTTCTATCACATTTACGTTTTTGCCTGGGTTGTCTCATTTCTTTAGTTGCAAATAGGCTTCCATTTTTGTTAAGTGTCTGCTAGCAGTGAAGTATAGCAATATGAAAGAAGAAACCATTGCAGCACCAAACCCAAGCAAAAGGATTAGCATTTTTAAAAAAACACACCTCTTATTTTGGTTACCCGTCAAAGGCTCACTAGCTGACTTATGATCTTGCTTTCTCCCTTCAGTTTGCATCTGATCTTGAGCAGATGCTGCCTCCGCTGGAAAAGTCAGCCCCATTGCCACCAGGCTTGTGTGGGTCAGAGACAACTGAAAGTGGTGGCATTACTATCAAGTCAGAGATCCTGAGTCCCTCCCTTCAGCCCAGTACTGCTGCAAGAACTCCTACTGGGATGACCTGTATGTACCTCTGAGTCTTTTAAATATATTCTTAGTAGTGTTTCCTGTGGTTGATAAACTGTAGTCCAGCATTGCATGTGCTTAAGATGATGTCTAGGTGCTGATTAAAAATGAAGTTTCTTTCTAGATCCAATAATCATCTCTATTCGTTTGTTAAAATCAAATTTGTTTTGATAATGTTTAAACTGAACCATTTTGTTTTTCCATGGGATTTCAAAGTTGCATTTTCAAGACAGTAAGGTTGATTCTTGAGGTGTGGTATGTTTGGGAAGTATCAGGTACTGACTAAAACTCAGGTCATATTAAGATGCTGAAACAGCAATAGTTCATTTAAAGATGTACCAGTATTTATAATAATGGAGAAGCAAACATTTATTTGGTCACATATATAATGGATAGTTTGATTAGAAAGATCAATGAACCTATGTAATCTTACTTAGTTGTTCTTTTATGGGAAGTGTTTTGCTGGAATCAATTCTTCTTCATCCTCAACCCTGTTGTAGAATTACCAGGAGAAAATGAATTGCTTCTTATGAAGCCTTTGTGTTCCACAGAAAAATCAGTTCATGCAACCAAACAGAAATGACATTTTAATTCAGGTCAACGTGTGCTAAATTGGCACAAGTCAAAGTGCTTAATCCATAGTTTTGCCAGCTATTAAGTAGTCCATTAACTTCTCATGCAGTGTGTGCCATGACACTGCTTAGCCCATATTTGACATTTTTAAGCTATCTTCTAAATTCTCAGCCAAATTCTCTCAAAACTTTCTAAATAGTTTCTCTTCTTCAAGACCCCAGTTGTGGAATATTAAATGTGAGTTTAATCTTTAACTCCTAAGGTCCAGAAAGAAATATTTCCATTATCCATAATTGGTTTACAGAATTTTATATACTGTTTTCCTTTGTTTTATATGTACAGATGTTTGTATGGTTCTTATTTCTGTAGACTCAAGGCAATTATCAGCCAAATCTTAAACATATAAAATACTCAGAAAACTGCCATTAATAAGATTTAAAAACCTTAACTGAGTAATGGTGGCCCTCACATCATTAACATCCAATTGCTCTGGGGAGAAGGAGATGATTAAATTAATGATCAGTTTTCAGAACTATGACAATTTATTTGCATTGTTAGGTTATCATGGCAGTTTGGAACTTCAGTGTTCAGAGACTGCTTATTAATATCATTAGCTGTGGAAGTATTATGCCTGATTCTTCTTCATCACTGAGGGACTTCAAGATTCCTTTTTAATTTTTTAGACAGCTAGCATAACAAGCTATGGGTCTGCCCAGGACACTTCATCCTAGTGTTGAACTTAGTTTGTGTTGGCTTTAGTGTAAAGAACTGCTGGCCTTCCAGTTATAAGGCAGATAAATTATTTAAAACCCGTTTAATATAGCGGTAAAAGGAATTGGACTGGAAGCTAGGAGACTGCGTGTTACAATCCTGTCATAGGCATGGAAGCCAGCTGAGTGACTTTAAACCAATTATTCCATCTCAGCCATAGGAAGAAGCAGTGGTAAACCACTTCTGAAAGTGTTGCCAAGAAAACTGCATTGACTTATCCATGTAGTCACCATAACTCATATCTGACCCAAAGGACTCAAATAAAATAAAATGACTTAGTAAGTTTATGAAGCTCTTGGACATGCAGTATATTACTAAGCTGTTCTGCTAGTTGGCCAGCTAGCTTTTAATAATCATTTATGCTCTTTAAAATGGAGAGAGAGAGAGCGCAAGAGAGCAGCAAAAAATAAATTTGGTAATGCTAAATTGCTTGATGACCTAGAAGTGATCCTTACTTTGCCATTAGCAACCAGGGAAATGTTGAAAGCCTGTATTGAGCAAAATCTTGGCTGGGTGACTTCTTTGTGTTCAATTTTATAGTGCCTTATAACTAAACCAGTAAAATATATAAAAAGCCTGTCACAAGAAGTAACTGTTTGCTGGATTTCATACGTATGGATTTCATACACTTATCGAGATACGCTAGCAGTGGGCAAATTGCTAGCTGTAGAAAGAAAAGGCAGGATGTTGCATTAGGAGAAATAAGTTTTATGAACCATAGTGCTCAGGGACAAGGCACATGTCAAACAGCAGTTTTTGCTTTCCCCTAACTGCAGAAATTACAAGGTGGTTTGAAAAAGCTGTTCACCTCTTGGTTGTCTTAACTAACCATTTCTGCTGTCATTTCTTTGACAGTTTCATGATGCAAATATAGTAACATGCAGCTCAGGCATAAAATGCACTGAGGTCTTTACTCCATGTGAAGCTTTGGAAAACCCAACTTTTAAAAACTAATAAAAAATCTACAATGGTTTTTATAATGGGATTCATTCATTTTGAGAGATAAAGGGGTTTTTTATTAGATAGTTAAGACGATATGAGTCCCAGATAATTAATATTACAAGCTGAAATGCAATAAGTACCGTGTTTCCCCGAAAATTAGACCCTGTCTTATATTTTTTTGAACCCCGAAATAAGTGCTTGGCCTTATTTTTAGGGATGTCTTATTATTTTGGGGCACGTGGAGCAAGATGGGCTCCTCTTGCCGTCTTACCTGATTTCCAGCTCTGTCTCCCTAACCCTAACCAGAGGAAATGGCGGGGACTGGCTGCGCATGCGTTTAAATATTTTTGGGAGGGCTTATTTTCGGGGAGGGCTTATTTTTGGGAGGGAGGCTTATTTTAGCCCATGCGCTTAAAAGCCCAATTGGACTTATTATCAGGAGATGTCTTATTTTAGGGGAAACACGGTATTGTTGTTGTTCTTATTAATATTATTCTTGTTATTTGTAAGAAGCACGCAAACCTTTGGATTAACAGATATTTTTTACCTGACAGAACCATCCTGTATTATTTATAAGTTTGCAAATGCTTTGTAAATAGAGAATTATCTGTTTAGTTTTTTGAACCTCAGGAACATAATTGCAAACATGGGTTATGGGATTGAAGTTGAAATATTTTTCTGAAGTTAGAGCTAGATAAGAAAATCTCTGACTTCAATTAAACCTTTGATAAATTTTGTAACATTTTAAAAATGAAATTTGGATTTACGTATTTCATATAATTTTCATAGAATACAATTGGAAGGCTTTCTTATCAGTTGAGAGTATTTAACTTTTACTATTCAGGTTTTAACATTAACATTATTCAGTACTAATTTTTCACAATCTCTTTTCTGAAACAACTAATTAATATTTGAGAATGTAAAAATGAATAGAAGCTGAGGGAAGAAATTCACATTTTTGCTGTTAGAGTTTTCCTTCCAGCTAGGTTCAGCTTGTGGTTTAAATCTATCCCTGGATTACAATATTTGTCATATTGAACACTGAAAATTTGGGGATTGATAATTCCTTTGATTAAAGCAAAGGAATTTTTATTAATTCTTGAGTGGGAAAGAGAGCCCTCTGATGGTTTGTACAGGAATTCCAGGCAGTAAGTATAGTACCAGAAGACAGTATGGTCATTTTCAGTAGCTATGTGATTTTGCATTGTGGGTTTTAAAGTGTTTTTTTTAATTAACATTTTTCTTTATGTGAAAAAAGATTTGGGAAAGGTCAAGGCCACATGTGTGGCTCCAATGCCAGTTTATACAACCTTGACCTTCTCTATCTAATATCACTGCCGATAGTATCTTTGGTTCACCAAAACAGGGAAGTTCTATGCTGCTCTCTGAACTGAACTTTTCTGTTCTAGCTGTTAATGGTGGGCAGGGAATGCAAACCGGACGGTCCTCATTTGAATTCTGTGATCCAATGGAGCCAGTTCAGCTACGGACAGCACCTTTCCCTGCCACAAATGGCAGCAGCCCTCATCCTGGCTTGCCATCGGAACAGGGCAGGGGGGCAGTACCTGGCCCAAGTCCCTTTCAACCAGATACTGGTATGTGCTTTTACTATGATGAATGTAAACCTCCATTTCTAAGGTCTATCCATATAAAAAAGAATTCCTTTTCCCAACAGCTCTTTCAGGGAGATTGACCTATTAAATAACGATTGAGCCTGTTGTGCAGTAAAACATGTGACTACACAAGGCTTTTGGCCTCTACTTTATTATTATTAATATTTGCTAAGCATATATTCTAACTTTCCTCCAGGAGAATAAGAGCATCTATAGCACTTTTTCCTTCCCTGGTGTAATTTGAACTGAGAGATAGTGATTTGCCCAAAATTGCTCAGCTTCCATGCCTGACCAGTCTTTGGTCAGGACCTTAATCACTAGACCATGCTTGTCCCTTTGTGTCTAAATGCAGTACCTGGTCATGCTTTCTTGGGCTGATTACCTGAAGGATTAGGAGAAGGAATTTGTTTTGCAAATTGAAGTACAAATGTAATTATCACATGCTTAGCCTACTCAGAATCATTAGTTCTGCTCAGTTGGTCTTTCACCCGAAGTAAAGACCCAAGAATGAAGAATAGCCATCTTTAACAGTCAGTAGAAAAAGTGTTTTCACTGCAGAATCTAGAAATGTCTTATCCTATCATCATCCAAGTTCAACACCAAAAGATCTGTATTGCAGCACTACAGAATATTTAGGAGGAAATTTTGAGGATTCGTCTTAAAATTCTTCTTTTTGCTTATGTGAGATACTGTCATACCTGAAGTCTCTCACATATTCTAGTCTCCCATTTTCAACTTATACAGTTAAGATCCTTCTATTGAGCTCCTGTAGGTTAAGTGCAATATTCATGGATCTGCCACATGAGGAAAATGTATCAAGCATTTCAAAATGTACAGTAACATACAGTTTCTGGCAAATGCCCTAAGGAATCCAAGACACTCACAAAAAAGTTTCCCAAAGTTTCCACAGTCTTCAAATTCTCCCAATCCTATGAAACATTTGCAGTCTCAGATCTTATGCAAGAAATCTTGTGATATTTCTTCTCTCATATGCTGGATCTCACAATATTTACCAAGCTGACAAATGTTAAGCTATTTTTAATGTTAATTTTAATTTGGAGGACTGAGGTCTGGGAAGAGGGACATTCTGGTGATTGTGGAATTATATAACTGATGGCTATATTGTCCTCATGGCTTGTTTTTATCCATAATTTTGATATTATATTTCATACATGCACCTTTTTTTCTAATGAGCAAATAAGATAATTCCTATTACACTGAATATTAGGGTAATGTTTCATAGCTGCATGCCATGAAATACAAGCAAATTTCACTTTCCTGAAATAAAAAGAAGGGTATGTCTTGTTTATAGGCAGAGATCTCATTGGCAGAGGGAACATGGCCATCAATGATACAATTTGATTGTATTTGAATGAATGTTCTGGAAGGACTGTGATTTGATCTGTTGCCCTCTTGGCTTTGTTGCTAGCTGTATTTCTAGTATGGATGGTCAGCCCCCTTGGCTTCCCCATCTGGAGCAATCCGTTCCTCACCATAATCAGCCATGCTACGATTGTTGCCAGAAATTTCTTTATTTTCCAGTTGCCAAGCAACCCTTAAGAATATTTCACTGCTGCTGCACAGCTAGTTTAAGGATGAAATAAACTCTTGCAGGTTGACTTTACTCTCTATTCTGTGATTCTGTTCAGTCACAAGCCTTGCACTACAGACCATGCTGACCTGGTGCCCTTCTAATGTGTTGTACAATGATTTCTATCATCCAGGACAGGATGGCAATTTAACTTCAATGTATCTGGAGCATACTAGCCTGGGAAAAATGGAGATGTTATTTGAGCTTAAGGACTATGCTTGTTTATTGTCAAGCTACAGCAAATAGCTCTTAATACTGCCATGGCCATGTTAGTCTAGAGCAGGACTGTCAAACTCCCGGCCTATAGACAGGATGTGTCACGAGCTGGCCATGCGCACACAGATTTAGCAAAGGGGAAAAAGTCCCAATACATCACAAGATGCTGCCGTGATGATGTGAGTTTGACACCCCTGGTCTTGAGAGTTCCAATGGCTGTCTAGACCAGAGGTCTCCAACCTTGGCAACTTTTAAGACTTGTGGCCTTAGACTCCCAGAATTTCTCAGCCAGCTTTGCTTGGGAGTCGAAGTCCACAAGTCTTAAAAGTTGCCAAGGTTGGAGACCTCTGGTCTAGACAGCCATTGGAACTCTCAAGACCAGCCAGAAGAACACAACCTGGACTTCTTTTTGCTCCATTTTTTCAACTTCTTACAGTGAGTATGGCTGAAAACACCTGGGAATAAAAGTGTTTAATGAAATAATGGTCTGAATAGCCTTGTTGTCCTCATCTCTAGACGTGCATATTTTAGATATGCATATTTTGAAAGTCTTCGATTTAAAAGTGTTTTAAAAAAAAGAGTTGCTACTTCCTACCTCATGTCCTAAAGCTGTTATTTTACTCCTTCAGCACCCATTTTCCTACTTGAAGATCCAGGAGATGTTTGGCAGAATTGCAAAAGTATTTATTTTCACAATTATAACATTAGACAGCCTGTCAAACTGTTATGGAACTATGATTTGGATTTTGGAAGCCCAGGGAAGCTCAGAGAACTGATTGATGGTGTTACAGATACATTATTAATCATCACGCACCTCTGGCTTTTGAGTTAAATTTATATTTTACTGACAAAGAAATAAAGGGAGACTAGTATAGATCTACTTCAAGCTATTTAGCTCTTGTCAGCTAGCCATACCCTGGGATTCAAACTCGGGCTACTTACATATTAGGCAACCTCTAAATCATGGGCTCTCCTTGCTTTGTGGGCTATACCAGGGGAGAGATTAAGTGCTTTTTTTTAATCTGGTCTACCCAAATATGGGACAGAGCATACTTTGGCTTTTGAGTACTACATTTGACAGTTTTACCACTGTGAAAATAGTTCCAATCTTCAGTTAGAGTTCTTTCTTTATATTTTAGGGGAGGGATCCTCCTGATACAACTTTCACTATCATTGTAACCTCTTAATGTGCCACCATTATCTGCACCAAGTATTTTCAGGTGCACTATCATGTTAAAACAAAGATACTTCAGAGCACCTTTGAATTTGATAGAGGGGTCTGTTTTTGAGGATACCCATAGAAGCACTGTGAGGGGTCCCAATGGAGGATACATCAAGAACTGATTGCCACCATGTTGCAAGGAATCCCAGGGAGCATTTTCCTTGCTGTGAGCCAGACCAAATAGGGCCAAGAGTTTCTCATGGTTGTCATGTGTACTCCAATCCATAGAACTACCATCTTCCCATTACAGAAACTATGAACTGTTACTGGGAGGTACTGCTACTCAGGCAGATAATTGTTTGAATGTTACTTAGAATAGTGGACTCCCTCCTTTCTAGCCTGCTGCAGCTAGTCTTCTACAATGGAATATTTGCACATTTTAATCCATCTTTCCTTATGAGCAAGCTCCAGCCTAGGTGCACTCACATCCTATCGTTTTGTCCCATTTTATGACTTGATCAAACTGGTGTGCTCTTCTTGTACCTCAAATGACATGTACTTTTCTCTCTCAGGATTGCCTGAACTGGAATTGGGAGTCAGTGAGCATCAATTTGGGCAGCCAGCCATGGGGGAGCAGATCCCATGGGCAGATAATTCCATGGCTTCCATCAACAGAGGACCTATGACTAAACCAGATGAGTAAGTACAGGGATAGTTTTCCTTGATCATTGGATATCCCAGGCAGTAGCATGAGAAGTTTAAAAAGTCATCTAAAGTTTTCCCCCGTTTGCAGTATTGACATGGAGTTTCTCCTCTGGAGAGAAGCCCCAAATGCATATGTTTGTGTTTGTACACACACACAGAGACACACAGTGCATGGTGTTGGGTTTTTTGTCAAGAAACAACAGGAACCATAAAGCTGTATTTCTTTTTCGCTTCTGTTTAGTGAAAAAGAAATGAAAGAATATGGATTCAATGTTGTGCCGTCACTAGGGAACACTCAGGACTCAAAGGGATGATGAAGCCCTATTTCACAGAAATGTGAAGTCTAGACATTCCTTTCACTATCCCTCAGGTTGATTACAACAAGAGATTCCCTCATCTTCCATTTATTAAGAGAGCAATCATTTAAAAAGATCTTCTTGTGTAACTTCTTTTAAGATCTTGTCTTTCATTCTTCATCAGGCATTCCTTTCTTATCAAAGTCCAGCCAGGGAAAAGATTGTGCCTTAGACAATATGGTTCCTTTGTCAAGTCTGAAAAGATGCTGTCTCAAGGGGCCATCTCTTATATATTTCTGGTGTTCATCCAAGGAAGTTAAGAATCTCAGAATTAAATCTCAAGTTCAGAAAATCTCAGCACCTTACTTTACTTGAATTCCTTTCATTCTTCATCAGGCATTCCTTTCTTATCAAAGTCCAGCCAGGGAAAAGATTGTGCCTTAGACAATATGGTTCCTTTGTCAAGTCTGAAAAGATGCTGTCTCAAGGGGCCATCTCTTATATATTTCTGGTGTTCATCCAAAGAAGTTAAGAATCTCAGAATTAAATCTCAAGTTCAGAAAATCTCAGCACCTTACTTTACTTGAATTCTGCGTAGCTCCCTAACTGAAGTAAAAATGTATCTGGTCACTGTTTTTTTACTCCATGTCCTCATGAGATTGCCTCATCTTCAGCCTATAGCTGAGGCAGCTTAAAACTTGTCTTGAGCTATTGCAGTTTTTAAAATAGAGCTTTCCTTCTTTGTCTGGCTTTTTATTTATTTTTTTGCCATGATCTAGCAAGTTTCATTGACAATGTGGTTGATACTGCAGTCAAGGATTAGTTTCTCCCAGCTTCTACAGGTCACTTTAGGCCTGCAGGCATGCCCTCTCTCCTCAGTCATTCAGGAACACCCTTCAGTAATTCATTTGGCAGCAGAAGAGACTAAACACCTGACCTCCGCAGGGGCATCTGCCTTCTTAATAGCTGAAGACCACTTTCTGAAACAGTTGTCAGGTTTTATTAGGTCTTATGTGGACTCCTTACATAAACAGGTTCAATGCTTATTTGAAGAAATGCTAAACCTATTTTTTAAGCATGGGTTTAGCATCTTTTGGAAGGGAAGTGCTCTTTAGGAAGAGAAATGAAGTGGCATGAATTCACTATCACTTTCCTTAACTTGTCCCACACTGAAACACTTAGGCCAGCACCCTCACCACTCTCATTTTTGAGACAGCAATACGGTTGGTAGTGAAGTCATTTTTCTATGAGCTCATGAGCTAAAGAGTAGCTGTTTAATATAGCTGAAAGACTTCTCAGTCAAGATGTAGTTGTTCAACTCTTTAATACTACGCCATCTAGTGACACAAAACTGCCCACAGAATCCCTAAAAGACTGCCTCCATAAAATAATAATTAATTTGGGACGTGGCACTGGGAAATGATGTTGTGCATTTTTGTCTAATTGCTACTGTCAATGCTCCACCCTCTTCCTTATTATCCCCTCTCTTCCAATAACCTTGAGTGAGGTCCTTGTATAAAATAAAGCCCTGCAGAAACCACTCAACCATTTTTATAAGTCTAACGGGAAATTCTGTGGAAGCAAAAGTAACTCTTGGCAGAATGTTAGTTTAGGCAATAATCCTAGGGGAGGACAGAAATCTCTCTTGCCACAAGCCTTTGCCTCCAGCTGTCCTGTCTCATTTCCCTAAATACAAGCAACATGCTATTTTGGAATGGGGTGAGGAGTTGCCGCCTGCCAGGAAGAACCCAAATGCATGAGCTCTGAGTGAAAGAGAATTCAGTTACAGGTTCTTGGCCTCATGCCCTGGTTTTCCATTGGACAAGTTGCCTTATAGCCAAAATGAAACTTGAAGCATGAAAGCTTTCCTCATCCTATTTGTCATTAATGAAATCTTCCTTCCTTCCTTCCTTCCTTCCTTCCTTCCTTCCTTCCTTCCTTCCTTCCTTCCTTCCTTCCTTCCTTCCTTCCTTCCTTCCTTCCTTCCTTCCTTCCTTCCTTCCTTCCTTGATTGCTCCTTATTGTAAAAGAGATGGTGAACAGAATCAGGGCAGTTTTCTGTCTTCTATAAAGATCTCCTGCAAAGGTGTCATTCAAAGGATTTTAGGAATCTAACTGAAGAAGTGGAATTCTTTCTCTCTTTTTTAGTGGCAGAGAGGGTAGGGGAGGTTGTATAACTGGGAAGGATGGGGAAAATGAAGCATCCTGTTCCTCTTATAACAAATCCAGTGTTTGATTTCTTTACCATTTACTTTCATTAGCCTTCTTCTGCTCTCTAATTTCTTACGTTAATTAGATTTTGAGCCCTTTTAGAATACGAATGGAAGATTGAAATGCCTGTTTTGTTTTGTTCTGAGCCAATAAGAAAGAGTGGTGTATAAAATATAAATGAATAGTTAACTTGAATAGCTCAGTAGCCTCAGGGTAAGGGAAACTTCATTATACAGTTGGACATTCTCCACCGTGTGTGTCTTGGCTTTGTTGTTCCAATAGTCTGCAATTGTTTGCTCTTTGAGCCTGTTTCTGGCAATGACATATTGAAGTCTTTGTTGTGTGAGTTCTCCTGCAAAGACTGTAGAATAGACTGCTGAACTAAAATCTCTTCCACCTACCTAACGCTTCTGGATACAGTACACACTTTTTTTAAAAAAATCTAAAACTGCATATGCAAGTTTCACACACAACTAAAATTCTGGGACTGCTGGTTGACATAATCGAATTTTCCATAAACCTGCAGTTTTATTTTTGCGATGAGTCTTTTTTGATAATGTTTAGGTCATTCGGAAAATCCAGAGGTTGATGCTGTGAAGATGACTGAATGGAAATTGTGTGTCCTCATGTATTAAAACCCTAAATAAATATCCACTACATTAAAATACAGCTTTCCTGAATCACAGCAAAGTTCCACTTAATCCAATATTGAAAGGTCAGCCAGAGGCTTACAGGAATCCCACAAGCAAGACACAAACTCCCTATTCATTGTTTGCTTCTCCCATAACCTATTTTTGAAAATTAATAGATATTCCAGTAGAATTAGTTGTTGCATGAATAGTCTACCTCTCCTTAGGAAGTTCAAGATACATAGAACCACCTTTGTTTTATCCTCACAAGAACCCCATAAGGAAACTAGGCTTAGAGATAGTGATTGTCACCCAACTGGGTTTCACAATCATATGGGGATTTCACAATCACAATCCAGGTCTCCCCAATTCCAATCCATCACTCTATCCAGTGGCTGTGTCATTAAAACTTTCACCCATAAATGTGCAGAATCCCTTTTTAAAGTGCTGCTTTAATAAAAATCCAAATCAGTTTGTCAAGGGCTTACTTTAGAGCAGGGGCATCACACTCGAGGCCTGGGGGCTGGATCTGGCCCACGGGGTGCTTAGATCTGTTCCACTGGACCACCCTGGGAACAATGAATGATTGGCCCGCAGTGCCTCTGCCAATTAAAAAGGTGCTCGCACGCAGCCCTCTCAAGCTCCATTTTCGCTGGCAGAGGGTTGCAGGAGGCCATTGCAGCTGAAACGGAGCTCAGTGGTCTGCACATTTTCATGTGCAGACCACTTGGGCCACCACAGGCACTGACACGAGTGATGTCGAGCTGGCCACACTCACCCCAGCCCCCCAAGATCAAACACAACCCTGATGTGGCCGTCAATGAAATTGAGTTTGACCCCCCTGCTTTAGAGAGGGATTTAATGCCACTTTCTGATTTAAAGAATGCCCCCACAAAGGCTCCCAGTTTCACCAAAATATGTCTTTTGGGTGCCAACCCTCCTTATCTGCTAATTGAGAGCATTTCCTTCAGCTTTCGTATCTAACTTAAAGGATACTAGCA
Source organism: Masticophis lateralis (assembly GCA_030761175.1). Classification (NCBI taxonomy): domain Eukaryota; kingdom Metazoa; phylum Chordata; class Lepidosauria; order Squamata; family Colubridae; genus Masticophis; species Masticophis lateralis. Next base: position 28,724,484 of record JAUDYJ010000001.1, read on the forward strand.
CTTCAGCCACAACCACAATTGCCTGCCAAGGACTTTCCTTATTTCTCTGTTGTAACTGAGATCTTGAATATAATGTTTCCACAAAATATTTACCTGTTTTGCCCATTTGCAGAAATTAGCTTTGTTACACAGATTTTAACAAAATGATTTGTCTGAACGTTTATAATGTGCAATTCAAAATGCTGGTTCATTTTTTGGAGCATGAACATTTCTGCAGTGCCTACATAAGATTTTTCTATCCATAATTTCTGCTAACTGAATTAAAGTGATTTCTGCAACTGGGAAAGTTGGTCATAAGTTGATTGCTGCTCTTCAGAGTTGAGTTGCAAGTCATACATTTTTTTCTGGGGCACTTAGGATTTATATTGGAGATCTGGAAGCTTTGTCAGCTCTAGCATATTCATCACTTTGTCCAGAAACTACACTCACTCAGCAGTCTCTTTTTAATTCAGCTGAACACACACCACATACAACCTTGTCCTTTATGAGCAATTCACAAGGTCTTTAAACTTACATGTTTGGGATAATATCATTACATGCAATCTGCTGCTCCCTGAGCAACAGGAACGTAAAAATGCATATGTCTCTCAAACGTCAAGATATGCAGCATGCTTATCTTTTTGCTAAACCAAATGTATATCATTAAGTTATGTCTGTCTATCTCTTGAGCGTCTATATAACAAAATGTAAAACAAAATGCACTGTAGCCTTTCTAAAGTAGGATAATTTAATCCTGGCCATTTGGGCCTCGAATGAAAACTCTAGGTTGGTTGGTTTGATGATCCATTTGGTGGTTTTCTTAGCTGTCCATGATAGTCATATGAGTCTCTCTAAGACCAACGTTCAAAATCATTAATACTCTTTTTGCTCTGCTTCTTCAAAGTCCAACTTTCACTTCCATAGAATGTCACAGAGAATACTATGGCTTGCATGATTCTGATCTTTGCACATATAGACAGAGCATAATATTTAAATATTTTTTTCAGCATCTTCGTGGGCATATTTCTTAACTGCTTGTTCCTTTACTGCTGATGGTTGATTGTAGAAAGCAGAAGCGATCCACCACTTAAATATCTTCATTGCCAATTCTAAGGTTGATTGTTCTACCTGTTGTGATTAGTTTGGAATTCTTTATATTGATTTTAGTCCCATTTTTCATATACTCTTTGATTTTTAAGTACTAGGTCTTGCAGATCCTTTGCTTTTTCATTTATCAGGGTAATATTATCACCATAGTGCAGGTAATGGATACTTCTTCCTCAATTTAAAACCAAGCTCATCACCACCCACACAAGGCTGCAATACTAACTACAAGTAAAATTGAATTATCCAACTGTATAACAAGCCTTTACTGAATCATATCAGTGTTGGTTGCAGAAATTAAATCCAGAAATCACACACAGGTAGCTGATGCAGCAGGATACATAATAACACATGAAGTAAACTTACAATATCAGCAGCAGATTCTTCCAATGTGGTAAAGAGTTACAGGCAGAGGAGAGAACAGCTCTTAGTTTCAATTCAGCAGAGCAGACAAGCCCAGACTTGTTTGCTAGACTCAGAGCACAGAGCTTAAAGTTGCAGAGCCACGCCCAGGCTGCTTCCAGTTTCAGTTTCCAATTCAGTTCCCATTGGCTGATCCAGTTGCTATGCCTATTCATTGGCTGACCTTGTTACCATGTCTTCCCAGTCATGAATATTCTGACAAATCAGCCCTACGTACAGAAGATGAATATCAGAAGAGTCACATTTATGACAATGAATGCAGTCTGACTAATAAAATATGTATTAGAATGGGATATTCCAGTGCAGAAAACCATGCCAACATTGAAAAATCTTTGTATATGTGTTTTTGAGATTGGAGGGAGAGTTGGTGTGGGAACTTGCTAAGCTTGACCATTGGTGGCAACAGAATGCCTGATTAGGTAATTGTCACTTTCAAGCTTTTTGGAAATCATGTGCTAAGTTTATATCATACAGTACTGATAAACCACAGAGGCAAATGGGTTTTGGCAAAAGGCCCATATGAAAGTGCAGTGTTTCTCATGCCATAAGTCAAATATCCAAAGGGATTTCAGAGCTTTCATCTTTGTTTATATTGACATTCCTACAGCCAGTGCATCACTTCTCAGCTGGATGAGCTCTTATGCCCTCCCACCACCCCAGAAGGAAGAAATGATGAGAAAGCCCTTTTGGAACAACTGGTGTCCTTCCTGAGTGGCAAAGATGAAAATGAGTTGGCAGAACTGGATCGAGCTCTTGGCATTGACAAACTGGTCCAGGTAATGAGCAGTTCAATCTACTTCTGCATTTTAAGGCCTAATCTTATGTAACAGATAAGAAGGTTTTCCAGAATTGGGAGTTTTTGAAGGGCAGGAATGGAGAATTGTGCTAGAAAGAATGCATTGATAAATGTGAGGACACATTAAAAAAATTAATACATCCGCAATATATCTTATGTTGAAAAACATTGCCTATCAAAAGCCCCTTTAATATATTTTTACCTATCCTTTCTTACTTACTATTTCTCCCCAGATATTCTCCCCAACATTGTGATATTTTCAACTAGCTAAAGACATAGATCATACAGGACTTGAATATATTTATGAAGAATCTTAAAAGTTCACTATGACATTTTTTTTCTTGAATTATGCCCTTCCAGGAAGAATAAGGCATGAATGTTTCTTTCATTACATCCCAACTTCCAACTGATTTGGCTTTTTAAAAATCTATCACAATAGAAATTATAACCTCTGTCAGACATGATCCCAAACCTTGTATAATTGGCAATGAATAAGCATGTGTTGGGGAGGTTGAGTTCACAGTTAACAAAATAAATTAATACAAGACTGAATAAAGACATAGGAAAGCCAAGCTCATAGCTTCCTAAACTCACCTATTAGTTATTCTACCTGCTTTGTTCTTGTTGGTATTCAGTCGCTAAGTCATATCCAACTCTTTGTGACCCCATGGATCTTATAACACCAGGCTCCTCTGTTCTCCAATGTCCCCTGTAGTTTGCCCAAACTCATGTTCATTGCGTTGATGACACTGTCTTAACCATCTCATCCTCTGCCATCCACTTCTCCTTTCGCCTTCAATCTTTTCCAACACAGAATCTTTTCCAATGAATTCTACACTGGATAAAATGTAAGAAATTGTATTTTTAAAAATATGTAACATCAGTGTCCTCTAAACATGGAGCAACCTGTAGGGTGTTTTGGCTCTGCTTATTTATTTATTTATTTATTGGTTCGATTTATATGCCACCCCTTTTCCGAAGACTAAGGGTGGCTTACAATGCGTTAAGCAATAGCCTTCATACTTTTGTATATACCTGCTTAGTAGGGCTTTCGGCCCCCCTAAGTGGTATTCTTTTTTATACAAAGTCAGCTTATTGCCCCCACAATCCGGGTCCTCATTTTACCTACCTTGAAAGGATGGAAGGCTGAGTCAACCTTGAGCCTGGTGAGATTTGAACTTGCAGTAATTGCAGGCAGCTGGTGCTATTTAACAGCACTTTATTCTTCTGCGCCACCAAGGCTCATTGGCTCATTAAAGGAAATTGTCTTCTTTCCCTGTTTTGTTTGTGGTGCAGAAGAAGGGCTATAAACTATTTCACATATCTAAAATAATTGTTTGGTTATTAGGGTGATTTTTTTTAAAAAAATCCATGCATTATGTTTTTTTTTTCCTTTTTGGATTATTTTCTCTTCCCTTTTTTAACTATGTAAACTGCTCAGAGTAATTTTGGAGTTGGACAGCCTTCTAAATTAAATACTTACTAACATACATATAAAACTTACCATGTTGTATTTTTGAATTTGCTTTTATAGAAAGCTAATGTCCAAGCAATGTACTTGGAATTCTGCTGAAACTCAAAAATTTCACCTCATTTCTTAAACAGGGAGGTGGCCTAGAAGCACTGACAGAGAGGTTCCAGCCACAACAAGTAACACCACCACCAACTCTTGTGATGGATCAGAAACCCGGCATGTACCCTCATCCTTATCCCTCGGCTTCCCCCACTGCTAATCTTTCTGGGCCTTTCCCAGGCATCGTGAGGCAGAAACAGTCCTTTGGACCTATGTCAGTCCAGGTCCCATCACCTCGTGGGGCTTTCCCTGCTGTGGGGATGCAGCCACGACAGGCACTTAATAGGCCTCCAACAGCTCCAAATCAGTTGCGGCTGCAGTTACAACAACGTCTACAAGGACAACAGCAGGTGAGTCCAGTCTCAGTTTGTCTGGCCATTTCCCATTGGGTGCTGGCCAAGCTGAAGTAATTGTCTCTCTCTTGATAGCCCTTCCCCTCCTTTTCCATCAGTCAAAGAATACATTCATGTACTAATAAACTTGTGGCTGTTCAAGAAATGCTCGAGCAGCTATTTGAGCACGTTTCTTACATACAGTCCTGGCACAGACTTGTTCCCAAAAAAATTTAGGAACAATTTTCCTTTCAGTCCTGCTGTCAACCCTGGAGCCATCTTGAAACATCTTCAAGGTTGCCATTGCGAGGCTGGATACAGCTGTGGGAAAGGAAGGGAGGAGTAGAGATAGCTGGGGAAACATGTAGCCAGAATAACTTTTTTTCTCTTAGGAGCCAAGCACACTCTCACCAGCACCTGGTGGGGCATGGATGGGAGTCATCCGGGTCTGGGACTGCGTCCTGATTGGGGCATGTGATGGTTGTGTGTACTGGGAGGGGAAAAACTTTGGATTTTGAATTGGGTGGGGAAAATTTGGGGAGCTTCAGAGTCGGGTTTTCATCAGCTGTGCCAATATGACATGCCTAATAAATCTATACTTAGAGGAACTCTCTGGCCTTAGAGTTTTGATTTCATCTGGGCTGTTACATGGAATCCTGACACCTGACCTTTCCTTTAGCATGTAAGCAACTAACCATCTCTTCTAGCATTTATTCCTATATCTAGCATCTTTAGATCTGATCTCTCTATTTTTTAAAAAAAATGTAATTTTCATTGAATAAATTTTTAACAAGACAAAACAGTATAAATATTAGAAAAGAAACAAAATATGAAAGAATGGTGAATAAGCACAAAAGAAAACAGAAAAAGAAACGATTATAAAGAAATGGCTTCTGATCTTTTTGACGGCAGTTTCAAATGCATTTATATTTTACCCTCCCCCTGTAAAGTGACAATTTTTTTTTTCTAAATTACTCTTTCTAAAGACCTGGTATCTTTAGATACCAGAGTGGAATACCTACCAGAATGGATACTTCTTTCTTCTTCTCTCTGCTGTCTTTCTTCTCACCACTGTAGATGCTCTGAAAATCAGAAAATAAACTTTATGGCTGCCTTACAACTCCCAGTTATCTAAGTTAGCGTGGACAATAGAATGAAATGCTGGGTGCTTTGGATCAATAATGACCAAAAAGGTCTCCCAGTCTTGACCTACACAAACAGTCAGCTGACCTTGATTTATGTTGCAAGTTTTGTTGTCTAAAGAAATGGATGAGGTATGCAGTGCAGTTTGCAGAGAGACCAAATCTTCTTTGTTTCTTTGTCTCTAGATGATACACCAAAATCGGCAGGCTATTCTAAACCAGTTTGCAGGGAATCCTCCAGGTGGTATCAGCATAAGGGCAGGCATGCAGCAGCAAATGACACCTCAGGTAAATGCTGGGAGCCTTTTTTATCCAGGTTGTGTCTCTCAGAACTTGATATTGAGAATCATATATATAGCCACAATATGTATTTTCTATGAATTTACCTAATACTGCCATCCGTCCACCAAAAAAATATTCACGTTATTGTATGGAAGAAAATGATACTGTTCTACTCTATCTATGCACTCTGTAAGGAAGCATTTCATTTTGCCTCTTGTGAATCTCCAGTGATTCAGCTATATTGAATGATCTAGAATTATAACAGAGGCAGGGAGAAAAAAACCTTTCTACCTTCTACATCATTATTGTATCATTTAAGTCAGTGGTCCCCAACCTTTTTGGTGCCAGGGACTGGTTTCGTGGAAGACAATTTTTCCATGGACTGGAGGTGGGAGGCGCGTGCATGTACAGATTTGCTCATTTGTGCGTGCAGTTTTGCTCGCCCGCTGCTTACCTTCAACTGTGTGGCCCAGTTCCTAACAGGCCATGGGCCAGTGCCAGTCTGCAGTCAGGGGTTAGGGACCCTTGATTTAAGTTACTTCTTTTGCTAGTTAAAGGCCCCAATACCTCATAAGGAAGTTTCCCAGATTCTTGATTATTTGAGTTACTTTGTTCTACCTCTGATATTCTTTTTGAAATATAGTGAGCAGAATAATACACATTTGTCCCAATGTAGTTGTATTGTTTATTTGCACACAAAAAAAGAGTAGTGGTGGTGGTGGTGTCACCACCATTCTTATTTCAGAGGAACATCTGTATGGCTGCTCCTGAAAAGCACAATCCTAGCCCAGTGTCCTGATTAGTAAAGTTTAGGACAAACTTCTGCAACCTGATAGTCCCCTCCTACCCCCTTGTATTGGGTTATCCCCTTGTCCCAATCAGTATAGCTGTTGTGGACATAGATGGAGAGCACCAGGGTAGATCAGAAATTTGGAGAGATTTTCAAAACAGGATGTTTGGAGGAGACACCATCTTAAGAGCAATAAACTATTGGATTATAAAAGAATGAGTGAGCATAATGACAGAGACCAACAGTAGGTGTTCTTCTAGACAAGCAGAAGTAGGAACAGCTGATGCTTCTCCAATCCCTCTTTTTTTCAAGCTTAACAACTGCACTAAAAATCAGAAAGCTGGAATATTTGCTTTCAATTCTTCAGATTATAGCTGGAAAAAGAGAGATCCATCCTGGGGTCAGAAATGTGAAATGACAAACCGACAGATTGTTCATATTCTTTCGTCTTTACCAGAGGAGCTAAATTCCTTCTCCTTAGTAATGACTTTGGTCTTGCTGCTTCCAGATATTATTAGTTTTTATATTCCAATCTCTATAAAGAGTTGATGAGATCTATAATATATTAAATCTCCATGGATACATAGTTAAATGATAAAATCCCATGCTTAGAATGAGCCTAATGGTATAATAAAGTAGCTTTTCATAAGTGTCCATGGAGCAGAGCATAATAGCAATTCATGCACACAATTATCTCCATACCTTGAACCTCCATTTAAACCATTGCTATTCTGTTATGGCAAAATCCAGGTAATTAAGTGGTTTTAAACAGTGCACAAATGAATATGTGATAGTGAATAACAAAAATAGCCCTGGAGGAATATGTATACTTCTGTTGTTTAACTCACTAGGTTGAGCTGTTTTGATTATTCTATGCAAGCATACGTTCCTAAAGCAAGCACATATTCATATTCATGTTTTTATATTTTTTGCTTGTACGTACAAGGTAATGTGTACTATATCGCTACAGTTGGTTCCCCGTTCTCTGCACTTCTGCATAAAGAGATGTGAGAAATGAAGGAAAACAAGGTATTGAGGAGTGAGAACAGTGAGAACTTTGTGAAAGTTCCTTAGCAAAAACACTTGATAATGTCCAACGTTTTGAGGAGGTTGTCTGGCTTTTCATCTGAATAGCACCATCACTGTTGTGTTTTCTTCCTCTTCCTTCTCCTCCTCCTCCTCAGCCCCCTCTGAATGCACAGATGTTGGCTCAGCGTCACCGTGAACTTTACAGCCAGCAGCATCGACAGAGGCAACTTATGCAACAGAGAGCCATGCTGATGAGACAACAGCAAAGTTTTGGGAACAATCTTCCTCCTTCAGCTGGGGTTCCGGTGCAGCTGGCGGCTGGGCGCCTACCCCAGGGTCCCCCACAGCAATTCCCTTTCCCCCCCAACTATGGTACGAATCCTGGAAACCCCCCTACCTCCACCAGCCCTTTCTCACAGCTGGCGCAAAACCCCGAAGTGGCATTGGCCAATCGTAGCAACCTGGTGAACAGGGGGATGATGGGAAGCGTCGGAGGACAGTTTGGCTCCAATATGAACCCACAGATGCAACAGAACATATTCCAGTATTCCGGATCAGGTGTGTCTCAGTCTTTTAAGGGAATTTTGGGACTTGCTGAATGGGGGAGAAAGTGATACTTCAGTCAGTGGACACAACTTCAGAATGTAAGGACTATGACATGTTCAGAGGTTTCTAGCTACACATAAAAGAGTTTGTCCAGAATAGAGGTGTCAAACTCGCGTCGTCATGTCATTGTCACGTGATGTATCACAACTTTTTCCCCTTCACTAAACAGGGGATGAGTGTAGCCAGCGCATGATGTATCCGGCCTGCGGGCTGCAAGTTTGACACTCCTGGTCCAGAAAATGACTTAAAAGAGAGGCATTTGAAGCTACATGTAGCAATAGAATTTAGATTTATATACTGCTTCACAGTGCTTTACAGTCCTCTCTAAGCGGTTTACAGAGTCAGATATTGCCCCCAACAATCTGGGTCCTCATTTTACTGACTTTGGAAGGATGGAAGGCTGAGTCAACCTTGAGCCAGTCAGAATCAAACTCCTGACTGTGGACAGAGTTAACCAGCAATACTGCATTCTAACCACTTGCAACACCACGGCTCCTGTAGATTCCAAAATTCTTGTGCGTGGTTCCCTTTCTCACTCCCAAAACTGCAATATATTCCAAAAAATGCAGCAGATTATCATCTTAAATGAGACATGAGAGAGAAATATAAAATCTTATGAGCTGTAATTAATTTGGTTTACATAAAAGTACATTCAATTAACTGCATTTAATTAAAACTGACAGATCTCTGGAAAGCCAAAATAGAGCTCTTTGTCTGAAAATATTATTATTGGTTTCCTAGTATTCCTTCAAATATTTTGTGATTTAAATGAATCTCTTCGCCATCTCCACCCCACTCCAGAATGTTTGCATCTCTCAACCGCTTGTTAATGGGTAGCTGCTTGTGTATGAAGCTCCAATTTTAATCCAGTACTGATTTAAATAAATCAAGTTTACAGCATAAAATATGGTGGTTGCTATCACCCTGTCAATTAATCCTGTTACCTTTTGTTGTTGTTTTCATTTCAGGAATGAGTCAGCAAGGTGAAGCTGCTTTTGCCCCATCACTCAGTCCTAGTAGTCCTTTGATGTCCCCTCAGATCCCTCCATCTCAGAGCCCCATGCTGCAATCTGCCCCACCCACACCTGGGTATCAGTCACCTGATATGAAGACCTGGCAGCAAGGAACTATGGGGAACAACAAGTAAGCCTGATTCTCAAATATGGATGCTCCATAGTTTAACCTTTGAATACCGACTCCTAGCAAAGCTTTTTTGATATTTTTTGAGCAGACATCCCACCTGGTCAATAATTAGACAACTTAGAGTTTGTAGTGAGGATGATGAAATTGATGAACTACCTTCATGCTCCATTTCTCAGAGCACACAGTTATCATTCCTTGAAACCTGTAATGAACTATACTTCGATCCACTTTATTATTGGTTTCCTAATATTCCTCCAAATATTTTTAGGCTGGACCGGTCAGATTACTGTTATTAACATTTCTAAATGGTGTCACATAATTCACAAATCATTTTCCTGTCTCCTTTTTTTTTTCCTTTCTTCTTTTTAAAATATTATTATTAATTCAAGGTAGGAAAACACTTTAAATCATCATTTCAGAAAAATTATAACAAAATCTATTTTGGCTGGACCAACTAGTTTTGCTTTTTTGAACTTGTACAAAAAGAATGAGAATAATATGGGAGTGTAATTTGTCTGCTGTACAACTTAACATGCTTCTGAAATTGAACTGGTTTCAAATGAAGCCCATCCCAGTATGTAATTCCTGTGCCTCGTTCTTTCAAATGCAGTGTATATGGCCAGGCTGGTCAGACTCAGCCCCCTTCAGCTCAGCAGGGAATGTACAACAACATGAGCATCACAGTCTCCATGGCCGGAGGAAATGCCAGTGCCCAGAATATGAACCCAATGGCTGGGCAAATGCCAATGAACTCATTGCAGATGCCTGGCATGAACCAGCTATGCTCTGAGCAGGTCAGTGTATCCAGATGTGTCTCCTTCCTCTCCTGTGGACTTCACCAAAGTCTCAAAATATTAACTCTTAATAAGACCACACTTGGAATACTGCATCCAGTTTTCATCACCATATTATAAAAAGGTGTATAAACTCTGGAAAGAGTACAGAAAAGAGCAGCAAAGATGATTAGGGGGCTGGAGGCCAAAACATATGAAGAACAGTTGCAGGAATTGAGTTTGTCTAATCTAATGAAAAGGACTAGGGATGACATGATAATAGTGTTCCAGTATTTGAGGGACTGCCACAAAGAATAGGGGGTCATCCTATGTTCCAAAGCACCAGAAGGCAAGACAAAAATCAGTGGATGGAAACTAATCAAGAGAGAAACGACTTAGAACTAAGGAGAAATTTCCTAACAGTGAGAACAATTAACTAGTGGAATGGCTTGCCTTCAGAAATTGTGGTTACTCCATCACTGGATGCTTTTAAGATAAGTCTGGACAGCCACTTGCCTGAAATGGTATAAGGTCTCTTGCTTGAGCAGTGGGTTGGATTAGAGCACCCCCAAAGTCCCTTCCAACTCTGTTATTCCGCTATCAACATTTTTATATATATAAAGAACATTAGTATCACACAAAAGCTCACATTTCATCTTTCGCCTCAAGGTCAAAACTCATTTTCAATGAGAAACCCTCCCACCCCACCCCACCCCACCAGCAAAAGTAACTATCACAGTGTCAAGCCTATGAATTTTTGTAAATTAAATGTCTGGGATGAACTGACAAATAGCTGCAAAGTGACAAGGAGAAGGTACAGGGCAAAACAAGAGCCATTTTTCCTCCTCCACCAACAGGGAGAAAACTTCTGGGAGACTGGAAATAAGTAGAAAGCCAGAAGAAAGGCTAAACACTCATCACCCCAATAGAGAAAAGATGCGCCATTTGGGGAGGAGATGTCTTAGATGGTGGGCATACCTCCTAAAATCAGAAAACTCTGCTGGTCTCCCGAAACCCATCCTGTTGGCTAATACAAGCAGCTGCAGGCTTGAGTTGTGGGAGTGGCAACATACTTGTTATGTACTGAATGGGAAACAATGTCCACATTTACTGCTCATTGCACCTATATATCTCAGGTGCAAAAATTCAGGTAACTTATTAGATGGCGGTGGAGATAGAATTTTATCTCTTTGCTGTCATTCATTGGTCATCTGGATGCTAAGGTCAGACTAAGTAAAGTAATCCTAACTGCAGCTACATAGGTAGTTGAGGTTATGGATTAAGTTTAATATGTAAATAGGTCTAAATTAGCACATTCTGGTTTTTAGCCTTGGAAATCTGACCTTTGATGTTTCCTACTTCTTACTGTAAAGTTTTTAGATGTTCAAGATAGCAGATCCAGTTCTTCTGAAGAATTTAGTAGATTTCAAGATGATATGACATGAATGTTACATGTTTTAAGGTTTTGCAGCTTTTGCCACGTAGCATATCTCAAATCTAAGCTGGGGGTAACAAAAATTTTAGTTTAAACATTAGGAATTCAGAGTTCAGATTTGAAGATTTAAGGTGTTCTTGGTCTTTGTCAAGTTTGTAAAGCAAATGTAGAATCTGCCCAGCAGATTTACTCAGTGTGTGCTTCTCTTCCACACTTAGCACAGGCCTATAAACCGCAAGGCTAATGCTTAATGTTTAACCCCCATTGAGTTGTTTAGCTGCCCAGAATTACTTCAATAGTGACATGGATAGCATATAAATTTAATTTAAAAAATAAATAAATGAGCCAAAATGCTTTTGAAGACAAAGAACTTCTACCTTGGTCAGGGAGTTGGACTAGAAGACATTTCTAGGTCCTCTCCAGCCCTCTGCTTCTACTATTCTAAAGATCTCCAAGCTGTTTCCACTCCATTATTTTGCTGTATTTTGACAGTATTTGTAAGCTGCTTAGAGTTGGCCAGTTTAATGGGGCATAAAATCACCATAATAAATACATGAGTAAGTTCTGAGCTAAAATGCTGATTGTATTTAAAACGCGAATCATTTAGAACAAGCCCGATCAAGGAATATTGTTTTTGTTGAGTTATCAAGCACTGCCCTGACTTGCTTTTTCTGTCCAGATAGCTTATGCAAAGCTTTTCCTCAAACCAGGGAAGACAGATGTTTGTTGTGAATTGGTCATCTGAGATGATGCCTGCAGCTCCCTTTGATTTTGACTTTTCAGTGATCTCCCTTTTCCTATTTCTAACAATTTCTAATTTTTCATCTTGTGCTGATAATTTCTTGTCTTGTTGATATTGTTTTCAGGTAAACGACCCAGCTCTCAGACCCACTGGCCTGTATTGCAACCAACTTTCCTCCGATCTTTTGAAAACAGAAGCAGATGGAGCACAGGTCAGTAAGACATTCCTAAGGCAGAACTCTGTTGGGAAAATTTTAAATGGTTGCCTTGCACTGCCTCTGACAATATTTTCAGAGAGGCAGTAGGATTCTGCCCATAAACAACAGAGCCAATTCAGTTCTCAAAAAACTTCCCAAAGGCTGCCTGGCTTGGAATTGCATTGATTGAAAGTGGGCATCCTTTACACATCCTGGGATTGGCATTGGGACAAGCAGTTTGTTTATTTTCAATTAATGTTGAGTGAAAATTTCCTTGATAGATGATTTTGTAAAGCAAAAGCCTATCCCATAAGAGTCTTCTGATTTTTCAGACAGTTATTCCTGTGCTAGCTCCTTTGCACCTTGTCCTGCTTTGGAGCTGCTCTGTGTACAAAAAGGGGCATACTGATTTTATTCACAATATTTTTAATGAGCCATGGTGGTGCGGTGGTTGAAATACAGTATTGGATGCTACCTCTGCATTCCACTACCAGGAGTTCAATCCTGACTAGCTCAAGGTTAGGATTGACTCAGCCTTCCATCCTTTTTAGGTCAGTAAAATGAGGGCCCAGATTGTTGGGAGCAATATGCTGACTCTGTAAACCGCTTAGAGAAGGCTGTAAAGCACTATAAAGGAGCATATAAGTCCAAGTGCTATGGCTATTCTTTATAATCAGTGAATTTCTCTTTCCTGTTTTGTGAAATCAGACATGCCCTTTCAAAATCTCAAGGATCTGTTGGCTATAAATTTAGCTTATGATGTATCAGGTCACAAGAATTGTTCCTAGTAGAACATATGATACCAGAAAACTTATAAGTAGCAAAATCTAAAACTGAATCTGTACTCTTGAGTCAGGCAGACCACTAGTTCCTATCAGGTCATTAGAATCAATTATTCCTATCAGTAATAGCAAAAGCAATAAATGGAGAAAACTGAAGAGCTAGAAGAACAATGCCACTTGAAATTCTCCTTTTTAACACTCTAAAATTTGACTTTTTAAACTCAAATACAATTAACACTTAAGTCAGTCGATCCAAAGAGAGCATTCCGGAGATAAGGGACTATAAGACAGAAAGTGATAATCTTCTTAGGCAACGCAGAAGCCTGAGGATAGTCTCTGGAGACAATCTTAACATCTGAGCAGGGGGACTTGGTCACAAGGTAAACTTTAAAGACCAGAAACTTGGAAGTCATTACTACTTGCTATTGAAGACTAGAATTAGCTCCATATGCCCAACCTCCATTAATAATCCTGCTGCCATTTTACATTAAGTGCAATTTCCTACAGGGGCGATCATAACAAACAACACTATGCAATAATCCAAATAATAGGTAAATATATATGAGAAATATATTGAAAAATCATTGCAGGCATAATCGGAACAACAGGTAGCATCTTCAGGTTGTAAACTGTTCCTTAATGCAGGAGGGAAATACATCCCAATTTACAAGGTAGATGCTTTGTTGACCAACAGTAAGTTCATTTTTGTCAAGATTTGAATTTCTGTTTATTAGCCTTCGTCTAGTCTATTATGAATCTGAAATTATCATTTCAGCACTTCCACAACATCACCTATATTTGATGAAAAGGAAAACAAGAAAGACTGTCCCCAGTCTTTCATCCTCAGCTTTCTTCCAGCTTTAGAACAGAGAAAGCAGTTTGTTTTAGAACAACTAAACTGATATGAACCTAAAAAATCTAGCTGCTGCTTCATTAAAAAAAAGGGGCCAAAATGTCAGATATAAAATGGAATGCAAATGATCAGAGCTTTGAAGGCTAATTTATTAGAAGTCGTATTCTAATTTAAATTGACTATGTTAAATCCAATTCTTGCCTTCATATTTTAAATGAATTAATAATCCAAATATTTTAAACATATTTTTTCATGGAACTGATTTGACCAACTGCCATTTCTTATGAGTAGGATTTTTTTTTCACGGAAGGGTTTTTGAGAGTTCTTTTGTGGCTAAAAAACAATGTAAGACAGCCCCCTATTCTAATTAGAAGACATGGCACCTGGTTAGAAAAAGCTGGTGTAAACAATGGTTATCAGATACTGTTATTACCTAGTGAGATTCAACACATTCTGCTGAGTTAATTAGTCCTTCATCGTGACTGTCTGAAGCATCCATTAAGATACTAGTTTTATTATATGCAATTTGAAGTCCTTTCAAGAACTCAATTTTTAAAGATGTGTTTCTTCATTTTACCTGGAATAGCAGAGACGTGCACAGATTGTACAACGAATGGCATCGTCTCATTTTACCAATGCATACAAGCATGCTATTTTATAATCAATGTTTGGTTTCGCATACCAATTGTAACATAATAAAATGAATTTGATTTTGGTATATAGCACATTGTAGGAATCTAGCCATTACCTTAGCATATCCCTGTTCCAAACACATGGAGATTCTTCACTAAAGCTTAAAGAAAGAGAAGACCCACTTTCAAATTAGAAAAACTACTCCTGAGTGCCTGAAACTGTTCTCTATTTCAATAATGGATGAAAAATGATAAACTTGAATATTGATGTTTATTATATTACCTGCTTATTCTTTATGCAAAGAATCAGTGCTGTCTAAAGCCATCTGTAGCAAATGGGTAGGGTGTCAAAGCATAATGCCATGTGATAACTGCAACTACTATAATCATCATCATCATCATCATCATCGTCATC
The DNA here is from genome assembly GCA_030761175.1 of Masticophis lateralis. Taxonomy (NCBI): domain Eukaryota; kingdom Metazoa; phylum Chordata; class Lepidosauria; order Squamata; family Colubridae; genus Masticophis; species Masticophis lateralis. The sequence continues at coordinate 28,739,511 of JAUDYJ010000001.1, forward strand.
ATCATCATCCCAAAGATTTTTTGTTTGTTTGATTAGCTTTGCCAGACAACTCTTTGCCAGAGTTTCAACCTATGAGGAATAATACGTGCATAGACATATGGATCTGTGAGATTTATGACCAGGATTGAGATCAGAGAAGTCACACTTGCAATATTCCAAATTATGCAAGCTTCATATTCAGGTGCACCAATAACCGAGAAGTACTTTGAATCATAGAATCATAGGGCTGGAGGGGACCTTGGAGGCCTTCTAATCCAACCCCCTGCCCAAGGCAGCAGATTTTATACAATCCCAAACAAATGGTTATCCAATCTTTTCTTGAAAACCTACAGCAGTGGAGTACCAACTATTCTGGACTGATGAGGTTTGGATTATTTTAATGTGTTTAATATATGTATTTTAACATGTTTTATCTGGTTTGATTCTACTTGTTGTGAGCCGCCCTGAGTCCTATGGAGATAGGGCGGCATACAAATCAAATCAAATCAAATAAATAAATAAATAAATAAATTCTGAAAGCAAATTGTCCCATTGATTCATTATTCTCACTGTCAGGAAATTCCTTCCAGGTTGGATCTCCCTCAATAAGCTTCCATCCATTACTGCATGCTACTTTTATCAGTACTATATAAAATATAATCATTCCTAACTTGGTCCTCTATCAAATTGGCATACTGTTAACACAGATGGGAAATATAATTCAGTATATATAGAAAGCACCAGTCGAGGAGATTTTTTATTAAACGCTGAGACGCTTTCAAGGCTCTTGAGAGGAAGAGGATACTGTACTGTGTAAACAATAAAAACAATAATCCCACAAATCATAACATCATAAAATCCAAATGGATTTTAGACCATTCCATAATGGAGTAGAAGCAGCCAAGAAAACCTGCCTCTAACATCTTATCACTAGCATCTTGGGAGGGTTCATTGCAGCAGTGGTGGGTTACCGGTTTGGGCGAACCAGTAGTGGCGGTGATGGGAGGCTCCGTCTACCCGCCCAGACGTAATCAAAATGCTTTGTGCATGCGGAGAAACTTCTGCGCTTGTGCAGAAGTGGCTCACGCTCACAAAGTGAACGCACCCACGTACTACCGATAGCAAAGTAGGTTTCAAATCCCGGTAGGGCCGAGATTTGAAATCCACTACTGCATTGCAGGGTACCCTTCTTGCCCAGTTGCAATTGTTGGGTAGGGTTGCATTTCAAGCAGATGCTCTGTGCTTAACTCCAGCTGGAAATGTTAATTTTTAAAATAGGTGTCAGATTTTAGCCTTTAATGTTTTCTTGCAGTGAAAACAGGATTTCAATAATGTGGATGTTCACACTGACTTTGGAACAGAAGTGACACGCATACAGTGAGGCAATGTATCCACTGATTTACCTGAAATATATACGAACTGCTTCCTATCTAACTTCTTGAAGTGGTTTGCAATAAAAATTAAATAGAAAGCATATCTATTTAAAAATTAAATTTATTTTGCAGGCAGTCAGTATTTGTAGGCTTTTTCACAGGGAAGTTGATAAATAGCCTGCTAAAACAAATTTGCATAGGTTTGTGTACATAAGCAAGCTTAGTGATATATAAATATTCTTCTTGTATTCTGAACTAAGTTCCAGGTATAAGCCTATAGATTAGTCTGAAAATAAATATATTGGCCTACTGTTCAGGTCTGTTATAAAATTTATTAAGGTACTTTTAATTGAAACATTTTGTACTCTGTACTAAATGCATGCTAAGGATATGTTTATACTCATGTATACAATTTCCAGGACTTGCATAATTTACGCATCTGAAGTAAGAGCTTACTTAACAACAGATTTAAATAACAATGAAATTTTATTTTTAAACATTACAGCATTCTGAGTCCATTTCTTTTAACGTCATACGCTCTACTATACTACCGGTTACTACTTTTTGACATTATTCCCCCATACTATTCAGGCTTCCTAATATTAGTTGCCAGTTGCTGGGTTCTGCATGCGTGCATTCATAACCATTCTGCAACTTTGACTATTTATTCAATATTTTATCCTACCTTCGATATGTTTATAAATAACTCAAAGTAGCGAACGTATCTAATACTCCTTCCTCTTCCTATTTTCCCCACAACCACCATGTGAGGCGAATTGGGCTAAGACAGTGTTTCTCAACCTTGGAAGCTTGAAGATGGGTGGACTTCAACTCCCAGAATCCCCCAGCCAGCGCTGGGATTCTGGGAGTTGAAGTCCACCCATCTTCAAGCTTCCAAGGTTGAGAAACACTGGGCTAAGAGAAAGTGTCCGGCCCAAATTCAGCCAACTACCTTTCAGTTCTAGTCCTGCCTAAGGAAGGACTAGAATTCAGTCTCCTGATTTCTAGCCTGATGCCTTAACCCAGAGGTCTTCAAACTTGGCAGCTTTAAGGCAGCTTCAAACTTCCAGCATAGCTGGCTGGGAGAATTCTGGGAGTTGAAATCCACAAGTCTTAAAGCTGCCAAATTTGAAGACCTCTGCCTTAACCACTAGACCAGGGGTCTGCAACCTTAAACACTCAAAGAGCCATTTGGACCCTTTCCCCACAGAAAAGGAAACACCAGGAGCCACAAAACCTGGGTGGGTGTGCCAACTCGACATCACTTCCACCAGTTAGATGACCCACCCACCCACCCCAGCCACGTGTACCCAGCCAGTCATTAGGACAGAGAACTGGTTGTTAAAAAACACCAGGAATCACAAAACCCTTTTGACATCTCTCTTTGTCCCCCTCTCTCTCCCTCCCCTCTCTCTCTCTCTGTATCTTTCTATGTCTGTCTCTCTCCCACTCTCTCTGTTTCTCTCTGTCTCTGCCCTGGCTGCTTCTCCATCCCCCGCCATCCCCCTTACCTTCTCAGGCCAGGCAAGGAGTGACTGGGAGGAGAGGGAGAGGGGTAGGGCCAGCCATTGGTGGGATCACTTGACATGGAGCCACAGCAGAGGGCCCAAAGAGCGGAATGCAGCTCCGGAGCTGCAGGTTGCTGACACCTGCACTAGACCAAACTCGGTCTTGAAGAAAAGGCTACCCCACGTTGTCCTCCTCTTCCCCCACCCCCCAGGGGTAACCCATCTTGTCTTGAATGCAAGAAGTTGTGAACTTTTACCTAGCTCTGATCCAAATGAGTGCAGCGGTTTTCTTTTTGTAGGGCAAGAAGACAGAAGAGCCCTTCTCTGTGGTGACTACAGACTAGAGGAATTCTCTAGTGAGTTTCCACTTCACAGTAGTATCCAGTCCATCTGCCCGGGGGCCTTTTCCCATGCTTGGCTAACAGTCTCTTTTGTGTCCTGGCAGGTCCAGCAGGTCCAGGTGTTTGCTGATGTGCAGTGTACGGTCAACTTGGTGGGCGGAGACCCTTACCTGAACCAACCTGGCTCCGTGGATACACAGAAAGGCAGCACAGCCTCTCAGACCCCACAAGCCCAGCAGAAAAGTCTTCTTCAGCAGCTACTGACTGAATAACCCGCTTTTCAAAGGAATGTGAAATTTAAATAATGACATACGGATATATAAATATATATATATATAAATATATATGTATATTATATATTTTTCTGAGATTTTTGGTATCTCAAAAACTTGCAGCCATTCTTCAGCTCTTGTAGTATATGGAGCAGGAAAAAAACAATCCCTCCTCCCCTTTTGGTTTTTTAAACAAAGATGGATTTCAACAAAGTGACAAGACAGAACCATTGAGCCAAATTTTACAGATTATCCTTATTTTTATAATCAGTTGCTGGCTTCTTTTCCCAGAAGGACATTACTAGTGGGGTTGAGGGTGGGGGTGGGAGAGCAAAATGGAAGGCATGTGGCTGTCAGGTGGAAGAGGAGAAGGGGTTGAAGTCTCAGTTTCAGCTGGATCTGTCACTGATTTGCATCTTCAGTAAAGCAGGAATGGGCAAATAATTGTGCACGCTCATCTCTTCTTTGGGAAGGGATGTTCCTTAGCCGTTCTTAAACATGTACGCCCTCGCTCACTGCTTGCCCCCCAATTCGTTTGTGCTTTTCTTAGCAATTGTGAGTTTGTCAGTTTTAAAGAAAAATGATATTAATAATATTAATATTAATAATAATAAATATTTTGCCCCACTGTTTTTTTTTTCATGTTTTATGCTGGTAAATAGACAGCCTCCTTAGTGACAAAGAGGTCTTTGTAGTATATGAACAACAAATCAAGTGGGAATTCCTATGAAAACTAATATAATTGTTGAAAATAAAACATGTAAATCCATTTGGGGGATAATTGCAATTATTTTTAGAGGGAGAGGAGGAAGTGGCTCCGAAAGCAATGCACCAAGTGCATCCCACCCATTTCCATGGGATTTATAACAGAGACACTGGGCCACAGACAATTCTTGTCAAAAACGAAATGGAGGAAGTGCAGCAGAAGTTCAAGTTGTAGTTCTGGCCACTATTGTAGATTTTTTTTTAAAAAAACGTGATTCAAATTGAGCAGTCAGCACTTGTTTTGATTCTGTTTAACAGCCAAGGTAGCTTAAAACTATTTAAAATAATATGGATTATGATTATAATAAAAAGGCGCTTCTCTGTGGAATGGGAGATAAGTTAATACTTTTTCCCTTTCAGGCCTTTTAATGTAAATAGCTCAGACTTCTTGTATAAATTGGTTTCTTTCTCTTTTTAGTTGGGAATTGCTCTTAAATAGCATTGCTTTTGGAAGGGGTGGGGGATTTCTTTCTTTTCTCTCTTTCTGAAATTTTGTTGATGTGTGAAAATAAAACTGTGTAGCTTTTGTTAAATGAATTTGCAAGAGTTTAAAACACAAAGAGACAAACCTAATGGCTGATGTTGCATTATTGCTTAGAAAAGAGGGTGTGGACTTACATTTTGGACAGTCTGCAAGAGACACAGCACCATGAGAAGAAGGGGTGATAATAAAGAGAACTTGCTCAGCAAGTGACTAACAACAATTCACGGTATCTCTGAGATGCGGAGATCTGCCCAAGATCGTGGCATTTTAAAGTTCAGATTTTCTCTTGGTTTTACCTAAGTGGATTTTTAAAAAAAATAAAAACTAGGAGAGAGAATGTTCACTGCTCAGACCTGAACTAAATACCAAAATCCAGCATCCTCTCTTGCCACTCTAATCATGTAAGGGTTTGGTTTTACAGAAATCATCCAGCATCAAGATGAAATATCAAGAAAGGATTAAGTACATTTATTCTATTGAACATGCTTCAATACTGTAGCACCGTACAGCACTTAGACAAATCTTGACTGATCTTTAAAACTCCAAGCAAGATTAAGTCTAGTTAGTACTTAGACAGAATATCAAGAAATTTAAAAAAAAAAAATCTCAAAAAGTAGCAACAATCTTTGGTTGTATAAACAGAGGCACAGAATCAAAATCACGTGAAATATTAGTACCGCTTTATAAAACCTTAGTAAGACCACACCTGGAATACTGCATCCTGTTTTAGTCATTTCGTTATAAAAAAGATGTTAAGACTTTGGAAATAGTGCAGAGAAGGGCAGCTAAGATGATTAAAAGACTGGAGACTAAAACATACGACGAACAGTTGCAAGCTAGTCTAGATAAAAGGACTAGGGGTGACATAATAACAGTATTCTAGTATTTGAGGGGCTGCCACAAAGAAGAGGGAGTCAAGCTATTCTCCAAAGCACCTGAGGGCAGGACAAGAAGCAATGGGTGGAAACTAATCAAGGAGAGAAGCCACTTAGAACTAAGGAGAAATTTCCTGACAGAACAATCAATGGAACAACTTCCTTCCAGAAATTGTGAATGCTCCAACATCGGAAGTTTTTAAGAAGATATTGGATAATAGCAGTATTCCAGTATTTCAGGGGCTGCCACAAAGAAGAGGGGGTCAACTTATTTTCCTCAACAACAGAAGGCAAGACAAGAAGCAATGGATAGAAACTAATCAAGAGAAGCAACCTGGAATTGAGAAATTTTCAACAATGAGGAAAAATTAACCGTGTGGGGGAACGGGGTGCATGCAGGGGGCGGGGCGCATGCAGGGGGATGGAGCACTCTTTCGGGCATCTCAACGTCTTTTTTTATATCATGACCAAAACTGGATGCAGTATTCCAAGTGTGGTCTTACCAAGACCTTATAAAACAGTACTAACACTTCATGTGATCTTAATTCTAGTGATTCCATTGGTTTTTTTCACTGCTGCCACAAACTGTGGGCTGATATTTAACTGACTGTCCACTAGGACAGGCTGATTGGTCTGTAGTTTCCTGAATCTGGTGGTGTCCCCCCCCCTTTTTTTTTTTTTTAAAGATGGAAACTACATCAACACTTTTCCAGTCCTCTGGTAGTCCTCCAGAATCTTTGAAAAATATAGTTCAATGGTTCCAAGATCATGTCTGTCAGCTCTTTTAGAACTCTGGAGTATAATCCATAAATTCCTAGTGATTTGAATTCATCTAAGCGAATAAGTGTCCTTTTACCATTTTCTTGAATACCAGTATTTTAATCTAAATACCTAGTCTGTGTTTTCAAGTTGGTTTTGGTAGGTTGGGCTACTTTTTTCCTGTGAAGATGGATGTAAAGAAAGAATTAAGCAGCTCTCCTTTACTCCTGCTGCCTGTCACTTCTTTGCCATCTTCTCCCATAAGTGGATGGATTGTGACTTTATCTTTTATATGTTGAAGCTTTTTTTTTTTATGTAGACATGTGTTGCAAGTCTTAGTTCATTCTAAGCCTTAGCTCTCCTGACTTCATCTTTGCACATTCGGGCTATATGCTGGTATTTTGCTTTTGTTATGTCTCCCTCTTTTCATTAATTTTTGCCTTTCAGTGTATTAGAGTTCTCTGTGCAACTGTGGTTTCTTCTTGGATTTTTTTTTTCAGTGGTATTGAATTGGACAGGGTTTTTATCATTATATTTTTCAGTTTGCCAAGATTGTTTTCCCCTTTAAAATTTTCATCCATGGAATCTTTTCCAAGCTCTAAGCTTGTTGAATTTAATTCCTTTAGAGTCTAGGTTTGCTTGTGTCTGCACTGTTGAATTCTAATGACATGGTCACTCTTCCCCAACATTCCTGCAATTTAACCCCCTCTATAATTTATTTTCTGCTAATAAGAACTGGATCCAGTATGGCTGTCCTTCTCTCTCCTCTTATCTTTTAGATGACAGTGTTATTAACTAGTTTGGGCAGGAACCTGCTCGATCTCTCACTTGATGCAGTTTGTCTCCTAGTTGATGTCAGTGTAGTTAAAGTCCCTCATTACTACTTGGCAAATTTCCTACCTACATTTAATTGTTTAGCAAAAATTTATCTATTTTTTCTTCTGGGTTGAATGGCCTGTGACGTCATTCTTTTTTCTTTTGATATTGACCCACGTGCATTCTAGGCAGCTTTCATCCTTGGTTTTATGCATTTTTGTAGAAATGTAGTAATCTCTTACACATAATGTAATCTCCACTTTTACATCTCCACTTTTGGAGGTATGTATTGGCTTTTCTATTATCACTCACAGTATCACAGAATTGGAAACTAAGCATTATCACTTCAGTTTAATTCATCCAAGTTTACACATATATCTCCTTAACCGTTTTTCAGCTGTTGATTAGCCAATCCTGGTAACTGATGAGTGGCTGTGAAGGAAACCCCAAACCACAGCCATAATAAAGCCCTCTTTTTCACCGGGAGGTTAATAAGATATTTCAACACAAACAGACTGTGATTTCAATACGGAACTTTCAGTGCATTATTCAATACATTCACTTGGGATATACAGTATAAAATCAAAATAACTGTCTTAAATTAATTACATGCCATTAAAATTTTTGCAGAAATATTTTTTTGCATTAGTTACCTGCTCCTGCTTCTCATACTTTGGGCTAAAATGTAATTCACTAATTTATGAATATTGAATTGTAAAAATTCAGCCTACATGTTGAAGGGAACAATTCACTATGGTAGCTGTCTTCCATTCAAGTATCCAGAAGGAGTCATTACCAGCCAGATTAATTTAAACAGAGGACTCCTCTGATCTAGAAGAGCAATATTAGACTGCAAATTTACCAATCCGCCAGCATTCTTCCCATAATAACCAATCAAAATGAAGACCAAGACTAAGTCTACAAGAAAGACTTAGAGGATAAGATTTTTCCCTCTATTGCTTCCCAACAACTGGTATTTAAAAATTATGTCACTACCAATACTGGCAGCAGCAAAAAACATACAAACAGAGGCTACTGGCTGCATTTATATAATGGATTGAATAATGAAAGGTACCCAATGACATTTTAGTCTAGTGTGATGAATGAAGAGATCTGGTTTTATGGGCCAATGCAAATATGCAAAATTGATTTAATCGATTCAGATGATTAAATTACAAGCAAATATGTCATGCAAGCTTAGTAATAGATTCTCCATGAGTTTGTCTAATTCCTTTTCAAAATTAGACTTGAGAGTTGAAGACCATCATCAACATCAGTTTGTGAAAGAAAATTCCATACTTTTATTATATATCAAGCAAAGGAAAGGAATTATTTCCTCTGCTTATCTTGGGTATCCCATTGTTTGCCTTCAGTGCATAGCACACTTTTACAGTATTATCATACCTTGCTAAATTGAACCATATTTAACATTCTGTTCACATTCACCTATACGTAGAGATGTCTTTTTGGAGTGTTTTGAAATTCCTTTTCATTTCTATCATCCTGATGTTATCACTGCTCAACCCTAACTCCATATTTGTAAATAAATTGAAAAATGCAGAATTTTCCTAACACATATAACAGCATTTATAAGAGACCTCATCTTTATCCATGAATTTTATGTTTTTAGTGAGATTTTGTCAAAAGCTTTCTAAAAGCTCAGAAGGGTTCTTTCTGCATCTATGAACTACCACTATTATTAATGCAGATAAAAGAAACTAGAATATTCTGCTACCCCAAATATTATTTCCTAATGTAAATATATCTAAATAAGCAATCAAATCCCAGGAACAATGATTTATTATTTATTAAATTTATATGCCATCCATCTCACCAATAAAGCAACTCTGGGCAGGTTAATTCCCTGAATCACCTTTTTAATAATATTAAGGCACCAAACGTTTCCTCTTACATTGAGAAAATTGTCTTATGCCATACCATGAGATACCTTGCCTCCTAATGATATCAATCCCATTATTTTTATATCTTTATGAAATACTCTGATTGAAGTAAATTCTTGCATCTCACAATTATTATATTGCAAAGGGAGGCTGTGGGAAAAAACAAGGGAAGTATACTTTTATCTGGTCAAATGTTCATGGTTACAGAGGGAAAGGATCATTTCAAGAGTTTGAAATTCTTTAGATGCTGATGTACATGTTCTTTCAGATAGGGACGGAGGGCAATGCAAGTAGCTATGTTTTCTGGTTGTTCTATCCAGACTTTATGATCAATGCCATTCTGTTGCAGTCTCTCTGCTAATGTACTCAAGGCACACTCATCTGGAGCCTAAGAAGAAAAAGAAAACAATCTCAGTGCAATATAGAATCAAAGATTGCTATAGCACTCATTAGTAACCTCTGTCTTGCTAAAACTACAATGACCAGCAACCCCCAAAATTAATCTGCTTAACTGAAAACAGCAAAAAGCATCAATTGTACTTTTTGTAATAAACTGTAAGAAACTGCTGTTTTGAGGATAATTAGCAGACATGGTAATAACCACAAATCTAAATGCACTTAAAACGAAGACCCAGTCCATACAAATGCATTGAATTCTGTCTTAATATTGTGCTGTGATGCATAAAGATATGCTGTAATTGGGAAGAAATTGCAGATGTCATGTCACTGTATCTTAATGGTCTAGCAACTGGTAACAAGTATTTTGTACACACACATATCCATTCTCAGGAGCTCTTAGAGCAGAATATGCCTTAAAGGTAGCATCACACAGATTTTATCTGTCCATTCCTTTCCTCCATCACTTGGATATAATCAATGCTACAATGCAAAGTCTTGGGTCCAACTGTCCAATCTCCTGTATGCAGCTTTGCTGATTAGAATCCCCTAATTCACAGTTTTGTTTTTTTTTTACAGAAAATGGGGGGAAATTCTATTGAATTCCAAACCGATCTGTTAGATTCCAGAACGTCATGGCCAGGAACCTATGAATTTATTCAATAATCGGATTGCATTTCCATTTGTGCTCTCGCTATTCCCGTTTAGGGTTAAAGTCCATTTTAGAAAAAACAGATCAGTAGTCTGACAGGGCAGAAACCCTTTCAAGTATAGTAATCATTCTCCAAAGCAGCAGCCGCCCTTTAGGCTTGCTAAAGTCTATACATAAAATCCATAAAAATATAAAATATTATATATACAGGTGAAACTCGAAAAATTAGAATATTGTGCAAAAGTTCATTTATTACATGCAAAGCGAGATAGTTCAAGCCTTGATTTGTCATAATTTTGATGATTATGGCTTACAGCTCATGAAAACCCCAAATTCACAATCTCAGAAAATTAGAATATTGTGAAAAGGTTCAATATTCTAGGCTCAAAGTGTCCCACTCTAATCAGCTAATTAAGCCAAAACACCTGCAAAGGGTTCCTGAGCCTTTAAATGGTCTCTCAGTCTGGTTCAGCAAGAATCACAATCATGGGAAAGACTGCTGACCTGACAGTTGTGCAGAAAACCATCATTGACACCCTCCATAAGGAGGGAAAGCCTCAAAAGGTAATTGCAAAAGACGTTGGATGTTCCCAAAGTGCTGTATCAAAGCACATTAATAGAAAGTTATGTGGAAGAGAAAAGTGTGGGAAAAAAAGGTGCACAAGCAGCAGGGATGACCGCAGCCTGGAGAGGATTGTCAGGAAAAGGCCATTCAAAAGTGTTGGGGACTTTCACAAGGAGTGGACTGAGGCTGGAGTCAGTGCATCAAGAGTCACCACACACAGACGGATCCTGGACATGGGCTTCAAATGTCGTATTCCTCTTGTCAAGCCACTCCTGAACAACAAATGTTAGAATGTCTTACCTGGGCTAAAGACAAAAAGAACTGGTCTGTTGCTCAGTGGTCCAAAGTCCTCTTTTCTGATGAGAGCAATTTTTGCATCTCATTTGGAAACCAAGGACCCAGAGTCTGGAGGAAGAATAGAGAGGCACACACTGCAAGATGCTTGAAGTCCAGTGTGAAGTTTCCACAGTCTGTGTTGGTTTGGGAAGCCATGTCATCTGCTGGTGTTGGTCCACTGTGCTTCATTAAGTCCAGGGTCAATGCAGCCATCTACCAGGAGATTTTGGAGCACTTCATGCTTCCTTCCGCAGATGAGCTTTATGGAGATGCTGACTTAATTTTCCAGCAGGACTTGGCACCTGCCCACACTGCCAAAAGTACCAAAACCTGGTTCAATGACCATGGGATTACTGTGCTTGATCAGCCAGCAAACTCGCCTGACCTGAACCCCATAGAGAGTCTATGGGGCATTGTCAAGAGAAAGATGAGAGACATGAGACTGAGGACCCAGTTTGTGGGGGCAATAAGCTGACTTTGTATAAATATACAAAAGTATGAAGGCTATTGCTTAACGCATTGTAAGCCGCCCTGAGTCTCCGGAGAAGGGCGGCATATAAATCAAATTAAAAAAAAAAAAGTGCAGAAGAGCTGAAGGCCGCTATTGAAGCATCCTGGTCTTCCATAACACCTCAGCAGTGCCACAGGCTGATAGCATCCATGCCACGCCGCATTGAGGCAGTAATTGATGCAAAGGGCCCAAACCAAGTACTGAGTACATATGCATGCTTATACTTTTCAGAGGTCTGATATTGTTCTATGTACAATCCTTGTTTTATTGATTTCATGTAATATTCTAATTTTCTGAGATAGTGAATTTGGGGTTTTCATGAGCTGTAAGCCATAATCATCAAAATTATGACAAATCAAGGCTTAAACTATCTCGCTTTGCATGTAATGAGTCTATCTCATATATTAGTTTCACCTTTTAAGTTGCATTACTGAAATAAATGAACTTTTGCACAATATTCTAATTTTTCGAGTTTCACCTGTATATATATATATTTTCTGAGGTTTTTGCGGGTGTTTGTATGTGGGTCTTTGGTTATTCGGGTCTTCTCCCGTGTAAAATTGGAAGTGTCTTGGTGACGTTTCGATGAAGTCTCATTCGTCATCTTCAGGCTGGTGTTTTCAGCTTCGTGCTTCTAGGAACAATGTGATATCGCAGCTGTTTCTTCCTTTTAACTGCTGGGTGGGGGTATGAACTTCATGCTCCTAGAAGCACGAAGCCGAAAACACCAGCCTGAAGATGACGAATGAGACTTCATCGAAACGTCGCCAAGACACTTCCAATTTTACACAGGAGAAGACCCGAATAACCAAAGACCTACACACACACACACACACACATATATAAATGCATTGATTTCCACATCTTAATATTGTGTTGTGATGCACAGAGATAGGCTGCAATTGGGAAGAAATTGCAGACGTCACTGCGTCTTCATGGCACGTTCAAGACTAAACATAGGACCTTCCCTTTCCCAACCAGTTGAAAATGGGTAAAAGCAATAACAAATACAGGTTTTAGTATCCGTTGTTTGCAGAAACCAGGATCACACGCGTAAAACCTCTGAAATACCAGGTTTTCTTATTCGCAGGTTAATGCAGTCCCGTAATACAGCAGCATCGATACCACCAGTTTTGCAAGGCTGGATTTTAAGGTTCTGTCTGCGCTCTAATGCAACACCTATCCAAAGACCCCAGTTCTGTGACTGTCAATCAGCAAAGCCCATCCAAGTTCTGTCAGCTAGGTTAGTGTTTCTCCACCTTGACAAGTTGAAGATGGGTGGACTTCAACTCCCAGAATTCCCCAGCCAGCAAAGCTGGCTGGGGAATTCTGGGAGTTGAAGTCCACCCACCTTCAACTTGCCAAGGTGGAGAAACACTATTAGTTAATGCTCACCTCCAGCACCACAGTCCTCATGCTGCCATCCTGGGCTAGATAAGCCGCGGTGTCTGGATGCTCATAATACGCGTGGATCACGGCCAAGGCCGCATGGCAGGCCTGAGCCACCGAGGCCCCCAACGGCCACGAGAAAGGCTCGCGCAACAAATCGCCCCTCAGCACCACGTATTGCACCAAAGAGCGACCCGTCGCCATCCTCAAACCGGAAATGGAGGGTGGTTCCTTAAAGGAACTCTGGGAAAAAAACTTAACGAAGGGAGCCGCCCCGTTTCCGTACAAGAGAACCATCTCGGGGAATGGGGGTTCGCCATCTTGTTGTACGGCATATGAAAGAAAGAAAAAAAAAACCGGCCAGCTGAGGTAGCGCGCCTGGACCTGGGAGCCTCACTCGCGAGTCATTTCGAGAAGAGGGAAAAATCTCGCCCCGGCGTCCGGATGACGTCACTTCCGAGTGCGGCGTGTCGTTGCTAGGCGGCGGGAGTTTTGAATCCATTTGAGGCGAGCTTTCGGTCCACTGCCGAAGCGGCCGTTGTGAGTTTTTAGTAGGCCCGTCAGGCAAGTAGGCCTCCCTCATGAATTTTTCCCCCGTGAGGGACAGATAGAGGCCGGGCTGGCCAGTCAGGTCGTCTCAGCAGCTTCAAAAAGAGACACAGAACCAAAAGCGAAGTGGTTGTGGGAATAGCATACATTCTTCTGGCTAAGGATGGTGGGGAGTATAGTGCAGTGCATTAGGATGGCCGTGGGGGAAATTGACTTACGTGGTTATACTGGTGGGTTGATGTTTTAAAAAAAGACTAGGCACGCTGAGCTAGGTAGTAAACCATGTAAACCAACCTAACTGTTTAAACCATGGATTTTTTCCCCTTGAAAATGATTAATTCTCTTCCAGAATTCAACGTTTCACCACTGACATTCATTAAGCCATTCTTTCTGTTAAAATTCTGCAGGAACCTGAGGAAGTTGCCCCCCTTCTAGAACCAGAGAAGAATATTTTGTGGGATTATTATTATTTTGGCTTCTTTTTAAGGAATTGAAATTAAAACATGGGTGAAATTGCCATTTCCTTTTCAAATGGTAAGTTAACAGGCAACTACTCTGTTCTAGTTAAAAATGTTTAAAGAAAGTAAGATGGGCCCTCCTACAATATTTGCCGGCTTTTGTATAGAGTGCTGCTTATCAGAATGGAAGATCGAACTAATGGTAATTTATATTGAGCAATTAGAAAACCAATATAGTTGATTCTTTACTCCAGTTAGCTGAAGAAATTCTGAAGATATGGGCAATTGTCTAATTATAATTAGGTCTTAAATTAATGTACTGCCTATCTAACATTTAGAATTATAACTTGTTCTAAATCCCAAACAGATAATAGACATAAAAAACCGTGTACATACAACACGGTTGTATCAAGATAAGATACAAATAAGTTCAATAATTTTAATGTACTTTATTATAGATATTTTCATTTATGAAATATTCATCTTCTTATTGCTTTGGAATCTCCTCCAGAAGCTTTTTCTGTTCCCCAGGCTTTCCAGAGACCATTTGAGTATTTGTGTGAAATGGTATAGGCCAGGGCTTTCTACCTGAACGGGGTGGGACTATAAAACCTCCAAGGTCCCTTTCAACTTTGCTGTTATGTTATTCTGAAGTGAATAGCAGGAAGATGAAAAGATAGGAAATTTTTCACCCGTGAACCATTCTTAGGCTTATTGTAAGCTTGAAGCCAAGATATGGAATGGTACCTTTAATCTTACTAAAAGTGCTTCTTGGGGAAGTATCTTGGAGCCACTGTTTATAATCAACAAGTAAGAATGTACAGTATATATGGAAGATTTTCCCTAAATTTATGTATTTGATTGACCCAAGGTTTTCCTCTTGCAGGTGTATTCCTCATTGCATGCTAGATTGAGTGTTATGAAAAATAAAGTGGTTATTTTAAGAATATATCTTGGAACAGATTTTGCATTTCAGATCACTATATTAACAATGCTCAAAGCTGTATCTTCATTTATTCTTTATGGTTTGGCTGATTATCTTGTAGTTCTCAGATAATTAGCAAACTCTTCTGCACACAAATAATACACACTTAAATCTTTAAAAAATTCAAGAAGTAATTTCCTGAATTAATTGAAAATGGTAGATATCTGACCACAAGTTCATTTGTTTATTCAGTTTCTATAGCCACCCATATCAATCAATGACTCTATTTCAGCTTGTGAAGATGATTGCATACGACTTTTATATTAAAATTTTGTTTGTTTTCTTTGCAGGTACATTATCTCATTTGGAAAAGTTGGAGGCTTCTGCCCGCAATGTAACACTGAAACAAGAGAAAATAAGGGAGCATGAGGAGAAGATATTGAAGATGAAAATGAGGATCCAGGAGCTGAGAAGCCAAAGAGATGAGTTAAAAACCAAACTAAATGTTTGTCGATCACAGGTGAGTGTGAAGTATATCTTCACATAAAGACAACATAGGGTGGATTCCTGTTTAAGCAGAATATAAATCATGACGCTGAGTTACTAAGCAAAGTATAAACTATAAACTTTAACAGAAGTCAAAACAGCTTTTAAATGATCTAAAGTTCCAAGGAAAATGAGCACATATTAAACAATTTTCTAAACATTTCTAGTCTGATAATTCAATTTCGATAAAGGAGAATATTTGATAATTCAGTTACTGATATATTAATTTATTTCTGTAAAAGAGGTGGGTGTAGGTATTGTTTCTATAAATGCATTATTTCTTGAGGGATTGTGATCTCTGTTTCTGACTTGCAGTTCTTATATTGTGTTAATGTGGTGTCCTTATCTATCAGTAATTGTGTTTTGCTTAATAGAATAGAATAGAATTATTTATTAGCCAAGTGTGATTGGACACACAAGGAATTTGTCTTTGGTGCATATGCTCTCAATGTACATAAAAAGAAAAAAAATACATTCATCAAGAATCATAAGATACAACACAGTGATAGTCATAGATTACTAAATAACCAATCAAATCATACTAGGAAACAAATAAAACAATATAAATCGTAGAGAGACAAGCAACAAGGTTATAGTCATAAATTGGAGGAGATAAGTAATAGGAAGGATGAGAAGAAGAATAGTAATACAGTCTTAGTAAACAGTTCGACAGTGTTGTGGGAATTAGTTGTTTAGCAGAGTGATGGCATGTGGGAAAAAACTGTCTTTGTATCTAGTTGTTCTGGTGTGCAATGCCCTATAGCATTGTTTTGAGTTGAAACAATTTATTTCCAGGATGTGAGGGGTCTCTAGATATTTTCACAGCCCTCTTTAACTTGTGCAGTATACAGGTCCTCAATGGAAGGAAAGTTGGTAGCAATTGTTTTTTCTGTAGTTCTGATTATCCATTGAAGTCTGTGTCTGTTTTGTTTGGTTGCAGAGCCAAACCAGATAATTACAGAGGTGCAGATGACAGACTAAATAATTCAATAATTATTAAATAACTCAATAATGAATCAGCAGCTCCTTGGGCAGTTTGAGTTTTCTGAGTTGGCACAGAAAGAACATTCTTTGTTGTACTTTTTTGATTACGTTTTTGATGTTAGGTGTCCATTTTAAGTCTTGAGATATGATAGAACCTAGAAACTTGAAGGTCTCTACTGTTGATACTGTATTGTCTAGTATTGTAAGAGGTGTTAGTATAGGAGGGTTTTTCCTAAAATATACCACCATTTCTACGGTTTAGAATATGTTTACTACAAGATTGTTCTGGTTGCACTACAAGGCTAGTTGTTCAATCTCCTGTCTGTATGCAGATTTATTGTTGTCTCGAATGACACCAGTCACTGTTTGTACTTCAGTACTTTAACAGGGATCTTTTGAGATGCAGTCATTGATATATAAAAAGAAGAGAAATGGAGAGAGCACACAGCCCTGGGGGGGAGGAGTGGGGCTGTACTAATTATGAAGGTATCTGATGTGATTTTGCTAGCTTCACCTGCTTCCTCTCTGTTAGGAAGCAGGTGATCCATTTACAAGCGTGGTCAGGTACAGCTAGCTGATTTAGTTTAGTTAGAAGAATATCTGGAATGATGGTATTGAATGCTGAGCTGAAGTCTACAAAGAGGACCCTTGCATAGGCCTTTGGAGATTCAAGATGTAGGATGTAGTGCAGAGTCATATTAAAAGCATCATTTGTCAATCTATTTGCTCGGTAGGCAATTTGTAAGGTGTCTAACAGATCCGTGATGGTTTTCAGATGGGCCAGCACTAGCCTTTCAAAGGTCTTCATAACTACAGATGTTAGAGCAACCTCTCATTTTTCATAGTACATTGAACCATAAATAAACCATGTGGTCTGGGTTGTGAGCACACTAGTGGAAAATTGGGGTAGCTAGTAAATGAATCCGTGTATCATGTGTAGTCTTTGTGCTACATTCTCTAAATTCATTGCCCTTTAATGTATAATACATTTGTTACTACTAAATTTTATTGCCATTGCTGGATATCTCCTTCTAGTTATAATTAAAAATGTACCCTTGTGATAAATCCTGGGAAATCAAATAATACAAACAGCTTTTAGTTTTAAGTTGTCCAATGGTTACATTAACCAGATAAAATGGAAATTACACTGCGACTCTCCTTTTTTAGACCAGGAAAACGTGTTATTCTATTGAGCATTGAATTACAATTAATTTACTTATCTTGTGGGTATATGAATTTGTACTTGTCTTGGGAAAAGCTGTACAGAATGTTTTTTACTTGCACATAGCCTGTCAAATATTGGAAGGAACATGGTTCTGAACACATTTTCCTTAACAACCTCCTTTTAGTAGAAGTAATGGATGTTTCTGGGCAAGATAGACTTAACAAGTTGTAATCATTGAGCAGTAACTCTCCTGTTCTTTTGTAGTCCACTCCACGCAAAGATACTATGAAAAACAGTTTGCAAGTTTCTAAGGCTACAACAACAAGCCAACAGGACATCTTAGGGTGGAAGATAGAGAATGCCAAGGGTCTGCTAGAACTTTTTCACCTGACAGGTACCTTTGTCACAAATTGATAAGATTCTGTTTTAGGCTAGACAGTGGCCTGACAATATGGTTTATCATGGGCATTCCTCCTCTTTACTTTAGCTTAGAATTTATCAGGCTAAGCTCCTAAACTCCCTATCTCTGCCCATAATATATCTGATGAATTTTATGCAATACTCTTCAATAAATAGAGCTGTTTATCAAATATGTTAGACTGGGACAACAAAAAGACAGGTAAGGCTTGGAATTTTGAGGTAGATATGAAGTATTAAGAGAGCCAGTTCAATGTAATAGTTCAAGGCACCAGGCTAGAAACCAGGAGGTTGTGGCATAGACAGAAAGCCAGTTGGGTGACTTGGGTCAGCTATTTTGTTTCAGTTCTAGGCTTTAACTGTATACAATTTTAAATCACTACCAAAGCTACTGCCAAGAAAACTGCTTGGACCTGTCCATGTAGTCCCTAAAACTGACTTGAAGGTTTGCACACAGACAATAAGCAGCCATTCTGAGAATTTTATAAATAATAATTCGTTAAGGAACAAATATATAGGAGCAGATGGCAATATCTAATTGATTTTACATTGAGATCAGATTAGAACTTGAATGGGAAACTCCCAAGGAATTTTAGGATTGTAGACTAGATTGGGAAGTTGAAAATCATTCTGAAGAACACAGTGGCAAACCACTTATACAATATTGTTATGCTGAACTTGAGTGAGGATTTACATTTTATTTAGCAGCAGACAGATATATTACTTTATCAACCCAGCTTTGAAATTCTGATCTTAAATGCATTTTTTTCTAGGCCTAAGTGGAAAATTGACAGAGCAAGGAGTTTCCTTTTGCATCAGCACTGCCTTTGAAGGAACTTACCTGGATTCCTATTATGTAGACATCCTTATACAGCAGCCACTCCGGATTCAACACCATTCAATCCCAGTTTTCATACCATTGGAACAAATAGCTCATGAGCATTTGCAGAAAGATATCAAGTGCTTCCTGTCTGTACTCTCAGATCATCTGAATGCTTATGCTAGGAGGAAATTCCAGGTAGACCAATTACAGGTAAGGGGGGAAATGGTCCTTTCCAGCCCTATGAGTCTATGTATGCATTTTGTAAATTTTTGAGCTGCAGTTATGTAAACTGGCCACTGGGTGGACTTCAGCATAGCAGTATCTTTGTTTTGACATTAAAATAGTTATAGTTCAATCCTTGCAACAACAACAAAAAGGATGAATAGTATACTAGATTAGATTCACATGATTTTTAGTATGTGTGTTTCTTTCTTTTTTTTAAATGTGCCTCTGCCACAATTAGGCCAAAAGATGAGAGGAGAACATTATTCTTCTGACACTTGAGGTGTTTCTATTTGTATTTCAAATTGCATGTTATAGTCAAGGGAAAGCAAATCTTACATGAAATGCAATAAACATAAAAATGCAGTCATGTAGCAAGATGCAGTGAAAATAATGCTTATATTTTGAAAAAGGATGATAGAGAGAGAAAGAGGTAGAGAGATCTTTGTTCAAATGACCAGCAATGGGAGAACAACTTCTACTGAATTTGTACCTCAGGGTTAAACTGTGAGATCCTTAGAGTCTCTCTAAGGTTGGTGGTTTTTTGCAGATGTTTCATTACCAACCAATTAACATCAATTAACACCAAGCTCAAGAGAGCACCAAGGACCCCACAGAACTTGTTCTAATCTCTCAAGAGATTTTAATTTTTTTTCTAGAAAACTCACTGCATTAAAAAAATAAATAAATCATTTTTAGTGTGACTTAATGCTTTTTCTTCTTCAAAGCCCGAGAAGAGTAAAATAAAGTTGAATTTTGTGATCAGCAGAAACAGGTTGTCCAAGAGATTATCCTAAACAAAAAGCTAAATAAAAAGTTTTGACTTGGCAACATCAGAATGTGATAGATTTTAATCTTGGAATTACAGGGTTATAAGACACACAAAATTTATTCTTTCAAGTTCAACATCAGAAAAAAATTAAAAATACATGTACAGAAGTTATGCCTATGTAATTTTATAGGTACAGTAAGTGTATAACTCACCCCAAAGGTTTTCATATTTTTTCACTGCAAAACTTGTTTTTTAAAGAAAAAATTCCACTCACTAAAAATGGTGGGGCTTCTGAATGAGGGGCTGCAAGCCTCACCCTTTTCACTGAACCTTAGTAATGAAGGAGGAAAAGCAACGTAAGTGTTAGTTTCATATGGAGACTTTTTCTTTTCCCTCTGCCCACACCACCTTTTGGATCCCTTGTGGAAATCTCTCCATTAATTCCTTGCTGACATCCCAACTTCCCATACATACCTTACATCATTTCCACAGTGATATTTGATGCAGACAAAATCATGTCCCCCATTCCCACACCTACCCATATTGGTAACCACTATAGCTTGTGCCAATGCACAATGTCTGTCATCTTCCAAAGAGTAGCGTTTAGATAGAGATATGCAGTAGAACCAATTGAAAGTGGTTGCAGAAGTTTACATCCCTTCTTTAGTTTCAAAAACTCCTAGCTTTCAATAATGAAGAGGTTTCTCTGCCTTTGTTAAATTGGAACAGAGGCTCTCCTTTTAATCCTAATTTTAACAAACTATGTGAGAGCTTCCTAACTAATAGCAAAAAAAAAAAAAAAAAAAAAACCAAAGTCAAATAATAAAGGGCTAAAGGAGCACAAATCTTAAAAATAACCAGTATCTAAAATTGTAGTCAAAGTCTTTAAAAACTTCAAACCTTTAAAACCTTTCTGGAAGCCCGGAATAGTTTTAAAAAAAATCTGTAGTCAATTTGGATTTAAATAATACAAAGTTTCAGAAAAATCTCTATTTCAGAAGACCTTCGCACACAAGCCCCCCTTCTACTCTTGCTGGTAACTATACTTTATATTTTAACTAGGAGAGCACCTGGAAAACAACCTCCAAAAATGATCTTAGCTATGATATGCATTATTCTCTTTCTTGCAGGAACATTTTGCCGGTTTTCTTGAAGGATGCATGAAAGGAAATTCTTTGTACAATCAGTTGGAATTTAACTATCGTGTCACAGAAGATGGAAGTTTTCCATTTAGAGCAAAAATCATATATGGAAATCCCATGAATGCCCTCCCAACCAAGGTCACTGTTGTATGTAAAGGTGAGAAGTATTGGGTTGTATTTGACAAAGGAAGAGATTATTAAAGTGAAGAATCCTTTGAGTTCAACTCAGCTCTTGGTGACTTAAGTATCAACCTTGTGATCTCTCAAGTTACCTCTTTCCGCTATGTATTCAAAATGGACAGTTGTGTGTGTGTGTGTGCGCGCACAAGTTTTGGTGTGTTCAGATCTTTTCTTGTGTAAGATTGGGAGTATCTTGGTGATGTTTCGACGAGGTCCCAAGCCAGACCATGGCAGCATCACCAGCTGCTGCACCCCCCCTCTGATCCCCCCACAAAGCAAACTGACACAAGCCGTGAACACATGGCAAGACCTCAAACTCGGAGCCAAACCAAAGCCCGGGATGTGGCATCAAAGCCATCTGCTCAGGGCATTACCTCAAAAAACTCATGATATCACAACACTAGAACTCAGGATGTTAACACACAGTCCATTACCCAGATCGTTAAAACACAGAAGACTAATGGGCACACATCAAGGGCCTCACCCACACAGGATGTTACGAAACAGCTAACTAGTCTGCAAACATCAACTCCATCAACTAATCAAGATGTAACAACACAGGCAACCAACCAGCTCATAGCAACAAAGCCAGCACCCCACACCTTCCCACCAGTATTTATAGAGAGACGGCAGCTCCGATCACACTTTCCTAGCATGTGTATATGTGTATTAGATATGTGTTTGGGTAGATGTACACTTTCTCTTGAGGATTTCATTTTTAAGTGTGCCAGTGTGCTCAAAGTAAAAAAAAGAATGACAATAAAATTATCTAATATGAGATTTATAGTTACAAGCAGGTCAGAAGCAGTTGGTAATGGAAAATGCAGTAGCCTGTTTATTGTTTGATAAAAGCTGCTGCAAGCCATGAGCACTACACTGGATCCCACTAGCAGTGGGAGTGCAGTTTAAAGTGCTATATTTTTTAAACCTATAAACATTCATATGGTTGGGGGATGTTAACATCACCCCTTTGTCATGGACAGATCCTCCTCAACCCAGGAGAGGTCTGTAACTATCCTCCATTGCAAGGAGGTGGAGCCTATTCAATCAGCCCACACCAGGCAATTGATGGAGCCACTAGGGTTTCAGGGGAGATTGGAGGTTATTCCTGATGTTCTAACTGCTGATATCTTGGTCGTGGCTTGGAATAAGTGATGGCTTGGATCAGACCAGATCACACATGTTGGATTGTATGGGTCCTATGGAGCTTACAGAGCAGCTCTTGGACTTGTGGCAGTAAAAGCAGCAAAGAATATTATATCCACAGATAGCCCCCATTTCGGGTGACCAGGTCTGCTGTGAGAATTATTCTAGGTATAGGTTGGATAAAGTTGCTGGGTTTCACTCTCAATTGGATTCTGGCTTGGGAGGTCTTATGGAAGTGCTTGAGGCACATCTTAGCCCAATTACTTGGGATGAGGTCGAGCCAATCAGCAAAAGCTGATATTCTTGTCTTATTCCTTTCTGTATTTCATAGAGTTTAGTCAATACCCCATTAACTATAATTTTTGTACCCTTTGTGAAGCATATATTGATTTCACCCGTGTAATGAAATTTCCCCCGATAGCCGTAACTTCTAGAAATTTGAACAGAAATATTTGGTTTAGGTTATCAAATGGTTTCTAAGTATATACCCATGCCCTTGTCACCTCACGGTTAGATTATTGCAACACGCTCTACATGGGGCTACCCTTGAAAAGTGTTTGGAGACTACAGTTGGTCCAGAACGCAGACACACGAGCTGTCATGGGTGCACCTAGGTAAACCCAGATTACACCAATTCTCCGCGAGCTGCACTGGCTCCCTATTGGTCTCCGGTCACAATTCAAGGTGTTGGTTATTACCTTTAAAGCCCTACATGGCTGAGGGCTAGGTTATCTTCGAGACCGCCTTCTACCCCATAGCTCCCAGCGACCTGTAAGATTCCACAGAGTTGGTCTCCTCCAGGTCCCATCAGCTAAACAATGCTGGCTGGCGGGCCCACAGGAGAGGGCCTTCTCTGTGGCTACCCCAGCTCTCTGGAACCAGTTACCTCCTGAAGTCCAGACCATCCCCACCCTATTGGCCTTCCGAAAAGCGGCTGTCAGCTTCTCAGTGTTGACATAGTAAAGAGGGGGTTAAATTCCTGTGAGATTATTAAGAGAGAGAGTGCCGTAGAGTGATTTAGATAATGACCAATAGGATAAGGAAGCAAGCCAGGAAAGGGAGGGATGATGGAGCAGAGGTCATTTCCTGGCTGCATATGAGTCCGTGAAGACGTTGTTCTAACAAATAAAAGTTTTTTTTTCTTTATTATCAAAATGTGAAAGGCATCTAAATTTCGTTCAGACAACTCTAGCATGACAGACAGCCAGGAAAAAAAATAATGATTTCTAAAACAAAAAGAAATGCTCTCTTCAAAGACTTTTCTTCTAAAAATATTTATGCATTCCTAATCTACTGCGTTGGCAGACCTTCTGATGTCGCCCCTAGCAACCTTATCTGAGGCCATGAAGAAAAGTATCTCCACCGGAGGTTTGCCTCAGAAAAAGGAAAAAATTATGATGCCTTTTTGCTGGACTCCAATCAAGTGGCAGGTAAGGGGGGAAGATTCTATGCTCTCCAAACGGCAGCATAGCCCCCCTCCACACACACACACACAAGAAAAAAAAAAAAGAAGAGAGAAGAAAGCTCCAAAATGCACGCAGGGCTTCCCTCCCTGCTCAGCAAGCAACCCAGCCCAGCCACGGCATCACTCCCCTGCACCCAAATGGGAGATGATGAAGAAGCCCAAAGGCACCGTGGGCAGGCTCACAGACCCCCGCAATGGGAGGAGAGGCCACTGAGGGTGGAACCACCCCGATTCAGAGGGAAATTTGATGGGGATCCAAACCTGCTAGCTCAATTTCTCGATGCAGCTGAGATTTACATCGAGCGCTACGCACACCTTTACCCTTTCCCCAGGGCCCTGGTCAGTGCCATCGCAGAAGGTCTGGAGGGAGAAGCAAGGAGCTGGTCAGCGGCCCAGTACAAATACAGGGCCCCCCAACTGCAAGATGCAGATGGTTTCTTACAACTGCTGCGAGCCCATTTCGAAGAAACAGGGGACAATCCCTATGTAGAAGATTAGCTCAGGCACCTAATGCAGAGGGGGAAGCCTGTCCAAGAACATATCCGTGAGTTCAGGAAAGTTGTTGGGACTTTACCTCCTTTGCCTGAACGACTGCTAGTATACTTTTTTAGAACAAGCTTAGATAAGCAAATCGCCCAAGTGACTGCTTATCGAGATATTCCGAACCGACTGTCTGACTGGTTCCGGGTAGCGACGCAAGTTGAGAGAGGACTACGTGCCAACAACATGCTAAAACAACCACAGGCAAAGGAGAAAACCCAGCTGGACCAGGAACCGTCTATCAGACCAGAAACTACAGCATCATGGGCCACCCAGAGGCCATCCACCCGACGGAGTCCACTGAGGTGCTACAGGTGTGGGGGAGTTGGGCATTTGGCAGCAGCGTGTGGAACCCCGGGGCCAAAAACAGGGCCCCCGGCCAAGGTACGACTGGAACGAGGACCCGGGCACACCACCAAGGCACCATTAAGACTTTCCCCGACTGCAGAAATTTTTGCCCATCTGACTGAAAATAGGGGGGGCTCCGACGATGCGAATCGACCCCCCGAACTGTATGAGGGCGATGACGATGGTGAAAACGACCCAATGGTGAGCGCACCCATCCACCCTTTTCTTTTCCCCATATGCCTAACAGCCCCAAAAACAGGTACCCAAGGGACTTTTCAAGCCTTAGTAGATTCGGGTTGCACGAGGTGCCTGATTAACCTACCCACAGTCCTAAAACTGGGGATCCGGGCTAAAAGGCTCAGCCACCCAATCCGTTTTCAGCAAGTTGATGGATCCCTACTAGAGGGGGCGGATGCCACACATTTGACTGAGCCGGTGAAGCTGGAGCTAGCGGATCACTGGGAAATAATTCGGTTCATAATAGCCCCCAAGATGACCAACCCAGTCATACTGGGACTCTCCTGGCTGGACAAGTGGGGCCCCACCATCTGGTGGCAAGAAGGGACCCGCAGACTGAGGATAGCAAGGGGACTCCACCCCCTGCCACCACAACCAGAGAAAACGGCCCCTCCTCCCACCCAGGGGGTCCAACCCCTCCCTCTAGAGGGACAAAAGACGCCTCCAACACAGGTGCCCAACCCACCCTGTAAAGGGACAACAGAGCAACTGGCGGCCACCTCCAGCACCTCCCACGGCCAGAACCAGATCCCAAAAGAGTACCAAGACTTGGCAAAAGTATTTAGCGAGACCGAGTGTGACGTACCACCACCCCACCGCGACGCCGATTGCGCTATCGAAATCATCCCTGGTTCGAAACTACCAAAACCTAAATTGTACGCCATGACACCCCGTGAAATGCAAGAACTGCGAAAGTACATAGACAAGAACCTACAAAGGGGTTTTATCGAACCAGCCAAACCACGGGTAGCAGCACCAGTTTTCTTCAGGGAGAAGAAAGACGGCTCCATGCGTCTGGTGGTCGATTTTTCGCGGGATAAACTGTGTCTCCGTGCACAATTTATACCCCCTCCCCCTCATGAAAGACATGCTAGCTCACTTGGCCAAAGAGAAGGTTTTTACCAAACTAGACCTTCGTGAAGCCTACTACCGCATACGCATCAAGGAAGGAGACGAGTGGAAGACAGCATTTAATTGCCCCCTAGGAAGTTTTCAATTTAAAGTGATGCCTTTCAGACTACAGGGAGCACCGGCGGTGTTCATGCAACTGATAAATGAAGTTTTACATGATCACCTTTATAAGGGGGTCTTCGTCTACCTGGACGACATTCTCATTTACACAGAAACCATAGACGAACACATACCCCTCATCCGCCAGGTGCTCGAAAAACTGCTGAAAGCGAACCTCTATGTCAAACTGTCGAAATGCAAGTTCCACCAGTCACGGCTAGACTACTTAGGTTACCGAGTGTCCAATGAGGGGATAGAAATGGACCCAGCCAAAGTACAATCGTTCCTTGACTGGCACCCCCCACGCACCCGCAGACAACTGCAAAGCTTCTTGGGGTTCGCGAACTTCTACAGACAATTTATCCCCTCTTTTGCAAAAATTGCCAAACCTCTAACCGACCTCTTAAAAACAGGGAGTCCAGCAACAAAACCTCGCCCAGGACAGCCTCTACAGTGGAGCCCGGCCTGCCTACAAGCCTTCGAAACACTAAAAGAAATGTTTGCAAAAGAACCAGTCTTGAAACATCCTGACCCCAACCAGTCTTTCGTCATCCAAACAGATGCCAGCGACGTGGCAGTGGGAGCGGTTCTACTCCAAAAGAACAGCCAAGGGAACCTTCAGCCCTGTGCTTACACTTCCCGCAAATTCACCGACACAGAGAGACGCTGGGCAGCATGGGAAAAGGAAGCGTTTGCAGTGAGGTGGGCGCTGTTGACCTGGCGACATCTGCTAGAAGGAAACCAGACACCGTTCGAGGTTTGGACTGACCATAAAAATCTGGAGGCCCTTAGGACCCCGCGGAAATTATCACCCAGACAAGTGGGTGCCAGGACTAGGGTGCCTTTACGTCCCAGAAACTCTATGCACCCTAGTCCTCAAAAGGGCCCAATACTTCAATCGGTTCAACTTCGAGTTGAAACACATCCCAGGGGGGAAGAATTTTCTGGCCGATGCCCTCTCCCGAATGCCCCAGTACAACAGTGAACGGGAGCAGGTGGTGAATGCCATCATCCCCTCGCCTCAAGGAGTGGGTCAAGTAACCACCAGACGCCAGCATCGCGACCAGCAGGACCAACCAGCGGGTGACCTGATGACACGGCTCAAAACAGAGACATTGGCGGACCCCTGGTTCCGAGACAATCAGCATCTCTTGACAAGGAGGAACGACGTAGCATGGAAAGGGACGAAACTTTACGTCCCAGAAACTCTACGCACCCTAGTCCTCAAAAGGAGCCACGATGTTAGACCAGCAGGCCATTTCGGTTTTCTAAAGACTCTGCACTTAGTACGAAGACAATTTTGGTGGCCTCACATGAGGAAAGACGTGGACAGCTATGTGAAGAGCTGCACCATCTGTGCCACGATGAAAACCCGACCAGGAAAACCTCCTGGATTACTGCAGCCAGTAGCTGAACCGACAAGACCATGGGAGGAGATTGCAATGGACTTTATATTAGAGCTGCCGAAGAGTGGCGGAAATACAGTGATCTGGACCGTAATAGACTTATTCTCCAAACAGGCACATTTCATACCCTGTAGTGGGCTACCCTCAGCCCGCCAATTGGCCAAGCTGTTTGTGAAACACATCTACCGCTTGCATGGAGTACCCAGAAGAATCATCTCCGACCGAGGTGTCCAGTTCACAGCGAAATTTTGGAGGGAATTCCTACGATCCATAGGATCATCCCAAGGTCTCAGCTCAGCATTTCACCTGAGCACCAATGGCGGGGCGGAGAGACTGAATGCCATGATAGAGCAGTACTTGAGGTGCTATGTAGACTACCAACAGTCGAACTGGGCGGACCTCCTATCTTTTGCGGAGGTTGCGTACAACAATGCTGTTCACAGTAGTACAGGACTAACCCCATTCAAGGTAGTGAGCGGTATGGATTTTGTCCCCATGCCAGAATATCCCAGGGAACCCCCTTCTTCAGTCAGTTTGAACGATTGGATGGCGATGCTAGGAGAATCCTGGGAGAACGTCAAAAAGGCATTAGACAAGGCGGCACAGGCTTATAAGAAGCAAGCAGATAAGCACCGAGCCCCTCAAAGACTGTTCCGAGTAGGAGAGAAGGTCTACCTCTCCACCAAGTACTTGAGACTCAAACTCCCAACTAGGAAATTGGGCCCGAAATTTATAGGACCATTTCCTATAGTAAAAATAATCAACCCGGTCACGGTACAATTGCAGTTGCCCCGGTTACTAGGAAGGATACACCCCGTTTTTCACAGTAGTCTTCTGAAGCCTGTGGTGGGGTCAACTTTAAGGCTGGTGCCACGTGATCCCCCAGGGCCCTTGATCATTGGGGGCAAAACTCATTATGAAGTACAGAGAATTCTCGATTCGAGGTGGCACAGAGGCCGCCTCCAATACTTAATTAAGTGGAATGGTTACCCATCATCAGAAGCATCATGGGTGAAGAGCACGAACATTCAAGCTGACCGCCTTATAGCTAAATTCCATGCAGATCATCCAGACAGGCCGGGAGGGGGTGGGACACAGTCCCAGACGGGGTAATGGTATTAGACCTGTTGTTTTATCTTGTGCAAGTTTTGCTGAGGAATGAAGGGAGAGGGGCTGGATGTCAGCTTCTCAGTGCTGACATAGTAAAGAGGGGGTTAAATTCCTGTGAGATTATTAAGAGAGAGAGTGCCGTAGAGTGATTTAGATAATGACCAATAGGATAAGGAAGCAAGCCAGGAAAGGGAGGGATGATGGAGCAGAGGTCATTTCCTGGCTGCATATGAGTCCGTGAAGACATTGTTCTAACAAATAAAAGTTTTTTTTTCTTTATTATCAAAATGTGAAAGGCATCTAAATTTCGTTCAGACAACTCTAGCGTGACAGCGGCGAAGACCTGGCTTTTCCGGCAGGCCTGGGGCTGTTGATCTCGCTTTGCGATCTGACGAGATCCGGCCATGAATGGTGTGAATGGGTTTTAATGTTTTAATGTTTTTAATTTTTAAGTGTTTTTATAGCGATTTTTTGAGTGTATTGTGAGCCGCCCTGGGTCTTCGGAGAGAGGCGTCATATAAATTGAATAAATAAATAAATAAATATTCTTGTAGAGTTCCCACTTATAATTAGATGTCTCTATATGTCTATCAGTTCAAAATCACCAAGATAAATTCTTGACCCAAATTCTTAAAAATCAGCTTGTTTTCAACAAATTTCATCCTTCAGTTTTATTCTTGATATCAAACAGAATTCCTTCTAATTTTGCAATATGTGATCCAGTCCTTTACAGTGGACATGTACTTAATTCAAAAATTACAGATGTATTAGGGTACCTATTTATGGGGGTACCCAATTAGAGGTACATATTTTGTTACAGTATATAACTTCTTCTCTACTGTGGGGGTTCAAAGACTTCAACTGAAAAAAAACCATCTACCACACAGAAAGAATAGAACTGGAGTGAAATAAATGCAAAATTTTCATATTGCAACTGCTTGTCTTTTTTCCTTCAGCAAAAGATGCACCAGTTTCTGTGGATGAGATGGCAGCAGCTCATTTGGCTTTGTTCTATGAGAAGCCTCTTCAAGATGTCTTTATTTCTATCAAAGCCTCAGTTGAAAATCTGAATCAACCTATTGCAGCCGC
The DNA here is from genome assembly GCA_030761175.1 of Masticophis lateralis. Taxonomy (NCBI): domain Eukaryota; kingdom Metazoa; phylum Chordata; class Lepidosauria; order Squamata; family Colubridae; genus Masticophis; species Masticophis lateralis. Next base: position 28,768,968 of record JAUDYJ010000001.1, read on the forward strand.
ATCATCTTCCTATTCTAGTGTTCCCTCTGAGGTTGCTGCATTGTAAATTCCATTAAGGTAGGAAGATGAAGAGGGATCTCACAGTAACAGATATGGTTCTTACCCAGAAAATATATACTATTGATGGAGAGTTGTTTACTTTATTTTAGCTTAAAAATAAACTACTTCAGAATGCTGAAATACTATTAGCAACTTGAAGGATGATAGAGCATGTTCCAGTAAAAACCTGGCAGATAATATCCTTTAGCTCAATCTTTTTTCAAGTAAATACAAGATAGATTGGTCACATTTTCATTTTTAGTTTACATGCTGTAGTCTCTGAAGTATTTACTACTTTCCTATGGAAATGTAGCTCATTTCCTTTTCCCATGAAAGGGACCAGAAACTTGTCCTTGTGACAGTATTTACATTATAACTATCTGCTTTGCTTAGTTTTGATGTTGAAATTCTGATTCTGCAGATTTCAATCGTAAAAAAGCAGTTTCTTGTATGTTTTATTAGATAATAGCACTTAGACTTATATACCACTTCACAGTTTTTTGCAGCCCTCTCTAAGCTGTTTACAGAGTCAGCATATTGCCCCCAATAATCTGGGTCCTCATTTTACCGACCTCGGAAGGATGAAAGGCTGAATCAACCTTGAACCGGTCAGGATCGAACTGCTGTCAGTCAGAAGAATTAGCCTGCAATACTGCACTCTGATCACTGCACCATCACGGCTCTAATTTGCCTAGAATGATTGAATGTCACCTCTGGAATAGCTGTCTGATGCAAAAGCAACTAGGCCTTTATAGGGAATATTTAATACAGGTAATCCTCGACATACAACAGTTCATTTAGTGACTGTTCGAAGTTACTACATCACTGAAAAGAGTGAGTTATGATTGTTTTTCATACTTACGACTATTACAGCATCTCCAGGGCCATGTGATTAGAATTTGAATGCTTGGCAACTGGTTCATATTTATGACAGTTGCAGTGTCTCTGGATCATGTGATCACTTTTTGGGACCTTCTGACAAGTAAAGTCCACGGGGAAAGCCAGATTCACATAAAAACCATATTACTTACTTAACCACTGCAATGATTCCCTTAACTGTGGCAAGAAAGGTCTTTAAATGGGGCAAAATTCACTTACAATTGTTTCCCTTAGCAACCAAAATTTGGAGCTCAGCTGTAGTAAGCCAAGAACTACCTGTGTAGGCTTTGTGTTTATTAAATGAGTTTATTAGAATATACACAGGGGTTGAAATGCTCTCAGTTCGGACCGGATCGCCTGATCCGGTGGCGATGGTGGTGGGTGGTTCGGAGAACCAGTAGCAAAAATCCCCTCTGATGAAAAAATGCTTTTAAAAGTTAAAAAAAAGCCTCTGATGATCGCGCGGCTCAGCTAGGATTCTCAGAGGCTTTTCAAAGCTTTTTTTTCTGCAACCTCTTGGCCGAAGAGGTGGTTAAAAAAAATGCTTTGAGAAAGTCTCTGACGATCCCAGCTGAGTTGCCTAATCAGCAGAGAGACTTTTCAAAGCATTTTTTAAAAAGCCTCTTGGACAATCCCAGCTGAGTTGCCTGATTGCCAGAAGCTTTTCAAAGCATTAGAAAAAATGCTTTGAAAAGTTAAAAAAAAAAAGTTGGCCACGCCCACCCAATCACATTAACTCCCCCCACCAAGCCACGCCCACAGAACCAGTAGTAACTCATTTTACATTTCACCCCTGAATATACACTATGTGTGTATTCAAAGACAAATTACATGCAGGTAGTCTCAACTTACAACCCTTCATTCAGTGACCAATTGAAGTTATAATGGCAGTTTTCACACTTAATGACCATTGCAAATTTTGATCAAAATTTTGATCAAAATTCAACCATGTAGCAACTGCCTTGTATGATATTTGCATTATTCCACAATCATTTGATCATCATTTGTAACCTTCCCGGCCAGTTTCTGCCAAGCAAAGTCGGAGGAAGCCAGATTCACTTTACTGTAATGATTGGTTTAACAACTGTGGCCAAAAGGTCGTAAAATGAGGCAAAACTCACTTAACAACTGCACTGGTTAGCAATGGAAATTTTAGGCTGTTATGGTTGTATGTCCAGGACTACTTATACATATAGAGCAAGTATTATGAAAGCAAAGTTAATTTAAATGATCACAGGGAAATAGCATAACCAAAAACTTTGAAATAAGGCCAAGGACTGCAAAATAGCCAGTCTGCTTTGCATCCTGTCCCACCCAAGGCCCTTAGTAGTATGAATAAATTATTTAATTCTTCCCATCTCATCTCACTTGATGGCGACTTTTGTTCTCCAGCATGAACACCATCTATTTTAAAAACACTGTCTTACATTTTTTAAAACTGTAGATATAATAATATTCAAAGACCCTCATTTTTTAGGCTTATCCTGCTTCCATCACAACTCTCCTTACTTGATTCTGGCCAAGCTCTGCAAAGGGGCATAGGACAGTATGTCTAACTTACCTGTGTGAAAGGAGAAATTTTATGTGGAATTATATACGTATCTGATTTAGTAGGATTATCTGTATGGATTAACATTTTGTATATCTGAAAATGCTGCAAGAAGATGAATTTGGTTCTGTGACACATTTGTATCAGTCTTTCACTCAAAGCTCCCAAAAAGACACATTACAGAAGTGAGGAAAGCTGTTCTCAGTCTTGGCTGTGATATCACATTTTCATAAATTAAATGTAGATTAAATGGGGACATGATATAACATTTCCTTCATATATTCTATATTTGGACATGTTTTATTTATTGTGCAATACAATTTTTTAAAAAGTCCTAATCTGTACAGTAGTAAATATAAAAAGCTAACTAATAATCAGGGTTTGTGGTTCTTAACAGGGCAGCCCTCCTTACCATGCAGCCCCTCCCACATAGGCCTCCCAGCATAGCCTTTGCTGATTTGGGATTAATTGTTAAAACACAAGTCCTCAGTGGTTAGCAATACAAAATTTGCTCTTTGGTTTATGTTTAAATCAGACAAAAATGGTGCACCAACAGACCAGTTACCCTCTCTTGACTTAATATAGTTAAATATTCCAATAGCACAATGACACTCTTCAACATCACTGTGGAAATCAGAAATCATTTCTTCTAATAAGGTAATTTAGCATTCAGCCCAAACATGCACAATTCCCTTTAGTTGTGAATGACACAACTCCTTTTTCTCCCCCCAAAAAAACAAGAGACAGCAATTTTAAAATCAAATTGAATCTATTTCAGAAACTAAACAAATTACATAATTTTTATTTCAACATAACAATCAGATGAAGGCTTTTAATAAAACAGCCTCGGTTCAGGCTGTATAAATCTCTTCCTTTTAAAGCATCAGCAAAGATGAGGGCAGAAAAGGAAGCAAGGCACAACCTGAAAGAAGCACCTTACTTTCACAATTAAGATGCATTAAAAATATAAAGATATCTGTTTTATATATACACACACGCACACACATTCATATACTTGAATTATCTCTTTCCCTTTCCCTCTCCAAAATAGAGCATCTTGTCACAGTGAAAAGACAGATTCCACGTGTTTTTTTTCTTTTCTGCTATATGCCTGTTTTGAGGCAATTATTAACTCCATTTGAACCAAGTGGGCCAGGTGTGAACTTTATGGAGTGTTCCCAGTTCATCTGCCCATTTGTAGTACCCATTCTGAACTTGCATTTGTTTTTACAAAGAAGTCTATGCAGAGCTTGGATCAATGGAAAATCAAAACCACTGCACATTTGAACTAAAAAGATAATGCAATCAAAGTGATCTAGCCAAGCAAGGCTGCGGTGAGAATTCTATTACCTCCAGGCCTGAATGTGCAAGAAGCCACACATTTGTGCAAAAGGCAGGGTTCTTCCTATCAAAGCCTCCTTTCTACTGCCCTTTCAGTATCAAGAGACAAATGCAAACTGATGGTAAGGGAGCCCCTTTACAAATAATAAATGTTCAAGAAGAAAGGAACAAGCAAAGGGGTGATTTCCTGTAAATCTATCAGTGTATATATCAATCTCCCATCCAGAGCAGCAAGTGCTGAAAGCAGTTTGTCTTTGGGCATTACAGAGGTACCTGCCTTTTTTCTACTATCTGCATGTAGAGTGTGAGAACTTCAAGAACTGTCAACCACCTGATGAGGCAAAGTCACACATGAACCATTGATAAAGGAATCTTGCTTCTCACGTCCTTTCATAAAATAAGTCAGCAAGTCACCTTTGCCTTTGACATAAATATGCCCTCGACGTACAAAGCGGAAGCCATATTCTTTCAAGATAAAGTGAGTTTCTTCCACCACCTAAAAAGGGTGAGAGAAGACACAGATACAGTCAAACTGGTTGCAGCTAAAGCTTATCAACCAAACGTTTCTTTTTAAACTGTTTTGGGTTTTGTGTCAATATTTTACCCACCTTTTTAACTGACTCAAAAGAAGTGAGCTAAAAGGCTGTGCTATTTTGTGAAATGAGGATGTGTCAAGCCTCATCAAAATGAAAATAAATGCAGATGTAGAATTCTACAGAGATCCATAAATACAATTTATTGCAGCATAAAACCAGGAAAATGTACTCTAAGAATATATGGTACTATTAAGTTATGTTTCATCACTTTGGAAACTCGTTACTTACCTGAAATCACTTCCTGATTTTCAGAAGGTGAGAGTATATAAGCAAAGAGCAATCATTAAATTATTAAATACCTTTTCTTTTACTTGGGATTTTGTTATAATGCTGCACAACTAACACTGCCATTTTAAAGAGAGCAGCCTCCTCTTTTTTTGATAGTCTTCAACCTATCTTTTGGAGAACCTTGAACAGCAGTTTAACAGCAGTTTCTGATGGTCGATATGGCAGGCAAGGGTCTGTGGGAAGTCAGTTCCCTCACCATTATAATAATTAGCAATAGCAATAGCACTTAGATTTCTATACCGCTTCACAGTACTTTTGCAGCCCTCTCTAAGCAGTTTACAGGGCCTATTGCCCCCAAGAATCTGGGTCCTCATTTTACCCACCTGGAAGGATAGAAGGCTGAGTCAACCTTGAGCCTGGTGAGATTTGAACTGCCAAATTGCAGGCAGCTGGGAGTCAGCAGAAGTAGCCTGCAGTACTGCAATCTAATCACTGTGTCACCATGGCTCTTCCTTATCTATGGGTTCTCCAATTCTTATGTATGGGTTCCCCAATTAAGTAACTTTGCCAATGTATTCTGATCACCTTCAATCAAAATGGCCAGTGCTTTGACTGTGAATTACAATGGTTCATTATATCTGGGTGAACCCAATTGATTGTCTGCTGCTGAGTCTTAAGAGCGGATTGTAATTAAGCCACCAAGTCTGCTGGCATTCTGTGTGACTGGAATATAATTCCTTTAAAATGCCCCCAAGTTCATTATCTGATTTACACAGACCTCCCGTTTTAATCTTCACTGAGGTGAACTGAGAAATCACTTTAGGTAAGTTTCTTCTACCTTTTGAGAGCATCCTAATATATAAGAAATAATGAAGTTCATATAATGCTGCTATCATATTGAGCTCTACTGTCTCCATCTGTGGTCACAGTTTCTAACCTTTTCTGACCTTACTACACAATAGTCATTAAAGCTGGCTTTAATGCAGTTAGTGTCAGAAATGTCTATATAGTTAACTGCCACCATTTTCAAAAACCTTCCTGCTGTTCCCATCAGAGCAGAAAAGTATCCCCACCTGTATATTTCCCATGACCCCTGTGGACTCCATCCGGCTTGCCACGTTCACAGTGTTCCCCCAAATATCATAGTGAGGTTTACGGGCACCAATCACCCCTGCTAGCACTGCTCCTTTATTCATGCCTGTCAGTAGATTATAAGAAAAAGAGAAAGTGAGAAACAAAAGCATCAAGTATTCAACAGTACTTTCCAGTCTGTCTCAGAGCCAGAACACGACCACAAGTAGGGAAAACTAAAATCCCTGATGGATTTGAACAATGAAATCAGGATGCTATTTTTCACAGTACCCAGTCAAATATCTAGATTGGGGAGCTCAAACGTATGAGAGCAGTAGCATCCTCCCCATTTCAATGTTGTTCATCAGGTATTAGTATTTAGAAAGAGAACATCTTGGAACATTTGGCTGATAGACTTTTCCTCTTCTTTTTCCTTTAGAGCGTCCATTAAAGCCATCTAAACCAACAGCTATTATCTGGTAATGTGTCTTGTGAAAGCATTCCCTTTCCCCTGAGTCTGATATTAATCAATTACAATGTTCCAGTGTAATGTGATTAGTCCCATCTAGCCCATATTTATCACATAGGATACCCCACTTGCCTATTCGCAGCATGAAGTTATTGAAGGATTGATAGTTAATGTTCATCAAGGTCTCTTTCATGGCTAAAGCGAAGTCTGCAAGATCTGCCAAATGTTGCCAGCGCTCCTTTTCTGAAAGATCTTCCTTCTAGGGAAGGCAAAACACCAAAAGTACAAACAAACAAAAAATCAGAAGAGGAACACTTCTCCAGCTTTAAATTCTACTACAAGCTACCCTGAGTAAGTCTAGATCCCAAATCTCTTATACTAGTTAGACTTTGTTAAATGTGTACACATATATTAAAACTCATTTTCTAATGACTTGCAAAGTTTTTGAGTCTGGGCTGTCTTATTTTATCCATATTTTTAAATGTTTTAATTTTGTATTAGATTTTTTGTAGGCTGCCCAGAATTTGTTGGAATGGGCAGTCGTAACAAATTCAAACAAGTTATACCTGATTATTCGGCCGTGGAGTCTATAGACCTTTAGTTAGTTCTCAACATCAGTTCCATTTTTCGATGATTTTGGTTAGGTCTGCAGTGAGTTATTATTCAGAAGAATCTGGAGGGGGCCGCAGTGGCTCATTAAGACGCTGCGCCTGCCCACCACTGAGGTTGGCGGCTCGATTCCCATGAGCGAACAAACTGCATAGGGACAAGAAAGGAACCTCCCCAGATTGCCTACCGGCATTAAGGCCCGAAAAAATTCCTTTCACAGAGGCAGCCAGCCACCTCGGTGATCCCTGGCTAACATGTGCCATACACTAAATAAATAAATCTGGAGGGTCACAGGTTCTCTACTCTTAAACTAGAGAGGCAATTAATTCCATATTAATCAAGGCACTACAGATAAATTGTACACAGGTAGTGAATTTATCCTTGAGTGACAAGATAGTTCTATCTGTATTGGAGGATGTGACAGTCTGCTCCTTCTCAAGGAATCGCTGCTGAACTCAATAGTTCTGTATAACTTTGATCCTGTTGTCCATTCAATTTTGGAGAGAAGGTGGTTTGACTGCCACTTCAGGCGTCCTTTGAAGCAGCAACCCTTTCCTGTGAGTAGTACTGAGGTAGCATTGATTGCAGTTAATTAGTGACCGAGATAGGGACCACGATAGGGAAAATGCATCCATCCTGGCCATTCTTGACTTCTTAACAGCTTTCAATACTTTATTAATTAATCATGGTATTTGGCAAGAGCAACGTATGGCGATAGAGTGCAAGGTATATTTTGTATGAGTTTTCTTCCTTCATAACCTGTTCCAGTCAGTGTTGGGGCAGAGGGAAATGCTTTTTTTTTTTAACATTAGGCCCTTACTTTAGAGGGTGTCACAAAAAGTTCAACATATTCTCTGTTTATCATACTCTCTACATGGGGCTCCCCTTGGGGTGCACCCGGAGGCTCCAACTGGTACAGAATGCGGCCGCGTGGGGGATTATGGGAGCGACGGGGCGCTCCCACGTGACACCTCTCCTGCGCAAGCTGCATTGGTTGCCAGTGGACTTCCGGGTGCATTTCAAGGTGTTGGTAATCACCTTTAAAGCGCTCCATGGCTTAGGACCAGGGTACTTATGGGACTGCCTTCTGCCGCCAATTGCCTCCCACCGGCCCCCTCAGGGTGCTGTCAGCCAGACAATGTCAGCTGGCGACCCCCAAGGGGAGAGCCTTCTCTGTGGCAGCCCCTACTCTCTGGAACGATCTTCCTCCAGAACTGAGAATAATCTCTGACCTCCGGACTTTTCGTCGGGCCCTAAAAACTTATCTTTTCCAGCTTGCCGGTTTAGCCTGATCCCTGTGGAATTTTTAAAATTTTTAATGTTTGTAGAGTTGCTGCATTTTAATATTTATTTTGTTTTAATTCTCAGCCAAACATATATGTGTTTTAAATTTTTTTAACTTTTATGTACTGATTTTTATTCGGCTGTTCACCGCCCTGAGTCCGTAAGGAGAAGGGCGGTATATAAATCTAATAAATAAATAAATAAATAAAATAAAATCATCTATATAAAGCCTGACGGGAGTCATCCAATAATAAAGAATTAGGGATTATCAAAACACTGATATTCATCTATACAGTTCAGTCCCTGATTGCACAATGATGTCTTGATTTTATGACAATTTTTATGATAGTCATAAGCAGGGGTGAAATGCTCCTGGTTCGGACCAGATCGTCTGATCCAGTAGCAATGGCAAGTGGGTGGTTCGGAGAACTGGTAGCAAAAATCCTTGCACCCACCCCCCATGCCCAGCTGAGCCACGTGATCATCAGAGGCTTTTTTTTTTACTTTTAAAAGCATTTTTTCTACAGCCGAAAAAATGCTTTTAAAAGTAAAAAAAAAAAAGAGCCTCTGATAATCGCATGGCTCAGCTGGGATCGTCAGAGGCTTCTAAAAGCATTTTTTCTGCAACCTCTTAAGGTTGCAGAAAAAATGCTTTTAAAAGTAAAAAAAAAAAGTTGGCCACGCCTATCCAGTCACATTAACGCCCCCCCCCCAAGCCACTCCCATAGAACCGGTAGTAACAAATTTTACATTTCACCACTGGTCGTAAGGTGAGTCACTGTGGTTATTAAGCAAATTCATTCTCTCAAATGTCCAGTTTGGCTAGAAAGCAGGAAAAAAAAACTTGGGGGGAGTTACAAATTGGGGGACACTGTAATCAATCATAAATATGACCTAGTTGTCAAGAGTCTAAAATGTGATCATGTGACCATGGGGGTTAGATGGGTACTTCCACAGTAGTAATTCTTCTGTCTTCTTTTCAATGCTTACCTTAACAGAGTTGTAACCATTGCTGTTGACATCAGGTGTCACACCAGAAGCTGCCATGTATGTACTGCCAATGGTTTTGATTTTAGTGATGCATCGGAACTGGGGATCATCCAGGAGCTGTGAGAGTCAGAGATATCAATAATTATTGAAAGGATCAATAAATCAGTCAGGAAGGTAGATTTGGGATGCTATGGAGCTGATCAGAAACACTAGGACCAATTCTTGATTTTACAAGGCAATTTTATACATGTAAACCCTATTAATGTAATGTATACCAAGACACATTTATACAGGACTGCAGTTTTCCCTAACATGTGTGCCTCATGTAAAAAAATTGCATAGAGATGCTCCCCACCTCACGAAACACATGATATAAACAATAACTTGAAAGAAGTATGCTGTCTGTGCATATGCTAGATTTGCATGCTTAAATATTTTAAATTAAGATGCCTAGAGCAAACTGACAAAAATTTATCAATGCAGTAAAGATATGTGGCATTGATATTTACTCCCAAGGCTCAGAAGCACTGATTTTGAGTTCACATGATTTTATCTCCCTTTTTGAAGGGGGAGGGAATTGAGAGGTGAACATTTATCATATCAAGTGATCAGTGGCAGGATTAACACAGAGTAATTCCTCTGGTTTCTTGCAATTCTAGTATGCAATTAATATAGGCACAACTGAACCTTTCAAAGGAGGGAGCTGACTTTGGCTATCTCTGTTGACAACTGGCCACTGTATACCTGTTTTAAACTGAGTAGCCCACTAAAGCAGGATTTTCTTCAGCAAAAAATCCATGTAGATACCTTGACTTGGCAGAAGACTATTAAATATGGCAAGTGTTTGGTTTAGGAACTGCAGTTATTTGTATTATGAAACACTAACACTATCAGTGTTTTAAACCTGTGTCTCTTTTGCTTTGGATAATGGAATTGTCATGAGGTTTGAGGATATGAGGAATTCCTGAAAATGGTACTGGTGCTAAAACAAGCTGATAGTTTAATTACAAAGTTGTTCTTCAACATGGTTTTACTTTTGTGGATCACCTATAAATTGGTTTTGAGAGAGTGTTTGGCACAGAACTTTTTTTTCTTCAGCACTATCAACAAAAACAAGATATAAATTGATAAACAGAGTTGTATAATGAAAATCTCAAGTTTTACCAATTCATGACTATAAATTTATTAGGTAGTTTAGATAAAATAACAGATTTCAATACTGCTATGTAACAAAACTCATAGTTCCTAACACAGGAAGCATATCTCTTTAAGGACAACTCTTAAAATAAGTAATTGATTTTCTTTAGACCAACTGATCAAGAGGTTAATTTAGCTATTGATAAAAGATGACTCACCGCATCAAAATCTGAGATTATTTCATTGAGGAAGCGAAGGCACTCAATCCCACCATTATTTATACTTTCCTCTGTATAGAAGTCGGCAAAGTTGGGGATAGAGGCAAACATAACACCAATTTCATCGTAAGACTGACTATACAACTCCTACATAAAAGGCAAGAAAGGAGAGAAATTAAAATAAATAGATAAATGGTGCTTCTGAATTCAGGCATAACTGCCTTCATGTACTCAATTGTGCAATGTAATATTATAGCCAATCTCATCTCATAATTTCTACATTGTCTTCTAGTTTATAGTACTGCATTCCCCTGAAGGTGGCAACAGCTAGCAGTGCCTTTATCACCTTTGGTTAATACACCAATTGTATGCCTTCCTGAAAGAAAATTATTTTAATGGTGTGATTAACAAACTGGTTATCCCCCGTCTTGGTACAGTAACTATATGATCTACACTCTGGAATATATGGAGTTGCCAACCGAGGCTTGTTTTAATTCTCATTTCTGACCATCATCCCCTTAACCAAAATAAATCCTACTTGCATATTGTTTTGCCCATGAACTTCTTGTTTATCAATATGTACCTCATCTCGTTTCTTGGAGCCAAGAAAATGGCGTGCCACATGGTCTGGCAGCATGTTGGTGACAAGAGCCTCATTCCAGCGCCGCATCTCATATACACGCTCCTTCTGGTTATGAACATCAATCTTCCATAAGAATAAAGTCCTAGCCAATTTTTCTACCTGCAGCGGGGGAGGAAGAGGGGAGAAATGTCACCCTGATAATGTAGTCCAAAATCCCATATTAAAATTTGATATTGTCTTTTATTCCTCGATGATACTAAAAAGCGATGCCATTACCGAGTTGAATCATTTATATTCTGAATGAATCTTATTATCTGATGGCAAAAAAGTATGTATGTATGGAAATAAATGTTCTAACCAAGAACAGGAACACTTTTTATGTGGGTTTTGTTTTGTTTTGTTTTGTTTTGTTTTTGTCCTGAAGCAATGGAATCCAGAACTGTTAGGTTTCAAAAAACAGTTGACTCCTCAGTTTACAGGAATAGAGACATTTTTGCCATTTGAGCTGTCCTCCAGTTTGACTGGAAATATTGCAGATTTATTAACGTAAAGGCAAGCTATCATAGATAGCACCCTGGAACTTTAAAATGCTGAAAAATACAGATACCCTAAGAGAATTTGATAATAAACTGAGCTTGCAAGGTACCAACTGCCTAAAATAAGTAATTTAGCAAACTACTCACATGGCGTGAAAAATAGTAGAAACTGAGCATCATCACCAAGATCATTGCTGTCATGGAATATTTTGATGGAACTAGTGAGATCCTGAAAGCAAATGAACAAGATTCACGATTAGAAAATTTGAAAAGGTGAACATGTATTCAGTCAAGTCATGAGATCAAGATCTTCCTGAAATCTTCAGTTCAGTCTGCAGTGGAAAGATCTACATAGAAAACAAGCACGTGAGGAAAAGCAGTCTGTCAACTTGCTCTCTACATACAGAAATATTTGAAAGAAATGCATACAGAATTGGACTGCCATATTTATAATGGGAGTACAGGTAATCTTCGATTTACAATTGTAATGGAGCCGGGAATTTCTGACATATGTCATGACAGTCATAAATCAAAGCACTTATGTGATTGATTCAATTTTACAATTTTTTTGCAGTGATTGTAAAGCAAAAAAAAAAAGTGATTGTAAAGCATTTGTTAAGTGAATCCATTGTCCACAATGGGCGTTTTTTTCTGGAACTGGAAGTAAACACCAGTTTCCTGCAAAAAAAATCATACTATAGTCACGTGACTGCAGGACATTGCAAAAGGCCATAAATATGAACCAGTTGCCAAGAGCCCGAATTTTGATCATACAGGGTGGGAAGGTGTTGGAACTTCAAATCTGGGTCATAACTACTGTCAACTTGTGAAGCTTCCCTGACTTGCTCCCCAGTTGCCATAGGCAGGGAGATGGGAAATTGCACCTTGCAGTTGCACCAAGGAATTTACTCCTCAGTCATAATAAGATGCATTCTGGCTGAGCAACTCAAGGCCATTTCCGTGGATATCAGTAATGCCTGGAGGGAACGACTTCTACAACTCATGAAATTACCTTGTTGGGGAATGTGACTGGATGACACACTTTGTGGGGGGAGGGAGAAACAGGGTCAGAGGCAAGGCGTGAAGAGGGTGGAGTCTGAGTTGGCTTCACCTAGGTAATACTGACATAGTGCTGCTAATAATTTTTATTACCAGATGGCTTGAGACTCTGAATTGCATTAGGGCACTGGTCGGAACCTTGACAATACCTTTTGGAGGGGAGGTCCTTCTTAATTTTGAATGGTCACTAAGCAACCGGTTGTAAGTCAAGAACTAACTAGTCTTAGAAAGAATATCTGACATGTTAATACAGTGGAATGTAGTATGCATCTCAGTTCTAACTTCATTCAACAAGCAACAAAAGGTCATGGAAATTAAGGAGTATTTTACATATAGTTTCATTGCAGGTGCTGTTCAAAGGAAAAAATGCATTGGAGGGTGCAGAAGACAAAACAAGTTTTTAGGATTCTCTGCATCCAAAACTAGTCTTCCTGAATTCAAAGAACAAAACCTTGCTGGTTTACTCTCCCTCTTTCTTCCATATTCTTTATTTAAAAAATCCAGGCTTTGGAACCACAGATTCTTCATTTTGGAACCCACCTCTAAATATACATAATTGAATGGAATGCACTTTTTTGTTCTATCTACTTGTTATATCTTTATCCTTTAGCCTAAGCCCAATATAAACATACTCCCATGACATTTTTGATCTCAAAGCATCTTACTGGTTCTCCTGGAATCGCTCCTGATCATAATTGTCAAAGATCTGTTGCCAGACCAGAATGTTGACCACTCCCACTGCCCCTGTGATTGTCACCATCAGAGTGAGCTTGACCATGTGGCTGACTTGCACCAGCATTATAGTTGCAATCAGTGCCAACACTGCTATGTAGCTGTAGTATTTGGGATTCTCCACACAACCATCCGAAAGCACTGCTGGAACTGTATCATTGACAGTGGTATAATACTGCTGGCAGCTGAGCTGTTGAAACAAAAGAAAAGGGGTTAGGCTGTCCTCTGTTTTCAACACCCTTATTTTCCAATGAAGAAAAAAAAAACTAGCTAAAAGTGTAATATCTGGAGAACTATTAGATACTAGCACATGGTTACAGAAAACATTACATCTCTTGTCTTCATCTAGATTTTTCCAACCAACATATGCCACGCCTACATACCCCACCCCATGGAAAATCTTTGGTCACTCCTTTCCTTAGGTGTTAAACATAATGCACATAAGCACTAATCATGTCAATTAGTTTCGCTAACTGTCACTTCCTGTTGTAGGGATAATTATCCCCATTTCTGTTTGTAAAATACATCACTGAACATTCTACATGTGTAGCCCACAGCTTGGCTAATGAACTCTACTTGTGTTTGCTCTAATTTCTAATTTGCTGTGTTTACTCTAAACACAGCAAAACTCTGTTTGCTCTAATTTCTTTCAGTGTGTGTCCCTGTATTCGGACAAGTAAATCTGGTGTAGAACAAATATGTTTAATATTTTAAGTTACAGCCTCTCTTTCCTCTTCAACCCTTTATTTTTAGACTACATTTATTCCTGTTTTTTTCCCTGAAATGTAACTTCATACCCTAACAAGTTGAACTGTGATTCATAATACCCACTGTAAAATGATCAGTAACAATAAATAACTAATGCATCATATGCAATACAGTATTGAGCGGTACAGTGGTAGGCAGAACAACAGAAAAAAAGGATTTAGGTGTGCTCAGAGCAGGCAACTGCAAAATGAGTAAACTCTGTAGCCAGGCACCTATGAAGGCAAACAAAATTCTGGGGTGCATCACTAGAGGCTCACCAGCAGGAAAAAGAATGTCCTTCTTAGGGTTTTAGTCAGACCCCATTTGGAACACTATGTCCCGTTCTAGAGACCTCACTTTAAAAAGATATTGATAAGATCGAGTGAATTCAGAGATGGACAACAAAAATGGGGCAAGGTCTGAGGAACAAAGCATTTGATAATCACACATCCACCATTCAACAAGAATTAAAAGATTAAAAAAATAAAGATAATTTTAAAAAAATTTTTTTTAAAAAAACAAAAAACCCTCAAATGCAGATTCAATGGTCTGCTGTCAGTTTTCTCTGTTTTTTCTACGCATCCAACACTTTTCTTTTGATTTATCAAAACAGTCTGTTTAAACTCAATATGTGTTACATGAAAACACCCCATATCACCCAAAAGGGCCTTTTAAACCATCACAGGATTTTTTTAAAACAAAAGAAGAGCCACCACAGGGCAATCTGAAGATTGGTCTAATTGATTTTTAAACCTTGGATGTTTTCTGATGGATTAACAAAACCTGGACTGATGCTCCTTAGCAAGACTCCATTATCAACGCACCATTTAAAACATGGCCAGCAATGGATAGGAGAAGGAGAAGGCACTGCAATATATAATCCTTGTGCCATTTTTTTCAGAGAGACAGAAAGAAAAAAAACATAGCCTTTGTTCTCTTCCTCCACCCCTTTTGGAAACCTCATCCAAGTTTACCAGCCTGAAAATAGCAGTATTTCCATATCAGTTTTAGCACAGAAGAGCTCAAGGTCTGGCCAATTATTAACAGGTACTAAAAATAATCAACTGCAGCTGGCTTTTTACTAATTTCCCTTAATGATTTCCACTGTACAACTCTTCATACACTTATCAACTCAGCCAGAAAAGAAATTCACGGCAGGTGTCAATCACATGTCATGCTAAACGGTTTAGGAAAGAGGGGTAGTTTTCCTAAACCGTTTAGTAACCACTGAAAAGTAGGACTGGAAAAAAGACCACGGCTTTGATGTGTCGAGGTTGGTTTTTTTTTTAATTTGCTTGGAGTCTTGGAGAATGGATGAGGAAGGAGCAAAATATAAACATTAATCCTTTCTATTTGTTCATTAAAATCTATTTTTAACACTTTCTCAATTTTTTCTCACCTCTAGCTAGAAAGCTAGCAATGACATCAAGAAAGAAAAATTGTCTTTTTTTACAATCTTGGCTTACCATATCTACAATGTCAGCCATGGTTAGGATGAAAATGGCGGACATGGCCCAGGTGTTCCTGGCCCAACGCGTTCTGTCAATCCATGTGGAAAAAGACACGAGCTTTTTAGGGAAAACCTGTATTAATAAAAACACATTATTTCATTATTTAAATTTATTCTAGCACTGATGTAGCACCCAGCACTGATAGACTATGAAGGAACATGTTAATTTCCTATAAGGAGCAGGAATGGAAATGAGACAGTAGCTAAGTAATAGTGCCATTTTGTTTGCCTCAGTCCATAGCATCTTTAGCCATCTCCCTATTAACAATTAATTGCATTTTCTAGAGTCATTCATTCATTGTTGTCCCAAATTCTGCCCAAAATAACAGTCACAAGGAAAGACTTCATAGCACTTCATTGATGGCTGGATGATGCTATGAAGACACTATAGATTATTAGCAGAAAAATTGCCTCAGTGGCTTTTTACTACCCGAGAGCTCCTGTCAATTATAACAATTGATGATACTGTTTTCCAGATTTTGAGAAGAGAAACATGAAAAAAGGAAAACTGCAATCCTCCCAAATGAAGACTATCAAACACGCTGATCCTATCCGCATGAACCATTGCAACTTAAAAAACTTAAGAAGTGGGCTATTTTTTCTATGGGGGGGGGGTGGCTTAAGGGGCAAAATGGATGCCTTAAACTGCTGCAAAATACATTTTTCATTTCTGTCTCTTTGTTGTTGTTGTTAGCTGCAAAGTCATGTCCGACCCATCGTGACCCCATGGACAGCGTTCCTCCAGGCCTTCCTGTCCTCTATCATCCTCTGGAGCCCATTTAAGCTCACATTGACTGCTTCAGTGACTCCATCCAGCCACCTCATTCTCTATCGTCCCGTTCTTCTTTTGCCCTCAATCTCTTAAATCCAGTCAATTAAAATAAGCACAAAATCTGCCCAGCAAATATGTCTGTGCCCACTCAAACTGACTACACGATGGCACCATCCATCCTCAAGATGGAAAGTCATAGAGTTGAAAATACATAAATACATATACAGATCCATACACACAATAAATAAATATATGAGTCTGACACCTGACACCTACTATTATAGCTCAGGTGGAACTTGAAATAAGAAATATTTTCATAGAAACACAAATATTTCTGGTAGTATAGTGCAAAAAAACCTTGATTTGGCATTGAAGAACAGCAAAGGATGAGATTCCTACAATAGTTAACAATTGTGTGTTTTGAAGGAGATCTTACTCTGGGAAAGATGGCAGCAAGTGAACAAAGAGTCAAGATGAGGAGAAGAATTTCGCCAACAACAAATGTCACATAATTTGCTAGCAGCCTGTAGCAGAATAGGAAATAAAAAAAACATCAGTTATAAAGAAGATCAAAGATCAGTATTTTATTCTGATTGCAGAAGCAGTCAAATTCCCTGTTATAAAAAAATGTTTTGGCACATAATTTTTGACATTATATAATTGTTTCATTCTTCTTGCTTGCCACCTATTCCTGAAGGTTCTGGGCAGATAAGACTGATAAAAAATACTGACATCAACAATATAAAAATGAAAAAATTGATCCTATTTCATCTAGCTTAACGGGCAGATACAAGAAAAGGTGGTTCTTCAGTTAAACAGGTCTGGAACCTTAAAGGCAGTGGTGGGATTCAACTAATTTAACAACCAGTTCTCTGCCCTAATGATTTCTTCCAATGACCAGTTCACCAAACTGCTCAGAAAGTTAACAATCAGTTCTCCCGAAGTGGTGCGAACTGGCTGAATCCCACCACTGCTTAAAGGTAACTACAAATACCTTGATGAGCTGGGGTGGTGCAGTGGTTAGAGTACAGTACTGCAGGCTACTTCCACTGATCCCCGGCTGCCAACAGTTTGGCAGAACGAATCTCACCAGACTCAAGGTTGACTCAACCTTCCATCCTTCCAAGGTTGGTAAAATAAGGACCCAGATTGTTAGGAGCAATATGCTGACTCTGTAAACCACTTAGAGAGGGCACTAAAGCACTGTAAAGTGGTATATAAGTCTGAGTGCTATTGCTATTGCTATTTGCACCTGGAAGCTATTTAGCAACTCACACAGCTCTCAAAGCAGAGAGATCATTCCTTTGGCTGGTTCTGTAGAGGAAATAGGGAATGGCCTTGAAGAACAGTGAGAATATCCATTTACAAGCCAATAACCAGACAAATGTGGTTTAAGTCCATTTCAAGGAACAAACTTAATAAAATGTCCCATAATTCACATGAAAGGATGGAGAAGGGAAGCATATTCAGACTTGCAAAATTCTAACTGTTCTAATAAAAGTAGTTTTATGCCTCTATGAAATTGGTTTCTTCATCTGGTTTACCTTAGAGGGGTGACAGGTGCATTCTGTACTAGCTGTAGCTTCCATGTAGAGAATTTTATAGTAATCCCAGTGGGAGGTGACTAACCAGGACTTTTTGAGCCAACATTGCTTGTAATAAGTATATAAAATGAACAAAAATTCTCCTAGTCCCAGTTACTACCTGCTGTTCAAACAGAAGCTGTCAATTTCAGAATTTCCTAAATTTCAGACCTCTGAGCTGGGAAGTACAACTCCATTCAGAATCAGGGATTGAATATTTCTGGAATAAATTGGTTATAAACCCAAATCGACTCTGACTTGGGGATTTTCATTAAGAACTTATTTCTCCTCATTTAGACCTTATCAGCCTCCAGGCACTGTATCAGCATATTAGCCACATTACCTTTCCAATCTGGTAATGAAATGTTTAATTTCATGCTTGGCACTATTGGTATTCCTCGACTTACAATCATTCATTTAGCAACTGCTTGAAGTTACAACAGTGCTAAAAAGAATGTTCCTCACATTCATACCATTATGACTATGCACTTAGCAACCAGCTCACATTTACAATGGTTGCAGCATCCTTGGATTACGTGATCACCATTTGCAACCTTCGCAACCAGTTTCTGATAAGTCAAATCAATGGGAGAAGATGTCTTTTTGTATTCGCAGCAAAAAGGATTGTAAAATTGGGTGTAGTCACATGATGCTTCACTTAATAATGAATTTTCCAGTCCCAATTGTGGTTGTAAGTCAAGGACTACTTATTTTCTAACAATCCCATTTGAAAAGGGCAAGCGTCGCAGATCTAGCTGTACTAACCGTGGATCAATGAAGATCTCCACCATAGCAGTAAAGAACAGGACCACACATGAACAGCTGAAGGCAGCCCCACTCTGCTTCTCCTTTTCCACAGAGTAACGTGTCTCCATCTCAGGATCAATGAAACGCATGGATAGGCGATAGGTAGACCTGCCTTTTAGCCTGTCAGATATTTAGAACATGTCAGATATTAGGATCCTCATCTAGGATGTATCAGATTTTTAGAATAGTAAAATGATATGCTCTGAGTCCAGTTTCACTGAGACTTCAAAAAGAATCATTATGTCTTTAACTGCCTACCATTTGAGGGAAATATTCTGCTTGTGGACTTCCAAGGGCATCTTATTTAGCCTTAGGAGAATGCTGGACTAGAAGGCCCTTTGTTCTGATCCTGCACGTATCTTTTTGAACTCCTATCTCAGCAAATAGAAAGCTGCCTCATTCTAGATGAGAATGGCCCATCTATCTTAATTCTGGCATTATCTCTTTGAGGCCTCAGGAACAAAGCAGTTGTTCTGATCACTGGTACATATGAGGCTGCATTTGATATGTCCCTAAGAAATTCTTTTAAATCCCCCTAATGCTATTTAAGTCCTCATTTTATTTTTTTTTAAAAAAAACTTATCAGCTTAAATCATGATTGAAAAGTCAGCTCGCTATGTTGAGGATGGTTCGTTCTTCAGTTTTATACAAGCGTATGAGGACTAAAAGGATGACATTCTTTAAATGCTGTGTGAAGCTTTTTTAAATAAAAAATAAAATAAAATAAAATAATAAAATAAATAAAATAAAATAAAATAAAATAAGTTTATACTGCAGAGACAGAGACCAGATGATAGAAATATTTTCTGAACTAAGTGAATCAGCCCAGTGATTTTCTGAATAGGGGTCCAACAGGGAATAAATACCCAAAATACCCAAACATAACAAGGAGCAAATGAATTGTAAGATAGAGGAAAAGTACAAAGTAAATACAATAATAAAAACAACTAAAATTAAGTCTCCAGAATACTCTTTCCAACAATACAAAATAGTAACCAAAGCAGGACAAGGATCTGAATCATGGTGAAAGTCTGAAACCACAGCAGGGGTGGACATTGTTGAGAGTGTGATATTAAAACTGGTAGAGGAAGAAAAAAACACTGGAATGGAGCAAAAAGCACACAATTAGCTCTAAGATGGAAGGAAAAGAGGAGACATACGCCTGGACAGATTCCCTCTCCAGCAAGGCCTCATTAAGCAATATATTGAGTTCCTGCTCATTTTCTGAAGCATCCACCACTCTCTCTGCTAAGTCGCGTAAGCGAAGACGCCTTCGAGGGTTGGGAAAGGAAGGATTCACTACCTGGATAGAAAAGAAGACAAATCAAAAGTTGCATTTTACTTTCTGCTGAAATTTAATTAAACAAGATTTTGTTTTAGAAAAGCACAATTTTATTTATTTGTTGCCCATCTTGCAGTTCAAGGTGACTCTGAGCACTTCTTTACACCATGTAAACTGATGTGTTTGTTCTCTGCTACCTCGTCTATTTCCCTACTCCCACCTCACCCATCCCTCAAAGAGGGTCTCTTCCTGCCCAGCCTAACTTCTTCTCTGTTTTTGACCACATGGGCAGTTTTACAAAAAAATCCCAAGTTATTTACCATACAATTTAAACATACAATTTTCCATTTAATTTTTAAATTAATTCTTTAAAAACAAGGAACAAGGAAGGGTATGGTAGTCATGTTGCCACACACAGATGACACACAGGGGTGAAATGCTACCGGTTTGCTCTGGTTCGAGTGAACCAGTAGTGATAAAAACTACCAGTTCGGGCGAACCGGTAGTAAAAAAAAGCTACTGGTTCCTCCAAACCGGTATTTCTGACGATCAGCTGTGCAGTGGAGTTTAGCTTTGCTAGAAAGTAGGAAATCCAGCAGTTGACCTAGAGTCATCTTAACATCCTGTTAATATTATCCAAAATGCAACAAAACTAGGACAAGTTCAAACCAAGTAGGTTAGAGGATCAAGTGTGTAATATCTGAAATAGCAAGGTATGCAACCTATATTAGTACAGTATAATATGCAACCTATATTAAGGCTTCAAGTATACATTAAGCGAACTTAGTGCTTAGTGTACATTTGCTTGATCACTTAGCAAGTATACACTGGAGTGCTTAACAATTTTATACTAGATTACATTTATTTTAAAAACTCGGAACTAATTCTATGGAGTTTAAGGCAAACCGCCATGGATATAACTCAGTTGTAAAGCACACTCTCTGCATGCAAATAGTTTCTTACTATTCCCTAGGCCTAGGTCTAGGAGAAGTGTAACAGATGGCACAAGTCAACAAGATTGACTGAACTTTATACCGATCCTCATCAGAGGCCTAAAGATAGGCAAGTACTTATTAGAGGGCTTCTTGACACAGAACTCACTCATGTTTGGAACTTCACTACAAAATTAACCTGATATTCAATGTCTTTTGTTTATCCTCCCTCCCTCACAACCTGCACCCATGTAAAGGGTTTTTTAAAATTCTGGATTTACTGTTCTTAAGCTTCCTGTTAGTTTTTATTACCCGGTTAAGATCAACTGGTTACTGATTCCATTTTCATTTTTAAAGATTTTATTTTTCAAAAGCATTTTAAAATGTACATTACCCTAGAAGGATTTTAGTAATGACCTCTTTTCTATCCACAAAACACCACAAATCTATGCGTGTGCAAATGTACATAATTTTAATGTCTATAGAGATTCTCAGTCATCCAGGTCACAGTCGTCCCAAAGGTGCTTTTTCAAGAGGCAACTGGACTTCCTGGTTTTTCTTTGGGAACGTTTTGTTTCTCATCCAAGAAGCTTCTGCAGCTCTTCTTCAGCTCAGAACTGAAGAAGTTTCTTGGATGAAAAGTGAAACGTCTTCAAAAATAAAACCCAGAAAAACTAGTTGCCTCTTGAAAAAGTACCTTTGGAACATGTTTTTTTACGTTTTACATATAAGCAGCTTTTCTTGGAACACATATCAACGAAGTGTAAATCCTTCTCTATCCATTCTGCCCCTTTACCCTAGAATCCGATTCTTCTGCCTCATCTGGGGTTGTGCAGGTTGTATTAATGCTCCCATTGCATTCTTTGGTGTTGATCAATTGAGGTGAGTTCCCATGGGATGATGAGACAGATAACTTCTGTAACATGAAACAGAAAAAGAAACAAAACAATGTGTATAGGGCTAGGTTATCTAAATTAAGTGTCCAAAAGGTATTAGACCTCTTGTCACAATTTTCTTCTCCAAATGCAGAGAAGTCCCAGTCAAAATAACTTTTGTGTTAGAAAGAAAAACATTCAAGTGCTTAGAATAACTAATATAGCAGCAGTATCAAGGTAATCAATCTGAATTAAAATCAAGCATCAATTTGACCTAGTATCATGATGAAGCTAAAAAGAAAAAGATAGATGAGAACATGTTCTTCTCTTTCTTCTGATCCTAACAAAGCTGATATATAATTCCATTCTTTTCAAAGGATTTAGTGAAAGCAATACTCACCACCCCATTGATCCCATTCTTGAGTGCCTGTTTCGGGACTATTATGAGGTAGGTGGTAATCCCCTTTTCCTTTAGGTATTCACATCGTGACCCACCATCTCCGGGTTCCACCTCAAATTCTCCTTTTAAGCAGTTCATGGTGCTCTGAGAAATGTGTACACGCCTAAAAGGACCACAGAAAATGCAATCAGCCCTAATAATGAGAAAATGTGAGTGCTGTTGAAGAAAAAGGCCGGAGAAAAGTCCAGAACTTCAAGGACTTTCAGAATTTATACAAATAGAATATACCACTGTCTTGAAATAAATAGAAAGTATTTTTCAGTATAATGTCCCTGATAAATTTTTATTAAGAATTTTGATTCTAATAGTAAAATCTATACCAGCCAAACTTAAAGGAAGAAAAAAGGAAAAAGTGCAAGGAAAAAGAATGAGAAAAGTAAGAATCTAATAAAGAGAAAAGAAATATGTAAAGAAATCACTTCCAAATTTCATCACAAGTAACGCAAGTATTTAGAGGCTCTTCATCACTTCCAGGGTTACAATTATTTCTTCATCTATCATCCAATCCATATCTATAGAGAAGTCCATAAAACACAGTATTTTCAATTCTGGTGTTAGCAGGAAGTCCCTAAAAGGCTGCCAGTAGTATGTAACAACATATATTCTTTTAACCTTTTTAGACTGTTTTTTGTGTCATATATGTGTGTGTATGTGGGTATATGTATAATGGTTATCTTTTGAGAGCTGAATGCAAAGAAATTTCATTTTAACATATGCCGATTAGTGTACCTTTAAAGTGACAATAAAGTTTCTATTCTTTTCTATTCTATTTTAACCTTGATCAAATAAACAACTTTATATTTCTTCCTTTTACTTCGAACAGTCTCAACAGTTCATTGAGGTATTTTCATAGGATTTAATTTCTGTTCATTTCTTCTTTATCTTTAAACCAGATAGGAAAGCATGACAAGATGAACTAATTCTACTTTGCTGTAAGGCTACATTAACAGAATCCTCCAAGTCTGAAAGTACAAACTTTCCATTGTCACTTTTAACTGCTTCATCCATTAAGGTGGGTCTTCCTAGGTCTCTTTCTGACTATGAAGTTCCTGCCTCTCTTGTCTGAATGTTTCCTAGGCAGTATCTCTTCCACTCACGTAGTGGAATATGTAAATGTCATCCACATATTCCATTACATTTTCCCATCACACAGAGTTTTTCAGATCTTTAATAAACCTCTTTTATAAACCCCATAAGAAAAAAATTATCCAAGTGACTTTCTTGGTTTTCCACTTATATTTCCATTTTGATTTTTAAAACATTAGCAGGCTTTTGAGGGTTTTTTTGTATATTCAGTGAGACATCATTTTCCATCATTTTGTTAGCATGCCATTTATAAATCCACTTTCAGTACTTTCTCTATTTTGTCAGATAAATTTGTTCCATTTCTATGATTTTTGATGTAGTCTGTTCATAGAGTCAAACATCATGGCTGACATTGTTGTTTATATAGCCACTAATTTCTGGCTCCATTCTTCAAAAGTCTCCTTTAATATTTTCAATGTTACAACATTTTGCATTATTTTGTAGGTCCAGTTAATTAACACAGTATGTGAGCTTTATTTTTTTCCCTCAGCTCAGAGTCTTGTCCTTTCTAGTGTCCAATTTCAAAAATAAAATTACTTATCTTTGTTACATCTTGCAATAACCAAATCAGATCTATTTCCCACAAGAAGCCGTTTGTTTTTTATAATTCATTCCAAAAATCATAGAGTAAAACTTTCTAAATTCCAAATTTATCTGGACTGTTAATCCACTTATAACTTTCTAAGATCAAAATCTTACTTGTTGTTTATTTAAATTCTTTAAATTCTTAAGCTTATGATTGATTATTTTTTCATTCAGGGTTCAAAAAGAAATCACCTAGTACTTTCAAACTTGACATTCTGAAGGTCTCTAAGCTTAAAAGAAGTTAATAAGTAAATAAGCTATTTCTGAAAGTGATTAGAAAGTAAAATTAGCAAACTTAGTATTCTTTAAAAGGTGCTGACCATGGTTGCAAGCAAGATGGCTATTCCCATCATCTCCCAACACTCACACTGGTGGGAGTCTGCTGTCCTGTGGTCTCCTGGCACAGAGCAGCCATCCAGAGCAAATATGGGCAATCTTCCATCCTCTCCTTATTTGGAGAAGTTCCAAGGAACCTGTCTACTCACCAGTTCCTTAGTATTTGCTACAGTCATCAGTTCTGCTTTTGCAGAGACATCTTCAGTCCATCATTCCTTCCCCTGAAGCCCACAATAGTATATTATCACGCACTATCTTTTGCATGTTTTATGACACTATTTTCAAAATAAGCAACAACTGGATACTGCCTCAGCACACACAACTATCACAGCTTCACAAACTACAAACTCCTCAAATCAGAGCTAGGAGGGGTTGCTTTTTTATTTGTTGTACCTGTGCTTCAGAATAATTTCCTAACCCAGGACAGACCAAGCACTTCCTTAATGGCATTCAGGAAGATGTTAAAAAGTGAGTTGTTTCAGGAAATACTCTAGTTAAGTTCATGACCTCTACTAACTTCTTTCTTAATTTTATTTTTGTAGTTTTATTTGGTTTTGATTTTTATGTTTGTTTTACATTTTGTTCGTATTGTTATTTTAGAGCTGGTGTTTGGTTGTGCCTGTGGCTTATTGGCACATATATGACTAAACTGAACGGTAGAATATTTATTGTTAGTAGGGAATGTGCATGTGATATGAACAGGGGTGAAATGCTCCCGGTTCAGACTAGGTCACCCGATCCGGTAGCGATGGCAGCCGGTGGTTCAGAGAACCGATAGCAAACATCCCTGCCCCCCTCTTTGGCCAAAAAAATTTATTTATTTATTTATTTGTTTAGATTTGTATACCGCCCTTCTCCTTGCGGACTCAGGGCGGTGGACAGCCAAATAAAAACAGTATACAAAAGTTAAAATTTCTTAAAAAACATATAACTTTGGCTAAAATTAAAACCATTAAATAATTAAAATACCCAACCCTATAGTACAGATCTTAAAAATTCAGCGGGGTCAGGCTAGACCAGCCAGCTGAAAGAGATGGGTTTTTAGGGCCCGACGAAAAGCCCAGAGATCAGCAATTGTTCTCAGTTCTGGAGGAAGATCGTTCCAGAGGGTAGGGGCTGCCACAGAGAAAGCCCTCCCCCTGGGGGTCGCCAGCCGACATTGTCTGGCTGATGGCACCCTGAGGAGACCCTCTCTGTGGGAGCGCACCGGCCGGTGGGAGGCTATTGGCGGCAGAAGGCGGTCCCGTAAGTACCCTGGTCCTAAGCCATGGAGCGCTTTAAAGGTGGTCACCAACACCTTGAAACGCACCCGGAAGTCCACCGGTAGCCAATGCAGCTCGCGCAGGAGAGGTGTCACATGGGAGCGTCCCGTCGCTCCCATAATCCCCCGCGCGGCCACATTCTGCACTAGTTGGAGCCTCCGGGTGCACCCCAAGGGGAGCCCCATGTAGAGAGCATTGCAGTAGTCCAGGCGAGAGGTGACGAGTGCCTGAGTGACTGTGCGTAGGGAGTCCCGATCTAGAAAGAGCCGCAACTGGCGTATCAGGCGAACCTGATAAAAAGCTCCCCTGGCCACAGCTGTCGTGTGATCCTCCAAAGACAGCCGTGGATCCAGGAGGATGCCCAAGTTGCGCACCCTTTCCGTGGGGGCCAATGATTCGCCCCCAATAACCAGCGATGGTGTCAGCTGGCTATATCGGGACGCCGGTAGCCACAGCCACTCGGTCTTGGAGGGGTTGAGTCGAAGCCTGTTTCTCCCCATCCAGGCCCGCACGGCTTCAAGGCACTGGGACATCACTTCTACGGCATCGTTGGGGTGGTCTGGGGTGGAAATGTACAGCTGCGTATCATCAGCGTACTGATGGAACTCCACCCCAATACCATGGATGATCTCACCCAGCAGCTTTACATAAATGTTGAACAGGAGGGGCGAGAGGACCGATCCCTGCGGCACCCCACACACTAGGCGCCTCGGGGTCGACCGCTGCCCCCCTGTCAACACAGATTGCGACCGGTCGGAGAGATAGGAGGAGAACCACCGTAAAACAGTGCCTCCCACCCCCAGTCCCTCCAACCGGCGCAACATGATACCATGGTCGATGGTATCAAAAGCCGCTGAGAGGTCTAATAACACCAGGATAGAGGAATATCCCCTACCCCGGGCCCGCCAGAGATCATCCACCAACGCGACCAATGCCGTTTCAGTGCTGTATCCAGACCTGAAGCCGGACTGGAGCGGGTCTAAATAGACAGCTTCATCCAGGTACCGAGGGAGCTGCCACGCAACCACACTCTCAACAACCTTCGCTAAAAAGGGAAGGTTGGAGACTGGACGGTAGTTAGCCAAAATAGCCGGGTCCAGGGAGGGCTTCTTGAGGAGGGGCCTCACCACCGCCTCCTTCAAGGCATCCGGTAGGGCACCCTCACTCAAAGAAGCATTTATAATCTCCTGGAGCCAGCCTCGTGTAACCTCCCGGGAGGCCAGCACCAACCAGGAGGGACACGGGTCCAATAAACATGTGGTTGCATTCAGTCTACCCAAGGTCCTGTCCACGTCCTCGGGAGCCACAGGATCGAACTCAGCCCAGATAACACTCTCAAGACCTGCCTCAGTCACCTCGCCCGAACTAACCCAGTCGGCGGCCAAGTCATCCCGAATTTGAGTTATTTTGTCATCCAGATATTGCACAAAATCCTCAGCACGACCCTGCAAGGGATCCTCCCGCGCTCCCGGATGAAGGAGGGAGCAGGTCACCCTAAACAGGGTGGCTGGGCGATTATCTGATGACGCGATAAGGACGGCAAAATAGTTAGATTTTGCCACTTTTATCGCCACTAAGTAAGTCTTAATGTGAGCTCTTACTAGTGTCAAGTCAGATTCAGAGCGACTGGCCCTCCAACCGCTCTCTAGGCGTCTTCTCCGGGGTTTCATCTCCCTCAGCTCCTCGGTAAACCAAGGAGATAAGTGAGTTCGGCGCCGGGTCAGAGGCCGCGAAGGCACGACGCGGTCCAAGGCCCCACTGGCTGCCCTATTCCAGGCAGCCACCAGATCCTCAGCCGAGTCGTGTGTCAGTGTCTCAGGAAATGGCCCAAGCTCCGTCTGGAACCTATCAGGATCCATCAGGCGCCTGGGGCGGAACCACCTGGTCGGTTCCGCCTCCCTGCGGTGAGGTGCAGCGGTCTGAAAGTCGAGTCAAAGGAGCGAGTGGTCAGTCCATGACAAGGGCTCCACAACTATATCCCCAATATCTAGACCACTCAACCACTGACCAGAGACAAAAACTAGATCCAGGGTGTGTCCACCAACGTGGGTCGGGCCTTGAATTACCTGGGTCAGGTCCATGGCCGTCATGGAAGCCATGAACTCCCGAGCTAACTCAGATGTTTCACCGATAGATGGCAGGTTGAAATCCCCCATGACCATAAGCCTAGGGGTATCAACCGCCACCTCGGCTACAACATTGAGAAGCTCGGGCAGGGTCGTTGCCACGTGGCAGGGAGCCAGGTACGTGACTAACAGACCCATCTGCCCACCATGACCCCACCTCACGAAGATGGACTCACACCCGGCTATCTGAGGTACAGTGGTCTCCCTCGGACTCAGACCTTCTTTAATAATGACCGCTACTCCCCCACCCCTCCCCTGAGCTCTCGGCTGGTGGAATGCAAGGAAACCTGATGGGCACATCTCCACGAGGGGAACCCCCCCCCTCGTGGCCCAACCAGGTCTCAGTAATGCCGGCCAGGTCCGCACCCCGCTCTTGAAGAAGATCACATATGAGGGGGGCCTTATTGACAACGGACCTCGCGTTGCATAACAACAGCCGGAGCTTCGGGTCCTTAAAATGCTTTTAAAAGTTTTTTAAAAAAACCTCTGATGATTGCACGGCTCAGCTGGGGCCGTCAGGCTTTTAAAAGCATTTTTTCTACAACCTCAGAAGAGGTTGTAGAAAAAATGCTTTTAAAAGTTAAAAAAAAAAATTGGCCACGCCCACCCAGTCACATTACCACCACCACCACCAAGCCACGCCCACAGAACCGGTGTAACAAATTTTACATTTCACCACTGGATATGAATATAAATTTAATGAAATAAAAATAAAAATAAATAATTCAGGTTAGTTTAGTCTCTCCATTTTGAAAAGCATAAATGAATGCACATATGGATTTTAATCCTTGCAATATTAATGCAAAAAACAAAAAAGGACCTTTGCTGAAAGGACATAGGCAATCTAAATCCAATCAGACTGAATAGGGTCAGTCCTTCCAGGTATTAGAGAGGGCTGTAAAGCACTGTGAAGCGGTATATAAGTGCTATATGTACAAGATTGTGATCAGAAAGGTCAGTAGAAGCAGGTATTTTCAATCATTGCCGCCACACTTTGGAACTCTCTCCCCACAGAGATCCCATCTCCTCTTTCCCTCCTCGTTTTCAGAAGGGAGTTCATCCTACCTAGGATAAGACATGTTGTGAGTGAAGGCTGGAATCTGGTGGGAACATGACCTTCTATATTTTCTGTTTATTTTTACTGATTTTGTCAATTTTGCTTTTGTAAGGGCTTTATATTTACTATTTTTCAGAGGGTTGTTTTTACCAGGTTGTTTACCACCCAGAGCCTATCCAAGAATGGATAGCATACAAATGCAATATAATGCAACACATAATATGTGTTTATACATTTCTAAGTGATCCTGAAGAATATCCTAAGAACAGGTACCTTGTTTTTACTGCAAAACAGTGAGTCTAGCTGCTAGTGTAAAATAAATACTGCCCTAGACCTGGATGGTGTTTTCAACAGAAGTTCTGGTTTTGGATTTTTTAAGTTTGCAGTATTAACTTGCCTTTTAAACACAAGTTAGAACTGTATGATTCTTTGTAACGTGTTTATAACAACAATCCTGAAAAACACCAGTCCTTAGGAGACACTTACCCGGGGATGCCACCTGCTTCCATCTTGTTAGCTACAGTTACATCTGTAGACCATACATCATACTGCCAACGTTTCTGCCCTAGGACTCCACCAAGGACAGCGCCACTGTGCACTCCCACACGCATGTCCACGTCTGTTTTTGTCTTCTCTCGTACGTAGCTTTAGAGGAATAAATTAATAATAAGCAATATTTATCTCAAAATAATGGTTATTTCTTGTTTCTGTACTTGAGAAGGCTTTGCTAAAGCTGCTTTTATTGTGCATAGGGCTTCAGCTTTGTTCCCTATGCCATCCGTCTGGTAAACTTGCAAGATTTGTTTCTCTCACCATGTCCATGTATACATCCGAACTAGACTCTGTTGTTTCTCCTTGTCATATAATACTGTATATGTGGGTACATGCATAATTTTGTATTTATTTATTTATCTTGTCATTTTTATGTTTATATTAAAGGTCCCTTTATGCAATGTAATTTCATTTTAATGTATGCCAATTAGCGTACATTCAAAGTGACAATAAAGTTATTCTAAGTCTAAGTCCAAGGTTTCATTAAGGGAACACAAAGCTCCTCAATATAGTAGTCTCCAGATGTGGGTAGACTACAAGAGCCCTAAATCTCAGCCATCATGGACAAACTCAGGTTTTGAAGAGGATTTGAATACAGGAATAGGCACACTAGTAAAAATTAATTCTAAATGGAAGATATGGCTTTTTACCTAGCATGGGGGGGGGGGGAGCAATAACTTGGTAACAGCTATTTTTTTACAGCTCAAGGATCCCCTGTGAAACCTTGACCATTTAGATAGGGCTGGAAAAACTGTGTCCAAAAAACATGATGAGTTCTATTACTGTCAACTATCCTAGTTTAGAGAACTAAGGAAACATAGTTTTGTTTATTCTTATGAAATCTGAACTTCTGCCAGATTCCTAAGATTGCCTAATAACCAACCTCTCCTTTTCTCCTCTCTTGTATTTCTCTAGCTTATTTCTATAATTGAGTTGTAAAACTAATTTTAATGTTGCTATTCCTGTAATACTTATTTTCCATAAATACTTATTTTCAAGACCAAAATTTTCCATTCCTAAGACTTTTCTAAGCATGGAATTTTGTTTTACAAAGAGACAAAATTAGCTGGAAAGATACTGTTTAGTTATCATGGTGAGTGGAAAAAAGACCAGGAAACATTTCTGTCTGAATCTCCAGCTGGAAAAGATGAACTAAGATGAAAAGTTACAGTTCAGAAGCAACCACGCTTAGGGGAAGATTTCTACACAATTAACCTTTAGGTGAAAAATATGTAAGGATAAATCAGGAAATAATGATATAATAAATATTACTGTCTTTAAATACAGTAAGACAACAGAGAAGGGGAAAAGAGTTCTGTAATCAAATGGAGACTCTTGCAGTGAGGCTTATTTATAAATTTATTAAATTTATTTGCCACCCATCTCACTCCTGCAGCACTATGATTTTAATAAATTACATTAAGCAAATGAACTAAGCAAATATGGCTCTCACATCTGTAATTCAATAAAGTTCTTATAAAACAATATATTTCACACAAAAAATATTCCTTGGGAACTTCATAAAACAAGAACTTTTCATGTGGGAAAAAGAAAAAACCATGAATGAAAAAAAAAAAAAAGACAACAACCCAGGCTGCAAAAATCAAAAACAGCATGCAAATTTGCAAAGTCTGAAGTATGCTTACGAAATAGCTTCCACCATAGCAAGACCCATCATGATTGAGCAAACAGCATGGTCTTCACGGTAATCTGGCAATCCACAGATACAGTAGTAGCAGTCACCCAGAATCTTGATACGCAGTTGATGGTATTTCTGTAAGAATGCCATTTTTTAATAAAAAGTAAAGGTTTAGGATTTTCTTTTTTTTTTTAATATTTTATTAAATTTTTTATAAATACAGAAAGTTTTCATTTCTATTTACATCGGATTTGCAGTGTTTATACATATATACATAAAAGTATTTGGTGTCACCTTTACCATTTATTATTATTTGTTTAACACACCTTTTACTCCTGTTTTTGCTTTTTTTCGTTCATCCATTCGTACCACCTTTCCCACACAGTATAGTAGTGTGAGTTTTCATCATTATTTAATTCATAAGTTAATTTGCTCATCTCTGCGCACTCTAATACCTTCCTAACTATGAGTTCTTCTGGTGGCAGGGTTTTTTCCTTCCAATATTGGGCATAAGCCAACCTAGCAGCAGTAATTATGTGTATCATTAAGCGGGTCTTTGTTTTCCCAAATCTCTTCTTCACCATTCCCAGGAGAAATAGTTCTGGTATCCCCTCTACTTCTTCTCTAATTATCTCTTGTAACCATCTCCCAATTATGGTCCAATATTTTTTCGCTTCGGGGCATGTCCACCACATATGAAAGAAGGTGCCCTGACCA
Source organism: Masticophis lateralis (assembly GCA_030761175.1). Classification (NCBI taxonomy): domain Eukaryota; kingdom Metazoa; phylum Chordata; class Lepidosauria; order Squamata; family Colubridae; genus Masticophis; species Masticophis lateralis. Next base: position 28,800,616 of record JAUDYJ010000001.1, read on the forward strand.
TGGCCACATTTCCAACAATTCGGGGACATATTAGGGAACATTTTCGATAGTCTAGCAGGCGCTAAATACCATCTATGGAGCATTTTGTAGTGATTTTCCTTATATGATGCAGCTCTAGTCAGCTTATAATTTTTATTCCATGCCTCTTCCCATTCATCGAAGTTTAAGTTATGTCCAATATTTTTTTCCCAAGCGCTTAATTGGTTTTTGGCTATGGCCTCTGGTCTATCTTGATCTAATAAATAATTATAGAATTTAGCTAGGGCTTTTTTTTCGCTTCCCATCAAAATTTTATCCAACCCATTGTATCCTGATTCTAAACCATATTTTTCCTTATCTTGCTGGTATCTTGACTTTATTTGTAAATATGTCCACCAATCTAAATTTATGCCTTGGTCTCTCAGATCTTCATTTGATTTAAGATTTCCTCCTCCATCTAAAATATCATTATATCTACATATTTTCTCCATCCCCCGTCTATTTGGGTGGATCAAAGCCTCCATCGTAGAGAGCCATTTTGGAACTTTATTGTAGTATCTCTGTCTAATTTCAATCCACGTTTGTAATAATGAGTCTCTAATTTTATGTCTACGGAAATGTGTTCTTTTTTTTGTGTCTATGTCCCATAAATATGAGTGCCACCCTTTCTGTAGGTCGTGACCTTCTAACGTTAAGATTCTTTTATTTTCCAAAGTGGCCCACCCTTTATCCATACCAGCTTGGCGGCCTTAAAATATGCTTCCTAATCCGGGAGACCAAATCCTCCCATGTTTCTTTTCCCCTGTAGTACTTTAAAAGAAATCCTCGACTTTTTGCCCTCCCATACAAATTTCCGAATGTTTTTGTTTAATTCTAAAAAAATTTTTTTATCCAAATTCAGTGGTATATTTTGATATAAAAATAAAATTTTTGGGAGGATGTTCATTTTGATCACAGCTATCTTGCCTATAAGTGACAATTTAATTTTCTTCCATCTATTCAAATCTTGTTTTATTTTTTGGAGTAGGGGAGTATAATTATCATCTTTCAGGGATGAGCACCTTGCCGTTATCCAAATTCCGAGGTATTTTATTTTCTTGACAACCTGTAACCCCAGCTTTCCTTCTATCTCCTGTTTCTGTGTCTCAGTTACATTCTTGGTTAATATTTTAGTTTTGGTTTTATTCAATTTAAAGCCTGACACTACTCCATATTTGTCCAATTCCTCTAATACTTTTAGGCCAGATTCTAATGGGTCTTCTAATATTAAGGCCACGTCGTCTGCAAATGCTTGTGTTTTATAAACCTCTTTCCTAATCTTTAAACCTTTGATCTCCTCGTTTTTCCTAATTTTTTGTAGCAGGACTTCTAGAGCCAAAATAAATAATAACGGAGATAGGGGGCATCCCTGTCTTACCCCCTTCCTAATCTGAAATGTTCTTGTCCTATCTCCGTTTACTAAGATGCTCGCCCTTTGTTTGTCATATATAGTTTTAATCATTTTTTCATAATTTATCCCAAATCCCATTATTCTAATTAGTTTAATCATAAAATTCCAATTTAGATTATCGAATGCCTTTTGGGCATCCAAAAATATTAAGGCCATCTGTTTTTCCGAATGTTCCTCATAGTACTCTAATGTATCTAATATTGTTCTCAAATTATCCCTTATTTGTCTCCCTGGGAGGAATCCATTTTGATCTTTATATATCCAAGCATTTAGTATTTTTTTGGTTCTTTCTGCCATTATAGTCATGAATAATTTATAGTTGGTGTTCAGAAGGGAAATTGGCCTATAATTCTGAATTTGTTTTTGGTCAGCACCTTCTTTCGGCAGGAGTGTAACATGCGCTTCCCTCCACGAATCCGGGATTTTTGATCCCCTCAGTGCCTCATTAAAGATTTCAAGTAACTTTGGATGTAGAATTTCTTCAAGTTTTTTGTATATTTCCCCTGGGAACCCATCTGGACCTGGCGATTTGTTATTCTTAAGTTTTGAAAGGGCTGTTTTAAGTTCATCAATTGTTATTTCCCTGTTAAGCATCTCCCTCTCTTCCTCGGCTATTTGTGGAAGCTCTGCATTTATCAAATATTGCTCTATTTCTTCTTTCGGGACCTCCTCTGCTTTGTATAAGGTTTCATAGTACTCCCTCGCTCTTTCTAATTTGTCATCTTCTTCGTTTAGCAGGTTACCCTCTGAATCTTCTAAAGTTTGAATCGTCCCTTTTTCGTTTTCCTTTTTTAATTTGTAGGCCAACCACCTGCCTGTCTTGTTGGCATTCTCAAAATAGTATTGTTTTGTTCTTTTTAGTTTTTGTGCTAATTCTTCTTGTTCTACAATATTTAATTTATGCCTCCACATCAGCCAATTTTCTTTTATAGCTTTATCTCCAGGTTTCTCTTGGAGCTTTTTTTCTGCTTCTCCTAACTGTTTTAAAAGCTCTTCCAGGGATTTTCTTTTTTCTTTATTTTTATATGCGCTATATGATATCACAACCCCTCTTAAATACGCTTTCATCGCATCCCATACAATTTCAGGAGATGTTCCTTGATTCCCATTTTCCTTAAAGAAGAACCTTACTTCTTCTTTCAATTTATCAATACACTCTTTATCGTTCAATAAATTCACATTAAATCTCCATCTCTGATGTTTCCTTCTTTTTATATTTTTCCATTTTATCTCCAGGGGGTTGTGATCCGCCCAAATATTTGGATTAATCTCTGCTGATGCTATTTCAGCTCCAAGCTTCGTGGTGACCCAGGCCATATCAATTCTCGACCAAGACTTTTAGGATTTTCAAGGTCTCAGAAACCTGCAATTTACTTTTAAGCCTATTGTTGAAAAAGCTGCCGTGGGTTCCTTGCCTCATTCACCCTTTGACCCAAAATAGCACTAGCAAAAGCATTTAGACTTATATATGTGTGTATGTATATATGTATATACCACATCACAGTACTTTACAGCTCTCTCTAAGAGGTTTATAGAGTCAGTCTATTGCCCCCAACAATCTGGGTCTTCATTCTATCCACCTCGGAAGGATGGAAGGCTGAGTCAACCTTGAGCCTCGTGAGATTCGAACTGCCAAATTGCAGGCAACTGGCAGAAGTAGCCTGCAGTACTGCACTCTAACCACTGCGCCACCATAGCTCTTCCGATTACGGTGTAGGACACTACAGATCCCTAGTTGATAATATATGACTCCAATTACATGTGATTCCTTTATGGAACCATAATACAAAAGGGGGGGGGTTGATTTTCTTCCTTGATTAATTTAGACAAACATCATTTTATATATCGATTCTTCAATTCAAAATTTAAACTTATATGCAACCTTAACACTAAAGACAGAAATTTAGAAATGGTCAACATTAAACCGCAAAAAGATTTCCATATTAAGTATTGCTGATAGTGTGTCACAACTTACTCAAAACCCTGAAATATTGAAAATCAGTTAACCATCATAATTGGGCATTCATTTATTTACTTAGTGTTTGTATACAATGTTGCACAGGTGACCCTCAATGTACAACCATTCATTTAGCGACCATTTAAAGTTATGAGAGCACTGAAAAAAGTAATTTATGACCCTCACAGAGTCCTATGGTCACCTGCCTGTGTTTTGGGTGCTTGGTATTTATGATGATTGCAACATCCCAGGGCCTCATGTTCACCATTTGCAATGTTCCTAGCTGGCTACCAACAAGCAAAGTCAATGGGAAATGGTAAATAATCAAACATCTTCTGGGATGTGCTCCTACCTTCATAGTTCCCAAAACAGTCCCCAAACCTTCATATGCTATATTTATTTCTTAACATTGTATAATATTTTTTAACATCGTACTAAAAGCAACGGTGGGAAAATATAGGGGGAATTACATTGATTTCAGATGCTGTCATCTGAAATCTCTATAACCGTTCATGAAGATACACGCCCCGTTTTGGCTTCCAGGGGCTGCAGGGAGGTTTGCTAAGGCCAAAATGGGGTGTCTGGGGTGCTTAGGAAGACTCCCTGCAGCCCCCTGGAAGCAAAAACAGGCTGGGGGTGGGTGGACTTCAAGGGAGAAAGAACCAAAAAATCCTCACTTGTTTAGGGAGATTCCCATGTGCACTGAGCTTGAGTTGAGAGCTTATTGTAATAGGTTGACTGCTAGCTATCCTTGCTCAGGCTAAGCTAATCAATAGTGGAGCTCTAAGAATGCCAGATGAGAGGGAGAGAGGGAGAAAGAAGGAAGGAAGGAAGGAAGGAAGGAAGGAAGGAAGGAAGGAAGGAAGGAAGGAAGGTGGGGAGGGAGAAAGGGTAAATCCTTTTACTCACATTTCATTCTCACTGTTTGGGGATCCCTAAGTGCACTGAACTTGAGTTGAGAGCTTATTGTAAGTGCCTGCACTAGCTATCCTTGCTCAGGGTAAGCTACAAAACGTTTCAAAATGTCTGGCTTTTCTTCCTCCTACCAAAGAGCTTCTGGGGTTCTTCACAGAAAGGGAGAAAGGAGAAAGGGAGGGAGAAAGAAAGAAAGAGAGAGAGAGAAGAAAGAAAGAGACAAAGAAAGAAAGAGAAAAAAAAGAAAAAGGAAGGGAGAAAGAGAAAGAATGCAAGTATTTCTTAACAGAGGCTTGAACTTGCCTGAAATTAGATCAAGCCCTACATCACTTAACCCAATGTATCATATTAAATTGTTATTGAATTATTTTTGGTATATATACTACATTCTCTTATGTAATTTAGTTATAGTGTAGTTTACACTATGCACTTACAGAACTAGTTTACTGGTTTTCTTTGAAATAAATATTCAAAAACATTTCACCTACTGATGCCTCAATTAATGTAATTTTATTGGTATCTATTTTTATTTTGAAATTTACCAGTAGCTGCTGCATTTCCCATCCTAGGCTCATACTCGAGCCAATAAGTTTTCCCAGTTGGTTGTTTTTTTGTTTTGTTTTGTGTGTGTGTGTGTGTGTGTGGTTAAATTGGGAGCCTCGGCTTATATTTGGGTCGGCTTATACTCGAGTAGATCAAGTTGATAATAAAACTTTCACTCAGAATCCCTTTTGTGATTCTTTTACAAGTTACCAACAATAATTAACAGATTGCTGAAATATTCACTTCTGGTAAATAGGAGAATAATTTTCGCAAAATCCAAACTGGATAAGATAGCTCCATATTTGTAATAAAAGAATCTGGAAGCTTTATTTCTTATATTTTCTGAAATGAAATCTCATAATTAATTAATTATCGCTATATAATTAAATAACATTATAATAAATGCTAAAGTAGAGTTTTCAGTTTGTTTACTCTTTAGCATATTTAATCTAAGTAATTTCTCAAGATAATAAAATAATTAATTATAAAAAAGGTAAACGTTCCCCTCACACATATGTGCTAGTTGTTCCCGACTCTAGGGGGCAGTGCACATCTCCGTTTCAAAGCCGAAGAGCCAGCACTGTCCAAAGACGTCTCTGTGGTCATGTGGCTGGTATGACTAAACACCAAAGGCGCATGGATAGCAATAATACCTTGCAAAATTAATTAATTAATTAATTAATTAATTAAACACGCAAACAACTCCAAAAGTGATATTTGGCTGCTAATACAAAATAATTATCATGAGTTGAAGGAAAAATTAGTGTGCAGTAAATCTAAACTAATTTGGGAACTAATTCTTATTCCAATGCTCATTATAATAACATCCATAAACACATGTACAGGGTAGTCCTCAACTTACAACAATTCATTTAGTGCCTGTTTGAAGTGTAACAGCACTGAAAAAAATGAATTATGATTATTTTTCACACTTATGATCGTTGCAGCATCCCCATGGTCACGTGATTTACATTTGGATGCTTGACAACTGGTTCATATTTATGACAGTTGCAGTGCCCCAGGGTCATGTGATCATCTTTTGTGACCTTCTGACAAGCGAAGTCAATGGGGAAATCAGATTCACTTAACAACCATGTTGCTAACTTAATAACTGCAGTGATTTGCTTAACAAACGTGGCAAGAAAAGTTGTAAAACAGGGCAAAACTCACTTAACAAATTTCTCAGTTCACAACATAAATTCTGGACTCAATTGTGATCCTAAGTCAAGGACTGCGTGTACTTTAAATAGCTGGCATAATCATATACTGTAACAGCTTAATTCTCCTATATTGTCTTTAGTCCTATTTATGAGATTTAATCCTTGTGCAAACATTGCCCTCCAGATGCATTTCACTACAGCTTCTATAGTCCTAGCCAGATGGCTGAGAAAACAAATGGATAGTCAAATCAAATCTCTCAAACAATGCTATAGAAACCTTATAATTAAAAAGTACTAAATCTATCCTGTTCTGATATTTGAATACATTTAAGAATGACATCAGCTGGGCACAGAATCTTGTTTGGAAGTTGACTATATGGCAGTAAGATATATTTATTTACCAGAACTCTCAGTATAATCTCAAAAAATGGGGTTTTTTCTTATTTCTTATTTCTAAATACATAATTTCAGCCAGATTTTTAAATATATATATACATATATACATATATACATATATACATATATACATACATACATACATACATACATACATACATACATACAGACATACAGACAGACAGATAGATAGATAGATAGATAGATAGAAAGAATAGCTCTTTGGCAAGAACACTTTAAAAATAGAGAAAAAAAGCAGAAGGGCAGGAAAGCGTAACCTCATCTCAGGTAAATCTTCTCCCGTTATATTGGTGCTTGTATATCAGAATTGTGTTTGTCTGCTTCTTCTCCATTTTAATTTGCTCAAACTGCATAAATCCATAATTAAAAATAAGAATAGTTTGGGTTGAATTACACACAATTTGCTCCGAAGATCTAAAGGATTTCCAGAATTATATGTAAGTAAATAATCAAGATTTATCAAGAAACTCACAGCTGCTAGTTTATCAAATCGAGCAAAGAGTTCATTCAAAAGTTTCACCAGTTCCTGGGCACTGCATGAGGATGACAGCTGCGTAAAGCCTACGATGTCAGCAAAAAGGATGCTGTAGAATGAAAAACATGAGAGCCAAAACAGGTGAGATGTCATTTAACTAAGCTGCAGCAAAAACAATTTATGATGGCTGTTGTACTATTTGATTTATTAATCTCTCATCTGAAATTTAGTCTCAGTGTCATCAGTTCCTTGATATTTCTGCTTTAATTCTACTCCAGATTGATGTTTACTAGCTTCTTCTATTTCAGAAGCATACAGTGTTTAAGACATCAGGGGTTGCAACTAACTCCCAATTGTGTGAAAGGTCACAAGATCTGCTACAAAAAACTGAACAAAAATAGGTAATCGGTTAATAACACAGTGAAATGATTACCTATTTTTGTTCAGTTTTTAGGAAGCGTGTACGGGTAGGGTTGGGAACAGGAGGCCTCCCAGTGTCACATTATTCCATTCCCATTCTTAAAACGCCTATTACCACTGCAAAGTCCAATATTTGGCTGTTAGGATTTCAGTGGTACAGGTTCAAGGTGCTTGCTGGAGTGTCATGAAAAAAACAATTGCCTACTTTTGCTCTGTTGTTTTATTCCAACACTAAACACAATAATTATATTATTCCTTCTGCTTCTGAGCTGTATGTTACGCTGTGATGAATTTGGAAAGTTATTTTGTTTGAATTGTGCTTTGTGTCATAGCTGAATTACACAATTACCTTTTCCTGTGGAGACACTCATTGTGCCCATAAAGATTTACTTCAAATAATGGCTTAGCATTGGATTTTATTTTCTTTTATTGTGTACTGATCTAGGAAATGGCCTTGTCAGTACCAGCAAATCATCTATTGCAGGGGGTCCCAACCTGTTGGCCACAGGGCCATGTGAGTGGCTGGCCAATGCGTGCATGTGTGCTCGCGGCAATCCCCCCATTCGAACTAGCATCACCACAAGCATCATGCAGCTGCTAGTGTTGCCATAAGCAACACATGGGCATCAGCGTCGCCACAAGTGTCATGTGGATGTTTTGCTGCAAGTGTCACATAAGCACTAGTGTTGCTGCAAGCAACGTGTGCACTTGCGGCCCTGTTTGCACAGGGGAGCATTCATGCATGTGCAATGTAAGTGTATGGGTAAAGATGCCTGCCCCTCCCCTCCTCCGTGTCACCAACCCAGAAAGATTGGGGAACTCTGATCTACAGAATATCCTCCTTAAAAGAGCCACATTCATTACCTGACATTTTCATGGCGGTACATATACATGGTGTTGAACTGTTGCAATTCTTTTTGGCTTGCATCTTTCTTCATATCCTTCAGCATTTCATCTGCTACATGTCTGGGCAAAATTGAAAGCATCAAACTTTCCTAAAACAGAAAAATAAATACACGTATTGAAAAGATGGAAGAATTATTAAAAGAGATTAAAACTGTAGCAGATTACACCAGAAGCATGTAGAAGAGATTTCAGCTACTGTGGGGATTTTTCCTTATCTCAAAGTGAGAAAGAAAAAAAGCTCAAAATCATGTCTTTCATGCAGAAATGTTCCTCCAGATACGAACGATTTGGTAGTGCCTGCTCCAGACTCTGATGACTTATGTACTGCCCGGAAGAACCTGTCAGCAGCATCTATCACAGCGGCCATCTGGGCCAATTGTCACGTTAAAGAACTTTTGTAGTAATTCTTGTTTTATCACCAACTGATCTGGCATGGATTATCACATCCTGAAATCCTCTCCCATACAATGAATGTATAAGTATCTGTGGAGCAGAAGAGGTAGGAGATCTGACTCATATATTATTTGATTGCTGTTTATATAAGGAGGCGAGAGATAAGTACGTAGATTCACATATTAAACGTATGGTCCAGTGGGAGGCCTATATTATAACAACATACCGCATGTTTGGCCAGTATCTGAAAATGACATATTTTTAAAAAATAATTTTTATTTATTTCTTTGCAAACAAAATATATAACAACATATAGATCGCGGTGGGAACCTTACACAATACATTATTTTCAGTCCAAATATACAAATAAGAAATAAAAGCTACGCTAACCTTAACCTCTTTTTATTCTATTATTTAGGCAAGTATACCATTGTTCCCAACATTGAAAATATGTGGATTCTTTTTGATCTCTCAAAGTTCTTGTTAGCCTATCGCCTTCTGCATATTCAATAATTTTCCCTAAGATCAAGTCTTCTGATGGTAGGTCTTTCCTCTTCCAATTTTGGGAGAGACATATTCTTGCTGCAGTTGTAATATAAACAATTAAACACCATTTACTTGTGCCTATCTTGTCTGGCCTAATATTTAATAGGTAATATTCCAGTTTCAGTTGCAATTTATATCCAGTGATTTCTAGCAGCCACCTCTGAATAAGTTTCCAGAGTTCAATTACCCTGGGGCAAGTCCACCATATGTGAAAATAGGTATCTACCTCCCCACACTTCCAACAATTTGGGGGAGAGTCCAGGAAACATTTTGGATAATCGAGCAGGGGGAAGGTGCCACCTGTACAACATCTTATACAGATTTTCCTTATAAGTGGTTGCCATTAAGAATTTCAGTTGTCTGGTCCAAATTTCCTCCCATTTTGTCAACTCAATTGAGTGACCCATATTTCTCTCCCTGGCAATCATTGAGTCTTTAACAATCTCGTCTCCTATCCAATAACTTATTAAGAGTTTATAGATCTTGGCTAACATTTTTTCCCTCCCTTCCTAGTATGATCTTATCCATCTCCTGCAGGGTCATATCTATACCTCCTTGTTTCTTGTCCTTTTTATATTTAGAGTTGATCTGAGTGTAAGACCACCAGTCCAATTCCATTCCCTGTAAAACTAGTTCGGTTCTTGTTTTTAGGTGACCTTGGCTATCCAGCAATTCCCGGTAAGATAGGTGTTTTTCTTTGTTATAAAGCGGAATATGTGTTGTGGCTTCTAACGGGACCAACCAGGAGGGGTCAAAGAATAGAATTTATCCTTAATTTTCCTCCATGTTTCAATTAAGATGTTTCTTAAATAATGACCTGTGAAGCTCGTGTATTTCTTTACCTTGTCTTGCCACAGAAAATAATGCCAACCCTGTTGCAGCCCCGAACCTTCCAGAACCAACAGCCATCTCTTTCTCAGCAAAATCCAGTCCTTACCCAAACTAAGTTTGCAGCGTGATAGTAATACTCCCACTTAGGCAACCCAAATCCCCCTCTATCCTTCACCTCTTGGAGCATTTTGAGTTTAATTTTGGGCTTTTTATTCTACCAAATAAATTTTAGAACAACTTGATTTAACTTTTTGAAGAATTTGTTGTCTAATATGGCTGGGGTTGTATAAAATAAATATGTCCATTTTGGGAGAATATAAGATTTTATAGCGGCGATCCTGCCTAACAGAGAAATCTGTAGCTTCTTCCATTTCTCTAAGTCCTGTTCTGTTCATTGGAGAAGTTTCAAATAATTGTCTTCCTTGATTGTTGAGCATTTAGCAGATAATATAATACCTAAGTACCTTAATTTATTAACAATTTGGAATCCCGTATTCAATTCTAATTCCTTCCCCTGCTTTGTTGTCCAATTTTTAATCATTTAATACAGCACAATTTCTGACTAAAGTAGTCTGACTGAGATCGGCATATGTGGGCCTGATTGGAGTAGATTGTAGGGGTGATAAAGAAATATAATTTTATGTCATTCTATTTTACATCTTTATGTATTAAATTATTGGATTTTATCCTATAACTACTGTATTTTACCCTACTCTCATTTTAAATGGTTGTTTAGAATTTTATTGGTAATATGTGTTTGAAACTGTATGTTGATATGGCCTATAGGCTAATCAATAAATTACACACACACACTGAAATCATGAGAGTGGCTTCTGGCAGCTGATAGTTAGGAATCATGAAGGAAAAGCAGCACTCAAATTGAGGTATCGCAAAAGGCAGTTAAAGGAGTGCCACATGTTCTGCATTATGGCTTCTGACTCAGCCCTACAGATAGAATTGAACTGCATAGAAAATAGTTGACCATCATATACACATAACATGCCTACCACATGAAATCTCTTCTTTGCATTATACAAAATCTGTATGATAATAGAGCTGCTACAGAAAAACTTCATCAGGACTATTTAGGCAGGGAATGCATTAGACTATTTGTTTTGCAGATACAGTTCAGTTTAAAAAATGTGTAGCAGATTGTGAACTTTGCCAGAAAAACTGTAAAAAGACCACCCAATACTGTAGTTATATCACTACAGTTACATCAGCAGAGAGATATTGGAAAAAAAGTGAAACTAGTATTTTCAGCTAAGAACTTAGGTCATAAAAATGTATCTGTCATCAATCTTTACTGAGCCTGTGAGATAGCAATTATGATAAATCTTTTAAGATCTATTATCCTCAGTTGCTACTTCAGAACTCGGAGATTTAAAATTTTCACTCTTTGCAGAGAAGCTTATTAAAACCAACTCCTATTATTCAAAAACCAGTGGGAGAGAGAAACAGTGGTTCATGTTGCAAACCAAATTCTATGAAAAGAAGACCCATTCCTAATTTCCCTTCAATGTCATTTCCTTCAATCCAACACATTTAAACATAGATTGTCTTGGAAATGAATTTATGTTATTTCCGGCTTAATTCCAAAGATTTCAAATTTGCATCCTGTGCACTGGGTGCAAAAGCGAAAACACCCTGTATATTCAACTTGATTACCAACATGGAATTCACAATCTGCCAGAACTACATCCAGGATCCAATGTGCAAATTAAACTGGAGGACCAGCAGAAATAGTTTCAACTGAAGAAAGCCAAGAAGGTAATAAAGAAATAAATACTTTGAAATTGTTACACAAGCAAAAAGGACAAATGTTTTCCTTAAATCTTGAGAACTGAGTTAGTATTAAGAAAAACTCAAGTTGACCCCACTCTAACTTAGTGGGGTATACAGTAAAAGATGGGCAAGGAAAATCTCAACCAGGCTAACAAGACTGGCCATCAAAGCAAAGAACTCATCACATCTTCAATTTCCTTCATATACTGTATCTCAATTGCTCGTTAAAACTGAAGCATCAAATTATCCCCACTGTATCCCTTCTGAGAATCCCCCAAGAGCTTTTGAATGGCAACAGCAGGTAGCAACAGAAAACATCACCCATTCAAACTCTCTTGGCACTCTTTCAGACCCATCCCATAAATTGCCAACAGTATTAGCATTCGTCTTACAAGCTCCTCACCATTAAATGGCTACACGACACAATATCTTCTGAGGTTTCACCTGGGCACCCATTCCAAAGTTAAACAAAAAAAGGGGGGAGGGAACTTAGTTGAACCTGACTATACTGCATGGACAATGTAGAACTTAGTGTAACATCTGCTACAGAACGTCATGGATGCTTACATGATACAAAACAAATATTTAGTTACTTGTTTTTTTTTTAATTGAAAAAGTTTTACAATACAAAAATTTTTTCCATTTTCTCCCCCCCCAATCCCCCCCCTACCCCTCCCATCATCCCTCCCCAACCCTGTCCCTCCCTATCCCCCCCCCTGACTTCCACTACAAATTTAAAAAAAACAAAATTTAGAACAAGGGAAAAAGAAAAAGATTATTAAATATTCAAATTCTAAATTAAACAAATTTCGAAAGAGGAAAAGAAAGAGAAGGAAGGAAAGAGGGCAAAAAAGTAAAAAACAAACTAGCAAGAACAAACATTAATATATTTAAACAATATTATAATAAAAAAAATAGTTATAGTTAAAAACAGCATTATAGTTCTATCCTAACTGCACCCTTAACTAAAGAGAAAAAAAAACCCCAAAAACATAAAACACAAAAAATATATATGCATATGTAGTTATAATCATACAGTTATATCATAAAGAAGATTATCTTTTATTTAATTCATTTCTCAGTCTATATAATCCAAATTTCGATCTTCTCTTCAACTTGATTGATGTCAAATATATTTCCTCTCATAAATCCGCTTCAATAATCTTCATCTTGCCGCTGCCCCCATCAGCAAAGTAAAACATTTCTCCACACAACCCCCCGAGTGACTTTATATAAGTAAAATCCAACCACGAAGATATTCACTCCTCTAGGAAAAAATCATTCCAACTAGCTTATACTATACCTAAAAATAAGCTTTTGCAGCCTTTCAAACAAAAGCTGCATTCCCAGATGTTCCTTTAAAATTAGTTCAAATCCTGCCACCCTTTGCAATTCAACCCTTCGGGTTATAAGATGTTTTCAAGTTCTTAGTCTTCTCCTAGACGATATGTTCCACCAAAATATATAATTGGGTAACCAATGATCGCTGCTAGTTTTGCAGCAATCTATCAAAACTCAGGATATCATGTCCAATCCAGGATAAACTTCATAGTAAAAGTTTTTATAATCCATTTTAATATGTGAGTTTAAAATTAATCCAATTTAGAATGAACTTTTAACCAGTTATTGTGCTTAATCCATTTTTTCCAAATCTTTCAATGCTTTCAGATTCAGTATCAAGCAATTCACGATGCTCTTTGAATTTATCACCTGTGGTTTCCAGTCGGAATTCTTCGTTGAATTCTAATTCCTGTCGATTAGCATCAACCCCCATGTCTTGAAGAGTATTGGACCTCTGCTGCTGGTCATCTCGATGTAAAACTTTGTTTTTTGAATCTTCCTCCAGCAGTTCAAGGTCTTGTAATCCCCCAGAAACACTGGGGTGTTCAGTTTTCTCATCCAAAAAATCCATAATAGAATCCTCTGGACAACCACCAAAATCTCCTTTTACTTTTAACACACTTTGATTTTCTTCTTTCTTTTCACATTTTGCAAACTCTGTTTTTGACTTTTTATTCTTGAGATGTTTCGGTGCTCCCTTAAAAATATTTTGATAAAAATATTCTGCTTTTTCAATAGTATTCAAACAGTGTCTCACACCTTGATATCTAAAAATTATACCAGTTGGAAAGTCCCATCTAAATAGGATATTACTTCTCTTCAATTCCTTGACCAAAAAATCAAAATCTTTCCTGTCTTTTAAAACCTTCGAAGGTAGCTCTTTAAAGACCCTGATTTGTGTGCCAGCTACCTGCAGTCTATCAGAATAAGACTTTTGTAGAATATCATCTCTCAGTCTTTTATCAGTGAAATAGACAACGACATTTCTAGGCAAATTCCTTTGTTTCGCAAAACGTGAGTTGACTCTGTAAACTTTCACAATAGAGCCCAGAATTAGTTCATCTTGTAACTTTAATAATTCTGCAAAGGCCTTTGCACAAGTTGTCCTTAGGTTTTCTCTGTTATCTTCTTTTATCCCTCTCAATCTAATTGCAGATTCCATAGTCTTAATTTGAAGCATAATAACATCATTCTGAATATTATGGTTATTGGCCTCTGCTTCCAGGAGTTTCATTTGTAACTCTTGTATTTGAGATTCAAATTTACTACTCATCTCGATCATTTTCTTCCCCATTGCAGCCAGCGCTGTTGAAAAATCTGAGGCTACTTGAGCAATGATTTGATTTAATTGGTCATATTTCCCAGAAACCAGTTCCTCAAGATCCTTCTGTGAACCTTTTATCTTATCTACCACACTCTCTAAGGACCTTGTAATTAACTCTTTTAACTCCTGTTCTGTAAGTCTCTGCATATGAGACATTTCAACTTTATTCATCTGATTCAAAGGGGAGCCCCCCCTTCCTTTAGGTTTAGGCATCTTTGCTTTTTTTTCTTTTTTTTTTTTAAAAAAACCAAGAAAAAGAATCCTCCTTACTTCAATAGAGAAAAGAAAAAAAAAGGGTAGAAAAAATCTGTTTAAATCAGCCTCTATTCCTTTGAATTCTTTGTCTGTAACAGGATATTCCTTTCAAGACTAAGCTCTGCACTCCATTTCCGCTGAAACTTTCCTTTCAGACAGAACCTGTCGCCATCTTAAAGACTTTCAATTTTCTTCCTCTCCTTCCCCCTTCCTCTTCCGAAAAAAACTCCGTTAAAGAAAAAATCCATACTTGCTTGAGATTTTCTTTTCTCTTTTCCAGCTTGCTCCAAATGTGATTTCGATCGTGGTGTTGCTCCCACGTCTGGCTCCGCTAATTAAATAATTAGCGGAGGATCCTCTCGGCGTGGAGCATACCCTGGGGGTATGGAGGGAACCATCCATCTGAGCCCTCCCCAGGACATGGAAAATTCCTGGGGGGGTCAAAGAGGTTCTACCTCACCCCCAGAAGCTCTACCTGTTCCTCCAGTCGAGGAACAGGTTTTTCGAGCCGCCTGCCAGCTGTGAGGCGGCTCTAACGCGCCGGGAGACCGGCGGGCATGGAAAGCCCGCCGCCAACGAGGAAGGCGCCACCGGAAGTCCAGTTACTTGTTTTTTTAACAAAAAAAAGTTGCACATTTCACTTCTGGCTGTTGAACTACACAATAAAAAACCTCAGAAATAATTTTCTTCCAAAGAAGACAAAGAAAACAATCTTCACAATTATGTGTGTGTGTGTGTGTGTGTGTTGTGTGTATGTGTACACACTGCATATCAGTGGTGGGATTCAAAAAATTTTACTACCGGTTCTGTGGGCGTGGTTTGATGGGCGTGGCATGGTTTGGTGGGCATGGTAGGGGAAGGATACTGTAAAATCTCCATTCCCTCCATTCCCTCCCCACTCCAGGGGAAGGTTACTGCAAAATCCCCATTTCCAAATCCCCGATCAGCTGGGACTCGGGAGGCAGAGAATAGATGGGGGTGGGGCCAGTCAGAGGTGGTATTTACCAGTTCTCCAAACTACTCAAAATATATATACATACAGTATACAGTGTTATATACAGTACTGTATATCATCATCATCATCATCATTTTAGCCATTGTCTATCGACTGAAGGATAAAGGCCTCTTCCACGTTTCCAACCAATACAGTCCTGAGCTTTCTTTTGCCAATTAGGCCCGCAATACTTGCTGATGTCGTCGATCCATCTTGCTTTAGGTCCCCTTCATGGACGTCTTATCAAGCAGGATCCATTCTATGGCTGCCTTGGTCCACCTGCCATCAGTTCTTCTTGCTATGTGACTAGCCGGTTTCTATTTCAATTCTTTGACACTCTTGATGATATCATATGCTTTCGTTTGTGCAGGTCTTTCTATTTTGTCTTGTAATGCTGAGCATGTATCTTTCTATGGGTCTTGTTGCCAGTTCCACTATCTTGAATATGCTAAGCCCACAACCTCAAAAAAAAAATACTTTTGTGATTGTATTAGATGTTGTATTCATTTTGTTGTAGTGGTTTAGCATGTGTTTAATAGCTTTTTATGCTGCACTGGATAAAAGTATTGTATTTTCCTTTTGTTTTATATTCTCTGGTACACAGGTAATTTTATGAAGCTTGTAGAAAATAAAGGAAGCAAGCAGAAAAACTAATTCAATTAGGTTACTGGATTCTGTAGACTGTAAAACATAGTTAAGTAAATTGATTTCTTCCAAAAGGATGCCAAAGGGGGGAGAGTATCTCTAAAGGAACTGAAAGGGAGTGCAAGATCACTGTCTTTCTGCTGTGATGCCTCTAGGACAGGGGTGTCAAATTGGCAGCCCACAGGCCATATGCGTCATGCACAGGCCATGCCCATCCCAGCTCTGCGAAGGGAAAAAACATTGCAATACGTCACAAAATGGCAACATGACGCGGTGAGTTTGACACCTGTGCTCTAGGAGCTTCTTTGTGTCATTCAGTTCAGGGTTGGTTTTTTTTTTCTTCCATTCAATTGTTTTTAGTTCTCATGCATTTATGACACAACAAAGGAGAACAAACTCATCACGAAGAGATTCAGCAGTCCACCTGCATTTAAAAGATAAATGCCACTCTTTCAAAGACAGCAAAGTCCATATTTTGGACCGCTGGTTTGAAAGAGGGGTCAAAAAGGCCATCTATGTCAAAATTGAACAACCTTCTTTCAACAAGGGGGAGGGATACGACATCATCTATCTCCAGTCTGCAACACAGTCCATTCAGCAGTTCCAAGAAGGCTCCACATCCATTTGCACTACTCGAGTGGCCCTGAGGACACAGATAAACCTCCAGGTGGCCTTAATGACTGGCTAAAAGAATACAAATAACCAGTTGTCTGCAAGGAATATATTCCCCACCATACAGTCAGAGCTGTAGAAGCTTCTTGGATAAGAAGTCAAATGTCTTCAAAGAAAAGCAAGGAAGTCCAGCTGCCTCTTAAAAAAGCACCGTGGAACAGTTCTCAGATACTGCCTAGACAAATCCCTGCAGTGGCTGAGACTGGCCCAAGATGACTCACCCAGATGGCTTTGTGCCTAAGAGAGGACTAGAACTCTGGTCTCTCAGTTCCTTACCTTAACCACTACACCAAACTGGCTCTCAATCAGTTCAGTAATGAAAAGCAATTTGTTCTATGGAAGATTCATACTTTCAGTGAAGGATTACAAGCTAAGAAGTAGTTCTACACATTTGAATGGCTGGAATTGCGTGCAAATGCTTGGAAACTCTATCTGATAGGAATCAGCATCGACACCAGCAGTATCTCTGGGCCACTCCTGCAGAAGCGGCTTTACAGAATAAGCTGAGACAACAAAGTATGAAGGGCAACATTATACAAAGTAAATTATTTTCTATGATGAATACATCAGAACAATTTTACCATGCAAAAAACATTTTCATTTAGATAATACCTTTTGCTATTAGCCTGCCTGGGATTTCCACTTTTGAAATTCCACTGGGTTAGATGTTGCCAATCACCTAACTCTAAATATACTCCTAACATTTTAATCACTTGCACTTCACTGTAGTCCTAAAACACGGTCACATAAGAATATTCAGCAGGCAAACATCAAGACTCCCCTTAAGAGCAAAGCTGCTGGGGCTCATGAGCACATATTGACTCTTCCTTTATTTTATGGTAAGAGGAAACTGATACTTAAAGTTACCATGCCGACCACTGCAAAGTTTTTTTTTTCTTAATCACTGACAAACTGCTATGTGCAACCAGTGAAAGAGAAGCTACATACACGATGGTGTGAGGAGCGAAAGCACATCTCCACTGGTAAGAGTAAATGCAGGTAGTTCTCGACTTATAGCCCAAAATTTCTGTTGTTGCTAAGCAAGGTTGTTGTTAAGTAAGTTGTGCCTCATTTTACAAAGCTTTTGCCACAGTTGTTAAACAAATCATTGCAGTTGTTAAGCGAATCGTGTGGTCGTTTAGCGAATCTAGTTTCCAACATTGACTTTGCATGTTAATAACTGGCTGGGAATGCTGCAATGGCTGTGTGAAAATGGACATTTGTTCAGTGCTGTTTTAACTTTGAATGGTCACTAAAAAGTGGTTGTAAATTGAGGACTACCTGTAGTTGTCGAACTATAGTATATACAGAATACAGTATACATGGTATACTCTTTATACAACATACACAGTACAGTTAAAACAATAACATCTGTTTTAGAGTTTAGGGGACAATTTTACCAAGGTGTGTTCCAGTTTCTAAATGAGAAAATACAGCCCACAGTTGACATATGAATTAAATACAGTTTGCATTACAAAGATGTTAAATAAATTTATACCACCCTACTTCTAATAACAAAAATATGGTGCATTAGTAAAACCTCTTTAATTGCCACATTAGGGAAATAAAATCACACATAAAGTTAAAAGTAATGAGATTTCAAAAGTTGGAACCACAACCAAAAGTTTGGTTGTATTTTATGATTTACATTAAAGCAATGGATTGTAACCTGGTGTATTCCTTATATATGATAAATTTTCACATGTATAGTATCAGACTTTATTTACATGATAGATTTTATTGAATGTTCTCTCTTCTGCTTTATATGTACTGTATATACACAGGAATTATGTTAATGCAGCTACCTAATATTGTAAAAAAAAAATACATACACAGCTTCTCCTTTAAAAAAACCAACACAAATACAGTTTACAAAATAGAAAAAAAATAAAATCACTATAAATCAACATAATATGAAAGGCACCATCCATGCTTATCATAACTGGATTGTTTTTTGTGCGTTTATTTGAATCGCAATATATTATTTGAGAGTGTTATATACAGTACTGTATATCATCATTAGAAGATTTCTATACAAATGTATTTAGGGAATGTAGTACCGTATTACATTTTCTCAATTCTTCCAGTATTATTACCCTGGGGCCTAACTGTTAAAGATATATTTTGACTGAATGGCCAGCCTCACCGATAATGCATGCTTTAAATGAACAGATGACAATGCTGCTGGTTTACTTGGATGGTTTTCTTGGATGAGACAGAGCTGAAGAAGCTTCTTGGATGAGAAGCGAAACATCTTCAAAGAAAAACTAGAAAGTTCAGTTGCCTCTTAAAAAAAGCACCTTTGGGACAATCATGACCTGGATGACTGAGAATCTCCATAGACATTTGCTGATTTACTGCAATGTATTCTACATGGGACTATCCCTAAAGATACTTCCAACATATAATTGGTACAAACATAACTGCCATATTAAGCTACATGAAGTGATGTAAGGTGGATTCCTAAATGTTGCAGAACTACTAAGTTTAAAATGTTGACAAACTTGATAATATTGCCTAACCCTGCCTCCTTCCACCCTAGATGGAATATAGCCAAACATAATGGAACAGTGATGGGAAAAGACTTTATTTATTTATTTATTTATTTATTTATTTATTTATTTATTTATTTATTTATTTTTATTTATTTATTTATTTATTTATTTATATACCGCCCTACTCTCAGAGGGACTACAAAGGGTTACAAAGATTTAGAAGTGACTGAGCAGCTTTGGAACCATGTCTTCGATTCTATATGGCTAAGAATAAATAAAAATCCAAAGAATGTACTAACTAAACAAACAAATAAATATGATATAATAAATAAGGAATAGTTGGGTGGATGTTTATTCCTGAAACACCTTCACTTTATCTGGATGAAGGTTCAGTTTACTTTCCCTCTTGTACCCATTGCCACTGTCATTGAATCCAACTCCTAGCAACCACATAGATAAGTTTTACTCCATGATGATCTGCCTTAACCTGGTCTTTCAAGTTTTCCAAAGCATTGTACACATCACCACTCTAACTGAGTCCATCCATCCTGCCACTTTTCATCCTCTTCTTCTCTTTCCTTCTGCCTTTCCCAGCACTTAGAGCTTTTTCCAGAGAGCAGGATCTTTATATGATGTGTCCAAAATAGTATAATTTGTCCCTGGTTAATTTGTGCCTCAAGTAAAAACTCTGGGTTTATTTGTTCAATGGTCCATTGGTTAGGTTTTTTGGCTGTCCATGGTATTCAAAGGCATTTTCTCCAATAGCAACATTCAAAGGCATTAATACTCTTCTTTCCTGTTTCTTCAACCAACTTTCATTTCCATAGAGTGTCATAGGGAATACCATGATTTACACAATTCTTATCTCTGTAGTTATAAACACATCATGGCATCTGAATATATTTTCCAATGCCTTTATGGCTGCTCTACTGAGTGTAGAATCTGTGGTATATATCTTGACCGCTTGTTCTTATTGTTGATGATTGTTCTTATAAGGCAGATGCTACCCACCACTACAGTATCTTCATTGCCATTTCTAAAGCTGGTTGTTTGACCTGTTGTTCATAATTTATATTTATATCTTTATATTTAATTTTAATCCTGTTTCTTCAGTTTGCTCCTTAACTTTGATTATTAGAGCTAGCTGATCCTTTAAATTTTTGATTCTCAGGGCAGCATCATTAGCGTTATTAATGTTTCTTCCTCCAATATCAAAATCATACTCATCGTCTTTCAATCCAGCTTCCTTTAATATATATTCAGCGTATAGGTATAATAAGTAAGGGGACAGTATATAACCTTGTCGTAGTCCTTTGCCAACCTGGAGCCAATCTGTTTCAATGTGGCTTCATGACGTGCATATGAGTTTTTAATGAGGACAATGAGATATTCTGAATTCCCATTTTTCTGAGCACATTCCACAGCTTGACATGACACAATTGAAGGCCTTTCTATAATCAGTGAAGCACATACTGACTTCTTTTTGCTATTATTTCGCTTTTTCAATTATCCGTGTATGTCAGTCTCATTTTTCTAAAACCAGCTTCAACGTCTTGCTTCTCTTCTTCCATGTAAGGTTGCATTCTGTGTTGGAGATGAAACTAAGAACATAGTTTATCCACCCTGTTAAGTGTCCTTTTGTTTTTAGTACTAGAATGCAGATTGACCTTTTCAAACCTATTGGCAACTATGTCATTCTCATATTTGCTAATATAAATTGGTAAGAACCTTTACTGATTGTTCTTCTGTTGATTGCTATATT
This sequence comes from Masticophis lateralis, assembly GCA_030761175.1. Classification (NCBI taxonomy): domain Eukaryota; kingdom Metazoa; phylum Chordata; class Lepidosauria; order Squamata; family Colubridae; genus Masticophis; species Masticophis lateralis. The sequence continues at coordinate 28,821,881 of JAUDYJ010000001.1, forward strand.
TCAGAAGGCATTCCTTCAGTTCCTGTAGTCTTCCAACTTAGTGATGACCAGAATGCTGATCAAAATTTATCTTCTAAGACTAGGGGCTCTTTTAAGTAAGGGAATATTTAACTAAGTATCTTGGATGCTCATCTCTCTACTGTGTAATGTTTCAGTATACTTCTTTCATCTTTGTTTGCTTTCTTTTGAATCAATTACTCAAAGATGTCCATTGGCATCTTTGCAAATTGAGGAGTTCAGAAATCTTTTGAAAGACTTGTTTTTTATGCTTCCATCTTCAGTGACTTTACAGATATTGCTGTGATACTTGTCTCTTCTAACAGCTTTCTAAACCTCTGTGTTAAGTTCCTTTCTGAAGTTTTTGTCTTTCTTGGCTTTGGATTGTCTTCTCTCCTTGGCAATTTCTGTGGTCTGTTCTGACATCTAATTTGCCTTCTACTCTTTCTTCATTTTTGGCAATCTCTTTTCATATTCCTCCTTAACAGAATATTTAAGTTAATTCTATAATTTCTCTGTTTGTCTATCAATGAGGTTCAGGACTTCAAATCAATTTTCCATGAAAATGATGTTTATATATGGTCAAGATCATATTACTGAAATTGATTAGTTTTCTTCTTCTTCTTTAACTTAGCTTGGAACTTGCACATGTCCCACAGTCAGTTATTTAACCATGTTTTTGATGCTATAATTGAGCTCCTCCACCTCTTTTTAGCAATAATGTAGTCAATTTGGTGTTGGTTTAGTTATTTGAAGACACGTTTAGCTATGAAGGGTTTATTGGAGTAGCAAAAATTGTTAAGTTGGTCTCCTGCTTCAATTTCCTAAATCGTACAATCCAACTATATTTTCCTCTATACTGTTTCCACCTTTGACATTTCAGTCTCCAATCACAAGCCACAAATCCTGCTTGCACATTCTGTTGATTTCAAAGTGAATTTAATCTGAAGTTGCCATAGAGGAAAAGAAAATCTGAAACTGCAAAGATAGACTTGGAATATGAAATGTAGAAACATGAAAACATAAGAAAGATCAATACAATGAAAGATGAAATGAGACAACTACAAAGTGGCATCTTAGGCATCAACAAATTGTGATGGGATCAGACACTTTCAATCAGTAGATCACACTGTTTATTATTCAGGAAATGAAAACAAAGAAGAAACGGCACTGCTTTTATAGTTAGCAAGAACACAACTTGGCTGCAATGTAATCAGTCACCAAATGATATCAATTAAACTTTTGGTACTACTATAACTTTATTTACTATGTCTTCTACCCAAAGTAAAACAGCTTAAGTTGCCATAACAGCTTTTATCCTGTTGACTTTTTATAAGCCTTCTTTTTGGATTTCTGTCTATTCTGTCTTTTTTTTCAGGTTAGTGAAACTACAAAAAATTATAGATCTGTTCTCTGATGCTACCATCAACTGCTTAAAATTAAATGTGCACTCAGACACTAAATCTGCAGTTCCAGGAACAAACATGCGCTTCTAAAGGACTGTTAGTGCAGCCGAAAATGTAATTAATGCTACCTAATTTAAAAAGTGACTGGTCAATAATGATCAAGTATGGATGTTTGTTTTGAACTGTAGCCAGCTCTTGGCACTAAACTCTAGCAAAAAAGAAAAGCTTCACAATGCTCAGAAACTTTATTTTAGAACCGAGAATTCATTTTCTGCAGTACCAAAAAACCCCACCCTGACAACTAGGAAAGACAAACCAATCCAACCCACTACAAATATGTACAAATAGTCCTCAACTGACAACCCCTCATTTAATAACCATTCAAAGTTATGACAGCCTTGGAAAGGGTGTTTTATGGCCCACAAAACATTGCTGACTGTCATAAAATAACACACCTTCCCACCCCTGAAGTCGTGTGACCGCATTTAGGGGGCTTGGCAACCAGCTTGCATTTATGACCAATTGCCAAGTGACCTGCAATCATGTGATCATCATTTGCAATCTTCTCTGCCGGCTTCCCCAGAAAGTCAACTGGGAAGCTGGCAAGAAGAGGTTGCAAGCAGAGGAAAGACAGAAGAACTGAAATCCTTTGGCCTGCAGGAACAGAGCTGAAATCTTCATGGGCTTGGAGGGAAGGGGAAATCCTTCAGCAGGATGCAGAAATGGAGCTGAAATCCTGAATATTGTGAATCCTAAAGATTGTGATAGGTTCACAAAGATTTCCCTCAATGCATGAGGGAATCTGACAATCTTTGGTGGGCTGCAGAAACATTTAAAACCAAAAGGGATGGCTGCTGGAAGGATTTCAGCTCCACCGTCTGCTTAACAATTTGGGAAATTGCTTAATGACTGCCACAAAGATCGCAGGTATTGCAGTACTGAGCAAACAATCATGTTGCATCTTGCTTAATGACCATTTCGCTCAACAACCAAGATTCCCATCTCAATTGTGTTCGTAAATCAAGGACTATTTTATCAGTGTTGGGAAGGAGGGAGTAAAATGTCAGAGGGAGGTTCTTCAGGAAAGAAAAATGAAAAAAAAATTAAAAGACTACATATAGGAATTATATAGAGAAGCAGAATGACAAAGAAAGAATAAAGCAAATTTGTGGACACAGTGTCAGCAAAACTATTGTACATACAACCTGTTTACTGATGAAAACAAAACATCTCTTTTAAAAAAGCATTTTGAATTATCAGGAGTGATGGGCTCCCTTTCATTGAATGAGTTCAGCAACGGCTAGAATTCCTCTATTGGGATACTTTTACCCGAATACCAGCTGGAATAATAGATTGGATTCAGTGGCCTAAATGACTATTGCAACTCTTATGTCACTATGAAAACAGAGGGAGGAAGGGAAACCTCCTGCAGCAGTCTGACAGAAGTCAAGATTGGCAAACTGCATCTCAGAAAAGTGCCCATTATATATTATATAGTCTAAAAACCAAATCAACTGGTCTAATCAAACTATATATCAGAGACATTGTCTTTATTCTCTTTGCTTGCCTATCTTAGAATAAGACCCAAAAGCTTTTATAATCTTTAGTGAAAACTCAGGAGAGAGTTTATTGTATACAGAAAACTCATCTTTATGCCTGGGCAATAAAGAAACCTTTCCTTGTTGCTCTCTGTATTTTTTCTGATACCAACAGTTTGACTAGTCTGGAAATATTTGCCTTTTGCTGTCTTGGAAATAGGTTGCCATAGTGACTCCATCTTACATCAAGGTTCAATTACAAGAAGTGGACAGATCTGATTGGAACTGTGGGATGAAAGGAAAACAGAGACATTTTATTTTATTAAAAGAAGATGGAAGGAAGCTTTTCTAATAGTCTTCTTTTCTCATAATCTCTATCAGCTCTAGCAAGTAAAGCATATATGTTAAACTACTTGCAGTTTGAAATGAAAATGTTGTGTTGAATCTTTCAGTATGTATTCTCCTCATCCAGCAATGTGTTTGGCATATAGCTGTTTACAAGCCACCAGCCAAAATATTATGCACTAAAAATGTTGCATTTTGAAACTAAACTGAGACATATTTGCTTATTTTATATAATCCCTTCTCCATCTGCTCAAGGGTGGACTAGAATGTGTCTTGATCTTTAGGCGTTTTGAGTAAGTCCTATTTAACTCTGAAGTGAAACTAGATCTTAGTTAACAGCATCCTTGAATATGAAACACAAGACACAGTTATAGTCCCCATTCCCCAATACTGATCAGGATTTCAACACAGGAGACAGAAGTTTAAACATTTCCCCCATTACTGCTGTCTTGCTGAAAAATCATACTCATTGAACTGCTATTTATCCCCAAAACACTTAGACAAAACCAGAAGAGAACATATAAAAGACTTATAAAAGACCACAAAAGTACTGAAAATATCTGCATAATATAACGTAGAAAATTTTGGAATGTAAATTTGAAATGAAACCACAACTGTATCCTATTAGGTATAGTCTCAGAAAAAATAACAAGAAATACCATAATTTAACAAGATCTGTGTTTAACATACCAGGGATAAATTTTGCTCAACACTGGAAGAAAAACCGTCAGTCTCCAAAAACCATGGAAGACTTGCAGAGATATTTTTAAGCAGTTTCCTTGATTGTTTCTCACCTATAGAGAGAAATCTTGGAAAACTAAGCTTTCATTGTTAAATATATACTTTAACAATTTCTATGAATGAGCTATTTTGGCCCTCTTTTTTCCAGACAGACTATCTAAATTTCATTATCTCTTGGTCCTCCCTCCTGGAAATCCATTCCAACACAAAAATATAGTCCTGAAAATTATCCAGTTGGTTAACTTAAACCTGAAGAATTTGTGCAATGGGAAAACTAAGAGTATATCTTCACAATGGAAGTTTAAATAAATGTAAGCAGAATTGCTTCCCTTGCATATAGTATGTCAAGAAATAGGATAAATACAACATAGCCTGGCTTTTAAGAGAGCCTGAATGCTTACAAATATTGCAAATTAACAAATGTATAAAAACAGGAAAGCCAGAAATCAGTAATTTTTTAAAATTCTCTTTTTCTGTTTTACCCTATTTTTTTAGTATTTTAACTTTTATTAAATTTGTTTCATCTAGCTTTTATTTCTTTTTATCAACATACATACACACCTACACATATAAGTAACAATACAATTATTTAAATATTAAGTTCAACATTAAAACTATTATCATAAAATTAATACTTTAATGAGAAATGCAGTGGTTTTTTATTTTATATTCAATATATATTTTATGTATCCTTGTAACATTGACATCCTAGCAATTAATACTGACAGAACTTTTATCTTTTTTTAGTTTAATACTTTGCGCTATTTAAATAATAGAATGTTAATTTTTTAATCATATTATATAAACACCGTATTATAATCTGCATTGAAATAATAAATAATATAACCAGATTTATAATTTTACAATGAAAGGGAGGGGGGAAAAGAAAAAGGATGAAAGGCTTTAGTAGAAAAACAGAAGTGGAAGACTAATTTTGTCCCTGTACTGTAGACCTAACACAAATTGATAAAGGGTTTTGTTTTGTTTTGTTGCATTGGAGGCAACACAAGCCTATCATCTGTCATGTCTATAAAAAAAGATTGTGCTGTATGTTGGAAAGTAACATTTCAAACTGGTATCACTTTGCAATATTTTTTAATGTGGTTCAATATATTGCATTAGGTTTTAGAACATAATTCTGTTGTGTGTTTACACCAGACCAACAAAAGACTTACTGACCTCTTTTGCAAAAGAGCTTTCCGCTTTCAGATCTCACCCACCCTAAATTTTACTATTATTTCTCCTAATCACAGGAAAAATGTTGTTGCCAACATGAATGCAAATAATTTTTCTCTCCTGTCTCCGATATTCTGTGTGAGATTAAGTTTCTCTCCCTCCCTCCCACCCCTTCTCTCTCCCTGTGTGTGAAAGTAGATAGATAGATAGAATTCTTTATTGGCCAAGTGTGATTGGACACACAAGGAATTTGTCTTGGTGCATACGCTCTCGGTGTACATAAAAGAAAAGATACATTCGTCAAAAATCATAAGGTTCTTAAAACACTTAATGATAATCATAGGGAAATAGTCAATATAAATCTTAAGGATACCAGCAACAAGGTTACAGTCATACAGTCATAAGTGGGAGGAGATGGGTGATAGGAACGATGAGAAGGTTAATAGTAATGCAGACTTAATAACTAGTTTGACAGTGTTGAGGGAATTATTTGTTTAGCAGAGTAATGGCATTCGGGAAAAAATATTCTTATATCTAGTTGTTTTGGTGTGCAGTGCTCTAAAGCGTCGTTTTGAGGGTAGTAGGAGTTGAACAGTTTATGTGTGTGGATGTACAGGGAAATGGCTGATATACAAAAGTTTAACTCTACACACAGTTGTTTTTCTGACAATCAAATATGTTCATGTCAAAAAAATATTTTTAATTATAATCAGAGGTTCAAAACCCACTTTTTGAGCTATGAATGAATTATTTCTCTAGTTTTAAACTGCAGAAAATTCAAACATGAATTATTCAGACTATATCAGAAAGAAAGATCTTGGTATGTCTTTATATTAGCTCTCTAGGTACCAATTTATTGTGTTTAAAGATGAAGCCTATCAGTCCTATAATTACATCTCCTGTCTTTCTTAACTAGCCAGATTACTGATGAGTTGAAAATGCTGAGAACAGCCAAGATATAACTTAGTTTTTTATATAACTTGGAGCTACCTTTTGGAATTTGGAAACTATTGTTGGCCCAAAATATATCAGTTTACTTACTGATTGGTAAGGGCTTCTTTAACAGGATTCCATTCATATTATGAGTACTGCACTGGTTATCAATAGATTATTTCAACACAATTCAAAATATAAGTTTTAATTTTTACAGCTCTACATGGCTTGTCTTCCAGCTACATTAGAAACCTTCAACCTAAATTTGACCTTCCTCTGAGAGGGGTTGTTGGGTTCAGCTCATCCTATCTATTCTATATAATTCAATGGTGAGCCCACAACTGGAGTCTAACTTAGCATAGATTTGCAAGAGAAGACGAGCTGCGTGGAGAAGGAATATTTTGTCAAACTGAGGATTTATTTTATCCTGTTAGCCATCTTCATGAAATTTCTGTTTCAAAAGCATATTCTAATTTTGTTTTGGGAATTGCTCCGAATGAAAATAACTTGATTATTAAGTGTATTTTTACTGAGGGCCTGGAGAGGGTTATTCTTTGGTAGCAGATACAGAGAAATGGGTTGCTATGGGAACAGGACTGTCACCATAGCCTCTTTCTTGATTTCACTGAAAACAGCTAATCTATAATAGTATAAACAAGGAAGAATCCTCCCAATGAGATGCAAGCTTAAATGAGAAGTTCTAAACTCCAGGAAAGAGGCAATAGAAACTAACATGGCTCTCACAAGTAAGCTAAAATTGGGCCAGTAACTTTCTCAGAGATGGCCCCGTAAATTTAATGGAAAAATAGTTCTGCTGTGCACATTCATATGTACCTACATACAAATCTAGAAATAAAAAACAAAGAAAATTGATTTTCTTAGATATTAAACTCAAATTTTGAATTGCCCATGTGGATATGAACCAGAAACAAAATAGAAGCTGCAGATGGAACTCTTTGATTCTTACCTGCTGTAGACTTTGTTCCTCAAGGTTGAGCTTGACCTCCAGGGATTGCCGAGCTTCTAGGAAGGCTTTGCGGTGCTTGCGGTCTGCCATGTAGTAAGACATGATACCCACACAGATGGTGCACAGATAGATGGCAACATTGGATAAGATCTTGAATGAAAAAAAGATAAATTACAGTTATTAGTCATCACAAGAGAAGTATTGTGTTTTTTTTCTAGAAGTGGAGTAGGTTATAGATGGCCTTCCAAATTCTAATGAATGGCAACTCCCATTAATCCTCTAAGTTAGCCATACTGAAATACACTGGAGTTTTATATATTGCCCATTCCTTCTCCAAAATATTGAGGTATGGAAGATGAGACAATTGAGCCCCCTTTCTTATCCCTATGAGAGACTGCTATTGATTGTAGCATCCCTTATTACCATATTGCAGTGAAAGCAATCTTAGCATGCTTTAGACTACAACTCCCATAATATTCAGCCAGTGTAAGTGTCACAACTTCAATAAGTCTGGCCCTTATTGTTCAAAAAGCCTGAAGGGCTTCAGGTTGTGGACTATATAGACTGAAAACACAAACATCATTATGAACAGAAGGATTTCAACTCACATTCAGGATTGGAAATAATTAAACTGAATTTTTAAAAAGCATGGCATTAGTTTATAAAATTGTTTTAGCCTGAATAAATCAGATTCAGTTCTTCTCACAAGAGCAAAAAGAATGCTCATCTCTTTCTCACCTCTGAAAAAGGTTCTTTTCATTAAAATATCTCCCCATCTAACTTCTCTATATCATACTAGACTTAGGATATTCTCCCTACAAAATACAATCTCTATCACCAATTAATGTCCGTACCCTACATCCAGTAAAGTGGATTAAGTATTCTAAATATGGCCTTACCAGTGTGGTATAAACAATACTACCACTTCAGTGGTGGAATTCTACCAGTTCTACCCAGTTCGGGCGAACCAGTAGGGGCAGCACCGGGAGGCTCCGCCCATCTGCCCGGATGTCATCATGGACACTCTGCGCATAAGCAGAAGGCTCTGTGCATGTGCAGAGATGGCACGTGCATGCTCACATTTGCAAACCAGTAGCGAAGTGAATACAACTACTGTATCACTTCCTATGGTCTTAATACTACCCATCTGTAGATGAAGTCTAGGATTGTGTTGGCTTTTTTGGCAGCTGCAGTACACTACTAAATCATATTTAAATGTGGTCCACCAAGGCACCTAGATCCCTCTCATAACAATAGCAATAGCACTTAGACTTATATACCGTTTCACAGTGCTTTACAGCCCTTTCAAATATATATATATATATATATATATATACTAACATATATACTAACATACATTCATGTGTGTGTGTGTGTGTGTGTGTTAGTGCCAGTCATGAAATCAACAAGCCGCCACTGAGTTTGTTTCACCTAGTCTCTTTCAATTCAGGGGCCCTTTTAATTATACTTGAGTACATACAGTCAGCTTTTCATTTTCTCCTTCCCTTCTTCTCTCATTTATGGTACTTTACAATTGGGGAGGAAGCTAGAACAAATTAAGACAAATTAAGCTTCTGTATGATTGAATCCCTCATCTGGTGAAGGTTATATTCCTTGCTAGGTCCAGGGAGGTTCAAAGTATACGCAAACACTCCTAGAACAATATGATTTCATTTTACCGACCTCAGAAGGGTGGAAGAACTGAGTCAACCTTGAGCTGGTGAGATTCAAACTGCTGAACTGCTGGCAGTCGGCAGGATTAGGCTGCAATACTGCATTCTAACCACTGTGCCACCATGACTACCCATAACAACAAGAACTTGAATTACTATCATGACTATAAAATCTGTCTAAACTTTGCCATTTGAAATACTAATCACAGCATGAAAAGAAGCTTTAGTGAACACTTATATTATAAGTCTATCTACTACTAAAGGCAAAAGAATATGGTTTGGGGAAAATGTCCCTCCCTGGAGAGAGCATATCTCAACTGTTCTTTAATATACAGTGTCACACAGTATGCTAAGCTGCTTCCAGATACATCTTTCAATGTACATTATACATAGTAATTTCATGGAGCATCCCGTCAAGTTTGTAATCTTTAGCCCTTAAGCCTTCTTCCCTATCTTCCTTCTTGATGGGAATAATCTATTTATTTAAAAAGGCATTGTGAATCTGAGAATCTTACTTCAGCTTAAAATTCATATAAACAGAAAGCTAAATATGCCATTGAGTCTAAAGGTCATAAAAATAAGTAATCAGTTCAAAATTGGTAATATTTTTAAAGCTTTCCTAAGCCAACATTTTAAAGTTATTTCAAGCATATTGATAAGGTATTACATTTTTTTTTCATAGGAAGAACAAACACCTAAATTTCTTTTATTTAAACATTTCTATCATACAGAAATAATTTTCCACATTATTGGGTTTGTCATATTTTGACATCAATGTTTCTCCCAAGTACATGGAAATACGAGTTTAACTCTATCCCGACAGACATACAGGTAAAACTCGAAAAATTAGAATATCGTGCAAAAGTTCATTTATTTCAGTAATGCAACTTAAAAGACTAAACTAATATATGAGATAAACTCATTACATGCAAAGCGAGATAGTTCAAGCCTTGACTTGTCATAATTTTGATGATTATGGTTGACAGCTCATGAAAACCGAAATTCACAATCTCAGAAAATTAGAATATTACATGAAATCAATAAAACAAGGATTGTACATAGAACAATATCAGACCTCTGAAAAGTAAAGCATGCATATATACTCAGTATTTGGTTTGGGCCCCTTTTGCATCAATTACTGTCTCAATGCGGCATGGCATGGATGCTATCAGCCTGTGGTACTGCTGAGGTGTTATGGAAGACCAGGATGCTTCAACAGCGGCCTTCAGCTCTTCTGCATTGTTCGGTCTCATGTCTCTCATCTTTCTCTTGGCAATGCCCCATAGATTCTCTATGGGGTTCAGGTCAGGTGAGTTTGCTGGCCGATCAAGCACAGTAATCCCATGGTCATTGAACCAGGTTTTGGTACTTTTGGCAGTATGGGCAGGTGCCAAGTCCTGCTGGAAAAAGAAGTCAGTATCCCCATAAAGCTCGTCTGCGGAAGGAAGCATGAAATCCAAAATCTCCTGGTAGACAGCTGCGTTGATCCTGGACTTAATGAAGCACAGTGGACCAACACCAGCAGATGATATGGTTCCCCAAATCACCACAGACTGTGGAAACTTCACACTGGACTTCAAGCATCTTGCAGTGTGTGCCTTTCCATTCTTCCTCCAGACTCTGGGTCCTTGGTTTCCAAATGAGATGCAAAAGTTGCTCTCATCAGAAAAGAGAACTTTGGACCACTGAGCAACAGACCAGTTCTTTTTGTCTTTAGCCCAGGTAAGACGCTTCTAACATTTGTTGTTCAGGAGTGGCTTGACAAGAGGAATACGACATTAGAAGCCCATGTCCAGGATCCGTCTGTGTGTCGTGGCTCTTGATGCACTGACTCCAGCCTCAGTCCACTCCTTGTGAAAGTCCCCAACACTTTTGAATGGCCTTTTTCTGACAATCCTCTCCAGGCTGCGGTCATCCCTGCTGCTTGTGCACCTTTTTCTTCCACACTTTTCCCTTCCACATAACTTTCTATTAATGTGCTTTGATACAGCACTTTGGGAACATCCAACTTCTTTTGCAATTACCTTTTGAGGCTTTCCCTCTTTATGGAGGGTGTCAATGATGGTTTTCTGCACAACTGTCAGATCAGCAGTCTTTCCCATGATTGTGATTCCTACTGAACCAGACTGAGAGACCATTTAAAGGCTCAGGAACCCTTTGCAGGCATTATGGCTTAATTAGCTAATTAGAGTGGGACACCTAGAATATTGAACCTTTTCACAATATTCTACTTTTCTGAGATTGTGAATTTGGGGTTTTCATGAGCTGTAAGCCATAATTATCAAAATTATGACAAATCAAGGCTTGAAATATCTCGCTTTGCATGTAATGAATCTATCTCATATATTAGTTTCACCTTTTAAGTTGCATTACTGAAATAAATGAACTTTTGCACGATATTCTAATTTTTTAAGTTTCACCTATACACTTTAGGGATAATCCTTATTTAAAACTAACAGATAAATCACATAGACCTAAATAATATTTTAATTAGTTTATTGCTAATCATTTTTTAAACGAACTGAAATATTGCAAGAGCAATTTGGATTGTCTAAAATTGCACAGCATATTAAATTTTCTCTTCATTTTACAATTTAGTGTAGATGGATTAACAACATCTAACATTGCCAAATTAGTATCAGTATTGAAATATGTTTTGGATTATTCTAAGTCTAGAGTTATAATAAGAAAGACCCTTTCGGGGTCAAACCAACTGTTCTTTCTGAAGGTGTTTAGATTCTGAGGTAACCTGCACCTACAGCTAAAGAGCAAATTAGGTCTCTACTGCCACCAACCCTTTGTTATAAACCAATTTCTCCCTTCCACACCAGCCCTCAGAAGAACCAGGAGATGTTTGAAAGGGAAATCCTCATCCAATTTTGGTCTAGATAAATACAGAAGGGGAAACCAAATGTAAATTTCAGAATTAGTAGCTTAGCCAAGCTGGGGCAGGTCATAGAAAGCAACCAGTTAGGGCCAGTGGTGGGATTCAGCCAGTTCGGGCAAGTTCAGGCTTGCTCCACCCCTTCCCTCCCCGCCCCTTCCAGGAATCCTCACACACCCAATTGTTCCCAGGTAAGTGCAGGGAGGCCTACTAGGCCCAAAATGGGCTTGGGGGGTGCAGTGTGCCACCCGCAGCACGTTTTCGCTTCCAAGAGGCTTCAGGGAGGCCTCCTCCTAGGCCCAAAATGGGACGCGGGGATGGCATTTTGGCTCCCAAAAATGGGAGGAGACCCCAAACGGGTAGGAGACCAAGTGCTGCCTGTCACACCTCTGGCCACGCCCACCCAACCGGTCATTAGGGTAGAGAAACAGTTGTTAAATTATTTGAATCCCACCACTGGTCAGGGCTGAAACAAAAAGTCAACTTTAGTTAACATGCCAAAAAAGATCTTCTAAATGCATAAAACCAGTGTTTAAAATTAAATGCAAAACATCTTAATACAATTTTAACTACAGCCAAAACAGCTCAATCTCCCACCTTGCCTGAATGTAAGCCCTCATCCAGGATTCCCACCAACTTTCTCCAAAAACTCCCAAAACTCTTCGCATTCGAAATCTGACAGAACCCTCTTCTTTTCCTTTATTGGACCAAAAGGGCGAGGTGACTCCTTCTGGGCACATCAGACTGGCTTTGATTTAAAGGGTCAGCTGCTCACCATTACAACAGTTTTCTTAAATCAACAATTAAGGAGTTAAAGCAATGGAACGAATAATAAAAAGGAAGAAATAAAAAATGCACAATTCCCCGAATAAGAAAGTATAAAATGATATTTGGTTCCTTTATTTGGAGGGAAATCAATAGAACAGCCCCTATGCTTTCTCAGTTATCTAAATTGTTACAGATTTTATGTGAAAGTATGTGTGTGAAGTATTATATAAATCAATAGAATCCTGGAATGTCAAAATCCTGCATTCTAAAATTAGGTCTACATTTCATGTGAACTAAATGAATATTTTTCCCACATATGTAAATATGTGGACAGTCATCTATCAGGGATGCTTTAATTTGAATTCCTGAATCTGCAACATATTTGAGCTAATGCTCTAAATGGCCCCTTCCAACTCTATGATTGTATGCTTTTTTAAAAACCAGTTTCTGAAGAGGGCAGAGCAGTTGCCAAACTTTTAGGTCAACATTTACACTTGTTACTTACTAGGGACAATTCCAATGCACATTACTAATCAGCTAATGTCATAAATCATTTTTATTCTGCTTTAGTAAGATGTCAGCTCAAGTTATTGTGTTCAGTTCTGGACATCGCATTTAAAGGAAAACTGGAACAAATTCACAGAAAGACAACAAAGATGATTGTGGGACTAGAAACTACACCCTGAGAAGAGAGGTTAGAGGTAATAGGTATGTTTAGTTTTAAAGAAAAATGAAAGAAAGGTTCTTCACAGCATTTTACAAATAATTGAAAATAATTGTCCTACAGAATCCTACATTAGGACTTGTTTTCTACTGTTCCAGAGTGCAGAATATCAAATAATAGATCTCAGTTACAGGAAGGCATTGTTGGACTGAATCAGTGGAGGGATTCAAGTAATTTAACAACCGGTTCTCTGCCCTAATGATTTCTTCCAACAACCAGTTTGCCAAACTGCTCAGAAAGTTAACAACCGGTTCTCCCGAAGTGGTGCAAACTGGCTGAATCCCACCACTGGACTGAATGTTAGAAACAAAGTCCTAGTAGTAAGAGCAGCTAAACTAAAGACAGGTGGCAGGTTCTTTTTCGTTGGTCCTGTACAAGCAGAAGCTAGAAAGCCTTCTATCCAAGATGCAGCAAAACCAAGAAATAATTTAGATTCCTGCACACAACAAGAGATAAAATTCAATGACCTTACTGACACCTTCCAACTTTATAATTCTTTATAAAATTAGCAAAAGTTCCTCTACCAGCAATAATCCTTTCATTGAATAAAAGTGAACAGAGAAATCAGAAAATGGCAATGAATACTTGGAATTCTGGACCTCTAACTTTTTTTTTTGGCAATTTTTCTGCCCTTAAAATACTGAAAGTCACATTTCAAAAAGTCAAGGGTAAAGCTACCTCAACACAAACTCTGATTTAATGTATTTTGCATATAATTAAAATTAAATACAACTAAAATGCTTATTATCCAGTCATGTAATGAATACATTTCTTCTTGTTCTGTACCACTCAAAGTTATAATTTGGTAACAATATCTGGAGTTGTTTGTAGACTATATACCTAAGGCATAAACAACTAAGGACTACAGCTAAGAGCTAAAAAAATCCCTGGGATTTTGGTAGTACAGTACATCTCTGGTTTAAAGTTAAACCTTCAATAAAAATGATCGGTATAAATGACACTTCGTAGTTTGGTAAGCAAAAAAACAATGAGACCAAAACAGAAAACAGTAAGACAAGAAAAAAACTAGCACCCAGATATCTCATCAGCAACATTTTAGATGCCATTGCTCTTAGGTCTTCATTAATGTGTTTTGGAAAAGAAAAAAGCACTGTCATCTCTCTAGATATTTGAATATCAAGGGGCAAGATGATGTCTGGGGAGAGCAACTTTTTACACACAGCTAACATCCCATAACCGCACAGCAAACAGATTCCTATCTTAAATCCAGAACCAAACCATGTGTGGCTTGGATGACTGCTGCCGAAAGTTGCCTGTTTTAAAGCCTTTTATTTACATATACAGTCTTAAATGGACCAGTGTACTTCCGAATGTTCTAACTATCCTGTTCTGCTCAAATGGTAATGAAATTATTCCTAGTCTTCTTCCACAATTGATGCCTTTTTGGTGTGTTGGATTGCAGCTCAGCCAACACATTTATCAAATCCAGAAACAGCTCATTTCCTCTCAACTATTCTAGAATGAGCTATAGAATAGAACTATTCTATTCATTAACATCATCCCAGCTGATGCGGTTTTGTATATGAGACACTTTTGAGATAGTTTTAAAACGGTTGAATGCGACCACATGTTTATTGGACCCGTGTCCCTCCTGGTTGGTGCTGGCTTCCCAGGAGGTTACACGAGGCTGGCTCCAGAAGATTGTTAACGCTTCTTTGAGTGAGGGTGTCCTGCCAGCCACTTTGAAAGAAGCGATGGTGAGACCCCTCCTCAAGAAGCCCTCTCTGGACCCAGCTGTTTTGGCTAATTACCAGTCTCCAACCTTCGCTTCGTTGCGAAGGTTGTTGAGAGTGTGGTTGCATGGCAGCTTCCCCAGTTCCTGGATGAAGCTGTCTATCGAGATCCGCTCCAGCCTGGGCACAGCACGGAAACGGCATTGGTCGCGTTGGTGGATGATCTCTGGAGGGCGCGGGATAGGAGGTGCTCCTCTATCCTGGTCCTATTAGATCTCTCAGCAGCTTTTGATACCATCGACCATGGTATGATGTTGCGCCGGTGGGAGGGGTTGGGTGTGGGGAGCACCGTTTTACAGTGGTTCTCCTCCTACCTCTCTGACCGGTCACAATCTGTGTTGACAGGGGGGCAGCGGTCTACTCTGGGGCGCCTTGTTTGTGGGGTGCCACAGGGGTCGGTCCTCTCGCCCCTTCTGTTCAACATTTATGTAAAGCCGCTGGGTGAGATCATCCGTGGCTTTGGTGTGGAGTTCCATCAGTACGCTGACGACACCCAGCGTACTGATGGAACGTACATCTCCACACCAGGCCACTCCAACGATGTCCTTGAAGTGATGTCCCGGTGCCTGGAAGCTGTGCGGGTCTGGATAGGGAGAAACAGGCTCCGACTTAACCCCTCCAAGACCAAGTGACTGTGGCTGCCGGCATCCCGATATAGCCAGCTGGTGCCATCGCTGACTATTGGGGCGAGACATTGGCCCCCACAGAGAGGGCTCGCAACTTGGGCGTCCTCCTGAACGCACGGCTGTCTTTAGAAGAGCACATGACGGCCGTGGCCAGGGGGGCTTTTTATCAGGTTCGCCTGATATGCCAGTTGCGTCCCTTTCTGGATTGGGACTCCCTACACACAGTCACTCACACTCTCGTGACTTCCCACCTGGACTACTGCAATGCTCTCTATATGGGGCTCCCCTTGGGGTGCACCCGGAGGCTCCAACTGGTCCAGAATGCGGCCGCGCAGGAATTATGGGAGCGACATGGCGCTCCCATGTGACACCTCTCCTGCGCGAGCTGCACTGGCTCCCGGTGGTCTTCCGGGTGCGCTTCAAGGTGTT
Organism: Masticophis lateralis; assembly: GCA_030761175.1. Taxonomy (NCBI): domain Eukaryota; kingdom Metazoa; phylum Chordata; class Lepidosauria; order Squamata; family Colubridae; genus Masticophis; species Masticophis lateralis. Next base: position 28,837,842 of record JAUDYJ010000001.1, read on the forward strand.
GGTGACCACCTTTAAAGCGCTTCATGGCTTAGGGCCTGGGTATTTGTGAGACTGCCTTCTGCCGCCAATAGCCTCCCACCGGCCAGTACGCTCACACAGAGAGGGCCTCCTCCGGGTGCCATTGGCCTGACAGTGTTGGCTGGCGACCCCCAGGGGGAAAGCCTTCTCTGTGGCGGCGTCCGCCCTTTGGAATGACCTACCCCCGGAGATACGCAGGATATCAGACCTCCGGACCTTTCGTCGGGCCCTTAAAACCCATTTGTTCCATCTAGCTGGGCTGGCTTGATCCCACCCTTTGTTTTAAATTGAAATTGATTTTAAATTGGACTGTTTTAATTGTCGGCTGAAAATATTTAATAATTTTTAATTGGTTTTAATTTTTGTATATCATGTTTTATTCTGGCTGTTCACCGCCCTGAGTCCGCAAGAAAAAGGGCAGTCTATAAATTGAAACTAACAAACAAACAAACAAACAAACAAATAAATAAATAAATAGAGAATTGGCACATGAATACATGGAAGTTTTATTTCTGGCAATATCATCTGAGTAGAACCTCCATATAAAGAAGCTCTAAACAAAACATGTTGGGCAAAAACTATCAGCTAAGAGCTATTAACCTCTGGCCCCATTCATGACCTTTTGGAAGCTGATCACATCTAGAGATATTACAATTTATTCCATTTACATCCCACTTCTTTTCCTCATCAAATAGAAGACAGCAAACCATATTCAACAGTCTGGGTTGCTAGACAGTCTGGGTTTCATTTTAAGTGCAATCAATTTCCTCCATAATGTTTTTTTGTTTACTGTGTCAAATGCTGCACCAAGACCTATAAAGGCAGCAAACAGTTGTTTCCTCCTACTGACATGTTTTGTAGTTAGATGGTTCAAGACAAAGTGACTGTCAATAACGGATCGATTCTGTCTAAAGCCTGCTTGTTCTTCTGCAAAAATACACTTTTAATCAACCCAGTTTTTGAGTCTATCAAGTGGAACCTGGCAGATACTGTATTTTAGCCACAATATCTGTTAGGCTAATGGTCCTGTAATTGCTCATGTTTATTCTCTCTCTTTTCTTAATTTATAAGAAATTATAAGTTTTGGAACTCCTGTAGGGTGCAAACATTTAGGAAATATCTGCCTACCGGTAAGAGCTTGGTCAATGAGAATATTTCCTCAATATTAATTGTAAACCTCTCATCTGCCCGTTGTAGTTAAAAAAATTTTTGTTTTCTTTTCTGAAGTTTTTACATCATAACACAGGCTTACCTCACAGTGATATGTTTGATTTTGATTTGATTTTATTGGATTTATATACCGCCCTACTCCCGAAGGACTCAGGGCGGTGTACAGCCAACAATAAAAATACATAAGTACAAAATTTAAAACCAACTAAAAACAGATTAAATAAATTTGGAATTAAAACACCCCAAATAATTTAAAAAAGATTAAAATTTAACACTAAAAACGGAGAGTGGTTAGGCCAGGCCCACCTGGCAAAATAGAAAAGTCTTAAGAGCGCGGCGGAAGGTGGGCAGATCCGGGATCCTCCGTATCTCCGGGGGGAGCTTGTTCCAGATAGTAGGTGCCCCCACAGAGAATATGTAACATGTAGGATGAAGATTGTCCTGCAAGGGGATGGTGATTTTGGACTGCTGTTCCAAACAATTCACTTTTCCCTCCCCATTTGGCTAGTGAATGCCAAAGATTATTTTCCTGTAGATAGTTACAGCTACCAATATTTGCACGTCTTAAAATTACATCACCCATTTTTGTATGGTTAGCAAACATTCTATTAAGACACATAAATATCCCTTCTTGCTCTATTTTACATACACACACACACACACACACACACACACACACACACACACACAGTGTATGTGTAAAATAGGGCTATATATACCTACAAAAGGAGAACACAGATTTAGCCAATTGACACAACTTTTCCAGAAAAAGAGAGTGAACCACTCCAATTTTTAAATTTATATATATATATATAAAATTTGCAATGGTTCACTTCATTTTTCCTGGAGAAGTTGTGATAATTGTCTAAATCTGTGTTCTCCTTTTGTAGGTATATATAGCCCTATTTTCCAGACCAGAGAAGACTCCTAGAGTAGAATACAAAACTAAACACTCCTGATCAAACGAGAGCAAGCACAATACCTATCCAAATATGTGAGGACTACCGTTCAGAATTCTTCAGTGATGCTGGCAAGAAAAAAGTTCTCTCAACATATGTATACTGTGAAACTCAGAGCCATTTCAAACAAATTTAATCTGTTCATTTTACAATGCTGGGATCTCAAAAACTAAACTGACTTTAACAGATGAAAACCAACAGGAATCTCCTACCATTCTGGGTCAGAAACATGAAAATGTAACCTCCTATATAAATATATCACTATTAAAAATAAAAAAAAATCTAAAACTATCCAAAGTGCAGCTTCATGCAAACATGTAATAGGGTCACAAGATTGATGGGACCATAAATCCTTAAATTTAAGTATGGCGTCTGTCACCAAATGATTGCTCAGCCCAGCATTGAGGATTATTGAACCAATGGTTAATAATTGCTCAAAATCCTACAAATTAAAACAGGAAAAATCTCCATGTGGTGAAATTCTGCCTCATAGGCAGATAAAATCCATCAAATGATATTTCAGAATTCCTAGGATAAAAGACTGGGATTTATTTTAAAATAAGATAACTATCTCATTCAAGTGCCTCTGAAAAAAAACATTTCTAAGAATAATCTGAGGGAAACCCACTCCATCTGCCACCCCCACCTTCAACACCAATAATTCTCATGCATCTTCACCATTCACTTGCCATTTTTAACACTCTGGAGTTGTCATGACAACCACTTATGTTCTGAAGCACTGAAAATGTGCTGGCTTCAAGATAAATTTTAAAGCCTAGTCATTATATCATAACATAGACCAAACAACAAACCTGTATTCATCTCTCTCTAGGCATTCTTAATTATTATCAGAAATCTGTGGATATGTATGTGTATGTATTTATGTGATATATATACATATATACACCCAAAATGGAAAGAATATGTTTCAAATGAGGAAAAAAAATAAGCTATTATGCTTTTTTTCCTAGCATCATACAGATTTTTCTTGCTATGGATATGCAGTCCAGGCAAAGGTGGGTCCTACTTACCTTTACTACCGGTTCACAATGGGATCGTGCGGGGGATGCTCACTTCGCTCGTGCGCACGCCTTGCTTCTGTGCATGCGCAGAAGCTTCTGCACATGCGCAGATCGCTGATGATGACATCCGGGGTGGTGGGCAGAGCCTCCCACTGGTTTTACTACCAGTTCTTGTGAACCGGTCCGAACCAGGGGCAACCCACCACTGGTCCAGGCAGTGATGGGTTTCTACCAGTTCGCCCTGGTTCAGGCGAATCAGTAGTGGTGGTGGCGGGAGGCTCCACCCACCTGCCCGGATGTCATCATGGATGCTCTGCGCATGTATAGAAAGTTCTGCGCATATGCAGAAGCACCATGCGTGAGCGAAGTGAGTATGCGCACATGTGCACTCCCAGTTCCGAACCAGTAGCAAAGGTAAATGGAACCCATTACTGAGTCCAAATGAAAATTTCATCACTTCTTGTTGTCTTATTTGCTAGCCTATCATTGCAGGAAATGGATAACAAGAAAAATAAAGTTGACAAAGATCCCTTGAATTGTTTGACCTGCAGAAATTAGTCGATGAATCTTTATCTATCCAGATGCAAAGTAATACAGGCACTCCTTGACTTACAACAGTTCACTTAGTGACTGTTTGAAGTTACAATGGCACGGGAAAAAATGACCTTTTTTCACACTTATAACCACTGCAGCATTCCCATCGTCACATGATTTACATTCGGATGCTTAACAACTGACTCGCATTTATGATGGTTGCAGTGTCTCGCGGTTGTGTGAACACCTTTTGCAACCTTCTGGCAAGCAAAGACAATGGGGAAACCAGATGCACTTAACAACCGTGTTCCTAATTTAACAACTGCAATGATTCACTTAACAAATGTGGCAAGAAAAGTTGTAAAATGGGGCAAAACTCACTTAACATATTTCTCACTTAAGCAACATAAAATTTTGGACTCAGTTGTGGTCATAAGTCGAGGACTATTTGTAGTTGCTGTTACTGAAGGAGTGGACTGCTTTCACAGATGATAGGTAGTTCTTCATTAAAGGCTTTCAAGTAAAGCTCTGGCAGGCCTCTATTAGGGAAATTTACACTCAAGCAAGCAATCAAACTAGATTACATTCAAAGTTTCCTTCCAACTATATTTATTATTTATATCCTCATGGAACTAATGCAGCATACATAGTTCTTTACCCTACCCATGTATTAATTTTCCAGCAATTCTGAGAGATAGATTAGAAAAACAGGAAGTTGCTATACTGCTATCAATCCAGTCAAGTATTAACTACAGAGATAACCCTTTAGGGTTTCAAGCAGGAATCTGTCTTCTATATACTACTAAAACTCACATGTCTGTAACCTTTAACTGGGTGAAACAGTTCATCGTAGGGCAACATTTTTTGAACCAAGGTACTTCAAATGGGCTAACTTACAGAATGTGTCCAATATCCGGATCCATAACTCCTGTGGAGTTAAAAATCAGCAAACTTTATAAAACATTTTATAAAATAAAAATTATCATACAAAATATCATGAAACATTTCTTCTGCTCAACTCCTGATGACTGACTATGCTGTACAGTTCAATATGGGCCATTTTCAAGGCAGTTACATCTCTGAATAGCTCCCTGAGTTTTGAGAGCTTTTCAAGTACATTAGAAGCTGTGCCATTATTGAAGGCATTAAGTTAGGTTCAGGATGGACAAGTTAGCTCAAAGTCACCCATCACTAAACTCAAATAAATCATGTTAAACCATCTTTTTTGTTTAACAATAGTTTCAAGATGAAGCCATAATTATCTAGGTTCATATATAAACTGTAAATCATGGTTTAGAAATTTCAGTCATTGTGTTCATACATGATTCAATGACACTATGACAAATGAACATATTAAAGAGTTCCATACCTGAGAAAATTTGAACGTAGCCTCCAACTGCCCAGATCCATCAGTAGCCTCCATTATATCTCATGTCTTATTGCTACAGCTCAAACTATTATATAGTTTGATTATATAAGCAATCATAGATATACTATAATGCATTGTCATTTGGTTTTATCTAGTTAAACTTTGGCCTTCTGAAAGTTTATGATTGAATCCCTGACACCAGTCTAGTTTTATAACATTTTAGTTTTATTCTGGAAAAAGAATTGCAAATCTTATTGTGAGGATGACCACTAACATGAATGGTTGTATAAGGAGATGAAACAAATACATATTAGGATATGCAAAGTGAGAGTGAATATTCCCACGATAATGTGTTTCATTCATCTTTCTGATTCTACCAATCCAGTCATTCCACCTAGATTCTGCTAATTTTCCTGAAATAAATATTCTGGAACAGAAAACAGTTGGAGGTATTCCAGAATATTCCAGTAGTTCTTAAGAAGGGGCAATTTTATACATTATATAATGAAGGAAGAAAGATGTGCTGATGGGACCCTCTAAATTTAGAAGCACTATATCTCTAAATGAATTTCAATGATACAAAACAATGATAAAAAAATAACTATTATTTTCATATTCTGATGAGCCACTCTGAGAAGCAGGATGCTGGACTTTAATGCATTTTCACCTATGTAATAATTAAGGCCAGCCTTCCTACTGTAATCTTGACTTGCTGTGAAAAATAAATTAGAAGACAAGAGAAAATGACCTTGAGATGGGAACCAGAAAGAGCCAAGGGCATTAACTACCAACTTCTAAAAAAAAAAAAAGATAAAAGTAAAATAAAAAAATGAAGAGACTGTCTTAATGAACACAACATTCATTTTTTGAAAAATAAATCTATACAATGTGAATCAGAGTACTATACAGTGGTGAATTCTAAAATTTGTTACCGGTTCTGTGGGCGTGCCCAACTTTTTTTTTTCTTTTAAAAGCATTTTTTCTACAACCTCTTCGGCCAAAGAAGTTGTAGAAAAAATGCTTTTAAAAATAATAAAAAAGCCTCTGATGATCGCACAGCTCAGCTGGGCATGGGGGTGGGGCAGGGATTTTTGCTACTGGTTCCCCAAAACACCCGCCTCCATTGCTACTCATTGCAACCAGTGATCCGGTCCGAACCGGGAGCATTTCACCCCTGGTACTACATGTGTATGTATGTATGTATGTATGTATGTTTTTATTTATTTTTCATTTACGTTCTACGTTCCTTTTAGGAACAAAAATAGCACCTACTAAAGTCTCCCCTCATCCTCACTACAATAACCAGAAAAACAGGTTGGGCATACAGAGAGCATTTTGCTCAAGTGAGACCTGAATTCAACCCAGTTTAATTCAGCACATTAATCTGGGGATAAGCAATATGGAATAAACCAGCATGTTCTACTATATTATGAGAAGAAAGGCTGACCCCTATTAAACTCGATTTTTAAAAGGAGTAATTCTTGTAAATTAAAAATCACAGAAATCCTCTGAGGCCTAAAACTTAGCAATCTTTTGAATCTATGCAAAAAGGAGATTAGTGTGATGACTCCCCCAGACGCTTCCTCAAATTCTGCTTCAGATATCAGCTTGGAGAAGGATGAACCAGTCCCAAACACACCTGAAAGGGAGTTGGTCAGTGGCTCCAAACAGCCATCTGACAGGGATTGGGCTGAAGCCCAGCTGCAGCAGGACAGTCCTGAGGCTTCAGGTGAGGAAAGCATGCAGCTGCAACCAGTCAGTGATGAGGAAGAGAAACTGCTTTCTCCACCTGATCCAAGAACACATAGGGCAGAGAAAAGGCAGGAGCAGAGAAGGTCAGACAGATTATTGACAAGGAGAAAGCCTCATCCTTCTTGATGGGTTGCACCAGAAACTGGCTATTTAGCACAGCAGATAGATGGAGGTGATACTGAGAACGTGTTCATTTCCTTGCAGTGTGTTCTTGCCTTGAACTTTAGATTGTGTCTCTTCAACTGTTGCCTTTACCTTGCCTTGCCTTGCATTTGCCTGTGGATTTGCCTTTGTCTTGAAACTTGTCTTTGCCTTGGGAAGTTGCCTTGCCTTGAGGACTTGTGTTGGCTTAATTTGAGCAGCCTATGGAACTCATTGGAGTTGAGCTGGTGCGAGCACAGGGAATTGCTGGGGAATACAATTCAGGCTCAGAAGCCTTAATAAAGATTCCTTACATCCATGGTGTGTGTGTGTACTTGAATGGGACAGCACAATTACAGGAGATCTATGCAAAAATCACATAATGGTACCGCCTGCTCGAAAAGTTAATTATTCCACCATAATCACTTTGCTGCGTTAACTTTCCAGAACCCAACAGTGAATTGACTAGGATCATAGAAAGTGACATCCCGATCTTTACTTGAGGACTTGTCACTTTTCAAACTAATATATCTCCATGTATATGGGGGAGATATATAATGGGGAAGGATGGGACCTTCATTTTCAATTCTTTTTTTTCTGCTACCGGTATTAGAGAGCTGTCAACCCAATGTGGTAAATGTACTATATAAAAATAACCAACATATTCTTGGCATGGCCAGCTTTATGTAATCCAAATAGTACTATCCAGTTACAAGAGGATATCCCTAAGATTGCTGAAATAATATTTAAAAACAATAACAAGGAAACCTCTAAACAGATTGACATTCAGTGGTGGGTTGCTCCCAGTTCGCACCGGTTCACAAGAACTGGTAGTAAAAATTTGTAGTAGTTCGGAGAACCGGTAATAACATTGGCTGGCCACACCCCAAACCAGTCCCCAGCCCAGTCGCCACTCACTTACCCCACCCTGCAACCTCTTAAGGTTGTAGAAAAAAATGCTTTTAAAAGTAAAAAAAAGTTGGCCATGCCCACCCAGTCACATTACCACACCACCAAGCCACGCCCACAAAATAAGCCACGCCCACAGAACCTGGATAGCTCAGCAGACTAATGCATTGTAATTTAACTCCAGCTGTCTGCAATTACTTTAAGTTCAAATCTCACCAGGCTCAAGGTTGACTTAGCCATCCATCCTTTCTAAGGTAGGTAAATTGAGGACCCAGTTTGTGGAGGCAATAAGCTGACTTTGTATAAAATATACAAAAGTATGAAGGCTATTGCTTAACACATTGTAAGCCGCCCTGAGTCTCCAGAGAAGGGTGGCATATAAATCAAATTTTTAAAAAAAGGTAGTAAAAATTTTAGAACCCTGCACAACATGCTGAACATCTGTGTATTTGTACACAAGGAAACCGAATGGAATGAAGTATCCTGGGAGCAGGGCATAAGTATCTAGAATCCCAGATAGAAACTATTCATGTTGCAACCCAAAGCGACAAAATTAGTTTACACTCTGTAAGGCATATATGCAAATATAGCATGAAAATAACAACATTAAGATGCCTACGGTGAACTCCACTGGGAAGACATCAGCTCCCAAACACCAGCTCCTCACTTTCTCTCAAATAAATACCTGTCAGAACCACATGACATGTGATAAAATCAAAAGGTCTTGTTCCTATGGAAGATTTGAAGCACATCAGTCCTAAAATCATCCACTGGCTTTGCATGTTATTATTGTGCATCCTTTTGACTCAGGAGGTATATAGTTCCCTGCGGAGACACTTCAGGGCTTCAGTTGCCTGTGTTAAACACAAGCAATTAGCTTTAAAGAGGGCAGGGAGACAAAGTGTCTGAAAACAAACAAACCTCAACAGCAGAGAAGCAACACAAAGGGAAAGAAAGACCAGCACGGCTGATAATCCCAAACATTATAACATTCATGTAACATAAATAGTAATACAAGTAGTCTTTCACTCATCCAAAAGGTTATAAAATCTAAGAAGCAAAAGTGGTAGAATGTTAAGCGACATAGCAATGAAAGTTTTTCTGGGAAAACAATGTGATTTAGGCCTGAATTAACTGTTTATCATTAATGAGCTATGTGGGAGAGTTTCAGTGTCAGCCCTGCAGGCCATCTTTTTCTTTGGATCTTTGGAGACATCTCTAATAAAATGGAACTTTGAGGAAATGCCTGCCTCAGAGTCTTACTTTCTTAGGGTGTTACTTGGAAACCTGACATTCAGTGTGGTTTAAAACTAGGAATAGAGTAGAGTAGAGTAGAGTAGAGTAGAGTAGAGTAGAGTAGAGTAGAGTAGAGTAGAGTAGAATAGAATAGAATAGAATAGAATAGAATAGAATAGAATAGAATAGAATAGAATAGAATAGAATAGAATAACAGAGTTTGAAGGGACTTTGGAGGTCTTCTAGTCCAACCCTCTGTTCAGGCAGGAAACCCTATACCATTTCAGACAAATGGTTGTCCAATCTCTTCTTAAAAATTTCCAGTGATGGAGAATCCACAACTTCTGGAGGCAAGTTGTTCCACTCATTAATTGTCCTGTCAGGAAATTTCTTCTTAGTTCTAGGTTGCTTCTCTCCTTGATTAGTTTCCAGCCATTGCTTCTTGTCCTGCCCTTGTCCTATTGGTCCAGTGATCATAGAGTATATTAAATCTCACAGCTATCCTACAGAACGGAGTGCAAGATTTTAACAGAGATCCCTCTCTGCCTCTCAGAGAATTACAGCTCTAGTTTTCCTTAGTACAGAGCTTATAGACATTAAAATAGTATGTGCTGACAGAGTAAATATATACAAGGCTGAGGCTTTCCACAGCTTATTAAGTATACCTTACAACAGGGATCAGCACAGTTTTCCCCTGATGAACATAACTATGTGCTCTTCATCAATGACATGGGCTTAATGGCTAAAATTCATTAATCCAGAATGTTGATGATATGAGTGACCTCATGAAATCATTATGCAAGTAGCCGTTAAGAGTTTTTATTGTGATGTTTCATGGATGCCAAGTGTGTAGGCATCATACTACACTGAATATCACTTCCTCAGTTTTGGGCGGAGCGGATTGCTTTATTTACTTTATTGTGGAATTTACAGGTTTCCAATCCTTAGAACATCTGTGCTTGCAGCTAATCTGGGGAGAAGAATGGAAGGAGGAAGCAATATAATTAACTTTGGGATAAGGGAATCAAACAGACTATCCAGATCCGATCCTTGTCTCTTTTGCTCACTTCTCAACTGCCATCTTTGCTTATACATCCAGGCTATTAATATTACCTCCCTAGAGAGAACTTTCCAAAGGTTTGTATAACAATTATAATAATAATAAAGTGGTTCAGCAAACAATGTTTATTTCTGAACATTATGTTCCTCTTTTTCCATCTGGGGCATGCTGCGTTGCCAAGGTTTTCCTGGCTAGGTACTTCCTGTACCATCAAAATGATCAACACAGAGAAAACCAAAAAGCAGCTTGTAAGACAGTCCCTGTCATCCAGAGGCATTTCAGATTAGGAGTGGAGTGCCTCTTTGCTTCAGTTTAAACTCTCACTTGTTGGTTAATGTAAATGTATAAAAGCTTCATTTTTATATAATCTAATTACACAACCTAAGTAAATCTAGCCACTGTATAAGCATGTATATTATACACATTCATAAATCACTTAAAAACAGCATTACATAGCCAATAATAGCATCCACCAATATTAGAGAAACATCTGCCATGTGAGGTCACAAATTAGTCTTTAAGAATATTCTTTGGCTAACACAAGCTGAGATACATCAAAGAGAAGGGCCAAGGTAATGACTCTTTTTGTTTGGTTGCTATTAAAATGTATGTTTTTGGATTCTTTTAGCTTTTTTATTCCAATTCTCTGTAATCTAAACTTGAAATATGGATTTATATTTATTTTCCAAGATTAAAGGCAGAGTATACTCTTCATATTACTCAGAAATAAGTCTAATAAGTCACTTCAATGATCTTCTTCTCTAGTAAATAAATATTTACTAATATTCTATTTTTGTTACACAAGATTAGAAGAAACAGCAGAAATCAAAACTGGAAATCAAATCACAACCATTTTGAGATATGCAGGTGACAAGACTTAATAACAGTAAAGAAGATTTAAAAGAGAGCATGAAAATTATTTTTTGCAAAATAAAATTGGAAAATGAGACAAACAACATGCTTAGCAAATTGACAATTGATGGTAAAAAAGTGATGATTATATATCATTTCATTTTCATGAGTTCAACAAAAGATAGAATGGACAGTGTGCTGGAGAAGTAAGTAAGAAGATTAATCCTAAAGTAGAAGGCAGTGACAAATTTATACAATATGATGAAAAATAAGGACTTCCAGATCAGCAAATTCCTGTCTTTAACTTCAACCCAAACCATGGCATCTCATACAGTTCATTAACATATCCTGAGACAAGTCTGTACATACCTTAGTTTTAATCCTCCAACCATCAACACTCTCCTTCCTCAAAACACATTGTTTTTCCTGCTATCATTCATAAAATGAAACCCTGATTTCTATTATTTCTTTCACTACAATATCTCTTTAGTCCCAAGACTGGACTAAGGCATTTTGCCTATTGACGCAATGGAGCTCAAATCAAATCAGATCAGATCAAATCTTTATTATGGTCATAAATCAGCTTACAACCAGTAGAGTAATTGTCCCTCAGCCAGCAACAAAGTGAATTGTACTTAAATCTGGGGAAATTATTTGAACTTGTGCTGTAGAAAATTTAATAAGTGCCTTCCCCAAGTAGAAGCACTATAACAACTATAACATATTATGAAGTAACGATTTTCTACTCTTTCATGACTCCCAAAATCAGCCATAGCAGGTGTCTAATTTTGACTAATAACAGAGACAACTCCCCACTTTTATTGCCATTAAACCTAAACACTTGTAATTTCAACAGAATGCATGCTTCACCAGATCTGATTGCAGGAAGCTGGTCTCATACACTACTTAGAAATGGCACAGCACAAAAATTCTTCTACTGTGTGTTTTGCTAACAATATTGTGTGTTTTGCACGGGTCTTGTTATTAAATGCACTGGCAGCTACTGGTTTCCAGAGACAGTTCAGGATACTAGACCTTACCTATAAAGCAGGGGTCTCTAACTTTGGCAACTTTAAGCCTGGAGGAGCTTTGCTGGCTGGGGAATTCTAGGAGTTGAAGTCTTCCAGGCTTAAAGTTGCCAAGGTTGGAGACCTCTGCTATAAAGGACTTGCTTTCACATCAGGGGTGGTTTCCACTTACCTTTACTATTGATTCACAGCGGGAGCACACGTGCAAGCTCGCTTCGCTCACACTTGTGCTTCTGCAGATGCGCAGATCACTCATGGTGACGTCATGGCAGGTAAGCAGAGCCTCCCACCGGTTTTACTACCAGTTCTATAGAACCGGACCAAACCGGGAAAAACCCACCACTGTTCCACATGCATGAATCTGCTGAAGATCTGATTTATCTAGTGATCTCACTGTTAACAGATGCTGATAGAAGTATGGGAGAGAGCTTTATTTATTGCAGCATTGCTTTTATCCACTTCTTTGATTAATTTTAATTGTGTTTCAAATGCTTTTAGTTCCATTTGGCTATTGAATAATTTTTAATATATTAGCACTGCTATCTGTTCCCAAAGGTTTTCTCCCATTCATTATTTCACTGCTTGTTTTTATTGTTTTATAAATTATAAATTATTTTCAAGTTTTAAACTAAGTTTTACAGACAGACACACAATCTCTCATTTCTTCTATTGAGGGAAGTTGTGTAGAAAGTTAGCACCCACCCATCTCCTAAAAGAACAAAATATTTTGAAAAATATTAAAAAGGCAGAATATTATATTTCCCTGGATGAGAAACGGAGAAACATGCTCTTGGAAAACAGCCCCCACCTTTCTTAATAGCCCTCAGTAGATGTCAGCACTTAAGAGATAAAGAAATAGCTAGCTCTATTCATAAGCAAATTCCCTGCAGCAAGATCTGAACAAGGTAGTATTAGCCCTCAGCCACAATAGGAATTGCCCAACAAGCCCCTTCATTGCATCAGCCAAACTTCAACCAAACCTGGGAGCTGAGACAACCTACAGAGCCAGCTATGACCTCTACAACAGCCAATAGAATACATGTTCTTGCATAGGAATAGGAAGCTAAAGTTCAAAGCCCAAGGGAAGGTATAAAAATCCCTCACTCTCAACTCCACACGTGCTTGGTGGTTCTGTTCATCAATAAACCATCTTTCCAATCAGCCTCCATGTTTCCAGTGTTTTTCTCCCACCTTGAAACTGAACCAGATCAGTGGTGGGTTGCTACCAGTTCACCCACCCACCTGGACGTCATCAAATATGTTCTGTGCATGCGCAGAAGTGTGCGAGCGAGCAAACCGGTAGCAAAGGTAAGTGAAACCCACCACTGAACCAGATAGATATTTCTTCCAACAATTGGTTATTTAATTAGTTAGAGTTGATTCACCTTTTCTTTGTATTTCTAATATACAGTTTACAGAATATAGCTGCCAACACAGCATCAAAAAAGGAAACTCTAAGTTATAGGTACTAACCACTATGTTGCCCAGAATTATTAAATTAGTGAATTTAATACATTAAAAAGCCAAATGATGGGAGTGGGAGAGATCAGTAGCTTGTCTCTTTATTGGCAGGAACAAAACAATCAGCAAAATTAACCAGGAATATGGAAATGGTAGATTTGTCTCTATTGTTAGATCTCTGATGGTTTTCAGTAGATCTTCATTAACCTTTGATGAGTAATCAACAGCAGAAAGAAAAAGAAAATGCAAAATTCCTTTCTGGTTGGAGTTCCTCTGGCCAATTATTCTAGAATTTGTCCGATTCAGGAGAATTCAGAAACACATAATTTTATGGACAATTCATATATATAAATGCAATTGGTGACTAGTCCCACCCTTGAATCATTTTACACCATACTCCATTTTGCTCTCACTCCAAATATTTTCATTTTAGTTTATGGCCAAGCAACCTACCCACAATTGTATCAGAAACTTTCGGGTTCTGATAAAAATCCTAACCTGCCTGTCCCTTAACTAGAGGCACAAGTTTAAGTTTCCAATTCTTCTGATATGGATTTCTTCTGACACATTTCCCATTTTCCCTACTTCTGCTCTGTGAGTTTGGTTCTAGCTTTCTTTGGGACTTTCCCTGCTTACAATCTCCCATTTTTCTACCATTCTCTGCCTCCTGCCTTCTTAGAAACCTTCCTTTTTTTCTCCCAGTCTTTCTACATGTGCTGCCTCTGGTAACTGGAGCAGAGCTGTTCAGTCAATGGCAAAGATGCTTCTGCCTGCTCCTGCTCTCTGGGAACTTAGCCAAACTAATCCCTGTTGTCACTGCAACTCTACAACTATTTATTGTACTGCAACACAACAGAGTTAGCATGCAGGATTTAGTTTCTTCTTGATGTAGGTTGCAGATTTTAGTTTTTTTCATGACGTAAAATTTGGGTAGCATCTCATTTTATTTGTTTAAAAAGAGCAAAGTGTACAGCCATTGCTCTAAAGGATATGTCAGCCTTTTTACAAGTGAAGTATATTACCTTTTGTGAATTGTCTCAGACAAAAATACATAAACCCCAAGATAATCTGTCAAGTGTAAAAAAATACTTTAAAGAAAACAGAAGGACATTTCATGGGTAGGAATTTATATGTATATATTGATTTTGAAGTATTATCATTTCTGAGATTCTAGATTGTCATTTTTAAACTATTACAGAAAAGATAGAATGCAGAACTCAGATGCATGACAAGCAATAAGTAATCATTTTTCATCTGATCACCTGCTTGCCCTCAAGTTAATGAAATTAAACTGACCATAATTTCCCATCTGCTATACAGTTTCAAAATGCAGGCTTTACAAAAATCCTGTATGTGCAAATACCTAGAGGTGTGAGCTCTAAAGAGGGGAAACTAGCATATGTGCCAGCTGTACAAAGCTCTATGAGTCCAGAAATAGCAATTGATAAGCATACCATACTTGGCTGGTGACATACTCATATCTCTAGTGTTAATACCTACAACTGTTATGAACAATCTAACTGGAGTGAAGGGGAGATTCTTAAAATGTAAACTATTGTCCCACACGCAGGAATGATGCAGTGGTAAAATCCGGCCGGATCTATCCGGCCGGATTTGAACCCGTAATGCTGGTGGTGGGAGGCTCCACCCACCCGCCAGGACATCATTACATCCTGTTTTTGACCCTCTGTGCATGTGCAGAAGGCTCTGCGTGTGTGCAGAAGAGGCACGCGTGCTCACATTTCCAAACCGGTAGCAAAGGTAAGTGCATTTCATCCCTGGAATGATGACATCCAGAAGTTTTACCATTATATTTGAATGTACAGCAAGGATGAATCACATGTTGTGACCTGGAATGAATTTTAGGCAAAATCACAGGTCTTTTAAGCTTGCCACTTTTAATCAGTGGCACCATTTTAACCCATTACATTGGCCCATCTTACCCGGTTAGGCAGAGAGGGTATTTTGCAGATCCTATCAGTTAAAGAATTTTAACTGGTGGGGTCCAGTAAGAGTGCTTTTCTGCCAGTCCCCCCACCTCCATGTTTTGAAACATTTCCCCCCCCCCCAGAAACGAAATGGGCTCCTACTCTCCAGGGTTTCTGAAAATATCTGAAGACCTGGCCGTGCCAAATTGCTTGGGGTCTCAGGGGAGCTCATAGGAGTAAGATTGGTTAGCACCCACCCACCCCCTTTTTAACTTTCAATTATAATAACTGTATTTTTGTTTCATTGCCTCCTAATATAATATTCATATATGTTTTTAGGTTTAATTGTATACCACCCAGGATCACTCCTTGAGTGATGTGTGATTTCCAAATTAGTGTCCTCTCCTGAAAAACAGCCAATTAGAAAGGTTATATTCAAGGACTTTCCAGTTTTCCATTGCAATCTTATCTCATTTTTCCTCCAAAACTAGCTGATCACCCTGAGAAGCTAATTGCTTACTTGACTGCTAAGTAGATAATTATATCAAAAACTATTCTCTTCTCATATTCTAAATAAACTGTTAAATTTTAAATGTTTAATGTAAACTTTTAAAAGTCATGTTGACTGACCTATTGTTATCTCAGAAGCATTTTAAAAGTCTGCTTGTTGACAAGTGATGTCCCATACACTCGGAGGTACCTGACAAGTTAATGCAAGTACAGCATTCCCAGGAAATGGAATACAATTTTGCCAGGCACATAAGACAGCCAAGCATTCAGTCTCTCTGCCAAGTTAAATGCAACAAATAATAATAGTAATAGACACCTTGGACGTAATCCCAAAACATATGGAGCAGCGCTTGGACACCATCGGCATTGACAAAAGCACCATCAGTCAACTGCAAAATGCAGCTTTACTTGGAACGGTTTATATCCTGCAATAATACCTTGAACACTGTCACAAACAACATCTATGCATCTCAGGTCCTTGGGAAAGACTCAATAGGTGGATGAAAATTGCCAAATCCAGTCTAAACATATGGCTGACTATGCAACCAGCATTACTACTACTACTACTACTACAACAACTACTACTACTACTACCTAGGAAGCTGGCAGCAAACTGTATCAACCATCAGTGCCAGTCAATAATATTTATGATACATTTTTAAATGTTCAGTTGACTGAGTTTCATGTTTAATGAATAAAAGAGATAATATAATATAATATAATATAATAATATAATATAATATAATATATATAATAAATATAATATAATATAATATAATATAATATAATATAATATAATATAATATAATATAATAATATAATATAATATAATATAATATAAAAAATCTAGGATGCTGGCAGCAACCCATATCAACCATTAGCCCCAGTTAATGATATTTGTGATACATTTTAAAATATTCAGTTGACCAAGTTTAAAAATAAAGGGACGATAAAGATAATGATAATAAAGGATGGGAAAAATGGGGAATATATATAGTAGAAAGTAAGAGGAACGAAACTGATATGTAAAAAGAAACACATATCATGTGTTTGTGTTTTGTATGTCATATTGTGTTGTGTTGTTGTAAAATCAATAAAAATATTTTTTTAAAAAAAACAAAACAATTCAAAGCAACTTTCCCAGATCATGTAAGTTTTTAAATCTGTTTGGGGAAAATTGTCTAGAGTGATCTGTTTGCGACAATGCAAGATATCCTGAACATGACGAGCAACAGATCATTCTAAATATTTAGTATTCTGGGAAGGCCTAAAATAAATAATACTGTGGTTTTTTTCAGGATGCTAGCTGCCCAAGTAAGGATATACTATTGGACAAAACAAGTTAGGACTAGGAAAAAATGTGTAAATCCAATTCAGTTTTCTCCCTAGAGAATTCATTCTGTTTTCTTAAAAGTACTAATATTATCATCATAATCACCACTGCCACCATTCTCATCTTACTTTTCAATATGTTATTTTACTTCTCATCCATGTTCTACTAGTAAGCTGACCTATTTTCATAGCCATTTGAGAGCACATTTGTTTCTTTTTCTTCTGTAATAGACTTCGGTTCTAGTTAAAAAGAAAAAAAAATACTATTTTAGCTCAGAATTATATTTACTGTGATTTTTGTGCATTTAAGGCATCAAGAAACAATGTGTTTTACGGAATTTGGTAACTTATTTCAGAAAATCTAATCCATACCCTTATTTATCTCGTAGCATGGTTAACACCAAGTTATAATGAGACACAGTCTTAAATAAATATCGACAATATGGAAACATGGAAATCATGGTTCAACAGATAAGGAGATGCTGCATTTCTCAAAAGATGTTTCATGAGTGGAAAAATATTTTGCCGAGCTATTTGCCCTTGAGCGATATGATTAAGGTGTCCCAACCTTGGTGCCATTTTGCTTTATGAAAGACTCAAAATTCCATTCATGCCAAATGAAGGCCACTTATTACACATAACACATTTATCTCTGTTTGAGCATAAGAGACTCCAGGACTATATACAGTGCTCACTGAAGCTGCAGAATATCTCTGATAATTTACATTATTCATCCATCACTACTAGAACGATTGTGCTAAAGAATGACCCAAAGAAACCCAGGTGGTTTTGCTCCAAGGGAATTCTTCATTAATAAAGGAATAATGATTTAGGAATATTGGGTACCTGCAAACAACCATATCAGATGGATTTTTCTGGCTATACCTGACTCTTACAAAGAAACCTTAGCTGCCTTCATCTTGACAGTATCAAAAAGTTGTTCTACAGATTGTCTTGCAAAATTCAAATGTGAGGCTTTTCAGGGATTATCACATAGCATCGGAGCTACCTAAACATTAGTTAAGTGGACTTCCTTATTGAAAAAAGAGGTTCAAATTCTCCCATTGCTCAATAGCATTTTTTCTTCTGCATGGCATTTTCATTTCTGCCCTTGTCTGAAATGTATGTAACAACAATGGCAGCTGTAACTATTGACAAAGTGTGGGTTGTGGGCAAACTGTTTCAAGGAGATATTTCCTCTCACCAAGACACACTCCACTCTAATGATGTAGAAAAACACCCCACAAGTGCAAACTGTTCCACCTTGATGAAGAGCTAAGTTCACCCAACCTGCCTCAACTGGCCGTTGTACCTTGTAAACAGCAGTGAAAGGTAGTAAAGCCGCTGCTCCAATCCATGAATTAAAAGCATGACATAATTTCATGGATGACAAAACTAGCTGCTTTGGTTCCAGGCAGCTTCTGAGTAAAAGTCAAAGTGCTGGTAACACCTAAAAAAGCCCTCTATGACATAGGGCCTTGTCCCAATTGTCTCCAATCGTTTCTGCCTGCCCGGTATGTTTTGGCAGAGTAGGTTTGCTAAGGAGAAATTTCCTGAGAGTGAAAACAATCAACCAATGGAACAGCTTGCCTTCAAAAACTGTGGGTGCTATATCACTGGAAGCTTTTAAGAAGAGATTGGACAGCCATTTATCTGAAATGGTAGAGGCTCTCCTGCTTGAGCAGGGGGTTGGACTAGAAGACCTCCAGGGTCCCTTTCAACTCTGATGATGTTCTATTCTGTCCTGTTCCATTTGTCATCTTGTGGAATTAAAGTGGCATGTCCACTCCATTGCAGCCCCTTGGCAACAGCATCCCACCTGAGAAGGGTGGCATTCTCTCTTCTAGGATTCTGGAAAGCTCTGAAAACCTGGAGCTGACGTATTATTTTTTGCGGAGAGCTTAGAGCCAATTTTTGTTGTCTATAAGATTATTTTAGTCTGGGCTATCAACTTGGTTTAATGTTTCGATCTATTTTTAATGGTTTTTCTAGTTTTGTACTGCCCAGAGTCTATTAGAGTTCATTGGCTACTAAATGCAAACAAAATATAAACAAAGTATAATCCCCTTTTACAGTCACTGGGTGCTAGCATATAAAGCTTCCTGTAGCAGAGCCAGAATTTCAGCAAACCTGGAACATGGATGCTTTCAGTATGTCCAATGATAGAGTTTGGTAAATATGTGTGTACCGGTATGTATATTTTGTTCACCTGGGACACCATAGAATGCAAAATACTATTCAAGGTATTGAATATGCATAAGCCTGTCTTTTACAGGATCATCAAAAGGGTTAATTTAATTTCTAAAATTCTATTTTTTATTATGTCAATTTTATAATATTCTTTCATAATATTGCTCCATCACAACCTCTCCTGAGACAAGTGCTCATATCTAAGAGGAGCCTGATCCTTACCACAAATCTATTAATTCACACTTGCTAGCTGATTTACTAACCACTCATAATCAGCCTTCCCCAATATCAAATGTATTGGATCACATGCCTTAATTTCCACCAGGACCTATTGGCCAGAAGTTTGGGGAATTGTGGCTCCTTGCATTCAGAGGACTTCAAATTGATTATCATTCTTGATATAGCAGTACTATAGCAAGTTCTATTTTCATTGCCACTTGCATGTCTTCACATTCCGTTTCCAACTTCTGGATGTGAAATTTTTTATATCAGCATGTAATTTTCAAGTGTTCTAACCAGGACAAAGCCAGGAAGCATTGTCTTTGGTCCTTTTTTCAAACTTGTCACACAATTAAATCTGAAAAGTCTCAGAAATGGGTTTATCCATTTAAAATGACTTGCATAGGCAAAGGGGAAAGAGACAGATGGTTAAACCCATATTTTGTTTTTGTGAAATTTGTACAGTTCTGCTTTCCAGGACTTTTTTGAAAATAGCAGTGATTACCCAGGTTCCGTGCAAAACTAGGCAATCCCCAGTCAAAAGTACTTTTGATTAAACCTATCCATAAATAAAAGATCAGCTTTTCCCAATTGTAGATTGCAAGTCCCAGAAACCCAGCCATTTGGACATGCCACTTAGAATGACGAGAACTGTAGTCAGAAAGCTCAGATTTCAGGGAAAGCTATCCTAGGGTCTGATCTGGAGCACATACAGCAAGGCTCTCACAGACTTTCAAAATATCAGTATGCCGAGCAACTGCAATTGAGCCAGTCCTAACACAAGCAAGCAAACCAAATAAGGATTGATCTCATGTACCATGCTAAACCATGGTTTATTTCATCAATAAGTCAGTAGCATGCCATGCTATGCCATAAACCATGAATATATTCATATAGGCACTAAGTCAATTGCACTGTGTGGGATCAGTCTAGAAACACCAGAGAAAACAGGATATGGGAGGAAGAATTTCTCTACCAAGAATTCATTCTATCCCAAGATAAATCATAGAAAAATCAGCTGACCATACACCTAAATCCAACATTTGCTTTTACTTATATAAGATGATTCACAACTCTTCAACTGGATTACAAGCAGGGCCAACTCTGTATTTCAGAAAGCCTTTGTATATGTTGGATCTCTTCTCTCTTCCCTCCCCCACCTCTTTTTCTCTTCCTAGCTGCTGCCTCTATCTGCTTCTCTTACTTAAGATCTTAGCTACCAATTGGTTCCCCACCCACTACCTCAGTTAAAAAAACAAACAAACTCTGCAGCAGGAAGGTACTTTCAGTAAAGAGTCTAATCAGCCTTTGGTTCCACTCTACTACTTCTGAACATTATCTTAGATTACAGAATTATACCCAATATCAAAATTGAATATTGTATTTAGAGTAAGTTAAGATGCTGATAAACTGGAGTAGAGTGAAAATAAAATCAGTTCAGCTTCAGTGAAAATTGTGACTGCCCAGAGTCACATCCTTTATCTAGGCATGACAATCCCTGATGACAAACGTGATTGGTAGCACTCTCTTTAGGAAGGTTACTCTTACAAGAGAAAATTTCTGCTTTTCCTCAAATGAAATCAACTTTAAATCAGAATGATTGAGAATCTATGGAGATTCTCAATCATTCAGGTCATGGTTGTCCCAAAGGTGCTTTTCCATAAAGGTAACTGGATTTTCTTGAGGTTTTTTTTCAGGAAATGTTTCACTTCTCATCCAAAAAGCTTCTTCAGTTCAACTGAAGCACCTCTGGAATATTTGTAGCATTACAAAATAATACCGTTTACAGGCTTATCCTGTTTTGGCACCCTGCCCCACCAAATAAAATTCAGACCGTGAAACCTAAATTCTTTTTTGGATTTCAATGTTTGAAACATTTTAAATGCATATTCTCTTTAAAAAAAAATTAAATGACTAAAGATAGATCTATGTAACAAGCTTTATTTTGGACATGATAGCTGGATTTTCTCTCTGTGCCCCAAACTCTAT
Source organism: Masticophis lateralis (assembly GCA_030761175.1). Lineage (NCBI taxonomy): Eukaryota > Metazoa > Chordata > Lepidosauria > Squamata > Colubridae > Masticophis > Masticophis lateralis. The sequence continues at coordinate 28,859,521 of JAUDYJ010000001.1, forward strand.
ATTTTAGCAACAGTGTGGCAAGAAGAAACTTTAAGGATTACTATGTCTGGTGCAAGAAGGGGCCAGTTAGTCGTGTAGAGCAGGGGTCCCAACCCCAGCCCATGGATTGGCACCAGTCCACAGCATGCCAGCAACCGGTCCGCGCAAACAAGCGAAGCCCCATTCGGGAATGCAGGCAGCATGCAACACCACGCCCCCTCCGGTCTGTGGAAAAACCTTTCCCCACGGAACTGGTCCCTGATACAACATAGCAACACCCTACACAGCAGTGCCAATGAACTGTGTTCAAAGTCATGAAATCTTGAAACCCATGGTACCATTTGCTTGTTTTCTGAAATGGTGGCTGAGATTCTAGAAATTCAGATTATATAAAGTATGTTAGGCTTGGAATTCCACATATGTGAACTAGTTCTATGGAGTCATTTTATCCACTAATCTGCCCCCCACTCTCATTAATCCTTCATGCAAAATCAAAAGGTCCCATTTTTTCCCCTCCTTTCCATTAAGTCACAAAAGTTTTGGAAATGATTCCCCAAAGAATTCCAAAAAGTATTACCATCTTGTAATTTTAAGCATGATTATAATTGTATTCGAGTTATAATAAAATATATAATAGAAAGTAACCAATTGACTTATTGTCATGAAACGTCAGCATTAAACTAAATGAATGGCTCCCATCAATCTGTTCAATAGCCAAGGGAAGCTTTCAGCCTAGAAGAACCTTTGCACTCATTCACAGGCTTCCGGTTTTTTTTTTTAACCAACATATCGTTTTTACCTGCCACAGCAAGGTGATTCCATAGATGGACTCCAGCTGCTGTTGCTTCTGCTGTGCAATGGTGACTCCTAACACAAGCGTGTGGATGCCACAAGAAATGGCTGAGATAAGGACAATGGGCATGAGATGCAAGGGCAGGGTGATGAAGAAGGAGAAGACAAAAAAGGCCTGCCATCCCACTGTGTCACTGGCCTCGTGGTAGCAGGCAAAATTCAAGCCCAAGTAGCAGAATATCTGAGCAGCTATCAGTATCCACAGAATGTATGGCATGAATTTCCGGGTGACACGATCAGGCAGGAGTTGATACTTGCATAGGATAAAGAGGAGGATCTGGGCAGCCAGGCCCACTGATGCTGCAACAGTAGGTGCGAGCTTCTCTGAAGTGTATACCACTGTGCACATGATGATAACGTAGCAATCAAAGAGGGCTGCAAAGACCACCAGGACCAGCAAAGTCTCATGACGCTGCCTCCGGAAGTAGGTCTGGTAGAGGTTCTCCAGGGACTCAGGGGCAAACGTGAGCCGCATAAAACGGGGCAGACAGAGGCAAGAACCTGAGTTCCTCACGGTCACCTCATGGGTCCGGCCTACCCCATGCTCAGGGTCAGAAGGCAAGCTGACAGAATAGTCTGCAGAATACTCTACTGAGTATTCAGGCTCAGAGAATGCCCTATTCCGAGGCATCCTGCTGGTTTCCACCATCCAATCCTTAGATACTTTGTGAAGAGAATCTGCCTAGAAGACAAAAGTTACCTCAGCGACAGTTCAGCTCCCAGTAACCTGGTAGGCATGGAAGCTTTAGGAGCAGGTATTCAGTGGCTTCTTCCAGTGTCAATTTTCAAGATGTCATCTTCCCAACACATGACAGCCCCTGACTGAGAAAGAAATATATTAGTAGGGGGAGGGGGAAACAGACCTCTCTTCCCTTCAAGTCTGGCATACTATAACATGGGTTGAATCTCTACCAATATCCAAGCTCTACAAACCATCAGCATCAGCTGTCACTCCCATTTCCCTTTGACACTTCACCCAAATGAATTTTGTACTAAGAATACATTAAAAATTAACATTTTGCAAATACAAATGACTATTATATGACTAAATTTCAGAAGCATTTTATTAAAAAGTCTGGTTTTCATAATTTCAGGCATCAAAAGCAACTGGTTCTAAAAATGTAGGAAGATAGAGCAAAGTTAATTTTCCAATCAACCATTATATACTTGCTTTCTTTTACTTTTTCTAGCTTTTATTTCATGCCTGTGTCCCTAAATCAATGGTCACATTCACACAGTGTTTCATCTGTGTTAACAAAACTCAATGGCTATATTCACATTATTGTACAGGTAACACTCAAACAAACTACATTATAACTCATATCATGTCCTGATTTCGCAGCATACTGAACCACAGTTGACCCAACTTGATTTAAGCCTTGTCTAGGCAAATTCACTCAATAAATGTTGGATTCATTCCCTCCTGCTAATTTACAGCAATCATCCAAATCTGATCAGAAAAGGGTCCTGAATCCATAAGGAAAGATATGGCAGAAAGAATGGAAGTAAGTTGGCTATTCTGCCTGCACCCTCCCACAATCTTTCTCAGTTCTTCCATAAGGTCCAGTGTCATCTCCCTGCTCAGTTTCATATTCACAGAAAATTGCTCTCCCTTCTTACCAGTTTTCTCAGTGGTGTCTGCAAAAGTAGGTTGGTTGACATCTTTGGATCAGGCCCCATTGAAATGTCGTCTAAGCTTATGTGTGATATTCAGCTTTCTCTCACATAGAGAGGGAGTGACAAAGGTGGGAAGCAACTCTGCCAAGAGTCTTCTTACAGCCTCTTCCTGGCTGCCACTTTGAGATGGAGAGCTTGACAAAGGGGGGGGGGGAATTAAGCCTCTTCAGCAGCAACCCAGCCCAAATAAAGCCACCATCTTTTCAGAAGAAAAATCCCCGTTTTCTTTTCAGCAGAAAGGTCCAGCTCAGCTATGCCTCTACCTCAGTCTTCTCTATTCATCCATCTCACACCAGAACCTCTGGATTCACATCCATATCTCAGGTTTGGGACCTGGGATCTAGGGTCAGCTTTCTCTGTCTTGCTCTCCCCCTGTAAGGTGTGTGGTTGGTTATTTCTTCCACTGTGGACGACCCACGTTCTTTGCAGCTGCGCCTGCGAAGGTTTGCGTGTGTCCCTGCACAAAAGGGAGAGATTTTTTTGAAAAAATAAGGGGGGGGGGGGGGAAAAGAGCTGCAGCCAAAGGAAAAAAGGAGGAGCAAAGCAAGGCCTCTTCGCGAACGATGAAGGAGCCCGAGGGTGGCGGCGGTGCTGGGGATGGGAGGAACTCAAAAAAAGTGCCAAACAAACACCCACACGTGTCAAAACGCCGAGCTGCTGAGGGCTGGGAGTTGGCTTCACCTCTCGCCTTCCGAAAAGCGTCACACGGCACAAGGCAAGAGGGAGAATCTTCCAAGGACCGATGATGGATGGTCGGGAATGGCCGGACTTCTGCCCCCAAGAAGCTCCGGAGTGGGAGAAGGTTCCAAGCCAAGACGTATCTCTCTCTCTCTCTCTCTCTCTCTCTCTCTCTCGGGAATCTCTCCTAAACCAGGAACCCCGGCGAAAGAGGAAGGCGCCTTTTGCTTTCCCCGGCGCTCACAAGCCCAAAGTGGGGCTGCTCTGGGAACGGCGCCTCTGCCACGAGTTGGCGGTGGCTTCCAGGGTCTCTCTGAGGGAGCCAAAGCGGGACGGATGGCGCCAGCTCCTCTTCAGACCTCGGCTGCTCTCCTCCGGCGATTCGGGAGCCCCTTTGCCAGGCTTCGACGTCGGGATCTCCCCGGCCCGCGAAGAAGGATAGCTCGGGAACCGCGCCGCCTCTCTTCTCCTGCGGCGACGGCGGTTCTCCTGGCAGGCGCAAGCGCCTAGCGCCAAAGAGCAGGCTGCTGCTGAGCCGACAGCCGAGGCAACCCCACCCCTGCCGGCCCGTTTCCTCGGCCTCTCCCACGCTCTGCTCCGGTACTAGACAGCCTGAGAAAGGAAAGCCGGCACAGCTGCCCAAATCCCACCCTTTTTTTCCCTCTCTCGGCTCCTTGGAGAACTAACCCTTTGTGTGCTCTGGGCCGACAACATCCTGACAGGAAGGACCCGCAGCTTACCTGGGGCCACTCCTGCTTTTTCCCCGCCACGCGGTGGTTAAGATACCCAAAGCTCCGCTGTCCTAAATCTCCACTAAACTTTCTAGAAGGATACCCTGGGCCTGGACACTGTCGGCAAAGTGCCTTGCCATCCTTTCATGCCCTCTAGGCTTGAACCTGAGGATTCAGAACAGGCCTGGAAAGTTCTAAGAAAGGAAAAAGTAGATTCACAGGTTGCTTAACTATAATGTCACTTGTCTGGCATTCTTTCCATATATGAAAGTTTGCTATCGGAGAATGAAATAGACTTGCTGTTTGTTGCTTGGGAGGGCAAGAGGGGGGTGGCACAAGGACTATTAATGAAGGAAAATAACAGGGAAGCTGATAGCAATAGTACCTAGGCTTCTATACCACTTCACAGTGCTTTTACAGCCCTCACTAAGCAGTTTACAGAGTCAGCATCAGTGGTGGGATTCAGCCAGTTCGCACCACTTTGGGAGAACCGGTTGTTAACTTCCTGAGCAGTTTGGTAAACTGGTTGTTGGAAGAAATCATTAGGGCAGAGAACCGGTTGTTAAATTATTTGAATCCCACCACTGGTCAGCACATTGCCCCCAACAATCTGGGGGCAATCACATCTGCCCCCAACATTTTACCGACCTCGGAAGGATGGAAGGCTGAGTCAACCTTGAGCCTGGTGAGATTTGAACTGCTGAACTGCAGCTTAGCAGTCAGCTGAAGTAGCCTGCAGCACTGCACTCAAAGCACTGCACCACCATCTGTACTTTATTGTGAGCCTTGCAGTATATTCAGCTGAAATAGAATACAATAAGAGTTGGAAAGGACCTTGGCGGTCTTCTAATTCAACCCCCTGCTCAAACAGGAGACCCTACAGACAAATGGTTGTCCTGGAATCTTTTGAAAGCCTCCCATGAAGGAGCACCCACAACTTTGGAAGGCAAGCTATTCCATTGGTTGATTGCTCTCACCCTTAGGAAATTTCTCCTTGGTTCTAGGTTGCTTCTCTCCTTGGTCCATTCATTCTTTCTTGACTTGCCTTCTAGTGCTTTGGAAAATTATTTAGAAACCCCCCCCCATCTTTATAGGAGCCCCTCAAATATTGGAATACTGCTATCATGTCTCCCCTAAAGATGGGCTCTCAATCAACCCAGGGGTTGATATATGTAACACTACTCACCATTAATTGATTTGTTTGCTATATTAAGGTAAAACCAAAGAAACCATTAAATCATGTATGACCTCAATCAATATTTCTTCACTATGGTTTCTTCAGCGTATAAAATGGGAGCATGAATGACCCCTCTGGTGAGCAATAAGTATTTTCAGTAGCCAACTTTTATTACGTCCCTGCAATATAAAGCTAGTAAAAACAGTTTATAGAGCCACTAGAGTCTCTTTGGTCTAGTGGTTAAGGCACCAGGCAAGAAAGTACTTTAGCCATGAAAGCTGGACCGGTCCCCCCCCCTTTTTTTTTTTGTCAAACCCACCTCACAGGATTGTATTTATGAGGGAAAGAGGAGGAGGAGGAAGGAGTATTAGGTATGTTCGCCATCTTGAGCTGTTTGTAAAATAAAGGTGGGAGAGAGAAAGACAGACAGACAGAGAGATGATAGATACATAGATAGATGTTTTTGAATATGGATCTCATCCAGTCTGATGAGTTTACTGAATCCTTTTAAATAAAAGATTCTTCACCATGGCTTAAAGTGCGGAAATTACACTGCAGTACAGTATTAATAAAATAATCCTTTTATAAATATTCATATAAATTAATTACCAGAACTAATATGTGTTTTAACTACATTAGCAGGTGGTTGGGTCCATTAAATTAGATACTGCATGGGAAGTATTTTTGAACTTGAAATACTATTATGCCAGTCTCCTCCAATTCAGTAATGGCCATGCAGGCTGAGAATTTTAGGGGTTGGAGTCACCCATTGTGAAGATCCTAGATGAAGCAGCCAGCACTTACGTATTTGTTGCTAGTGTTGTGCTTTGGGTCACACTGCCTTTATACCAGGAAACCAAGCTTTGATTAGTCAAGGAAAAAAGAAACTACACAGCACCACGTGAGTCCATATTCAATTAGGAAATAAAACTTCTGCCCTTGATGAGAGGTTTGTAATCCTTCCCCCAATAGATCCATGATAGGCAGATTTAAATTAAGACGTATGGCAGCTGTCCACAAACTAGAGGAGAATGATTATAAAGGTGAAGGACTTGCCCCAATTTCGCATTTCCAATCCCCCTCTGGCCTTGAGATTTAGTCTCCTTCGCCTTTTCTTCCCCTGCCCATCTTTTTATGTACCTTGCCTATTTTAGGCTGGAGCCTAAGGGCAAGGTCTGTGTCTCTTCTAATTGATGTGAGTCACTTGGGGAGTCATCGTCTGTCTGAAAAAGCAAATAAAAAATGCAATGAAAACATGAAGGGTTAAATAAATACGAAGGGGAGACACAGTTGCTTTCTTTCCATATATGAAACTTTGCTATCAGAGAATGAAATAGACTTGCTGTTTGTTGCTTTGGAGGGCAAGAGGAGGGGGGCACAAGGATCATTAATGAAGGAAAATAACAGGGAAGCTGATAGCAATAGTACCTAGGCTTCTATACCACTTCACAGTGCTTTTACAGCCCTCACTAAGCAGTTTGCAGAGTCAGCATATTGCTCCCAACAATCTGGGTCCTCATTTTACCAACCTCAGAAGGATGGAAGGCTGAGTCAACCTTGAGCCAGTGAGATTTGAACTTCACCTAGCAGTCAACTGAAGTAGCCTGCAGTACTGCACTCTAACCACTGCACCACCTGATCAGAGATAAAAGGAACAACAAACTCCTTCCTGGTTTTAAGAGATGTTTGAAAGCAGAACAGCCTCAGTAAGTCACCCTTTCCTGGATGTTTTTAAGATGTAGGAGCTGCAATTATTCAACTCCTCTGTTTTTTTTTCAAATTTATTTATTAGATGTATTATATCAAAATAATACAAATCAATGAAATTATTAAAGCACATATTTTCAAATTAAATGGATTTCAACTGATGCTAACTGCTTTCCCCCATAAGAATGGCATCCAAGAAGCCTCTCGGACTGGTCCATAATTAAAGTACATCTATCCAAAACCTAACCCTGGTACTTTCAGAATCAAGAGGAATCATTTAAGCTGAACTCTGCTCCCCACAGAAATTCATGTTAAAGTATCTCCTGATGAGGTCTACTTGAACTTATTTATTTAGTCAATTTGCATGGCTGCTTACTCAACCTGTAATTTGAAGTAGCTAACATCCAGTTTAAAAAGCACCAAAATAGCCAAACAAAGATTAAAATGCATCGTACCTGAGGCCACCACATATCCACAATAAATAGAGGATGATGTTACCTGGTTGGGTGATGAAAAGTTGGCAAGGAAACAACCAAACTCAGGAAGAAACAAGAACTCCACAATAAATGTATCCCTGAAAACACAGACACTAACTTCCTACCTAAAGGCCTACTGGGAAAATCAGATCTTATGGCTTTTGAAGGGCTAGCAGAGTTGGAACAATCCAAATCTTGAGGGGTCTGCTGTTTATGGAGAGGCACAGTGACAGAGAAGCCACAGTGAAATGGTATATGGGAATGACCTTGGGAGACAGGAGGAAGAACTATAGATTTGATAACCATCATTAAAAGATATCTAGGTCCACAGAAGGAGGTGGGGGACATGGGAAGCATTTCAGAAGGGACTCTTCCTAGTTTCCTGGAGAGTAAAAGGAGAAGAGGGGAGCAATACTTTCACTCTTGCAAGATTCTGTTATAGTAACCTTACAATAAAGATAGAGTTAGTACTCATAATTGTATTTCTTATCTGAACCATCTGGAAGGATTAACACATACCCTCCTAGATCCCTCCAGATGAATTGTTTAATAGAAAAGACCTGAAGCATGCTCACTTTATTGAATATTTGGGGACTGACTGAAATTGGAAATAGACAGTCCTACAAATAATCCATCCCCATAGTATGAAGACCTTTGTAGGTGACAAGCAATACGTTGAACCAGAAACCCCCTGGCAGCCATTGCAGTTCAATAGAGGCACACTGTGTGTGTCGATTAGCACACACATTACCATATTTTGATCAGCTGTAAATTCCAAGTGATCTTCAAGGCAATTCCATATAGCGTATGTTGCAATAATCCAATGAGAAGTGGCCAAAGTGTGAGTGACCATGAACAGGGGCTCCTGATCCTGGAATGGATATGTTTATCACACAAAATGAATTTGTGCAAAGGTCCTCCTAACCTTGACTTTCCCATACTCTTCTGGAAGGAACCAAGTGTCTAGGCAGTGATGTATCAATTCTGGTGGAGTGCTATTCCATTCAGAACCAATGATGGAAATTATCTGATTGAGTGGTCCCAAAATCCAGAGTCATTTGGTCTTGTTAGGGTTGAGCTAAACCCATTCCTCCCCATCCAGTCTCCAGACATGCGAGATAGATATATAGTTGTTAAGTGAATCACTGCAATTAATAAGTTAGTAAACCGGTTGTTACATGAATCTGGCTTCTCCGTTGACTTTGCTTGTCGCAAAAGGAGATGACATGACCCTGGGACACTGAGACAGTCATAAATATTGTCAATTGTCAAGCACAATTTGAATTTTGATTACATGATCATCGGCATACTGCAAATGTTGTAAAATGGTCATAAGTCACTTTTTTCAGTGCTATTGTAACTTTGAATGGTCAGTTGTTATATTGAATACTACCTGTATAGACAATGTACAAGTTGAATTAATTCTTATCTTCACTTTTCTGGAGAGGTTTGGGTAACTGGAATATGCATGTTGCTAGGCATATTCACTCACTTTTTTGAATCAGTATCATCCTTTATATTAAAAATTTCTAGGTATCAGATTTAATCCTATGTACTTTAATTCTACTTTCTATATTTAAGGATGAGAGAACAACTCTGTAATGAAAGTCATACTGGCAGCAGCTAGATAAGAAATACTAACACATTGGAAAAGCTGCTTGGGTCATTCAGCAGATAAGTGGATTGGGAGATTATGGAAATAGTTGTGGCTGAGAATATGAACGCAAACTGACTTTCCTAAGGAAATACCTTGCTTTGGCCTCACTGATACATGCTGCCTTTTCATCATACATGTTAATTCAAATAATCAAATTAGCTTTTTGAGTAACTACTGCTAATTGCTCTTGGGCAACATTCCAGCAAAGGACCACGCAACTGATATAATAAATTTCATCCAATGAGGGGTTGGTATGAACATATTAGATATTAATGTTTGGTGCTTTTAATAAATTAATTCTTTAAAAAGTTGCATTTCACTATAGTGGGCAGGTAGAGATTTGGAGTCAAATAAAGGATTAAAAATCAAAAGTATCATACATCTTATATTTTATAACTATTTCACCTGGTAATTCATATCATTTTGTCCTTATAGGATAGTTTATTCTGGTTAATATGCACAATAAAAAGATATTTCTCAATTTACGACAATTGAACCTGAAATTTCTGTTAAGTGAGACATTTGTTAAGTAAGCTTTGCTCTATTTTACAACTTTCCTCGTCACAGTTGTTAAGTGAATCATTGCAGTTGAAAAGTTAGTAACATGGTTGTTAAGGCTTCTGTTGACTTTACTTTCAGAAAGTTGCAAAAGATGAACACATGATTTTGGTTCACAGCAACAGTCATAAGTATGAGCCAATTGCCAAGCATCTGAATTTTGATTACATGATCATGGGGATGCTGTAAAGGTCGTAACTGTGAAAAATGATCACAAGTCACTTTTTTTAGTGCCATTTGGTCATTAAATTAACTGTTGTAATTTGAGTACTACCTGTACACAAAGTTAACTCCTTACCTGATTTATGCAATGCTTTAATGATTCTCCTTTTGAAAATTTAATTGTGTATTATTTGCTTTCATTTTTCTTTCAATATAACCAGTATGTTGGGTTATTTTCTGTGTTACAAATCAATTTATGGGATACAGACTGTGGGATGTGGCTGAGCATAAAGGCTATATCAGAGGTCACCAACCTTTCGGACCTCAGGGACCACTAAATTCATAATTTTAAATCCCACAGACCACTGACTGGGTGGGCATGGCTGGGGGGTCATGTGACTGGGTGGGCATGGTCAACTCAATGTCACTTGCGTCGAGGGGCGCCTTGCCAGCCTCTACTCACCCCTCCACTCCACTGCCAATCACTACTTGCCTGCCCACCCGGGCTCCTTAGGGCCCCAACAGGAAGCAGTTGTTGGAGCTAAGCAGCCACCATGAGACAGAGTTGGCAAAACAGCTAGTTCAGTTCAAATTGGATCTGGCTGAGAAAGAGGCTCAGCAGAAGCATCTCATTGAGGACTATGAGCATAGGCTTTCCAAGCAGAGGGAAGACCTACGGGAGTGCAAGGCTAGGTACCTGGAAGCTCAGCAGGCTGAGATGGTCAGCCAGTTCCAAGCCATGAGGCAGCCCCACTTGAACAAGGCTGTCCGGCTCTTCGCCACCAGCGACACTTTCCTCCAGCCTTCGCTAAAAACCCCACACCAGGAGGAATTTCTGCCCCCCACTGACCCACACAAAAAGACTCCGAAGGGGGAGAGTCTCTGCAGCAACAAAACGTACATTACACATATCTGACCCAGGGGCTGTATTTGAGCATCCTTGATTTAGTGCAATATAAAAAATGCAAATATTTTTTCTGTGGACCACCAAAATTTTCTCGCGGACCACCAGTGGTCCATGGACTACCAGTTAGTGACCACTGGGCTATATCATTATGTCATCCATTTTTAAAAATTGAATCAATTTAAATACCTGTAGTGACCTGGCAGAGCTCGCAGACTAAAAAAGTTAATTTAAACCTCCTTTTCCCAAGGTGCTCTTGGGCTCTATATCTAGCTCCATTTCCTACTTTGACATAGTTGCTTGGTAATTACAGTTGTCATATCCGGTCTTTATTTTTATTTATTTTAAACACTTATATAGCCGCCCGTCTTCATAACAAACTCTGGGCAGCTCCCAATCAAAAATTAAAACATAAAAACCATTATTAACACTATAAAAAAAAACAAATGCATTAATAACAAGTCAAGGTGCCAAGTCAAGGTTACAATTTATTTGTTTATAAAATTTATTGGCTGTCCATCATACCAAGGGGTAACTCTGGCAGCTTATCCACTCACCTTATCTTATCCCAGGGCTTGGGCAAAAAGCCAGGTCTTCAGTACTTTACAGAAGACTAAAAGTGTGGAGGCCTGCTGAATTCAAGGGGGAAGAGTGTTCCACAGAGTAGGGTCTGCCACTGAAAAGGAAATGTTTCCTAGCTCCTGTAAAATGGCAATGTTTAAGGACAGGTAGATGTCTCTAGGAAAAGGTGGTCCCATAGATTTTTCAGAGGGCAACTTACTTGGGAAGAGGAGGGGAGGGGAGGGGAGGCAAGCAGGCAGGCAGGCAAGCAAGCAAGCAGAAAGGAAAGTTTTGGAGATTGCTAGAAGATGCATAAAAAACTGGTTAGTCAACTTTCAGCCAGTCCCTCACGCTCAACCCAACCCACCTCACAAGGTTGTTGTTGTTTTAGGGGAAAACAGGAGAAGGAAGGTGTATTAGGTATGTTCTCTGCCTTGAGTTATTTATAAAAATAATAAAGGCAGAATTAACAAAAGGAAGGAAGGAAGGAAGGAAGTTGCCAGAATATCCCCAAATTTAAACCTGAGTGTATAGTTCTGAGTGTATGGTAATTGTATTGATTTGAAAGTAATTTCTATAATATCTGTTTGCAGAAGCTTTCTACAGCCATGTCAAGCTGAGGTCTAAGGAAACAAAATCACAAATGTAACATTAGCCACTTCCACTCTTACAGCATATGAGTTAACACTTGGTAAGAGGGGGCAGCCAATACATTTTATAAATAATATAAACCATGAAATTGCTGTACAGTTTTTTGTGGTACGGCAACCTAAGCCTTATTATTCCACTTGTTTCAAGTGAAACAATAAAATACAATGTGTGCTAGACGTTTCATCACAGATGGCAAAATGAAATGGCACACATCATATTGTAATTGTTTCACTTGAAACAAGCAGAGTAACGAGTTGAAATACAATGTGTCTTAAAGCTGTCAGCAAATATAGCACAAAATGAAAGCTATTTTGAAAATGTCTGTTTTTCCAACAAGAATAATTCGTTGCTGACAATGCTGCTTCTAGAAATAGGTCTGTATGCTTCCAACTATAGCAGCACCCAGTGGTCAGTGCTGTATATTTGGTATACCTTTTTTCACCTCGAAAATGCTTTCTTCGGTGGTGTAATATAGGACTTGCACTCCACAAAGCATTTCAGTACCAAGACAAATTTCCCTCCTTTCATTGGATAAACTGATTACTAAATGTCCTTCTTTAATACAGTTCTAGAATAGTTGGAAATGTATGTTATATGCAGAGAACTGTAACCCAGCCATCTTTGAAACAGCTCTCAAACTTCATGTGCTTATCTCTTGTTCTCAGATTTCTTGGCTGGCGGGTGGGGGGTGGAGAGAGACCCAGGGCATTTGGTATAAAAACAAAAAAAATCCAGGTCTGGAAAATGAATAGCCATGGTAGAATGAATTGCAGGGCTACCATGCTGTTGACATTTCAGCCAAGCGTAGATTTAATTACAAAATGCAGATGGCAAATCAAGTTTTCAGTTAAGGAAATCTCAAGCTCAATAATGTTCATAAAATATCTGTAAAAGCAGGTAGATGGTTTTAAGTTAGCACTCTTTCAAGCTAACGCATTTGTCATAGTTCTAATAGGTAGAAAGGTATACAAGGGTCTAAGTCCCAGTTAAATATTTTAAAAATGAACTGATGCCGTAGATTTGATACAGAGATTTCAAACACATAAGGCCTTTGATATAACAGCACGCAGGAGTGGACATTTCAGTGTTTTCTGTTAAAGGTCATCTATGTCTATATGCATTTTATTTAAGTGATAACCTGCCAAATAATACAACACATTCAAATTCACATACTCCTGCAGAAAGTCTAGGAGTCTGAACAGCAGAAAATATACTGGGGAAAAAATCCCTGCTACTATGCAACTGAAGCTTATCTACCTTTAGTTATATTAGTTCCATTTTTTTCAGAAGCAAAGACTGCATTAGGAGGCAATGCTTTGCACAGAAATGTTTGTGTGTGTCTATGTTTGTGTGTTTTAAATAAAGACTGCAATTAAAGGAGTCATGCCCAAGGGATAACAACGGCAAAATGTTGTCTTCCATGTGCCTTACTGAGATTACAAAGAACTATTTGTTTCAAACAACTTCCCACAGTATTTGTCTTGAAAGTGAGTTTTCTTCAAAGGCTTTGAGCTATTCACACATAAACACACTACCAAATTATGTAATTTGAAAATTAATGTAAAGGATGGCAGCTATTTTAAAATAAAGTTAATGCAATATAATTACATCAGCAGCAATTTTACAAATTCCCAATTGTGCAATAATGTACTATTTTAACCCTTCTGGGGTACTCCTTTTCCATTTGGCATAAGAGCACAAACAGGTGGGGAAGGGAGATTAAATTGTCTTGTAAAGAGAAGTGGTCAGTTTCATAAACCTCATTCCCAAGAATGCCTACTCTTTGAAATAATCCTGTATTTAGATACAGGAGAAAGAGGAATCCTAGGTTACCAGAAAAGCCTGCAGCTTCTTATATATCAAAACTGTTACATCCAATAAGCTATAAGTCGAGTAGGGTGGAGAACTAGACATGGAATTTCAAGAGTGAAAAGCTTATCAAGAGTTACTTCTTAAGACACACTTGGACATTAATGATGTAAAATATTATAGACCAAAGCAGATCGCAAAAAAGTACAATTTATGAATGTACAGCATATCCAGTAGCTTAAAAGAATTTGACATTACACAGCATTCACAGCAACCAGAAGACTAAATATCATTTCTAGAAGACAGGAAACAAGGGAACATTATTGAAGAAATGCACAGAAACCAATCAGCTCAAAGAACTAAGGCTTAAAATGCACATAGACACACACACAAAGAGCAATGTGTGTTTTATATTCATACACTGCAGGGTATGCTTTTATTTTGGCTGTGAAGAGTCTACTCCTTCTGTATTTTGATCAAAAGCTAGATAGCTTTCACACAAGTGAGACTTTTCTTATAAGGCAGCCTTGCAGGACTTCTCCATATCCATCCTGAGAACACAGTCTCTTTCCTTGGCTCAAAGAACTCATAGAAGGCATGCGGAGGAAAATTCTCAAAACTTTCTCAAAATTGGAACCTTTTGGTGACCTGACAGTTATTTTCTCAATTAATATGTATTTACAGGTACAACTGCTGTCCTCTTAACATACTCCCAAAGGAGTGTCCCTCCCATACCTTCCAATATACAATGTAATACAGTTGCCAATCCTTAGGGTCCTCCACAGGGAACTGGATAAATAGAATCATAGAATGATCAAGGCACACCCCATCTTAACTTCTTGTACTATTTTGAGATGTTCTAAAGAGCAATAGGTGCTAGATGGAGGGTAATGTATGACTGCACATCACAACTGCTATGTTACATTTGACCATTGGAAAAATCAGTTAAATGACTGAGATGTAGTTGCGCTCATATTTCGCAATGCACTACATATAAAAGAGTTGTTTTCCAAAAGTTCTTAAATTTTAGTTTAATGAAGTCTAAGATCTTCAATATTTGGGACTACTATATACTCTTCCTAGACTCAAGAAGAGGGGTTTTTTTTTGGCAACTCACCCATTTATTCATAAGGCATTATTTCTCTTTTGCCAGATAATATGCTGTGATCCTTAGAACGGTAAATAATTTCGATAAGTTGTATCCTAAATTAGATCAGTTTTGAAGAAATTCCATGACAGAGGCTGTATTCTAGGTAGCTGAAAAACTGTTTCTATGACCTACTGGCCAGCACCAATTCCAGAAAAGAGTTAAAGTATTGCTTAATAGTTATCCCTTTGCCTAAATATTCTTTCAACAAAAATTCCAAGAAGCACTTATCAATACAGCTGAGTTTTCGTTTCTTTCTTTGGAATAGCATCACATCCCACCCTACCCTAACTTAATGCCCATTTAATTTTAGAAAAAAAAAACTATGAATATACGGTATGAACGTAGTTCCTTTTTGTAATTGGGGTAATAGTGCTATTTATATGGAGTTCTTGTATCATTCCTTGGTAGGGAATTGTTTGTTTGTATGACAAGGACAAGTATGTAAGCTGTTCAGAAAATAGCAATAGCACTTAGACTTATATACTGCTTCACAGTACTTTACAGCCCTCTCTAAGCTGTTTACAGAGTCAGCATATTGCCCCCAACAATCTGGGTCCTCATTTTACCGACCTCGGAAGGATGGAAGGCTGAGTCAACCTTGAACTGGTAAGATTCGAACTGCCAAATTGCTGGCAGCTAGCAGTCAGCAGAAGTAGCCGGCAGTACTTCATTCTAACCACTGCGCCCCCACTGCTCATCACAACTGTGGCATATAAATTAATTAATTAAATAAATAAATATGTTAGTGCCAGTCATGAAATCAACAAGCCGCCACTGAGCTTGTTTCATCTAATCTCCTTCAGTTCAGGGGCCCTTTTAATTATACTTGAGTACATAGAGTTAGCATTTCCTTTTTCCCTTCCCTTCTTCCCTCATTTAATTTACAATTGGGGAGGAAGGGAGAACAAAATAAGACAAATTAAGCTTCTGTGTGATTGAATCCCTCATCTGGTGAAGGTTGTATTCCTTGCTAGGTCCAGGGAGGTTTGAAGTATAGACAAACACTCCTAGAACTATATGACTCAAATAATGAGCAAATCAACTTAGCACCTAACTCATTTTGCCTGTCCCATCAAACAACTCACAGTGGCTACTAGTGCTTTGACCCCAGCTACTATGCTATATTTTTGCCATTTTTATTTGAAGAAGCAGGAATACTTTAACCACTTAGTAATGAAGTGGTTCAAAGAATATGAATGGATAAAGTAATTTCCAGTGTAGGACAAAGGAACAATGAAGTGCTTAATTAGAGGCTGAATATCAGCATCAGTTTTGAGGAAAATAATGCGCAATAGTGAAATAAGTGATTTAAATAGAAGTAACATATTTTAGCATCATCTCAGTCCATGGCCAACTTTTCCGCAGGAGAAAAGAAAGGACAGATTATTACCATTGTTGCTGTTCCTGAGGCATTCAGATGGGTTTGGAAGTCCACCTCAGAGAAGTCTCCTATATTGACCTATTCTTAGTAAAACAGAAAACAGCTTTGAAAGTAAATGGTGAAGGAAAATTGCCTTTAGGGATTTTCTGTGACTTGCTTCCTTTGTCTTTTGCAGGAGGCAATCCTTGATGCCTCTCTCAGAATAGGCATATCACTTGCTGTGGTGAAAGCCGCATCTTCTTGTGTTTTACTTGATGTTTTTGAGCAAGGCAGTCCGTGCATTCACAACAGCCTTGAAGGCGTCCTCACTACCTGGAGCCATACACTTATCTGGGTGGAGGAGCACTGCCAACTTTCGATAGGCCTTGTTTACTTCATCCCTGCAGAGCAAGAGAGAGAGAGATAATAGAAGAGTGCAACGTAATGGGGTCTATTTATAGAATGATAAATCCTAAAATGAAAGTCTTTCAACTACTGAAGTTTACCTAAGTACTAAAACTATTTGAATGACACTAACAAAGAATTACAATTATTATTCATTTCAGGTTAACCAAGTAAATAGAATTCTAATCAAACAGAAAAATAAAACAGAATTTACAGTTATATTCAGAACTTGAAGGTCCATTATAGCCTCATGTCCTGCATTGCTTTAGGCTTTTAACTCCAGACACAGAAAAACCATAGTTTCAGAAAGCATTTCTTGTCATAGACAGTACTCCCTCCATTCTTTCAGTTCACAAGGAAAGGCTGGATCATGAACAATGTCCAACTGACATGGTCAATGGACACTGGAGCTGTTAAATTGATTAGGAGTCAGATGGGGAGGGGGAGAATGAGGGATAGGGTAAATAGCAGGTTGTTGTGAGGATGCATTCTAGCCAAATGTCTCCTGTGCTATACATAAACACTTGCCATAAATTAGTAGATATTTTACCTTATATTTTCTAAATTCAGAGCTTTGCCATACCTATCCCATTCCTTCTAGTCCAACTCTTATCTTGCTCATCTCTACACCAGCAGAGTGTCTGGCTGGAGTTGTCTTAGAAATAAAATGCCTCTCACATTTTGATAATAAAGAAAAAAAACTTTTATTTGTTAGAACAACGTCTTCACGGACTCATATGCAGTCAGGAAATGACCTCTGCTCCAAATTCCCTCCCTTTCCTGGCTTGCTTCCTTATCCTATTGGTCATTATCTAAATCATTCTACGGCAGTCTCTCTTACTAATCCCACAGGAATTTAACCCCCTCTTTACTATGTCAGCACTGAGAAGCTGACACAGAGATTATTTATTTTGTAATGATTGGGTCCTTCATTACCTTGTAGCTCCCGGTTTGACACCCAACATATCCCAGCTATCCTTGCTGCTGCGAATCCTCCGGATGGTGTCTACTTGCTCCTTAGTGAAACTGTTGCTTGTGCTGGTTATGGGACGCTTTCCACCATTATCACATAAATCAACAATAGCCGAGTAGAAAGTCTGCAAGCACAGGGAAGGCAAAGTTACAAAGTTCTTATATGTGCCCATTGCTCAGCAATCTATATTTCATTTAAGGAGATCCAAGTCCAAACCATTTTTTTTTGGCTTTAACAGCTCATTCTATTGCCTCAAACTCAGAAATCTTGAGAAAGGAAATGACCTATAGGGACAGTGAGATTTTTAATCTTACAACCAGAAAACCTTCAAATAGTGCAAAAGCATACAGTTACACAGTGCCTACTTCACTAAGTGCTTTCTTGATTTATTTTCAATTGGAATACTGTGCCATTTGCCTTCAAGATCATCCATTAGATTAATTCTTGCATACTGAAACAATCTCTTGCACTACTTGTTCTTGCTTTTTTTTTTTTAACATAAAGAGCTCTGTGCCATTTCAAATACTGAAGAGATGTAATTAATTTAAAATTCCTTGGAAAACTAGGGAGAACATTGCACATGTAGAGAGAATAAATGAGAATTTGCCAGTGAAAGATGAGAAACCTTAGGATATTTTCTCTCCAAGTCAAGAAAAGGTACTGCTGGTTTCAGAAAGGAACAAGAAAATATAAAATATTTTACCAAAAAGGTCTTAAGAATGAAAAGTGAAAAATGAAAGAAAAGCGTCTGCGTTCATGACTGGAAATATTTCTGGCATGTTTTATTCATGCCCCCAAACAATGTTTCACATGACTTGCAGCAAGTCAAGGTAACCATGTTTAAAGAAAAAAAATCAACAGCATTTCATTTTGTGTAAGAAGATGAAGATTTACAAAAGCAAACAAAACAGTTGCTTACAAAAACATCTTAGAGAAGAAGCAAATTCTCATAAGGAAGAATTCAGTCAAGGATGTCTAGATTACAAAGCACAAATCATCGCACAAATCAAGGGAAAGATGCAGCAGGATTGCCTTGTTTTGCACTGTAGATTTTACCTGGAACATTTCATTAATTCCTTCTCCAGTCTGTGCAGAAGTTTCAAAATAAAGGAAGCCTCTGCTTTCTGCCCATAGTCGCCCTTCACTTTCATCCACACAGCGCAACTTGCCACAATCAATCTGAAACAAAATGAGAGAAGAATGTAATCCTCCCTAATTATTTACATGTTCCTTTATCTACCCTAAACCCTTTAAGCATTTAACGAACATGAGCTTTCTATGCCAGTCTTTACCTTATTGGCACAAACCACAAAAACAATGTTTTCCATGTTTCCATGTGGTCCAAGTTCTTGTTTCATCTCAGCAAGCCATAAATCAAGGGCATCAAATGATTCCTTTTGCCCAACATCATACACTAGGATTACACCCTGAGTGTCTTTGTAAAATTCATTGCGAACCTAATTTAAGGCAGAAATAAGGCAGGTGAATTTAAAAGATCAATAGACAGCTCTAGAAAAGTGACTCAAATTATAAATAAGCCGTGCATTAGCTTAAATTGGGCAAATTTCTGACCATTTATGTGCAACTGCAGGAAATAATATAATATATGCATTACATCTGAACAAGTCAAAGTCTGCAGTTTATAAATATACCTATTTGGAAAATGTTGTGCAGGAATACAAACATTTTCCATTTAGCATGCATTCATTGACAAAAGCCAGCTAATTATTACATCACTACAACTGACACAGAGGTGACAAGAGTTCAGTAAAAAATCTTGGATACAATTTTGGTGTAATGTATAGATAATGAGGCTTTATTTCAGGGATTATTTTAACAAATAAAGTGTACTTGCATGCTATGACCACTAACTACAGTTTAGCCATTCATTCTCCTTCCAAACAACACAACTACAACTTATTTATCCTTGGCTTATTTTCTGCTAGCAGACGGACTCACTGCAATTACTTTAAGAGGGGGACAAAAAACCCAGAGAATGGATCCATAAATAAACTTTACTTCAATTCATGGACTGGGTAAAATCAGAAATAATCACCAGGCCAAGTTTGCATAATATGATTACCAAATCTAAATTATAAATCGTGATTTATATCCCACAGTGCCAAGGTTCACACATTAGACTAAGACCAAAGACCTGATAATTTAGTGTACTGTCTGAACTCTGGCACACAGCGTTTTAGCATCTTTTTGCATAATTTGTTCTGTCCTCATTGCTAAAAAGCCATCCACCTTTCTTACCTCGTAAAAGAAGGAGTGTCCAGCCATGTCAAAGATATTCACTTTGATTTCTCGGTCTCTAATTTGCACTCTAAAAGGAAAAGAGTCCTAAGATGCAAGTATGGGCACTCTAAAGAATCTTCTTGCTGTTACTAAGCTAGCATTAATATGCATCACAATATGACAGTTGTGCCACTAATAGAGTTAAGGGTTGGTATAGTCATTAAAAGACAGAGGAAAAAGATCCAGGATTAATTTAAGACAAGATGTAATTATTAAATAATTGACAAGAGCAGATACAAGAACAATCAAATAGGGCACAGTTACAGTGGTGGGATTCAGCCGGTTCTCTCCAGATTGGGCGAATCGGTAGCAGCGACTGTAGGAGGCTCCACCCACCCACCCGGATGTAATGTGCGAGCACTGTGCACTGTGCATGCGTTCACATTTGCGAACTGGTGCGGAAGGTAAATTAATCCCACCTCTGACACAATAGCTTCACAATAAAGACTGGATCAGATTTTTAATAATTTCCCCACGCCGTACCCAAAAATACTTGCAGGGAAACTTTCACTGGCCTCATATTATATGCAGTGGGATATGCACTGAATCATCATCAACTTCAAAACTTCTATTTCCACCAACAGCAGAACAGAAAAACTACAAACGATTGTGATGAATGAACAATCAAGAGCATTTTTCCATCTCTCGCATGTACACCTTTTAAACTTGGCTCACATATTTTCAAGAGCTGTTGTCCATAGCTACTGCCGGATATAAAAGAAGGTTACTCACTTGGTGACACCATAATCAATGCCAATTGTTGCAAGATATTTGGGCACAAATCTCTTCTCACAGTATCGCTTGATAACGCAGCTCTAAAAAGTTAAAAAAAAAAAAGCTTGTTATCAAAAGAGTGAGCTGCCTATTCAGTCCAGTCTGTGCTCTGCTTTTCATAACTAATTCTAATCAAAATATTTTTAAAAACTGATTTTATGTATATCTAGCAGTTAAGTAAATATAGCAGTAGTACAATTCAAATAAATATAGCAATAAGCATAAAATAAAAAAGATAAAACAAGTTTAAGTTGAACTGAAGTAATTGAGTATTAATAAATTTTTATTGCTGTCAACTACCAGTCAACACAAAACAGAGTACATAAAACTAATAATTAACTATGAAATAAATTAATACACATTACATGACAAAATGCTGCCCCATTTAAAGAAACAGAGCCCATCTGAAATAAATATTTGTAAATAATACTGATCAAGTAAGCAGGGAATTTGGTTTTGATGTGGGGTTACGAGCTCAAGGTGGGGTTCAGCATAAAACAGTATAACAAAAACAACTGCAGCTAGATGTCTATTTTAATGGCACCTAAGTAAATATAATTTTTATTTCCTGCTCAAAACATTGTATATTTCAGTTTTTATCATTCATATTATAGGCAGTGCCACTAGCTTACTGTATAGTAAGAACAGAATGGAACTTCATTTCTTTTACAAAGAGACATCATAGATGTTTTCACAGGATATAATGTATCCTGATAGAAAAGATTAGAATTGCAGTTAAAAAGACCTTGCGAGTAGATAAGACTTGTCATTTTCATGTGGAATTTGGAATGTTGTATCAACAGACATAGTACAGGTAGTCCTCGACTTACAACAGTTCACTCAGTGACAGTTGCAGTGTCCTGGAGTCATGTGTTCACCTGTTGTGACCTTCTTACAAGGGTAGTCAATGGGGAAGCCTTCATTTAACAACCATATTCATTTAACAACCATAACTTAACAACTGCAGTGATTCACTTAAGAAAAGTGTGGCAAGACAAGTCGTAAAATGGGGCAAAATCCACTTAACACATTTCTCCCTTAACAACCTAAATTTGGGGCTCAATTGTGGTTGTAAGGCGAAGACTACTTGTATGTTCAAAATACAAAATACAGCCAATCAATCAGTTGCCCAAATCCGGCCAACCTGCTTGATTCATTAACTATCCTGAGCCATTCATCATTTTTACCCTGCTTACATCTAAGAATAGGACTATGGCAAAGCAACTGAAGGAGAACAGAGATCTTCTTCTCTCATTCAACCCTTATCTGGCAGGAGCCATTCCATCATTCTACAGGAATGGGAGGTGGGGGGAGAAGGAAAGCAGGGCTGTTCTGCCAGCAAGCCTGAGATAAGCAATTATTTCTCTTCCAACTTGTCACTATATAAATAATGAATGAGTGTTTGGGTTTCTTTTTGCACCATTTGCTCTTCTCACTATGATGTCTTCCAGACGGCAGGGAACAGTTATATTACTGGTCTTTGTAATCTACAGCGAGTCCTTAATTTATGACCACAAAATTTCTGTTGCTAAGCAAGACATTTCTAAAGGAGTTGTGCCCCATTTTATGACCTTTCTTGTCACAGTTGTTAAGTGAATCATTGCAGTTGCTAAGTGAGTAACACAGTTGTTAAGTGAATCTGGCTGCCTCATTGATTTTGCTTCTCGGAAAGTCACAAAAATGATTGCATGACCCTGGGACACTGTAACTGTCCCAAATATGCCAAGCATCTGAATTCTGATCACATGACCATGGGGATGCTGCAAAGGTGAGTGTTAAAAACAGTCATAAGTCATTTTTTTCAGTACCATTGTAACTTTGAACAGTCGCTAAATGAATTGTTGTAAGGCGAGGACTACCTGTAAATTGGAATATTCTTTAGCAGAAGAGTGAAGTAAATTACTTAATAATTAAATAACATTTAATTACTATGCCTTGAACCAGACTTTGATAAACTGTCATCATTAACTATGGAGATTCTTAGTCATCCAGGTTATGGTTGTTCCAAAGGTGCTTTTGCCAGAGGCCACTGGACTTTCTTTGAAGACATTTTGCTTCTCATCCAAGAAGCTTCTTCAGCTCCTGCCTCTGGAAAAAGTACCTTTGGGACTACTATCATTAACCATTACTGGCCCTGCCAGTTGTGCTCATGACAGTTCTAATCAATGGTAGGATTCAAATAATTTAACAACGGGGTCTCTGCCCTAATGACCAGCTGGGTAGGCGTGGCTTGGTGGTCATGTGACTGTGTGGGCGTGGCCAACTCAACATCACTCACGTCAATGGGTGCGTCGCCTTAGCTGTTACAATGTAATAAGGGTTAACCTGAAAGGCAGTTTCTGTAAGCAGGGCAATAAAGATTAGGCTAGAAACAACACCAGACTGTTTCCTTCCTGCCTTCCTTACAGGATTAGCCCTGTAAAGTGGGAAAAAACAAAAGGAGATTTCTTCCAGCAAATGGTTCTCCGAACTGCTTAGAAAGTTAACAACCAGTTCTAGCAAATAGGTGCGAACTGGCTGAATCCCACCACTGGTTCTAATCCAAAACTTCTGGTAGGCATCAGATTCTGAAAGGCTAAAACAACCCAGGATCAAGATGAATAGAATACAGCTGGTCAACCGGATCTGAAGGGATTCAAGTCATGCATGTAGACTGGATCTGTTAGCACCTGTTTAAATCAAATGTGCCTTCCTAGGATCATGTAGCTCTGAATCACTGTTTCCTCTACAAATCCAGATCACTGCACAGCCCTAACCATAAAAGACAACACACTCCCACATGAACTCACATAATTAAAATAAATGGGATTAGAAGGATACACAAGTGAAATTGTAATAACTATTTTATTTGCTGGCTGCCCTGCTCTTAAAGACTAGGCTGGGTATTTGTTTTAATAGAGTGATCCTCATTAATGATCATTTATTGAACCTCAATTACAAAAATTTTGTGAAGCACTAAAATGTATGTGCATGAATGCTAAGAAACTGTGCAGTGCAGAGTCTGCCATCTCACATCTTTCTGCTGAATTACATCGTTATTATTATTTATACTATCTCCTGCCTATTCAAATTACTCATTTACAATAAAAATCTGAAAATGTGTGCGTTGTTCCTAGTGTTTGTTCCACTTTATTGCAAATTCTGATTATTGCTGTACATTCACTTCAGTTCATATAATGGAGCTATCAGTGTATGATGCAACATGGAAGGTTGATTTTTCAGCCAGCTTCTCCCAGAGCCTGACAATGATTAGGAGTAAGAAGATGTAACTGGCCCACGATCACCTACCTGCCTTCTCTGCCTGAGAAAACTAGAACCTGGGTCTCCCTGCTTCTAATTTAGTTTTAAATTGCTAGAAAATAGAGGAAGTAAGTGCAATAGAATACAAGCTAATGCTTGTATTCAGGGTACATTTGAGACAGGGAAGTGCAATCATTATTTTTTTATTTATGTATTTCACTTATGTAACATTTTTATATGACTAACACTCCGGTCAGCAAACAGATAAAAACAGAATAAAACAAGAATCCACTATATAAAAATTATGAAGTCAAGTTCCCTAAAAAAAAATCCTAGTAGAAACTTCACAAATATGCCTACATCCACATCAGAGTTCCATTATCCACACCAGAGTTCCATGTTTTCACTGCCTTCTGGAAAGGTAGAAATCATCTGAAGTGCATTGGACTGAGGAAGACAATTCTATCAGTACAGTATAATCTACGAAGTACATCTACATCCATTTCTCCATACTTTTAGATAGTAAATTAGGTACATATCTCCAAAGAGGACCCATTTTCAATTCCAACAGTATCCAGTGTTGTATCAAGAAAATTTTATTTTAATGGAATCTGGATGCTATACTGCGCACATATGACTGCATACTGAACATGTCTCAACTCAGTAATAATATTCATCTGTATCAGATAAATTTAGAATAACTACCCTCACTCCCCACAAGTTGTGACAATAAAGATCTAATATCTTGAATAGGGCAGAATAAAATTAAAAGTTACAATGTTCCATCTTGAGGGTTGAGCCAAATCACCCAGTTATGAGTTCCAGATTATATAGTTTCAGATTTTAAAAGGAGTTTATGTCAGATTTGACATAATTTATTAGAACTTATTGATTTGATGGATTTATAACTACTTGTATTGCATCACATAGATTTTACTTTTATGCTATTAGCCTTCAGGCTAAATAATTAACCCATTGAAATAATGAATAAAACCATTTTCTTGGCCAAGTCTCTTAAATGAGAAGCAGTTTACCATTTTTTATTTTTAGATTAAGCCACTGTGATTTTATGACTATTTGCTGCTTCAAGACTTCTAGTATGTTGAATCTTTTTTCAATATTCACCACCAGCTATCTGGGTTGCTGGAATCCCCATCTGCATGACCAGTCGATGGCAGCCAAGAATTTTGTGGGTTTTTTGTGGGTTTCTTTGCTGCTTCTGGCAACTGTCTGGATATTTGCAGCCAAAACATGATAAGATTTAGATAGAAAGCAAGACAAAGAAAGTTGCCGCTGTCTTCACCA
Source organism: Masticophis lateralis (assembly GCA_030761175.1). Classification (NCBI taxonomy): domain Eukaryota; kingdom Metazoa; phylum Chordata; class Lepidosauria; order Squamata; family Colubridae; genus Masticophis; species Masticophis lateralis. The sequence goes on from JAUDYJ010000001.1 coordinate 28,884,608, forward strand.
AATATACCTTGCCGACTTTACATGTGGATAAATGTAATGGAATAATCTACATCATTTAAAAGGTCCTTTGGCAGGTTGTATCCATTTAATGTTAACGGTTTTTAATATTTTTTTTAAAAAATGTTTTAATTGTTGGTTTTATGATGCTCCCGAGTATTTTGATATGGGCGGCCACATAAATTTGGTATGTATAATAAAAATTAATAATACATAGCAAAACATTTTGCAAGCTCCACCTTAACTCTACCTCTCCAGGGCTAATAAATTACAACGTTCTATTCCACAAACGATCTATAGTGTCACAACGGCCTAATAAAGCAAAGAGACCTCATTGGTCAGCCAGCTAGTCGTTCACCTGCCTCGGACCAATAAGGCGCCTCTGCTTCTATTCCTACCCTTTTTACCTTGCCAACCTCGGCGTTACCCATGGAGATTACTTTGATCCTCAAAGCCTTGCGCGTTTCTTTCCGTTTCGTTTCCATCCTTGGCCGGTAAAACTGGAGGAGATGACTGAAGCTCCCTTTCTTCACGGGTTTGACTAAAACTCAACAGACTCGCGCAAATCACCATCACAATGCCCGGGATCCAGTCCTCACTTCCGTTATCTCCCTCTCCATAGTCAATTATTCAACAAGGCTAAGTCAAGCCCCAACAAACGCTTCGCGAGCCTTCGCGATATCGCGAGAATTATCGAAGGCCTGCCTCCGGGCGCTCAATACAAAAGCAAGGAAGACTCGCGAGATCCAATCAGAGCGGTCCAGTCGGAAAAATAGAGGGATTTGCAGCGTTTCTGTTTAATCAGAGACAAGTTTGACTTCAAAGTGGTGGTTTCTAGATAAGCTGCGTTCGGTGCTGTCGTTACCTGGAATATATACCCTGTTCGAGTATATGCATCTCATTTTGCCTAGAAGTGTGGTGTAAATGAATGAAATTAATTAATAAATCAATGGAAATCCGTTTCCATTTTTATAAGTCTGAATTCCTACTTATTTTTATGAGGCAGCAGAAGCCGGGAAAGTGCTGGATCTACGTTAAGCACAAAGCTTGGTTCGCATCAGACACCGAATAGTGAATAAACGGGCAGAAAATCTCTGGGAGTTTTTGCATTTAATATATGGCTGTGGTGGAAGCAATTTCTTTCAACACAGCACTGGTGCAGGAGAGGAAAAGCTGAACCTCTCTGGTGTTTCTATTTGGCACGTTCCTTCCGAACCCTTCGTGGAACCATGCAGCATTCTGCCTTGTTAAAAAGAAATTTGTAGCTTTATTGCAGAAACACTCATGCTGGCTTTGATGAATGACTGGTGAGGGAAAAGAACAGTGATGGGATTTCAATTTTTTTCTGTGGGTGTGGCTTGATGGGCGTGGCGTGACTTAGTGGGCACGGTAGGGGAAGGATACTGTAAAATCTCCATTCCCAACCCACTCCAGGGGAAGGTTTCTGCAAAATCCCCATTTCCTCCTGATCAGTTGGGACTGGGGAGGCAGAGAATAAATGGGGGCAGGGCAGGGGTGCTATTCAGCAGGTTCTGACAGAACCGGGAGCGGAAATTTTGAGTAGTTCGAAGAACCGGTAAATACCACCTCTGGCTGGCCCCAGAGTGAGTTGGGAATGGAGATTTTGTAATATCCTTCCCTCAGGAGTGGGGAGGGAATGGGGATTTTGCCATGCCCACCAAGCTACACCACACCCATCAAGCCACGCCCTCAGAACTGGTAGTAAAAAAAATTGAATTTCACCATTGGGCAGGGCCAGTCAGAGGTGGTTTTTACCGGTTTTCTGAACTACTCAAACTTTCTGCTACTGGTTCTCCAAAACTGGTCAAAACCTGCTGAATACCACCTCTGAAATGAACACTGCAGATGTAGAAAGAGGCTTTTTTTGTTTGTTTTTTCAATCAACTGATGTTATCTGCCTTTCTTCATCGGGAGTATGGACTCAAAATGGAAATGGAAATTATTTATTTATTTGTTTGTTTGTTCAACTTGTATGCCACCTTTCTCCGAAGACTCAAGGGGGCTTACAATGCATTTAATAACCATATATAAAACATTAAAAGTTAAACCGTTAAAAACAATTAAAATCCATTCACACCATTCATGGCTGGGTCTCGCCAAATTGCAGCAGCAAGATCAACGGCCACAGGCCTGCCGGAAGAGCCAGGACTTCACCACTTTTCAGAAGGCCAATAGGGTGGGGATGGTCCAGACCTCAGGAGGTAACTGGTTCCAGAAAGCTAGGGCAGCTACAGAGAAGGTCCTTCTCCACAGGCCCGCCAGCCGGCATTGTTTAGCTGACAGGACCCTGAGGAGACCAACTCTGTGGGATCTTACCAGTCACTGGGACTATGCGGTAGAAGGCGGTCTCGAAGATAACCTGGCCCTGAGCCATGTAGGGCTTTAAAGGTAATAACCAATGAATTGTGACCGGAGACCAATAGGGAGCCAGTGCAGCTCGCGGAGAATTGGTGTAATGTGGGTGTACCCAGGTACACTCACAACAGCTGGCTGTGTTCTGGACCAACTGTAGTCTCCGACTACAGTCAAGGGTAGCCCCATGTAGAGCACATTGCAATAATCTAACCGTGAGGTGATAAGGGCATGAGTGACTGTGAAGAGAGCCTCCTGATCCAAGTAGGGTCGCAATTGGTGCACCAGGCGAATCTGTGCAAAGGTCCCCCTAGCCACAGTTGACAGATGTTGCTCCAATCTTAGCTGTGAGTCTAGGAGGACACCCAAATTGCAAGCCCGTTCTGAGGGGGACAATTTCTCCCCCCCCCAAACCAAGGATGGACAATCAGCATGGTCTTTAGGAGGCAATACCCACAGCCACTCGGTCTTGTCTGGGTTAAGTCTGAGCCTGTTAACTCCCATCAAGACCCTCACGGCCTCCAGGCACCAGCACATCACATTCACCGCCTCATTGAAATGACGCAGTGTAGATATATAGCTGGGTATCATCAGCGTATTGCTGATACCTCACCCCGTATCGTTGGATGATCTCACCCAGTGGCTTAATGTAGATGTTAAATAGGAGGGGAGAGAGGACCGAGCCCTGAGGCGCCCCGCAAACGAGGAACCTAGGGGTCGACCTCTGTCCTCCTACCAACACCAACTGTGACCGACCAGAGAGATAGAAGAACCACCATAACACGGTGCCTCCCACTCCCAACTCCCTTAATTGTCCCAGAAGGATACCATGGTCAATGTATCAAAAGCCGCTGAGAGGTCAAGTGGCACCAAGATGGAGGAATGACCCCCATCTTGGGCTCACCAGAGATCATCCATCAGTGTGACCAAGACAGTTTCCGTGCTGTAGCCAGGCCTGAAGCCAGACTGAAAAGGGTCTAGATCCGTGATGGCGAACCTATGGCACGTGTGCCATAGGTGGCATGTGGAGCCATATCTGTGGGCAAATGAGCATTGCCCTAGCTCAGCTCCAGCGCACATGCGTGCACCGGCCAGCTGATTTTCGGGCCTTCAGGGCCCACCAGAAGTCAGGAAATGTACTGTTTCCAGCCTCCGGAGGGCCTCCATGGGGGTGGGGAAAGCTGTTTTCACCCTCCCCAGGCTCCAAGAAAGCCTCTGGAACCTGGGGAGTGTGAAAAAAGGGCCTACTGGGTCCAATGTGCCATTGTGTGCCAAAAGCGGGGGAAGCATGTGGGGGTCACCTGTGCATGTGTGGGGGGGCAGGGCATATTGAATTATGGGTGCCCATGTTCCCCCTGTGCTCTCCCCACTTTTGGCAAAAAGGTTAGCCATCACTGGTCTAGATAATCCGTTTCCTCCAGTGACCACAAGAGCTGAAGTGCCAGCACTTTCTCTACAAGCTTTCCCACAAAGGGTAGGTTGGAGACTGGACAAAAGTACTTTAATTCTGCTGGATCCAGGGAAGGCTTCTTGAGGAAGGGTCTTACAACTGCTTCCTTTAATGGTTGCGGGAAGGCCCCTTCCCTCAAGGACGTGTTAACTAAAGCCTGGAGCCAGCCTCGTGTCAGATAGATAGATGATGGATGGGTGCCTGGGTGCATGGATACATAGAAACAGGACAGTAGAGTTGGAGGGAATCTTAGAGGTCTTCTAGTCCAACCCTCTGCTCAAGCAGGAGACTTAATATCATTTCAGACAAACTGACTGTCCAGTGGCTTTGTCATGGTATTGAGGATCAGCTTCTCAAAGCAATAGAACAAGAGGTATTAGACCTAATTTAAACTAATTTTGATTTATGAAGTTAAATTTTTTTGCAACAAAATAGCACCACCTAGTGAATTTTTTAAAAAATTATGCTTAAACAAGTATGTATGTGCAGAGCATGAATTTTGATAGTCAATCACAGAACTATAGAAAGCTATATAGAACCCCGGTTCTATCCGGCTCACTGAACCAGTAGCGCCAGCAGCAGGAGGCTCCACCCCCCCCCCCCCACCGGGATGTCATTACTTCCCCCTTTTTAATCATCTGCACATGTCCTGAAGGTTCTGCGCATGCGCAGAAGAGGCGCTCCTGCACAGGAGCACACCCAAACCGTAAGTGGATCACACCCAAAAGGTAAGTGGATTTCACCGCTGCTATATAGTATAAAGATTTCAGTATATACAGCTAATCATTGGCAGAGAGGCTAGTCAAATTTTAGATTATATTCCCAGCAGAAGAGAGAACAGTTATGCAGCTGAATTTTTTTTTTAATTAGGAAGCCAGAAATAATATAAATATATATATAGTGATTGGAAAATATCCCCCATTCCCTCTGCACCAGTTTTCTTTATAAGATGTGTTTGATAATCTGAATTAGAATAGTAGCATTTCTCTTTTTTATATGTTATTGTTATTGAGCATTACAATCAAAAAGAAGATTGAAAATTGCAATCAAAAAGGTAAGAACTAATACAAACCAATAAAGTAAAAGAATAAAAAGAAAAATAGGATGGACAGTGTAGAAAGTTAGCACCCACCCCTCTTCTAGAAGAATGAAATATTATAAGAAATATTTAAAAAGCAAAATATTATATTTCCCTGAATGAGAAATGGAGAAACATGTTTTTTTTTTTTTTTGAGGCAGGAAGCAGACTCACTCTTAATAGCTCCCACCCTCCTCAATAGCCCAGAGCAGATTTCAGCATTTAAGAAATAAAGAGATGGCTAGGTCTATTCATAAGCAAATATCCTCACCCAAGACCCAACAAAGGTAGGATTTAGCCTTCAGCCACAATAGGAATTGCCAAAAGCCCTTCATTACATCAGTCAGCAAGGTTCAACCAACCTTAAGTCAGACAACCTCAGCTGGACCCCTGCATAACCCCCTGGGAGTCTGACAACCAATAGGATACATACAATAGGAATAGGAAGCTCTAGGGCAAGGCCCAAGAGAGGGTATAAATATATCTCTCTCTCCGCTCCATGTGTTCAGCTACCCACGTGCTTGGTGGCTCTGCTTCACCATTAACCATCCTTCCAAGCAGCCTCCATGTTTCCAGTGTTTTTCTCCCCATTTGGAACTGAATCCAGATGGACATTTCTTCCAACAACAGAAAAGGGGGAAAAAAGAAATATATAAAGAAATGACTTATCACTTTATCACAGCACGTTTAAACAATTTTAGTAACATATTACCTAGGCTTAAAATACAACAAATAATCTCTTCTTCCCATATCTTATCTCTTTATCTATAAAATTTTTTTAAAGCCTCATCATTCAGTCCTAGTCAGCAAAAGTTATTTTTGCATGTAATTTTATTTTATTTATGTAAACATCTATCTACTATATTAATAACAAAATAGTTAACAGATAAAGCAAAAAAAAAAAAAAAAAGGCAAGGGTAAAAATTTAAAACCCTCTGTTAACAAACCATTACTCTATACAACTCATTAAAAAACTTAGAAGGAGGGCCTTCTCTGTACAGGCTCCAACCCTTTGGAATGAACTGCCCCCTGATATACGAAACATCCCTAATCTCCGTGCTTTCTGCTGTGCACTCAAGACCCTGATGTTCAATCAGGCGGGGCTAAACATGTTAACTGGGAATGATTAAAATATTATCTAATTCTGGGTTTTATTTAATTTGGGCTAAACTATTATCAATTTTATGATGTTTATGTATCTTTTATTTTTTCTTGACTGTACACCACCTTGAGTCCTGCAGGAGAAAGGCGGTATAGAAATATAATAAATAAATTAATTAAAAATTAAAAAACTTATCATGGCTTCTTATCTATCCCAAATCAACCCAACAGTTAACACTAATTCGTCCTGGATCAAATATCCATGTTTGTTTCTTAATACCATCTCTTATCAGCAAAAGTCTATTAAGGATTACCGGAAATAATTAATTAATATATCAAATAAACTAGATTTATAATCTGTTCTTTTATTTATAATAATCTTGATCTTTTTATATTTCTTCCCTTTTAACAATCCTTATGCTTAGTATCCTCAAATAATGTCCTAAAAGTTTATTTCTTTTTATTTTTTTGTTCCTTCTCATATAATTCTTCATAACCTTAACAAATCTCTTTTGTAAATTCCATGTAGGTTATCCAGGTCACTCTTTTGCCTTGTGAGACGTGAATTGGTTTCATTTTATATCCAGTGTAGCATCTCCTTCCACATCATTATCATAGCTTGTCATTTTAAAAACTGTTTCTGTTTCAAATCAACCTCAGTCCTTTCTGATAAAGGTTGCTTATCAGGGGTGGGTTCTACTTACCTTTACTACCGGTTCATAATGGGGCCACGAGCACATGCGCTCTTCTGTGCAAGCGCAGAAGCATTTTCATGATGTCAGGGTCAGTGGGTGGAGCCTCCCGCCAGTTTTACTACTGGTTCTATAGAACCGGTGTGAACCAGGGGCAACCCACCACTGTTGCTCATCTTCCTTACCATTTTCCGAACACAGTCTGTCTACAAGGGCTGACATTTTAAAAATTAACATATGAGTCCATTGATAATAAATATCCTTTAATATGTCCAATACTACAGTATTTTGCTCCATTCTTTATTAGTAAGTCAAATTTAAGTGCTCTTCTCCATTCATTGAAATCTTTAATTCTTTCTAGGCCCTAGTGCAAACTTCAAAATCCCATCTTATAATTTTTTAAAGTATACAAAACAGCAGCCTTTTCCCAAATCCAACTCTAATTCCAGAAACTTATTTCAAATCCATCTGGAACCTTAGCCTATTTATAGCTTTCCAAAATCAATGTTCTAATCATCCTTTTGCTTTTTGAGGAAAAGTTTTTTACGTCTTTAAATTTATTTTTAAAACTTCTTTCAATAAGGATTAAAGGAAATCTATATTATACTACTTGATGATCAGAAAATTCTTATTAGTGGAAAAACAGTTAAAAAGCAATATTCAGAAGTGGTTAAGAGAGAAAGGATACAAACCCAGATATTGCACTGCAGTTTTGGCTAAATTAAGCTCTAAACTCTCTGGAGCAGGGGTTTCCAACCTTGGCATCTTTAAGACTTGTGGACTTCAACTCCCAGAGTTCCTCTGGCTGAAGTTGAAGTCCACAAGTCTTAAAATTGCCAAGGTTGGAGACCGCTGCTCTGGAGAGTGCACTTTTCTGATCTCGTGAGAAGCAATTGTCTGGAGTGTTTGTGGGCAATCCCAATTCTTGTCTGGAGAGAAATCCGAAATAGTCAGTTCATTTTCTGGCTCTTCATTCCACTGCGATCATTGGCTCCACTCTCAGTGGAACTATCTTCAATTCACCAGTTCACAACACAAGGAATATGCTGAGATCAAATGAGCCGATTGGTCTCCCTCCAAGTTGACATGAGTGCAAAAACCTCATTTAATAACCACTCTGGCCCCCATGAATTATTATGGTCCTGGAAAAGCAAAAATGTCCTCTCCTAATTCCAAGCACAAAAGATAATAAATTAGTACAATATTACTGGAATGTGAAAGAACATGAGGTTTGTTAAAAAGAAACATCTAAGCCATTATATCACCAATTCTGCATAGCAATTGAAAATGAAATGATACCATTAGGAATTTAAGTGCTCTCAAATCAGATCCAACCTATGACAGTTGTAAACGTGCCATCTCAACTGCTTCCAGTGATAATTTATTGTCCTTTCAAAGATATTTCAACTCCATAATTCTGATCATTCAGTTTATCTCTTCTAGTTTCCTTCAAACTTGCCAAGCATAATCTTTTTTTCTTCTATGCCATCACCTCCCTAACAGAGATTTTTGCTAATCTTTATTTATTTATTCAATTAATTAATATAGCCTTCCATTTGTTCTTCAAAGAAGTCAGTTTTATTTCTTTCAAGACTTCTTGCAGTCCATACTTCTCTTAATAACTATCTTTATATCTGTAATTCAAAATATATAATTCACGATTATTCCTTTCTTAGCAACTAAGTTTCACAATTATATATTATAATGGGACAAGCCATTATTTAACTATTATGATCTTGATTGTCATGGAAATATACTTCATTAATGTGTCTAAGTTATTGTTATTTTCCCTTCTAGGATTAATCTCTTTACTTCTCTAGTCCAGTGTCCATCTTTATCTGGCCTTGAAAATTATATTAACATCATTACTTATTCATCATCAATGATAAATTCAGTAATCATTCTATTTGACATTATCTCTGTATTCTTATTTAAATCAAATTTTCTCTTCCCATGTTTACCTTCATAACACATTTTTGTCTTTATAGTACTTTCAGTTAAATATCTCAATCTCCATTTTTATTCCAGTTGTGATCCCTTTCAGTCCTGCCATTCTTAGGACATTTCATGCTTCCTTGTCTAATTATCTTCTTTATTGTTTACCATTTCTTCAAACTCAGTTCTTTCAGTATCTGTTATTATTGTTGTTTTTGTTGTTGTTGTTATATTTTATTTTATTTTATTATTTTATTTTATTTTATTTTATTTATTTTATTTTATTTTATTTTATTTTATTTTATTTTATTTTATTTTATTATTTTATTATTTTATTATTTTATTTTATTTTATTTTATTTTATTTTATTTTATTTTATTTTATTTTATTTTTATACCGCCCTTCTCCCAGAGAACTCATGGCTGTGCACAGCCAACAGTAAAACAAACCCAAATACAAAATTTAAAAGCAGTTTAAAAACTTATTAAACAATTTGACCCTAATCATTAAAAGTAAACCCCAATTAAAATTCATGTTCCAGCCCAGCTTGTTGGAACAATAGCGTCTTGAGGGCACGGCGAAAGGTGCGTAGGTCAGGGATCATCCATATCTCCGGGGGCAATTAGTTCCAGAGGGCAGGTGCCCCCACAGAGAAGACTCTCCTCCTGGGGGCTGCCAGTCAACATTGTTTGACTCATTCTAAAATTTCCTTGAAAGTATACTTAGGTTTTGAGGCAGGCCTATTAATTCTAATATATTCCATTTCCTGGCATAATCTATGTGATCAAAAACCTTGCTGTAGTCACAATAATAGGTTTGTAGAGTTGGAAGTGACATTGGAGGTCTTCTAATCCAGTCCTCTGCCCAGGACAGTCCCAGACAAATGACCACCCACCTGCAGGAGTCGGGCTGTTCCATTCCTTAATAGCTCTCAGAGACAGGAAATTCCTCTTAATTTTAAGCATGGATCTCTCTTTTTAAAGCTTTTACTCATTAGTTCTTGTCCTACTCTAAGAGAAAAGAAAAAATGGGCAAGGTGAACTTTATTCTTAAATTCTCTTCATCTTTCTGTTTTATAATTTCATGTATCTGCATGTTTTCTGGAACCTAACTGTCTAGTTGACATATATTTATTTAGATGTACAAATAGTCCTCACCTTACGAGCACAATGGAACCCAGACATTCAATCTTAAATCATTGGAATTTTAAGTCAGGGCTCTGTGTGACCAGACTTAATTTCATGACTAGTCATAAGTTGAAAACTACCTATATAGGCAGCCAGGTTCAAAGGCTCTAGGTGACCTACAGAATTGAAGCAGCATTGAAAGAATATAGCATAAAACCATAAAGACACATATAGCGTACCAAGGAGAAAAATTCACTTAAATACCAACGATCCATTTCCCCAAGGATCATAAATCATTCTTCCTCTTGCCTGTTTGAAAATCAGTTTTAGAGCTTTGCTAAAGAATTGTAAGGTTGGGACCAGATGTGAGGGATGGCATTCCAGAGTGGCACTAAAGAAGGTGTGAGTCTAGGATCTAACCGTTTAATGTCTTCCTCCAAGTATGGCTCTAATTTAGAAAATCTTAAGCAAAATTTTATCTCTTTGAGGGATTGGAATAAAAGACAGTAATGTATACATTTGCTTCCATCCTCTTTTGAATTAAGGAATATATACCAGTTTTTTCCAATTTTTATGCCATACGAATTGGTTCTATATTTGTTGATATAGAGTTCTTATCTGTTTAATTGGCTATTTCGTAGCTTTAAACAGTTCAGTGCCATTTTGTCTGTGACTGAAGTGTGACTGAGGCTTTGCCTGTTTTTTATGGGTAATGTCCATGATTATTTTGGGATTTCAATCAAATTGTCATGGTCAACATCTTGACTTGACAGATGGACACCCAATTCCATTTATGAAGTCTGACAGTATAGTTTCATTGTCTTCTTCTTTTTTACCTCACTTGCCTAAAAATTCTATTATTATCATCGTCAGTATTTCTATGATATCCTTGATCTTCATAAAAACCGCTTTCTTTTCATGTTATTTGTTGACATTCTTGATTGAAATATCTTCATCAACCTGTCTTACTTACTGTCAAATATCTGCATTCAGTTGTCATCATACATTCTTCTTGTTACTCAAGGCTTTTATCCTTTGTTCCTAGTTGTCAGGGTTGCTTGCTTTGAAATTCACTTCTACTTTTTTTTTCTCTTAGAAGAATAAGGAGCACTTTTTTCACTTCAGTTTTTGCAGATATCTTTTGCTTTAAATCCTCCAGTTTCTCTTTTGTATGAGAATAAATAAATATTCTGAATCTGTTATTTCCATTGATCATATATTCTGATCCTATGTTTTTCAAGTCAAATATTGTTGGCACCCTCCTGTTTAATTTTCTCATTCATTTGAATTAATCTGTAATTCAATTCCTTATTAATATCAAGTTGCCAATTTTGCAACCAGGAAATTTTCCCCATGTCTATGTATTCCTGAAACTAAACAAACTGATGTTGGTGAGAGAGAAGGAACAAATTTCAGAAATTAAACTTTAAAATGCATTCCAGGTCTGATGTGAACTCATTCAGTCTTTACAGTACTTGCAACCCTTTTGCACATTCAGTAGTTTTAGTGAATTAAGTAGGATTGAACCCAAAAAAGAGTTTGTTTTCCTTCTTCTCTTCTACAGATTACCAGCTTCCCTTTAAAGCACCATATTGTTTGTGTGTTTGTTTGTTAAAAAGCAACTTCTCTTGAAACAGAATTGCTCAAAAGGCAGCTTGACTCATGAATTATTGCCAGCAGAACATTGACTTCCTACAAGCTCTGCATTGCAAAGCCAATCCTGTTTTTGCTCTTGGTTCCAATTATTGGGTGCAGAGCCAGAAAAAAAATTGATATAGCTCTCAAAGTGTGCCATTGTTATTAGATACTCCAGAATCTATTTTGAACAGCTACAGAATTGGTTTGGATAGCAGTTAATGTGTTAGACTAGAGAGATCCAACTTCATAGTCAACCCTAACCACTGAAACACACAATGTGGTTTTGGACCCAGTTGTTCTCTCAATCTAATATATCTTGCAGAATTGCTGTTAGGGAGATATCATGAAGGAAGAACTATAGGTAAGCTGCTTTGAGCTCAAAGGAAAGATGGAATTTAAACCTAGTAAATCCTGTGGAGTGGTGGACTACAGAGATGGCTGCATTATTCATTATACATTACTTTGCTACCAATTCTTTTCTTAGTTTTGTTGTTACAGTTTTAATTTTTTTTACAATAATCCTGATGATAATTTTTTTAGATATCTATTGTTCTAGCTTTGTTGTCCACCATCCACAGTCACTTGTTCCGTGACTGTTTTGAATCTAGATATTGGGTACAACATAGTGCGTTCTGTGGAGTCATATAACATTCTGAAGTATAAATCGTGATTTATAATCTGCTCTAACTGGGTTCATCAGACATACCAAGAAACCACCTACAAGAAACCACCAAGCCACCAAGAAACCACCTACATTTTCAAGAAAAGAGAAGAGTTAAGAGAATCAACTTCAAATAACAATAAACTTTTCATGGAGTTCTACAAGTTTAGGTTCAAAATTTGGAGACCCTGGACTGTAATTCTTACCTAGAAATTCAAGGTTTCTTATCACTAAATATGTCTACTTAGAAGGCCACAAGAGTTGTGAAGCACATATAAAACAAAGAATCATCAATAGAACAGTGCTGGCAGTGATAAAATTTTTTAAATGCAAGGCACAGACTATCTAGCAAGAGAGCAATAAAAGAAAGAAAAAAGAAGACCTCAAACATTTTAACTGGAAGAAAGATAACTTTCTTTTTCCATTCAATTTTAAAAGGTATAGATATCTTTTGTTCTTTCCTATCTATTCCACCTATATTTATATAATATAATATAATAACAGAGTTGGAAGGGACCTTGGAGGTCTTCTAGTCCAACCCCTGCTTAGGCAGGAAACCCTATACCCCTTCAGATAAATGGTTATCCAACTTCTTCTTAAAAACTTCCAGTGTTGGAGCATTCACAACTTCTGGAGGCAAGTTGTTCCACTGATTAATTGTTCTGTCAGGAAATTTCTCCTTAGTTCTAACTTGCTTTTCTCCTTGATTAGTTTCCACCCCATTGCTTCTTGTCCTGTCCTCAGGTGCTTTGGAGAATAGCTGGACTCCCTCTTCTTTGTGGCAGCTCCTGAGATATTGGAACACTGCTATCATGTCACCCCAGTCCTTCTTTTCATTAAACTAGACATACCCAGTTCCTGCAGTCATTCTTCATATGTTTTAGCCTCCAGTCCCCTAATCATTTCAGGTTATTTCAGGTACTACTTCTGATATAAATAATAGTGTTGGTTATAGTAGCTTTAGTTAATGTTAGGCATGCTTTACACTTCTCAAAATGCATTGATATATTAAATTACTATAACGAGTCTTTTAAAATATTTGTAGGCCTTATAGCATACCTTAGAAGATGACTATCCATTTTTGCTATAAAATATAGAAAGAACTTTATGCCGAGGTTTTTAACATAGTCTTGAGATATAATTGCGCTATTTATTCATATATTTGTCTTGCCTTGGAGGATTTAAGGACAAATTTTAATTTAAAATTGGTATTTTTGCAGTTAGTTCCTTCAATTAAGCAATGCCATCTCATGGGACTTTGGAAGTGCACCTTCTCTGTTGCAGCACTGCTCTTTGGAATGAGGTTCTCCCCAAGATCTGAATGGCCACCACCTTGCTGGTGTGTTGAGAGTATCTGAAGACACGGCTCTTCACTTAGGCTTTAGTGGAGTGACTGAAGCCTCCTTTTAAACTAGATTGTTTTTTTTCTCCTGGTTTGTTATTCTGCCATCTGTATCCATTTTTTGTTTCTTATTGCTTTTATTACCTTGTTTCATTTTTTAAACCACTTGTAAACTGCCCAGAGTTGCTGGGAGTTGGGCAGTATATTAAAAAGTTACTTATTTTCAAAGAACTCTGTTTAGTCAGACCAAAGTCTATTTTATGCCATATTCTGATCCAGGGCTGGGTTCTACTTATCTTTACTACTGGTTTGCAGTGGGAGCTCATGCACAGATGACCCATGATGATGTTGTGGCAGGTGGGCAGAGCCTCCTGTCTGTTTTACTACCGGTTCTATAGAACCGGACAGAACCAGAAGCAACCCACCACTGTTCTGATCCCATATTGGCCAATCAGATATCCATGAAGAGTCAACAAGCAAATTCATTCATATTTGTCTTGCCTTCTATAATCGGTCTTGATCGAAAATAGGCATACTGGTTGTGTTTTTGAGAACAGCTATGCCAGGAACATAGTAAGATACCATTTTCTACCCACAGGACATACATTTGCATATGCTTCTGTAAATATATACGGTATATGTATATATTTAAATGTGGTTGGCAGGCATTCTACAAGCTAAGCATAATTTTCAAGAACAACCTCCCCCTATGCCTGAAGAGAAAAGTTTTCAATCAGTGTGTGCTACTTACATGGTTAAAGAGAAAGACAAAATGAACACATACTATATTCTTTTAAAAAAAGGTGAAAGAAATATGACAAGGAAAAAAATATATGTCAATAAAAATTTACAGTCCTATATATACTTATAGAATAGAATCAAATTCTTTATTGGCCAAGTGTGATTGGACACACAAGGAATTTGTCTTTGGTGTATACACTCTCAGTGTACATAAAAGAAAAGATACATTCGTCAAGAATCATAAGGTACAACACTTAATGATAGTCATAGCTTACAAATAAGCAATCAAATCATATTAGGAAACAGTCAATATAAATTGTAAGGATACCAGCAACAAGGTTACAGTCATACAGTCATAAGTGAGAGGAGATGGGTGATAGGAACGATGAGAAGATTAATAGTAATGCAGACTTAGTAACTGGTTGGACAGCGTTGAGGGAATTATTTGTTTAGCAGAGTGATTGCATTCGGGAAAAAACTGTTTTTGTATCTAGTTGTTCTGGTGTACAGCGTCGTTTTGAGGGTAGGAGTTGAAACAGTTATTGTCCAGGATGTGAGGGGTCTGTAAATATTTTCACAGCCCTCTTTCTGACTCATGCAGTATACAGGTCCTCAGTGGAAGGCAGGTTGGTAGTAATTGTTTTTTCTGCAGTTCTAATTATCCTCTGAATTCTGTGTCTATCTTGTAGGGTTGCAGAACCAAACCAGACAGTTATAGAGGTGCAGATGACAGACTCAATAATTCCTCTGTAGAACTGTATCAGCAGCTCCTTGGGCAGTTTGAGCTTTCTGAGTTGGCGTAGAAAAAACATTCTTTGTTGTGCTTTTTTGATGACATTTTTGATGCTAGGGGTCCATTTTAGGTCTTGAGATATGGTAGAACCTAGAAATTTGAAGGTCTCTACTGTTGATACTGTGTTGTCTAGTATTGTAAGAGGTGGTAGTATGGGAGGTTTTTCCTAAAGTCCATCACCATTTCTATGGTTTTGAGTGTGTTCAGTTCCAGATTATCTAATGCAAATGTCATAGAAATACTTATACATTTAAAATACATTTATATGACTATCTTTTTTTAATCTACTGTATTCTGTATAAATGAGTCCCATGTTTTATTATACTTGTCAATACAAAGTCTATGTCTCTATGCAATCGTCTCATAAATGGCAAGTGGAATCAGGTCTTCAATCCATTGCAGACATGCATTTATCTTCCCAGTTCTGCAATATCAGTGTTTTAGCCATAGTAAGAGCACGGAATCTATTTACAATGTCTGGTTGTCAAATCCCATGTATTAGATAAGTTGTTCAAAAGACTTCTGAAAATGTTAGCTTTTGTGACACAATCATATGGCATTTATATAATCCACTGCTTTTTCCCAAAACTTGGTAAGAATAGGACATTTTGAAATGTACATTTTAAAGAAGCATTGTACTTATTATACCGCCAACAAAATACTATTTTTTGCAGTCCTTTTCTATACAAATGTAACAGATTCCTATAATGTGGCAGTTTATTTTATCTCAGCATTCAGCAGTGCTCTCACTTGTTGGTCTAAGTCAGTTTTGCAATTTTCACCCATCGGCTGGCTTCCACATTTGAGCTGGTTTCAAAATGGGATACTCACTGGTCTTCTCCCATTGAAGGCTACTATTCCTTAGATGGCTTTGATGATTTGTTTGCTGCTTTTCCCAGGTTGTCATCTAAGTGCCACACTACTAAATTGAGATGGAGTCCATAAATTTTACAACACTAGCATCTCTCATCCTTGCATGCCAGCTGCGGCTATTGGGAATTGTAGCTTAGCAACGATTGGCAGAGTGTGTGCATGCTGCCTTCACAAGAGATGGACTGGAATAATAGGTCTGCCATACTTTTTTGTTATACTTTTTTTTTCATTGAAAATTTGGAAGTGCTCTTTAAAGTGCATTTCATCTACTCTAAATAGTATATGTGTATACACACACACACACATTTAATAATATGAGACCTTTCCTTTGCACTTTATACTGTTATACTTTTAACAGGGGAGGAATGTACAGCTACAGTGCTTTGACCATAGGAAAAAGATTAGATCAATATTAGACCAAAAATCAAGAAGCAAACAATACTCCAATCAAGGAACTACCAACTCAGAGAAACAAACCAAGAGTAAACAACAGTCCAATTGGGGAACCACAGTGGTGGGCTGCTGTCGGTTTGGACTATTTCGGGAGAACCGGTAGTTTAAATCTGTGGATGGGATGGCCCACCTGCTCCGGTGCTATGCCATCCTATTTAGCTGCATTTTTTAAGCCGTTCTGCGCAAGCAAAGCACGCAAGCAAAGCACATGCACGGAAAGCACATGGTCACATTTTTGGTGCTGGGTGAACCAGTTCTTTATTCATGTGCCGCCTACCTCAGGAACCACCAAGACCACTCCCACCAATAAGGCAAGTCAGTAGTAGTATATAAAATGAGAATTAATCCCACCCAATCATGGTGGTTTTCAAACAATTTTAGTATTGGTTCTGTGGGTGTGTATTGGTGGGCATGGCATGGCTTGGTGGGCGTGGCATGGCAGGGGAAGGATACTGTAAAATCTCCATTCCCACCCCACTTCAGGGGAAGGGTTCGCAACTTGGGCGTCCTCCTGGATTCATGGCTGTCTTTAGAGGATCACACGACAGCCGTGGCCAGGGGGGGCTTTCTATCAGGTTTGCCTGATACGCCAGCTGCGGCCCTTTCTAGATCGGGACTCCCTACGCACGGTCACTCATGCTCTTGTCACTTCCCGCCTGGACTACTGCAATGCTCTCTACATGGGGCTCCCCTTGGGGTGCACCCAGAGGCTCCAACTGGTACAGAATGCGGCCGCGCGGGGGATTATGGGAGCGACGGGACGCTCCCACGTGACACCTCTCCTGCGTGAGCTGCATTGATTGCCAGTGGACTTTCGGGTGCGTTTCAAGGTGTTGGTAATCACCTTTAAAGCGCTCCATGGCTTAGGGCCAGGGTACTTACGGGACCGCCTTCTGCCACCAATTGCCTCCCACCGGCCGGTTCGCTCCCACAGAGAGGGCCTCCTCAGGGTGCCGTCAGCCAGACAATGCCGGCTGGCGACCCCCAGGGGGAGAGCCTTCTCTGTGGCAGCACCCACCCTCTGGAATGATCTGCCTCCAGAGTTAAGAACAATCTCCGACCTCCCGACCTTCCGGCGGGCTTTAAAAACTCATCTTTTTCAGCTTGCCAGCTTAGCCTGATTCCTGTAAATATTTTATCATTTTAGAGTTTTTTATTATCTTTTAAATGAATTTAGTTTTAATTTATGGCCATTTATATTTGTTTTTTATGAAATTTTAACTTTTGTGTGCTTGTTTTTAATCGGCTGTGCACCGCCCTGAGTCCGTAAGGAGAAGGGCAGTATATAAATCTAAATAAATAAATAAATAAATAAATAAATAAATAAAATCCCCATTTCCTCCTGATCAGCTGGGACTCAGGAGGCAGAGAATAGATGTGGGCGGAGCCAGTCAGAATTTTTACTACCAGTTCTCTGAACTATCAAAATTTCCACTACCGGTTCTCCAGAACTGGTCAGAACCTGCTGAAACCCACCTCTGCACCCAATCCTAGCCCTGACTAGCACTGATGATGTTACCTAGTTTGGTAATGAAACATCTGTAAGAAAATGACTAAAAGACCCTGAAGAAAATAACTTCCCTGGCAAGAAAATTATCTATTTACAGTATCTATAGTATAGTACAGTATCTATATCTATACTCCGAACAACCTGGGGAATGGGAATAGCTCCGGGGACCGGGGCACGTTATCTGGGCTGAGTTCGATCCTGTGGCTCCCGAGGACGTGGACAGGATTCTGGGAAGGCTGAACGCAACCACATGTTTATTGGACCCGTGTCCCTCCTGGTTGGTGCTGGCCTCCCGGGAGGTTACACGAGGCTGGCTCCAGGAGATTATAAACGCTTCTTTGAGTGAGGGTGCCCTACCGACCGCCTTGAAGGAGGCGGTGGTGAGGCCCCTCCTCAAGAAGCCCTCCCTGGACCCAGCTGTTTTGGCTAATTACCATCCTGTCTCCAACCTTCCCTTTTTAGCGAAGGTTGTTGAGAGTGTGGTTGCGCGGCAGCTCCCCCGATACCTGGATGAAGCTGTCTATTTAGACCCGCTCCAGTCCGGCTTCAGGTCTGGATACAGCACCGAAACGGCATTGGTCGCGTTGGTGGATGATCTCTGGAGGGCCCGGGGTAGGGGGTACTCCTCTATCCTGGTATTGTTAGACCTCTCAGCGGCTTTTGATACCATTGACCATGGTATCATGTTGCACCGGTTGGAGGGATTGGGGGTGGGGGGCACCGTTCTGCGGTGGTTCTCCTCCTACCTCTCCGACGGGTCGCAATCCGTGTTGACAGGAGGGCAGCGGTCGACCCCGAGGCGCCTGGTATGTGGGGTGCCACAAGGGTCGGTCCTCTTGCCCCTCCTGTTCAACATTTATGTAAAGCTGCTGGGTGCGATCATCCGTGGTTTTGGGGTGGAGTTCCATCAGTACGCTGATGATACTCAGCTGTACATTTCCACCCCAGACCACCCCAACGATGCCGTGGAAGTGATGTCCCAGTGCCTTAAAGCCGTGCGGGTCTGGATGGGGAGAAACAGGCTTCGACTCAACCCCTCCAAGACCAAGTGGCTGTGGCTGCCGGCGTCCCGATATAGCCAGCTGACTCCATCGCTGGTTATTGGGGGCGAATCATTGGCCCCCACAGAAAGGGTTCGCAACTTGGGCGTCCTCCTGGATTCACGGCTGTCTTTAGAGGATCACACGACAGCCGTGGCCAGGGGGGCTTTCTATCAGGTTCTCCTGATACGCCAGCTGCGGCCCTTTCTAGATCGGGACTCCCTACGCACAGTCACTCAGGCTCTCGTCACTTCCCGCCTGGACTACTGCAATGCTCTCTACATGGGGCTCCCCTTGGGGTGCACCCGGAGGCTCCAACTGGTACAGAATGCGGCTGCGCGGGGGATTATGGGAGCGACATGGCGCTCCCACGTGACACCTCTCCTGCGTGAGCTGCATTGGTTGCTGGTGGACTTCTGGGTGCGTTTCAAGGTGTTGGTAATCACCTTTAAAGCGCTCCATGGCTTAGGGCCAGGGTACTTACGGGACCGCCTTCTGCCACCAATTGCCTCCCACCGGCTGGTTCGCTCCCACAGAGAGGGCCTCCTCAGGGTGCCGTCAGCCAGACAATGCCGGCTGGCGACCCCCAGGGGGAGAGCCTTCTCTGTGGCAGCACCTACCCTCTGGAATGATCTGCCTCCAGAGTTAAGAACAATTTCTGACCTCCCGACTTTCCAGCGGGCTTTAAAAACCCATCTTTTTCAGCTTGCCGGCTTAGCCTGATTCCTGTAAATATTTTATCACTTTTAAAGTTTTTCTTATCTTTTAAATGAACTAGTTTTAATCTACGGCTATTTATATTTGTTCTTTTACGAAATTTTAACTTTCGTGTATTTGTTTTTTGAATTGGCTGTGCACCGCCCTGAGCCCGTAAGGAGAAGGGCGGTATATAAATCTAATAAATAAATAAAATAAATAAATAAATACATTTTATTGCCATTAAATATTATAACAGTGAGGAGAGTTAACCCTTTCCTAACTATAATCCCTTTCCCCTTGATGTCTACTCTCCTACACTGAAGTTTAAATTAAGGAGGAAAAAATCTATGAAAACATGTTCTAAATTTAATTGCTGAGCCAGGAGTAAGGTTTAGAGGAGTTCACAAGCTAAAGGAATAGAAGAGTTAATGGCAATTAAGTTTAGGATTTTTTTTTTATTCCTGAATTCAGTTGATAAATGGTGAATTTTCTGTATGTGCCAATCATGGGGAAAGTATGCCTAATATTTTTCTTCCCAGCTGAGAATTTCTCATCCACGGCACTTTAATTGAAAGGAATGAGCTGGAGGTAAAGGTACCCAACAACGGGAAATAGATTTAAATAAAAATAATCAGGAATACATACTTAATACTTATACATCTTTCCTGGCAATATAGTCTTTTCTGATATGTGGTAAATAGCATTGCACCATACTATTCTAGGTTGTTTTGACATTTACTTTATTTATAGCAGAGTTTTGCAACACACAGCCATATGTTGCTTTCAGACCCTTTGTGCTGGCCTCTAAGCCTCCGTCACCAAAATTCAGCAATAAGCTATTTAAAAAATGAGAGCATACATTTCCTTACATACTGAGCTGATGTTTTAATCAAGTTCTGTTTCCTAGCCAGACACCAGCAATTTATACCCCAGGTATCACCTTTAGATAATAGAGTCCATTTACCATTTAGCAATAGCACTTAGACTTATATATCACTTCACAGTGCTTTCCCGACCTCTCTAAGTGGTTTACAGAGTCAGCATATTGCTCCCAACAATCTGGGTCCTTATGTTACCGACCTCAGAAGGATGGAAGGCTGAGTCAACCTTGAGCCTGGTGAGATTCAAACTGCCAAATTGCAGGCAGCTGGCAGTCAGCAGAAGTAGCCTGCAGTACTGCATTCTAACCAGTGCTGAAATTGAGCCAGTTCTATCCTGATCAGGCAAACCAGTAGCGCTGGTGGCGGGAGGCTCCGCCCACCCACCCGGACGTTATGACGTCCCATTTTTGACCCTACCTTTGAACCAGTAGAAAGGTAAGTGAATTTCACCCCTGTTTCTAAACATTGTGTCACCACTTGCTCTTAGAGCAATTAATATCATTTTACACATGCATAAAATCCTGTTCATTTTATGTACACATTTTGTATGTGTGTATAAAATGATGAATGACAAATAGTATTTTACATGTGTAATATGGTGTTATATACAAATCAACTTCTTATTTTCAGCTTTAATGTACATTACCCCCATCCTTTTATCCATTAAATTGAGGGTTTCTGATTTTTCCTTCTCCCATGTTAGAATTGTGTGCATTTTGCTACCAGCTGTGTTTCCAATATAATTTGGAAAGATTCAAAAGTTTGCAATTCATTTGGGAGACATTCTTTTACACAGTTCCAATAGAATAGTTTGCATGAGGCAACAGATTAGTAAATTCACATGACTGCATCTTTTTGAGGAATATTTCTCACCATACTGTATCAATAGTTATTTATTAGGATAATTCAAGTATTTGGCATAGTTCAGTAAACCATAATTCGATTTCCATGAGCTTACATTAGTAAATTGGACCATATGACCTCCTGGTTCAGAAGTTGAGCCAGGATTAAAGGTCTAGACCCATGATGGTGAACCTATGGCACATGTGCCAGAGGTGGCACCCAGCGCCCTCTCTGATGGCACATGAGCCATCGCCCCAGTTCAACTCTACTGCACATACACACACGCCTCTTGCCAGCCAGTTGGTCTTCATGTCTCTGTCGTGTATGCACAGGGGCGGGGTGTGTGCAGGGGTGAGTGCACACATGGGGGGGCACATGTGCATGTGTGAGGGCACAGTGCATCCAGGGGGCCGCACACACTTTGGTTTTTGGGGGTTTGGGCACCCTTTTTGGGCACTTGGTTTGGAAAAGGTTAGCCATCACTGGTCTAGACTGTTCCTGCAGAATTATTTCATCAAAATGATGAAAGTGTGATATTGCAGCACAAGATCTGCTCTTTTTGTACCTATACTGTGTAGATCGCATACAAATGGGATAGAACTTATGTTACAATATTGCTTTTGTCATTTGCTTCCTCTCCCTCTGTCAGGGCATCTCTGAGATATATGTGTATGACTGAAAAAGGGTTTTTATCCTGGTTTCCATGAGTCAGTTATTGATTCTTGGCAACTGCAGTTTCCTAGTCCCTGCAGTTTTTTTGGCAGGGAGTTTCAGAAGTGGTTTGCCATTGCTGTACCTCCTTCCTAGGACTCAGAGGGCATGACTTAAGGTCATCCATTTGACTTCATGTCTAATCGGGACTAGAACTCATGGTCTCCTGGTGTTCACCTGAAGCCCAGAGATGAAACAGTGAAATCCAATTGATTCCAGCCCTTTATTCACTTACACCTAATAGATAGAATCTTGCCAAACTAAAGCTATACCTCTCTAAGATATAATACACCCTGAGGGATTCTAGGGTGTGGTTCAGAGGTGGGTTTCAGCAGGTTCTGACCAGTTCTGGAGAAGCAGTAGTGGGAATTTTGAATAGTTCAGAGAACCACTAGTAAAAATTCTGACTGGCCCTGCCCCCATCTATTCTCTGCCTCCCAAGTTCCAGCTGATTGGGAGGAAATAGGGATTTTGCAGTAACCTTCCCCTGGATTACTTAATTAGTTAGAACCGGTACGGTGATGTCATATCATCACTGCTACCGGCTCGGGAGAATCGGGCTGAACTAGGAGGAACCCACCACTGAATAGAACCCACCCCTGATCTTTCCCCTCGAGTGGGGTGGGAATGGAGATTTTACAGTATCCTTCCTCTGCCACATCCACCAAGCCACACCCACAGAACAGGTAGTAAAAAAAATTGAAACCTACCACTGGTGTGGTTACTCTGAACCTCTTTCCCCTTCCCTCTTCCAGCTTGGGACTCTGCAGTCTCTTGATCTGTCTCTTGGGAAAGTTCTCAGTCAGAAAAATCCTTCCCTTCTGTTGTTGCAGGTGCACTTTCCATCACATCCGGTTTCTAGCTTGATGCCTTAATCACCATACTAAACTGGGTCTCTGAGGAAGGATTAGAGGAAGAAAATAGTTATTTGTCAGCAGGTTTACAACTCTTGCATTACATTAAAAAAAACCTAGCATTTAGATAGAGAAAGCAATTTGCTGGATCATATTGCTTTGGGAAATACATTTGTCAGTGGAAAGGTTTAAGGTGAAATAGGAATCTACAGGCTAGTAGAAAGACGGCATGCCTGAAATTAATTAGTGAAGTAGTCTGCATGTCAATTAATAGCATTACTATTAATCTTCTCATCATTCCTATCACCCATCTCCTCCCACTTATGACTGTATGACTGTAACCTTGTTGCTGATATCCTTACGATTTATATTGACTGTTTCCTAATATGATTTGATTGCTTATTTTTTCCCTATGACTCTCATTAAATGTTGTACCTTATGATTCTTGATGAATGTATCTTTTCTTTTATGTACACTGAGATGGTATGCACCAAGATAAATTCTTTGTGTGTCCAATCACACTTGGCCAATAAAGAATTCTATTCTATTCTATTCTATTCTATTCTATTCTATTCTATTCTATTCTATTCTATTCTATTCTATTCTATTCTATTCCATTCCATTCCATTCCATTCCATTCCATTCCATTCTTTATTTATTTATTTTGTCTAGTACATATTTGATAATATTTCTAAGTATAAGCATGAATTGAATACATAAAATGAATACAATTAAAGGGAACATTAGGACAGGGACGGTAGGCACGTTGGTGCTCTTATGCCCGCCCCTTACAGACCTCTTAGGAATGGGGTGAGGTCAACAGTAGACAGTCTTAGGTTCAAGTTTTGGAGGTTTTGGGATGAGACCACAGAGTCTGGTAGTGCTATATTATTCTATTCCAGTGATGGCTAACCTTTGCGTGCATGTGTGCCCACACATAATTCTTTGTGCCCCACCCTGCGCATGTGTGCAACCCCCCCCCCTCCCTGGCATGTGATGGCCCTGCAGGCCCGTTTTTCTTTCTCACCTGGCTCCAGATCCTCTCTATGCATCTGGGGACGGCCTTCCCTACCCACCCCAGGCCTTCTGGAGGCAGGAAACAGCCTGTTCCCTACTTCTTGTGGGTCCAGAAGGCACGAAAAACCAGCTGGCCAGCGCACGCGTGCACGCCAGAGCTGAGCTGGCATGCCCACTGATATGGCTACGCGTGCCACCTGTGGCACCCGTGCCATAGGTTCGCCATCACAGTTCAGTTCTCTTCTCTTCTCTTCTCTTCTCTTCTCTTTTCTTCTCTTCTCTTCTCTTACTTTGTTCTTGCAGGGAGGTGGAATGAGAGATTTCAGAGTAGGTCTCACAGCAACAGAGTTTATATGTTCAAGCCCTGTGATTAATTAACAATTTTAAGCCTGCCTTTAAGGATCGCTTGGTTTTGTCTCAAGAAATTCAGATAGATTTCCAATAAATATATTAGGCTGCAAATATAGAAGAGCAACATTTCTTTATTTTAAAAATGGCCCTTCTGGGCTCAGACCAAAGATCTTGTCTTGTCAAAAATCCAGCCATCTGCCTCCCACCAACTACCTCTGGGAAACATTCATTCAAATAAATATAACCTGAAAATAACAACTGCAGGCTCTCACAAACCATAAAGTTGTGAGTGAGGCAAACTTTGAATGAGAAGCCATATGCATGCAATTTATACTGTTTATATTGTAGCTATAAAGATAATGCACTGGAAGTAGAAGCCATATGCATGCAATATGCCATCCACATTATAACTAGAACGACAGTATTGTCAGTAGAGACGTATAAATTGGTTCTCACCTTTAAAGCACTCCATGGCTTAGGGCCAGGGTATTTACGAGACTGCCTTCTGCTACCAATAACCTCCCACCGGCCAATACACTCTCACAGAGAGGGCCCCCTCAGGGTGCTGTCGGTTAAGCAATGTCAGCTGGCGGCCCCCAGGGGGAGAGCCTTCTCTGTGGAGGCACCCGCCCTCTGGAATGTGCTACCTCCCGGAATGCAACTGATCCCGGATCTCCGCACTTTCCGTAAGGCCTTGAAGACGTTTTTATTCCAGCAAGCCAGCCTAGCCTAAATAGGTTTTTATGGGTCAGTTTTTAAATTGTATAGATATGGGGTTTTAAATTGGGAAGCCAATTGATTTAATTTATTTTAGCTATCTTAACTTTTATATTGTATGTATTTTAATTTCGGCTGTCCACCACCCTGAGTCCCTTGGGGGAGAAGGGCGGTATACAAATTCAATAAATAAATAAATAAATAAATAATTGTTCAGTGGCTGAGCAAGCCTGAAATATGATCTTGCAAGTAACCTTCATCTTTTGAGACTAGTGCAAAAGGCTTTTCTTGGTGTCCCCTTCCCATATTAAATATTTTGCACGAGGGTATGGAGAGCGGTTTTTCATGTCAGCTCCACTCTTATAGGATTCTTTACCTAGAAAAATTATGATTATGTGTGACCCCTCAGGTCTGGTATAAATGAATAAAGGACTGATTGGATAATCTGGGTTCAGATAGTTTGGAGAGTGAAAAGAAAAGAAAAAAGAAAAGAAAGGAAAGAAGAGGCAAAGGGAAAAGGCAATTTCTTGCAAGGCCAGAAATGTAGGCAGGAGATAGACATTGGCAATTGTTGATAAAAAGGAAGGAAAACTCTACTTCAAAATGTGGGAGAGAGGAGAGAATTCAACCATGAATACTTGTTGGCCCCTATATGAATCCATTGGGGTGTGTCAGACTGAGAAGAATAGAAGGAAACAAGTGCCAGTTTTATAGACACTTATTCATCCAAATTTGCATATTGATGTGTGTAACATTAGTCGTTGAAACTCTGATGTAAATAACCTTTCCAATAAATGTAGCCCGGTTCAATTTGCTTGTAAGAATCCAGTATATGATTGGAAAGGGAAGAAGGTAGAGAATCAGCTAGATGGTACCTATAGATCTTCCTCAAGTGTTTATTCCAGATTTTCAATGGCAGTCATTCTCCTGATGCTTCAGAAGGAGCAAGATACAGTACAAGGGGCACTTGTGGCTTCTCTCTCTTCTGTCTTTGACTCTCTCTAAAGACAGAACATTGATCATGGACAGCCATGTTTCTAAATTTATTTATTTGCAGCCACGTATTTCAGTTTCCTGTGGCACAGTTCAAAAGAAATGATTCTAATCATTTATGAGTTTTCTTACAGTCCATCACCCCTTACTGAAAGGGTGTAGCTATGGCAACAGCAGAGGCAAAGATAGATAGATGACTATTTGGTGTTAATTACATCACAGGATAACTGACTACATCAATAGAGCTAATCATCTCATCCAAACTGGGCTTGCTGGATGTGCCAGGGAAAAAGGGGGTGGAGGCAGATATCCTTAACATTATTGCCACTTGCTTTTTCTATAACCTTCTATTCCCCTTTGCGTCCTTGCAAATTTTTTCTTCTTGCATAATTCTCTGACTTGGCCTATCAGTTTTTACTTTTCTATCTATTTATGTAGATAAACAGAAATGTGGATTTTAAATAGCAACCCAAAGGTTGAATGTACATCCATTGTAACATATGCCATCTTTTATCTGCTTGCTCGGATTCCCCCCCCCCCCCCCCAATAGTGGAAAGTAACAGCATAGATACATATAAATGCTGGAGAATCTTACTCAGCAGGTCACCCACTCCCACATGCTTGGAAAAAAACATACTTTGGGAGGGGGAAAACCCAGATCTTTAAAAGCAGGCAGGTTAAATGGCTATTGGGATGGGAATACCCTATCTGTAACCTTTGCTACCTTTAATATTTCTCTTGAATTACTACCTACCAGTCTCAAAGGTGCTTTTTCAAAAGGCAACTGGACTGTTTTTTCCTTGAGGAAGAAGAACAAAATATTTTGCTTCTCATTGAAAAAGCTTCATCAGCTGTGTGTGGGGGGGAGAGGGATGGAAGTATAGGTAGTGATAGTTGAGACTGGATGTTGGGGAGATGGAAGGATACATTCTGATCAGATGATGATGGATAGGTGAGTAGAAAGATTGTATTTCTTTGTAGTCATCTGGTCATTGGTACTCTCCTGAGAGCTCCTGAGGCCACCTGGGAGTTTATCTTTGCCCTCAGGGTCATCTGAATCAGAGTGCAATCAGTTGTGGAATGTTCTTGGAACTGTTGCAATGGCTGCATTGTAAACTGGAATGGTGTCTTATCCCTTCCCCTCTGTTGAGAGAGGGCTGCTCAGTGTTAACCTAAATGACCTCTTTTATCCCTCTTCCAAACCAATGATCCTCTCTATTCAAAATGTGGTTTGAATAGATGTCCACTGTCCAAAAAAGTAGGATGTCGGACTTTTATTCTGAGATCCAACCTAGACACATCACAAATTAAAGTTCACCATTTCCTTGGACTGTTCAAATGTATAGTAATACATGTCATTTAGGGTACCTTGTGGATATTGTTTTTGTTCTCAGCTTTCTCCAGGTCAGATATGCTGATCTGTTAAGTCCCCTGTTAAGTCATTTTAAGCACTTTTGCCTACTGATGACTCATCAGTTATGGCCAGAGACCCCAGCTTCAGGGTTACTGTAACATGAGGACCATATAGATTTGGTAGCTATCATATACTTCATAAGGCACACAGATACAGATAAACAGTACAAATCACAATATTTGAAGCAGGCTACCCTGATTCATTTTTTAAAATATGGGATGATATCCAGGCTAACACTCTAATCAGAATTTTCAGATTAGGAGAAAACAAAGTTCACCTGTGATTTGGCTATCTGATCTGTGCAGCAAAAAAATTGAGCAGATTGCAAACTCTTTGTTGCCATCAATTGGTTAGCCAGACTCTTCCAGCCTAGATCTGGTAGTCTTAAAAATGTGACTCTGTATTTTATTCTCTTGAATAATATAATGTCCTTACTCTAGAACTTTGTAAGAACTAAAAATATTTTTCAGTGCTAGCAGAAATCAGAACAAAATAGAATACACCCCCACTGCCACCCAAAATCTCAAAAATATTCAGAGAGAGGACATCTTAAAACAGCAGATGTCAGCTGTGATGATTCACTGGTCAAGTGTAAAAAAAGGGAAAGTTTTTTTTAAAAAATAGTGCAAGCAATTATAATTTGTGACAAAAATCTGTATGTACGATGTAAAGAGATAAGTACCGACCAGTGGTAAAATCCAAATTTTTTTATTACCGGTTCTGTGGGAGTGGCTTGGTGGGCATGGCAGGGGAAGGATACTGCAAAATCTTCATTCCCACTCCACTCCAGAGAAAGGATACTGCAAAATCCCCATTCCCTCTCCACTCCTGGGGGAAGAACATTTCAAAATCTCCATTCCCAATCCACTCTGGAGCCAGCCAGAGGGGGTATTTGCCAGTTCTCTGAACTACTCAAAATTTCCACTCCCGGTTCTCCGAACTGCCCAAAATTTCTGCTACTGGTTGTCCAGAACCTGTCAGAACCTGCTGAATTTCACCCCTGGTACCAACACAGAAAAAGGACAAGGAAAGATGATGTGAAGATGTTAATCAGTAGCTACATGCTTAAATTCAAATGAACCCAAGTGAGAAACATACAGTATATTACTGCATCTAATCAAATCATATTTACCTTATTTGAACACAGGCCACAAAGGTGTTCTAAGGGGATTGAAAGAGCATTGGTCTTGTGGATGACTCATGGCGGGATTGGGATTGAGGGAGTATGGCCCTTCTGCTCCTGATAGACCTCTCTATAGTAGTCAATGCCAGTGATCATGGTAGCCTTCTGGACCTCCTGCAACAACTGAGGAATGGCAACACGACTGCTCCTTCCTGAGTGAACAAATCCATTTGGTAGAAGAAAGAGAAGAGAAGTCGAATCCTTGTTAGCCATCCCAAAGAATTTGTTTTTTTCCTTCTTCCTGTTTTACATCTATATGAAACTATGGAGTAGATCATAGATCTACTATGGAGTAGATCTTCAGTTTTTGATGAGATTTCACCAGTATGCTGACGATCCAGTCATACTGCTGTACTCCCTGCCAAGCAGGAGATGCTGTAGAGTAGTTGACCCGGTATTCTCTTATGATCTAGATAGAGCAAAACAAACTCAAATTTAAGCCCAGAAAAATATATTAATTGTTTATTCTAAAAGCACCTGGAACCAACACTTTATCTTTGTTCTCAAGGCTAGTGATAGCTGTGTCTTGCTTTCCCAGAGGAACTGGTCCAGAATATGGAGAGTCATTTGAATTCATAGCTCTTGCTGGAAAAAGTTGCACCATGTGCTGTGACAATCGTCACTCATTATTTCACATGAGTTACTGTAATTACTTGGGAGGATCCAGTTAGAAAAGTGCAGCTACCTGACTGTTGATGAAGCTGGTCCTACTTTAGCAGTTATTACAGATATAATCTGAAAACTGCATTGGCTACCAATAAGTTTACATGTAGTATTCCAAGTGCTATTTATAATTTATAATGCTCTTCTTGGCTCTGATCTGCAGTTTTTATGATCTAAATAGAATATTTCCTTCCTGCAATGTGTTGTTGCTGATTCTCTTTTTCCAGATTTTTTTGGGGGAGGGGGGGCAACAAAACCAAGGCATTCTTTCTCCATAACTTCCCCAAGGCTTCCACCTGATGTTGATGTAAGAAAAGTCCCCTTCTTACGATCAGCAGAAGAGCATTTTACCAGTGCCTGATGGATAGGTTGAAAAAAATACTGCCTATTTTGTCCCGGGATGTGTGTGTGTGTGTATATGCACGGTGTAACAGCTTCATGCCGCTAGGTCTTAAGTAACTAATTTAAGTTGATTTTATAGTTAGGAAATTTTAATGTTTTATTATATGAATGAGTGTAGGGGGGATAAATAAATAAATAGAATAACAGTTCTATTTTTGTGTGGTACAATTAAAATAAATGTAGATATATATTTGTGTCCTAAGAATCCCTTCCAGGCAGACAGAAACTGGACAATTTATCCCAAAAGAGATGACTATGTTGTATAAACAAGTTCATTAAAAAATCTCATTAAGCATCTCAATACTTTTTTAAAAAAAAAGAAATTAATAAACAAATCCTCGGACTGCTCTTGTAGTTTAGTTGCCTTCCACTCAACCTTTATTCTTTTTTTCTGCTACAGACTCCAAAATATTCTTCAAAAGCCATACGACTGGCAATTTCTTCATTTTTCTCAGTCAATTCTTTGCATTCCAGAGTTAACCATTACTTTTGCCACTGAATTTCTCTTTGCTTTGATGCTCAGATTTTGTTAAAACATAAATAATCATGATCTTGCTTGGTCTAGGCTCAGCTGCAGAAAATACAATTTATTTGATTTTGCGTATGCTATGAATCCAACCATTGTGGCTTATTTGATAAATCATGGTTAATTAGATCATGGTCCATCATAAAATGTGAACAGATTAAAACATCTGCCTAGTTTAAAAGTCTTGCTCTAGCAACTAGAGTTTGCCTCTGAAAATTCAGACAGCGGGAAATAGTTCTTCCCTCTTAGTGCTTATTCCCAACAGTATTCCCAAAATTTACTCAGAATTAAATTTTACCACTATACAGATGTTTCAGTCAACTCTCAGGGCAAATGGCCATTAATAGGCCTATGGCGTGCCAATGGAGTTGTGGTGGTGCACTGCTTAGAATGCAGTATTGCAGGCTAACTCTGCTCATTGCCAGGAGTACAATCCTGACTGGCTCAGCCCTCCAGCCTTCCAAGTTAGATAAAATGAGGATCCTGATTGTTGGGGGAAATATGCTGACTCTGTAAACTGCTTATAGATGGCTGTAAAGCACTATGAAGCGGTATATAAATGTAAGTGCTAAGCGCTATCCTGCCACAAAGGCATTGAATTTAATGATCCCTGCCATATCTTGTAGCATTCAGCTGAAGACATTTTCTCTCTTTTTCTCTTTCCCAATGCTAAGAAACACAGATTTTTCTAAAATAATGTGTTTCACTAAATAAAGATGATTGCTCTCAGTAGGGACACATGGTCCCATAATATTAAGATATGCCATTTTTTTTCTTTATTGTAAAGTGATTTATTAGTGATACTTTTATTTTTTTCCAGCCTGAGGGCAAGGTCTAAATATTTTTTTTATTTGCCAGTCTGTAAGAATAATTCCATTTAATAATTCAAAAGGCCGTTTCTTCTATCCAACTCCCATTGCATTCATTTCAGCCTCACAAAGATAGCACACTCACCAATCTCTAAAGATTAAAATCTAAACTCAGGAACTGCACTGCCAAGGAATAAAAATACCTAAAATGATTTAAAAACTGAGTACAGGTAATCCTTGACTTATATCAGTTCATTTAGTGACTGTTCGAAGTTACAAGGGCACTGAAAAAAGTGACTTATAACCGTTTTTCACATTTACAACCATTGTGGCATCCCTATGGTCACATGATCAAAATTCAGATCCTGAGCAACTGGCTCATATTTAGGATGGTTTCAGTGTCCCAGGGTCATGAGATCCCCTTTTGTGACCTTTTGGCAAGCAAAGTCAAAGGGGAAGCCAAATTCATTTAACAACCATATTACTAACTTAACGTAGTGATTTATTTAACAACTGTGGCAAGAAAAGTCACAAAATGGAGCAAAACTTAACAAATGTCTCACTTAGCAAGAGAAATTTTAGGCACAATTGTGATTGTAAGTTGAGGACTACTTGTGTTATATTTCACTCAATTGTATAAGTCACAGCATGAAAGGGAAGAGGACTATTGGAAGAAATATCATTTTATTTGCAGGATCAAATCTGAGTCAGTCACCTGGACCAAAAGTTTATTCTTCCAAGCTTTCAGACTCATGTTGGATTCCTTCTTCAGGGTTCCAGCACGAGATTGAAAGCTTGGAAGAACAAACATTTGGTCCCCGTGACCGACTCAGATTTGATCCTGCAACATTATTCTTGGACCTTCATCTGCGGCAATTTTATTTATTTATCAAATTTATATAACTGCCCATCTTACCAAAACTCTGGATGACCACAACAATAAAAAAAGAGAGATTTGTTTTAGAAAAGGACACAATTCTTTTTTAAAGCAGTGCTAAAGGCATATTAAGCTGGAAAAAAAAACAGTCTATAAACCCCTCATAAAAGTGGTTTATGGCCTTGAAATAACAATGCCATCTACAGTAATCCATACTTGAAGAAGGTGAAAGAGTCATAAGAGGCGGTAGCTGTGAGGAAGACAATTTGCAATAAGTTGCCATAATTACCTAAGGAGTCTGTTCTCCTTCCACCCTCTTCGGTGGATATCTTTGTAACACCAGTACTTGTTAACAGCCTAGGTTAATAGGAAACATTTTAGCGCATAGAAGCCTTGCTTCATCTAGAAAATTCCTTGATCAAGGGCACCGTACTGTAATTGCTAGCAAAACATTTTTTAAATATTCGAAGTTGCTAATTGTTTCATAAAGAGATTTTCTGAAGAGTATTGAATACACAATATTTACACAATATAATATTTGTATTGGCAGTATTCTGGCCATTTTTGGATGGAGCAGCTTTCTCTTGTTAAGTTTCCTCAGAGGTGAGCTGCATTTACTTTAACAAAGGGTTCGCTGGTTGTGAGAGCACACAGAGCTTTGGGAGGGAAATGGAGCTTCAACCATGCTCCTAATCAACTCAGGCAGCTCTGGTGAGTACACAGTGCAGCACCAATCACAGCTGGGCCAGCCAACAAGTCAGAAAATTAGTTATAAATGGAAAGCATAGTACAAGGGGAGGTGGGCGGGCCCAGCCAGCGATCAGAGCTAAGGGTTCGCCCAAACCCTTGCGACCCACCACTGAGTTTCCTAGCTTGGTTGCCTTTTTCCAGTATTATGCCAAAAGGCAACCAGACACTGCTGACTTAATAGCACTTTTCCAGTAAATAGGCAAACTTGGAAAGATCAGTAGTGATGGGTTGGAAGGTAGAAACATACAGTATCTGCCTAGTGGCTACTTAGTCTGATGCCCTTAGGTGCAGCGGTGGATGGTATTTTTGGTAAAAGTCCTTTGATATCTACATGCCTGATCCATGTTTTGAATTGTATGCATGGGATTGCATGGATTCCAGATGTTGCATTACAACCTCCACTATCAGCCCTGAAAGTGGGGATCCCATGGGTGTACCTTTGTTTTGTTGATAAGTTTGAAAGGAAAAAGTACTGCTTGGTAGTATTTCTAACAATTATTTCAACATTCTTCCATGTATATATTATACCTACAATATTATCAATATCACATCATTCTAATATAATAGAATATTATATTTTCATTAATGCTATCAGTATTTTGATGCGATACCATAGCCTCCTACAGCCCAGCTAAGAAGCTATTCGAGGCTAATATGGCATTACTACTGTGTGGTTGGGAGACCAACCATAAAAACCAGACTAAACTGGGAAGTTAAAAACAGTATCCCAGAAGAAGGAAGGAAGGAAGGAAGGAAGGAAGGAAGGAAGGAAGGAAGGAAGGAAGGAAGCAAACATGTCTGGGTCCATGTAGTTAATAGAGCTGAAAATCAACTTGAGAGTTTCCATTCTTCTATTGTGTCTTCCAAAGTTCTGACATCTCTTAATAAAGTTATGTGTTACTTGTTGCTAGCCTTAAACAAGGTTAAAGTGAAAAAAATACATGTGTTTAGGATTTAAATTCCCTTTTTGTTCCCCATTTGTAGGTAGAAGAGAAAATTAAAAACTGGCAGGATGAGGTGAGAAGATTAAAAAATTTTATACTGCAATCCCATTGTTCCTTCCCTAAGAGTGACAAATGGAAGGCAATGTTATCTAGATTCTTCCTAAACATGTGTGATAAGGAAAAGCAATTGTACTTTAAAAGCTCCACCCAAAAGTTCTCTAAGACTGCGTCTCAGAAAAGTTATTTAATTTAAGAAAGGTTATCTAACATCATACGTTTACTTTTAGCCTTTCTTAAACTGATGTCATCAGAAGTCAGACATTTTGGGTCCTTTTCAGTATCTAGTGGTTTTGCCTTTTAAAATACTGGAAATTTAAGGAAAGCAAGCCAATTGATTGGGGTGTGTGTATCTGTGTGATGTTATAGGGTAAAATGTATTTATTATTTTTATTTATTATACACATTTATATGGAAGACTAACTTACATAGGCTGACACCAGGCAATATAATGCCTTCAGCATAGTGGCAATATCCAATTTTTTTTACTACCGGTTTACTATCGGAGCATGGCTTGGTGGGCGTGGTGTGGCTTGGTGGGCGTGGAGGATCTCCATTCCCACCCCACTCCAGGGGAATGATACTTCAAAATCTCCATTCCCATCCCACTCTGGGGCCAGCCAGAGGTGATATTTGCTGGTTCTCTGAACTATTCAAAATTTCTGCTACCGGTTCTCCAGAACCTGTCAGAACCTGCTGGATTTCACCCCTGCTTCAGCACCCACAAAGGTTAATGCATCCCCATATGCCTCCAAATACTGGCCCTGTCCATGTGGGACTACAAGAAGGTGAGAGTGGGCTGTGGGTTACCCACCTTTGCTTCAGGAAACTGCTGAAAAGCCATCTTATTCTTATCCTGTTGACAAATGTGGTCCTCTTGATTAAACTATGTTTTTGCCCTGTGGTAGATTGAATTTCTTCTTGTTATTATGCTGCTTAATTTTATTATTTGCATTTTAGTTTGTGATATGGTTCTTTAGAGAAACTTTGGCTTGAAAAATAGCCTATACATTTTAATATACTAGTAAATAAATCATTTACTTTGAAAACATGCAGGGAAAAAGCAGTAATCCATCATTAGGGATCAACTAAGGAAAGGATTCCTTTTAAAAATTATTATTCTTAATAATAGCAACAACAGATGCCCTAGCCTTCATCTTCTGAAGCATCAATCACCCCCTGGGTGTTACAAAATATCACTCTTCAGAAAGTTTGGAAATTTAACAATCAAAAAACCCTCACAGGGAAGGAAATATAAACTAATTGTTTTGTCACCCTGACAAATGATTAAATGGCAACTTCTCGTACAAAACAAATTCTCATAAACCCAATTCAGGCACCAGCCTAGAAGCAAAAAGAATAAAATTAACAAAAAAAAAAAATCAATTTCACGATTTTCAGCCTAGAAATGCCAGAGTTTCACTGGTCCATAGCTTCTTGTTATTTGTAGATCTCACTTTGTATTTGAGCAATGTCTATAATCTTTCAACTAAAATGACATAGAATCTGGCAGCACCTGGAGTAAATGACTGATTACACCAGAAGCATAACAGATCCAAAGGCAATTGTTAGATATATATATATATATATTTAGCCAGGTTCTTCCTACGTAAACCAAGATTTTTATGCAGCCCTAGTTCAGTGAAATCACAATCCACTAGTTTCTAGACTTTTTTTTTTTGGCAGCCAGCAAACACTCTGCTGCCCATTGGGAGACTAAGGAGACCCAATGGGCAGCAGAGTGTTTGCTGGCTGCCAGGAAAAAAAAAAGCCTAGAAACTAGTGGATTGTGATTTCACTGAACTAGGGCTGCATAAAAATCGGTGTTTTCGGCTTCGTGCTTCTAGGAGCATGAAGCCGAAAACACCAGCCTGAAGATGACGAATGAGACTTTGTCAAAACGTCGCCAAGACACTTCCAATTTTACGCGGGAGAAAACCCGAATAACCAAAGACCTACACATACATTATATATATATATATTTATTTACCAACAATTGGTGGGTCCATGTGGTTAGAGAGAGAATTGTGCAAGTAGATGGAATGAGTTTAGTGTCAGGGTTCCAAGTAACACAGGGCAACAATTTTTGAACCAATGTACCTCAGATAGCTTACAGATTGTGTTCAAAATCAGGGACCCATGACTCCCATGGAATTGAAATATACAAATTTGATAAAACATTTTATGACATAAAATTATCATGAAAGACTTTATGACATAACACAAAATGTAATACATGTTTTCTGTGGTCAACTTCAGTTATTTGACTTTGGTATACAGTTCAACATAGGTTAGTTTCAGAGCAAGTACATCTGTGAGTATTTCCCTGAATTTTTAAGAACTTTTCAAGTACATTAGAAGTTTTTGCCATAGTCAAAATTTATGGGAAAAAAAATTAAAAATCACACTAGCAACTTCCTACAAGGAAAACCTCAAAAGATGTTCTATAGGTGGTACCTCTCCCCCCCAAGATTAGCACGAATGAATAAGAGGAAATCCTCCATATGCTGGAAGTATAGAGAGACCGTTGGGAATTACTACTACATGTGGTGGGAATGTCCAAAAGTGCAAAAATTTTGGAATTTACTAAAGAACTGGCTGGAATAAATTTTGCTAACAGATACATAGGTCAAACTGGAATTTTTCTTTTTGGGAATTATAGAAAGAAAATATAAGAAAGATACAAATTATTTATTACTGCATATACTCACAGCGGCACGAATAGCTTTTGCTCAAAAATGGAAAAAGAAAGATATTCCAACTGAAGAGGAAATATTACTGAAAATCTTTAACTGCGCAGAAATGGATAGACTCACTTTGGAACTCAAGGATAAAAGCAAAACTACAAAATCTGGGAACAATTTTATGATTGGATAGATAACAAGAGGGTAGCCAAGACAAATATATAGTGTTAGAGCAAAAATATAAATGCTATTATAGATAAATGTATGTTTAAGAGATAAATAAATATACAGAAATAAGGGAAAAAGTATTAACATCATATCAATTATGCTTAAATGCTGAACAAAGCTTAAGAACTATATGTTTATATGAGTACTAATATTATTGTAAAGTGACAGAAGATGTTTGGAACCAGTGATGTCATATCTATGTCCAATGTTTTTTAAATTTTGTATTATTAATAAAAAACTTTTTTTAAAAAAAAGAAGTTTTTGCCATAGTGTTTGTGGACTTCCATATTCTCATCTCAGCCTGGCTAGCAATGCTGGGCCAGCTTCATAGCTTCAGCATTTGATGCTTTCTGAGTATGAAGCCCTGATCCAGATTATCTTCAGATGCAGCTCTTGCCATGCATGACTTGCACCAAACTACCTGAAGTAGCTTATTGCCTTAGTGGAGGATGCTTTCCGATTTCCAGTGCAGAAAGAAACACAGCAGACAGTTTGTGCCTGGAATATAGAGAGGCCTATCTTTTCTTTGCAAAGCATTTTGTTGCACATTGGCAGCTGGATCACAGTGGCATCAAGCTGATTACGGATTAACAGAGTTGGAAGGGACCTTATAGATCCATGATGGCGAACCTATGGCACGGGTGCCACAGATGGCACGCAGAGCCATATTGGTGGGCACATGAGTGTTGCCCTAGCTCAGCTCCAGCGCACATGCATGCACCAGCCAACTGATTTTCAGGCCTTCTGGTCCCACCGGAAGTCGGGAAACTGGCTGTTTCTGGCCACCAGAAGGTCTCCGGGAGATGGGGAAGGCTATTTTTGCCCTCCCCAGGCTCCTAGAAAGCCTCTGGAGCCTGGGGAGGGGGAAAGATGGGCCTACTGGGACCACCGTGCCATCGCGTGCCAAAAGCAGGGGGAAGTTGGGGGGTCACATGCGCATGCGCAGGAGGGCGGGGCGCATTGAATTATGGATGTGGGCACATGTACCCGTGACCCTCCACACTCCCCCCGCTTTTGGCACGTGACAGCAAAAAGGTTAGCCATCACTGTTATAGATCATCTAGTCCAACCTCTGCCCAAGCAGGAGATCCTACACCATTTCTGACAAATGGCAGTCCAATGTCTTCTTGAAAGCTTCCAGTGATGAAGCTCCCACAACTTCCGAAGGCAAGCTGTTCCACTGATTGATTGTTCTCACTGTTATAAAATTTCTCCTTATTTCTAGATTGAATCTCTCCTTGATCAGTTTCCATCCATTATTCCTTGTCTGGCCTTCAGGTGCCTTGGAAAAAAGCTTGACCCCTTCCTCTCTGTGGCAGCCCCTAGAGCTACCATGATGAATTAAATACACAGTGGTATAATCTTAGGAAAGCTAGTGATTCTGGTGCTGGGCCATGTTCCAGTCCATGTTCTCAGTGGCTGACAAGCTCACTGAGTAACTGTAGGCCAATGGCTCTATACTCAACCTACTCT
Source organism: Masticophis lateralis (assembly GCA_030761175.1). Lineage (NCBI taxonomy): Eukaryota > Metazoa > Chordata > Lepidosauria > Squamata > Colubridae > Masticophis > Masticophis lateralis. Next base: position 28,922,488 of record JAUDYJ010000001.1, read on the forward strand.
GTTTTACAAATTTATTCTTGCAATGATAGCTCAACCGGCTGAATAGCCTGTTATTAACATTCAGCTGTCTGCAATTACACCAGTTCGAGGCTCAGGGTTGACTCAGCCTTCCATCCTTTCTAAGGTAGGTAAATTGAGGACCCAGTTTGTGGGGGCAATAAGCTGACTTTGTATAAAAAATATACAAAAGTATGAAGGCTACTGCTTAACGCCTTGTAAGCCGCCCTGAGTCTCCGGAGAAGGGCGGCATATAAATCTAATTTTTAAAAAAATGATAACATTGAAAAATTAGAATGTTATGAATGATGAATGCTATCTTGAGTTTCTTGGAGAAGGATAGGGTATATAAATGTAGTCTTCTTGACATCAAGTTCTATTCCATAGTTATTTTCCTGGATATAACATGACTTTGGTTTATCACAGTCTTCATTTGAGATGTGTTTCAATTTCAAAATCTAACATGTAAGGCCCGGATTTCCTGATTGTTTCTAACATCTTTCCTGTCTCAGTATTAATCAGACCACTCTTTGGTATTATTATTAATAATCATAATCATAATTGCTGACTATTTCTTATCATTAAGTTCTGTAACAGATGCATTTTAGCATTCCAAATACCGATGGGAGTTGATTCAGATTAGAAGGAAAATGGGTTAGGGAAACAAATCATTATTCCCATAAATGGAAGTGATCTTCTTTGGAGCTTCAACTAGCCATACTGTAACAATTTGCAAAATGTTCTGTTTAATTCCTCTTTCTATCCATTTTTCTGTCTCTCTTACAATTTAATTAGCATTCAGTCATATGATTGCTTTGTTTCTCCCCATAGAGAGAAAGGATGATTTATAAATATATCAGTGAGTTTGGAGCGGGGGGAGGGATGTTCTAAAATATAAGTTTCTTCTTAGGTTACTAATATCTCGTATTTAAGAATGGACTAGATTGGATATTGTCACATAATTAACAACAGTTTCAGTAGAAAGTAAATAATGACATCCCTACACAAATCAAATCTGAATTATCAGTGATTATAGATTTACGGAGAAATGCCAAACACCGAATCTGGGCTCATCTGCATGCAGGGCCTGTGCTCAGCTCCTAAATTGTCTTGTCTCTCATTTGTCTTATAATTCCTCCCTTGGGGACTGTCCTTGACTTCTCCCATTTGATAGTCATACAGGAATGACTCTGCTTTATGTCCTGGAGAATTGCTGCTACATTCAGTAAAAATGTCTAGCTGGAATAGATCAGACCAGCGATTTGACTTGCTAGGAAAACAATTTTTATATTTCAGATATTTTTAGTCACTAAGGCACATATTACACAATAGATAAGCTACTGTGAGTACCCCTAACAGTCCTCTAAAAAGTTATCTGATGATAAATGTATTTGTCCTAAAAGATGAGCACAGCTGCCTTTCTGGAACACATCTGTACTGTACGCTTCGTTTCCTGGACCAGGAAAACGGGCACCTAAAAAGCTCAGGAATTTTCCAAGTGGAAACGTCCTTCGCCCATCACCTACGATACTTGCGCTACCCTTGCCCGGCATCCCTTGTTTGGATTCCCACTAGGGGGCGCATCCTTCCATTTTTCTCCCCTTTCAAAGCTCGGCATCCCACAATGCACTGAGCATCGGTTATTATACAGTAGTCCTTGTTTGCACTCTGGAAGTGGGAACAATGCTGCAGGCGGCTGCAGGCGGCGACTCGATTCGTCCGGCCGACCAACCAACCTTTTCTCTCTCTCTCCCTGTCGGGGAGCGCTGCGTAAAAGTTGCTTCTCTTCCCCCGCGCTCCCTTGTAAATGCTTAGGTAAGAGCGCAGGCGATTTGGTTGCTTTTGCTAGCTTGTTCCGGACGGAGCGGAGCGGGCAGAGGGGCACAGGCGGAGACCGCTAGATATGGCTTCTGTTGCTGCTGCTGCTGCTGCTGCTCGTTGCTGGCTGGGCAGATTCGGAAAGCCGGAGGGAGGCTATTCCGATCCGAAACCGTTGCGAGCCTTTTTTTTTTTTTTTAGTGGGCAGGCTCTGGATTTTGCACGGCGGAGCTGCTGCTGCTCCCCTCCGTCACGCCAAGGGAATTTGCTTCGCATGCTTTCCGAGGCTAGGAAGGGAGAAGCTGCGGTGTCAGGCGTTGCGAAGGGGGTGTGTGTGGGGAGGGAGTGGGGGGGGGGGATCCGCGCGACTGTTAGTTCTCGCTAGAGTTGAGCGTCTTTTCCGGAGTCTTCCGACTTCGGCGAAGTGTCGAGGTGGGGGGAAGGCAGAGCAAAGGGGGAGGCATCGGGCGTCGGCTGGAAGCGGCGGTGGGAGATGGAAGGATGTGGCCGGATGCTTGCCTCCTTATACAGTGTATGTTCCGTCCGTTTGTGTTTTTTTTTTTCTTTCCCTGGGAGCGTCTTTCGTAACAAACGGTACTCTTGATATTTTTGGTCTTCATGCAAAAGCCCATAAAACGCTGCCTGAAAGGATCGTGTGTGGCATAAGCCCTGAACTTTCCCTATTTCCCCACTCCCCCCTTTACCGCTTCACCCATCGCAAGAAGACCTTCGTGCAGTCGACTTAAGGTTCTGTTATCTCGTTCAGGGGCTGCTTGGCGGATCTAGTCCACGGATTCAGGCGAGCCGATCCTTGAAGCGCCCGTCTCTTTTTTTTTTCTCCTTGGCGAATGTGAATCCAGGGTCTTCCTGATTTTCTCTTCAGGATTTGAATGGCTTTTGAAGTTTGTCCTCCGAGCACAGGCAAAGGAAAGAGGAGTTCGTTGAGCATCCATGAGATCATGGCTTGAACTTGCTTAAGGTATGACTCTGTTGAGTCAACCTCTCTACTCCTGGCGAGTCCCATGAATATGTGGGTGTAGTTTAATGAGACTCACCGTTGTGTTTATTTCTTTACTCGGGAGACAGATTATTTATTATATTTATATGGATTTATATGAATTTAAATTTTATATTATTATTTAGTCCTTTGGAGCAGTAGTGATACTTTTTCACTCCCCCCCACCCCAACTAAATCGACTTTCTGGAAAAATTCAAAGCTAGAGAAATCAAATCTGGCACTTTTTGTATTCAAAGCTGCAGCAGCTACTGCTGCTGTTGTTATTACTATTGATTTAATCTTCAATCCGATTCACAGTTTGGGATTGGTAAAAATTTAACAGTTCAAATCCGAACCAAGGACCTAAGAGCTATTAAGTTAGCATTTGAGTATGTGTTCAGTTCTGAGTAGGATGTTGTTGTTGTTGTTATTATTATTATTATTATTATAGAATAGCATGCCAACTACCAAGAAGGGCTAGAAATCATTTCGGAATTACAGAAAACTAACTCTGAGAAGTGTCATCCTAAAAATGATTATGTGATATATTTTATAGTCAAAGAAATATTTTAAAAATGCTATTTATCTTTAAAATCGCCTGATTTATTTCTGCATTGTCCTTCTGCTGTAGGAGATGTAGGGAAAGGGTTCTGTTGACTAACATTGTAATTGCATTGGAGTCTTTATGTATGCTTTTGAAAGTATAGTAGAAAATAATGTAAATATATCAAATTTGTTTTGAGTTATTTTTCTGAGGACCTTAAACCATGACGTTCTTATCTCAGTGTCTGGGTTTGTAGAATACCCTTCCTTGTTGAATCAATCCATTCATGGGGTTTTAAAAAGCCTTGCATTACAAACTAATCAAATGGAATGTATTCATATAGTATGTTAAAGCTGTGGTAGAAAACTCACCCCAGTCATTTGGAGAAGATTCAACAATTGTTTTATTTTTCTACAGTCATCAGTGAGTGATTAATCTTTTGCATCTAGATATCAGCAAAGCCCCAAGATAGCATACTGTAGATATTGATCAAAGATAAAGTAAACACCAGTAGAAGACCCCATGGTTTCCCATATGATAAGGGTACAAGATAAAGAGAAAGGAAGTCACAAGTATCATTCAAAGTGTAAAGACTCTACAGGCACTGTTTTGAAATAGGGGAAGTGCCAAGGCTGTAATTGTTATACCTTCAAGCTGAGCCTGTCTGTCACTGTGGACTAAGGAAGAGAGATAAAGAAGTAACATTACACATCCCTGCCTCGACAATCTTTGCTAAAAGCAAACATTCCATGGGTGTTTAAATGATTGACAACATATTGGCATAATTATAAAATTCCATACTTAACAGAACTACCAAAGCATACGACTAAAGGCATATAAGCAATAATATCCGTATACAAAAACAACTGTAGAGAAGTATGGTTTTAAACAATTAAAAGCAGATTTCTTCTGTTCTTTGCAAGATAATCCCCTCCTCCAAGCTGCCTTCTGGAGTCATGACTGGAGGTTTTAAACGCAAAAAGTTAGGCAGATCTTTCTCTGAGATGATCCAAAGATTCCTACCCAGGAAGACCATTGTTTGGGGCCACCCCTAAATCAATTTCCATTGTTTTTTATATAATCGGACTGTTTTCTTTACTCTATACAGTATGCTTATCATTGCCAAAAATGGTCTGGCGAGTCATACTGGGCCACAGTTAAGCATCCTTAGCTGTTTGGATATTTAGCAAACCATGATTAAGCCAATAATGCCTTGTGCAATGCATTAATTCAACTACACCTTTATGTATTTTGGACTAAGATAGGGTTGTTCTGCCACAGAGATTCCTAGATTATCTGGAGGTCTGCACACAGGAGATACTTCATTGCTTCTGTATCTAAATTAAGATTTGCAACATTTCTTTTGTAAAAGAATTAGAGCAGATAGACTGGAAGAGACAGGAAGCAGGCCAAAGTTAAAACAAACACACTCTTGCTTCATATTTTCTTATGATGCGCCAGGGCTCCTGGTGTCTTATACAAACAGCAAACATTCCAAACAGTTCCTGAATTCCAAGATGTATTTATTTATTTATTTTCATCAGACACAATTTTGGCTGGCTGTGCTTTACTTTTGCTATTTGGCTATGTTTGCACTCCCCGCTGCTGCCATTTCCTTTTTTCATCTTCTGAGTAGTTACTTCTGGGTTCTTTATTCCCTGGATAGATTCTACTGGCTCTACTCTCTTTCTGCTTTTATCCATGTTCTGCATCATTTAATTGAAACAATTAAATTAGTTATATTTTCCACAGCATTCATCAGAGGTTGGCTTTCTTTACTTTTTAAAATCTTGCCTCTCATCTCATTTGTGTCATATTTGGAAAGATATTTAATTACTTTAGGAATTCGTTTTTCTCCAGCAGAAAAGGACAGGACCTGCCTAGGTCAGGTCAGTATACTCCCTCCCCCCCCCCCAGCCACATTCTCCATTTAAAGCCCTCCAGGTATGTAAAGTTACATCTCGTGCTATTCACAAAAAGCCCTGGTATTGATAAAGGTAACTGAGTGATGGGGATTATTATCCAGTAAAGGAGAAATTGATAAAACTAGATAAATTACTATCCAGTAAATTATAGGGACGTGGTGGCTCAGTTGCTAAGAAACTGAGCTTCTCGATCGAAAGGTCGGCAGTTCAGTGGTTCAAATCCCTAGTGTCGCGTAACGGGGTGAGCGCCTGTTTCTTGTCCCAGCTTCTGCCAACCTAGCAGTTCAAAAGCACATAAAAAATGCAAGTAGAAAAATAGGGACCACCTTTAGTGGGAAGGTAACAGTGTTCCGTGCGCCTTTGGCATTTAGTCATGCCAGTCACAGGACCACAGAAACGTCTTTAGACAGCACTGGCTCTTCAGCTTTGAAACAGAGATGAGCACCGCCCCCTAGAGTCGGGAATGACTAGCACATATGTGCGAGGGGAACCTTACCTTTATCTTTAAAGGAGAAATTGGTTTGTTGGGATTGGCTGTGGTTTCTCAGGAGTTCAAATCACAATTTCTTCCTGGAGATGACAGAGGCTGGGTTTGCGTTTCTGTGTGCAAAGCCCCTCCCCTGTACTAATTGAATCTCTTTCACTGCTCTCTTGATTTTGCTTCCATAACACAAAACAGAGCAATATGCATGGGTTTCCAGACAGGCTCTTTCCAAATACTAGACGACTACTTGGTCTTTTGAAGAACATCTTTTCATTATGCTTTGAGACTCATGTTTGTCCTTGAGCACTATCTTTCTGTATAGATGATGATGATGGTTCCTATATGATGATATAGGAAGAACAGGAAGATACGCTCTTCCTGTCTGATGGTATACCAGGTTATAATTTTTTTAAAAATTTGATTTATATGCCGCCCTTCTCCGAAGACTCAGGGCAGCTTACAATGCGTTAAGCAATAGCCTTCATACTTTTGTATATTTTATACAAAGTCAGCTTATTGCCCCCACAACTGGGTCCTCAATTTACCTACCTTAGAAAGGATGGAAGGCTGAGTCAACCTTGAGCCTGGTGAGATTCGAACTTACAGTAATTGCAGACAGCTGGAGTTAACCACAATGCATTAGTCTGCTGAGCCACCAGGCCCTTATTATTCTCAATATGGTAATAGAAATCAAAAATATATAATCTTCCTTCCCACAGAAAAAAAATGGATCACTCTTCTCACTAACCCATGATGTAATCTTTTCGAGAGAATATTCCTTCTTTCATTGCCTATGAACTTCCCTAAACAAAAAACTTTTCATGAACTTCTGGAATCTTCTGCGTTAAAACCAACCTTATCTTCAGGATAAACTTTCTAGAAAAGAGGGGCTATCACTGAGATGGGGTTGTGGAGTCCTTGATCTTGACATCCTCACCCTAGGGATCTAAAGTAAGCTGTTCTCTCTATCTCTTTCTTGTTGAATGAATAGATTCCACAAGGAGAAGGTGATCTTGCATATATCCAAGTCCTGACATGAATATTTTAAAGGTGACAAACCGCACCTTCAGTTGTATCCCGAAGCCAATTTGCAATCAGTACGGATCCTGTAGTAAAGCATTATATGAGCAGAATAAATTGAGCTTGTTAGTAATTGAGCTATTTCATTCTGGATCAGCTGAATCTTGTCAATGATCTTCAAAGGTAGCCCCATGTATAGTGAGTTGCAGTAGTCCAAATGTAAGATGACAAGGGCACATGTTACAATTGGTGCCTCTGATCTGGCACAGAAGCCTTCCTAGCTGATCAGCAGAGTTATATAATTTTTCAGAGTTGTGTTGTTAGAAAATAACTGCTGTTCTACACTTGGAAATGGAACCCTTTCAAGTTGATTCTTTTGTTTTAAACTGTTAAAGCTCTAATTCTTCAAGAACTTTGATTCTTAAGTGTTTTGGTAAAATAAATAAGTTATTAAGCCCTATACATATTTTTAAAGTATGTTAACATTCTCATGAATGAACTTAAATGTTGTTATGGGCTAATCAGAACTGACATCTCTTACCTGGATCAATGTAATTATTAGTAGAGCTGGTGAATAATATTTCAGAGGTAAGTTCTTAAGTCTCATTGAGAAACTCAGTCTGTGTTTGGGCACTCAGTCATGTAAGACTCATGACTTCAGATGCAATCTGAAGTGGTAGAACTTCAAAGCAAACTGGGTTAGTATGTAGGCTCGGCTATAGTGCTGACACAAAACTCATTGGTGTGATTGAGATGTGGCAGGTTATTGAATTCAATTGCTCTTGTGGACTGGCTTATTTTTAGAGCAGAGATAACTTGGAGCTTTTATTTATTATTTATAGTACATTTATGCTGCTTTTCATCTAAAAAGGCTCTCCGGACCACTTTCATAGGATCAATGAAAGAGGTTAGTCCCTATCCACAAACCAGCAGTCTAAAAACTGTAACCCAAGGGAAAACAAATGATGAGGAAGAAAACATCCATCTGGCACAATTTTACCTAATTTAACTTTAGTCTATTTACATTTCAAATGAGTAAAATGGAGAAATATCAAGATTGTCTCATAAACATCCAGTGTGTGTCACTTTTTGCCTGTTTAAATGGGGTGTGGATTAAAAAACAACCTCAGTTAAAACTTCTGAACTTGATCTGCTTGTTAAGAAAACCCACCCAAACAATTGAGGAATTAATCAATTGAATTAAAAATCTAGCAACTTACTTTCAGCCTAAGTAAGAGGAAAGAATTTGTGAAACTAGAAAGTGGAAGCATTTTATGAAGTTAACAGACATGTTTTCCCAGTCCTATAAATACAAATGCCCATTGTTGATTTACGTGTAGGATGGCCTTTACTAGAACCATCTATTAAAAAGCATTCTCCATGTCTATGAGTGTTTCGTTATAAATGGGGAAAAATACGGGATAGGTTAGAAATAATTATTTCTCTAGAAATATTTGTAGGACGAGTTTTCTCAATAGCCTCTGTGTTATTCATAATAACATGGTGTTGGTATTGGTATTGGTATTGGTATTGGTATTGGTATTGGTATTGGTAGGGATTAGTAGCATCTTTCCAACTTTCTGCCATGGTGGTGCCCCACATGGCAGTGCTCCATTTTTTGTAGTTCTTCTTTTTTATAATAGCAATAGCACTAGACTTACATACTGCTTCATAGTTCTTCACAGCCCTCTCTAAGCGGTTTACAGAGTCAGCATATTGCCCCCAACAATCTGGGTCCTCATTTTACCAACCTTGGAAAGATGGAAGGCTGAATCAACCTTGAGATGGTGAGTCTTGAATTGCCAAACTGCTGGCAGCCGGCAGTCAGAATAAGTAGCCTGCAGTACTGCATTCTAACCACTGCACCACCGTGACACTTTAATAATAGTAAAAAGTTTAAAAATGGTTAAAATATTGCCTATCTTTCTTATCCATCCCTTCTTTCCAGTTGTAAATTGCAGTGGAACAAAATTAATAAAAAAAAATTAACCAATGTTTGGATATTTGAGTATTCTGTTCTATTCTTGGCATTTGTTTCAAATAATTTAAAAAATGGATTTTGGTTAAAAACTAGGAAGAACATCCTAATGGCATAATCTTATAGTAAGTAAAAGAGTATAGTAGTTAAGGCACTGGGCTAAAACTGGAAGACTGAGTTCTAGTCCTGCTTTAGGCATGAAGCTAACGTGAGTGCTTTGGGCCAGTCACTCTCTCTCTCTCTCTCTCTCAGCCCTGGAAGGAAGCAATGGCAAACCACTTCTGAAAATGTTGTCAAGAAAACTGCAGGAACTAATCCAGGCAGTCACCAGAAGTCAACATTGACTTAGAAGCAGAAAAAAAGCAAGTATAATTGCCTCTAAAAATTGTGGTTTCTCTTTTCTACAGATACATGAACAGAAACTGGATTACTATCCATCAGAACAGCTTGCAAAGAGATTTCCTGTTTTGAATTGGATGATAGATTTAGTTCTTGGTTTTTCAGAATTTTGAAAGTTTGACTGCTGCCCCCAAACCAACAATAGCACCTGTTGTGCTGTTTGACTAACTGGGTTCCGAAGACCATTGAAATAAATGGTAAAAAATGTAAAACAGTACAATCAATCTGGATTTATTTATTTAGTACATTTATGTAGCTGTCTTGTCTCATGTGCATGATTTGGGCTGGCATACAAAGTTAAATACACAAAGTACAGTACAACAGGTAATCCAACACCCACCCACCCCAAATCATTAAAAGTAGTAAAAACATAAAACAACTTGCAAGAGAACAATTTTGTTTCCCTAATAATATAGCCTTTATAGGCTCCATACTTGTTGGAGAGAGACTGACTGAACCAGGGGAAAGAGTCAAGCAAGGAGTTAGTCTGAAATCCTTATTTGGGCACAAAAGGCCAAGATCTGTCACCCCCACACCTTCGCTGTTGAATCTTCATAGAACCTGTTGGCCCAGGTGTAAACTGCTAGTCTGGGAAGATTCCTGTGAAATAAGGATGAGTCAAGATATAATTCTCCTTTGGTCGGCATTAAGCCTCTTCCAACTTGATACTTTATTCTGCAAGTCATTTGAGCACCTGGCACATCTGGAGGTCATGGGTGTATTGTGGTTTCTAAATCGTATCTGAGAATCTAAGCAGTTATACTTCATTTAATAAAGTTGTTTAAACAAACCATGGCTAAGCAGAGTAGAAACCAGCTAGAACATTAATTAGACTCCGCTACAAGAACATTTAAAATGGGAGTATAACTCATTGGACTTGATGGAGCTTATATCTGAATATTTATACCTAGGAATACGTTATTGTAATTGCAATGAGTGAGTGATTGTTATTGAACCAGATACAATAACTGTAATTTTATACCTAGAGTTTCAAGGTTGTCTAATAGAACAAGCTATATTTAGTGGTACTTAAACGTTTTCTATGTTGATTTTTCAAATACCGTCTATAGTTTATTATGAGGAAGTAAGACTTGTCCAGCACTGACCCACTCTCAGAGTCTTTGGTAGATGGTAAAGAGGCATGGAAGAATTTACAGAGGAAAGAACATTTCTGTTTGGCAAGCAAACATCTGATGATTAAAGTTTCCTTTCATCAAAGTCTGCATGAACCCCAAGATTCGAGTTAGTGTTCTCTGATGTGTTGGTAGTGCAATTTCAAAATCCTTGATTGAGAGGTCTATCATATCTAACACATCTCAAGGTTTCCGGGGTGGAGTAGAGGATTATGAACAGTATTTCTTACCTTGGCAAGATGTGTGAACTTCGAATCCCAGAGTCAGCTAGGGAATTTTGGGATTTGAAGTCTGCACATCTTAAAGTTGCCAAGGTTGAGAAACACAGCTCTATGAGTTCATTTGGAAAGCAATAGTCTGTACTTTGCTATCAGTAGAAAAGCTTCTGAAGAACTCAGTCCTGTGTTTTAAAACGTACCGTATTGCCCACATTTCAGAATGTGTCTGATGTGAGAATATAAATATAATGAACTGTTAATGATCCACGTGTAAAAACGTGCAATTTGGGGAGAACCTTGTTAACTTGTCTCTTATCTGGTTTGCTAATCTTTGAAACTTCTTGGGAAAGCCAAGAGAAGAACACTCTGTCAAGTAATTCTGTCATTGCCTGTATAAATTCAGATGAGAACATATCTGTAAAAACAGGGCCATACTTATCTTGATACTATTTTAGAAAATAGACTAAAATATGAACAGAATTTACATTTCAGAAAGAACGGTAATATGTATGTTTTAAGTCAATATATTGACAATAATTATTAGTTTGTAAGCATACATTTATAATGTAAATAAAACTAATGTCAGAATGGTATTCTGAAGGGAAGACACTCTGGACCTACTTTCTCTTTTCAATAGCTGCACAAAATATTTGGGGCACAAAACTGCCTATTTTTCATAGACAATTGGCAGGCGATGGCATTGCTGGTGGGAAGATCTTGGGAGACATAAAAAGAGACGGGAAGCTGTACCTCCATTCCTGCTCCAAATTAAAATGCAACCATCTTTTTCTGATGCTTTATGGAGAATTAAATGTTAAAGAAAGCTTTTAGTGTATTTAGGCAGGTATCCTAGCAAGGAAGACGATTTCATTAAAGCCTACCTCAAAGAAATCTGTGGTACATTTTTTCTTCAATCTGTCGTAAGAGAGGAGGAGAACCATATAGAAAGTTACAGTATATGCTGGGTCTCCAATCATGTCCATATGTCTGGATGTATAGGGGTTTCTTCAAATGCCTGTGTTTGAATCCTGATATAAGCTGATACAACAGTCTGTAACCAAAGAGAAAATAATGGGCTGGGATCCAAAGACTACAAAAGAATTTCCAATTGTGGGGTTGAGGGATGGCACACATTCTTTTCTTCTGAAGTTTCCATATGTGGATCTGGAAAATTCAGTTCAAAGGATCTTGAAGAGCAGAGCCAAGAAGTTGGCTCCTAAATGAGAACTTGGGAAAAGACAGTTCAAGATTTTCCAAGAGCAGCCAACTTTTGTATAATCAAACCAGCCTCCTGCATATGTTTGGCTAGACTTCCCATCCTGATCATTGTTGATTGAAGTTTATGAAAATTGGTTCCATACAGATAACAGAGCTCCTACCTAGGGAAGTCTCAATTTCTTCATTATTGAAACAGAAGACATGCTCTGAAATAAGAAAGTATAGATTTTGAGTTAGTTGGGTGACTTGAGCCAATTACTTTCTCTTGACCTACTTCACAGGCCTAAAACTAGGGCAGAAATCTTAAGTACGCCAACTTGAGTTTTCAGGAAAAATGTGGGACATCATTGCCTTCTGAGCCCAAGTCAAGGTACTCATGAATTTTAGGAAGCTATGTATGGCATAGGGTCAAGTTACCTCAAGGTCTGCTTTAATGGTGCACCTTCTTGGATTTTTCTACAAATACATCTCAAGAAGTAGTTTATCCTGTTTTTCCATGGAGGGCCTGTGCTATGGAGCAGATTGCCAGTAGAGCATAATAGTTCCTTCTTACAATTTAGGAGATGGCAGAACACTAGCCTATTAATGTTTTGTGTTTTGACGCTCTGTCTGTATAGCTTTGCATTTTAGTGGTTTATTGTTCTTGTATTTTTAAACCACTTAAGAGTCGTGAAAGGCGTACGAGACATATACATCTTCACAATGAAAATAAACATTCTAGCAATACTACTAAATATTTGGATATGTCTAAAGTGATTCTGAGGATCCTGGCCAAAATTTGCTGTTATGGGAAGGAATGGGTTGCTAATGATAAGAAGGTTAGCAAATAATACCAATGATAATCAGTGATGGGCATATCAGGGAAGTAGAGCCTTTGTATCACATTTTTTGAATGTATGGCCATTAGATTTCTCTTTTTCTCCTTTCAAAGAAACTATTTGAATCTTCTCCCACCTTCTTTCTTGACAGGGCACCCAGTGGATTGTTGTTATTTTGTTCTTTCCCATCCACAGCTGATGAACAGTTGAGGAGGAAGAGAAGAAAAATAAAAGCAGCAGTTCAGACTTTGCTTTGTGACTGCAGTTAATAAGCAAGATGAAATCATGTGATGGTTTTGCCCTTGGTGTTCACCATTCAACTTCTGGTTTGCCTTGCTTTGCTTATAGGCTTAGCAAGTACAAGAAACTTTTTATACTTTTCTGACTGAGTCATATGCTGAGGTGTTTGATGGGAGATGGGAGACTCTTGGCTTAATTTGCCCCTCCCCTCCTTCCTCAACCATTTCATCTTTTCTTTTTTACTAGTTCTTTGCAGAGAAAGTAAAAAAAGACAGAATAAGTATTTATTTTCACAATTTCTGTACCAACCTAATTTCAATTCTCAGCGGGGCATAGGAATCTCAAAACACCAATCTCAAAATATAACCTATACCAGTGATGGTTAACCTTTTTGATGCCGAGTGCCCAAAGCACGTGCGCATGTCTCAGTCCCCAAAATACAATGTGAGCGGCCCTGCGCATGCGCCCCGCACATGCACATACATTCCATCTGCATGCACACACACCCCATGCATGCGTCCCGGGGCCCCATTTTGGTTTCCAGGTTGGTGCAGGAGGATTTTCAGGCCCAAAATGGGGTGAGGGGAGGCTTGTGATCTCCACAGTTTCTATTCTCATCGCGTCCTAGCTTTCTCCTGCATTCCTGCCATGGAGAGGCAACTGCCGAGGGTGGAACCTGCAGAGATCAGGGAAGGCCCCACCCCTGTGCATGTGTAGCAGAGATCCGAAGACCAGCTGGCCGACGGGAGGTGCGCGCATGCAGTGGAGCTGGGCTTGGGTGACAGCTGGCGGGCCCGCAGAAAGGGCTCTGCGTGCCAGCTGTGGCATGCGTGCCATAGGTTCACCATCACAGACCTATACATAATCAAAATCAATAATAATAAACAATAGCTTTTATTTATTTATTCAGGTTTGTTAATCTCGCATTTTATTTATTTATTTATTTCCTGCCTACTTTTTGCAAGTAACTCAAGGCTGTAAGCATACCCAACGTATCTTCCTCCCCGTATTTTCCCCACAACAACAGCCTTGTGTGGTAAGTTGGACTGAGAGAGAGAGAGAACAACTGACCCGAGATCACCCAGCTGGCTTTCATGGCTAATATGGGACTAGACCTCATGTTTTTTAGTGTGGTGCACTAGACCAAATTTTATAAATAACTTGAGGCAGAAAACGTATAATAATCCTTCCTCAACCATTCCCTCCTATTTTAAGAAGTCTTCCTTCCTTCCTGGCAACCCTTTTTTAAAAGAAGACAAGAACGGCTAAATATATCTCTAGGACAAGACTTGTATAAAGTTTGGCCTATCACTGAATGACCTGACTTCTACTCCATGCATCTTTCATGTGAGGATATAAGTATAGCCCCACTTGATAATGTTTTAGGATGAGCAGAGTGGTCCCTAGGGCTGTAGACAGACACTACTATGTAACAACACTTTAGAGATCATACTGCTCAATCATTTTCTATAGGGTAAACATACCTAGGTTTTTAACTGTTCTTCATAGTGATTGGTTTCCAGATTTTCCGTCATTTGTTTTCTAGCATCTGCATAATACTGCTTGTTCACAGTTAATATGGGCACTAACAGTGGTTTCCCTAAATAGCATAATGTTTTCACTATTTGACTTTTCCAGCTTCACAAAAGGTGAATAATTTCTCTGCCAAAAGTTGTTAACTTTAAATGTTTTATATTCAAAAACATTAGGCTTAACACCCTGTTTTTCATTATAATACTCTTTTTATCATTTATTTGATAAATATTGAACCGATTTATACGATCACACAACTCATAAGGGATATTTATTTTATTTTATTTTATTTTATTTTATTTTATTTTATTTTATTTTATTTTATTTTATTTTATTTTATTTTATTTTATTTTATTTTATTTTATTTTATTTTATTTTATTTTATTTATTTTATTTATAATCGGGCTTATATGCCGCCTTTTCTCTGTGAGGACTCAGGGCACCTCTCAACAATAAAACCAGTCCAGATTAAAATTCAGACACTAAAAACTAAAATTCCAATTAAAACCCCATTCAGTCCAGGCCAGCCTGGCAAAACAACCATGTTTTAAGGTCATGGCGGAAGGAGCAAAGGTCGGGGGCTACCCAGAGCTCCAAGGGGAGCTGATTCTAGAGGGTAGGTGTGCCCACAGAGAAAGCTCGCTCCCTAGAGGCCATCAGCTGACATTGCCTGGCCGATGGGACCCCAAGTAGGCCCTCTCTGTGTGAGCGCACCGGGCGATGAGGAACTGTTGCTGGCTGCAGGTGTTCCACCAAATACCCCGGACCTAAGCCATGTAGGGCTTTATAGCTGATCACAAACACCTTGAACCTCACCCGGAGGGCATCCGGTAGCCAATACAGGTCACGCAGGAGGGGTGTGACATGGGAGCATCAGGACACTCCCATCACTACCCGCACAGCCACATTCTGCACCAGCTGAAGCCTCCGAGTGGTTTTCAAGGGTAGCTCCATGTAGAGAGTGCTGCAATAGTTGATCCAGGAGATGATGAGTGCATGGGTGACCGTGCGTAAGGCATCTCGGTTCAGGTAGGAGGGCAACTGGTGCACCAGATGAATCTGGGCAAATGCCCCCCTGGCCACAGTCGTAACATGGACTTCTAAGGTCAGCCGTGCATCCAGGAGGACGCCTAAATTGCGTGCCCTTTCCACAGGGGGCAACACCTCTCCCCCTATGATCAAAGATGGAATATTCCCTTAGAACCGAGACGCCAGTACACAGCCACTCCGTCTTGGCAGGGTTGAGTCGGAGCCTGTTCCTCCCCATCCAGAGCTGCACCGCCTCCAGGCATTGGGACATCATGTGGAGGGCATCACTGGGCTGATTCGGGGTGGATATAAAAAGTTGGGTATCATCAGCGTATATATGTTATGAGCATGCCAAGTAGACAGTGATTTTGTGTTTTGGCTCTTTGATGGTAAACATTTTTGGATGTCTGGGTTTTAAACGATCCAGCTGGAATTTATTTTAAGAATATAGTAAAACGGATAATAAAGTCAGTCCTCCATCATTCCAGATTATGAGGCTGCTGTTTGAACAGAAATTTAAGAAAACTAGATTTAAAATTTAGAAATATAAATATATAATATATGAAACAAGTTAATATGGAGCTGGAATTCATACTTGGCACTGACTAACTTCAATGTCCTGATTACCAACAACACTGAGAATATAAATTTATTGGTAAGGTACAGGGTAGCAGAATATGGTTTACGTGAATTGAAATCCCAGCCTTAAATCCTGTTATCTTCAGTTAAGGTTTCAGGAGGGCATAAGGCTTGCTTTTGAATAAATAAGCGTAGGGATCTGCTTCAAAGGTCTTAAGCTACCATAATGAAAACTATATTTGGGACCTTCAATTTAAATAGACTGAGTTCGATGGAATAATTCTTCATTTGATTCCAGTCTTTTAAAACAGATTGGTTGTGAATTTTGACATTCCTTGGGTCCAGAGTTTTCCCCTCCTTGATTTTGGATGGGTAGAAATGCACCAAATAATGTAAGGGTTCTCCTAAATTTACATTTCTTGGTCAAGGAGCAGGTGGCAGCCATAGCACAGAGGACTTCATGGTTTTAACTTCTGCACCAACTGTACTACCCATGTTTCCCTGAAAATAAGACTGAGTCTTATATTAATTTTTACTCCAAAAGATGCATTAGGGCTTATTTTCGGGTTAGGTTTTATTTTCGGGGAAATATGGTACTAAATGCATCTGGCTGGTTGACGATCTTAACTGGGGCTTACATTACAAAAGCATCCTGAAAAATTATGCCAGGGCTTATTTTCCGCTTGGGTCTTATTTTCAGGGAAAAAGGGTATTTATTCATCTATCAGCAGGCAATGCTCATGGTCACTCATTCACTTTTGTCGTCTCATGATTGAATTAATGCAATGTGCTCTACATGGAATTGCTCTTGGTGATTATTCATCTGGTCCAGAATTCCGTGCAGTCTTTAATTATTGGACATATCTCGGGATGCCCATGTAATACCTCTGCTCTGCAACCCATGTTGGTTACTATTTTATTTCCAGGTGTAATTCAGAATGTTAATTCCTACCTATAAAACCATTCAAGGCACAGGGCAAGGCCACTTGTGGACTACTTGTCTCTAATTATTTCTGTCTGTTCAATAAGATCTGACAATGTTGGGGTGCTCCAGGTCACACCACTTAGTTAAAACTACCTTGTAGGACCAGGGGTGATCTACTTACCTTCCTTACCAGTTCGGAAGTGCATGCGCCGCACATGTGCACTCTCTTTGCTCATACGTGCGTGTGCGTCATATGCGCACACACCTGTGCATGCGCAGAAGGTAAAAAAAACATTACTTCCTGGTTAAAACCAGGAAGTAATGACACCCGGGTGGCGATCGCTACTACAGGGAAAAATCGCTACCAGATTGGGCGATCCGGTCCGATCTGGGAGCATTTCACCCCTGAGTAGGACTTGGGAGACATGTCTTCTTTGCTGTTCCCATCCTGTGGAACATCAGCTTCCATGAAGTCTGACTAGCCCCAGATGGCTGCCTTTTGGAAGGTTTTAAAGGCCTGAATGTTCCCTAAGGCATTGGGTCTGGAAGCGGTATGCCTCATTTGGTGTATTTATTTTTCACTGTATTTTATGTGTTCGTATATTTCCATTTTGGTTTATCTTTTTATGCCTTTCTGTTACGTGGTTTTATGGAATGCACACTATTGTTATTTTATAGTGTGCACCAACCTGAGTTTGCTGAGCGGACTGCTATATAAATTAATAAAATGAATCAAATTTTGAGTGCAAGACTTTCATTTCTAAGTAGAGAACTTCGTATTGTATTGTACTGTACTTTGTATACTGGGCCAAGAGATGGCACTGTTTTCAGGCAGTAGGTACCTGCCAC
Source organism: Masticophis lateralis (assembly GCA_030761175.1). Classification (NCBI taxonomy): domain Eukaryota; kingdom Metazoa; phylum Chordata; class Lepidosauria; order Squamata; family Colubridae; genus Masticophis; species Masticophis lateralis. The sequence continues at coordinate 28,940,192 of JAUDYJ010000001.1, forward strand.
TTTTAAAGGGGTTTTATTTAATTTTGAGATTCTGTGGACACCATTTAGGGGTTGTGCAAACTGTTTTCCATCAGATTTGTTCATTGGGAAGTCCAACGCTCCAGTTTCCTGCGATAGAAATGGTTTGAATTAACAGTACATTTGAATGGGAAGCTATTTGTTTAAAAAACATAAAGCACCAGCCCAAAAGGCCCTTTGGAAAAGCAGAGTTTTGGGTATACTGTCTCTATTACTCTATTTGTTATTTTAAGTTTTTAAAATATTTTTTGATTGCATTTGTTTTAAATGTCACAAATTGTATGTTTGACTTAGTACTGTCACATCATCACTTTCCATTCTAGAATATTTTAGCAGCAACCTTTGATTGTGGTATCCTTTTGGATCAACTTTGGGAGTTGTGAATATGGGTGATGTGTTGCGGTGGTTTACTTCCTTCCTCCAGGGCCAGTTCCTATTGGTGTTAATGGGGGAGGAGGACCGCCCTGCCCATAGCATTTGCTTTGTGAAGTGCCCTGGGGTTTGTTTCTCTTTTTGCTGCTTTTTAACATCAACATGAAACTACTAGATGAGTTCATCCAATGGCATGGATGAGACACGGGGTGAGGTATCGTCACTGTGTCTTACTTTGAAGGTAGTATTTGTACTCATGTTTTAGTTTCTTGCCTGGACTATCTGGAAGGGTTGAAACTTGTCTTTAAGGTCTTGTGAAAGGCTGACAGGCTCTGACCCTGTCAGCTTTCCATAAGACCTTAAAGACAAGTTTCTGTCACCATGCTTGGGGATCAAGGTTTATGTCTGAGCCAGTGCAATGACTGTGTTGATTTGTGTTTTTTTCCCCTTAGGCCATGGTTTATATCTACCCTGTTTTTTCTTTTTCATGCTATTTTAATGACTGTACTGTTAGTCTTCCAGAGTTATGTATTACAATAATGAATATTTTTTTAATTTGTTTTTTATGAATACGTGAAAATAATAATGATATGAAGTAGATAGCTAAATTAGACATTTTATAAAATTCACCTTCAACAATGCCTGGGATGGTTGTCCCTAAATCTAAACTTTGGAACATAATTTCCTCACTAGACACAGCTCCTTGGGAAACTGTTCTAGATACAGAGGGAAGTTCTGTATGAGCTAAGAAGTTAAAAGGACATGTTAAGAAGGAAGGAAGGAAGGAAGGAAGGAAGGAAGGAAGGAAGGAAGGAAGGAAGGAGGCCCACCACGTTAATAGAAAACAAAAGGAACATAGGCTTGAAAGAGAAGTTAACTGCAACACAAGTCCATATCAGTAGATGCACCTGGCTTGAAGAGAAAATGGAAGTTAGAAGATAAAGAGCTCTATGTCATATATTGCTTAAATCTTCTTCCCAAGAATTCAAATCTCTCAAAGGAGAACAACCCAGAAAAAGAGGGAGTACTATAGTAACCCAACAAGGAGAAATACTAGTATTTGGATACAATGAACCATTTGAGATATCTAGGACCAAACAATTATAAACAAGTCTTGAAGGAGCTTGCAAATGTCAAGCCCTCTTTTGATTGTCATGAAGGCGAAAGCAGAAAACTACAAATGAGTCAGAATGCCACTGATAACTGGGTAAAAATCTGAACAGGTTATTAAGAAGCTGGTGTATGACAGTTTAGAAAAGAATGCAGTACTTGGCAGGAAACAACATAGTTTTATCAGGAGTATATCATTCCAGAACAACTTGATCTCCTTTTTTTGATTGTGTGGTAACTTAGTTGACTCTAAGAATGCAGTGAAATAGTCTATCTTGACTTCAGTAAAGTATTCAACAAAATATATTGATTCCAGCAGAGAGGATAATAACCATTTGGGCTAAGTGATACAACTGTAGCACAAATACAGAACTACTATAGTTAAATAATCATATCCAAAAAGTAAACTGTATGCCAGTGGTTCTATATCAAACTGAATGGACGTTTTGACTGGTATACAGATAGTCCTCGACATACAACAGTTCTTTTAGTAACTGTTCAAAGTTAACAACGGTGCTGAAAAAAGTGACATATGACGATTTTTACCCCATCATCATGTGATCAAAATTCAGATGATTGGCAACTGGTTCTTATTTATGATGGTTGCTATATCCCATTGTCATGTGATCACCTTTTGTGACCCTCTGACAAGTGAAGTCAGGGTGGAACAACTTAACAACTTTGTTGCTAATTTAACAACTGTGGTAATTCCTTTAACAGCTGTGATAAGGAAGGTCATAAAATTGGGCAAAACTCATTTAACAAATGTCACATTTAACAACAGAAATTTTGGGCTCAATTGTGGTCATAACTGACTATCTGTACTGCAGGATTCCATTCTATGTATTACATATTTATAACTTGAGTAGGAGGTTATAAAATACGATTATCAAATTTGCAGATTATGTAGAGGAGAATAGCAAAAACCTTCGAGGAGATAACAATGCTGATAACAAATCAGCAATGGCAAATGTCAAATCCTACATTTAGGGAAAAATCAAAGGAGTGGGTATAGGATGAGGAGCCATGCTGAATAGCAGTACATACAAAATGTTATGGGATTCATAATGGAACAGAACAACAGAACCAACAGAACAAAGTCAGATGCAAGATTTAGCTGCAAGTGACGGAAATGCAACTTTTAGCTACATCAACAGAAGTACAGTGTCAAAATCAAGAGACAGTCTTGTTCCTTTCTATTTTGCATTAGTTAGATTGCTGTAGAATATTGTGTGGGTAGTTCTGGACATCATATTTCAGGCACGCAACAATTCGGAATATGTCCAGAAGACAGCAGCCAAGGGGATCTGAGGGAAAAAATTATGAAATATAGTTGGAGGCCCTGTGGGTTTGTTTAGTTTGGAGGAAAAAAAAGTTGGGCACGAGGAGAGACATGATGATATCTTTATTGCGTCTGAGGGTTAATGTTAATAAAAAAGAGGGTTTTTTTTCCTGTTATGCTGGGACAAGAAATAATGGATTTAAATTACAATGGGTATTTATTTCCATTTTTTCCTAATGGTAATAGATGTTCAACAGGGAGACAGACGGCTTTGGGAAGTAGTGGCCTTTCTTTATTTGGAGGTCTTTTTTCAATTTTTCTTTGTTGAAAGAGATACTGTAATAGTAAATTATTGTACTAGGAAGGGAATTAGACTAGATCAGTGATGGCTAACCTTTTTGCCATCGCGTGCCAAAAACGGGGTAAGCGGGGGGGGTTGTGCATGTGTGTGTCCACACCCATAATTCTATGCACGCTGCCCTCCGCACATGCTTTTGGCACATGATGGCAAGGTGGGCATAGTAGGCCTATTTTTCACCCTCGCCAGGCTCCAGAGGCTTTCTAGGAGCCTGGGGAGGGCAAAAATGGCCTTCCCCACCCCTCCAGAGGCCCTCTGGAGGCCAGAAATGGCCTGTTTGCTGACTTCCAGTGGGACCAGAAGGCCCGTTTTTTGCTCTCCTCAGGCTCAGAATCTTTCTAGGAGCCTGGGGAGAGCAAAAAACAGGCCTTCCCCACCTCCCCAGGCCCTCTGGAGGCCGAAAACAATCTGTTTTCCTATTTCCTGTGGGCCCAGGCAGCCCAAAAATCAGCTGGCTGGCACGCACATGCGCGTCAGAGCTGAACTCACATACCCACCAATATGGCTCCACATGCCACCTGTGGCATGCGTGCTATAGGTTTGCCATCATGGGACTAGATGATCTCCAAGGTTCCTTGCAACCCTTCTTCCATGCTATGATTCTATCACTATGGAGAAATATATTTCAGAAAATCAATCGGAGACAAATGAATTTCTTTGCATTTTAGAGCAATCTGCTCTCTTCTGAATTTGTCTGTGGAGTTCTTTAAAAAAATGCACAAGCATATGTTCACTATTGTCTAGATTTTTTAAAATCACAAACTGTTGTGGAAAGGAATTGAAAAAAAACTTATGGTAGAAAAAATAAGAAATTGAACTAATCGTAATATTGACAGGTTTGCCTGTCCCTGCTTTACATAAACTTGTACATTAACAAGGAACAAGAGGTTAGCAATAGTAGTACATGTCATGATGGACAGTACTTAATTGGTTTTTAAGGAGATGTGATTACTTTCAAACCCATAGAACTCCCTCACATTCTTCTGAAAATGGTACCATGATTTCCTATAGTTCTGAAGTAGAAGACACAAGGAAAACTGTAATATAATCTCTAAGTGGTTTTGACAAATGTAGCAGTGTAGGCTTTCAGTTGGTGTGAACTGTTGGGAGATACACTATAGAGCAGCAGCTCACTTTTCCTCTGAAGATGCCAGCCATAGCTGCTGGTGAAACATCACAACAAAACACAACTGGACTGTGGCCATTCAGACAGTGCCGGATTTAGGTATAAGCTAAACAAGCTATAGTTTAGGATCTCACAATTTGAAGGGCCTCTCAAAAATTCAGATTATCAGTTTTCTGATTTTAGAAATAAGTTTATTATATTAATAAAATTGATCCTGATCACTTATTTTGTCAGCATTTTGTACATTTACATATATATAACACACACAAACACACAAGTACATAAATGGATCTGAAATTATTGTAAGAATTACATTTGAGTAATAAACCTTTATAATATATATTATAATCTGAGAGACATCAAGCCAGCCAAATGATAATTATGTAATCAATAGTTATTTGAAAATAATTTGTACTTTTCACTTTGAATTAAAATGAGTTTTCCTAAGAACTTCAGTTTTTCTCACTACTCAAAAAAAAAAAAGCACTGTTTCACTTGAATTTTCTCTTGCTGCAAAAACCATTCAAAAATTTCCATTCTTTTTCTTTTTAGAAAAATGTGTATCTTGTACATTTGTATTGCCATATTCAGGGTTTTTTCAATAGGGATCCAGATGTTAAGACTCTAGAAAGAGCAAAGAGAAGAGCAACAAAGATGATTAGGAGACTGGAGGCTAAAACAAAAGAAGAATGATTGCAGGAATTGGGCATGTCTAGTTTAATGAAAAAAAAGACTAGGGCTGACATGATAGCAGTGTTCCAATATCTAAGGGGCTGCCACAAAGAAAAGGGGCTCAACCTATTTTTCAAATCACCTGAAGCAGAATTAGAAGCAATGGATGGAAACTAATCAAGGAAAGAACTGACCTAGAACTAAGGAGAAATTTCCTGACTGTGAGAAGGCCCAAAAATCAGCTGGCCAGCGTGCGCATGCATGCTGGAGCTGAGCTAGGGCAACGCTCGCATGCCCACCAATATGGCTCCCTGTGCCACCTGTTGAAGAGTGGGTTGGACTCAAAGACCTTCAAGGACCCTACCAATTCTGTTATTCTATAATTATTTATTGCAATATTGCATTAGAACACGGGTGTCAAACTTGCCGCATAAGGTTGCTGTCACATGGCATTTTGTGACGTTTACCCCATTTGCGGAGCTGGGGTGGGCGAGGCCTGCATGTGACGCATCCAGCCCACGAGCCTCTAGTTTGACACCCCTGCATTAGAAGATTCAGAGAAACAGAGCTCGGTATCATCAATGTAATATTTTTATTTAATTCCGGTCTTCCCAGTTGGCCCATAAGTTATTAAGCACTATAGGAGATGGTGAATACAGGAGGGTGTTTAAGGGATATTAAAATAAGCCATCTTTGTTGAATGTTCATCTACTGGTATATGCACGTGTAGGTTCTGCAGAAAATGGGAATTCAGACCGATTTTTAATCTCTTTTAATAGGTATATAATAATAGGTTTGCTAGTTTCAATATAGCACAAGATTCTCTCCAGTGTAATTTCTTACTTCAGTGTGACAACAGCTGTGCAGAGGTTGCTGAAAAGCACTTACTGCGGAGGCTAGGATTAAAAAAACTATTTCTTTCTTTTGCTCTTATGTTTCTGGGGGCATTGAAACAGAATATGAGATTAACAATACGTAAGAGAGTGAAGCAGAATAATGGGAAACTTGCCTAATGAAGGAAACATTCCTGTTCCTCCATATCTGAAGTCAAGTTAGAATGTTTGGGATGTTTGGTTTAGGGGAAAAAAGTAAATAAATGGGAATATAATGGATTAGCGGGGTCTTCTTTTTATCTCCAGGTGTCTCAGGACTATGGAAGTACCACGTCATAGCCATTTCTTTCTTTAGCCTTGTATTTTCTATCCCAGCTTTTCACCATCTATTGCTCTTCAGATGTATTCAGTTTTTATCCTTTCCAGGCAGCAGGGCCAGTACTCATACTGATTGTACAGCTTGGGAATGTTAGACATCTGAAAGGCTGAGGAAGATACTCTCAGCCTTTTTTCTAGCAAAGCTAGTGCTCTGATCCTGAAGGAGCAATCCTCTGAAAATTCTTCACAGCTGTATATGGCAAAAGGGCCAAATAACTTAAATGCTATGCTAGCCGTATAGAACACCTACAGTAGAAAGCGCAATTGAGAGCTGACAAAACAAAATTGCTGCGAACATGCAATGACTAAACAAACCAATTTATAGCTTAATAATGTGCTAACCTGATTCACACACATATAAAAGACAGTGATTGGTCCCTATAGCATGGTGAGCCTAGGTTCAAAGATCCAAGATCTGAGCCTAAGATTTAAGATCTAAGCAGATGTGTGTTTCTCCAAAGAATAAGTATACCAAGTCTCATGTTAGCTTAGTTTAATATATTGTGCAGCCTAGCGCTTACGTCTTAATCAGCCCTCAAATACACGAGTCATGTGTGCAATACACAAATCGTTTTAAGTGGTTTCCTTGGGATTTATTGTATTACATAATTCCAACCAGCAGTTTCACAGTGGAAATTTTAATTAGTATAGCAGAGGGCAGCAATTTGACCAAAGGTTGGGGATTGATATTTTTAACAGTATCAGTATAACAGAGTTGGAAGTCTGCTCAGGCAGGAGTCTGCTCAGGCAGGAAGTCCTATACCATTTCAGACAAATGGTTGTCCAACATCTTATGAACAAGAATGAAATAACATTATGAATGTATCATTTAGACAACCCATGTTTGTATACATCTTACCTGGAATAGGCACATGTGATTAAATGCTGCAGGTACAAAAGACAGGTGGTGACTCTTACATTGATGATGATGATGTTTCTAAAGCAACATAATTTTATATCTGCATTTACCAGTTGGACTTCTACATTCTGATAAATCATAATGTGGTTTGATTTCATCTTGACATAATATGGGAACCCGACCAGTGTATTCCCTGAAATTTTCTCTCACATAGCTGTACAACCTGACAATTTATTATTAGACTACCTGTTGCTTTGAGTTACGGAACTCAAAGCTGAGCTGCTTCAAGATTTGCCCCTTGGATTTTTAGCAGTTGTGTGTTTCTCCAAAGGATAATTAAACATGGTAAGACTATTTGTGGATCAAGGTTGAACTGTGGAGTTGTGGTGCTTTCTGAGGTTGTTTGCTTGTATTGTAGAGATTTTATTACCCAACTAGGTAGCACAATATTACCTACTTAGGTAATAAAACATTTGCAAACAAACAAATAACCTCAGAAAGCACCCACTACTCCATGGTGGTGATACCTAGATTAAAATGCTGGGAAATGTGACCATCACTTTGGCTTGAAAAGTTTACTTTCTGCTCCTTCCTTTATAATGCATTGACTCCCTCTTCTTTGTGGCAGCTCCTGAGATATTGGAACGCTGCCATCATGTCACCCTAGTCCTTTCCATTAAACTAGACATACCCAATTCCCAATATCAGAATGGAGGCTTCTAAATTGGCCAGAGTTTATGGAGAAAAGAATGATTGTTATTTGCAAAGGAATGTATCAAATATATGTAAAAGAAAAAACATTTCAAACAATTGCCATACATTGCGATTTATTTGGTTTTTGTCCGTAAAGTATTTGTGATATAAAGGTGCCAAGCCGCACGAAACTGATATTTGGGGCGGGAAAGTTAAGTTTCGCCTATACGGGAAAAATCGGGGATGAGGGTTCGGATTCCGAAGAGAGTCGGCTGTTCTCATTATCCGCCGATCGTCTTCCTGTCTCTTTTTCCTGTCTGTGGATTTCCCCCTTGTTTTATCTTCCCGTTCGGTAATTTCCGTTCACACTCGTCTTTTCCCGTACTCTTTTTCGTCCCCTCCCGACCACTTTTCGACTATTTCCGCTGTCGGCTTTCGGAAATGACCGAAGACGCTTTGAAGGAACCGGCGGCGGGCGAGGGAAAGTAGGGAAAGCAAGAGGGGAGCAGAGACTTTGTGGGTTGGATTGCTAACTCGGGATCGAACCATCTGCGGCTATCTTGGAGGTGAAGAATGTAGGAAATGTATTGACGGAGGCGATCGAAGAGGAAAACAAGCAGCCTCGTTCTCCCCTTCAAAAGAGCGATCGCTTCTGGATCGTGGGAGCCATTGACTTAATATTGCGGCGGCGTCAGGAGGGAGAGCTAAGCTCAAAAGGCAAGTGGGGCGGGTGAGAGGTATCATGCTATAACTGATGAAGGGGTTGTGTGCGTATGTAAATATGCTACGTTTTGGAGACTGTCTGAAGACAGGTTTTAGAGGAGATGAAAGTGTTCCTCCCCCCCTTTCTTGCAAAATGGTACAGTCGAAAAGCAATGTTGCTCCCGTTTTAGGCAGCTCAGGGGTGCTACATGGAGTGGTGCGGCAGGGACCCCCCCAAAATTGAGGACTGATGGAGGCATGGTTAGAACTCCGACGTTAGGAGTCCAAGGGCCCTAATTGTGAAGAATCTGCCGAAGGAGAAAGAATTGGCTGTGTTCTTGACAAGTCTGGAGCCAGCATTGCAATTCAAAGAGCTCTCTTGGTCGTTTAATTTAATGAAGGAATTGATATTCCTTACCTTACACAAATGAAATGCTCTCAGGGCATCTCACAGCTCAGAATATATGCATAATGTGTGTATGTGTGTATAAGCGGTGTTATGCAAAACACAACAAAGGAATACCAAATAGTAAACTGAAGAAGTTAAAGGTGTGGGATAAAGAAAAAATCAAAATCAGAATACAGCTGGAAGGGACCTTGGAGGTCTTCTAGTCCAGCCCCCTGCTCAAGCAGGAGATCCTATGCAATTTCAGACAAGTGACTGCCCAATCTTAAAAACCTCCAGTGATGAAGCACCCACAATTTATACCCACACCTTTTATTGTACTTCTACTTATTTTTCCATCCTTGCAACAATTCTTGCTTCGATTATATCTATTTACCAATTCATACATTTCATTCTGTTGTTTTTTTTTAAATTTCTCATCTTTTTTTCAGGAATTCATTGAGAATCTTGACTTTCTTCGTCTTTTTCTTTCTCTCCACTCATTCACTTTTCCTTTGCTATATTTGTTTTGCACTCTTCATTCATGTGCATATTTGCTTTTTGTTCCTCATTCACTTGTTCTACATGACTTCAAACCACCTCAACTTATTATTTGTACTGGTCCTTCTTTGTTCAGCTATACATGCTTCTTAAGTACCCAGCTTCGATCAGTTTTCTATTTTGCTTGACATATCTCTCATTTTCGTGTAACAAAATTTTACATTATTTTATCTTACCTAGTTCATCTATTGCCTATATTGCATACTTTCTCCAAATCAACAAATAGGTATTTTCTTTCTCATACTTGTGCCTTATAATTTTTCCAAGCATTTCTTTTCATTCTTTTTGCTAAATAACTTTATACACTACTGTGATAATTCACCCTTTTTTCATTCTGTTCCAAGCAGCGTTGACATTTTTTTTCTTATGCCCAGTTTGCACTTATTCTATTGGAAGATTTATCTATTTTCTAGTGCTTCTACATGCTGAACTCATATTTTCACTTCAGTTTCTTTCACTTTTATTTTTAATGTCCATTTTTCTAGTAATTTGGTTTGACAGCACTGAATCATGTTCTGTTCATATTCAGAACCTCTCACCCCCTTTATATTCATTGTAATTATCTCTGTCCTTTGTTGTAAACAGTCACATCAATCTGCTTTTAGATTTATATTTATTGCTTCACCAGATAACATATAAAGAAACTCAGGCGTTAAATCAGTGGTGAAATGTAAAATTTGTTACTACTGGTTCTGTGGGTGTGGCTTGGTGGGGGGGAAGGATAATATGACTGAGTGGGCATGGCCACCCTTTTTTTTTTAACTTGTAAAACTATTTTTTATACAACCTCTTTGGCTGAAGAATGCTTTTAAAGCCTCTGACGATCCCAGCTGACTTGCCTGATCGGCAGAGGCTTTCTTTTCTTTTTTTTTAAAGACTGATGATCCCAGTTGACTTGCCTGATGGGCAGAGGCTTTTTTTCCTTTTAAAAACACTTTTTCTATAACCTCTTCGACTGAAGAGGTTGTAGAAAAAATCCTTTTAAAAACCTCTGATGATCCCAGCTGAGCCACGCGATCATCAGAGTTTTTTTTTTTTACTTTTAAAAGCATTTTTTCGGCCAAAGAGGTTGTAGAAAAAATGCTTTTAAAAATAAAAAAAAGCCTCTGATGATTGCATGGCTCAGCTGGGCAATGGGGGAGGGGGGGCAGGGATTTTTGCTACCAGTTCTCCGAACCACCTGTCTCCATCGCTACCGGATCAAGTGATCCAGTCCAAACCGGGAGCATTTCACCCCTGCGTTAAATCATGTATTTGAAACAGGTATTTTTCTAAACAGATTTTTACTAGTCAACATTCTTGTTTATTGTTGGTCTGTGAATGGCCCAACTGCTTTTTCTGTTCTCTATCATTTTGTTTCTATGTATCCATTCATGTCACACAACACAATGTTTTCATGGATCTCATTCATTCAGAATGTTCCATTACATTACTCCAGACTTCCTTTCTACTTCTTTTATTATCACCCTCAATAGCTCTGAAAACAAAGACAATAACGTCAGATTAAAAAACATTCATAACTAAAACATTCACAGTAAAAAAAAATGCCTCCTAGTTCTTTTTGCATTCAAAAAAGCTTTACCAAATGTAAATTATATATTGATACAATTTAAAAACGCTGAATCTGTCTTGTAAAAAGTCTTGTGCACATTTCAAAACTAATTAATTTATTATGATTTGAGATTTTGTAGACAAGAGATGGATTGGCAGATGACTTGAGGACTACTGTGCATGCCTTTAATTATGTTGATTATATTCTGAAAGTACTATTACTTTGCTAGTTTTAACATTGCTGTAACATTTGTTTTTATCTTTTTCCCCCTACCAACTGAAGTTGAAATCAATTGTGTAGGTGTTAGACCAGGACTGGGGAAGCCCAAATTCAAGGCTGTCCTCACTGGGTGAATTTCTTAATTCCATGAGAGAACCTCACTGAGAGAATTTCTTAATTCTCTCTCAGTCCATGAGTTTTATGAGAATGTTATTCTCATAAAATTATGAGAATAACATGAAGGAAGATCTTCATTTAAACCTCTTGAAATGCGTGGAAAGGCAAATTATAAGTAAGTAAATAAATACACAGTGAAGGGACTTTGAATTATAGTTGTCAGCACTGTATGTTGACATACTTGAAATAAAGAAAATATCAAATGCCGTTTTCTTTCCAAAGTCTAAATAAAAGAACTTTTTTTGTAACGAAGAATAGAAGCAGCAAGTAAATCTTCTTGGATAGGGTGTTCGTCAGACAATGCCTTTGCCCATTTCATCTATCCATCTATTTTCTATGAGGTTAATACAGAAAATGCCTTGGATCATGTATTCTTGACAAAGATATATTTATAGATGAAGAATTCTTCATCTATTTTTTGGGAGAGGGAACATGGTTTTCTTAATCTAGGTTGTATGGTTAGGGTTAGGGTTAGGGTTAAGTTTGTTTTAATGATGTTTTGTTGAATAAGCCCTAGAAGAGGGCTTTTGTAATACATCAGAGACGAGACAAGGGCAAGATATACTTTAATGAAGAGCTCAGATACTGGCAGGCCATGGATAATCAGCCTCTCCTGATAGAAGAAGCTAAGATAGTTAGTGATAATTGTAGCAGTGCTGGAAATGGCAGTGACAGAACCAGAAGGGTTAGGAAGACTATCCACAGTATTGCCAACACCAGCGATAGCCATCCAGAATTCTGCCAGGTAAATGGCAACTCCTGAGAAAAAGCATATGGGCAGCCAGAAGGAACTTTATGCTAGTGAAAAATAAATTGCCAGAATAAGGCTCTAGCATTGGAGTTTTTACAGACTGACTTGTTTGCGGTGATTTTTAGGATGATGCAGACTTGACTCTTCATTGGGTTCTCACGTTGTGATAAACCAGGATTTGTTTGAAATGCTCTGAGGGTAAATCATGACTTTCTGAGTTCATATGACAGGCTAAGCAAAAATCAGATAAATCACATTATAACTTATTATTAGATATTGTGAGTATGTCATGGGCTGTGCTGGTGTTGAAAAGATATTTCATGAAATATGAAAACATTTTGTTGTATTACTTTGTATTATATTAATTTTTAAAATACTGGTATGTAATTCTGTAGACTTTAGCTGAACGTTTTTAAATTACACTGAAGACACTTGTTAGAGAGTAATATTCATTAAAGTCAGTAAGATTTTTTTCTGAAAAAAAAGGTGCACAGCCTTTAAATTGTTAAATTGACTGGCCTAAAGTTTAATCAGATGAATCTAGTCTCTACTTTATGTTATGTTATTATGCTCCTCTGAATCTGAAGCTTTGCCTTGTATTTTTCTTAGGACTTATCCAATACTTTATTATCATAGACTTTCACTGCTGGATTAAATCAATATTAAATGAACAGATTCAGCAATTGTGATGACAGCCAAAGGCCCCAGAGTGGGGAATGCTGCGTTCAGCAAGAAGCCTTGTGTAGGCCTAATGATTAATTTATCTTGTATTTACTGTAATTTTGTGTGTATATGTGTGCACACGCATGTTTATACGCATACATTTTGACGCCTCTTCAGCAGCTTCATCTTCAAGCATACTCTGAAAGACTCTGCATTCTGTGAAGTCTTGCTGAGTTCTTTTGTTTTGATCTATTTCATTTCTAGCAGTTTCTGTTAACCTTCCTTAGAATTCAGCTCTGTACAGCCAAATTGACTTAACAGTGAAGATATGGTGCCAAAGTCCATGCAATATTGAATATTCCATTACAAAACAAATGTCAGACAACTTTTTTGAAAGGAGAACAAATACAGTGGGAAGAAATAATGGAAAAGTTGTACTGTGTTGCTTAGATATAGGCATATATCAGAGATAGGGAGCAGATAGAGCAAAAAACTGAATAAATGCAGAATGATAATGAAGTGTACTTAATTTGAGAACTTTCATCTTTGGATGGTTCTACTTAGCCTACATTTACAATTTCTGATTTTCTTAGATTATGAATCTATCAGAAATAACATTAACCAAAAGTTATTCGTCAGAAATAAGTACTTTTCTTTTATGCAGTATTCTAATTGGAAACTCTTTAAGCACAATTACTTCTGTTTTATACATCTTCAATTTTGTATTAAAATGCTGCACAGAATTTTTCTCTTGTCTTCTTATCTTCTTTCTGATCAGGATATCCCTTGGAACAGTTTTAATTTTGGAAATCTTGTATTTATTTTATAAACTTTGTCAATTTCCATCTCAGTAGCTCTTCAACCCATTAAAAAAAATAGATAATGTTTGATATCCTTATTTCTAACATCTTTACCAAAATCCTTTGGAATTACTCTGAGTCTCAACCAAAACTCTTTCTCAATTCTAGGAATTAAGAAAAAAATTAAAATTATGCAAGTTGCATTGTCACTTTTTAAAAAACTTGATGGACAATTTTGAGCTTGGTATGTGGAGCAATTCAAGATAACACATTTATTTTTCTAAAATACACATATCTTTTCCAACAATATACGTGTTTTTTTAGATTTTGAAGAATTTGACTAATAAGGTGCATAAAGTAGAGATATTACCAAAGACTTTTTCAGATCCAGTAAGTTTGGTTTATAAATGAAAACCCAGTTCCCTCAGCTAGAAGTTAAATGAAATGCTATTACAGGGAGAAGTAATAGTGGGGACTGTAAAAAGAAAAGAGTTTTTTGAAAATAATCTTAAGGGTGTAAGATGTAAGAATGGTTTGGGACTCAAGCAAAGCTTTCATAAGAGGCTACTTTATACAAAATAATAGTGAATTCCAAAAAGAAGAGGCAAGAGAAAACACAAACTATTTTGGATGAGATAAAAAGAAAAAAAGAAATTAAAGTTGTTTCCAGAGATGATAGGTATTTCTCAACAAATTAAGCTTCTAAAGCAACAATTATCTGTGTTAATAGTAATCAATGGAAATAAAAATGAATTATGCAAAACAAAAAAACCCTTTGAAATAAACCAGAGAAGTGGTTGGCATACAAATTATGAAAAGAAAAAATGATACGGAAATTACAAGAGAATGTGAGGGTGTGTGTAAAAGGCATGGTGTGGGTTGGGGAGCTTATGATCCAGGTAACGAAGGGTGTGAAAAAAGTGCAGCCAGGACACATGCAGGTATGTTCAACAAGATGGCATGGCACAAGCACATAGTGGCTGTTATTGGCTTGGATTAAAGAATAGGTGCTGCTAAGAAATAGAAGCCTTTTAGAGTTAGAAAAACAGGAGCCAAGGTTTGAGTGGCACGGATATTTGTGATATGTGAAAACTAAAGTTAATATAGATTTCACAAATAACTATGTTAGACATGCCATATTGAGAATATGGACTACAGGTAATCCTCGCTTAATGATTTGTCAGTGGACCTGCCCAAAAGGTACTTAATGGTCTGGCTCCTGAGTTCCAAAGGAGTCATCTCCCTGTGACTTTTTGTTGGAAAGTAGTGTGGTGTTCATTTAACAACTGCAGCATTCGTTTAACAATCACTACAAAAAACTCATAAAATCAGGTTGGTCTCATGGTGCCTCGATTTACAATTTAAATTCCAGACTCCATTATTGCTGTAAATTGAGGACTACCTATAGATATAAACCCAGGCTGTGCCTGAAAACACCTTTGTGGCTTTCAGCACAAGAAGCATTCTATAGAGGAGAAATAATCTGCAAACTCAAATGGTTAATAAATTGTGAGATATTAGTATTCTATTACAGGGAATAGAGATTTTTTAACGTTTTCTTTTATCAAGATTTTATTTGCAACATCAGCAGAGATTTTCACCCACATATTGCTGTTTCATGTTCTACTTCGTCCTTTGTTCAGATTCCATGACTACATCTTTGCCAACTCTTCAGATTAGGAGACACAACTGATGGTTATTAGCTATGAAATCATGCCTTTAGTTTGTATGCAAACTCACCATGAACTAAAAACCCAAGTTCTAGCACTTGACCATGAAATCGGGGAGAGGAAGAGGCAAAGCAATGTGGCCTGGAGTGGTGGGATGCCTTTCCAAATTATAATTATCATAAAGTGATATGTGACTCTAGTCACACAGTGTCAACCTTGTTTCTTGATGATGGTTTTTTTTGGGGGGGGGGTTGTTCTCTAGATAGTCCCCTGGTGCTCCTATCCTTGTTAGGCTTCAGGAAATCATTAAAAACAGAAATGTTAAGAGAGTCTTTGATTGATAGATGCTATTAGTTGACGTGAATGTTGCTACTGATTGTTTTATAATTTTATCTATGTTTCAGTTTTTAAAGACATTTTTGCTTACTGCTATGTAATCATACTTACACCATGGGTGTTTTCTTGTTCTGCTGAGTATCTCTGTTGTGGGAAGCTAAATAAACGAATACACATGTACATATATACATACACACACACATATATATACACATATACAAATACATGCTGGTGGAGACAGTGCTGATGGAGCACATTTAACAGTCTCATCTGTATTTGTATAGATAATGAATGACTTAGAAGTTTTCATTGCAGTCTAGCTGGGTAAACTTATTTCAAAAGAAAAAAAGAAGAGGAGAGCTGATTTTCAACTGCACATCTTTGTTTTCAGAAATAATTGCTAATAAAAATCTCCCAAAGAGAGCAGCTACTATAGTAGCCTGGCTAATTGATATTGAATTGTGAAACTCAATGAATCCTGAAAATTTTTATAGGAACTGAATAGTTTGGAGGCAATATATGAAACAACTGTTTAATTCTGAGGAGACTTTTGTCTGTGCTTTTTCAAGATAGTTGTGAAGTTTTCCCATTGTTTCAATGTTTATAGAGGTACAGCAGGTCTTTAAATATCCTTCCAAAATATTTCCTCAGAGGCACTTGCAGTATAATAGTTTCCTGAAGCAAAAGCAACAGTTTCAATCCACCTACCAGACACAAAGACTGTATGATAATAAGTGTATTGGTTTTAAAGTGCCAGAAGACCAGACTTTAAATAACCTGACCATTTGTTTGTAGAAAGGATGTGGGTGGATAATATTGCTTTAATTACTCAATTAATAATGCAAACTGTAAAGTGTTCCAATATGAATAATATGGGTCTTTTTAGCATTGTACTTCTTACTAAATAGCTATCAGTATGTGTTGATAGCTACACAGATGTTTATACTTATATTGGCAATTATATTTTTCTCTTTTCTGGCTTTAACTGTCATTCCGATTGGTATGCACTATCACATCAAGAAAATAATTATAATCAAGCATTCAGAATTGATTATGGTAGGTAATTGGTGCCCTCCTAAGCATAAAGTATATAAATAAATGGAAGCATTTAGGTTTAATTCCTACCTTTTCCTCCTTTTTATGAGTCCCATTGAGTACTGTGGGAAGAAACTGCAAAGGGGTTTATTGTTAACGTAGTTTTAGAAGGATATTTCATACTTACTTATATGCAGTATATATTTTAAAAGTTTTAATTTGCAGTAGGTTTCATTCTTTAATATCTGCTTCGTAATGTTGGAAGAAATATCCGTTTGGGTTCAATTCCAAGTGGGGAAAAAGATACTTGGATTCATAGAAATTGCTTGGAAAGAAGATTTATTGATGAACAGGATCACATGCCTTGGAGATCTTGGGTGAAGAAAGGGAAGAGAGTCCCTGGGTTTTATACCTTCTTAGGAAGTTCTTGGGCACAGGAAGAGAATCCTGATTGGTTCCTGTCAGAGGTCATAGCTAGCTTTTTAGGTTGTCTGTGTGTTAAGTTAGGTTGAATCTTGCTGGGTGATGCAATAAAGGTCAATGAAATGGCTCTGCCTGAAGGAGGTAGATTTTTCTTATGTGGAATAGACTGGCCCAGGCCTTAATGGCCCATTAACAAAGGGGGGGGGGTGAGTTTCTGCCTCCCTTTTAAGGGAAATATTCTGCCCTTTTAATAGTTCCTAAAATACTTCATTTTCTAGGAGAGGGGTGGGTTTTAACTTCCTATAGTAACCTCTGCTACACAGTTATTTGACAAGGAAATAATATTGCTTGTCTGTATGATTTCATTAAAGCAGGTTTATGGTTATTTCACTGGAGACAGTTACATTGTTACAATATTTTATAAACAGTCCCATCCTCTAGGGATGCATTGTGGCATTTATCTGTTAAATGTTCCTTAAATTCCCAATTTTTATACAAGAATGATGTGTAGCAATGATTGGCTGCTGTGCTTAAGATATAGTACAGGCTAAAGTAGATAACATGAGAGGAACAAAGGACAAATAGAACTGTATCATGACACAGTTTAACAGCTATTCATTCATTCATTCATTCATTCATTCATTCATTCATTCATTCATTCGTTCATTCTTCAATTATATCCTGTCTTTTTACCCAGAGGAAACTCGAGATGGCTATAGTTGTTATTATTAATATAAATTCTTACCCAATTAAATTGGAGGTAAATATTTGCAAGGGTGAAATGCTCCCGGTTCGGATTGGATCGCCTGATCCGGTAGTGATGGAGGCGGGTGGTTCAGAGAACCGGTAGCAAAAATCCCTGCCCCCCCCCATGCCTAGCTGAGCCCACAATCATCAGAGGCTTTTTAAAAAACTTTTAAAAGCCTTTTTTCTACAACCTCTTCAGCTGAAAAAATGCTTTTAAAAATAGGGGAAAAAAGCCTCTGATGATTGCGCGGCTCAGCTGGGATCATCAAAGGCTTTTAAAAGAAAAAAACCCTTTTTTTCCTTTTAAATGCCTCTGACGATCCAAGCTGAGTTCCCTGATTGTCAGAGACATTTAAAAGAAAAAAAATCTCTACCGATCAGGCAACTCAGCTGGGATCGTCAGAACCTTTTGAAAGCATTTTTTTTACAACCTCTTCGCTGAAGAGGTTGTAGAAAAAATGGTTTTAAAAGTAAAAAAAAAAAAATTGGCGTGTCCACCCAGTCACATTACACATCCCCCCCCCCCACTAAGCCACACCCACAGAACCTGTAGTAACAAATTTTAGATTTCACCACTGGATATTTGGTGAAAAACTGGAAAGATGAAATTTGGTAAATGTAATATGTAATTGTAGAACACCATGAAAACTAGTTGCATGAACATAAACTCATACTATGCTAGAAAGAGTGCTAAATGCATGATGATTTAGAGATTCAGTTCACAATCTCGGGTGGTCTTTTGCGAAGCTTCTATTTTGCATGTCACTGTGAAGAGAGGTATTATTTCAGCAAGATGCATCACTCTTACAGTTCATTTAAAGAAAACAACAGCTGTGTTTTCTTTTAAAATTCCAATTTAGGCAATAATTCTGAACTCTTAAGAAGGATCCTGAAATTATAATAAAAGTGCAATGGGAACATCTTTAGTATGATTCAGTAACCTAAAAGAGATCTGCACTTGTTAGACAATTTAAAAAAAAATTACAAACTTTAAATAGGCATAGTTTGGAAAAGTTTTGAAAATAAAACATAATTTGGGTTTGCCCGGTCTTGAAAATAATATGGTACAAAAGAGTATCTAAAATGGGGGGGGGGGGGGGCTGAACGTAGGAAAGGTCATATGAAGTGCATATTGTGAGGATGAGGTATTTGGTAGGTTGAAAACACCTGTTTTCCTTCCTTTAACTTGCTTTTTAACCTTACCTGGAATTACGTGTCCCAAAAATGCTTTTTCAGGAGGCAACTGGGCTTTTTTTTTCTTTTGAAGACATTTCACTTCTCATCCAAGAAGCTTCTTCAGCTCTGACAGGATAGTGGGGAATGGAAGGATTTATATTCCTTGCGGACAGCTGGTCATTTGCATCCTTTTAGAGGGCCATTGAAGCACTTGGAGGTTTATCTGTGTCCTCAGGGTCACCTAAGTAGCGTTCCTGGTTCTTGTAGCCTGCAATTTTTTTCTCTGGAAATCCATTCCTACTCCCACACCATTCAAAGAGTGTTCATCCCAAATCCTTCCATTCCCCACTATCCTGTCAGAGCTGAAGAAGCACCTTGGATGAGAAGCAAAACGTCTTCAAAGAAAAATCAAGAAAGTCCAGTTGCCTCTTGAAAAAGTACCTTTGGGACAACCATGACCTGGATCAAAGGTTACCAACTGGTGGTCCGTGAGAAAATTTTCAGCAGAAAAATTATTTGCATTTTTCATGTTGCACTAAATCAGGGGTCCTCAGACTACGCCCCCTGGGCTGGATACGTGCAATGAACGTTTGTGTTGCTACAGAGAGTCTCCCCCTTTGGGGTCTTTTTGTGTGGGTTGGAGGGGGGCAGAAATTCTGACTTGGGATCTGCTTCAGCCTCCTGGTATGGGACTTTGGGTGAAGGCTGGAGGGAAGTGCAGCTGGTGGCAAAGAGCTGAAGGGCCTTGTTCCAGTGGGACTGCATCATGGCCTAGAACTGGTTGACCATCTCAGTCCGCTGAGCCTCCAGGTGCTGGTACCTGGCCTTGCATTCCCACAGATCTTCCTTCTGCTTGGAAAACCGAGCTCATAGTCCTCAGTGAGGTGCTTCTGCTGAGCCTTCTTCTTGGTCAAATCCAATTTGAACTGAGCCAGCTGTTTTGTCTATTCTTTCTCGTGGTGGCTGCTTAGCTCCAACCACTGCTTCCTGTTGGGGCCCTAAGGAGCCCGGGCAGGGAGGCAAGGAGTGCTTGGCAGAGGAAGAGTGAGTAGAGGCTGGCGAGGTGCCCCTCGACGCGAGTGACATCGAGTTGGCCATGCCCACCCAGTCACATGACCATCTAGCCACGCCCACCCGGTCATTAGGCAGATTATATTAGTGGTTCGCTGGATTTAAAATTATTAATTTAGTGGTCTCTGAGGTCCAAAAGGTTGGCGACCTCTGACCTGGATGACTGAGAACCTTTACAGAAAATAGGGTGGCACACCTCCCTAGAATCAGAAATCATTGTCTCTTTAAGACAGTTTGAATATCAGAAATTTTGAGAATCTTGTTGGACTCTTCTTACAAAATGGGTGTTGCCTGCCATGAAACACTCATTTCCAAAAGCCAGGTTGCACAACAGGTCTTCGGAATCTCCTTAAACCTAAATTTCCTAAAATACTAGGTTTTGGGGGGTTTATTTCTTAACAGTTCTTAAGCCATTTCTGAAAAGACCATGTCCATTATTTTAAAAACTCAGAACATGTCAGGTACGATGCCCATAGGTACCATGTAGGAAATCTCCTCTAGAAACAGAGTCTGGAAAATGTAAAAAGGGTGAGTAAATTCTTTTCTTTCGGTTATTAGTAAGGCTGTGGTTTAAGAGAAAAATATGATTGGGGGAAATTACCTCTGCTTTTCATATAGGATATAATAACGGTGGGCTGCAAGTTATGAATGTGGTCTTTGGCTTAATGACTTTCAAAATAAGATGAGTTTGATTACAGAACTATAACATAAATGAAAGCTTTTGCCTTACTGTCAAATTTGGATTTCTTTTTTAAATTTTAGAATGATTTTGGCTAAAATAAACAATACTTTTCTTATTAATGCATCCATAAACTTTAATAATTTTCTTATTAATGCATTAAAAAGAATGCAGCGTGAAAGAAAAGGGAAAAAAATGAAGCAGTCATTAAATCCATGTTGAATGTACACCTCTAGTAGCTTAAACTTTCTCTTTTGGCATGGCCTAAAAGCTTTTATAAGAAGGGATCTTATGACAGATTATCAGGCAGTGATTAAAAAGAGAGAGAGAGAGAGAGAGAGAGAGAGAGAGAGAGATCCCTGACACAATCAGCTCTGAGGTTGTTGAGGCACACTGGGGCCTCCTAATAAATAAAAGATAAGGGCCTTCCGGATATCCTCTTCCTAAACTGAATGAAGCTTTAACGATCATGGCTCTCCCTTTTAGTTGGGCCAGGAAATCATATGGAAGGCAATGCTCTTTCCCATTAATAACTTGGCTGTTGCATTCTTAATAGATTGTTCAGCTGCCAGCTGGAAGAGTATTTCTGCTTCTCTTCCTAGAAGAGGAACAGTAAAAATTTCTGAATGCAATTGACACTCCTTAGACTGTACCAGGCTGTTCCAAAGCATGCCAAGCGATCACATTTTTCCAGTCCTATGGGTTGCTGTGGCTTTTGATTGTTGACTTACATTAAATTTCAGTCTCTTAAAATTGTCTTGGGACCCCATACATATATACAGTACCTAGGTGGGGCAGCATTTCTAGGAGGGTTACATAAAAAAACTGTAATTTTGTGTTGCAAAGGCTTAAAGAAAGCCTTTAAGGTTTCTATACTCCACTGCCTGAATTCTTTTCCATTACTAGAAGTCTGGCTCCAGGTCCTTTTGATTGTCAAGTTAGTGATTTGGCTTCATAGGGGCTTTCTCAATTGTGGCCCCTTGTATTTGGAATATTTCCTCTTTCCATGAAGGTTGCCTCTATTAAATCTTACATTTAAATTTCTCAGCCAGAGAATTTTTATAAGTAGTTTTCAAATTGTTTTTATAGCTCTACTACATGTTATTGATTTAAAGATTACTGCTGCAGTTTGATACCAAGTTTTATTGTCTGTGTTTTAAAATTGCATGCTTGAGGGATTTGCATTTACAAGAGAATGTTTAACAAAATCGATTTAAATATATTAAGCCAGTTGGGGGTAGATACTTTAAGAAACCAACGCTTTTGTCTTATTTTCTTTTTTTATATATTGTAATAATATGATGTGACAAATACCTGCTTCCATCGGATTTGTTGCAGAAAGCTGCGGTAGTGGTATTAATGTACATCCAGCAAAGAGTTTGTCTCTTCATATCCACTCTTTGCTTTAGCTTGCTTATTTGTATCTTTCAGTGAAACCTGGTCATGTCACTCTAATTTCAAGTTTCTGTAATTTTTTTAATGAATCTTGAAGCTTTTCCTTTTCAATGCACAGTGATGTTCTCATTTTAGAAGACACCCCTATAAATGTATATTTATATTTTCCTTTAGTTGTTTCCAAGTAGAAGAAACACTAAACAACATTGTAACACAAGGAAGTGGCTCTCTAATAATTCCCTCCTTTTTCTCATGGTACAAGTGTACTTATATTGTGGGTGGGTGGCGGCTGCTGGCCATTATCATTTTTACAAGAAGGATGGCAGAGAGGTGTACATGGAAATAACAGGCAGTGCTGGGCTAAGTGAGGAGGCAGATATAATTTCATAGTTATCGTCAAGGTTGATGTTGGGACTGTTTTTGTTAAATCTACACGTAATTCTTCTCCTCCCCCCTCCCCAAATAATTGTAACTCAGAGCATTAAAATAAGCACTTGTGAACTGAATAGATGAATAAATACTTCAGCATATTCAATGGTGCTCTATTGTAATATTGTAAAGGAAAAGAACATGGAGAGTTCTACAATATTGTGGATTTCACACAGTAATATTAGCCTTGTAATGAGTTGCCATTAGGCCCCCTAAGCCTCTTGATGTACTTGAAGCAAAGATCAAGTAGCCTGTTTTTAGACATATTTATTTGTCACAATGAGATGATGTATACTGTGTGGCTTCCATAGATAGTGGAGTAAGCAATCATATTTACTATTACATTTAATAATGATAATGCTGAAGAAATAGTGGACTACCTGGTTAGCTGCTGCAAGAAGATCTCACAGATTGACTACAAACAACAGCATGACAAAGTAGCAACAATGCTGTATTGGAAGATCTGTAAGAAATAACATTTGCCCGTAAGCGAGAACTGATGGGACCATAAAATAGAGAAAGTCATAGAAAATGAAGAAGCTAAAGTACTCTGGGACTTTAATTTTCAAACTGACAGGCACTTGCCAGATGAAACTCCAGACTTAACAGTCATCAACAAGAAAGACAAAAAACTCTAGTGGAGTGGACATGGCAGTACTTGGAGACAGCAGAATAGAAGAGAAAGAACTGGAGAAGATATTAAAATGCAAAGAGAAGACCTGCATATAGAAATAGAATGACTGTGGCAAAAGAAAGCAAAAGTAATACTGCTAATAATAGGTGCCTTGGTTGCAGTCTCAAAACAACTGGATCACCACTTAAATAGCATTGGCATTGACAAAATCAACATCAGTCAATTGCAAAAAGCAACTTTACTTGCCTTTTGCAATTGAACAGCTTACATCCTGGGATGATACCTTTAACACCAACAAACATCCACATCTGCTTATCCCAGGTCCTTAGGAAGGATAAAAGGATAAAAATGCCAAATCTAGCCTGAACATCTGGCTGACTGTATAGCGAACCATAATAATAACAACAGTGTAAAATCAACATCATATTTCAGCCACTTTAATTTGTGTCTGCTTAAAATTAGTGGTTTAAAGCGAGAGCTAAAACTTCCTTGAACAACAACATGAAGGCTTTGTTGTGGTGCATGGAAGGTGATGTGGTGTGGCTTGTTGGCAGTAGATTCAAAAGGGTTCATCTAAAACTTTCGCAGCATGAAATGTTAGCATAATGAAAACTACATTTGTGTTTTTCTCTTTTCTGCTGTGAATCCGATATTGTTTCTGGAGAATCTGAGCCATTAGCTACAGGCTGCTGCTCCAAAGTAGAAAACTGCAGGTCTGCTTTAAGAACCTTATTTTATTTTGCCTGATCAAAATGATGACCATTTTTCTGAAGTGTATTTTTATTTCTGGACAAAGGTTCTTCAACGTAAAATCGCTCACATCTTAGCAACATCTATTTCCCCTTCGACCTCCTTTTGCAATGTATGAGAGTGTGAATGCATTGATCCTTTTCTTTCCCAAATTCACACTGAGCAGTGATCCATGGATTTTTTAACCAACTGAACTCTACCTCTTTCCTGGGGAGCCTTCTGCTCTAGGTAGGAGAGTTTTAATCATTTTTGCAAGTTGTTCGCTTTATGCATTTTTTAAACCAGCCATTGGCATATTTGGGATGATTTCTCACACTAAGAAAGAAGCAAAAATTGTATCTGTGCTCAACAGAATGTGCATAGATTTGTTTTCATAACAAAGAGGTTTTTGTGCTGACTTAAGACAGGAGAAAGCATGGCTGCAATGCCAGTTTTTTTGTTGGATATATTTATGTCTTCAACCAGTAAGGAATTGCAATTCGTAATTCTTTCATTGTCTAAATAATCCCATATTTTAGAAAGAAATCAGGAAACCTTTCTGTTCTGTTTTGGGGGAAACAGGCATGTGATCCAGACTGTTCAACTGCACGCCTCCCTGATAACAGCATGCACTGAGAGTTTTGTTTGGAGCTTCTAAAACCAGCTGAAAAGGAGTGGGAATATGGCACTGATTAATTACTACTTGCACCAATCTATCTAAGTTAACTGCTTCTCTCTGTGTAACATTACCTAGCTTAAACTTGTGGCTGTTTAGATGTACAGTTTTTCCTACACTCCCCTCCCCAATTGGAGATGAGTAAAGGGCTCATAAGGGATGCGGTGGCTCAGTGGCTAAGATGTTGGGCTTGTCAGTCGAAAGGTCAGCAGTGCAGCGGTTCAAATCCCTAGTGCCGTGTAATGGGGTGAGCTCCCATTATTCGTCCCAGCTTCTGCCAGCCTAGCAGTTCGAAAGTATGTAAAAAATGCTAGAAAAACAGGGACCACCTTTGGTGGGAAGGTAACAGCCTTCTGTGCACCTTCGGCATTTAGTCATGCCAGTCACATGACCACAGAGACGTCTTCGGACAGCACTGGCTCTTTGGCTTTGAAATGGAGATGAGCATCGCTCCCTAGAGTCGGGAACAACTAGCACATATGTGCGAGGGGAACCTTTACCTAAAGGGCTCAGAGAACCTATTCTTGCTTCATTGTCCCTGCAAGACCATCTGCTCTAAGAAAAGATACCTCCCCCCCAATTGGTCTCTGTCATAGCCTTCCACAGAGCCTACCCAAAAACACTACAGAAATCTTACCTTATGCTCTCCTGGAATTTATTTTATTTATTTTATCAAATTTATATGCTGCCCTTCTCCCGTATGACTCGGGCGGCTCACAGAACAAAACGGCATAACAATAAAACAGTGCTAAAACAAACCCATTTAAAATCCCCAGACAATTAAAACCTCACAGCAGATCAGGGAATTTGCTGAAAAAGCCATGTCTTCAGGTCGGCGCAGAAAGTGTGGAGGTTGGGGGCCATCCGGAGCCTGGTGGGTAACCCATTCCAGCGGATTGGTGCGACCACAGAGAATGCCCTCATCCTGGGGGCCGCCAGCCGACATTGTCTGGCCGACGGCACCCGGAGGAGGGCAGTCCTATGTGAGCACACTGGGTGGTGGGAGGCCGGTAGGAGGTGGTCTTGCAAGTACCCTGGGCCCATGCCATGAACGGCTTTATTAGGTAAGTACCAGCACCTTGAAGCAGATCCGAAGAACCACCGGCAGCCAGTGCAGCTCGGGCAAGAGAGGTGTCACATGGGAGTAACAGGAAGCTCCCGTAACAACCTGCGCGGCCGCATTCTGGACTAGCTGGAGCCTCCGGGTGCACCCCAAGGGCAGCCCTATGTAGAAGGCATTGCAGTAATCTAATCGAGAAATAATGAGAGCATGAATGACTGTATGGAGGGCATCCCTGTCTAGGAAAGGGTGCAACTGGCGTACCAGGCAAACCTGTGCAAAAACCCCCCTTGTCACGACTGTCAGATGATCCACCAAGGACAGCTGTGAATCAAGGAGGACGCCAAGATTATGAACCCTTTCAGAGGGAGTAAGCAACTCGCCCCCCCCACCATCCAAAGTGATGGAGACACTAGATCATGAGATGCTGGCATCCGCAGCCACTCAGTCTTGGAGGGGTTGAGTCTGAGCCTGTTCCTGCCCATCCAGATCCGTACCACCTCCAGGCACTTAGACATCACGGAAAGGGCATCCCTGGGTTGATCTGGGGTGGAGGAATCAACATGCCTTCAGCAATTCAAACTTTCTTAAACCTAGATTTAGTTTCTCCACTAAAAAACTAGTGGAGAAGAACTAGCTTTCTATGGCTTTCTTGACTGGGGGTTTTCATAACAGGATGGCCAACTGTACTTAAGCTGTCAAACTTGCAACTTATATTTATATTCCACCTCATAGGATTCCTGAATGGTTGTTGCATTTCTTATTAAACATGCCACAGGTGATAAGAATATAAGCAGAAATAAAAGTCTGTCTTTGATACATATTGCTTTATGTAGAGAGGAAATAATCCCATTTGTAATTATGTGAGCAAAGGTATTCAAATAATTTTTTGCCAAGAAATAAATTTAATTAGGAAATCCAATTTTCTTCATCAGTTGCGTCAAAAATTCAATTTGCAATAATATTAAGGCTTTTGCCGCATCTAGTGATACCAGGATAATTTATTTCTTATCTTTACATAATGGTAATAAATGCATTAAATCTTTAATATTATCAGAGGCTGGACACCCTTTCATAAAACTAGATTGTGTAGGAAATATTATTGAAGATAATACCTTTTGAATTTTTGTGCCATAGTAGCTGTTACATAAGCTCCACTGTTAATGTATTTCTTGTGAACAAAATTAGTGTTTTATTCGTGGTTGCTAGAGGCTGCATAGTATGTTGTTGTGTTTTAATCTTTGTCCACCAGTCTGAGATGAGTGAGCAAATACGTAATATAAATAAATTGGCATAGACATTTAATATTAACTATAGTTTTCATAGTTCAGAGGTCTCCTGCCTCTTTTAAAAATAACTATTGTATAGGCCTCAAAGTATGAAACTGGCAAATACTTTCAACAAAACATAAGCCAAGCTCCTTAAATTTTTATAGTATTTTATAGGAATCACATCTGCACCTGGAGCTTCTCCAATTTTCATTGCATCAATAGTTTCAAACATTTTCTATAAAGTTGATGATATGGCTAATTATGTGGCCACTTTTATTGATATATTTAGTTTTTCATGTAGCTGTCTAAATTATTCAGGATTACAGATTTTTTTTATGAATAAATACCCTCCCTATCATGTCATGAAAAGATCTGGAGTGTTGATGGCGCCTGGAACTGCAGCTCTTAAAAAATTCTCACATTATCCCATGGATCCTTTGGAAATTGCTTGCTGGATTCTGTGGAGCCCATCCTAATAGGAGATTGATGACAACCCTCCACTGCTGTTGGGATATTACTCTGAAAGACCTCTTGGGCACATTGAATTGTATGAACCTCCTGAGAGATACTGTGTTTTTCTATCAATCTGTTAAAGGATTTATTCTATCTTTCCTCCCTTTCCCTCAATTTGTTTCCAGTATTATATATCCTAACTCTTTTTTTTTTTTCAGGAGAATACCCACATTTAATTTTACAAATCATAATATTTTCTTTATTTTGGGGTGCTTCACTCATTGCAACTACTGAGGTGGTAGATTAATTCTGGCCATTTTTATTTATTAAAATAAATAAAATTATTTATTAAGCAAATTCGTATGGTTTCCCCCCTCAGAAAAATTGACCCTGGGCGGCCATACAACAATGTTATAAAACAGCAGATACATAAAGCAATCATTATAAAAATGTAAGAATCAGTATTAAAAGATAAATTTTATTACAGGTAAAACATATAAGCTCTAGGCCAGAATTCGACCACCTTTCTGGCTTTGCGGACTGGCAAGGGGGTGGGAGAAGAGGGGATGATTCTGCGCAAGCCGCGGGCAACTGCACTTGTGCGCAGCTCCATTTGCAAATGGACTGTGTGTGCCCGCACTTGCCCACTGCTTGTGCAAGTGAGAATGCGTAAACACATGTCCTCACCAGCCATTTTTGCGGCCCAGTTCTGAAAAGCTCAAGGCCAGGTAATGGGCCACAGTCTGGGATTGGGGACCCCTGCTTTAGGAAAAGAAAAAAGAAAATATTCACCTCAGCAGTGGAGCCATTTAGACATGTCTCCAGTTCCCTGGAACCCTCAGGAATGGTGACACAAAAGTCTTGAGGGACTTTCAGAATGTCAGGAGGGACTGAGCTAATATAATTTTGAAGGGAGGAATGTTTTATAAGGTGGGTGCTGTAGGAGACAAGGCCTGCATCCTGGAACCCACCAAATGTTCATCCCTAACAGATGGTACCCACAGCATTCCTTCTCTACTAGATCTAATGGGTGGGCTGGTGCAACTGGAAAGTGATAGTTTCTCATATAATCTCTTCCCATGCCATGAAGAGCTTTAAAGGTTAAAATTAGCATCTTGAATTGAACTCAGAAGCAAGCTGGAAAAGGCAGGTTTTAGAGCAATGATATTCTAAGTGCTGTTTTAGGAGCACATGTAAGAATTTTCTCATAGTTCTGTTTCTCCCCAGATCCTTCTGTACTGAATTCTTACTCCTCCCCCCCCCCGAACAGAATCTGCCCCCGAACAGAATAAATTTAAAACATTTATTTAGAGTTCCTGCATTACTCACTACAGTATTTTCTTATACTTACTTCCCGGTGCTATTTCCTAGCAAAAACAGGCCATAGCTATTGTGCTGGGTGTGCATTTGGAGCAGACAAGTGGCATTAATTTTATTGTATTTCCTTGCTGTCCTAGTTACTTGTGGTCTTCACTTTTTATCTTAGCATGTCAGTAGGAAGTTGCTTGATCTTGTCTGTTTCTGAATGACTGTTTCTCTTTATTTTCCTTTTTGAAAGTAAAAAGATTTGTTTTTTTACTATTACTCTGACTTTATTCCATTAGATTTGGCTACAATTCTTTTAAGAGATTTTTGGGGAGAGAATGTGCTTGAGGATACAGTAAGAATGAGTGGTGACAAAGTTTGGGTAACTGCTTTGTCTTAATGCCGAAACTTGAAATAAAATTTAGTAGCAGCTTGCCTTGAGTACATAAGAAATTCAGTTTTGAGGAAGATCAAAAGTTTTTTTAAAAAAACTTCCCCAAATCAATAGTCTGGTAGCATCTTTTCAAACTAACATGTTTTATTAAAAGGCATAAATGAAATGTATTAAAGTCATTAATATAATGTGTTAGTCAGAAAAGATGCTATCAGCTCCTTCTAATTTTGGGCTACTATAGATTAATTTGGCATGCCTATAGCGTTTTCAAGTATTCATATGTCTGTGTCTATTGTTAACCACCCAGCTGATGGGATTTACCTATCCAAGAAACAAATGCAGATTTTATTGTATTTTTCTCCATAAAGCTGCTGCAACCTGTGTGAAGTTTCTGAAAGATGCCCTAATTAATTCTTTCTAAATGTGGTGGATTACAGCTTCCATTATTCCCCAAATGGCTGCTAAATATTCTAGTTGGAAGTGATCAGTATTTTAGTTGATTCCAAATTGAAGTTCACAGGTTGGGAATGCCGCTGTGACAAAAGTATTGGAAGATAAAACTCAATTTTGTATCCCATCCCTTTCTTGTGTCTGCCAGGTGATATAATCACCAACGGGACTCCATTATCATGTATTTTACCAGCTGCTTGTAAATGCAGTACAAAAGTGTCAAGAAGCATTCACTAATAATAATTCAATAATTCCAAAACAATTCAGAAATGTTCTTTTTACAAACAATAAAAACTGAAGGTTGAGATTCACAGGATCCAAATTTTACATTGAAAAATTAGAGGCTGTGTGAACTTGTGAAATCCACGCAGCTGTGCATTTCTATTTTTGGTCTTGCAACCCCAGGTTATACTTTTCAAAAAGGAATGCTGTCATTCCATTTCTTTAAAAAAAATCACCTTTTTTTTCCATCTCTTGTAAATCCACTTCTGGCTATATTTTCTCATTGATCACATTTCCAATTTTGACTGCAACTTTCCTCTTGTTCTTTTAGTTGTCTATGGAACACCTGTTGCTTGTAAGCATGCTTTAGGAGCACCAATAAACCCAGAACTCTTCTGCAGAAATGTTTGCTGGTTGCTGTACTGGCATTCTCAGCTCAGTTGCAGCTGTTGGGCTTCTGGACCAGCCTGTATTGTACCTTTGCTCTTGATTACACTCTGTTCAGAATTTGAGCCTGTAACAAATATTTTGCTTGTGACATTTGCTGATAGGGATTTGGAAACTGATTCTGCTACAATTTTCAGGATTATGAATGTTATTCTGAGCCTTTGCCAAAACAGCTGTTCCCCTTCCCCCACCCCACCCCTGGGAAAACAGCAGTTTTGCTTAGGGCTTTTAATTCAAATTTTATGAATGCAAAGGGCATGTTTGCCCTTGTGCTCTATACACTTTAAAGAGAGGAAGCTGAGCACATCATTTGCAACCCAAAGTGCCTCTGAAAATATATGCTAAGGTCTGATCAATTGAACTAACCCAGGAGGCAAAACATGCACTAACAGACCCGATAAAACATTGTCCTGATTGATTGCAGTGATGCATTTTGACAGAATGAATCATGTTCCTACCACCATGGAATAACTTCAAATTTTGTCAGATTTAGGGAATCTTCTCTATATTAGCTTGAATGTTGGTGAATGACGTGTGTCTGCCACTGAACTTCTATTTATGGCCTCTGGCATTGGCACAGTAGGCTTCTAAATCGAGTCGGAAGGCCCTTTGATTTTCACCATACGTCTATGTGGACCTTAAAACACACTTTCTGTATTTGAATTTTCATTTTTCATATATCTTTTTCTCTTACTATAAATCAAAGATTCTAACAGACACATTTCTCAAAAAATAAGAACTATAAACCATATATGTCTATGGAGAGTCCATAAACCATATAATAAAATAAACCAAGACATACAGGTAACTCTTCTGGTTTTTCTTTAAGTGTTTCAGTTATAAAGAAGCAAAGACTGCATTCAGTAGAAAGCAGAAGTTAGTTTATTGAGTAGGATATTGATTTTTCCTTGATACTTTGTCTCGTAGGATCGACAGGCAGAAGACTACCAGAGTACGTGCACGAACACATGGATAAATAAAGGGAGAATAAACATGCTAAATAGGAAATAAAAAGATCAGAATACATCATTTCCAATAACCAATTCCAGATAAGCAGAGATTAACACTAGACAAACAATCGAGCAAAAATCAATACTCTAATCAAGGAAAAAGCCATAACCCTCATCATCACTGGCAGGGCAAGTTATCAATTACGATGGGCTGAATGTATTTCTGCCACTATTTCAGGTGACAAATTCTCATGTGGGTTTCCATAGAAGTACCACCCAATTCCCATTAAGAATGCTTTTTGGCACATATCGAGGAAGACATAATATAGTTATATATTTTGATTGTATTGCTCCTAAGGCTATTGTATTTTCAAAGATACAGTTCAAAGTCTTCTTTTAGCCAAGTTGGACTCTTGATGTTTTAATGAACACCTCCATGTTAATTCACAGTATCTTCTCATTTTTTCACTTCTATTATAAAGGAAAAATATTAATTTCTCTGCAAAACTCTTTCAGCTGTATAATTATGTAAATAGCATTGGCTTCAGTCCTCCTCCACACCTTCCTGTCCTCTGCCCATACTCTTTCCAAAGAGTATGGAATATGATAAATTATTTTACAACCAAATTGCTGTATCATTCTGTGATTAACTATCTTTCTGACTGGAAGAATAGTTCATCTTTTAATATAATTGTGTGCTCATTTAAAAATGTAGTTGCTACTAAATTGTCCATAGAATTAACTAAGGGCTTCAAGCAATTTTCAGCTGGCAATCTTTTGTGGCTAGTGAGTTTTCCTATGTCTTCAGATCCTCTTATCTCTCTGGATGTCTGTTTTGTGTAGAGAAATCCCAACCCATGATCTCTTTCTATTTGTTGATCTTGAATCATTCTAAGAGGCACCTCTCTTTCAACCCTTGGGCACTGCCTAATTTCATTGGTTGCTAACCATTTTTCTTCTCTTCCTCTCAGTTCAGCTTCAACCAACTGTTGCATTTCCTGCCAGGTTTTTCACTCATTTCAGCTTTTCCTGCCCATGAAACTCTCTGTATGAAAAACTTGATCTGATTTCCTCCCACTTTCTTATATCATCACCGCAAAGATGGTGTTTAACTTCTCCATTCTGTCCTACTGCTTTGTGTGTTGTCGTCTCCTCCCCCTCCCCCTCCTCGTGTATTCCCGCAAATATGCAGGGTCCACATACATACATATAGGGAAGGTTACAACCTGCAACCATCTTTAGGGGAAATCAAAAGATACAGGTGCACAAATTGACTATCACTTCCTCTTTTTTTTTTTTGGTCAGTCCAAACCTAAATTTAGAATGACAGCAGGAATTATCTTGTGTTCCCTTTTTCTGAACTTGGAATTATGGAGGAAGCTGAGAGCTAAACCATACAGTTTCATTGTTCATGTTGTGCTATAACTGATCCCTTTCAACTATAATTTCTCTCCCTGCTTGAGCACGGGACTCAGTTTGCCTGTGATACATGAGGCTGGTTTTCTATAATCCTCTACTAAAATGGGAAAGGCTATAGAAAAAAAAATCAATAAATGTCAGTCCAAGCTACAATCTAGAGAAAATTGATACAAAGTGTTTTACAGATTGCATATATGATCGTCCATAGATGATTGCTAAGAAAAATAAAGCATATAACAATGAATGTTGTAAATGCCTTTGTTAACCCAACTGAATCAGTTCAGCATTGAAAAAAAAAACCACTTCCTGTGACTGATGTAAAGAACATGCAACAAAATAAGTTGTGTTATTTGCAACGGCTTCAAGGAAGATACAAATCCAGATATTGACTGATAGTGCTGTTAATTTTAAGGGGGATATATAGAACTGTCACAAATTGTTACAATTTTATATGAACTTTGCTAAAACCCATGGTTACAAATAAACATACTAATAACTAACTGAATCTTGGAAATTGATTTTGCCTGTTTCTTGGAATGCAATGAGTGACAATCAGTGGTGGGATTCAAAATTTTTTACTATCGGGTCTGTGGGTATGGCTTGGTGAGCATGGCAGGGGAATGTTACTGAAAAATCCCCATTTCCTCCTGATAAGCTGGGACTCGGGAAGCAGAGGATAGATGGGGGCAGGGCCAGTCAGAGGTGGTATTTACTGGTTCTCCGAACTACTCAAAATTTCTGCTACTGGTTTTCCAGAACTGGTCAGAACCTGCTGAATGCCACCTCTGCTGATAATATTCACATTTGCAGAAATCTCTAGCGGAAGCCTTAGTAATACAGCAGTTTAGGGTAATACAGGGGAAACTAGGTAATATTTTGTGTGTTGATCAGAATCACATTTGCAGATCAATCTAGAAAGCAAATCAACTGCCTTTGCTCAAATGTCTGAGACCAAAATAATCATGATATAGCTGTATTTTTAGTCCATATTATAATTAGTATAATATGTAATTCAATCATTTTTTAAAAATCTATGTAGGATTAGGCTTCCAAGGACTTCCTCTGCTATTTGGTCTGCAATTTTAAAAATGTTCTTTGCTATCCATCTAGAATAGTGTAGCTTTTCCTTCTCAGAATTTGCATTTAGATTGGCTACCTGGAGTGAGAGCAACATGGATAGTAAAAGAAGGTGCCAACCAGTTTCCTTTTTCCTTGTAATCGCCTTGCAATCAGACTACTATTTGCATAAAAGCATCTCTCTTGGTTATTGATCAACATGAAAAGCATCCTTTTTAGTTTAATTTTTCATGGAGAAGTCCCTCTTTTACAAACCCACAAAAGCTATATCATGATTACTTTGGTCTCATACATTTAAGCAAAGGCAGCTGATTTGCTTTCTAGGCTGATTTGCAAATGTGATGTTGATTCAACATACAAAATATTACCTAGATAATATTACCTACATATTGCTTTCCCCTAGATTACAAAGAAGCAAAAAAGAGGGATTCCCCCCCCCCTTGCTTTTGCCCTTTTCTACAGTAATTATTCTGTATTGGTTAGGCACAATTGCAACTCTTGCTAAGAATCTATGCTGTACAGGTATAATAGCAAAGCCTCAAGAAGAGTACTTACTTAGCCTTGCAGAATGTGGGCAGGGGAATATTTAATACCATGCTTTATGAACGGAGTTGCCTTTGGCATGCCAAGATTTATGATCTACATGTAAAGCAAATGATTCTCTTTATCCTCAGTCCTGATGGAATTTGGTTAAAAGTCAAAGGAAGAAAAAATGTTCTTGACTTCCTTTTCTTCAGGGCCATATTAAAGAACTGGATAAGTCCATAGACAATTAATTTCTTGACTTAGTAGCCAGGGAAAAAAAAGGCTCAGATTGCTTTTGTGTGCTTAATTTATATTTCATCCATGTTTCAGGCTTGCGGCAAGCGTGATTATCAAGGAATGGAGAATTTTGCTGGCGTGGGAGTTTTACAACCTGTCTTATCTGAGATGCTATGAAATAAAGTAACTAACATCTATGAATCAAGAAGTCCTTAAACTTTTATAGATAGCTAACTGGAAGAAGGCGCTCATTCTCAGTCCTTCTGCCTCTGATATGGGGATATTAAGACTGATTTATATAATACCTTAAAGTGCTTTGAAGACTTTAGAACACAGTATAAATCCGTGAAGGCGAACCTATGGCACGGGTGCCACAGGTGGCACGCGGAGTCATATCGGTGGGCGTGCAAGCTCAGCTCCGACACGTGTGCGCCAGCCAGCTGATCTTCGGGCCTTCTGGGCCCACCAGAAGTCAGGAAACACACTATTTCCAGCCTCCGGAGGGCCTCGGGGGGGGTGGGGGTGGGGAAGGGTATTTTTGCCCTCCCCAGGCTCCTAGAAAGGCTCTGGAGCCTGGGGAGAGCAAAAAACGGGCCTACCAGGCCCACCGTGCCATCACGTGCCAAAAGCAGGGGGGAACATGGGGCGCATAAAATTATGGATGTGGGCACGCATGTGTGTGACCCCACCATGCTTCCCCTGCTTTTGGCACACGATGACAAAAAGGTTAGCCATCAATGGTATAAATATTAAGCAATAGTCTTTAATTCCTGTGCTGAAATGGAGAGATTGATTGTTTTAGAAGTTAAATAGGAAAGATAAGGACTCTTCGGAGGAGGCTTCACTAGCAGGACAAACTTCAGTTAATTTGAGCTACGACAGCCAGTTATCAATACAACACTCTGCTACCTTCTGCAACCAGAGGTGTTATGCCTATATACTACAGGCTCTTCTCTGGATGCTATTACTGTAGTTGGAGGATAGGGCTCCTTACAATAGGTGCTGTTTGGGCAGAGCAAAAGCTCCTGCATAGCATTCCAGAATTTAATGAAAAATGATTTTCATTGTGGTCAGTAGTAGCCAAAACTATGGAAACCTTTTGGGAAAAGTGTATTTTCTAAAACTAGCTAATAACACCACTTTTTTTTTTTTTGGAGTAGAATTATATATCAATGGAAAGATAATTTAATTAAGAAAGTAATGCAATAACTTTTATGAAGGATTTGCTGTTAGAATAGAAGTTACATTATAAAGAAAAGTGAAACACGTAGAAAAAAATGAGATATACAAAAATTATCACCATAGAAAAAACAATATATTCAAAAATTATCATGTCAGTTAATACTTAGTTGGGTAGCCTTTAGCATGAATTATGGCCTTACACTGTCTTCCCATGGAGTGAACCTAGTCTTTTAGTTCTGCAGCTGTTATAATGTGAAATCAAGCTTGAATGATTGCTTCTATTAACTGGGTTTTATTGCTGGGTCACTTCTAGCTAACACGTTTCTTCAGTCGGCTCCATAGTTTTTCAATTGGGTTAAGGTCTGGGATATTCCCAGGCCATTCCAGCAGTGGAATATGATCATCTTGAAACTCCCAAAAAAAAGTGGTTTTATTAGCCATCAAACCTCGAAAATACTTTTCCCAAAAGGTTTCCACAATTTTGGCCACTACTGTACATATATCTTACTGTAAGGTAAGTCATTAGAGACCTATTATGAAAAGCATGCCAAAAAGTGAAACCCAAGGACAATTAAAAGTTTATTAATGAGAAATACTTCTACGGCCCACGTCTGTTCATGTGGATTAGGAGCTCGGATAATAATAGCAGTTTTGTTATTGCCTTTTCCAGTTGCCTGCCCAGCTGTATTGTATTATACCTTGCACCCTTCCCCAGAGAGCCTAGAGGGAAGTCATAATCTGTTCTGTTGGGAATAAAATGGTGGCTGGATCTGTGCCAGCATAGTACATTTATTGTCTACCGGTGACAACATTTTGCTGAAGTTGGTTAATTCCCCAGAGGATCTTGAAAGAAATTTGAAAAGCCAGCAAGCCCCAAATGTGGATAATGGTGGTGAAAAAGAATGAAATGTTAGCATGGGAAAATTGTACTCTAATTCCTTTGCATTTCATTTTGATGACAGACTGATGGGCTTTTAACACAAGGCAGTGACATTAGAGCTTTATTTCAGTCACAAATAGATTCACGGAGGATAAGCCTACTGGCAATAAGCTACAGAG
This sequence comes from Masticophis lateralis, assembly GCA_030761175.1. Lineage (NCBI taxonomy): Eukaryota > Metazoa > Chordata > Lepidosauria > Squamata > Colubridae > Masticophis > Masticophis lateralis. The sequence goes on from JAUDYJ010000001.1 coordinate 28,976,754, forward strand.
GTTAGATGGAGCATCCCTGTCCAGAGGTTGTATATTTCTCAATATTAGATGCTGGAGATAAAGAAGGGAGAACAGATTTATTTATTTATTTATTAGTTCAATTTATATGCCGCCCTTCTCCGGAGACTCAGGGTGGCTTACAATGCATTAAGCAATAGCCTTCATACTTTTGAATATACCTGCTTAGTAGGGCTTTCACCCCATCCCCAAGCGGTGTTCTTTTTTATACAAAGTCAGCTTATTATTATAAACTGACTTTGTATAATAATAATAATAATAATAATAATAATAATAATAATTGCCCCCACAATCTGGGTCCTCAATTTACCTACCTCGAAAGGATGGAAGGCTGAGTCAACCTTGAGCCTGGTGAGATTTGAACTTGCAGTAATTGCAGGCAGCTGGCAACTAAGTGCTACTTTAACAGCACTTAGTCCACTGCGCCACCAGGCTCTTAATGCCTTCATGCCCCATTTAGAGACTTCTTGGATAAATCTAGCCAGCCAAGCCATTGTTAAAAATGGGAAGCTGAAATTCTTATGTTTAGCCAAAGGAACCATTTACCATTTTGGATTTTTGTTCAGGAGCAGACCTAGGGAAATGACCTGTTGGATTCTAAATATTTACTTCCTTTTAACCCAGGGGTGTCAAACTCAATTTCATTGAGGGTTGCATCAGGGTTGTGTTTGACCTCGGGGGGGCCAGAGGTGTGGGCGTGGCCAGGGTGGGCATGGCCAGCTCAACATCATTTATGTCGGCACTTGTGATAGCCTGGGTGGGACGTGAGTGATCTATTGTCTCCAGGGGAGGAATTTCTCGATGCCTCCTTGCTTTGTGAATAAATGCCACTTTTGCTTGTAGTTTGTTTTGCTAGCCCTCTGCCAGCGAAAATGACAGCCTCCTGCAGCCCTCTGCCAGTGAAAACAGAGTGCGCAGCCCCCTCCCCCTCCGGCTGCATTTTAGCTGGAAGAGGGTTGCAGGAGGCCATCACGGTTGAAAACTGAGCCCCAGGGGAACACACACATCCCTCCTGAGCTCCATTTTCTCTGGCAGAGGCACCAAGGGTAGGTCCTTCACTGTTTCCAGAGTGGCCCCATAGGCCAGATCTAAGCACCCCATGGGCCAGATTCGGCCCAAGGGCCTTGAGTTTGACACTCCTGTTATAACCTATAAAGGAGACATAGTCTGAGTTGGTATGGATTTTGACAGATTGAAAGGGAGGGGGCGAGGGATCAAAAACTGGAAGAATGCACAGCATTATGTTGCAGATCCAAAAGACATTAAGATTAGATTATCACACCATACTCTTCCTCCTGCACATTGTAACTCTTTACCTCCAACTGCTGAGGCTCCTGACTGAAGAGTTTGAAGGCTGATGAAGACAATTGCTTTTAGTTGTCAGACTTTTCTTTCATTTCCTCAGCCTGCTTCTTCTTTGTTAAGGATCTAGATAAAACAAGAGCATTTTGTAAAAAAAAGTATTGGAAACCATTTCGTCTCTAATTTATTGACCCAGTGACCTGCAAATACAGAATTGAAGCAGTTTGTCTAACTGACAAACATGTTTCTTGTAGAAACTAAATTTCATTGCTTTGTGAAAAAATGGGCAAGATGTGAGCTGCAGGCAGCCCTCAAGGCTCAATTGAGAGTGCATAGCTTGTGATCAGCATTTGGTAGGAACCTAATCATTGTCTTCACAGCCTGTGTTGTTAATATATAGTTTATTTGTTTTTGTATAGCATGTTACATGAATTCAGTAATTGTTTTGTTAACCCAGATTTAAGATTTAGCATGCTATATAATCCCAGTCCCTGTGTGGTCCAGGGAACCAAGAAATTCTTACTCATTTTTTTCCTCTTATCAGGCTCAATTGGGAGCAGCAAATTTCTTTACTGGTATTAATATTAACATCCCTTGCTGTTTGTATCTATTAAAACTAGTATCAAGATTAATGGTGATACTAGCTGCCTTTTAACCCAGTTTTGGATGCCTATGGGATTAATTTCTCTTTAATGTAAAATCTCTCTCCGGTTATTTTCAAAAGGGTGGTGAGGTAACACTAGTCTATTGTTTGAAAGTATATTTTAATATTAGGCTAATATAATATTCAGAAGAAGGAGAACAATTAGTGGCCATAGGACTTTCTTATCTATGAAGCACTAGATCTGAACTTTAAATAGAAGGACTTGAAAATTCTCTGTTCTTAACTAGCTGCGATAAAACAGGCTACTTGAGTGAAGCAAACATTAAATGCCTCTTCTGAACCAAGTCCAAATATTAAATACTTCCTTTGAACCAAGATCACCATGTTCATAAACATGTTCATGGTGATCTCATGAACATGTTTATGTAATTTTCTCAGCCTGATTCTGAAACTAGTTCACCATTGTATTCAGCGATGTTCTAAAATCTTTCCAGAGTCCAACACTACATTAGTTTCTATGGAGGAATCTCATCCAAGTTTTAACTGGGCCCAACCCTGTTTGGCATTCCTGCTGTGACAGTTGGCCAGCTATTACCCATAAATAGTTTATGCCTTGATCTGTGATTGCTCTCAGCCATAGAATTCCTGCCATTTTTTTTTTTTGCAAAGGGAGGGGCAGGGTATGTTCATTTTTAAAGTGTGATAAGGCTGTACTGATTTTTGGTATTGTTGTGGCAGACAAAGTGTGTTTATTATGACATCAAGCTTTTTTTTTATTAGAATTCATGTTGTGAGATGTGCCTGAAGAACTGGGCTTTGCTCATGTAAAGTCTTCTCTAGTTAATATTGTAATAAATTAATCAGAACAATTCCTTCCTGAAAAAGCCCCTTAATATTTTTGAAGAAAAAGTATAAGAATGGCAAAAATGTAATTAAAACTGTATATTGGAAACATACATCCTTGTATTCACCAAAATCTACTCCCCTTTACCATAAAAAGACCCTTTTGGTCACTCCCCATAGATGAAAACGGAAAAAAATATGGAGCCCATTGCATATTTGAGTTCAAAGACGAGTGGAAGAGATTCTGAGCAAGATTATCAAGAATGTTGGTGATTTCATTTGTGCAAACTGCAATCATTCCTGCATGTTAATTAAAAGGCATCAAGACAAATTAAATTGTTCCCCCTGCATAATCGACACGGTTATATTTATTTTACATTAGGCGTTCTTTTGGGGGAAACTCAAAATACTATAGAAACTTTTTCCAATTTCCCTCATTCTCCGCATGGTGGGGACGTCTGTCAGGATGGGGTGTGACTGGCTCTCTGGAATCCTGGCCGGGTCGACAAATTTGCATGGCTCCGCCCTCTAGGCCCCAGTGTTTCGACTCGGCCTTGGCTGGCCAGACGTGTCTTCTCCAGCTCTGTCCTTCGAACACTGTGGATTGTCAGATATCTGTCAGACCCCTGGATTGCGGAATTTTTCCATCCCTACGCATTGACAGACGCTGCGTTAACCGGCCTTGGCCGGGCAGCAGAGAGTGTGTGTGAGTGAGCTACAGGGCTCGTGAGGGAGGGCGGTGGATTTTCTGAGGCTTTCCGGCGGAGACAGTGAGTGTTTTTCCCCTCGGGGGGGGGGAGATTGGTCGTTTCGCCCCGCGCCGCCCCGCCCCCCCCTCGCTACCTCTTTGTTCTCTCTAGCTGCCTCGCCGCTTTAACAGCCTGTGGCTGGCGGCGGTGCCTCGCCTCCTTGCCGCTTATTTGTATTTGTATAAGATTTGTATAAGGCATTCCCTGTATCAACTCAGATTCATCTTCTTGATTTTAAGCAATAAACTACTGTTTTCCCTAAAATAAGACATCCTGTGATAATAAGCCCAATAGGGCTTTTGAGCACATGCACTAAAATAAGCCTGTCTCCGAAAATAAGCTCTCCATGAAAGTATTTAAATGCAGAGCTGGAAATCAGGTAAGATGGCAAGAGGAGCCTCATCTTGCTCCATGCCCCCCCAAAATAATAAGACCTCCCCAAAAATAAGGCCAAGCGCTTATTTCAGGGTTCAAAAAAATATAAGACAGGTTCTTATTTTCGAGAAAACATGGTAGCTATATCAAAAGAAACCAACAAATCTTTTTCAGGACACTGAGTTCCAATCTTTACTACTTTCTAAACTCGCACATTGATTACAGAATTGCCCAAAAGAATTCAATAAAAAACCTATCTCCAGATTTACTTGAATCTGTTACTTCTTTAGCATCTTTTTTAAAAATATCACCTCAGTGCCATTACATTTCTATCTCTCAACTATGATTTTGAAAATGGGCCAGAAATTGGCTGCCAGCTATTGAACAGCTGGGCTTTGCTTATTAAGCCTAAATTGGGAGATTGATGAATTTGTCTCAGACACAGCACTGAATGCTTCCATCGTCTTTAGAAATGTCTTAAAAGAATGCAGGGTTTTTTAAAAAACCAAACAAACAGGAAAACAACAGCAGCAGCTCTATTTTCAGATTCCAGATTGTTTCCCCAAGACAGGCTATGAGCATTGGAAAAACTACCAGTGTATCAATTTTGCTTTTGGGTTTTTTACTTACTCTGTACCTGCAATCTTTAAAAATTGCTCTAGCATACCTGCTTGAAATACTAATCCTATTTGTCATAGGATAAGTTAACATAAAAAGAATCTGATGTTGTGTCACTGTTACTGTACAACATCCTAAACCTATCTGCACAGCCACAGGATGGAATCTTTTGTCTCAAATAAAATCTCTTTTCTTTTAATGAATGAGAGCTGAGTCTATTTGTATTAGATCAGTGTTTCTCAAAATCGGCAACTCTTAAGATATATGGACTCCAACACCCAGAATTCCTGAGCTGGATTAGATCATGGGCGAGTCTCAGATCTACAACAAGGCCTAAATGAACCTTATATAAATGCTTCATAAACAGAAAGCCTTAGATTTAGTCCTTTACATCTCTAGTTCAAATGATCAAATAGGTAGAAAGTATTGAGAAAGGCGAACTCTGCTTGAGAATCCTACAGAGCTGCTACTTTCAGAACAGAATATACTAGAATTGATGGATGCGTAATCTGATTTGGTGTTCTTGATATTGCTGTGTTCTGCTGGAATGCTTATTGGACAAGGAGCTTTGAAACACATAGCCGATCATTTGACTTGAGCTTTACGGGGATAAGCCAACTTCAAAGATCTCCAAGTTCTCTTTTGTTTTACTCTTGATATGCTTTTACCAAATGTCTGAATGTAGCCGGGAGTAATTACAAGACAAGCGGAAATAAGAGACTTTGGATTCTAAAACAAGCACAGTGCCAAAAAATGAGAACAAGAGCCGTAATCTGTTTCTTGGAGTTCATTTTGTTCTCTCTTGCTCATCTTCTGACATTCTCCAGTTTACTGTGTTAGTTATGCATTGCTGTAAATATCTGGATATTTTAAAGTGCTGCTGCCATAGCTGTTGTTTTTTTTTTTAAGGCAAATCAAAAGCAACCCCAGGATCCACAGAAAAATGGAATGAAAATGCTTCTCATTGTTAAAACCATTCCCAGCCTTCTAGCCTACCGGCTCTTTCCAGATGAAATTCTATTGAGAAAATGTTATACTAGGAAAAGGAGATGGTAATATTTTAATGAAAAACCTCTGAGAATCTTTGCACATTCCCTGAGTGCTCACCATCAATGGTGGCTTTCAAATTTTTTTACTACCGGTTCTGTGGGTGTGGCTTGATGGGAGTGGCATGGCTTGGTAGGCGTGATTTGATGTGCATAACAGGGGAAGGATCCTGTAAAATCTCCATTCCCTCCCCAATCAAGGGGAAAGTTACTGCAAAATTCCTATTTCCTTCTGATCAGCTGGGACTCAGGAAGCAGAGTCTAGATGAGGGCGGGGACCAGTCACAATTTTTACTAACGGTTCTCCGAACTACTCAAAATTTCCGCTACCAGTTCTCCAGAACTGGTCAGAACCTGTTGAAACCCATCTCTGCCCACAATGAGCCTAGGACCTGCAAAGTTTGGGGATCCTTGATAAACGGCTTCTTTTGAAATCAGTGTAGGAAAGATTGCAGCATATAATTGTAATATTAAATGCATAAGCACAGCAAGGAAGAACCCCCCCCCCCCGGCCAATGAGTAATAAGCAGAAGACCACAGTTGTAAATGTACATGGACCTTTTAGGTTTGGTAAACAAAATGATAGATTAATACATTACACACACTTTGGAGATTGCTGTGGATCAGCATGCTGCTAACAGATTTTAGAGAACATTTTACATTTTTAAACAACTACATGGCTTAAAGCCCCATTTCTGGGTATTAATGAAAAATATTGATTTTAAGCTTTTTAAAATCCCTGATGTTCAGCATTCCTTAAGGATTATATTCTCCCACACAAACCTGCTTGGTTGTTGCAATCTGCTTTAATTCCTCTATAATCAGCTGCGGAGGGCTCCGGTTGAAGATGCTGCCTTTTTAAAGACCCCTATTATGATTGTGAGTTGGTTTGTCATTTTTTTTCTAGAATTCTTATATTTCTATGTGAAAGTGAAATGACTTCAGATTTTCTAATAGAACAAATAGGAGCATTTGTCAATTTGTACAGCTTTTTCTATACAACTACTTTGCTTATTAGAGCAGTCATTTCAATAGAAAGGAATGGAATTTCTTGAGAATCAATATATAAACCTGGCATGATTTCAGTAGATGTGATTTTTTTTGGTTTAAATACATGTCTTAATACTCGCTTGCTTTCCCCCCTTGAATATTTACTCTCAAAAACTAGGTCCAATGTTTTTCTTCTGCTCAAATTTATTTCACTGAACTAAAAAAAATTAAAAGAGACTGTCAACAGAAATCATTCAATCCCTCTGTCTGCTTGCCAAACTAATCTAAATACATTAGCTGAATTTTAAATCAAGAGTATCATCTGTACTCCTCAAATTTGTTTGCCTAGTGATTGATGGGTCATACCTTTCATTACCTACTCTATGCATCTAATATCTTAGCTTTTTTTTTCTTGGTACACAGTAGCTGTCCGTTTTCTGTCCTTGAATTGCTTGCTTACTATTTATTTTTCTACTGTCCTCAGAATCCATTCCTTTTTCTCTGGCTCACTTCTTAATATCAATTTTCTAGGGTTGCTTGGTTTGCTTGGTTATTTTTTTCCAAACAGTTAAGTACAGGTAATCCTTGATTTATGACCATAACTGGGACTGAAATTTTGTTCTTTAGGCGATGCAGTAGTCAAACAATTCATCACATGACCAGACAGATTTTACGACCATTTTTACTACAGCTGTTAAGCAAATCCAATTAAAATGAGCAAATAGGTAGGAAGTGTTGGGAAAGATAATCTCTTCCTGAGAATCCTGCAGAGCTGCTGCTCTCCGAGCAGAATGCTCTTGCTTAGATAGATACCATAATCTGACTTGGCATAAAGCAGATCTTGATGTTGCTGTGTTCTACTGGAATACTGTATTGTAGGTTGGCAGTTTGCCTGCTGGCATGGAAAATCTGGAGCCACCAGACAGCCCTTCCCTACTAGACTTGATAAACTAAGAAGAGCAAGGATTAAGCTTGTAAATGGTAGACCAAACATGTCTGAGTATCTTTCCCACCTTCACAGTCTTCAATGTCTGAAACTCATTGAATAATGAGAAAGCTCTAAGCATTTCTATTTTTAGTATTGCATTAATTTGAAGATTTAAATTTCAGTTTGTCTAAATATTTCATAAAGTATAGTGCTTCTCTCATAATTGATTTTTCCTTCCCTTTCTGCCCAAAGAGTTGACCGGTCGAGTTTTTGATTAAATAAATCTGATCTGTAAGGTTTATTTGGCAATGACAGCTGCCATTTTTAAAAAAATGGAAACATTCTTTTTTTAGATTGGGTGTATCTAGTGGTATATTGAAATGAAATGAGTCTTGTAATGATCCTGGTGTAATCACAAAAGGTCTTCAGCAGTTCATGAAGATAAGAAATCACCATCATCAGTATATATAGGAACATCTTATAAATACAAGTTTTATTTGTTTATATCCCATCTTTATCATTTTTACAAATAATAACTCAAGATGGTCAACATACTCAGACGCACCCTTCTCCTCCTATTTTTCTCACAACAACCCTGTGAGGTGAGTTGGGCTGAAAGAGAATGACTGGCCCAAAGTCACCCAGCCAATTTTCATGACTAAGAAAGGATTTGAACTGACAGTGTTCTGCTTTCTAGTCTGGTGCCTTAACCACTAGACCAGGGGTCTGCAACCTTAAACACTCAAAGAGCCATTTGGACCAGTTTCCCACAGAAAAGAAAACACTGGGAGCCACAAAAACCCTTCCTGTGCCTGACTATTTCTTGAGCTGCCACAAAACTAGCATACATAGTTGAATTAAACATTCTGTTTTCTTCTGAAACTTTTCTTTTCTTGGATTTATCCATGGTTGGCCTACTGGAAGTTGAAAAGCTCAATAAATTGTGTGCCGGCAGGTGTTGCACATTGGCAATCGTGATGCATATTTTGAGTGACAGGGAGCCGCAGCAGAGGGGTGAAAGAGCCACATGCGGCTCCAGAGCTGCAGGTTGTTGACCCCTGCACTAGACCAATTAAAAAGCCCCTGAACAATATGTGAATTATTACTTGATTTGTATGATTTTAAGTCCCCAATACCTTCAGGCTTTCTCTCTCAAGGCCTAACTGAACTTGGAACTTGGTGCTTTTTTCTTTGCGAAATGTTATATGAAATATTCTCCTCTATTTTTAATGTAAAATATGTGAACCGTGAAAAGGCAAAGATTGGGTGGGGGGGGGGAGTAGTATATATCGTTGGATGATTTCTTAAATCATGAACTTTCTAGATACACATGATCTCTCAATAGTTTTATAATGATATTCCTTTTAATTCATTGGGATAATAGAACCAAATATTCCTTGGGTAAATGATTTTGCACAAATCATTTAATTTCCGCCAAAAGGAGAAAATAAAGTATCAATTTTAATTGCCTCCATCCCATCATTGGGCATCAACCAAACTTATTTTGCTCAGGGTTTATTTAGCATATTCCTATGGCCACAAGGACTATTGTTCACTTAAATGCTTAGTTTGCAAAGAATACAATGAAAGAAGCTGTCATGCCTGAAAGATAATGCTCAAAATTGCAGAATGAGTTGGGAGAGGAAAAAGAGAGAAAGGCTGATTAGAAGAGGTGATAATGGCCAACAATTTATTTGCTTGCTTTAACTCAAAATCAAAGATTTTAAAGTTTATAAGCAACCCCAGTGGATCTCAAGAGCATTCTAACAATCTTTTTTGTTTCTCAGAGGACCGATTTCAGGTTCCATTTGCATGTCAGTTTCTTTTGGGAATTACAGAAGAGAGAATTTCCAAAAATCGGAGGATTTAGCATTCTGATTACAGCTGCTAGGCTAACTGTCATTAAATACTGGAAATTCAGGATTTATTTAACCAGTGGACAAATTATTGAACAAATAATTATACATGGGAGGCTTTAAATAATGGCAAAAAGATATGAGGAAGAACATTATTTTCCTAATAATACATCTGATCCAGAGGTGGGTTTCAGCAGGTTGTGACCAGTTCTGGAGAACTGGTAGTGGAAATTTTGAGTAGTTTGGAGAACCGGTAGTAAAAATTCTGACTGGCCTCACCCCCATCTATTCTTTGCTTCCCGAGTCCTAGCTGATTGGGAGGAAATGAGGATTTTGCAGTATCCTTCCCCTGGAGTGGGGTGGGAATGGAGATTTTATAGTATCCTTCCCTTCCCTTGCCATGCCCAAGCCATGCCACGCCCACCAAGCCATACTCACAGAACCGGTAGTAAAAAAATTTGAAACCCACCACTGATCTGATCCTGCTGGAATTAAAGATGCAATAGGCATCACTGCTAATTTAATTTCCTTAAAATGTTTGTTTACATACATTTGTTTCCTTGTTCGCAGAGTGTAGTTTGGTTTATATTTGAAGTGTATAATTTGGATTATTATCATTATCAAAAAATGCATTTGGGGAGAAATTTGTACTCAGAAAATCCATTAGTAGTGACCTTTCCTGAGAAACCACCCCATACTTTGATTATGCTTCAGGCAATCAAAGATCACAAATAATCTGTATATTTGTCTACATGTCCACCTGTGTATATTTGCTTATTTATAAATGCCTTTATTTGACTGATATTTCTCATTTATTTTGCTGTTCTGCAGCTGTTCTGCTCATCATCTGTTTATGTCTTTGTGGTGCCAAAAGAGTCAAAAGGGATTCAGATTAATCTTTCAGATTAATGGATTGGAGGCTAGTTTCGGGTCTTGGGCTGGAAAATTTGAAGGTAAGATGGTATTCTGTCATTGCTGGCAATTTCCTTTACTTCTTCCTTTTTTTTCTTTTTTTGCAAGAAGATCCAAACTATTGAATCTTTTGTGAGGAAAATGTCTCGAAATGCATCTTTGCAAAAAGTGTCTTTCTTTTGGGTTTTCAGCATTTCTACTCTATTTGCTCTGCTTTTAATGATTATGGCTGCTTACGGTCTGTATAAGAAAATTGCTCAGACTGCATTTGTATAATTTATCTCTGCTGGTCTCTCCTGTGCCATATAATTGTTGCTGTGTTGTTTGGGTAGAAAAGTTTTGAAAACTAATGATGTAATTTAAAAAAAATGATTTTTTTAATGCAAGTCTTCATAAACAGCTGATTTGACAGATATAAAGTAACACTTCAATTTAATGGACCATTTGTAAATAGAGACTGAATGTACATTAAGCCCAAATGCCCATTAAATCTGAATTTATGTGAGTTGCAACAATTTGTTCATTTGAGTGAACAAATGTGGCAGATTAATGCAAATACATAAATTATGTCATTTACATCAATGTATGTTATGTATATAATTATGTAGTGAGGGCGATAATATAAATTACATTGTTAATGTGTACCATTGTATCATTTATACAGACAACATAAATTTATAAAAATGATGAAACTTGTCTGGATTACTGTAGAACAAAGAACTTTATACGATAAATGCTGAAACATAAAAAATGTGTTCATTGTTTCCAAAATTTACTAACCAAAGGTCCATTAAACCAAGGTTTACTGTATATGGATATATATTTGTGTATTGTAATTAATAGTGTGTTTTAAAAAGGTAATAAATATTATGATTTATAGACTAGAATGTATTTCAGGTGATCCATGCACTAAGGAAAGAATTGAATAAGTATAAATGAATATAATTTGTAACTAATTAATTATATGAAATAATTAATTTTAAATAAATAAAATCTGGATATAATTGAACTAATCATTACAAATTTGAATCTCAAGGTACATTGCTGACTAAATTTATGGTTTAGGATTTTTTTTTTAAATCAAGAACTCTAGCAATACAATTATTTTGCCTTCCAAATCACCTATTTCTGCTTTATCTGTTCAGTCTTCCTTGTTGATTAACATTCCATGAGAGATAGCTCTTCCCCCTTCGGCTTCCTCAATCCATGGAAGAAGAAAGTTGTTTTTAGGGGAAGTTAGGAATTTACTAAGAAGATCATCCTTTGAAGAATTAGTGTTGAAGTAATTAAAATATGTGATTTATTGTGAAGGGCATCATCTATATCTTCTTATTTTACTTGGTTAGTAGTATATCAGAGCAATAGTATAATTTCTGCTCCTTCCACTTATTTTAATTCAGATCCGCTCAGTAGTTTTACTACTTGGATATTGGTGCAGCTATCTATAGGATTTAGTGCCATCTTTACTGCACTTAGGTAAAGGTTCCCCTCGTACATATGTGCTAATCATTCCCGACTCTAGGGAGCGGTGCTCATCTCCACTTCAAAACCGAAGAGCCAGCACTATCCGAAAACGTCTCCGTGGTCATGTGGCCGGCATGACTAAACATCAAAAGTGCATGGAACGCTTTTACCTTCCCACCAAAGTGGTCGTTATTTTTCTACTTGCATTTTTAGGTGCTTTTGAACTGCTAGGTTGGCAGAAGCTGGGACAAGTAACGGAAGCTCACCCTGTTATGCTGCATAGAAAGATGCAAATTGTAATATTCGAACATGAGAATTTCCTTAGCAGATGTCATAGTCATGAAGTTGTATGTGCCTTATCTTATTTAAGTTCCCATTCTTAGCTGCCCTATGACCACTTTCTGAACATCTATTTTATTCAAAATTGTATTTTCCTGAGCCTATATAACTGCAGCTCTACAGTGAGGGTGTCCATGTCAGATTCAAAGCGCTTGTTTGCCTCAGATGAGAATACAGAGTATCATGCTCCGAATTTCATTCCATTTTCCTTTCCACTTGATTTCTATTGTTCCCCTGCTTCTCAGTGGTCAGTTGATCTTTGTAACAAATCATGTAACATGAAACATTTCCAGCTATGTCCCTCGTTACTTCCGTGTTTAATGACTGAGAGCATTAGCAGAAAATATTTGCTAACGCTTAGTTCATTTTTATAGATTTATATGTCACTGTCCATACAAAACATTAGGAGTGGTGGTGGGTTCCTGTATCCTGAATTCTTATTTGTTTGATTTGTTTGTAGTGAATTATATTTTGAGAAAGATGCAGCAATCTAGTGCTAGCTTTACAGAAGTGCTAGCTGACAGAAGGACAGTGCCATTACGTAAATGTCAGCTATGCTTATTTGGTTTTGTGTTCCTTGTTAATAATTATAGAGAGGAAGCTACCTATTTCCTCCCCCCCCCCACCCTGTGGAAGTGTGTGGAAGCCAGATGTTCTACCCAGGACAGAAAACAATGCTGGCCTTGAACTGCCAATTTAAAAATTACAATCGTACATGTTTCTCTTGAGGCATGCAAGTCATCCCAAGTCTATGGTTCAAAACAGAAGGTTGAAGTTAACTATAATAACTCTCATTTTCCAATTTGTTACAACAGTGGAAGACCTATTGTGTTTGTAACTGTCGTAACAATATATATTTTAGAAGTAATATAATACAAATAAAAATACATTTTAGAAAAGAGAAGAAGAAAAAACTGTATATATGTATACACATGCTAGACCAGGGGTCTGCAACCATAAACACTCAAAGAGCCACTTGGGCCCGTTTCCCACAGAAAACAAAACACGGGGAGCCACAAAACCTGGGTGGGTGTGGCCAACTTGATGTCACTCACTCCCACCCAGTCACATGATCTCCCCCAGCCACGCCTATCCAGGTTTTGTGGCTCCCCCTATTTTCTTTTCTATGGGAAATAGGTATCTCCCTCTCTCTGTCTCTCTCCCTCTCTCATCTCTCTTTCTCCCTCTCTATCATCCTCTCTCTATCTCCCTCTCATCCCTCTCTCTCATTTCTTTTTCTCTTTCTCTCTGTCTCTCTCCCTCTTTCTCTTTCTCTCTCTCTCATCTCTTTCTCTTTTTCTCTCCCTCCCTCCCTCCCTCTCATCTCTCTCTCATCTTTTTCTCTCTATCTCCCTCTCCCTCTATCTCCCTCTCCCTCTCATCTCCTCTCTCTCCCTCATCTCTCTTTCTTTCTCCCCCCACCTGTGTGTGTATGTGTGTGTGTATCTCTCTCTCTCTCCCTGTCTCTATGTTTCTTCTCACTCTCTTCGGAAAGCCCTGCATGCTCTCCTTGGGGCTTTTCATTACCCATTTTTCTTTCTTCCTTTTGGAAATTGGGCTGGGTGAAGAGTGAGCCAACCCGTGGCAGAGGCTTCTCTCCTCCTCCCCCATCCTCCCCCTTCTCTTCTTGCAACCCCCTGGCCAGTTGAGGTAGTGCTCTGACCATGACATTGCCGCACAGGACAATGGCTCTTTCATCCCTCTGCTGCGACAGGGTGGCAGGGAGCCGCAGCAGAGATCCCAAAGTGCCGCATGCGGCTCCGGAGCCACAGGCTGCCAACTCCTGTGCTAGACAGATCACATTTTCCATCCTTCATTCTCTCAACCATCCTGTCTTCCTAACCAAACTGGAAGTTTGGATTAATAAGAGTTTTGTTTGTCTTTTTAAAAGTCTGAATCATATAAGCAAAGGTTTCTAGTTCTCATGGCAGCAGGAATGCATCTGCCTGAGAAAGTCTCTGAATCCAGTGCAAGTGGGACTTCTAATAATGAGATGAGTAAGATTTGTTTGCTCAGCATGGTTTCTCATCTCTTCACACAACTAGCAACTGCACAGAATGTTTCTGCAGATCACATTGCAGCTCTATTATTTTGATCATATTTTTTTCCCAAAGAAATAAAGGTTCATTTATATTCATTGGAGTTAAAATTACTGTGTTAAAGAGCTGTTACTGCAGTCATTATGAGCTGGCCTGACTGCATCCTGGGGTCTAAACAAAGCTGGTATTCTTGTGAAACCTTTCATTCCTTTTATGGTTCCTGCTTACTTCAGAAATCCTTTCAGCACAAAAGAAATGCCAGTCCTACCTATCGACTAAATAAAGAGGCTGCGGGCACAGAATAAAGTGCAATAGGGCAAGGACTCTGGACAAAGATCTTGGCTTCCCTTCAAAAAATTTTATTTGAAGAAATCTTTGATTGAACAGAAGAAATAAGAGAATAGAGTAAAGCAGTTTTTAAGACTTACATTTTGGTCATGATGCCCATTATGCAGGATATATACATGGGGATTAGAGAAGGCACAAACAGAACATAGGGAAAAGGCTTTAAGGAGTAGAAAGCCTCATAAAGGTAATTTGATTAGCAGACCACCTGATATATGTAAACATTGAGAGGTAACTTGAAACTTGACTTTTGGTCTGTCTCCAGCTAGTTAGTCACTAGCAGGGTCATTTATCACAGGTCATATTTCAAGGTTTGTAAAATAGATTGTTCTATGTCAGGGATTGGAATGCCTTTTCAGATGTCCCACTGATTATTATTTGTCAGGCCCCCAAACGAAGAAATGTGCATTTGGGATTGAATTAGGTATTCATGTACAGGAAGTAGTGTAGGTAAATTGTGAGAATTTAAAGAGAGTAAAGGGAATGTTATAAAGCTGCTGTCCTTTGAGCAGTCTGTGAGTTTTTGTGGAATAGAGTAATTTTACTTGGGATGAAACACTACTGTACTAAACCTTGGCATTAGGACAGCATGAGAGATAGGCCTAAACGAGGTAAAAGATAAAAATGCAGATGAAGTAAAATGTATTCTAGAACAGGAGGAATTGGAGGAAAGGGAAGCATCTTTGTTCCTTTTTTTAATTCTCTCCAGAATTTTGTACAATTTATTTGTTTATTTTCCCAGGATACTGTGTACTTTATCCCACAGGATTAATTTTTGATGACTTTAGAATAATGAGATTCATTTCAGATGGCTCAGGTTTTTGGAGGCCTTCCCACGCTCTTAAATCAACACTGGAATAGAGTTCTCAGTATATAGCGAAACCTCTTCATCAAAATGTTTGAATACTTTGTCCCCAGGTGAGAGTAGTTCTTGTATCATCTCTAGGCAGCTTAAGGAATATGTAATACTGTATAACTGGAACGTTTATTTCAAAGGTAAGCTTTGAATCCCTTGGGCTTCATTTTACTTAGTGATTTTTAAGATTTGTCTATTGTAACATGAACTGCATGTACCTGCCTTTGCATAGTATTCAGAATCTTCCAACTAATCAAAACTGCTGCTGCAAAAGTTTTGCTAGGAGTAGGCTTCTCTTATGCTTGCGCCATCAATGCAAGCTATCACCAGGAGCTGTGGTGGTGCAGTGGTTGGAATGCAGTATTGCAGGCTTACTCTGACCACTGCCAAGAGTTCGATCCTAACCAGCTCAAGGTTGATTCAGTCTTCCATCCTTCCGAGTTGATAAAAATCAGGATCTAGATTGTTGAGGGCAATATGTTGACTCTGTAAACCGCTTAGAGAAAGCTGAAAAACACTATGAAGCAGTATGTAAGTCTAAGTGCTATTGCTGTTACTATGTCAAGACAGGACTATCCCAGCTCAGTCTAAAGCGATGAGTTACCTGAGATGTGGGAACTTCTGTCTTTTCCAAAATATCTGAGGGTTAATGCAAGCTGATTTCAGTTTCCTAAAACATATATTAGGATAGTAATATAATAGGAATAGATACTGAAAAGATTCCATTAATTGTTTTCTTGGCTGATTAGTGAGAATCGTTCTTCAATGTATAAATGTAATTTATACATTGAAGAGAATGCTACTTTTGTTCCTACTTTTAATATTGGGAACAAAAGAAGTCTGGGTTTTGTGAGTCTATAATCCTAGTCACAAGTGGCAAAGATCCCACTAGCACACTTTGTTGTACCACTCCTGAAACCTATTTAACAAATTTTGAAGATCTTAAACTACCAATTTATACAACTGCATTTTTGTATGAAATTAAAAGAAAAAGTTAAGGGAGACATTTGGAATTGAGCAGCAGAAGATAGAATTTGAAGTATGTGCAAATGGCGAACATGTAATTTAGCAATATACATTATCAAAATGTATACATTTTCATTGAATTTTGAAACTGAAGAACAACAAGTAAAAAGGTATGATAAAATGGGCTAAGAATTGTGGACATAATAAACTGATGGAATAGTGGGAAAATATGTGTTTAAAAAGATTGAAACTTACATCAGTCTATAATCTAAGAGGTTTTTGTATAAAATGATGTATTGTTGGTATATGACTTCAGAAAAAGTCTAGAATGTATAAAGTTACTTCAAATTTACATTGGAAATGTGAAAAACATGGTCATTTTACCATGTCTAGTGAATTTGTAAAAATGCCAGAAATTTCTGGATTCAAATAGGCGGAAAAAATGGACTGGAATGGAATATTTGGCCAACTGGGTTTAGATACACAAGGAATTTGTCTCTGGTGCAGAAACTCTCAGTGTGCATGCAAAGCAACAGAGTAATCATCATCATACCAATAAAAGTGGGTAATAAAGAAGACAACAAGGATAATAATAATAATACTACATCCATACAACATGAGTAAATACACATAGATATTAGACTATTGTGAGAATTAGATATTCAGCACAGTGATGGCATGAGAGAAAACACTGTCCCTTTTTCTAATTGTTTTGGCATGCAATACCCTATAGTGGCATTCTGAGGGGAGGAGTTAAAACAGTTTATGTCCAGGATGTCAGAGGTCTATAGATACTTTTTGAGCCTTCCTTCTAACCTGCACCATATACAGGTCTTCTATAGAAGGCAGGCTGGTTGAATTGTTCTTTCTGCAGTCTGTACTAGCCAGAGTCTGTACCTGTCCTGTTTAGTTGCTGTACCAAACGAGACAGTTATAGAAATATAATGACAGATTGAATTTCAATGGCTCTGAAACGCACATAATGGAGGAACAGTTAGTGAAGATAACAGAACTAGCAAATGGCAAAACTAACTTGACTGATTAGAGAAAGATCAATATGTACATTTATCATTGACTGGACACCCCTGAGAAAAATGAACTTGACATATATGGGTTTGAGGATTACAAAGGGTAGCAGCTTCTTTACATCAGTATAAGAAGAAAATTATGATATAACTTTAGAGAGAGAAGGCAAAATATAAATGTAACTATAACCATTGTCAAGAAGTTTGGTAGCGTCTCTTTATAATCATTTTTTCCCTTTTTAAAATTTTCTATTTTCACTATTTAATAGCTTTGTTTATTTTATTTTATTTATTCCCTTATTTTCTATGGTTTATATTCTTCAAAATTTCTTAAATAAAAATTATATAAACATTTTAATGTTTTATCAGCTGGATTAAAACAGAAATAATTCAAAATCATTATATAATTATTATAATTATATCAGTCTTCTCTGTGGGTGCACCCACCCTCTGGAATCGACTCCCCTTGAAGCTCCGGTTGGCTCCTGACCTTCACACCTTCCGCCGCAAATTAAAAACTTGGTTATTCAAGTTCCCCGACCTGGACTGATGGGGTTTTAAGGGTTTTAAATTTTAGTGGGTCTAATCAGATTTTAACTTTGTACTATGGCTTTGTGAATTTTATTATTGTGAGCCATTCTGAGTCCATTGGAGATAGGGCGGCATATAAGCCAAATTAAATAAATAAATATTCATTTTAGCTAAATATACCTTTCCTGTTAAGCTCAATGAAATTTTAACTATATATTTACAATAGTGTTCTTTGTGATTAAAAATGAATGCTTAAAACCATGAACAGAATTTTGTTGATAATATTTTGGACTTTATATTATGTTTTTAACTGGGCATGTTAGCTACCCAAAGTGTTAACTGATTTGGTTGAGGGACTTAATTATAAAAAATAAACATTTTCCAAATATTTAAAGGAATTCAAACCACAATTAAACCACCAGTTTTTACAGAATTCTATATTAAAACCCAAGGAAAGCAAATAAAGCAAATAGAATTGCCTCATTGACATTACTAAATAATTGCTGGATAATTATGTAAATGTACATAAAACATATGTTTGTATATATGTATGTATGTATGCATATGTTATTGATAAAATGTAGTATATCATCACCATATATGGACAGCTTATGGTCATTTCCAACCATAATTATAATTTAAAATAGGTCAGTGATTCCAATATCAATTAAGTTAAAAATAAAAGATGAGTGACACTCAGATATCATTATTTTAACAGGGGATATCTTAAGTGAAAATTCCATTTGTAATAAAGGTAGCACAAGGAATAGAGTACCATTTTATTTCAGACAATAAAAGCAGGAGGAAATCCGCATTTAGGAAAGTGTGGAAATTCATTATAGCAAGAAAATGTTATAGTTATTTTCCACCCTTGAGCTTTTTCTTCCAGGCAGCTTCTGCATTTATTATTGAATATTGAGATTTCTAGTTCTTATTAACTTTACATCAAAAATGTTATGGAGCTCAGTGTTGCTGTTCCAGATGGTGACTGCCAAGAGATCTAAGGGCTCTTGAAATCAGATATTGATGCTCAGAGCAGACTGGCTTTTCAAAATTAAAGAAACAACACTTTTTAAAAACCACCTGTTTTAGACTGTTTTCTTCAAATGTTAATATTCTAAATACTTACATCACAGGAATATTAAAATCCTCAAAGGTAGCACTGAGAATAGTAATAGTGCAAGGCGATTTTGGATTATTCTATTTTAAGATTTTCCTTTTGGAGGTGTTTGTATGTGCTGGTGCTACTTTCCTAAATTGCTGTAGAATTTTGCTTTTATTATTTTTTTTGTAAGCATGGAAAGTGAAAGAGAACAAACAGTTTGCTAAAAATTGCATTAAAAATGTTGCTTGACAGATGGGCAACATATATATTTAATAAATAAATAAAAATATTTGGTTTTGCACAGTGCAGTGGTTTGAATTCATTTGCAAAGGGATGTTTTGGAATGCCCCGTTGCATGAATGTAGCATCTTTTTAAAGTAGCCTCATCTTTTTCCAGGCTTGCATGGCTGTTGCAGAAACTTCTCCCTAGCAGTCATATATGTTCCTGGATATAAAACAGTGGTGAAATTCAATTTTTTTTTACTACCGGTTCTGTGGGCGTGTCTTGATGGGCGTGGTGTGGCTTGGTGGACGTATCTTGGTGGGTGTGACAGGGGAAAGATACTGCAAAATCTCCATTCCCACCCCACTCCAGGGGAAGGATACTGCAAAATCTCCATTCTCACCCCACTCCAGGGGAAGGTTACTTCAAAATCTCCATTCCCACCCCACTCCAGGGGAAGGTTACTGCAAAATCTCCATTTCTTCCCCAGTCCTGGGGGAAGGATATTGCAAAATCTCCATTCCCACCCCACTCTGGGACCAGTCAGAGTATTTGTCAATTCTCCGAACTACTCAAAATTTCCGCTATCAGTTCTCCAGAACCTGTCAGAACCTGCTGGATTTCGCCTCTGATATAGAGGTTCCTGCTTTAATGAGTCACAGAGGTGCTGTGTTTCTATTTTCATGTATTATGGAATGCCTCTTTTTAATAAACTCTGAACTACCGCAAAATCTAATGTATGGTTATAAGTCTGCTTCCAATAATTCTCATGCTGCATCAACATTTTAATCTACCGAGATGGCCAGTTTAGATTATTATTATTATTTTTTGCAAGCCTTTGGGCTTTTATTGTTGACATAATGAACAATAGCATCTTTCATATTTTTTAAAAAAAGTCTCTGTGTATACACCCTTCATTTCAAATTTGCAAACTCATCATCCTCTGTTCACTTGGAAACCTGCCACATGGTTGAATTTGCCAAGAGATAAAAGATGCAGAATCAAGTTAGAGAAAGTATATGTTATTTGAATGAAAACTTTAAAGAACAATAAACATAGTTTAAAAAAAAAAAAGCAATGTCTAAGAGCAGGGTTTCCTTTTCCCAATATCGAATGATCTATATCTGTATTTATTTCACAGCTAAACATACCGATGTAGAACCCAATACTGTAGGATGCTAACAGTGTAGTTGTGTTAACCTAGTAAGAGATGCAAGGACATAATAACAGCTTGAAAAGTAATATTTTGTGGAATAGAATTGGGTAGGATAATTTACATAAATACAAATATGAGTTTGGTTTCATTTATTTTCTAGGTTAAACTTTTATTACAATATCTAAGTAGAAAAGGAAGGCCTTCTGAACAATTAAAGAGATTCCTTTTGTTTTTCCAGTAGGATGCAGAGGAGGCTGACCCAGGAAAGACACTTGTTAGCCATCAATAACTGGCAAAGAGTTTTCCCTTTCCTGGGATCTTAGAAAAACAATGCTAGGCATAAAATGTGATGAGTGGTGGTTTGAAAAGGTGAGATCAATACCAAGGGAACAAGGAAGGATCAGCAAGTGAGGAAACTCTTGGGGTAATAGTGGTTGGGCCCCATGGCACCCTGTCATGATTAATGCAGTTGTGGGAGCAGGGCAGTGTCAGTGGGGAGAAATAAATGTATTACAATATGTTTTAAGTCCTGTAGTAACAGTGAAAGAACAGAAAAGGGCCAAGCCCTTAGGACAGTGGTTCTCAACCTGGGGGTCGTGACCCCTTTGGGGGTCGAATGACCCTTTCAAAGGGGTCGCCTAAGACCATAGAAAAACACATATTTTCAATGGTTTAGGAATAATTTTATGGGGATCACCACAACATGAGGAACTGTATTAAAGGGTCGTGGCATTAGGAAGGTTAAGAACCACTGCCTTAGGATTTGATGTTGAGAAAGCCATTGCAAGTGTTATAGCCTTGGTAGTGCAACGGACTAAAGTGCTGTTAAGTAGCACTTAGCTGCCAGCTGCCTGCAATTACTGCGAGTTCAAATCTCACCAGGCTCGAGGTTGACTCAGCCTTCCATCCTTCCGAGGTAGGTAAAATGAGGACCCAGATTGTGGGGGCAATAAGCTAACTTTGTATAAAAAAGTACACCTCTTAGGGGGAGCCAAAAGCCCTACTAAGCAGGTATATACAAAAGTATGAAGGCTATTGCTTAACACATTGTAAGCCACCCTGAGTCTCCAGAGAAGGGCGGCATATAAATCAAACCAATCAATCAATTAATCAGTCAATCTGCTAAAGTAATTGCCCTGGAAATCTGGAAGTCATTTTTCTGTTCCTTGCATACTAAGATAAGATAACCTTTATTGTCACTTTTTCTGTGTACACACTGGCATACATTAAAAATGAAATTCTGATGCCCTCTCTCAAAAGAGAAAAATATATACAGTACACACACACACACACACACACACACACACACACACACACATGCATAAGTGTGAAAAAAGTCTTGAGAGACTACTATTACTATTACTTGAAAGAGAGTTGAATTGAGCAACATTTTTCCAATTATGAATATTATCACAGTGAGGTGTATTCAGCAACTCTTTCAGATTGTTCTCTTCCCGAAGAGGCAATAGATTTGATTTCTTATGTACTTGGATAGGTGCAGTTATAGAAGCTAGCAAGGAGAAATAGTCATGCTCATATCAGGGATGACTTAGCTACCACAGCCTCCTCTCTGGTAACCCCCTGGTTAGAGTATTGCAATGCAGTTTGTCTTGGTCTGCCTTTAAAGATGACTTAGTGACTACACCTGTGCAGAATGCAGTAGGCAGCTGGCTGTCTGAAACATACTTTATTGACCATGTTGTACTGATCCTGTAGGATCAGTGTCCTATAGCATTCAGCATTAATCAGTGGTGGAATTATGTTCTTTTTTACTACTGGTTCTGTCGGCATGGTTTAGTGGGTGTGGCTTGGTGGGCGTGGCAGGGGAAGGATACTGCAAAATCTCCATTCCCACCCCACCCCTGGGGGAAGGATATTGCAAAAATTCCATTCCCACCCCACTCTTGGGCCAGCCAGAGGTGGTATTTGCCGGTTCTCCAAACTACTCAAAATTTCTGCTACCGGTTCTCTAGAACATGGGATGCAAATATATATAAGTACAAATATACATTTGATGATATTACATCACTTGCTCCTCCACGTGCCCCTCTCACGTATGGCCCACCTTTTCTTAGCTTTGGAAAGAGAAATATATAGGCCACTGATGGCTAACCTTTTTGCTATCATGTGCCAAAAGTGGGGGGAGTGCGGGGGAGGTCACACACGTGCCCACATCCATAATTTTATGCACCCCCCAATGCTCCCCCTGCTTTTGGCACGTGATGGCCTGGTGGGCCCGGTAGGCCCATTTTTCGCTCTCCCCAGGCTCCAGAGCCTTTCTAGGAGCCTGGGGAGGGCAAAAACGGCCTTCCCCACCCCCTCAGAGACCCTCCGGAGGCCGGAAACAGTGTGTTTCCTGACTTCTGGTGGGCCCGGAAGACCTGAAAATCAACTGGCTGGCACATGCATGCATGCTGGAGCTGAGCTTGCGTGCCCATCAATATGGCTCCACGTGCCACCTGTGGCACCCGTGCCATAGGTTCGTCATCATGGATATAGACTCTTTCATGTAGCAGATTGAAGACTTGACTGCACTTGTCACCTGTGAGCACATTGCCAATCCGTGTAGATTTTGTATGGAAAAGTAGAACAAAATATGGGACTCATTTGGTACATAATACACTACATTAAAAAATGATAGCTTATATAAATTATTCAAAATGTATATGTGCTTGAATTAGATTTTCATATTTTAAAAGCATTTTCTGTGTGTTTTTTTTCCTTTTATTTGGCAGTATATGTATTTCTGTCATAAGTAACTTTTGTTGGCTTTTAAAAAAAATATTGTTATTTGAAAAGCGATTACAAAATTTTTGGAATGCCTTTTCCTGGAGCCAAACTGCCATTCATATCATCTTACTTTTTGGTGCTTAGGAGAAATGTTAATTTGCATTTCAATTGAGAGTTAAAAAAATTTGTCCCACTATCCTTTCCAAATTTTTTTTGCCTATCTAGTATTAAATCATAGTTCTGAACTATTTGAGAATTATGGAGTAGTGTGTGTTTACCTCTTATTTTACAGCGTATGTATTTTACAAATGTACTCTGTCATGAGGTGCTGTTTAGTTTCATAAGAATTTTAAAATCTCAAGCTTTATGTGCCTTGCTTGTTAAAAGCAGGGTGTGGCATTGGTGTTTTTCATTCTTTTATATGCCCTGCAGCAAACCAGAGGAGATGGTGTGTAATACAAAACGTACAGTTTAGATTAGCGTGACGGATTTGAAGTGTTTGGTGAGTTTAACTTTGTTGCTCTCAGGAGGATGGGAATAAATAGGGGAATGTCTCAAGGCCCTTGCATTTAAAGCTGTTGATAAGGACGAAGAAGATTGTTATCTGAAGCTACAAAGCTCTGAATTGCCTTCTTGCTAATTCAGGAGGCCTCCCTTTGGAGGAGGATATTTGGGCAGCCCAGGTGAGGGTCCCTGCTGATCTCTTGAAGTTTGTCTCCCTAATTTGGCAATTTGATGCAAGAATTTCTTTTTCTTCAGGCTTTTGATCCTTGTTCCTCAGTGATATTTATTCTTTCTGGTAGCAATGACTCTTTTTCCCCCCTTAGGCTGGCCTTAAAATGGGAATTAATGTGGTTAAAAACTGATGTCCTCTACATTAAAAATAAGGACAGCAGCCCCCAAACTGTGAATCCTAAGATGCTGGGGAATCAAGAATGTGAAAAATAGGTCGGAATAAACTCTGTAATGGAAATACAGAGTTGTAGTAGGGTTGTCTACTATTGTCAGATAGGCAAAATTCAGTATGGATTAGCTATATATGTCTGGACCAAATTGAAGTGCTTGCTTTGGCCTTTCAATCTGGTTTGGGGCCAGATTATTTGAAGAAATCCTTATACAAGAAACATTTGTAGTTATCTGCATTTTTATTTATTTAATCAGATTTATAAATCTGCCCATCCCACACATGTGACTCTGGGCAGGGTACAATAAACAACCACTTAAAATAATGAAAACAACAGTTAAAAATAATTAAAGCCAAATATAGTAACATAAAAACAAAACCATGAGAGAATAAATCAGCATTTTAACAAATGCTCCCCATTTGAATTTTTTCCCCAAAGATTTCCTAACTGCCAGTAAAGTTTAGTCAGATCTAGACAATAGATTTCACTTCAGCAGTAATAGTAAAATCTGCCATTAGAAGACTGAAGGAGTTAAAAGATTAATAGAAATATATTCTTCTCCGAATGCTGTCTATTGTCTCAGTCATGCTATCTGCCAATTAAAGATGTCTCTGAAAACAATACTAAATTTAACAGCAGGATCCTTACTTATCTGCTTGCCTTTGAAATTAGTTAGATTGGCAGAAACAAGGAACAGAATTTCAAGTATTGGCTATCTTGTCTTATGGAATAGCTAATTGGCTTCGTGAGTTGCAATAGTCAAAAGTACAACTCGTTTAAAATTCTTCTTAAACTGCTTCCTGTCAAATTCTGACAGTAAAAGGCTATAAAATCACGTATCAGGTTATACATATTGGGTTTTTTTATATTAAAGGTTTGTTATTATTATATGTCACTGTTTTCAGTGGCTGTGATGTGATTTAGTTATCTAGGGGTCCCAAATTGCAGCATTTAAATATTTATAAGAAAGCCCCTGTGATCTACCAATCTAGATGTTGGATTGGCAGTAGGGACCCCTATTCAACATTATCCTCAGCCTTGAACTCACAGAGTGACTTTTGAGTAGTAAATCTCTTAGTCCAATCTATCTCACAGGGTTTCACTATTGTGGGGGGAAAATTGGAGCCCTGGGTGTGTTGCCTTTTGCTCCTGGTGAAATCTGGGATATAAACTTTATATAAAAATATAAAACTTTATATATATATAAAAAAACCACAGTATTGATGCTGCTCATATGACAAAACAGTATTATTGGCACGAATTTTATATTCTTATTTGGAATTCTTTTTTCTAGAAGGTGATCTAACATCTCAGTGCTGTCTAGGTTAATATGATGCTGCCTTGGAAACCCTCTTTGCTTTTTATAGGGACTTTCTAGGACCCCAGTTAGGGCTACCATGTCTACACATTTCCCAAACACACAATTTCAATAGTGGATAAATTGGTATAAGAACGGAATAATGGATTCATCAGATATGTATGTCATGTATCTGTGGGGAATGAGAAAGGAGGTGGGAGGAGGATGGTATACCTACAATTCAGTTAAATGACATGAGGTGTTAGATTTTTATGGCCTTGCTGAACCAATGCATGAAAAGTAATAAAAGAGGGGAAGCAGCCGACACGCTTTGAATGCTGACCGCTCTAGATTCAGTTCTTGGCACTTTTAATTGGAATGATATTTGTTTGTTTAAAGTTACATTCTGCCTCTCTTGCCTGGAAGTGACTCTAGGCAGCTTACAACCATAAAAACAAGACAAAACATTAAACTTTAAATCAATAAATATTAACACTAAAATAAATTTAAAATTGAGAAGATGGGAAGGAAGAGAGCAAGATGGACAGGGGGAAGAAGTGGTGACTTACCCATTAATGTCTAGGGCCATGATGACGAACCTATGGCATGGGTGCCACAGGTGGCACATGGAGCCATATCAGTGGGCACGGGAGCGTTGCTGTAGCTCAGCTACAGCACGTATCTGTGTGCCAACCAGCTGATTTTTGGGCCTTTCGGTCCCATCGGAAATTGGGAAATGGGCTGTTTCCGGCCTCCGGAGGGCCTCCAGGGGGATGGGAAGGCCATTTTTGCCCTCCCCAGGCTCCTAGAAAGCCTCTGGACCCTGGGGAGGGTGAAAAAAAAGCCTACCGGGCCCACCGTACCATCACATGCTAAAAGTGGGGAAGGGCCCGCACACACACATGGGCACACATGTGGCTGACCTCTTCGCGCTCCCCCCGCTTTTGGCATGCGACGGTAAAAAGGTCAACCATCCCTGGTCTAGGGAGATACTTAATCATCCAGGTCATAGTTATCCCAAAGGTACTTTTCAAAAGTGAAATAAATATAAAATAAATACTGTATGTTTTTATGAAAAACCTACTTTTAATAAATAAAAATAAGAGCGTTGTTAAACTTTTTGCAAATATCTTCAGTATCTGTCAAATAATTGTGATTTTTGCAGACTCCTGGTGGAGGGTCTTGGTCTTGGTTCTCCTTGGACCATACTTTAAGAAACACTGCTCTAGGACATGAATATCATAAAGCTTCCTCCTGCCTATATCCCTTAGCCATTAGTCATCAGGAATATGCAGGATAGCATATAGACATGATTATTTTATCAATCAGTTCTTTCTAATGAATAGTATTCTGTGCTAGCTTTCTGTGTACAATTTTATATTGCAAGAGGATACATTTGGACATACCAATTCACAGACTGGCTATATAAATTGGGTCAGACCATGCAGCTGTGCTTTTAGATAATTGCAAAACTCCAAATATGGTTTGGAGAGATGTTTTTTGCGGTGATGGATTTTGTCTGTGAGGTTTAGCCAATCCCTATGCACTGAAATAAGTTCTCTCTGTCTCAATCTGCTCAGTTTTTCCTCTAACCTCTTTCCTTGACAGAATGAATGTCAGGCTTGATTCCAACCAGCATGCTGAGACTCCAGTCGATATCTAAATAAGTATCACTTTGCTTGGCATTTCCTGCTGTGAATACATATTCCCCGATGAAGATAAAAATATACTATGGGATATATTGAGGTTTTGAGGCTCATGTACTCTATACCAGGGGTCCCCAATCCCCAGTCCATGGACCAGCACTGGTCCAGGGCATGCTAGAAATCGGGCCGTGTAAACAAGCAAAGTTCCATCTGCGGGATGCAGGCAGCACATGAAACCACGTCCCCTCTGGTCCACGGAAAAACCTCTCTCCATGGAACTGGTCTCTGGTGCCCAAAAGGTTGAGAGGCACTGCTCTATACAGCAGCGGCCAACATTTCTGAGCACAGACATAGAGATTAATATGGGAGTACAAATTACCCTGCATAGTGTTGCAAAGGATCATGTGATTCCCCCTTATCTGCTGCACGGATAGGTCATGGATCACTGGTGATTGTTCAGACAGCTTCTGATTTTGAAGGTTCTCACCCACAGGTAAGGACTTGAATCGAATAATACTTGTTTTATCCTGTGAAGCAAACATAGCAGCATAGCAAAGTTTCTGTTTACATTGCCATATGCAGATTGCTTAACAGAATGTTTCATCAGATCTTGGAGCTATATATATATATATATTTTGCAAGCCAGAGGAAAATAAACCTTTGGTCTGATTCACGCAACTATGTTCCTTTCCCTGGTGCCCCTATGTTCCTGGTGTCGTTTTCTATTCAAAAGATTTTGTAGCTTTGAGTCAGGTTGTAATAGGCTCCAAAAAAACCATAGTAAACTATTAGAACACAGTAAAAAATAAAAAAAAGAAATATATTTTGGTTAGGGAGATGAGCTGTGCTCAAAATTCTGGATCTGCTGGTGTACTCACTAGGTTTTATATTTAAATATTTGCTGTGTTTCTTTGGGAGGTGTAACATGGATGTAAATAAAGGCTGCTTCTTGCCTTTGAGCCAACATAGTCAGTTGGCTGGTTTCTGGCAGCCGATGTGTCCCGAAGTAAATGTTTTATAACTTGTTTAGATTGGGAAGAGCATGCATGCCATGGAAGAAGCATAGAACAAAAATCAAGAGCATGCAAGATTTCTGCTTGATTTACAACTCCGGGCCAGTCCTTTTCTATACCTTTAAAGTTTATCCTAACTACTCATATTGTGTACTTGCTGGTGAATGGAACTTTCTGAGGCTCTTTAAATGGTACTGAATCTGAACTGCCTGCATTTTTCACTCCTCACTATGCTTGCTGAAGCTGTTAGGAGTTTTTCACCACATTCCTTTTGAATTGCCCATGAAGAAAAACCAAAGAATGACTAAATCTCCAAATTGCCAAGAATTATCTTAAACCTGGAATATTTTTCACATGCTTCTCACAATCAACATATACAAAAGCGTTCATTGACCCTGGACATGTGTTATATAGTATAGAGCCTGGATTGACTGCATTTTTTCCAGGATAAGCTCTGCTAAGGCTTTAAGTAAACACATAAGTGCAATTATTGTATTAAGCAGCTTGGATGGTCAACTGTTGGATAGGCACCCCTGACTATAAAATAAAGGAATCATGAATTCATTGAGACAGACGGGAAAGCAAGTCAAAGTTCATGTTAGAGATGAGACAGGATGCCAGGGAGAACACCACTAAATTGAACATTCTTGTTTTACGGCTTGTGGCAATAGTAGAAATATTTTTCAAAGTCAGAAGCCTGTTAGTTTTCTACAGAAGGAAGAAAACATTTTTTTCTTCCATGTTTTCTACATGCTGCCACATGTTGATTGCTAAAATAAGTACAGATACCTAGTGAGGCCAGTGGCACTGGAATTTTTATTTCTCCTAACCTTTTGCAGAATAGTTCAGGAATGGGTTAACGGAGTCCAATCTGTCAGGAGTCTGAGTCATGATTTTTGTGGCCACGCCTCCACGTCTCTATGTCAGGCCCCAGTTTTCAACTCAGTTGATCTGAGAGAGACATCTTTGGCAGTTGCTTCTTAATCAACCCATTTCTAAACCAACTACAGCTTTTACTACAGTTTTTTTTCTTTTATTATTATTCTGGTTTGTGTGCTGGCCACATCAGTTTAGGCTGATAAAGTCGCCACTACCCAAGAAGGGAGGGGTACTCCTGGGGCCCCAGGCCTTCGAAGGCCTCATTTAACTTTACAAGTAAGAATCTCTCTTTCCCCCCAACCACCAACATTGCCAATACCACTACCGATACCACTACCACCAATGCAACGCCGTCAGCGCTGCTTTTTCGTGGTCAGAGCCTTAGCCCCGAATGAACATGTGGAAAATCACTCAGCGGTGCGGCAGTTTTTATGCCGCCGCACTCTTTTGAAATTCAGAGAGCTCCCAGCTGAGAGGTGGCTGTTCCAAATGCTGCCGGAGCCCGACGCCGCTGAAACCATTTGGAAGTGCAGCCATGTGGCATACTTCCCGGATTGGCAGCCATTTTGTTTTTCAGCGGTGGCCATTTTGTAAGGCACATCCTGGGGTGCCTGAACAGGGGGCGGCCATTTTGGTGACGCAGCCAGAAGGCGTATTCTGCAAAATGGAAGGAACATGGTTTAAACCTATGGTCCTTATGAAATCCTAGACTCTTAATTGCTGGGATTCTCATACCAATGAAGGAAATGTATTTCATAGGTGTTGTATGTGAATTGGTCTCAAGTTCAATCCTCAACATTTTAACATCCTCAGTGCCAGGATAAAAATTATGGAGAACAATAGATGGATTAGTCATTTTAATA
The DNA here is from genome assembly GCA_030761175.1 of Masticophis lateralis. Classification (NCBI taxonomy): domain Eukaryota; kingdom Metazoa; phylum Chordata; class Lepidosauria; order Squamata; family Colubridae; genus Masticophis; species Masticophis lateralis. The sequence goes on from JAUDYJ010000001.1 coordinate 29,006,377, forward strand.
TAAGGCGGGTTTATATACTTCGTGCAGTACATTTGGAGGATAATTCATCATAAGCAGCTCCATCTCACTCTGGTAAACAGGATTGCAGGAAAGCTATGTTGAAATGCCAAGGCCTTCAACAGCGATAGCTCAAAACAAGAAGAAATATTTCCAAAAATTCCTCTGAATCAGATCAATTTATAGGCTTAATTATTAACAGTCATATTTAGAGATACTCTTACAGGAGAAACAGAGCCAGGCCTGAATAGGTAAATAAAATTTTTTAAAAGTGGTAATCATGAATTACAACCATAGGGTTCTCTCACCATTCCCTTAAACTGCTGCTTCTGTTTAATCCTCGTCTCTAAGATTCTCAGAGTTTTGTAACTAGAGATTTAAGAAAGAAATTATTCAAGGAAAATTGGTGGTGAAAAGAGTTGGACCATATCCATGACCAGTTTCTCTACAAGGACATTGAAGTAAGTGCCTGCCAAGAAATGCTCCATTCCCTGCATCTGCTTAGAATGCGCTATATGATGAGGCCTTTCAAAAACCCACTCTGAGTTCAAGGATAAAAAACCTTTCCAACAGCACTTGGCAGTAGCTTCAATACATAATTTAATCCCTGCTCTCATGCAGTAGCACATTTGATAGCTCCCAAAGGGGCAAGAAACCTAGGTGTGCTGGTTATTTTCTTTCTGCTGCCTTTATATGTTAGTTTAGCAGTCTTTGGAGAAACTATTCTTATAGAACAGGTAGAGTAGGCTGTCTCTGAAGCTTCCAAGTAGTTTATCTTAAAGAAGTAGGATTTAATGGCTTGGATGAACTGTGAAACGGGAAGAGTAGTGAGTTTGGGAGGAGGGCAGCATAATAGCTCTACTATTAGAATCTACTATTCTACATATTGGAAACATAAAAGGATATGTTTCCTCTATTGCCTGCTGATCACTTTGAGTCCTTGATGCCTATTCTCCAAGAACTTATCCAGTTCCCTTTTAAAGCCATACAGGTTAGTGATTATCACACCATCTTGGGGGTCATTGCATGTCTGTCATTACAGGAAAAATGGCGAAGAGTTGAAAATCAAAATTCACTCTTTTCAACATCGAAGAATGATGATGAAGAGTGTTTAGGTTGTACTAGAAATGCCTGAGAAATTGAAAATAGGCATTTTCTTGATGTCCCATAGCATTCCGCACCAGTCCTAGAGATTCCATTGAGCTGGTAGTAATTGATGGATCTTTTCCTCCTGGCTGTGATTAATTTCTTTTAAAAGATAAGGAGAGCCAAAATCTTTGGCTTAGTTCTTAATTTGGGGGGTGAGGTTTTTTCCTAATAGGACCTCTTTTTACATAATTATCTTCATTCTTTGAGCGACAAGTGGATCCAAACAATGGAGCACTTTATGGACATAATTAGCTGGCAATAAACCAAATGCTCTATATCCAGAAAGTGTTAGGCTTAACCTTTGGTATCTCTAGTCTTAAGCAGCTGCTGTATGGCTTTTTTGAAAGAGATATAGGAGAGCTGTGATCAGTCATATTTGATATTTCTGGGCTATATGAATGTATATTCTCATTTGGAGTAGGCTTCAGATATCCTTTCCCCCTTTCTGCTAGAAGTACTTGTTTTCTTCTGCCTTTGAGCAACAGCTGTGGATTACATTTCACTAAAAAAAGTTATTAGTTCTCATTCCCTCACTTCTTCCCCCACTCTCACTTTCACCTTTCTCCCAAATCCACTTCTATTTGTATCTGCCATAAAAGACAAGCAGCTGAAATATAGAAGTATATTTTATTCCACAGCTAAACTAAGCAATAGTACAGCAATGAAACCGATTCTTCAAGTAATTTTGTTCTACTGCCATATGCCAAGAATGAGGCTGAATATGTGCCTTGTAAATTTTGGACACAAGCATTTGATGCTGAAAATAAAAAGGGCAATGCAGCTGTTTTGAGCCATTGTCAGCAGCTCAAAAGCTTAGCCAGAGTTTTTAATAATGATTTTTATTGTCCAGATCTGTATTCAATAGTCCCCACTTAACGCTCTTCCCCACTTCTGTGCTTTTTCGGGGAAGGAAGAATTTTAAGCAAGAAAAATAGTAAAACATTGTTTTGGGAATAGGAAAGATAAAAGAAAGAAACAAGGAAAATACTGGGAATGGTAGTGAGATGGGGGAAATAAGTTTTATTAATTACCATGTTTTCCCCAAAATAAGACCCTGTCTTACATTTTTTTGAACCCTGAAATAAGCACTTGACCTTATTTTTGGAGAGGTCTTATTATTTTGGGGTGCTTGGAGGAAACCAGAGGGACCGGCTGCACATGCGTTTAAATATTTTTGGGGAGGGCCTATTTTCAGGGTGGGGCTTATTTTAGTGCATGCGCTCAAAAGCCCGATTGGGCTTCTTATCAGGGGATATGTTATTTTAGGGGAAACAGGGTTTTTGACTAAAAAAAGTTGAAAAGTGAAGGAGAGTGAATTATTTTTGTCATTGAGGATCAATGTGACTTAAAACACAGGTGCTCTTTATTTTTCTATTTGGATTGGGAGTAATTTTGGCCTTCACCTTGAAGCTATCTTGCAGCCAAACTGAAGAATGCATGCTGGAGGAAAAGCCAAGTACTTGCTGAGTTGTTGAAATGTACACTTAGGAATCTGTGTGTAAAAAACTGGTGCCAAAACCACCAATTTTCACCTTTGCTGGGTATAAACTGTCACTAGAGCAAACAGCAAACTCCTTGAAGTAAACAGGTTGTGTAATGGAGCAATATACAAATTTTGTTCTATTTTTTTCCTATTTGGTTTTTTTTCTGTTTTCTGTATGTTATGGTTGCTTCTCTGATAATTGCCTCTCCTGCTCTTTTTTTCTGTCTTCACTGTGAGTTGTATTGTGTTGGGAGAGGGTGCATTGAGGGAGCTCAACCAATCTCATTGTACATATGTTGTGCACTGACAATAAAGATTTGAAATTTAGGATAGCCTCTCTCTTTCAGTAATCCATCTCCCTATATTTTTCTTTTTAAGTCATTCAAAATGATATCAGCCTCCAGTTTCTTTATCCTCCACAATCTTTTGTCACCTTTGATCTTCATTTGTGGTTCCATTGTTCATTTGCAAGAATGCACTTATTTTTACTCTAAATACATCCGTTACTTTCTCTTCCATTAACTCTTTTTCCACATACTATCCAGCATATTGAAGGAGATCCATAGTTCAAAAGGACTATGTCGTTGGGCCTTGAAAATTCTATAGAGTATACTCTAGTTGGCAAAGCAATGAATTGCAAAAATTTTATAGAGTATACTCTAGTTGGCAAAGCAATGAATTGGAAGGCATTTTTGTGCTGGGGTTCCATAAAAGCTAATGTCTGAGGGTCTTTGGCAAGAAGAACCATTTTCTTGTTTTGGGGCAGCAAAATATCCTAAAAATAACACATTTTTCACTTTGCCTCTTTTAGGCCATGGAAGACTGACATATGTTTTGGCTTACTAGAAGATTTTTTTTTTTTTTGGTCATTTAATTGTATCACAGGAAATTCTTCAACTGTGAAAGTCTTTCCATAAGATAAAGTCTTAAAAAAAAACATTTGCAGCTCAGGGTTAAATAGTGGGGTTTTTAGTGCTGTCTAAGCTTTGTGGTTTTTCCTGCAGATGTTTCATTACCAAACTGGGTAACATCAATACTAGAAGGGAGTGAGGTCTGCTCTTGTTTTTATATACTAGTGGCTTGCCCTGTCAGTCTTGGTGAAAGTGTCTCGCAAGAAGCATCTGGCAATCAAAAAGCTTTTGTATCGATTATGAAGTTAGTGTCCATGTTTCACTGGCATATGTTAGAGAAAGTAGCACACACTGATTGAAAACATTTCTCTTTAGGTGTAGGAGTAGGTTACTCTTGAAAATTACACTTAACTTGCCAAATGCCTGTCAACCACATGCTGTTCAATTTCCTTTATTGTATCCCCTTCCACTGAGATCCGTTGGCCAAGGTATATGTAGTGGTCTACTGCGTTTAGTTCTTCTCCAGATTTATATATCTTAAACCCAGATACAATTTTTCTTTCTTTCTTTGGTGAATTTATTAAACGTAAACCTGGTTCTTTTTCAGGTTTATTTTTATCTGAATGGTTCTCCTGCTTTGTGCAGCTCTTGTATGTGTGTTTGTAGCTCTTCTGGCTCTTGTGAGAACAACATCATCTGCAAATCTTAAGGGTATGTATTTAAATAAATAGTCCCACCTTTGGCATGAAAACTGGCTGGGTGATTTTGGGCCTGTTACTTTCTCTCAGACCAACCCACCTCAACGGGTTGTTGTTGGGAAAAGAGGAGGAGGAGGAAGGAGTATTGGGTATGTTTGCTGCCTTATTCATCAAAATAATGAAGGTGAATAAAACTTAAAATGAAGCATCAATAAGATAGCTTCCTTGACTGTGTTTTTCGGGTCACCTGAAGACAGATTGTCTGTTGAAGCACACTTAACTCATCATGGTTTGGCACAATTGCAGAGGTCGCAGCAACTTTTGTTAATACGATATTTCACCTTCAGGGAAAGATTTTACAAAATATGTGACGATATTAGCAAAGAGAGGTGGTTTTAAACTCTACTTTTACTTGCCTTCATAATTGGAGTCTATTGATTTTTGTCTCCCCCCCCCCCCATCTGTGTTTCCCAGTATGCTGCAATTGTTCAGGTGACTGCTCATTTGGAACAACTAAATTGCCTGTTGCAAGAACATTATGTGATTTAGATTGTTGTCCTGCGTAGCTTGTATAAAGTTAATAACCCAGTTACTTCTCAGACACTGGAATATGGACATTATGTGAGCGTCACTGCCCTCTGCTGGGTGTAAGTTGCTTTGTGATTGATCATACGTGCGAGAGATCTCTTTTTGCCAAGGGCTTGGATATAGCTACCATCTTTGTAAATGCATTGTGCTAAAGCAGAATTCAGCAAGCTTTTAGCTTCCAGATTTACGTAAATAAGGTCAATGATACTAGTAATCATCTGTCACTACGGAAAATTATATCAAGAAATCCTTCTATTTCCTTGGTGTGGTTCTATTTCCTTTCTTAGCATATGATGGTACCTGGAATTAATAATGGGTTGGGTGAATAATTGATTAAAACTCAGGCTACACAGAAAAGAGATGGCTGCCGTTGAATGATTTATCAGTCAACTGAAGTGGCATTTAATATTTTCTAGAGGCAAGGCAGACAGAAAGTAAAATGTCCCTGGGTTCCCATTCCAGGAGGACCCACTGCTGACTACAAAAGAAGAGAAGGTGTAATTGCTTTTGGATGCTACACAGAGCTCATCCTTTGGAGAACCAAGCCTGTGATGGATCTGACACTTTACTTAGCATTTCATTGCAGCCTGTGACAGCGAATGCATCTAGACCAGCCTCTATGATAGGGCTACTTAACAATCTAATCATTGCTGTTTCAGGTTATTGCCAGTAGTCCAGTCAGGTAGCAAGTATAATTATGAGGCAATCCAGAATGTCTCAGCGCTCACTATTGCTCTGTTGTCTAAGAGGACAAATGTGGTTTGGTGATTGATGGAACTTCTGCTGCTGCTTCTTCCTCTGCTGTGTAGGCGCTGGTTAATAGTTTCCTTCACTAACCGCAGATTGAAAGTGGAGTGGTTGCTGCTGCTCTGTATTATCCAGCCAACGAGACAAGAAAGAAGTAGGAACATTGACTGTTTAGGAGCCCAAGGGGAGCAGGGATCCTGCTTTTCACTCTTCAAGGCTTGCCTTCTATTGCTGATCATTCAACTGCACAATGGGCAATCTAGCAAGCAATCTTACAGATTAACTAAAAGCAGTAGCTGCTTGGGAAACTAAAAGAAGTGAAAGTGAACTGCTAGATAGATAAAAGGGAGTGGGAGGAACAGCTTCAGCCTATAAAAAGGAAACCAAGCAGTTAGAAGTCACCTGCTTCTGTAACCAAGGCCATACATACCACAGGTATCAATCTTGCAGTGTCATGTTGCCATCATGTGACATATTGTGATGTTTTTTCCCTTTGTGGAGCTGGGGTGGGTGTGACCTACACATGATGCATGGGCCGCCAGTTTGATATATATAGTAGAACTTGCCATTAATGAAGGATAAGATACGACAATTAGCTGTTCCTTTCACTCTTAGTTAAGGAGAAGTGGTGTGTAGACAATAACTGTGTGGTGGTGGTCCTTTGAAATGTTTGTTTAGGTTCTTTTAGCAAAGCCAGATATTTTCCCATGTGCATTAGATTTTTGTTTAATAAATGAAGTTTTCATTGGTCTTTTGGCACTTTTAGCCTATTTCACCATTCTGTCAAGAACAGTTTGAATTTTCATTTCTGATCTTTTGAGGTACTAGCTGTCTTATTATGTGCAGATTTGATGAGCATTCTATCAACTCTTCATTCACATCAGTAATGAACATATTGACGAGTTGATAGAAGCTTGTTATTTTTCTCTACAGTTTGAGAAGGATACACTGATGAGCACTCAATGAATGCAAATCTTGTGAACTGTATGTTAATGTTTTTGTCAGGTCATTTAGTTCTTTATAAACTAGTTTCCTAATCAATATCTCATGGGTACTTTGTTAAAAGCTTTGCTGATGCTAATGTGTATTATTATTTGTACAACATTCCCACGGTATATTAAGGAAGTTACTTTTTAAAAAGAAGAGGAAGGATGACTGCATGATCTGCTTCTGACTAATTTATTCTGTCTCTTGATAATTACTACAAAGATAAATAATAAGCAAAAGAAATTAAATGTATGAAATAAAAGGAAAGGAAGTATACCTAAATTTGATTTACAACAAGAGCATTCATTGTACTTTTCTATCATTGCAAACCATCATAGCTTCCTAAGATCTAATCAGCTCCTCAAATCCCAATGGCTGGGATGCCCTGCTCACAAACACATTCTCACAACAAAGGGTTCAGAGGTTTTTATTCAAAACACACACACACACACACACACACAATCAGTTCACTTGCAAACCAAACAAGCTGGTCTGGCAGGGAAAGGATACTGCAAAATCCCCATTCCCTCCCCACTCTGAGGCCAGCCAGAAGTGGTATTTGCCGGTTCCACATTTCTGCTGCCGGTTCTCCAGAACCTGTCAGAACCTGCTGGATTTCACCTCTGGTTTCACTTATATGCCAAAACCCAGACACAAAAGGTACAAATTGAGTATGTCCTACTGTCTGGTAGGACGGTTTTGGGATGAGTTCTTTCTCAGGGCTAATTAGAAGTAGATTGACAACACCATTTAAATGGTTAACATACCAATGGCTTAACTAGCCTGAATTTTAGAAGCAAAGAGAAACCATACTTTAATTTTAGCCCTTAACCCAATAGGAGAGATTCCCTTCTAATAAGAGGTATGTTCTATCCCTAAATATTTTAGCCTTTGTGAGCAAAATACTCTCTTTCCTTCTATAAAATTTTGACAACAGTAAGTCATGCCACTATCACCTTCAGGATAGATACTGCAGTATGCTTTATAAGGTACTGCAATGAACTGCAGTTGATACAAATTGCAGTGGCCCATTATAGCCATGCAGCTGCACTGGTCTCCAGTAGGTTTTTGAGTACAACTAATCAGAGGGTTAATTTTGATTTCTATAATCCTTAATGATTTATCCCTGAAAATAACTGGAATGATTAATAAATCAATGTTGAGTAGGAAATAAAAAACATATATGTAATGTTTCCTCAGATGCTTAATATATTTATGGAAAAATGTAAAAGGAATGTTTGTGTGACATTACAATATGTTTGACTGGTGTGTGTGTGTGTGAAGATGTATACAATGAGAATGAGAACATTCAGACAGTTCTCAGTTGTTGGCTGAGAACACAAATGATTTGTATCTAAGTGGTTTACAGAGTCAGTCTATTGCTCCTAACAATCTGGTCCTCATTTTATCTAACTTGGAAGGCTGGAAGGCTGAGCCAGTCAGGATTGAACTCCTGGCAATGAGCAGAGTTAGCCTGCAATAGTGCGTTCTAACCAGTGCACCATCACAACTCCATTGGCACACCATAGGCCTATTAATGGCCATTTTCCCTGAGAGTTGACTGAAACGTATGATGAAAGGCTGAGTCAACATTGAGGCAGTGAGGATTGAACTGCCAAATTGCAGGCAGCCGGCAGGCAGCAGAAATAGCCTGCAGTACTGTACTCTAACCACTATGCCACGGCAGCTTTAATCTGCTCAATAGCTTCAAAGACCCCAGAATTGTTCTCCTGTGCTGTTGGGGTGGTGCAGCCAAATTTGTTCCCAAACCCTTAGATTCTAGAGTAAAGAAGTAGAGTAACTCTCAGTCTAGCGGGATTAGAAGCAGGGTTCAACTTTACTTCTTTCTTACTTTAAATATTTATAGATTGTCCTAAAGTTAAATATTATTGGTGATCTACAAGTAAGGAACAATTACAATCTAATATTTCATTAAAAAAAAGGCAAGTTGGAATTTTCACTCTGGCCCAAATACCCATTGGGAAAAAAAAAGGATCAGATGCCTTTTGAAATGTCAGAACAGTTGGTGGGTCAGCATGTTCCACTGTGTGGAGCTACTATCAAAAAGTTTTGAAAAAAGTAACTAATGGTCAGAAATGGCAAACATGGTCTAATCAGAAAGGTGGCAGATTGGAGTAACAGGTGAAGAAGGTGAGCTTTCTAAAGTAATGAAAATTAGATAGTCTTGGAGATTAATTTAGATCTGGACTCTTTCTAGAACTTTGAAAATTTCTCAGTTTGAACTTCCTGCAGTTCCCCAATAAAGAGCTATAGATTCATGATCTCTTTTTTTATCATTTGTAGTGTTAATGCTTTAAAAAATGGCCATTCTTTTCTCTCAGATTCATGGATAGGTCTAGAACAATGATGGTGAACCTATGGCATGTGAGCCAGAGGTGGGACGCAACACCCTCTCTGTGGACACATGAGCTGTCACCCCAGTTCAGCTCTGCTGCGCATGCGCGTGCACCTCCCACTGGCCAGCTGGTCTTCGGGTCTCTGCCGTGCATGTGGGAGGGTGGGCCCCCCATTGGGGGCCCATGCTTGTATGAAAAGGGGGCAGGGCACATGCATGGTGGCCGTGCATGCACAGGGGTGTGTGTGCAAGGTGCATGCATGTGTTCTGTCCCCTCCCATGAGTGGCCTTGCAGAGGCTCAAATAGCCTGGCAGTAACAAACGCAGGCTAGAGATACTGAAGCTGGCCCTTTAATAAATAGTTCTCTTCCAAAGCGTATATCAGTCCAATAGTTACCGGGCAATGTTCCTAAGGTCTTGGCAGACAGCCAGCAAGCTAATGCAGGAATGCAGACTCTTGTCAACAAACTACAAACTAACAGTTGTAACCCTACTGCATCCAAAACTCCAACAAATTGTTCACCACGCTTTTCCAGCCCAGTCACACCCCTTTTGTACTTTGTAGGGTGTGGCCCTACGTCTCCTGACCACACCTCTTAGGATGTGGCAATAGCTGTTCTCTACGACGTCTCCTACGTCCCTCTCTTGATCCAATAGGGGCTCCCCCTCATTGGTACCGGCCTCTGTTTCCTCCTCAATTTGGCTGGGGTCCATAGGCACGTCAACAACTGCCAGTTCTTGCTGACTCACCAGTGAAGGCGGCCCCTCTGGCACATAGCTTGTGACAGCTTCCTCCTCCTCCATATCATCCTCCGAATCAGCATGCGAAAATAAATCAGCCTCCAGGGCCGGGGTCACAACAGCATGCATGGGGGGGCGCATGCATTGGGGCCGCACGCACATTGCATTTGGGGGGTTCGGGCGCAATTTGGGCACTCAGTCCGGAACAGGTTAGCCATCACTGGTCTACAATTTCAAAGTTGGGGTTTTAAAGCTTGAACACAACCCAGTGCTGTATATCTGTGCTTGACACATATCTTCTCCCCACACCCACTGTTGCTGTAAATGGAGAATACATTGGTCTAATTGTTAAAGTCAAGAACATCTTTCTTAGCATCTACTGCATGCCTTTTGTGACTAGTTCTGAAGGCCATTATATAAAATTAGCTTGCTATTTAGAGGCAGCAAAGAAGGCTGGTATGGGATTAGTGTTCTATTACAAGAGTTTTGTGTAAAGCTCTTTAATAATTTGCTGATGGGCTCTTATTGAAAAAAAACTGAGGAACAAGGCAGAAAATGAAAGGGTAAAGGGCTAAGATCGCTTCTAGGTAGAAATGGTAGAGTCCACCACCACTTTAGCAACTTTTGAGCTCTTCTGGCTTTCAAAGGAGAGTTTAAAAATCTCTTCTGATATTTATTCTATAGTATTGCAGCTATGTACAACAACCCCCCCCCCCACGCTACACATTGAACGGTGTATAGACGTGCAGACCTTATGCTCTACCCTTAAATGTTTATTTTGTAACTGCAGGTATATGAAATAGATATATATTAAACTTCAAGTGCAAACTTAGAAGAAGAAGAAAACAATATTAAAAACATAAAATAAATCCATTTTAAAACCATCAGCTGTCTGCAGATGACCTCATCTAATTTTGCTAAAGTGAAAAGTTAAATTTTTTTGTGGATAAACCCATCCATAGGCCATAGTTAAAACCGCGGTACAGTGCTAAAATCTGTATTTTCTTGATGCTGGCTGCTGGGATTCATAAATGGGGGGATACTATGTTTTATCAAAAAATGGAAATAGAACTTTCACATCTAGGAAACGTTGGCTATGCCATTTCAAATGCAACATATTTGTTTGAGTGGCAGAGCAATCTCAAAACATACCACCATTGTTAACTTAGCCTGAGTTGGAGATGTAGTGGATATTCTCATGTTTTAACAGTAACAGAGTTAGAAGGGACCTTGGAGGTCATCTGTTCCAACCCCCTGCTCATGCAGGAGACCTGTACTAGGGATTTGAACCACCGACCTTTCTGATCAACAGGTTCAGTGTCTTAGGCACCGAGCCACGTTCCTCTCCAAAGGAGCACCTTTGGAAGATCTCTCCTGTTAAAAGAAACTTGGTAGGCATGGAAATTTCCTTCTCTGCCTCAAATCTTAGGGAATCATTGTGGTTTTCATTAAACAGTACTATGCTGGATATGATACCCAGTAGTAGTTTCCCATGTTATTCAAAATTACAGTACATCTTTTTAAAAATGGGTTATTTTGCTAAATCAGTTTTCCAGATCAGGTTCTCGGGTTAAAAAGTAAAAACTAATGTTGACAGAGGAACATAATTTGGTCAGTTGAAGAATTCACAGGTCTTAGATCCAGTAAATTAATAGAGAAATTCATGGTATGGTCACTTCCTGATTAGATTACTGCAACATACACTTCATGAAGCTGCCTTTGAAGATCACATAGAAATTATAACTAGTCCAGAATACACTGGCACATACAGTTTTGGGTATACCATCTTTTAAATAAATACACAAATTCAGGCAAAGATACCAAGGTGGAATTGTTCATAAAACCTTCGGATGATGAATTGATTGTGGGCAAATATATGACAGTTTTGTGTTACATATTGGATCCTCAGAATTTCATACCATTATGTATTTTAGACAGAAAGATAATAGTGTGGACTCCGTATTTTTGGATGAAGCCTTAGTTAAAATTATTATTTGAATGCTGAGACAAGATAGCAGGGTGTGTGGTTGTTAGTTGCGAAGTTGTGTCTGACCCATCGCAATCCCATGGACAAAGTTCCTCCAGGCCTTCCTGCCCTCTACCATCCTCTGGAGTCCATTTAAGCTCACACCTACTGCTTCAGTGACTCCATCCAGCCACCTTGTTCTCTGTCGTCCCCTTCTTCTTTTGCCCTCGATCTTTCCCAGCATTAGGTTCTTCTCCAGTGTGTCCTTCCTTCTCATTAGGCGGCCAAAATATTTGAGTTTCATCTTCAGGATCTGGCCTTCTAAAGAGCAGTCAGGGTTGATCTCCTCTAGGACTGACTTGTTTGTTCGCCTTGCTGTCCAAGGAACTCGCAGGAGTCTTCTCCAGCACCATAGTTCAAAGGCCTCAAATCTTTGGTGCTCAGCCTTTCTTATGGTCCAACTTTCATAGCAGTGTGTAAAGTCCCCATATAGATGACAGCTAAACATTTTCAGCCAGAATGATGCCTATTAGTTTAGAACCTGTAGGGTCATAACAGACACGTGCTAGATAAATCCATGTAATAATTAAAATGTATTTTTCCTGAAGCTCAGCATTTATATATATTGTTCATTTAAGATGATATTAAAAGTAGAAATCTAAGCCATTTTTGTTTCTTGATCATCATTATCCCTTTGTGGCTTCAAGAAAGTTTTTACTAGCTAAGAATTAACCTCTTGAAAAGCAAGCAGTCACTTTTTTGGACCGTTGCTTCCAAGGCAGGCTGCATACAGTATCTTGGCTCGTCTTTGTAACCCAAAACATGTGTCAGCATTATGAAATCTGGCATCTCACAATTGGAAAATTCTCCAAGGGTTCCTTTTAAATTTTTGCTTTGTGGTTTTCTGCTCAAGATAAGTCACATAAAGCATTTTAAAATCCAAAAGCTGTTTTTGCCCACAGTAATGCAAGCAAAAAAAAGAGAGATCTTTTATCTCAGTCTGAGATGTGGAAAGAGCATAAAAGTAGAGATTTGAGCAAAATATTCTAGCAGGAGTAGGGAAATATTGGAGCCCTTATTTCAAATATTTTGTCCTACCTTTCAAATATAGGATTTTCAGATTGATTAATTGTTTTAAATTACAGTAGTTCCTTGGTACTCAACTGCTTTGAAACTCATTGAATTTGGTACTGAAAGCATTTTGTCCCTGTACTCATTGTTTGTTTGGTACTCAACGCACAAGCCAGAATTTAATCAGTGTCGACTACCTTGTGATTCACTATATTATTCCACTAGCTGGATATCTGTTCTTTGCTACAAAACTATGTGATGGGGCTTGATAAATTGACTCTTACATCTTAACAATTAATGAGTAGTTACAATCGGCCTCTCCTCTCCCCTTCTCTCCCTCAGCCTTGTCCCACAGAAGCCTCCCCTATCCTATCCCCTTCTTTCCCTCAGGCTTGCCCCATAGAAGCCTCCCCTATCCTATCCCGATTGCTGCTGTGAAAGTAAAACTGAAAGTGAAACTTCTCTCCTCTGCTTGCATTTTGCATTTGGAACAGATTTCTTTTCAGGTGGGGAGGGGGAGTAGAACTCCTTAGCATCAGGGGGCTGTTTGGGAAGTGAAACAGTATTTGCTGTGTGAGCAAAGAGACAGAAAGGAGCCTGGCCATGGCTTAGCTCAAGTGTTCTGTATTAAAGCTGCTTCCTGCTGTGAAAGTAAAACTGAAAGTGAAACTCCTCTGCTTGTGTTTTGCATTTGGAACAGCTTCCTTTTCAGGTGGGGAGGGGGAGTAGAACTCCTTAGCATCAGAGTGTGTTAATAATAATAGAAATACTAATGCTCTGATGGTCATTTCGAAAAATCGTCTTGTCCTCTGTGATTTTATCTAATTCTTTCTTGACTGTTCACATTGATAGCTGTCACTAAATCTTGTGATGATTAAGATGTAGTATTTGCTGTCTGCTCTCAGATATGCTCTCTTTTTCTTGTCTGGCCTGAATCACCCATGTTTAATATAACTACATTACTACATGTTTAATATAACTACATTACTACTATGATCCATAATGTAGTATTATTCTTTTGCCTACCACAAAATAAATGAATTTTATTTCAATCAAATTATCTCACTTTCTGATCATGTAAATAATTTAAAGCTGCCAGGTATGCTGCATTAAAGTGCCCAAAAAATAAAAACAAGATTATGATACAATAGAGAAGATATATTAGATGTCTTCTTCAGACATGTTGACTTCAACTCCCAGAATTTCCAGCCAGCTGGTATTGAAAAACACTACAGTATTAGAAGAAAAGAGAAAAAAGAGCAGTCCAACAGGGATGATCAGTAGGAGATAAAGTTTAGCAGCATTTGGTTCGAGGATCAGAAATAGTAGAGAACAGGGAGTGGGTTGTAAGAGATTGAAGGTTGTCAGTAAAAAAGGTCACAGAAGTAAGATTTGGTCATAACTTTTTCTCCTGGAATCTCCTCCTTTCCAGGCAGGAGCTCAGATGGTATAAGCCAGGGGCCTCCAACCTTGGCAACTTTAAGATTTGTGGGCTTCAATTCCCAGAATTCCTCTTTGCTGGTTGAGGAATTCTGGGAGTTGAAGTTCACAGGTCTTAAAGTTGCCAAGGTTGAAGACCCCTGGTATAAATTGTATACATTTTTAACAAAGCATATTTTGTAACCTTTGTCTTAGCTTAAGCGGTTAGTCTCTGCATACATTCTACATCCAATAAACCCCATCTGTTTCATACAGCCTAGGGATGGCAGTAGGACCCAGGGGCACAACAATAACATGTTACTGTGAAGATTTAACAGTTGGACAGCATAATATCACCATGGTAGTACCTACTAATGTTTATATCAGTACAATAACACAGATCCATAAACAATGTAGCTTTTCAACAGAGGTCTTTATTTTCTTGAGAGCCAGTTTGGTATAGTGGTTTGAGGCACCAGGCTTGAAACCAAAGAGACAGTGTGAGTTCTAACGCTATCTTAGACCCAAAGCCAGTTTATTTTATTTATTTATTTGATATATTTATTTGCCACCTATCTCACTGTGGGTCTGCACTAGGCGGCTTATAACAATAAAAAGGAAAAAATGAGAAGAATGTAAACAGAACAGTAGTAAAATAATAGAACAATAAAATAAGGAACCCACTTCTGAAAAACCGTGTCAAGAAAACTGCATGGATTTGTCCAGGTAGTAGCTAGGAGTCAAGGCTGACTTGGAGGCCCCCCGTCCCTCCCCCAATACCTGCATGCCTCCATTCCTATAACCTACAATGTTAAAAATCCAGTTATTTCTTGTTTTTGCAAGACTATCTCACTTTTTCTTTGTGAAACATGTGTGGATGCCCTTTATTAGCGGCATGGTGAGTGAATGGGGGCAGTGTGTTTGCAAATGACTTCACTGGCATTTAATTCAATTCAGCTGAGTGTATTTTTGTCTTGTTTTCACATTCTTGTATTATCCAAAGCAACAACAAAAAAAAATTTCTTTGAGTAAGAAGAATTGTAACTTTGGCACATGATCATTTTTGTGATTTAAAAGCCAATCCCAAATAAAGATGCTATTATTATCCTTCTGGTGGGTGTTCAGGCCTGAATGTTAGTGAACTACTACGGCGACCTTGCTTGCATCTTTCTGCATTTATTTAACTAGAGGTAGTCCTCGACTTACAACCACAATTGAACCCAACATTACTGATGTTAAGTGAGACATTTGTTAAGTGAGTTTTGCCCCCACTTTATGATTTTTCTTGCCACAGTTGTTCAGTGAATCACTGCAATTAATAAGTTAGTAACTCGATTGTTAAGTGAATCTGGTTTTCCCATTGACTTGGCTTGTCAGAAGGTCGCAGAAGGGATCACATGACCTTGGGACACAGCAACAGTCATAAATGACCTTTCTGGGATGCCAGAAAGGTTGTAACTGTGAAAATGGTCATCAATCACTTTTTTTCAGTGCCATTGTAACTTTGAACAGACACTAAATGAACTGCTGTAAGTCAAGGACTACCTGTACATTTTATAATTGGCAACCCTGACTGGGAATCCTAGAAGTTGTAGTCTGATATATATTTGGAGTCCTCTAAGGTGGGAGATTTCTAGCACTGAAGGGGGAACCATCAATAATAGATCACTTAGATATCCTTTCTGTTTAAATGTGAGACTATATCATCGAACAGACATTTCATAATCTTTTAGTGACTAGTCTATTCCTTTCTTTAAAAAAAACTATTTTATTTCGTTGTGTCTTGCAATAAATTCTGTAAGCTAGTTATGATATGTGAGGAAAATCCTCCTAAATCTGCTCCTTCCATTACCTCAGTTGATTTTTTTCCCTCAAGTATGATTAATTCCTATCTTCATCCAGTTCCCTTTATGCCAATGATGGAAACCTGCATCAAAAAACTTTTGCCTAGAAAGGTATAAGAACAGAGATACTTGGAAAAAAAGCTCTTTATTAATTTGGTTCTTAAATTCTACTTCAGAAACTCAGAAACTTGTTCTTGCTCAATCATTGTCATAAAGTTTCTAATATTTTGCCAAAGATAATTAAAGTTGAGTAGTTATCAAGGGCCACCTTGGCTTTATAGTTCAGTATAAAAAGCAGATCTTTCTAGATCAGGGGTGTCAAACTCAAGACCCGTGGGCTATATCTGGCCTGTGGGGTGCTTAGATCTGGCCTGCGGGGCCGCTCTGGAATCAGTGAAGGACTGACCCAGGGTGCCTTCGCCAGCAAAAATGGAGCTCAGGAGGGCAGTGCACCGCCCTCCCGAGATCAGTTTTCATTCACATAGGATTGTAGGAGGCTGTCGCAGCCGAAAATTGAGATTTGGAGCCCGTTTTTGCTGGCAGAGCACTCTGGCCACCACAGGTGCCCCCAACAAGAGTGACGTCAAGCTGTCCATGCCCACCTTGGCCACACCCCCACAAGGTCAAATATAACCCTGATGCAGCCCTCAATGAAATCGAGTTTGACACCCTTGTTCTAGATAGATCTAAGAATGGACAGATATAGTATTTATACGTTTGTAAGTTTTATATTTGAATGACAATCTCTTGAAAAGACACTAACATCAGATATACTTTTCAATTAATGTCTGATCAGCATAATTTTTGTAAAGATAGTAGATAGAGCAGTATGCTATTATTTCTCCCTTGTTCAAATACATAAAAAGGTTATGCCATCTTTTAGGAGTTGCTATTAAGTAAATTATATTTTCTATCTCATTTTGATAAGCGGGCAATATATTTACTATACTTAACCAATCAGAAATTCTAAACAGTATGTGTAAAAGGAAGACGGTTTTGGCAGGAAGCTCTGTATTGTATCCATTGTGTTTTAAACAATTAGGCTAATGGAAACTTCACTGTTTATATGATCTGATATATCATTGTTGTTTTTTAGGTTCATGGACTACCGGCAGCATGATGACGGCGAGGGATATTGATAGCATGGGATTCTTCATGGTTGCCTTGCTTACTGGATGCTAATTCAGAATGCGGACTACAACAGTAAATTTGAAGTGCTCCTTTTGTGTGTATCTGGCCCAGAGAAGACTTCTGATTGCCATGTCAATCCTCTTCTTTCTTGCCTTGCGACACTCAGTTAATTGAAGCTTGAGAGAAGTGTTACTGATTGTTGGTTCCCGTCAAATCAAAAGTTGTATCCTTCATCGCAAGAAGATGAAATTTCCATTCTATTGGCTTTTTGTCAAACAGACACAATAATATTTCCTTCTGGAAATCCTGGGATACAAACTGTTTTGGGTATGGCTACTGATCCCACGTGATAGAGGTGTGTGGCACAAACCTTGGGACTCATGACTGGGTATACAATGTTGCGGAATGGGGGAGTAGGGAATGGAGGCCAACCTTGGATGCTACGATGGTCTAGTCGGATTCGACTCACTTGGCTTAGCTTCACATTATTCATTATCCTGGTCTTCTTTCCGCTCATTGCCCATTACTACTTAACCACCATAGATGATGTAGATGATGCTGGCAAGCGCATCTTTGGTCCCCGCATAGGTAACGAACTTTGTGAGGTGAAGCATGTCGAGGATTTATGCCGAATTCGAGAGTCAGTGAGTGAGGAGCTGCTCCAGTTGGAAGCTAAGCGGCAGGAGTTAAACAGTGAAATTGCCAAGCTGAATCTCAAGATTGAAGCCTGCAAGAAAAGCATTGAGAATGCGAAGCAGGATCTTCTGCAACTAAAGAATGTTATCAGTCAAACAGAACATTCATATAAAGAGTTGATGGCTCAGAACCAACCCAAGCTTTCACTGCCGATTCGGCTGCTACCAGACAAAGATGACTCTAATTTTCCCATGCCAAAATCCAATAGAAACTGCCGACTGCATAATTGCTTTGACTATTCACGTTGTCCACTAACCTCTGGTTTTCCAGTATATGTCTACAACAGTGACCAATTTAACTTTAGGAGCTCATTGGATCCTTTAATTAAGCAAGCCTTTGAATCCACTGTCAGAACTAACATATATGTTACTGAAAATGCAAACATTGCCTGTCTCTACATTGTCCTAGTAGGGGAAATGCAGGAACCTGTAATGTCTAAACCTACTGAATTAGAACAACAGTTGCACGCTCTGCCATATTGGAGGACAGATGGACATAACCATCTCATTATTAATTTATCCAGGAAGTCAGAAACTCAAAACTTCCTTTATAATGTCAGTACTGGGAGGGCCATGATTGCCCAGTCCACCTTTTATGATGTACAGTATCGTCCAGGTTTTGACATTGTAGTATCTCCTCTTGTCCATGCCATGTCTGAACCCAACTTCCTAGAGATCCCACCCCAGGTGCCAGTAAAGAGAAAATACTTATTCAGTTTCCAAGGGGAGAAGGTTGAATCTCTCCGATCCAGCTTACAGGAAGTACGATCATTTGAGGAAGAAATCGAAGGAAATGCGCCAGCAGATTATGATGATAGGATCATTACCACATTAAAGGCTGTTCAAGACAGCAAATTGGACTTTGTCTTGGTGGAATTTACATGTAAGAATCAGCCAAAGGCAAGTTTGCCCACTGAGTGGGCTCTTTGTGGAGAAAGGGAAGACAGACTGCAGCTACTGAAATTATCTACTTTTGCACTGATAATCACCCCAGGTGATACCCATCTTATGATCTCTGCTGGCTGTGCAATGAGACTGTTTGAGGCTCTAGAAGTTGGGGCTATTCCAGTCATCCTTGGAGAGCAAGTCCAACTGCCTTATCATGATGTAATTCGGTGGAATGAGGCGGCCTTAATTATACCAAAGCCACGTATTACAGAAGTGCACTTCCTTCTGAGGAGCATTTCTGACAATGACCTCTTAGCCATGAGGAGGCAGGGCCGCTTCTTATGGGAAACCTACTTTTCCACTTCAGACAGTGTTTTTAGCACAGTCTTGGCTGTCATAAGGACTCGAATCCAAATTCCAGCTATTCCCATTCGAGAGGAAATGGCAGTGGAGATCCCTCACCGTTCTGGCAAAGCTGCTGGCACAGATCCCAATATGGCGGACAATGGAGATTTAGATTTGGGGCCAGTAGAAACTGAACCACCTTATTCATCTCCTAAATATTTACGCAATTTTACTCTCACAGCAATGGATATTTACAGAAATTGGAACTCAGCTCCTGGTCCCTTCCATCTCTTCCCTCACACACCCTTTGATCCTGTATTACCCTCAGAAGCCAAGTTTTTAGGGTCAGGCACTGGATTTCGACCTATTGGTGGTGGAGCTGGTGGCTCTGGGAAGGAATTCCAAGCTTCATTGGGTGGCAATGTTCCCAGGGAGCAGTTTACAGTAGTCATGTTAACCTATGAGCGAGAGGAAGTCTTAATGAACTCCTTAGAGAGACTCAATGGTCTCCCTTACTTAAATAAAGTTGTAGTGGTCTGGAATTCCCCCAAACTTCCATCAGAAGACCTCCTTTGGCCAGACATTGGTGTTCCAATTGTGGTAAGTCAAATTCAGATATTTCCTTTTTTATTCCTACGAGAAAACTCAAGTTACTATTTATATAAAATGTTGGTCTTCAGTTGTGCCGTAAGATGTTCTCAGTTTGCATGTATTTTTACAGATTTTAGAGCAAAACATGAGATCCAGAAATTGTCTAGGACATTCAATAAAAATATGAGATTTGGGTTACAGTTAAAGCTGGATATATATAATGTGGCCTTTGCTGATAAAGAAATAAAGGGATACTAGTTTAGATCTATATCAGGCTATTTAGCTCTCATCAGCTAGCCATGCCCTTACTCAGATTCAAACTTGGGCTGCCTGCATATTAGGCAGTTGTATTAACTTCTGAGCCACAGCTCAGCTTGAGCTGGTGGAGAGATTAAATGTTTATATATATATATCTATATATATCTATATCAGTGGTGGGATTCAAATAATTTAACAACCGGTTCTCTGCCCTAATGATGAGCTGGGTGGCTCGCTGGTCATGTGGCCATGTGGCCGTAGCCAACTCAACATCACTCATGTTGATGGGCGCTTCGCATTAGTTGTTACAATGTAATAAGTGTTAACCAGAGAGGCAGTTTCTGTAAGCAGGGCGATAGTTTAGGCTAGAAACAACACCAAAATGTTTCAGTTCCTTACAGGATTAGCCCTGTAAAGTGGGAAAAAACAAAATAAAATATCTTCCAACAACCGGTTCTCTGAACTGCTTAGAAAGTTAACAACTGGTTCTCCTGAATAGGTGCGAACTGGCTGAATCCCAACACACACACACACACACACACACACACACAAGCATCCTAATGTTTGCATAAAACACATTACATTATGACGCGATACACCTTTTCAATAACCAAATGGTCATATAGATCTTTGAGTTTTCCATTACAACTTTTATCGGGCCTTCTGATTAAAATTATAATACATCTGACTTTTTAAAGAATAATATATTTAAAGTTTGATAAAATATTTCAACACTATATTCTAATTTCTTGTGCAGTATCACTGAGGTATTCATGATGTAAGTTTTATGGACCCTTGGTTCAAGAAATTGATACTGTAGATGAACCCAAAGGTCAAGGAATGGGAAAGAGCAATAGCCAGTTTGCAGGAAAAAATAAAGTCATGACCATATGCCCACTGGTTTCTCTCAGAGCTTTGATTGGTCCTGAGCAGAGATTACTTGCTCTGCTCCTTTTAACATGAGTTCACTCATTGGTTAACTTTTTACCTTCCCCAAGTTCAAGATTGTTTCTCTTGGAATATCACAATCAAGGAGAACAGTTGTCAACAATGTACAGCAATTCTGTTCCTTTTATCCACTATAAAAATTTAAGATTGTAATAATATTAGAAGCAATTTTCCCCAGTATGTTGCTTGCAGTAAGGCAGTGAAAAGACAGATGGTTTTGTTTTTTTCAATTATCAAACAGAAATATGTATTGTTATATGGGTATGCCAATAAAAGAGAATATATGTAGCTCAGGGTTGAAAGGAGGGATCCTTGGTGCTCTCTGAGTTTCCCAAGCTCAGAGATCACCAGGAACTCCTCATGTATGGGTATGTTTAACACTTTAAAAGGTGCAAAAGATGTAGAATCTAAACAAATAGTGGAAAAGATGTGTAAAGTAAAAGTTGCAAACTTAATGGTAGTTGGCCAATTTGAATTTTAAAGTTTCCATTAAAGCAATGCTACTTTTAAAGGCCTAGAATATTATTTTAAAATACAATTTCACGAGTGCTAGTGGAGAATGCTATTAGGTATTGCAAAAATAAGAGATTCTGATTGTTTCTATCCATTGGAACAGGCTCCTTTAAACTTCTCTGATATTGTGCTGAGGGCTGCAAATGTACTTCGCTTCAAAATCTGAGCTTCCCTGTAGATGATAGGGTCTTGTATTTTGTTTGTTGTTTCCTAACTAGCATCTTTGGAGCATTGCATCTACTTGAATTGTGATAGATAAAATCATCAATTCTGGGTGGGAGGAGACTTTGTGGAAGAGGCTCAACGGAAGAAAGTTAATAATATTCTGTCTTTCTGGGATGATGGTATGTTTGTTGCTTTGAATTCAAACACACGCACATGCAAATGTGTATATGAAAGAGAGTGTGTGTAAAAACCCAATGACAGAACAACAATTTATTATGTTGTCATCTAGGACCTAGGGTTAACTGAAATTAATATTTCATCTTGCAGTTTCTAGCTAATGAATCAATTGTTCAATTCCGACAGCAGTGAATGAAACACTTTTTTTTCTGAGAGCAATAATATAAAATACTTATCTCACTGCAAATGGGCATTTGTATTCGGGTTGCCGAATATTTTCAGCAACACTAATATACAGTAAATGGAGACCATTAATTGGCTACTTAGTCAGAAGTGGACAATCTGTTGCCCGCATGCATTGCCCTTTTCCTCCCCTAAACCAAGCCTCCAACATTTGATGACAAACTCATAATAATGTCTTGCTTTTTATGTGCTGCAAATGGCATTGTGTTAATGTGTGAACAGACCTATTTTGCAATTAACCCCAATAAAACCAAAAGAGTTAAGAAAAGGGCTGAAAGGCTTTTCAGTGAAATCAACACACCATCAAATAGCTTCCTAGTGGATTGTGGGTACAAAAGGAATTGTAACCCCAGGCTAAAAAAAAAAGTTGTCTGAAGATCTATTCTCTTTACTGGTTAATCTAATAAGGGAGTTGAGGCAGATGTGAAGATTATTTGTATCTTGGACATTTACAGAATACATAAAGCCTTTTCCTTGCTCATTCTATGGCTGAATTCACTGAATTCATTGCACCTTTAGATTAGAAGAAACTTTTAAAGTGTTTTGTTTGTTGATCTGGAATCATATACTTTGTATTTAGGGCTGGGTGTACATTGCAATCTAATGCTGTTTAGAATAGATTTTAGCTTTCAGAAGATACCAGATACTCTGCTTTTTACAGAGCCTTTTCTAGTGTATATCCTGGAAACACATAGATGTGTGATAGAGATTAGTGAGACTTTGGCAATCAAACTTGCTTAATTGTGTTTCCAGGAATTCTGATGATAAAGAGCTTCATAACCCAAGCTCTCTTCATAGTTCAGGGCTCCCATATTGTTGATCTACCTTATAAAATTATTTCTAAAACATTTCCAGCAATACAGTGGCTTTATTTGCATGACAAAATGAGAGAAAAATTAACAAACCATGTTAATTTAGTGAGTAGTGGGTAGTCTGAACTCAGCCAGCATGTTTATTACATGGTTCATTGTATCTGAAAATTGGATTGAAGAAATTGTGCAACAGTGTGTTCTGCAAATACAGATCCGAAGTTGATTAGAAATTTTATTTCAAATATAGCAAAATGAACCTGCGTTCTTTAATATTCATCGCCCACCATTTTTCTTAGTTTCCTGGACCTTTTCGCAACCAAATACTTGTTCTGACCTAGGCTCCCTTAAAAAGCAGGAAGCAGAGTCTTGGTCCCAGTAAAACCTTTTATTTACACGACTGTGAATTACTTTCATTCGCAGTCAGCAAGGCCTGTCCAAACAGTCTTTCAGAGGAATATTTATCAACACACGTAACTTGTTTCCAAATGAAGTACAAGGCAAAATGTGGCACAGAGTCTCTCAGAGTCATGGAGCGAACAAATAGTTTCCTGCAAAAGCCCACTCCACGTTCGCTCCTCTTTTGTTTCCTATGGGAAGGGCCAATTACCTCCAAGGTGTGGCTTTACTCCCAAGTCGACCCTGCTTCCTGAGTTGCTCTTGTCTTCTAGTAGCTCTGCTCACGCGCACACTGGAACAGGCTTCAGCTGTTCCTCTGCCTCACTGCTGTCTAGCTCCCTCTCTGCCTCCGACACAGAGCCTTTGTCTGAGCTTTCCCCAGCCCCCAGAACTGGCCCATGTTCCTCCCCAGCCTCCTCACTGTCTGACTCTGCTGCCAGCTCCGCTACAATGCTACTTTCCAATAACACCTTCTCTGATACATCCATACTGTCCTTCAGTCAGGTAGGGGAATTCTTGAGAGTTGAAATCCACACTTCTTAATGTTGCCAAAGCTGAAAACACAGCTCTAGGCAGAATCTTTTGTATTCTGCCTAGGCAGAATCTTTTGTATTTTATTTTCTGAATAGGGACTGTGTTGGTAAATCTGAAATTGTTAGGGGGGTTTTTTTGGAGGGCGGAATCCAAGAAACTGACCCTAAATTAGCAATTCAGTGGTCAATATAAATATTTGTTTGAATGCCCTCCATAGAGCCAATGTGACATAGTAGTTAAAGCATTGCATTAGGATTAAGGAGAGCCGGTTTCATATCTTCCTTAACCACGGAAACTCACTGGGTGATTTTGTTCCCATCCCTCTGTCTCAACCCAAATTACTTTGTTTTTGGGAGGGAATACAATTTGAAAAGAATGAAAGATAGATTAACTTCTAACAAAGACCTAAACCAATCAATCAATCCATCACATAAATAATATAAATAAAAGATGATAAATGCAAATATATATGAAAACAAACCAAATGCACTTTATTTCAGTATACCTGCCTTTCCTCACTGGGAACTGATGACTTTTCTTTTATAAACCCTCTAGAAAAGAACTGATCGGCTATACTTTTTTCTTCCATCCATTTCCCACCCACTCCAAACTTTATACACATTCCTCCCACTCCCCCAAATTAATGGCATCTTTCTAAGGTGGGAAAAATAATTGTACCATATTATGGGTGAGTTTGCTGAGTGGATAGTGGTGAACGGAAGACAACCTATTGATTTCATTTAAAAGCTGAAATTTTGAGAATTTCATTTTCAATTCTTTGAAATAGTTTATTTGTACTTGCAACCTGTTTATACTTCCATTCATTGACTCTGAATGCTTTAATAGGAAAGCATTCCATGTGTCTGAATCCCCATGGGGTTTAAAACCTGATAACTGAAAGCAAGGAATGGAACATTCCCCTTTCTCTAATAGGGGCTGTGATGTGTTTTTGTTTCTTTACTTGGCATTATTTTGTTGCAAGCTATTTAGCAAAAGGTGTGAGAGTTAAGAAAGCAAAGTTTTTCTCTAATTAAAAATGGAAGGGGTGGGGTGAACTCGCATCATTTAAAAATTGTTTTCCTATTAACACTAAAACCATTTCAAGCATCATGAGACTGCCAGGTGCAGAACAGTGATAATGCCACCATGACAAAGTGATTACCGATCAAAGCACCTCAAGCAAGTGGCTTAATGAACTCCAACAAATTACAGTGTAGTGATATGGAATGCCTTCTGCATTTTGAAGTAGGAGCAACTGCGAAAGTCATAGCAACCAGTACACTGAAGCTACCAATTGGAAGAGAGCCAGTAGTAATGGAATGAATTGAATGCTAAGTTTGAATGCAGGAAATTCAGGATGGATTGAAATCCTTCCTATAATGACTGAAGAGACAGGGGTGGAAAGTCTGGTTAATCAACATAGCAAGTAGAATTTCACTCTTTTTAACTTCTTCCAGTTGAATAAAAACAATTTTCTCCCTTGTTAGAGGAAGACTGGATTAGTTAAGGATAATATAAATTGGGGAGAAAAGGATTTTAGGAGATGGGTGGGACAAAATGCTATCTTTCTACTAGCAGTTCAGTCAACTGAAATTTAACAAAGAGTTTCCAAATTTTGTTTGATTGCAATCACTGTAAGTGGCTTTAACTTGTGAATGTATGTGCTACCGGACGTTAGAATAATTTCTTTCTTTTTTAGAATATATCATATTGCTTAATTTTGTTCTTTATTTCTCTTGGCTAGCCTGTACCCTGGGAATTCATTTTTGATTTCCCCTCCAAATACTAACCAGTTCTGACCATACTTAGTTTTTTCTTAAAGATCCAGCAAGGTGAGCTACTGCTACCTGATGCATCTGTCTGTCTATCTGTCTTTCTTTCTTTCTCTCTCTCTCTCTTTCTCTCATCTATCTTCTACAGTATGAAAGTAGTGTTTGAGCTCTTGATGGCACATATATCAAAATGTTCTGCCCAATTTTACCCTCACTAAAAAGTCTACCTGTGATCTCAGTGGATGAGTTGAATATATGTTCCAGTACCACTTTGTGGTACTGGATTTCATATTAAATGCATTTCCCATCATTTCCAACTGGGACAGAGAAATTGGTCCAGGCGATAACACAGATTATTGAGGCTTTACATAATCCAATAGCCCAGTATTCTCTTTTTCCCCTGGTTTTTTATTCTATATGTCTGGTTATATGCATTGATATCTGTGTATTGAATGGTATCAGAAATATGAGAGGCTGGTGAGTTGGATCCGGTAGTAACAGCTTCACTGACTAAGCTGTTGAAAATGAGTTTTAAAGAAGGGTGAGCACTACTTATATCTTGATAATCTGAGTGAGAATTTTAAATATATGGAAGTAGCAGAGGAACATGGTCTGTCACTTAAAGCAAGGATTTAAATGCATGTTACAAATTGCCTTTTCTTTTCAAAATATCCTTACGCTTCTGCCAGTTAATGGAGTTTCCTTTCATTTAGTCAGTTTAACTGCGCAGTAATGTAAAAAAATGTAAAAAGGAGTAATGTAAAAATATTTTAAAAGTAAATGGTTATTTTAGTCTTGTGAAAAGTGTTTAAAGTAAAAATATTTTGTATGTATGTATGTATGTATGTATGTATATGTATGAAGGGACGTGGTGGCTCAGTTGCTAAGACGCTGAGCTTGTCGATTGAAAGGTAGGCAGTTCAACTGTTCGAATCCCTAGTGCCGCGTAATGGGGTGAGCTCCCGTTACTTGCTCCAGCTTCTGTCAACCTAGCAGTTTGAAAGCACGTAAAAAATGCAAGTAGAAAAATAGGGACCATCTTTGATGGGAAGGTTACAGTGTTCCGTGTGCCTTTGGCATTTAGTCATACCGGCCACATGACCACGGAGACGTCTTTGGATAGCGCTGGCTCTTCGGCTTTGAAATGTTGATGAGCACCACCCCCTAGAGTCAGGAATGACTAGAACATATGTGCGAGGGGAAGCTTTACCTTATGTATATGTACACACACACACACACACACACACACACAATAAAGTAAATTTCAGTTTTACTTTTTATTATACATATACTTTAATAGTTCAAGGAATAATGCATAGATCAAGGAATAATGCAAGCTGGAATCTTTAATTTTACAAGAGTTATCTCTGCCCCCTTGCTCATTTTGTTTGTGATCCTTTACTTTTAGATTATTTTAGGAAAAGGCATTTGGCCTCTATTGGAACCAATTAGTTGTCAGCTTTTAGGATCCTTTGGTGATAAATGCTTTTAATGTCCAATTCTCTGTCATACACAGCAATTTCAATACTCAGGTGGATGAATGTGTATCAGAAAGGAAAACTGTGTAGTTCTTAAAAGAAAGCAGGCATTCAGAGATATAATTACCTGCCAATACTGGCCATTCTCCCCCCCACCCCCCAAAAATTGGTGCAATTCTTAATGCTTTGAGTGTGATTTTTTTAAAAAAACATGGAATTTATTTGTGATGAATATTCTTAAATCTAATCAGTGTAACACCCTTCGCTAAAAGATGGCCACCTTCATATCAGTGACAATATCCTGGGAATTGAAGTATTTCCTTACTAATTGGGGGATATTGTATTATTTGAGAAAAGATTTATATCAATCTATTTCTTCTTTTTTTTAATATGGACAAGGCAGCGGATCTAATATAATGTGTAGTAAGATATTATTGATCGATCACACTGGAAGAGGAATAGGGTCAGTTAGTCATACTTCATAATTCCTCTTTAGAGTACTGCTTTGCAGTCACACATAAAGTATTGACCCTCGTAATATCCATGTGCTGTACCTGTATGGTGCTCTAACAAGCACATGGTTCTGATAATTTCCATACTCCTCTCAGTTGCACAGGTTAAGGGTGATGAGGAATAAGGGCTATCTTTTCTGCCAAGAAATAGGATTTTGTATTTAAGAAAGCTTATCACAGACTGGGATCAAAAATCATCTAGTAGTCACATTTTCATTTGTTTTACTACATCATTCCTTCAAGTACTACACAGTTATTGAACAGTGTTGACCAGAGGTCTTCAAACTTGGTAGCCTTAAGACTTGTGGACTTCAACTCCCAGAATTCTCCAGCCAGCATGGAGAATTCTGGAGTTGAAGTCCACAAGCATAGCTGGCTGGAGATTTCTGGGAGTTGAAGTCCACAAGTCTTAAAGCTGCCAAGTTTGAAGACCTCTGGTCAAGACCAATACATTGAAGAGGATAGCCACATCAGGTGCATCTTCTTTAGAACAGTTGCACAGATCTGCTAGTAAAGCATATAGTTAAAGGTCTCCCCACCTCCAGCTCTCATTAATAATACTTTGTGTGGGAAGCTAATAAAAATAATTAGCCCTTCACATTTTTGAGTAAAACCTGGCAAATGTTTGCAGTGAGTTTATACATAAATACCTGCTTTATAGATACAACCTCCATTATTCCTTACCCAAGTCCCTTCGGAAAAAGGACTTGTACTTTGTAAAGACATAATTTTAGGGGCAGATGCTGCCCTCCCTAAAGGTTAACTCAGCCTTCCAGCCTTCCAGTGTCAGTAAAATGAGGACCCAGATTGTTGGGGGCAATATGCTGACTCTGCAAACCATTTAGAGAATGCTGTAAAGTACTATGAAGTGATATATGTCTAAGTGCTATTGCTATTCCCACTAGAGTTTTACCAAGTGTTACTTTTTATGTTGTAATAAATAGAGACTGTTAATTTCTGCAGGAGAAAATTAGTATGTATACACTGCTAGGATGGAGCTAACATTGTCTCTGGGAGCATTAGGTTCTTGGTAGAAGCAGATTTTGTACTCTTACAAACTAAAGCATTTTACCAAATACTGCATAAACTGAGCTATAAGTGCATCTCAGCCAGCAGTATCTAAGCTTGGATGCTAAGCAGCATCGGATAGTATGTCTATGGAGATTCTCAGTCATCCAGGTCATGGTGATACCAAAAGTGCTTTTTCAAGAGGCAACTGGACTTTCTTGTTTTTCTCTGAAGACGTTTTGCTTCTCATCCAAGAAATTTTTTCAGCTCTGACTAGATGGTTGGGAATGGAAGGATTTATATTCCTTGCAGACAGCTGGTCATTTGTATTCTTTTAGAGAGGTGTTGAGGCCATTTGAAGGTTTATCCAGTGGTGGGTTTCAAAATTTTTTACTACCGGTTCTGTGGGCATGGCTTGGTGGACATGGCTTAGTGGACTTGGCAGGGGAAGGATACTGTAAAATCTCCATTCCCACCCCACTTCAGGGGAAGGATACTGCAAAATCCCCATTTCTCCCGATCAGCTGGGACTTGGGAGGCAGAGAATAGATGGGGGCGGGGCCAGTCAGAACTTTTACTACCAATTCTCTGAACTACTAAAAATTTCTGCTACCGGTTCTCCAGAACTGGTCAGAACCTGCTGAAGCCCACCTCTGGATTTATCTGTGTCCTCAGGGTCACCTGAGTAGTGCAAATGGGTATGGAGCCTCCTTGGAACTGCTGAAAGGACTGTGTTGTAGACTGGAGAGAGATGATGTCGTATCCCTCTCCCTCTGAACAGACCTCTCTCACAGAAGAGGAGGGATGCGACACCATCTGTCTCCAGTCTACAACACAATCCTTTCAGCAGTTCCAAGGAGGCTCCACACCCATTTGCACTACTCAGGACTTCAAAGAAAAACAAGAAAATTCAGTTGCCTCTTGGCAAAAGCATCAGACAGTACAGGGGTGGGTAACTGTGGCCCTTTTAAAACCTGTGGACTTCAACTCCCAGAATTCCTAAGCCAGCTTGGCTGATTCAGGAATTCTGGGAGTTGAAGTCCACAGGTTGTAAAAAGGGCCACAGTTGCCTACCCCTGAGATAGTATATCAATGGGAGATCATCGAAGAATGCAAGGGTTGTAAATGATTGAATATATGCCATCAAATAATTTTCAATTCCTAGTGACTGCACAGATAGTTTTTCCTCCATGATGATATGTCTTTGACCTGGTCTTTCAGCATTTCCAATCATGCACCTATCAACATCGTAACTGAGTCCATCCACTTTACTGCTGTACTCACCAGCTGCTTGTAAGGCCCAGTTCCAAATGGGCTGTGGCCCAGTATCGGGCCACGGCCTGGGAGTTTGTGGACCTCTGAACTACTATATTCCCATCTTCTCAACATTTTGGCTTTGCCCTATAGAACTGGATGAGAGCTATTAAAAATAGAGTCACCTCCTTTATGCAAAGCAGACATGCAGTTTAGATATTTTGTTAATATTACAGTACAATAAATTTGGGGGTTTTATGCAAAAGTTGAATATATACAGATGAATACATAAAATAATAAGTGTTCCTCTTGAATTGTTGTACGTGAAATTCAGATTAATTTTTCCTTCTACAGAGACCTGCAGCTTGAACTCAAATAAAAAGGTTGTCCCTATAGAAGAAAGTCAGTCTACTAGTTCTTATTAATCCCTGTGGTCATGAATATTCAAGTTTCTTGCTGTGAGTCATGCATTTTAAAACATTCTACAGTTTTGGATAGTCTGGTGCAACTGCTCCAGGGCACTGTGGAACACAGCATTTCTTTCATTGTTGTGCTATAAATTACTTTTGTCATCTACCGCTGGAGTATATTATTGCTTTCCTTGTAGATCTCGGGGGGGATTCTTGTTTGTGTGGTGTGAATGCCTGTATGCAAATCTGCATCCTATTATGCAAACACTCTGAAGGTTGCGAGATGCCTTGTGGATATTAAGTAGTGAGATCTACAATTTATATGTGTTCAACCTTGCAGGTGAGTAGAAATATTTCTGAGTTGCTAAGAAACAACATTGAAAATAGTACCAGTTATTTATCACAAGAGCAGTGGATTGATGAAGTTACATCATAATTTCATGTGCTGGTGGAATTCATTGCCATATGAAGTTTTAGTAACCATAAACTGACAGGATGTGTTTTGTTTTATGATTATTGCTATTTTAATTTGTTATTCACTGCTCGGAGTTGAGCAGAGTTGAGCGGTTACTGAGTGGGCAACCATTTTAAATGGTTTAAAATTTGTTAAACAAAAAATAAGCAAATCTGTCTGATTTCTTGGTGCTGCTTTGAAATTTATCCTTCTCCCTGTTTGCCCGATAATGTCTATTATTTACCATTCCTACTGTGCTCAAGGTGCCTTGCAAAATCTGTCTCTTCATGTCTGCTAGAAGTAAAGTACCTTGTCTGGAATGGCACAGTTGGGGATTTGGGTTAGGATAATTCTGGCATAAATAAAAATTCCTATTTGTACAGCATATTTTTGGCTTGCTGTAGGATAAGTGCCCTGTTACTCTGAAGCTTATATGTGCATATTTGTACATGTGAAGGTGTCCTTATAGCACACACAAACCCAGTCCCTAAAGCTGTGGTTTGTTTCCATCACAGCTCTTTCCTAAACATACTACAAAGCTTTGGTGCCAAAACATTGAAAAAACAGCATTTTTTTTGCCGTTGTTCAGATTAATGTGAGAGGCCTAAAACTAGATTCAAATTATCAAGGGTAATGCTAAATACTCTCCACAAATATAAAAACTGGGGAAAATCTTGAAAATTATGTCTCAGTAAAGCATGTGTGTGTGTGTGTGTAGTATGTGTGAGGAAGAAATGGTTTCCAGTTGCTGAAAGGTTGTCTATTATTATTGATCACTTTAACTTTGAGAAAACATTGAAAGCAAAATTATTTTGAGCTTGTAATCTCAGTTGTTAGGTTCAGTTTTTATGACACGTGGATGAGAACAGTCCATACTCCATTTACTCCTCTTGATCAGACATGATGCTCAAGACAGAGAGGAAAATAAATTTATTTACACATTTTTCTCTGTTTTAAAAAACCCCATAATGGTGGCACAATAACTTAATTACATAGGCTATTTGTTAGGAGTGAAAATGGATCACTGGAGAAATTGTCTGCCTTGTTTCTTTGAAGATGTTTAGCATAGTCATCTCTCATTCACCTATGGTATTTGAGGCAAAAGGAAATAGCTTCCTACACTTCCTTTTTCTTTATGCCTCCCAAAAAGAGATATTAAACGCTAATTTAAAGTATCTTGGTAAATACTGCTGGGTTTGCATCATTTGAAATTTTATTTCTGCAGCCTAACTCCATAACTTTCTCTGGGAAGATTGGAGTGCTGACAGAAGCTCTCTTCATCTTTTATTTTCTGCAGGTCCGTTTCAAAGAAATTTCTTCCATGGATGTGAATTTTGTAGCGTTTTAAATATGAAGAGATTCTGAAAGAGCTTTTCTGTTTGAGCAAGCTGGTTCCTCCTATTGTTCGAAAGCTTTTAAACTATTTGTTGCATTTACTGTAGGTGTTAACTATACTCAATCTGGGAATTCAGCAAACCTGAATTATTAACGCCGTTGCCGGAATTTCTTAGACAAATAGCATAGCCTACCTGAAAGAAACTCAAATTTTTCCTTCTTTAGTCTTCAGAATTTTTCACAGTATTTCCATTTGCAGGGAAAGAAAATTATGCTTTCACATAGTGTTCTACTAAAAATACAGAACAGGTGCAACTACATTTTCTTCATTGCAGTCTCTATAATTTGCATGTACAAGTTAGGCACCTGTGTAGATCCCATTTGAAATCTTGTAGCATTTACAGAGTTCTTGGCAAGAGTCCTTCCACCACCAGCATTCAAAACTGCCGGGATTAACTGTTAGGAATTGGAGCATCAAGTTTACCACCAGTTGACAATACAATTCCTGAGATGGCCCATGATATTATGATATTGACATATGACCTTTCCACTCCATGCTTTTTGCCTTCAACCACTTAACCACCATGGTTTCTCAACTAATAATGATCATCATTTTAAATAATGATTCTATAACAGATGGCTTTACATTTCATTGCTTTTACACTTCTAGGACATGTCTGTTCTTCAGGATGTCTCTGCAGGGCAGTCCTATTTGACCTTCCCCACTACTAGGGATTAAATATGCATCTAAACATCTTTGAAGTGCCCTAAATTCTGAGGATCTCCCATCATTTCCATTATCATAAATTTTAGAATAATTTGTAAGAACGGAATTACTATGTCTTTGATACCTCCTTGGTTCTTTCAGCTTTTCTATTTATTCTGTTGCCAAAGCTTGGTGACTAGGCACCTGGCTACCTGAAAAGGAGTCTACTAGTTTAGTAAATAAATTCGCTAAATGAAACAATCAATCTGTTGGCCTAAAGTTCAGCAGTCATCCCAAACCTTGGAGTAAAGGACTTTCATTTGCCAACTACTGCAGACTGTGGTCCAACTCTTGCTGAAGAATACAAGAAGGATGAAATCAGCTACTAAACGACAGTCTGTTGCTATATAGACAATAGTTTTAGAGCAGGACTGTCAAACTCCTGGCTGGCAGGCCAGATGCATCACTTCCTGGCCACGCCCATGGCCAGTTTAGCGAAGGGGGGAAAAGTCCCGATACGTCACATGATGCCACTGTGACAACGTGTACTTGACACACCTGCTTTAAAGTAAACAAGAAAGGTGCCAAATCTTAGAAAAATATTGTTCCCTAATTCTTTTTCAGTGAGGGGTGTCTGATTATAATAAACAGCAACATTCTCAGAGAGGGGTGTAAGGAGTTTGGACAGTCTGAGTGACAGCTTCTCCTGGGGCTCTTTTCCACAAAGCCCGTAATCAGGCATGCATGGTAAAAATTCCCCATGCATTCCAAAAACATCTCAAATAATCTCATTTGGCTTGTTTTTTTTTAAATTTTATAATTGGAACTTTCTCTCTTTACTCATGGCTGTGTATATGTACACATGAATGCACATGTATGTGTATATATATACATATACAAAACTTTTTTTTTTAACCACTTAGTTTTAATCTTAAATCCTCAGCATTCAATCAGTATTGCCCTTGTATAGTATATACCTTAATGGTCTTGTTTTATTTTGGTGAGCCCCTCTCTGAATTAGATTAATTTACTTAGAATTATACATGTATTTAATTTTTAAAGTACATATTTACACCCAGATACGAAAGGTTTTGGGCATGAAAGCTTAATGTTCTAGTCTGAAGCTACATGACATTTTGTGATCTGGGAGTGAAAAAATCTGAGGTTCCCAATTTTGCTATTTCTTAAAGCAACTTTGGATTTTCTTTTTCTTTTCTTTTCTTTTCTTTTTTTTTTTTTTTGGCATTGTTGAGCTACTGCACTAAATATACCCTGTTTCCCCGAAAATAAGACATCCCCTGATAATAAGTCCAATTGGGCTTTTGAGTGCATGTGCTAAAATAAACCTCCCCCAAAAATAAGCCCTCCCCAAAAATATTTAAACACAGAGCTGGAAATTGGGTAAGACGGCAAGAGGAGCCCCATCTTGCTTACACACCCCAAAATAATAAGACCTCCCCAAAAATAAGGCCAAGCGCTTATTTCAGGGTTCAAAAAAAATATAAGACAGGGTCTTTTTTGGGGAGAAACACGGTATTTAAGTCTGCTGGAAGTGGTATCTGTTTAATATGTCCATCTGTAGTTTAACAAGATATACACATGCTAAAAGTTTTCTGTGGGAATTGTGTTTCATTAGCCATCCAGCAGAAATCCTGTTTGAAGTTGAAATATCAAAAGACTGTAGATGAATCATTTATTCAAATGTACCTACCTACCTATCATACTATTTATTCCCTTTTGGGATAGGCAAACATGATGATGATGATGATTTATTGATTAGCCACCAGACCATATCAGGATACAAAACAGGTTGGTAAAATTGGGCAAAGCATATTAAAAGAAAAAAATTAGTAAACCAATGCAATTCAAAAGGCAAGTGATAAGAAAAAGAGAAAGAAAGATAGCTAAAACCAGTTTCACCATAAATAGTGACTTTTGCAATCCATTCTGTCTTGAGCTAATTGAGACTTTCACATGATACATGCTAATAGGACAGAGAAGGTATAGACTAACCATAGTTACATCTATGCCATATGCACATTCCCTACTAATAATAAATATTTTACTGATCATGTTAGGCATATTTAGGCGAATAAGTCACAAGTATAACCAAAGTCCAGATTAACCCTAAGCATACTCATGTATCCTATGCAAAGTGAGATCTGTAATCTAGAGATTGTCCTGCAAGTTACTCTTGCCTGCTTCCCATCAATTATGAGATATATTCATTGGAGCATTTTCTGTATCTTAAGAACAGCTGAGTTGCAACATTGAACACTGAAGTGTTGTGGAATATAAGGATCAAACTGCTACGGTATTTTCATGAACAAATCTCGGCCCAGTTTCCTTTCAAGAACTATTACATTACTGTTAATAGTTCTATTCTATTTCTAATGGGTGTTTTTAATTTAGGGGTTTTATTTTTAATATATAATGCTTCTCATGTGTTGCTCATGGGGCTACAATTTCGGAGTCACTGGCATTGGCCAGAGTTAGCTCATTGAAGTAACTTGGCAGTGAGCAACAACAGATGGAGTTGCTAAACTGAAAATACTCTGTATAATTGATAAGATGCAACCAAACCGAATTGTCCTGAATTCTTTAAGTCATTTAAATGGGAGGACTTTACTTTTTCAACTGGGCCTCAAGAAGAAGGTGACAAGTCCCTTGACCACAGATACCAACTTTGACCCTATCCTGTTTTAATGGTCTGTAAATGGTTATAAATATTTGGCCACATATTTTCTGCCTTCTTACATCAGGAGGATTGAGGAAAGTGAGGGAAAAATGCTAAGAATGAGCTAGGTTCATTGATGATAAATACATATATTCAGAATATTGGTTTCATTAAATGGAAGTGATGCATATTGGAGATATGACAGGTTTTTGAAATTGAAACCTCTTTACCTTGGAACGACTATTTGATCTTTCCAAGTGACCAGAAGTGGTCTGACCTTTAAAATGTTTTGATCTTGAAGCATTTTGCATATTTTTATGAGAACTAAATTGGTAAGTAAGTTGATGAAAGTGAAAAGAATTAACCCATTTGACCTAAGGATTAAAAAAAACACTATATGACAAAATGAAGGCGGTGAAATAACTTTTACATGGAGTTAGATCCATGTTATCTTCATGTGTGATGATTTATGATGGCCAACTAAGGCTCTTAAGTTACAGCCTGGCATGAATAAGACATAACATAGTAGACTCTATTATATGGGAAGACTCATTTTGTGTAAGGGAGGAGTTACAGGTGGTTATCACAGTAAATGATTGCATACTGAAGAAAGCATGAGGAAAGACAATGAGAAATAGCCATTGTTCTTTCTTTTCTGTTTTTCTATTTTGTTCATGCCATAAGGGTAGTTGGTTATCTTGGCCTTGCTGCTTCCCTAAGCCATCGCCTCTCCCATTTTTTCTCTTCCTGCTCTCCTCAGGAAAGTGTTCTAACCATCACACCATAAGGGAGAGTCCTAGAGTATATCTTTGTGCCCTCTGCCCTCTTTTCAGTTTCTTTTTAGTTGTCCATCTGCCTTCAACAAGAGCATTGTCTTCTCCCCTTTCCCAGGATCTACTCCACATAAGATCCTCCAAAATCAATGCTGTATGCAAAGCTAGATAATAAGAAAAGTATGGAGTCGTGCTTGTTCTTGACCTTTCTGGACTTTAAATTCTTGTTAATGCAGACAACCTCCACCTTGTCACCCCATGTCTATATCTGAGTGTGTGTGTGTGTGGGGGGATCTTCAGAGTCTCTTCAGTAAAGCTGTTAAGTGATGAGCTGTAATGAGTGATTGTATGATTAACCTTACTTTAAGTAAGAGTGTCAAAACACTGTTCCAATATACTCTTTTCCATCACTGCTGTAAACGCCCACAGAGGTGCTGTGATGTTAACAAAAGCTTTTCTAAGTTGGCAGAGCCTTTTACACAGAGTTACTAACTATGCTTGAATCTTTTGGCAACTCTGCTTTTCTTGCGAAATATTTAGAAGCTCTGCCAAGGGAAGCTTTCTTTGGCACCGTTACCATACGCACCTTGAACTTCAAATTTAAGAAGTGCTTCTCAACCTTTTGCAGAGACAGCTTTCCTTAAAAAAAAAACAACGAAAAGAAGCTCCTGGCATGACTGGTAGCCACCTGTTATCACGGTCTTAATGATCATTTAACACCAGTTCTTCTCACTCAGTACCCTCAAGCTTCAAAGGGCCTTTTTGCTGTTGGCAGCATCTCGTCCTTGCCAGTTGGTTAGTTCAACCTATGAGAAGACAAAGTGATGTGACTCCTACCATGCCGCTATTTACTTCTCTGAGTAATGAACTAGAGATGTTTCCTGTTTCAAAGAGTCATATCCTGTGGATCTTGTCTTTGTAACTGGTATTGTATGAACTTATGTTTCTCTTCATCCTTTTGCTATTTTCTTGAATGCAATTCTGGTATTGCAATAGCTACTGTGGAATTACCACAGAGTGATCCAAGCCAACAGTTTGTTCTGCTACAAAGAGGGGAGAATGAAACTAAGGAGGCTCAACCTGCTTTGATTTGTTAACAAATCAAAGGTGCCTGTGATTTTCTGTGGAAGAGGGAGAGGCCTCTGTATCCTTTCCCATTTTTTTTGGGCAGGAGTGAGATACTGAGTCACCGTGTCAGAACTCCTCCAAGGGAACAGACATGTTCCTTGTTCTGGCAGGAAATTATATTTGACATTTAATTTGAAACATAAGCACAAAAATATCCCTGTGATAATATGATAATGGGACCGAGTGAAGCAGAGTTTTAAATTGGCAGGTTTAAGTACTGTTTTAATGCTACCTTTGAATTTTCTTCTTGGCCTAACTGCCGGGCTAGCCAGAATCTGGTACTGATTAATAGCAATAGCAATAGCATTTAGGCATATATACTGCTCCATGGTGTTTATTAGCATTTTCTGGGCCGTTTAAAATGTCAGCATTATTTGCATCTTGCCTCCAACAATCTGAGTCTTCATTTGACCAACCTTGGAAGGATGAAAGCCTAAGTCAAACTTGAGCTCTGTCAGAATCAAACTCCAGGCTGTGGGCAGAGTTTGTAACACTGCACTTTAACCACTGCGCCACCAGGGCTCTTAATAGATAAGACTGGTTTGCTTAGTTTCTTAATTGAATAAAATTGGGAAAAAAAGTGCATTGATCAGCCATGTACCAGAGTCAATTATTATTAACTGGTAATATTAGTTTGTTAGAATTAGAATTAGAAACTTGCTTTGCAAGAAAGAAGGTACTTGCCTACATCTTTCTAGCCTTGCTGTTTCTTTTAAACTGTTGGCAGCCATTGCTTCCTCAGTCTGCAACAGTTTTGGATCCCATTATTCATCAAGCAGCCACGTAGTAAAGGTAATTATGTCACAGAACCAAACAAATTTATTTCCATAATGGCACAGTATTGTTAGCAATACTGCCTTTGTTCAGAGAGGAATTTAGATTTAAATGAGGGAATAAAAGCACAAACCATCACATTTGCAGATGACACTAAACTGGCAAGAAAAGCCAACCTTCTAGAAGGTGGGCTCAAGATCCAGATGGATCTCAACAGACCTGAACTCTGGGCCCTATCTAAGAAAATGAAATTCAGTGTAGCTCTTTCAAACTAGCTGACCTCCAGCAGTGTAGACAACTTCCACAATCTATTACAGTTGTCATATTGTCTGCAGAATTTGGGCAGCTGTTTGGGAGCTTGTCTAACAGCAAACTGGGATACTCATAAACTCTTTTTACAAATTTGCTGATGAAATCCTGATTTCTGTAGACCGGATCTGATAAATTCCAGTCATACACAACTTGTTTTGGATATTCTTGCTTATAAAACATCCTTATCTGCATTGCTGTCACTATAATTTTTAAAGTCACAATGGGGGAAAATATTAAATGCAGTACTAAATAAATAAAATATTTAGTGTCACATCTGAATTAAATGAATTTAAGGTTAGATGTGGTTTGATTCTGTCTACTTTTTGGAGTTGGTCTATAGTACTCTACTCAAATGTCAGATATGGCCCTTCTTCATTGCTGATGTGTTTCATTGATTCTTCTAATTAGCCTATACAGTGATGGCAAACCTATGGCACTTGTGCCAGAGGTGGCACGCAGCACCCTCTCTGATGGCACTCCAGCTGTCACCCAATTCTGCTCCGCTGCGCATATGCAGGTGCCTCCCACCAGCCAGCTGGTCTTCGGGTCTCTGCCATGCATGCATGGGGGGCAGGGCGCGTGCACAGGGGTTGGGGCGTATGCATGGGGGACGTGCATGCATTGCATTTTGGGAGTTTGCTTGCATGTGTGTGCATTTGTGTGCATGCATGCACACTTTGGGCACTCAGTCCGGAAAAAGTTAGCCATCACTGGCCTAATAATAGGTAATTGTTTTACTAGTGAAGAGAAGAAAGATCCTTATGCCACCTAGATATCAAGAGAAAAGGTTTTCAGCTAGCACAATCCTCTGCTTTGGTTTATGTTGTTTGTTTTACTAATCTCTTACAGTATATTCTCTGTATATTGTATAGCAAATACTCTTAGTTATATATACTGCTTTACAGTACTTTACAGCCCTCTCTAAACGGTTTACAGAGTCAGCATATTGCCCTTAACAATCTGGGTTCTCATTTTACCCACTTGGAAGGATGGAAGGCTGAGTCAACCTTGAGCCTGGTGAGATTTGAACTACCAAATTGCAGGCAGCTGGCAGCCAGCAGAAGTAGCTTGCAGTACTGCACTCTAACCATTGCACCACCGCGGCTCAATATTGTATGCAGTTTATATGGTATATTATGGCAGATTATTATTTCAAAAAGTATCCAAATGAATATCCTAGATTTAAATCAAACCTTACTTTTAGTGAATGTATTCAGGATTATGAACTCAATCTTTTTTCCTGGTATCAAGCTGCTTATTACAGATAGTCTAAGAAAAAAATCACTTTCTTTTTCTTCAACAGTGTTTTCTGTATATGGTGATCTTCACAAGAAAGTAGCTGGAGAATTGATGTAACTGGTTGAGACACTTGCCTAGAATATATTGATTCACAGGCTTTTTGCACTTTAAATATCTCCAAGTAAATACTCCTTCCTTCTGTAAAAATCAATATAGCTTTACAGGTGCATGATTGCTAGTACAATAATGATTATTGATTGTTACCCAAACTGTGTGAAACAAAAATGTAAAATCTTTCTGAATGCATTCTGAGGTATAGACTAGTTTATATTTAAGATCCAGAAAATATAAGGACTAATTTCGCTTTTTAATCATTTAAAAATTCATTAGCCACCATAATTGTTGAGAATAGAACAGCTGGATATTTTTATGCTTGTATGATATAACTAATTTCCTTATTTAAAAAAATGATACGTTCCATCAAGTCATATACAGGGATGGCTTGCTGGGGGTTCGCAGGGGTTCGGGAGAACCTCTAGCTAAGATTCTGTGCAGTTCGGAGAACCCCCAAATCCCACTCCTGGCAGGCCCTTCCCACCCCTCCCCTCCCCTCCCAGGAGTCCCCACGTGGCCCATTTTGGATGCAGGTAAATGCAGGGCACGCACGGAGGCTCAGGGAGGGTGAAAAATGGGTTTACTGGAAGTTCAGGAAGGCAAGAAACGGGCCCCTTTCTGGCCTCCAGAGGGCCTCCGGAACCTGGGGAGGCCGTTTTCGCCCGCTCGGAGGCTCGAGAAAAGCCTGAGGCCAGGGAGGGCAAAAATGCCCTCCCGACCATGGTGACATGGCCATGCCCATCCAGCAACCAGGCAGAGAACCCCTTGCTAAATTTTTTGAAGCCCACCCCTGGGCATATATATGCAATGTGTATCTTTTGCACATAATCTAAAGCTTTGCAATCTTCATAGAGATGAGGCTGTAAGAGATGCATGTAGAGCTTTGAATAAATAACGGTTCTTCTATTATTTCATCCATTGTTTCTGGTATTTGGAAGTATCTCTCATCATATAACAGCAGAGGCTTTGCGGAATACAGTGTAACATGTCTTTTTTAAAAAAAAAATGTCCAGAGGTCAGGAGAACCCAGAGTGGCAGTTCTGTGCATTGGGGCTTAGTAATTGAGTAACCATTCTGTTTTTACTGTGTTTTTCCTTCTAATTAATTATGTTTCAGTTTTGGATTAATATTTTCTAAAATGCTGCTTGCCTTCTCCCTTCTGTTAGCTGTTGACAAGGGTGAAAGGCTAATGTTGACTTAATGCAGGATCTTAATCGTATCAACTGTCACCCAGTTCTTTTTAATAAATATTTTCCACTGTTCAGGGCAGGATTTCTTTTTATGATAGGATCCAAGGGTACTCTTATTTAATGACCTTTTATTGCCACAGCGCTCTATCTTTCTTCGTAGGCTTTGCTTGCTTTAAAAAAAAATCACTCTGGTGATTGTGGGAAAGAGTTATTTATGTTTGTAGCAGTGGGAACTGGATATTTTAGAATAGCAGTTTATATACTCTGATTTCCCAAGGAGACAAACAGTTGCTCTACAATGAACATATACCCGTACACGATGAACTCACAAAGAATACACTGAGTAGAGATCAGAGATTTTGCTTCCAGCCAAACCCTGGCTTCCCGTTCAGCCCTACTTGCTTCTTTGTTTGCTTGTTGAACTATTTTCCCATTTTCTGATCTGCCCATCTCCCTCAAAGAGGGACTCTTATCCCAAAGAGACAGAAGCAGGCAACAAAATCTTCGACAATTTAGTGCCAAAATATTTCTTTGAATAAGATATACCAATTCAAACTGTGCACTGTGTGTTTGATATTTTCCCCACGAAAAGGTTTTATGCAAATAAACACCCCCCCACCCCCCAAAAAACTGGCATGTCACAATAATCAGCAGACATCAAGGGGGAAAGGCAGAATCCAAATGGGAATCTTTTCTCATAGTCTGTCGTGGAAAGTCCAAAAAGAGCACCCAGATAGACGACTGAGTGATGTTAAGCACTAAAGTTTAGGGAGGGGTCAGGGCCAGCAGGCAAGAGAAGACTACCTTAAGTTAAGGACAAAACTGGAGTTAAGCACTGTCATAACTGTACATCTCCACCCCAGACCATCCCAACGATGCCTTGGAAGTGATGTTCCAGTGCCTGGAGGCCATGCGGTTCTGGATGGGAAGAAACAGGCTTTGACTCAACCCCTCCAAGACTGAGTGGCTGTGGCTGTCAGCGTCCCAATTTAGCCAGCTTGCGCCATCGCTGGTTATTGGGGGCGAATCATTGGCCCCCACGGAAAGGACCTGCAACTTGGGTACTCTCCTGGACGCACGGCTGTCTTTAGAAGAGGATACAATGGCCGTGGCCAGGGGGGCTTTTTATCAGGTCTGCCTGATACGCCAGTTGCACACCTTTCTAGGTCGGGACTCCTTGCACCCAGTCACTCAAGCACTCGTCACTTCTCGCCTGGACTATTGTAACACTCTCTACATGGGGCTCCTCTTGGGGTGCACCTGGAGGCTCCAACTGGTGCAAAATGCGGCCAAGTGGGGGATTATGGGAGCGACGGGGTGCTTCCACATGACACCTCTCCTGCACGAGTTGCATTGGCTTCTGGTAGACTTCTGGGTGTGCTTCAAGGTGTTGGTGACCATCTTTAAAGCACTCCATGGCTTAGGGCCGGGGTACTTACAGGACCGCCTTCTGCCACCAATTACCTCCCACAGGCCGGTTTGCTCCCACAGAGAGGGCCTTCTCAGGGTGCCGTCAGCCAGACAATGTTGGCTGGCAACCCCCAGGGGGAGAGCCT
The DNA here is from genome assembly GCA_030761175.1 of Masticophis lateralis. NCBI lineage: Eukaryota > Metazoa > Chordata > Lepidosauria > Squamata > Colubridae > Masticophis > Masticophis lateralis. The sequence continues at coordinate 29,048,662 of JAUDYJ010000001.1, forward strand.
TCTCTGTGGTAGCACCTACCCTCTGGAATGATCTACCCCCAGAGTTATGAACGATCCCAGACCTCCGGACTTTTCGTCGGGCCCTAAAAACGTACCATATTTTCCGGCGTATAAGATGACTGGGAGTATAAGACGACCCTTCTCAGAGCCATTTAAGGCTCGTCAGAGCCTTTCGGGCTGGTCTGCCTGGTTACAGGAGAATGAGACCCGGCGTATAAGACGACCCCCGACTTTTGAGAAGAATTTTGTGTGTTAGAAAGTAGTCTTATATGCAGGAAAATACAGTACTTTTTTCAGTTAGCCGGGCTGGCCTGATTCTATGTAGATTTTAAAGTTTTGATACTGATTTTAATTGAAATATTTTAAATTATGAGCCAAATTTTTATTTAATTACTTTTAAAATTATTTTAACTTTTGTGTACAAATGTTTTTATCTTGGCTGTTCACTGCCCTGAGTCCGAAAGGAGAAGGGCGATATATAAATCTAATAAAAGATAAAGATAAAAGATAAAAGATAACTTCCCACTGTTTTCCCAAAACTCTTATCTTCTCTCCCAAGAGAAATGTAGTTTACTTTTTTTCTGCTATGCCTATATACCGTGTTTTCCCGAAAATGAGACCCACCCAAAAAATAAGTCCTAGCCTGACTTTTTTGGGGTGGGCCTAATAAAAGCCCTACCCCAAAAGCAAGCCCAGGGGATGGGCGTGGCCAGCACAACAGACGATGAGCTCTGATCTATCTTGATTTGTACTTTAGGTTATATATCTCCTTAAACAAATTCTGGTGTGATTATATCCATTATGGCCATTATTAGATACTATGCCCTAAAGAAAAGAAAAATAAATAAATAAATAAAAATAAAACAAGTCTAAAGGTGTATATATTTTTAGGTTGTACGGACTGAGAAAAATAGTTTGAATAATCGGTTTCTGCCCTGGGATGAGATTGAAACAGAAGCCATTTTGTCCATTGATGATGATGCCCACCTTCGCCATGATGAGATCATGTTTGGATTCCGGTGAGTGAAATCTAATTTTTAATCATCAGCCATTAGTATCAAGTCTGAACTAATTGTCTGTTTCCATCAAGATTTGCAGATATGGAGGATTACAATTCCTGTTATCGTAACTTGCTTTGGCCATTTCTGTGCTGTATTGGGAAGTATGGAATTTTGAAGCCAATGTATAACTTTCTTTCATGTTTGCCATTATAACACTGGTCTTCATGCATTATTATTATTATTATTATTATTATTATTATTATTATTATTATTATTTACTTTATTCATTAAACATGAAACTCAGTCAACTGAACATTCTAAAATGCATCACAAATACCATTGACTGGTGCTAATGGTTGATACAGGTTGCTGCCAGCGTCCTAGGTATCAAGCAAGTACCTTCTTAAGATGTACGATGTTTCAAGTAGTGCAGTTTTTTGCAGTTCCGCTGGTGTTCTTGCAGGAAGCTGCAATTTGTTGATGTATCTTATAAAATTTTTGGACATGGTACCAAGTGCCCCGAGCATGTGGGAGGGAGCGTACTGCATCCCTTTTTATTTTCTGAGGTTTTCGCGGGTGTTTGTATGTAGGTCTTTGGTTATTTGGGTCTTCTCCCAGGTAGAATTGGAAGTATCTTGGCGACGTTTCGACAAAGTCTCATTCGTCATCTTCAGGCTGGTGTTCTCGGCTTCGTGCTTCCAGGAGCAATCTCACATTTATATATATTCCTATTTATATATATTCCTTTTCTCAATAATGAGGAGTGTGCACGTGTTCTATTTATAATATTTTTAAAGCTGAAGAACAAAAACAATTATCTTACGGCCTTGATTATCTTCTTTTCGCTCCCTTCCCTCCTTACAAGTAAAAATAATATTTCCCAACCTTATAGGATATTTTCTAAAAAATCAGCTATGTGATTGCATTTCTCTGTGTTCTTAACTCCCACCATATGGAGACACTCGTTTTTAGCATACTTCATTTTTAGTAACAAATTGCTATTTATACCACTATTAAAAGAGCCTGTTGTTTGCTGGCATGACATAAACACCCATGGGAATATCACAGACAGGGATGTAAGCCAATATTGGAAGTCAGAGCAGCAAGAAGGCAGGATTTTTGGATAAAAGTTCCCATGCAAGAAAAGCAACTCTTTTCAAATTGTTAAAAGCAACCAAATTGGTTCCGAAGCTTTGACAACTGCTTCAGAAAGATAGAGAAATTTTGTTGAAAATGATGTGGCTGCTTTAATGGTTTGAAAAGAGGTACTTTATTTTCATTCCTGCCATTGTGAAGCTCCTTTTTTCAAAAGCTTTACACGCTCTCTCAGTGTCGGAACATCTGACTATAACCTCAATAGGAGATGGTCTCAGGTTTCACTGCCAAAATAAATAACTAGAATTTGGATTGTTATTTGTGCTCAAGATCAAGCAGTGAAAAAGAGAGTCAAAGTGTTATATCATTTCACCAGTTTTTCTCACAAAAAAAGGTTGAGAGTATTATTGTAGTTTAATGCATCTGAAGTGGAGGCCCATTCATCCCAATTCTAGAAACTGGGGGTGGAGGAACCCTTTAAACCTTTTTAAGTTTTAAAAAATCTAAATGTGTAATGTAGACAACTCAATAATAGGGATCATGCAATAGCAAACATCTCTCTGTTTTTTTTCTCTCCAGCATATTCCACCTCTTCTCTGTCTGCTTTAAGTTATTTTGTTTGTCTTTGTAGGGTCTGGAGAGAAGCTCGGGACCGCATTGTAGGATTCCCTGGGAGGTACCATGCATGGGACATCCCTCACCAGTCCTGGCTCTACAACTCCAATTACTCCTGTGAACTGTCCATGGTGCTGACAGGTGCTGCTTTTTTCCACAAAGTAAGTGGCAAATCCTTAGAGAGAACCGTATTTCATGATGACTTAGGCCAAGTACTTGCTCTAATGAGGAAAGCAAGATTAGTTGTGGAGAATTTAAGTTTTTCCTTAGTTTTCCAATGCAAGTGTAGTCTGGAAATAGTGATATCAATCTGTGACCAGGAGCATTTCTATGTGCTGTGTTGCTGTGCAATGATTGGCTTTGATGTACTATGTGTTGGAAGTAAAGGAGGACAGTTACTAATAATCTCTGTGTTGCTGTTCCCTATCAAGCACTACATTTTACTGTATGACCATTTTGACCAGTCAAAATCCTGGGTTTGGACTGAATAGGGTTGTTTGCTCATCGGGATCATTGAACTTGAGTCACAAATTGCCTATTGAATCTCTGATTCCTGCCTTATATCCAGACTCATTCAAGTTCTGTTGTTCCAGTGAGAAGATGTATCTAGAGATAATACATCTAGTACAGAGTCTAGTCTAGAGATAATACACTAGATACATCTAGAGAAGATGTATCTAGAGATAATAAATTCTTATTTCCACTTTTGGTGATGTCACTTTGCCTCTTAAAGAGCATATATGTTAGCTGCCATGAAAACTTTATTATACGTGTGTATCTTGATTAAAGGGTAAAGTTAGTATGCATATCTAATGTCATCGGATAAAGGATTTTGCTTCTACTTCTTCAGTAACATTTTCGTACTTTTGGCCCTTTTTAAATGTGTGCTCATTTTTCCTTCTGCTTGTAGTACTACGCCTACCTGTATTCTTATGTGATGCCACAGGCCATCCGTGATATGGTAGATGAATATATCAACTGTGAGGATATTGCCATGAACTTCCTGGTTTCTCATATTACTAGGAAACCACCAATCAAGGTCAGTGGTTGCCAAAATATTGAGAAAGGCAATTTTTCCCCCAAGAACATGAATATAATATGATCATGTTTCCTGCTCTCTTGTGCCCAGGTGACTTCCCGGTGGACTTTCCGTTGCCCTGGCTGTCCTCAGGCACTCTCTCATGATGACTCCCATTTTCACGAGCGGCACAAATGCATCAACTTCTTCGTCAAAGTCTATGGCTACATGCCCTTGCTGTATACGCAGTTCCGTGTTGACTCAGTCCTCTTCAAGACCCGGTTACCACATGACAAGACTAAATGTTTCAAATTCATCTAAACAGCTGTGGATGTCTGGAACTGGCCTATGGACAAGGCAGAAAGGTCAATGAACTGGGGGACAGTTGCCCTTTTCTGTTTATATTGGGACACAAGCTCTGCCTGAACTGTATGGCACAGGACTCCATTGAACGAGACAGCTTTGACTCACTTACTCAGAAAAAATAAAAGACTTTCTTTAGATCCCCAGTAAGTTGTTTCACCAAGGGTATAGCTGGGGTTTTAAGAATATTAATTATTATTTAAAATGAAAGTGTTTTAGATATGCCTTTTAAGACCTTTTGGGATCGGGGGGAGGGAAGTATAATTTGATTTTCTTTTCTTCCCAGCCTAATCATGCTTGGAGGGAAGCAGAGACCTAAGAAATTCTTGTATTCCTTAGTGAGCAAGTTATGCAGTTGGGAAAGTTGGATTTGGTCACCAGAGGCTCATAACTGCTTGCTCTTTGGTCTAATGTGCTTCAGATCTGGATTTCACAGAAGAAATTACGCATTCCCTCCAACCAGAATCCCAGATCTCATCTGTTTCCCTTAGTAGCTCCAAGGAGCTCATTGCTATGGTCAAGCTTTTTCCTTTTTTTCTTCTCTCACTGACCTCGTTGTAAAGCAAGGTCCTCCCAGAACGCTGCCTGTCCTGTGTGCCTGCTGATGGATTTTCTCACAACACCACGGTGACTTCCTGTCTGTGCTCCCAATTCACGGCTGCTCGTTGCCTCAGAGGAAAGATAGCTGGAACCCCCTTTCTACTTTTCCTTCTCAGATCCTAGATGCTGTTTTTTCTGCCATTAACAAAACTCTGTTCCACTGTCTCCTGGCCTTGGAAGATTTAGTTCAGCTCAGAGGTCTTGATTGACAGATTATTTATTGATTCTAAGTCATGCTAAATTTCCTTATGGTTAACTGGACATGGCTTTATTCAATTGACCCAATTTTCTGGGTTTGCATGACATACTGAAACACAGACTAACTGCGCAGGCTGACTTTGGGCAGCATGGGAATCTAAACTGGTAGATTGCTAGTTTGTATTTTGATGTGTCATGTGAATATAGCCATAAAATATGGACAACTATGTTACTTATGAGCATAGTGCCAACAGAACAGGCTAAAAGAATCAGATGTGTCTCAAAGATGAGTGAGATCTTTGTGAAAACCCTTTGGATGAGGACTTGTAGTGAATCTGCCGTAATTCTACATCTCCTGCATGTGCAGATACTTTCTGTCCCCCGTCTTCCTTCTGTGTGGTTGTGGGCCTGTTGCATTAAAGACAAAGAAATGGTTCTGGCTTGCTAATGGAATTTGTATCCCAGAACTGATACCTCTGGGATCAGTTCTGCAGACACAGGCATGAACTGAACAGGATTCCATGGCCTGGTTTTTTAGCCCTTCCCCTCTTGGTATTCCCTTTTCATTTTAACTACATTCATAGCCGTTGTTAAAACATTCTGGAAATTTCTTGTTGGCAATGTGTGTGTAGGTATGTGAGTGAGTCTCAACTTATGTGTAAGCTGCATTTTTTTTTCTACCTTTCATACCCCAAATTGCTAATTTTCAAAGAGGTCCATTCCAGTACACTCTTTCCCAAAGTAGGTCACCAGTAAATGGTTTTGGAGCAACTGAGAAATGGGTCTAATAACTGCTGTCATTTCTAAACCCCTAACTTTAATTGAGTCTTCACTTCAGCTGTTTCTTTTCATTTGTGGAAAGATAATTATTAATAAGTTACCCAGATTCCTATTAGCATCTATAAAATGTTGGCACTCCTGTAACAAATGCTTCTGAGGGAATATAATTTCTATGTGCCTCTTCCCCCATGGACCATTTGGTAATGCCAAAACTTCTGTAGCGTTGCACTGCTTATTTGTAGCTTAGCTGTATTGAATGTTACCATATTTGGGCAGTATTAACTACCCATTTCCTTATTTCCCCTTTTAACATTTACTCTAAATTACAAATGCTCAGAGTTATCAGTCCTATCACAGTCTTAAGGAATGACCAATCCTAGGTAAATATGTAGCCTCGCATTTGCACGAGAACAGCACAGGTCTGTCTTTGATAAAGTAACAGAACATGTGCTGATCATTCCTTACTGAAGTGGGTCCTTGCCCCACATTTATACTGCAGTTATTTAGTGATGCTGCTGAACTCATAGGTGGTTGAATGTCCCCCAAAGAAAAGGCAAAAAGGGCAAGTTGGAAGTATTTCATCAATCATATTTGGTTTAAGTTGAGTTTGGCTGGCCTGTTGTGACCTCTTTTACATATTTAGGTTTGCATGCACATACAGACCTAAATGTATTCAGGGCATTGTTCGTTATACTCAATTTAAACTAAGCCTTTTGGGGGTGAAGGTAGCTATGCGTTGATTGTATTTTGTCTTATTCCGACTCTTGTTACTTGCTCAGAAAATTATTTCCTCATAAATATGTGATTCATCCCATTTTCCAGGCTGAGCAATGCATTTGCTTACCCAGTTCTTTCAGGCATCTATTTTGAGTTGAGGTTGTATTTTTTTCTTAAGCTTGGAGTGTTTATGCTGCAACAGGAGTCTTTCCATTTTTGTGTTATAGCTTGCAATTAATCCAAGTTATTCCCCTCAATAGATAGGGCTATCCTGATCGTCCATAGTAAGCTGTGATGCTTCCAGACCTCTATCATGTATGAGGAAACCCATATTACAGCCCTAATATGCTTCAAAGACATAAGCAAGTGCCATCTCTTCATTTATAAAGTTTATAACACACATACCCTTTCTTGGGTTTTAAGTATCTACTGGTGATGGATAGTCACTTTAAATATCATCCCAAATATGAATTTGGAAAGGCATATAATGTGAAGAATCTTAGATCGAGTCCTACTCTACTGGATTTCATGCTTGATCTGCTGGGAGAATGAACATGTTGGTTTTTATGTATCATTCTTCCAGTGAAAATAAGAAGAAAATAAACAATCATATGAATTGTACTTTTATCAGGCCTTCAAATCAATCAGCAGATCTCATCATACTTTGACCACGCATGATAAAAAATTTCCAACCGATAACTCTGCTGGAGTTGATATGCTTTTCTGTCAAAATGGTGGATTTCCTTTCCTTTGAGAACAGGACGGTAAAACAGAGGGAAAACTTCCTATTTCATGGCATTCTGGAATGCCAACCACTGTAAATGGCCCTTCCTTTCTCCCTACTCTGCTACAGGGATTTTTTTTTTTAAAAAAGCTTGGTGAGCATCACATTTTAAATAATGGTTTAAGAAAAAAAAAGTGAGTCTAAAGCCTTGGGGCTCTAAAACCTTGAGCACAATACTCATATGCTGAATTTTGTAAAAGAATAAAATAAACACTGAGTTTACCTTGAATGTGTCTAATTGTCAGCCATTCACAATGAAAGAAAATTGATGATGGAAAACAAGTGAGCAATGCAGATTGAAAAGCAAGGCCCTAAATGCTCCATTGTCAACAGCTGACCTTTCTGGCACAGAACTGGCCATGGTGCTGAATTGAAAATCAATTAAAAACATCCCTGAGCCATTGAACGTCTTAATTACATTTGCTTTGGTTTGTGCAACTCTTTTATTATTACTGTTACAGTGGTTATGTTGGCTGTGGTGTTAGTGATAATGCTATTTGTGGAAATGCACAGATGTGAAAAATAAAATGTTAATTTTATATTTTAGGCAGAAGGATGAGAACTTGTATTGGATTTGGACTACTAAGGATTTGATTCTTAACTCACAGTTGTACATATGCTGGCAGTCATAAATCTACATGTAAAAGCCTTTATATTTTCAAATGGGAGGCGGGAAAACAGGGTTCAACATCTCATTTGATCTTTACTTGCTTCCTACATGTTTCCACTGTTCACAAAAGTGGCAGCAGTATTCCTAAGAGGATAGGGCCTTCTGTTTTACCCATATTGCAGCTGTTGGTTATTGCCAGGAACAGAGCTAGTAGAATTTGTAAACAAACAAACAAAAAACACTGTGCAGATAATAAAAGAGTTTGATGCTTTTGGAAAAACATCTGTATTGAGTAGATCAAATGCAAATGAGATTGTAAAGCAAGGGTGTCAAACTCAAGGCCTGGAGGCCAGATCCGACCCATGGGGTGCTTAGATCTGGCCCACAGGACTGCCCTGGAAACAGCAAAGGACTGGCCCGCGGTGCCTCTGCCAGCGAAAAGGGAGCTCCCAAGGGCTGCGTGCGGTTCTCCTGAGCTCTGTTTTCACTGGCAGAGGTTTGCAGGATGCTGCGCAGCCGAAAACAGAGCTCGGGAGCCCGTTTTCGCTGGCAGAGCATGTGGGTCACCACAGGCCCCCGACACAAGTGAGGCCGAGGTGGCCACGCCCCTCCGCCCCCCCCAAGGTCATACACAACCCTGATGCAGCCCTCAATGAAATCAAGTTTTGACACCCGTGCTGTAAAAGCACATATTCTATAGAAAGAATTCAGAAAAAATGTTTTGATTCAGGTTTTAAGGAAATACCCAAGGGAGCAACTAAAAAGATATTCTTTGGCTAGCGGCTTTAATGATTTAGACACAACACTATTGCTGTGTTCCATCTGGAACAGCCATCTTACAGCTTACTACAAGATGTAATTTTTTCCTAGGAACTGTGATGAAGTTGAGGGGACAGGAAGAACAAATAGTCCCTTAGGACTTCCCACTTGTTACCTTGGTATCAATGGGCTCTCCATCTGATGGCTCTGTCTAAAGAGGGTGTAAAGCATTAGCCCTGGTTAGGAAAAAGTAGTGTGCACTCAAGATAAAAAAAAATCTATCATGGCTACCAATTTGTGATTTTTTTTAAAAAAAAATTCAACATTAACATGAATCTGAACTGTGGAAGATGGTTGGGTCCTGAAAAACTAATTTTAGAAGCCTTCATTTTTTAATTTTATAGCTTTCTTTACTGCACATTAACTTTGTTTTTAGACAAAGCTTGTATCTTAAAATGCCTCACATCAGTATTAAAAAATACATCTTGCCCTCTGGCACAAGGCAGTGGAAGTGGAAGGAAATGAGAAACTTCCTCCAGGCTAGAAACAGGTGTTAAAAGATATACAAGCGTATTCATGTTGTTCCTGCTGGATTGAGCTTCCCTTCAATCTCACTTAAATAGTGATTGTTTCAGATGCGAACAATGCCCTTCCTTCCTTCCTTGTTATGGCTGAAGCTTGTCTTATAACAGCACTCTCCAATTTCTTTGAATCCTGAGCACATTTGGAATATTAAAAGCATATTCTTCTCCTCTTTCAAACTGGCTGGTGTGAAGGGAGAATGTGTCCATTCACAAAAACAATAGCAATAGGTCAAACTAGCCACAAAGCATTAAAGAACAATAATGTTCACTATCATTTTTTTTCCTGCTGGGAAAGTTAATTAACTTCCAAAGAAAGCACTGGATTGCCGTCACTTGCCCATTTTAATTTTTTAAATAAAACGTTTGGATTTTGTTTGTACGCTAGATGCATTCATACCCTGTTTCCCAGAAAATAAGACCTCCCCGGATAATAAGCCCAATCGGGCTTTTGAGTGCATGTGCTAAAATAAGCCCTTCCTGAAAATATTTAAATGCATGCATAGTCCCCATTTCCTCAGGTTAAGGTTAGGGAGACAGAGGTGGAAATCAGGTAAGATCGCAAGAGGAGCCCTGTCTTGCTCCACGCACCCCAAAATAATAAGAGTGCCCCTGAAAATAAAGCCATGGGCTTTATATAAGACATGTTTTGGGGAAACATGGTAGATTTTTTTTAATAGTCTTGAATTATCTTGGAGATATCTTTGCAGATTCCAGCTTCTACTTTTTACAATGCTTATTTATATATAAATATTAATTTACGTGGCAAAGAGCCAAGAGAGTCTAGTCATAATTGACTTTCATGAGAATTATTGGAGATTTCAGTGTTAATATTATTTATTACACTTAAAGAGGCAGGGCTGAGTGTAAAGATACTCTGATTTTCAATGAATCTTGTCAGCCCCTCCCTCCTCCAGATGACCAGACCTGTAGGTGAGTGAATGAAATCATTTAAACATACCTTTGTATCTGGATCAGGGAGATAACCGTTCTAGACTGTTAACATAGCTAGTCTGGATTTCCATATAGATAACAGGATCTTGTGACCTTAATCAGAGCTTATTCTGATAATGGAACTAGCCTTTTGGTTTGAATCATTGTGTTGATTGCATCTGTTAACTATAAAGGCCTTTGCCAATCAAATTTGACTCATGGTGATTAGTTTTGTATCAACAAATTTCCATTGGTGCTTTTGGGAATTTCTTAAAAACTCCCTGGCCTAGCCTACAACATTGGGCTTTCCAAGTATTAACTAGCTCTGGTTAGTCTTGTTTGGTTTTTTAATTTCTTTTTCTTTTAGAATATTTTTTTTATTCAGAGAGTTAAGGTAAAATACAACCCCCCCAAAAAAGATTTCTTTTTTACAAATATATTATCCTCCCTCAGTTAAATACCAAATGTATTGCAACAATATTGGTTTCCCCCTCCCTTGCAAAGCAGGCCCAAAATTTATAAACTACTACATCTACTTGCTATCAGTTTGACCTGCCATCCATCTCCTATATAAATACAAAGTAGTTAACAGGTGAACCAACAACAAAGTTAAACTTCAAAACCCTCTGTTAACAATCTTTTATTGTATTGAACTTGTAGAAAGACTACAATGACTTCTTATCTACCATAGATCAGTCCAGGATCAAATATTGTTTGATTCTTAATAGAATAACTTTTCCTTAAGATTTTGGTTGAGAATTTTCCTAATGTATCTTCTACCCCAGAATCATAAATCTCTGTTGTCGATCCATATTCCCAAAAAAGTCCAGTCCAAATGTTTACTAGTTATAACACCATTTCCCAGTCACCATTACCTTTAAGTTGGTGCATTGTAGACATAAACATAAAAGAAAAATTCATCCATCAAAAATTTAAAAAGTTAATATGTAATGTGTTAGGTTTTATATGCACTTTTAAAAATGTTTGTTTTGTTCTTTTTTTAAATTGGACTTTACTTTTTTGAATGAAATAAAAATAGATTTAAAAAAAACTAAGACCAGAGCTTTTTAAAAGTTAAGAAAATGAGAAATTTCTGCAGTGAAAATCCAATGTAAATGTAAACCCAAACAAGTCACTTTCACTACCCAGAAAATTTTCAGTTTCCATAAAGAGAAAGCAAAAGTAATTCAGAATGGCAGAATAAAACAGGTAAAAAATGGGAGGGGATTGGAGTAAATCAGCATTCAACCAGTCAGTTAACTTTTAAAAGAAATATTGAGATTAAAAATTCAAAATGTGCAGTTAAAACCAAGGTATGCTTTCAAAAAAAAAAAAAACCCTCAAACAGCTGAAAGGAAAGATGGAGATCCAATTTTCCAATGGCTCCTTCTGGAAATTGTGATACTCAAAATTCCTCTTCCTGGGTAACTCCACGGTCATCCATGTGTGGGGTAGTTCCTAACTGTTCCCATTCAGATCTAGGGCGCAGGCTACCAAAGAACCAATATTGGCATCAAAGTCAGCTGTTTGTTGGCAAGAGAAACAAATCTCCCTACCACTAGGCATGCCAATTTGGGGGAAGTTTTATTTGGCTTTTTAAAAACATACCAGGTTGTCTTAAGTATTGCTACTTGGTATATTACTCAAATTAACTATTAAATCAGTTTTAAGGTCTCTCACAATCAAAAGCATTGGGTAAATCCAGAAAATGAGTTAATTCAGTAAGCAGATTAATTGTATTGGTTCATTAATAAAGAATATATGTAGTTCAAGGCTAAACAGTTGAGTTCTTGATTTTCTCTGAGCCTGGTTATCTGCAAACTTATATTGGGTTGTTGGGTTGCAGTAACATCAACAACCTAATCAAGCCCACCTCAGCCAAAACTATCAAGGCAAAACATATGCATTATATATATTGACAGTCTTAGTTGGGGTGGGCTTGATTAGGTTGTTGATGTTACTACAGGACAACAACCCAGTAAGAGAACACCAAGAACCCAATAATTGTATTGTCTCAACGCAGCCAAATAATGGCATTATGAAAGACCCGGGCGCTCGGAGGAAGTCTTAAGCCCTTTCTCTTAGGGGACGGGCAGAAAGTGACTCGTTCAAAGCAGGTTTAATCTTCTCTACCAAGCATGCTAACCGTTTTAGTGCTTTACATTTCCATTCAGAATAAAATGTCATCACTTGCCTGTTTGATAAAAACCAGTAAGAGCAGGGGTGGGATCCTACCGGTTTCACAACTGGTTTGCTAAAAGCGCACTTCTCATGCATGCTCTCGCTATGCTCATGCACACGAGATGCACGCTGTGCTTGCATGCACAGTTTGGAGAAAACTCGTCTTCTGCATTGCTGCCGGCAAGGAAAACAGCTGAGGTGCGCCAATCCACTCTGCCGCACCAATCAGTTGGGCTTTGGAAATGGAAATATAGGTAAGTATAACGCAGGGGCGGGCAGGTGGGCCCACTTCAAAATCGGAGTGAACCAGTTCGGTCACGACTGAAAGTAGGAGCTAATGGTTTGTCCGAACCAGTAGAATCCCACCACCGAGTAAGAAATACACGCTGTCAAGGAAAACTAAGGAGTATTAAAATCCACAAAAACTCAGCCCAATCTACCGTGTTTCCCCGAAAATAAGACCCTGTCTTATATTTTTTTGAACCCTGAAATAAGCGCTTGGCCTTATTGCCATGCGCTCAAAAGCCAGATTGGCCTTATTATCAAGGGATGTCTTATTTTGGGGGAAACAGGTACTTCACAGGCCAATTAAGAGGGAACACTGAATGCTGCTGTCTTGACCATCAAAAGGGTGGGGTATAAATCCAATACCAAATAAATTCCTTTTCTGGCTCAGGCACTGAAGATCTGCCTAGTTCTGCCACATCATTGCTAAAAGTCAAGCCATCCTGGAGGCTTCATGATGTACTCCTGCCAGGTTTTCCTGCTAGAACGCTTTTAAATCCCCACTTCTGGCATATCTTGGTGGTCTCCCAAATCCAACTTCCAAATTCAGCAAAAAATCAACTTCCATGCTGTTGACTGCTGTGGCATTTAAGTATAAGGATATTAGATTAAACAGCAAGAACAAGATAATGAAGAGGCTTCACAGCTAATGATTCAGAAACAGTCCTGCTACGTGAAGGATGTTCTCTGTGGAACTTTCAGATGTTCAAAGTACTTTAATGACTGCTAGGCAGGTATTAGAGCCTCTAATGATCTCTAGTCTAAGCTCTCACTGACTGCAGAGATCTGTTTTGAAGACACACAGCCTTCAAATCCTGTAACGGAAAGCTGCATTCTAGAAATGTTTATCAGCAAGGCTTCCCAATTTTGAATTGAATCCTGTCTCTTACTTTTTAAAATAGGTTGGTTTGTTGTTACTTTTTGGAGCTAGATATCCAACCTGGTGTCTTGCTGTGGCAGAAATCTATGTTCTATATTATGCCATATGAGTTAAGTATTTTTTTTTAAAAAAAATAGTACTCTCTCTCTCTGCTGTATACACACACAGACAATTATTTTTTTCTAGTGCTTTATTAGAAACAGGAACAAAGCAACCAATTCCATGTCCAAACATTAGTTGTCTTATTCAGAATCCATCCCTAACCCTAGCTCCGTGACGGCGAACCTATGGCACACGTGCCACAGGTGGCACGCAGGGCCATATCTGTGGGCACACGAGCGTTGCCCTAGCTCAGGGCCAACGCCCATGCACATGCTGGCCAGCTGGTTTTTGGGCCTTCCGGGCCCACTGGAAGTCGGGAAATGAGCCGTTTCCGGCTTCCGGAGGACCTCCAGGGTAGGTGGGTGGGGAAGGCTGTTTTCACCCTTCCCCAGGCTCCACGAAAGCCTCTGGAGCCTGGGGAGGGTGAAAACGGGCCTAGTGGGCCCACCGGTAATCTTTTTGCCATCGCGTGGCAAAAGCAGGGGGATGCGGAGGGGGTCGTGTTTGTATAGGTGGGGGGCATTGAATTATGTGTGTGGGCACGTGACCCCCTACGCTCCCCCTGCTTTGGGCATGCGGCAGCAAAAAGGTTAGCCATCACTGCCCTAGCCCATCTGCATTCACATAAGGGTTAGATGGGATTTTTTGTATTTGTTTATACAGAAAACAATGATTGTCTGCTATACAGATGTTGTATATTTTCTGTCCTTTTCTAGCCAGTGAGTAAAATCCTGGGATCCTCATACTGCTGCCCACTGAATTTTTCTTTCATCTTTTTTTATTATTATTAACACAACTAAAAGCTAAAACTAGGTCTACTTTCCCAAGATGAGAAAACAATTACAGTTTAATGGAACTGGGGAAGGGAAAAAAAAAAGACCTCACCCCAATTTCAGGGAGGGCTGACATCCATCTGCCAAACTTAAAGGAATTGCCCATTGATGGAACACAGTTTTTAAAGACAGAACACAATTTGGGAGGAAAATTGCAAAACCCAGCACGATACAGTAAGAGGGCAGGTGGAGGGGGGCAATGGGGCTGGTGCTGGAGCCTTTTCATTTTGTGCCTCTGTTTATTCATTCTCCACTGTGTTTACTAAGTAATTGCAGACTTGCTGTGGTCCCCAGTGGGAAATACGTTCCTGCTTTCAGACATCGGCTTTTGTGCATTGCTTCTCTGTAGGGGAGGTCTCTGGCCCCTCGCTGTTCCAATTTGTTTGCATCTGTGTTATTTCAATTTAACATAAATGTGATGGGCATGTAACCTGCGTCACCAACTGTTATAAGCGATAATAGCTTTTCTTTCTCATGCTCTGTAAAGCAGTTGTCATGTCTCAGCCACAGGCAGTCAAACCTCTCTCTGTGGGCTTTACAGTACTTTGACATAAAGTGTGCAGAGGCTGTATCATAGCCTGGGGAGGGTGAGGGGATAATGATGGGAAAAACCCCTCAAGTCTCTTTCATTTGGGGTCAATAATAAAATTAGTGCTTGTTTTAGTAGTATTCACAGATAAGCCAAAATTTGCCCTTTCAAGAAGCAAGAGAGGAGAGGAAAAAAAGTATATTATGCAGGGTCTGTTCAGGAATGAAAAGGAGAAGATTAGCAGGTCTTAAATAGCTATCCTGGGGCCAAATTGTGACAATGGGACCTCGACAAGCAGCAACTGCTCTATCCTTTGATCATTTAACTAAGCTTTTCATTGTAGCTGACCAGATATTCATTTTCTGCATGATTGGGCCAGGAATAGAGGAAGTAATGCAATTCACAACTCCTTCCCCAAGTGAATGTTAGAGGATTTCTTTCTTTTTCTCCAAAAAAGAAAAAAAAAAAGCAATAGGAGAAAGTTGTGCATTACGATTAGTCTTGTATAATCGTAATATTTCTGCCTGATCAACTGTGCCAAAAAAAAGGAAAGTATACTTAGGAATATATGCTATTGTAAGCAGGGCACTATTTAAGGGTAAGACTTACAACTACCATGTAAGATCCAATGTACTTTTAACTAAAAATCATGTTTATGTTCATGATGCATGAGCCAGGAGAACATGACATGAGATGATTTTCAGGGCTGTGGTGGCACAGTGGTTAGAGTGCAGTATTGCAGGGTTATTCTGCTGACTGTCAGCAGTTTGATTCTCACTGGCTCAAGGTTGACTCAGCCTTCCATCCTTCTGAGATCGGTAAAATGAGGACCCAGATTGTTGGGGGCAATAGGCTAACTCTGTATACCGTTTAAAGAGGGCTGTCAAGCACTGTGAAGCGGTATATAAGTCTCATGCTATTGCTTAATCTCTGAATCTAAAGAAGAGAAAAGTGCTCCATAATCTGAACTGGTCAAACAAGTTTCATGAGATTATGGAAGCAACTATATGAGTGACATCAGATTTGTAGAATACCAAGTAGAACACTTTCCCCACAACTGTAATCACATGGAGAGTGGTTAACAGTGGTGGTTCCAAATTTTTTTACTACTGGTTCTGTAGGTATGGCTTGGTGGGTGTGGCAGGGGAAGGATACTGTAAAATCTCCATTCCCACCCCACTCCAGGGGAAGGTTACTGCAAAACCCCCATTTCCTCCCAATCAGCTGGGAATTGTGAGGCAGAGAATAGATGGAGGGGGGGGGGCAGTCAGAAATTTTACTACCGGTTCTCCAAACTACTCAAAATTTCTGCTACTGGTTCTCCAGAACTGGTCAGAACCTGCTGGAATCCACCTCTGGTTCCACTGCTCCCAGATCTGATAGATGATTATCATCTCTTGTTTTAGTTCTGACGAACAGTAGACAAATTAAGAGTATGCTTTCAAATCTGAGGTGAGATTGGGGGAATTGGATATTTGTTCTATCGTCGATGCTACTTCCATACATGTGAAAGCCCAATGCAGTTTCTGAATAACCTTCAGCTAAGAAATAATTTCCTAGCTTTATGTTTATCATGTATTTAAAATGAGCCATCGATTAAAACAAAGCAGGTCTGTATTTTATTAGGGTCTGTATCAGGTCTGTATAAAGAACTTCAGTATTACAAAGTTTAAAAAATAAAATTAAACTTGAAACTAAATACATCTTTAACATTTATTTCTCCCCCAATTTTAGTAAAAAAAAAAAAAAAAAAAGGACAGATGGCAGGAAAGGCTGTTCATCAACTGTTCTGGATTCTGGTGCAGTTGTAATATCAGCCAAATCCCATCTTTTATGCTGCAGTTAATAAACAGAAGGGCATTTTTATAGCAAGGTATCTAGATAGAATTAATCAGGTCTCCATAACTTTGGCTCCTATAAACAGTGGTTCTTATCATCTTCCAGTCTGGAGAGAGAATAGCACGCCTATTTGTCGAGTTGCTCACAAATCAAAGGCGCGCAACTGCAGGCATGGTTTTCAACCTTGCTCCTCCTTGTAACCCCAAATCCTTGGTTTAGGTTTCTCTCTCTTCAGAAGGCTAAAGAGAGCAGGGCGTGTGAACTCTGGCAGGATAAAGTCTAGAATTTCTGCAGGAATTTGAGGACCAGGTCCTGCAGCTTCACCCTAAGCGACTCGTCATTCTCACACATGATGTGCGTTGAATCTTCTTCAATGCGGATTAGAGTTTCCACATCCTGGAATAGCACCAGATGCCCTTTCGGGGTATCTTCCACTTTGATGTCGCTGAAGCCATGCTGTAGCCACCACGGACAAGAAGAAAAAAAAAAAACAATCCGCCCCAAATAGGAGCTATTTAAAACCCTCCATCTGATAAGCATCTGGTTAATGTCTGTCTGTGCCATATGTTATTTAGGAATATGCATTATATACCTTTACATATGTATTTAAAATAGACAAATCACCACATTACTTCTTTTTCTTTGTCCTATTTCTGCAGTCCAACTTTCAGTTGGCTCTATCACAGCCTTATCAATTTTGCATCCTTCAAGTGCGCTAGCAAAGAACTCCTCTATGTTTCCCCCCCCCCCCGGTTGGCACATGGCCAGCTAGAGGATTTGGCACTTGCAGTCCAATATATCTGGAAGATGATACGGGTGGCACCAGGCTGGCAAAGGCTGCTCCTTTTTTTTTTTTTTAAAGGAGCAAAACCTTGGGTAAAGCTATGTAAACTGATGTGGTTTGATGCTCAATGGCTCCTGCTCAATTATGTGGGACAAGGTAAGCAACAAACAAGTTAAAATTGCCTCTTTCTTTTAGAAATGAGGCTCAGAAAGGATAAAGTTAATAAACCATGACCTTTGTGGCTCTGTTGGAATTCTTCGGAGAACAGCGAAATAAATGCTTTAAAAATAAACGCTGATCCACAGGACCAGCTTCTTAGCATTAAATGCTTAGCCAATCAACCAGGTTTTTTCTATTAGTATTCCCTTTTACCTTTTCCAGAGTCTGTACCAGTTGGTCTACTGGGATAGAGCCACTTAGGAGAGGTTTGGTAGGCTTGAGTTCTGGCACGTCATCTGTTACTCTCTTCCTCTTTTTGCCAGGCTGAGGTTGGGGAGGTTTTGGCGGGAGCTACCAATAAAAAAAGATTGGAGATGAAAAAGATAAAGAGCATGTACATAGCTAAAGCTTTATTTATTTATTTATTTATATTTCTATACTGCCCTTCTCCCGAAGGATTCAGGGCGGTGTACAGCCAAGATAAAAACACAAACATAGATAAAATTACAGTTTCAAATTATTATACAGTTTGGCCGAATAGAATAAAACCCAAAATTAAAATGACAAATTTAAAAATCATTTAACTGTTTAGCTCTGCCTGTTGGAACATCAGGGTCTTGAGGGCACGGCGGAAAGCCCGAAGGTCGGGGATGTTACGTATATCCGGGGGCAATTCATTCCACAGGGCTGGAGCCCTCACAGAGAAGGCTCTCCCCCTATGTCACCAGTCGACATAGTTTGATTGATGGCACCCTAAGGAGACCCTCTCTGTGAGAGCGAACTGGTCAGTGGGAGGCTATTGGTGGCTATTGGTATTCTTTACATGAAAGCCTTCTACTATTCTGCAAGCCTCAAGTGACCTGGGAATAGATACCTTCAACTCTTCAGTCAGTGCAGCCAACTAAGCATTGAAGAGTCAACCTCTTATGAATGGTCAAGCCATTTAATCAAGATAGCAGTACCATATATATATGGTATACATATATAACATATAGATGTCTTAAGGCATAAATATTTGTGGACCATATAAATCAAGCAGTGGGCAAGATATAGCCGATAGGCCATAGTTTGCCAACCCCAGATATAACATCTGTCTAGAGGTACATCAACAAAACTTCTGAATACTTGTTTGCAGAAGGGGGCTAGTGTTTTCTTTTCTCTTTTTCTTTCATACATTAAATTATTTCCTTCTCCTTGCCTTCTTTTTGTTTTTCCTTCTGTCCCATTGCCTATCCTTTCTCTTAATCCTCTCCATGCCTTTCTGTCCAATCTCTGTTATCTATCTTTCAAAGAAGCATCCACTTAATTATGAATTTGTTTTAATTGAATATGAGCAATCCACTGCTTCATTATACACTACCATTGTTTTTAAGTATTGTCTAATCTATCAGTTTTGCCCAGACTTTTTTTTTCTTTTTTGCACAATAGCAGTATAAGGCTTATGTACATCTCTAAAAGCGAGCAGGTTTATCATGTAAGTTGGAGACAGTTCCACAGCAATATAGTAGCTAAAGAAGTGGCT
The DNA here is from genome assembly GCA_030761175.1 of Masticophis lateralis. NCBI lineage: Eukaryota > Metazoa > Chordata > Lepidosauria > Squamata > Colubridae > Masticophis > Masticophis lateralis. The sequence continues at coordinate 29,067,830 of JAUDYJ010000001.1, forward strand.
TGGGTGATCTAAAATAAAAAAGGAAGAGGGGTCAGACTTGCCCATGTTTCACTGGGAGACTTCCAAAAAGAATCCCAGGTATTTGCTAGACTGAAAAATCAACAAATTTTCATGGGGGGGAAAAGACTTTTATAGAAAAACAAGATGAACATCAATTAAAAAGCTTAAAATAAAAAAAGCTAAAGGTTACCCTGTCCAGTTGTGTCCGACTCTGAGGCCCGGTGCTCATCTCCGTTTCTTTGCCAAGGGAGCCGGCATTGTCCAAAGACAATTTCCATGGTCATGTGGCCAGAATGGCTGTATGCCAAAGGCGCACAGAACACCGTTTCCTTCCCACCAAAGTGTTACCTATTAATATATTTGCATTTGCATGCTTTTGGACTGCTAGGTGGGCAGGAACTGAGGCAGGAATGGGAACTCACCCCATTGCGCAGAGCTCGGGTCTCAAACCTGTGCTATCAGCTCTCCAGATGACAAGCTCAGTGTCTTTAACAACTGGGCCATCACACCTTTGAACAAGGCAAATCGTGCCCCTATGAACTGGCAAATCTTTGGAATCCTCCACTTCCCCCCAGCTTTCATGCATGACCACCCCCCAGCACTAGTCACATCATACCTGGAGCACATGCTTGTTGTCTTTAGTGTGCAAAACAGCACTAACAGTTGCCAAGGAAATACCTGGTTTCATCTCGGTGGGTACCAGTGAATCTGCAAGCTGAAGCAAAAGATGAGTTAAAAATAAGCTGGAGCATTTTCCTTGATGGAGAAAAAAAAGTTTAGCACAGCTGGCCTGGTAGTTTAGAAAGGAAAATTTTGAACATGAATACAAGATGACCGTCTTTCCCAACACAATATCCTTCAGATGTTTGGAGTTATAATTGGCAACATTCCCCAGCTAGCATAGCCAATTGCATCAGGTTTCTAAAATCACGTGTAACTTGGTGAAAGTGGTCAGAAAGAATTTTTCTTTTCTTCCTCATAGTTTAGGACTTGGGCAATGGGCCAATAGAACTAATTAGCAGTTTTATATGATCAATATAAGCAGCTAAAGAGAAAGAAACCCTCATATCTATGAAACTAGTTAAATGTACAATGATGACTACTGGTTCCGTTGGCCTTAAAAATATAGACTTTAATAGAATACAGGGCTTCCTAATTGGGAATTCTAGGCATCTCTGATGTAATAGAGGATCTTCAAGCTTGCAACAGATGGACATTACAGAATATATTAAATATAGTTGCTGTACTAAATTTAATTAATGTATTAAACCTCCATGGTCAGAGGCAATATATCTGAAAATATTTCACTGTCTTCAGCCCTGTGCTCTTCAACACTTTTATAAATGATTTAGAGGAAATAAATAAATAAATGAGATGCTCAGTAAATGTACAAATTACACAAAGCTGTGGGTGTTGGTAGGATTGTTTATACTTTCAAAGAGACACTGAAGATTCAAAAGGATCTTGATGGACTTGAATTTTGGGCCGTATCCAACAAATCGCTCCAATGTAAGAAATGTTAGGTTAGATCCACAAGTACAAAATAAGTGATAGTTGGCTTGGCAGTAGTACTTGTGAAATGGAACTGGCTGTCCTGGCAGATCACAGATGGAACATGATCCAGTGGTGTGCTGCAAACTGCTAAAGAGCCAAATAAATCCTGGATTACATCAAAAGATTTATAATGTAGAAATCTAATCTATAATGTGCTGGTCAGGCTGTTGCTAGAATATTGTGTCTAGTTTTTGTTTGCACAATACAAGAAGGATGTTGAGGATCTGGAAAGATTCAGAGAAGATCAACAAAAACAGTGAAGGCCTTCAAAGCTAAATCCTATGAACTGCGTTAAAAGAACTGTGCATGCTTAGCATGAAGAAGAGAAGGCTAAAGGGACATTTGATAACTGTCTTCTAATATTTGAAGGACTGCCATAGGGGAGAAGGTGTGAATTTATTTTTGGTAGTGTCCAAGGGTAGGAACCCCCCCCCCCAATGGTAGAAACTTTATAGGAAGAGATCCAAATCTACAATAAAGAAGAACGTCTTAACTATCAGAGCTATGAAGCCGTGAAATAGTCTTTCCCTTGAGTTGTGCGTCCTTCATTACTAGAGTCCCAAACGTGCTTTCTCAAGAGGCAACTGGACTTCTTCATTTTTCTTTGAAGACGTTTCTCATCCAGTTGCCTCTTGGAAACGTATCTTTGGGACAATCATGACCCAGATGACTGAGAATCTCCCATGTTCATTACTAGAGGCTTTTAAACAAAGTCTGGATAACATTTGGAATTATTTGAGTATTCCTGCTCCGGGAAGGGAGTTAGACTGGAAGACCTTCCAATCTTTTCAACCCATGATTCTATAAAAAAAAGCTTTGCTAGGGAGATGTTGTTGGTTTCCTACTCCATTTGTGGATTTCCCAAGAGAAGATGGTTGGCCAAAGTGGGCCCAAAGATGTTGAATTGAGATAGCCCCTTTCTGACCGAATTACTGCAACAAGCACATTGTTGGAACACCTGAATGACTAGGCTGGGGACTGAGCTTTCTGGAGAAAATCTGTGTGGCAATTTCAACTTGATAATACATCAATCAAGCAACTCAGCTTACCTTTCTAACCTTTTCGTTGAATCTGTCTGAGTCTCCACTATTTACAGATTCCTGCAGCTACGCCATGCATTACAAACCATATTAGTATTCAAACTATGTATCAGAAAAAATAAAAAACACCTTCCTGAGAGTATCATAAAAAAGGTGAAGGTGTGATGACTGTCTTCAATAAAAATGTGATGTGCCTCAGGGCCTCCAACGCACTTACACCCCAATAAATAAATCTATTATCAGCCAGGAAAAATCCTCCCTAAAGCAAGGAGAGTAAAAGACAGTTGGCTTCTTGCTTTATTTTATTTATATGGGCTGAGTTTTATTTATACATTAGATCAACAGATAGAAGGCAAATTTACCTTAGCCGCATGACTTTTTAATTAATCATCACTTTTGCCATTCCTGCTTCCTACCCAACATGATACAGGGAGAAAGAGAACTTGGGCCACTAAAATATGGAGCTTGACAATATTGGCCTAGGCCCTAGGGCTGTGATGGGGAACCTATGACACTGGTGCCAGAGATGGCACGCAGCGCCCTCTCTGTGGGCTCATGAGCTGTCACCCCAGTTCAGCTCCGCTGCGCATGCGCGCACCCCTCCCACAGGTTAGCTGGTCTTCGGGTCTCTGCTGTGCATGCAGGAGGGGGGATGCATGCAGGGGGCACATGTGCATGCACAGGGGGAATGGGGCACATGCATGGAGGGGTGGGGCACATGCGGGACGCATGTGGGGGGTGCACACTGCATTTGGGGGTTCGCATGCATGCACACGCATTCGTGCACACACGCTTTGGGCACTCGGTCCTGAAAAGGTTCATCATCACTGCCCTAGGGTATTAGCGGCTTCAAAGCACTGCTTCCTTTTGTATGCCACGATGGAGTATGTTTAAGGAGCTGGAATCCAGCTGCTGGACTTCAGCAAGGCCTAGTAGTTTTTCCTTGGCCACTGAGACTCACTGTATGACTTTGGGGCTGATAACTCTCTCCTGGTCCAGCCTACCTCTCAATGGTTGTTCTGGAGAAAACTGGGAAGATGAAGAATTATATATGTTGCCTTGCATTCCTGGACAAAAGATTGGATATACTGTATATCCACTCATAAATAAAAATCAGTAAGTAACCAACATTAGAAAAGAGAATATGTGTAGCTCAAGGTTGAAATGCGGGGACCTTGATGCTCTCTGAGCTTGGTTGTTTTCTTACCCATCCATCAGTTGTTACCTAGTTTGGGTAATGAAACTTCTGCAAGAAAACACCCAAGCTCAGAGAGCATCAAGGTCCCCTCAATAACCAACTTCCCTCTGCCGCTAGCTTTAGAAAGAAGTTTCCTGTTTCCTGCTTTTAAGAATGAAAACAAGAAACCCAAGTTGATTAGCGCTCTTGCCAATCATCTACTAGGCCAGTTAAGGCAGAAAACATCTGGGGCTACAAAATAAGCTCTCCCCCACTACCGAGAGAATCATCTTGAGATGATCCATTCTGCACCTTGGAAAAGCTTAGTGAAGATGCCTCATTCCAGGTTCCAGGGACTCAAAGTGAACTCTGGATCTCCTGAGAGTTACAATTTCTTTTCCCAGGAGAGGACCTGCTGTGTTGGTCGTGAATGTTAAAGAGAAATGTAGGGAGAGAGGAGGAATGAAGAGGTCTTTCATTAAGGCAAATTGGCACCATCCAGTTCAGTGGATTCCGTCAGAAGCAGCTGAATCCAATCTCAGGAAGTTTAGCAGGCATGACTACCCCCTTTGCTTTTATTACTGGAGCAGGAAGTGTGGTGGGGAGGTTTTTCATTGAACAGCTTTTCATCCTGGATGTCATTAAAGCTATTTTGGTGCTGGAGGGGCTGTAACGAGCCTCAAGGGGTTTCTTAAAACATTTAAGAAACCAAGTTGGAAGCCACCTTCACCTATTTGCACAATTCTCACAAACCCATATAAGTTCATTTCCCAAGGACACATTTTAAAGGACTGATGTCAAAGAAGGCAGATCCAGAACGACAGACCACGTTAGAAGGCAAAGTGATCACAACCTGCCTTTAAATGATGGTACACTCACCAGGGCGCTTTCTGTCTTACTGTAGGGGCTCAATGCCGCTGCACTGTCATGTGTGGCAAATCCGGCATTACAGCCTTAGCCAGAAGCCTTTTTACCTGTTGTGAGCCATACTGCTTTTAATGCAAGGTTAGGGAGCGTTATATCCTCCAGAAATGGAAGTTATACTCCCTGGTCAGCTCTATTTGAAGACTGCACTAGGTGAACGGGAGCTAAGAGACAAATGAAGAACTCAACTCAGGGGTGAAATTCAGCAGGTTCTGACAGGTTCTGGAGAACCGGTAGCAGAAATTTTGAGTAGTTTGGAGAACTGGCAAATACCACCTCTGGCTGGGCCCAGAGTAGGGTGGGAATGGAGATTTTGCAATATCCTTCTCCCAGGAGTGGGGAGGGAATAGGGATTTTGCAGTATCCTTCCCCTGCCATGCCCAAGCCACGCCCACCAAGCCACATCCACAGAACTGGTAGGAAAAAAAATTGAATTTCACCACTGACTCAAGTGTCCTCGAGCCAACACAGCTAATGGCTGGGACTGCAAAGGTAACATCAGGTGGTGAGAACCCTAGAGAAGCAAGGCTGGCATTCCCAGCTACTGATTTCTTTGATGTTTGGCTTTAAAAAAAAATACCTACCATAGATGTATTAACAAATCATGTACATTTAGCCTTTTTGGCAAAAAAAAACAAAAAAAACCCAACAGATGAAAGAAACAGGTCTGTAAATTCCTCCTGCTGAATATTTGTCATCAGCACATAATCGGCTAGGTGGGAGGACCTCCAGGGATCGCAGAAATCACAAAGAACTAGCACTGCAGGAGAGATTTTAAGAAAACTTGAGTGGGAAAGGGACAAAATTTGTTGGGTAATTGCTGTGCTTAAGATCTAAACCAGGAGTGTTAAACTCGCGGCCCGTGGGCCGGATGCGTCACACTCTGGCCACGCCCACACTCAGTTCAACGAAAGGGGAAAGAGTTGCGATATGTCACGTGATGACGTGAGTTTGACACCCCTGATCTACGCAAATGAGAAATCGTCCTTGGATTTAACACTAGGGATATTAGAATCTTTCAAGCAAATTTAAATCAAAAGATTTGAGAATGAAGTGCGTGAACACGAACCGCGATCCAGAGAAACCTAGCAGGATCCCTCTCTCTATGGGACAACTTTATTCAATCTGCTGCCATCAGTAACAATCACAATGCTGTAGCTTAGCAGAATCTGATAAATATTCCCACTTTAAGAGCTCACTGAGACACTGCAACTGGCACAATCCTTTCCCCACTTAAAAGACACTCCTGGACTCCAGCTGCTGTTCAGGCTAATGGGCTCTTGGCATGCAAATCAGAGCTGCCTCTTCAATTGAATGGGGGCATCTGGGAGGGGGGGGCAGGAAGAATGGGGAAGCCAGTATTTGTTCGGGAAGCAGCTTAATTGTACACACCAGGGTGGCTGATGGCTTTGTGCTGAGTTTTATATTCTATGCTAAACGGCGATGCTTTGAGCTGCACTAAAGAGGGAGGTTCTTACTACTTTAGGTGGTTTCTTTCTAAAATGCTTGGCTTGCGACAGGTTTTCCGTGTTTCAGAACAGAACGCATCCTTTTCTTTCAGGAGCACTTGTTGTATTTGAGGCTTTCAACAAGGCTGGATGCATGACTTGACCCCCCTATCACCAATGCACACCCCCAATGTATTATTGCGCCCCGCTGCTGTGAAAAACAAATTACATAGAGGAAGGGCTCCCTCTTCAGGCTTTGACGCGTTCAACTGATGGGAAGAAATGGATGCTAATTGGTAGATGGTGATGCCAGGCACCTAGGATGCAAGGATGGGGACCAAAACTGGTTGTGACTGGCAGAAATGGGTACCAGAGGAACAGAAACTAGCACTTTGGGCTTTGGATCACAGTGAAACTACCTATGTTATAACATGTTTTATATTCTCCCCTTGAAAAACAGACAGACGCACAACCCAATAAGTGGTAATCAAGTCTTTGCAATCCAGAACAAGGTATCAATTCCACAGCATCCTAGTCTTGAAAATCTTCTTGCCTGCTCTCCCATTATTTCTGCTCAACTGATAGTTGAAGAAAAGACCACAGGCTCGGGGTTTCAGTCCGTTATCGAACAGAAATATATGTGGAAAATCCGATGGCCTGGACACAAAATCTAGGAAAGGCTTTGTTGCATCAGACAGAAGCCACTTGAGCCCAGTAGCACCTTCTTTCCAGCAGCACAGATAGAAGTTGGTTAGGAAGATAATAGCTCTCCTTTGTTTTGCCTCCCTGGTGTTCAATATCATGAAATGTAAGTTTCTAGGAGACTGACCTATTTAACCACGATGGAAAATGGAAGCATTTCTGAGAAATAATACTAGCCCCAAAGACATAGAGTAGAAACATCCAATTTTCAATACTTGAATATATATCCCACAAACATTAGAAGTCTTGATCCCCTTTGTAAAACAAAGCTGGATCAAATGAAAACAACAACAACAACAACTATGTATCCCAGATAGGGTAGTCAGATGCCTATTCAGAATGAAATATAGAAGCCCCACTTCTTGTCTATCCTGTTTGCTATTTTTCATGGACTATTGTTTTTATAATACACTAACGAATGTTATACCCGTCACAGAATTTTCAATTTTTCCGAAATACACGTCCTCCATTTATACCGAAGTATCACTTCTCATTTATAAACTCCCATCTAATTCAAGTGTTATTTGCTAAAAGGCATTGATCACTGTGGAACACTATATTATAGGACAACTACCATGTTTTTCCGAAAACAAGACCCACCCAAAAAATAAGCCCTAGCCTGATTTTTTACCATGCTCCTAATATAAACCCTAACCCACCCATCACAAAATAAGCCTATTAAGGTTGTCATCAGCTGGTGTGTGCGTGTGTGCGTGTGTGCATGCGTGTCTGTGTTTAGCACCAGAACTCTGATCACTGGAAGGGGGTGTAATTGGAAGAATGGAATAGCACAATTAGCACATCATCAAACAAGACTTCAGACATGGCAATCAACTAACAAAGGAACACAAGAAGGATTCAAAAGAGCTTCAAACCAATCACTAGGAAAGGGAATAATTCATTTACCCCAATTAGTTGTCCAAAAATGGAGTTCTCGTGCACAATAGCAAAGCTAATAGGAACCTTAAATAAAATATTGATATTTTCTTCCACCTCAATTAAAACTGGACAATGTGTTAAATATTGCTGTATATATCCTGTAAGAGAGAGGTCCTTTATTTTATTTTATTTTTTGGCTGGTAGCTATGCTTGGAATGTTGACATTGTGTCTAGGTTGTGTAGCTGCCATAAAAAATGGGCTAGACTATTGGTGGAATGATTAGCCATGATCATTTACAGTAGCTAGTCTCCAAACACTCAAAGAGCCACTTGGACCCGTTTCCTACAGAAAAAAAACACACCGGGAACCACAAAACCTGGGTGGGTGTGGCCAACTTGATGTCATTCATTCCCACCCAGTCACTCAGTCCCACCCAGCCACGCCTACCCAGCCACAAAACCATTCTCTATGTCTCTCTCCTCCTCTCCCTATCTCCCCCCTCTTTCTGTATCTCTGTGTCTGTCCCTCTCCCTATCTTCTGCTCTGTCCCCCCGTGTCTCTCTCCCTCTGTATCTCTCTCTCTCCCTCTCTTCCCCTCTCTCACCCCCTCTTTGTGTATCACTCTGTGTGTGTCTCTATGTCTCTCTCTCTCTCTCTCTCTCTCTCTGTATATGTGTCTGTGTGTGTCTCTCTCCCCCAATCCCTTCAACCGACCATCCTTCTCCTTCCCCTCTCCTCTCTTAAATCCCTGCCCGGGAGCAAATGCAGCAAAGGAGCATGTGGGGTGGGCAGTCGCTTGCTTAAGGAGGATCTTAACAAGACACGGCTTTTCTCCTGTACTAATGCTCCGGTCACCGCCTTGCCATGTCATCGCCCACTCCCGACAGTTCTTTAGCCGAGCACGGAGGGAAAGAGAGGGAACACACGTGTCTTTCCTGAGGGAGTAATTTCAACTGTGTGGAGGCGACTGAAAAGTTCATGCGGATGTGTAAGTTGCATATTAGGAAGACATGTGAATTGCCAAAGCAAGATGTTATTCTCTCTTTTATACAACGTAAATAGTAATTACCTTGGGGATTTGTATTGCCATTTCAAATTCCTGTCCCATCACTGGTTGGCCCCGCCCCCCTTATTTCTTTTTTGGACTCCAGCCCAAAGCAGCAGGAAGTGAAGGCTGCCTTACGTGAAAATGTGGCATGAAGGCAGGTACAGAGCTGCTTCGCTCCTGTAGTCTCCAGCAACCCTCCTACCCCCCCTCCTCCTCTCGTAACCCCCTGGCCAGATGTGGCTATGCTGGGAGCATGTGCATGCACAGGGAGACCCTCCTTAAGTGACCCGCTGCCCGCCCATCTTTCCTGAGCTTTGGCGCTTGCTTGAGGAGAATCTCCCCACGCATGTGCATGCTCCCAGCTCAGCCACAGCCGGCCAGGGGGTCACAAGAGGAGAAGGATGGGAGGAGAGTGCAGGAGCGAAGCTGCCCTGTACCCGCCTTCACGCCACATTTGCACGTAAGGCAGCCTTTGCTTCCTGCCGCTTCAGGTTGGAGTCCAAAAAAGAAATGAGGAGCGGGGCCAACCAGTGATAGGACAAGGAGCCACAGCAGAGGACCCAAAGAGCTGCTTGTGGCACTGGAGCCGTGGGTTGTCGACCCCTGATCCAAACAAACCATCCAGGTGGGACTGGTCATTGTAAAGACAGCAAGAAAATTACCCAAAGGCACAGTGGTGCATGTAGCCAACACACTGGTAATCTAAGGTGGAATCTGTTACAAAACTAAGTTGGAGCACTGATGCCAGTAACCCAATTTTGCTTACTAGAACTGAAAGGTTCTAGAAAGTTTGCTAGAAGAGAATGACATACAACAGACTTCCCCCCACCCCCGGCAAAATATGACCTCATTTCAGCAACATCAATAGCAACAGCTATTGGTCTTTGTTCTCAAGAAAATCTGAACAAAACATATCTGTGTCTTGCTGACACCAGTTACAGTATGTCAATCAACAACATCTAGGTGCTCTATTCATGCACTTCACTCATTGCTTCAAGGCCTTTCACTCCACCCTCCCCGAACAATCCTGAAGAGATCTCTTATCAGTCCCTTCATGAGCCCATCTTTCATTCCTCACCTCTGGGGTGATTTCAATCTTCTCATACCGGCGTTTGAATGGAAGAGTTAGCACCTCTGCTCTACGGTAGGACATGGGTGGAGGCAAGCAGTCAACCATCAAATCTGTGCGATGGGATTGGGTTGGAGGCGGCTGGGTATATTGCTCAGGACAAACGACATGGAGAGGCTGTTAAGAAAACAAGGAAAGCACTCTTGAGATTTTCAGTAAGATACAGTGCAGTTTCAAAGTGTGAAAAAAAGTTTTTCACACACTTTTTTCAAGATAAATGAATTAAGAGTATATGCTAACCACCTCCCAATGACTCCATATATAGTTTATATACTGTATGTAGAAGGAAGGGTTATTTCCAAGGCTTTGCCTAATAAATCTTACAGAAACTAAAAAATAGCATGTCAGGGAGAAAATGTCCAGACCAGTCTGTTTTCTACTTGGAAAGGAATGAAATAAAATGAAATAAAATAATAAAATAGGACATATTTCCCCCCTTCCATCACCACCCCCTCAAAACTCCAGCCTACAAATTCAAGGTACATTCAACCATTACAGGACCATAAGCCAAGACCTGAGTCTTGTGACAGAAAAGCTATTCTGGGAAGATCTGCAGATGGGTGAATTTCAAATCCCAGAGTTTTTCATTTTACAGGATCATTACTGAGAATTCTTGGAGGGAATGTCCATGAATCTGGAGAATGCGTTGCTTGGGGAAAACTAGAAAAAATTGATTATACTGAAAAACTGAAAGAAATGGTAGCTTGTCTCAAGATTTCAGATCAGTTCATGTAAGGTTTATATTACATTTAACCTGAAGTACACCATTGGGTAATGCAAATGTAGATATATTGTAAATTGTATCACTTATTTGTGACACCATTACACAAATGATACCAAAATTACATCATTTAGATAATGATGTCATCACACAAATAACATAAATGGATACCAATCAACCATTATGCAACTTCCAACTGAATTTTGTCCATTGTATGTGGCTCCCGTTGAGCTGAGATGTAGAAAACTGGGGTTTTATTGTACTATTACAGCTCTGGTAAGACACTATGCTTTAAGGAATATAATATTTGAAAGGCCCAGTTGTCTCACAGTGACCTGCTAAATTCTGGGGGGCCCTGAGGACTATACTTTAACATGATGATGCTAAGAGGGTGAGAACAAATTACATAGACATGACAGCAGTGTTCCAGTATCTTAGGGGCTGCCACAAAGAAGAGGGAGTCAAGCTATTCTCCAAAGCACTTGAGGGCAGGACAAGAAGCAATGGAGAGAAGCAACTTAGAACTAAGGAGAAATTTCCTGACAATTAGAACAATTAACCAGTGGAACAACTTGCCTCCAGAAGTTGTGAATGCTCCAACACTGGAAGTTTCTAAGAAGATATTGGATAACCGTTTGTCTGAAGTGGTGTAGGGTTTCCTGCCTAAGCAGGGGGTTGGACTAGAATACCTCCAAGGTCCCTTCCAACACTGTTATTGGTTTTTTTTATGATTGGATTTTTTTCCCCAACTGCTGTTAAAATTATTTTAGAACTTACCATGTCCCATATGTTCCTCATCTCAAAATGGCAATCAGCCACATGGTTGATTTTGGACAATTGCACTGACAAACATAAATGACAAGGAGCCCCAGAGAGCTGGAAAAATGGGGTCAGGGCAACCTAGGTTGGAGGTTGGAGTGTTTTCTGCTTTTGTAATACAAGTCTGTATTACAGGAAGACAAATGTCAGTTACATGCTCAACAAAACCTCACATAATGCAGTCTGGCAAAAATCTAAAAAGATATTAGCCTCTTTGGAAGTCTTCAAATATAGTTAATGATAATATTTTGGGATTTTCTTCACTGAGCAATAAATTGAGCAATAAAGAATATTTCTAGGCACATCTGCAAAAGCAGAGGTTTTCATTAAAATGATGTTAAAATTAAAATGATGAAAGCAACCCTGGACCATTACAACATAAACTCTACCACAAGAACACATCTACAAAAGGGATGGAATCTGTGTCCTGGTGGTGTGGCATTGCTTTCATCATTTCTCCAATGCTTGAACCCCTCCCCTCTGCCCCCCCCCCCACAGGTGCCTCAGTTCTATCATATATAGCAGAATAAATTTTGGAGGCATCTATACTTGGGTTAAGTATAATTTGGACTTACAATAAGCAAATTATGACAAGTAAATTTGATTACCTGTACTTCTTTGAGTAGTTTGGACACCTGGATAAAATTCAGCCTGGTGTCTATGGGACAATAGATGCACTTCATGGCCAGTGGCTGGTAGGGGGCCAATGCATCCAGGTAAGAGAAGTCAGGCTCTGTAAACAGGATTTAGATTTAGATTTAGATTTTATTGGATTTATATACCGCCCTACTCCCGAAGGACTCAGGGCGGTGTACAGCCAACAATAAAAAATACATAAATACAAAATTTAAAACCAACTAAAAACAGATTAAATAAATTTGGTCCAGACAGAATTAAAACACCCCAAATAATTTAAAACAGATTAAAATTTAACACTAAAAGCAGAGAGTGGTTAGGCCAGGCCCGCCTGGCGAGATAGAAAAGTCTTAAGAGCGCGGCGGAAGGTGGGCAGATCCGAGAGGGAAGAGGGAGAAAGAAAGAAACCTAGTGTTTAATATTATGCCAAAACTTTGTCAAACCAACACTCTTCTATAGGACTAGGGACTTTGATTTAAACCAGAAAATAGGGACTATATGGCTTGGGGACATTTTAATGATCAAGATTTCAAGTCCTGAGACGAAGAGGATGCATAGAATAAACAAAGGCAAGGCAAACAAAGAGGAGTATAAGAATCAGTTTTGTGTAGTAGCTAAAGGCACCGAGCTACACGGCAGGAGACAGTGAGTTCTAATTCCACTTTATGCCTGAAGCTAGTTGGGTGATTTAGGGCCAGTCAATCTCATTCAACATAGGAAGAAGACAAGGGCAACCCTCTTCTGAAAATGTTGTTAAGAAAATTCAATGTGGGTCACTAGGAATCAAGTTTGATTCAAAGATACCCAAAAGAAAAAGAGGGCTGGTGACAGGGCTTATGCATTCATGGAAAAGGAGAAAGAGTTGGCTTATTGCTCAAAGCCTTTGTTGGTCTAAACAGTCCAAATTCTGACAAATGAATACAGATGCAAGAGGGAATAAACCACATTGATACCGAGCTTCCCTGGACTGGATGGCTGTGTCTGCTAGCATCCGTTTTCTTTCCTACATTGCCCCAGAGCAATGCTATAGCAGGATCTTTGGAGAAATTTACATTTAGAGATTCCTGCATATTTGCTCAAGGATTTACTACCACCTTCTTTATTATGAATCTGTGGACTCTCCAATGCATTATTTTAAGTAATTTAATTTTCCCTTCTTCCCACCCATCATAGCAGGGGTGAAATCTAAAATTTGTTACTACCAGTTCTGTGGGCATGGCTTGGTGGGGTGGGGGGTGGGGGTAATGTGACTGGGTGGGCGTGGCCAATTTTTTTTTTTTACTTTTAAAACCATTTTTTACATGTAAATCCTCGTAAAAAATACTTTCAAAAAGCTCTGATGATCCAGCTGAGTTGCCTGATCAGCAGGCAACTCAGCTGGGATCGTCAGAGCTTGGATCGTCAGAACCATTTAAAGGCTCTGATGATCGCGCGGCTCAGCTGGGCATGGGGGACAGGGGCAGGGATTTTTGCTACCGATTCTCCGAACTGCCCACCGCCTTCGCTACCTACTTGCCCGAGCCGGTCCGAACCGGGAGCATTTCACTCCTGCATCATAGGCTCCTAATTTGAATGAAATCACTTTGACAGAAGAATTCAACAGGGGAAAGCTTTAGCTAAGACACATCGACCGTGTTTCCCCCCAAATAAAACCCAACTGGAAAATAAGCCCTAGCGTGATTTTTTCAGGATGCTCATAATATAAGACTGACCCCAAAAATAAGCTCTGGTTAAGATCATCAGCTAGACGAGTGATGACGAATCTTTTAGTCACAGAGTGCCTAAACTGGAAGGCATGTGTGTGCATGCACACATACACAAGCACCAGAAACCCAACGAGCAGCTAGCCGGCGCACATGAGTGCCTTGGAAACTCGACAACTAGCTGGCCGGCACGCATGCACACATCGGAAACCCAACGACCAGCGTGCATGTCCACAAAGACGGCTCTGTGTTCACCTCTGGCACATGTACCATAGGTTTGCCACCACAGAGCTAGACAGACGTATTTAGTACTGTCTTTCCCTGAAAATAAGATGTAACCGAGAAATAAGCCCTAATGCGTCTTTTGGAGCAAAAATTAATATATATATAATGATCCAAGCTTGGTTTCAGAGAAACACAGGTACCTCACAACATTTTCAAACAAAGTCCAGAAGCAATACAACTATTCCCATTAAGAATTAAAGTTTCTTGTCATCTGGTTTTTACAACAGCTTTGTTAATTGAAGTTGCCATCTGATCCATAATTCTTCTCCAACATGGTGCCTTCCAGATATTTTGGATTACAATTCCCATTATCCATATGGGAAGAGGCAAAGTAAGGAAAGTTATTGGATGGACTGATTCTCAGGCCATTCTCAACAATTTTTTTGGGACCTAATTCTGAGTAGCCACAAATAGGATTGTCCCATAATAGTTGGGCCTGAAAATTGGATTATCATCAGATTGATATATTAAATCTACTTCCACCGCAGTGCTTGTCTAAAAAGTAAGGAGCTATATAATACTATAAAAACAGGGCTTCTACTGTATCTTCAAATTTAACATAAATAAATAAAAATGTGCTCTTATTCAAGGACTTCAAGGGAAGAGATATCCAGTTCATCTTATTTCTATCTGTTGACATCCCTCAACATGACATACTGAATCACAATTCCCATTACCAACACATCATTTGAAAGATACCACAGTGGGGAAGGCTAATCTAGTTATTTTCAGATAATCAATAGAAAATTATAACAATTAGTCTCATGTAGAATGACAGTAGCAATTCATCTAGAAGAATTATCACTTCTTTCCTATTGGAAATTTAATCAAGAGGCAATGGCAAGAAGTCGGGGAGGGGGAATGGACAGACGAGGAAACTATGTCTTACATTTAATTAAATTTTCTATTAAACCAGAGTCAGATTTGAAATAGTTCATTCTGCAACACGGAAATTGAATTTAAAAGGATGTACTCCTTAAACAGTTCCCCATCTTTGAGAGAAAATGTTGATATAATAGACAGCAGTATTTCTTCATAGCTTTCCAACATATAAATAGAAAGTTGTGGGCTTCAGCTCAACATATTTTTCCGAAGTTACTTGAGCAGCCGTTTCAACTTCAATATTAAGTTACTTAAACTGAAGTCTTTTCTCTGCGTTACAGCAAAAACCTAAAGTCCTGTGGGAAAATCCAGAATGTCCAGGCTGTCTGGGACAGTTCCCACATATCTAGATATAACTACAGACAAGATGTTTTAAGTAAAGCAGAAAAAAACAATTTCTGAGAACCCACGTAGGGCATTTAACTGGCTAATGTTGAGCTCCAAGTACTGGTCTGATTTATTTTGGATCTCACTCAGCAAACCTGCTTTTTCTTGAACACACTGTCACAAAACATGATTTGTGGGTCTGCCCTTGGAGATGGTTCTAAAGTGTCACTTTCAGCCAGAAGGATGCCAACGTTTTAATTACTTGTTCAAACTTGATCAATTTCAGAAGAACTTTATTAGCTACTCGTTTCCCTTTCAGGCCCAATTAAAACTGCTGCTCTTTATTTTTAAGGCCCCATTTACTTTCCATAATGATAAAATGTCTGCAGAAAACCATATTGGTTTTTATTGGAAGTGAAGACTCTGTGGACTTGGTAAAAAGATGAAGCATACAGTCTGTGAATTACTTACCCAGGTCCACACGTTAGAAATACAGCTCAGTTTTGCTATTAATTACATTCGAAATCATACCTGTAAATATAACGGTGTTGAGGCTGGATTTCCCCCACAGTTCCATGAAATGCACCACATCGCCAAACCGAAGTGAGGGATGACCAGTGAACACCACACAAGGCTGCTTGAAGTCATTACTAAAATCTCCATGGATGCTGGGGTAATGCTTCAGTTTGTTTGACTGGATGAGCTGGTATTCAGAAGGAAGAAGATGGTTATTTGCCTTTTTCAGTGACTGTTAAACTGGCTCTCCACCAGTGGTGAAATCTGAACCGGTTTACTACCGGTTTGCTAGCGGCGCTTGTGCCAAATGCGCCCTGTGTGCATGCGCAATGCACACCAAAAGGAGGCTTGGGAAAGTAAGTAGAACAGAGCACCAGGGGGTGATCAGCTGTGGTGCGCGTGGGAACCTTTTTAAAAACTTTTTAAAAGCATTTTTTTACTACTGGCTCAGGCAAATAGGTAATAAAAAATGCTTTAAAAAAGTAAAAAAAAAAAGATTCCGATGATTGAGCGGCACAGCTGTGATTGTCAGAGCCTTTTTTTTTAACTTTTTAAAAGCATTTTTTACTACCTAGTCACCTGAGCCAGTAGTAAAATTGCTAAAAAAGTAAAAAAAAAGGTTCAAATGATCGCAGGGCACAGCTATGATCATTGGAGCCTTTTGTTTACTTTTTAAAAGCATTTTTTACTACCTATTCGCCCGAGCCAGTAGTAAAATTGCTAAAAAAGTAAAAAAAAAAAAAAAGTTCAGATGATCCGCATTGCTCAGCTGATTGTCCTAACTTTTTTTTTTTTACATTTTTTACTACTGTTTTGGCAAACCAGTAGCATTTTTTTACTACCGGTTCAAGTGAACCGGCCCGAATCAGTAGCATTTCATCCCTGCTCTCCACCCTCCAGTCTCTGTTCCCAGAAGATTAAAAATGGAATTTGGTCCTGCTTCTCAGTTTTCCAGTTAAGACCATGTGGTTGTAATGTCTGATCTTACAAGATTTAGTTTATAAATAAAGTAATATAGCATGTATGTTAAAGGTAAAGGTTCCCCTTGCACATATGTGCTAGTCGTTCCCGACTCTAGGGGGTGGTGCTCATCTCCATTTCAAAGCCAACGCTGTCCGAAGACGTCTTCGTGGTCTTGTGGCCATCATGACTAAACACCAAAGGCGCACGGAACGCTGTTACCTTCCCACCAAAGGTGGTCCCTATTTTCCTACTTGCAATTTTTTTTTACATGCTTTCAAACTGCTAGGTTGGCAGAAGCTGGGACAAGTAACGGGAGCTCATCCCGTTACGTGGCACTAGGGATTCGAACTGCTGAACTGCCGACTTTTCGATCGACAAGCTCAGCATCTTAGCCACTGAGCCACCGCGTCCTCAATAACATAGCAATATTGTAGGCTATACACTCCGTGGCTCCCATACAGAGAAAGAAAGTGCAGCTCCCAAGTCAAATATGGTTCTCGTCTTCTAAGCATTTCTTCCAGCAATGAAACCTGGAGGGACAGCAGGCAATTGTAGGAGATGAATAAATTTCCTTTGTAAGAATTTCATCTCTAGAGAGCAGAGATAAAGGGCTCTGTAAGCAGGTCTTGCCACAGCCCCAAAATGTAGAGCTTTTGCCTTGGTGTTGCTAATGGATTATTTTCCTTGACAAGAACGACTAATAATAATCCATTAAATAAATGTGTGCGGACTTTTGAAAAGATATTCAATTTCTTCTTGTTTCCCATTGATGGAAGGAAAAAAAGCTGCTTCAAGGATACCTTTTACACTACATTGACCAAAATCTCCAGAGGCTGGAGATGGAAAAACAAAAACTCAAAACAAAAACCAAATACATTTTCTAAGCTTAAAGTGCAGCGTTCAAAACAAGGGCATTCTCCAACCGCTTGCTTTTTCTTTCATATAAAGCGGATGCAGTTTGGAAAGTCAATAAACATAGGTGTAAACTGCAGAAATCTATGAGGCTACTCTTTTAAACAATAACAACAACAAGGCAACATATTGCCTTGATTTGAGTTGGCAATTCCAAGCTAGTCTTCTCCTAGTTTCACAACTGGTAAAGAAGGAGCTGTAGTGGACCTTCTCTATCTCCCCAGCTTCCCTCACATACTTTACAGTTTAAAAGGCCTTTTTTTGTAGCCTATACTGTTACAATAAATTATAAAGCCCTGGTATTTATGGGTTTGGGCACAAGAAACATGAAGCCATGAAACATGAAAAAAGGCAACTGCGTTACTGTTTGGTTTGGTGGCTGCAGTGTCTCAGATAGAAAGTCCATACAGAGAGTGGTAAGGACAGGCGAGAAGATCATAGGAAGCTTGCTTTTGGTTATTCGGGATACTGCTTATAAGTGCTATGTGCTTAGAGCTCAAAGCATTGTTAGAGACCCCACACACCCACTTCACGGTCTATTTCTGTTGCTTCCCTCTAGGAGGAGGTTTCAAAATATTTCTAGCAGGACTTCCAGATTCTGTATCAGCTTTGTTCCCTATGCCACCTATCTGGTAAACTCGCAAGATTTGTTTCTCTCGCCATGTCCATGTGTACATCCAAACTAAACTGTGTTGTTTCTCCATGTCATATAATATATGTAGGTATATGCATAATTATGTATGTATGTTTATGTAGTGTATATTAGAGGTGGAGACCCTTTGAGAGCTGTATGCAACAAAATTTCATTTTAATGTATGCTGATTAGCGTACATTCAAAGTGACAATAAAGTTATTTTAAGTCTAACAAAATGAAATGACATTAGCTTTCCATAGCTTTAGACTTAAAAACGACACCCACTTCAGCTACATCTGGAATGCAGAAACTACGGAAGAAATCCTTATTAATGAACATCCACTCATTTATCCCAGAAAGCCGCATAGGAAGATTACATTGTTTTAAATTACTTATATGTTGGGCTTAACAGTTAGGGGATCTTCTGTTTATAAAACATAAAACCCACAGAATAGAAAAGGGCCAGTCTTCAATGCAGAAATCCAAACCCACAACACCTGGGCTGCTTGCTTTAACTCATCCATAATTCCAAGAAAAAGCAGCCTCAGGAATTATTTGAGTCTGCAGACCATGAAGGGTTACAGTTAGCCAATGGAAGCAAGACTAAGCTATATCTGGACTGCACTTGGTCTCTGAATGATATGCCAAGGATGCAGTCTAAGAAAGAGGGGTGGCCGGGACAAAAATGAAACTTAATAAAAATTAAATTAAAACTAAATAGCTTAACAAACTTATGTATGCACTCCCTTTCTGTCATCTAAGTTCACAACTAATCAATAATTTTGCAGTTGGAGGGGGGGGGTCAAAGCCCTAGGATAAGTGGTGGGTTGCCCCCGGTTTGCACTGGTTCTATAGAACCGATAATAAAACCAGCAGGAGGCCCCGCCCACTGATCCTGATGTCATGAAAATGCTTCTGTGCTTACACAGAAGAGTGTGTGTGAATGCGTGCGTGCGTACAAGCAAAGCGAGCACACGCGTGCGGCCCCGTTGCAAACTGGTAGTAAAGGTAAGTAGAACCCACCCCTGCCTAGGATCCAATAGTCCTATTCAGCTAAAGAGGGTATCTCTATCCTTTCTCATTTTAAATGAATGAAATGGAAGCTCTGCACATTTAGGGAAACCAACTTACCTCTGCATGAGGAAAGGGAGGTTCCGGTAGGTATACTTTTGTCTGCTTGTTGTGACATAACCTGAAGTTGAAAGGAGAGAGCAAAACAATCCAGAATTATATGCCTGTCTGGTCACACATAGCAAGTAACTGCTGCCACCTGCTGCCCAGATCTTCAGCCAAAGTTTGGTGGCAGCAACAGCAAAATAGTTAAGTAAATCTGGAACCTTCTCTAGGATCTCACTGGAATAGAGGAACAACAAGACATCTGGGGGTGCTTTGAAAACTGACAATGTAATCACAGTATATCCCTTCATGGGCATTGGTCCTGGACATTTATGTCATAATAAACCAGTATGTCTTGAAGGGATTAAAATGACTCTTTTTTTTTCCTGTATCAGATTCAGATGCTTCCCTTCTGTTGATTATTTATAGAGAAAGTGCAGCTATAGAAGAAAGAGTCACCAGCTACTTGGTTTGGAGAAAGAATTTGGTGGACTACCAGTTCACTAAGTGGTTTTCTTTCAGGAATCTCATGGATCAAAAATCAAGAGGATGATTGTTGAAATAGCACTGACATAGTTTTGAATCCACCACATGGAATATATGTGAATAATAAATAAGGCACACAGCATTTGTCTACAGTCATTGGCTCAGAAAAATATGAAATACTTCTGAATATACAGAACAAGAGTGGACAATCTACTGCCTAGGTTGCTCCCTTTTATAAGTTTCTAAAGTCACTGGAATAGGTGGGCTCAAACTTTTGGATGAAGGGTAGTGGTGGGATTCAAATAATTTAACAACCGGTTTTCTGCCCTAATGACCAGCTGGGTGGGCGTGGCCATGATGGGCATGGCCAGGGAATATGACAGGCAGCACTCGGCCTCCTGCACTTACCTGGGAGCCAAAAGGGGGTGCATGGGGACTCCTGGAAGGGGCGAGGCAGGAAGGGGTGGAGCCAGCCAGCAATTTAACTACAGATTTGCTCAAACCAGCTGAATCCAACCACTGGATGACGGATGTTTAAAGACAAAACCCTAAAGGCTTAAAACTCCATTTCACCCTCCCCCCCAAAAAAGCCTTGAATACCTCCTCTCCAGGCCAGAGTGATTTTTCCCATTTCTCAAAAACATATTAAAAAGTGAAGTGCCCCACCAAAGTCTTGAATCTCTTTGTTGATAAACAGAAGCTGCTGTCACCTACCATTCAGCGAAGATCTGGGAAAACTCAAGAGAGCTGTTTGCCACAGGTGAAATGAAGTAGAAGAGGATGTTGGAAAGTCCAGCGGAATCAATGTACTGATAGAGACACTCCAAAAGATCGTAGATCACTCCAGAGGGGTAGCAAGGGACTAGCACATTGCCTCCATTTCGAACTGTAAGAGCTTAACAAAGGCACAAGGCAATAAAAAATAATAATAAGATATACAGTTCCAATAGTGTCCAATTAAGAAAACTCACAAACATGGCATAATGGAGGCAGCTGTCCCTGTGGTTTCTCCTCAACATGAAGATACTGAAGTATATTGTCTTTGAACACAGGGGTTTCATTAATTGGCTATAAAGCAAACAAGCATTGACAGACTCCCCTGAATTTAGAAAAAGACAGCTATGTCCACAGTTATTAAGTTCATATATTTTCCTTGCATTGTGCAAAGTTCTCTCTTTTCTGAGAACAGAACCAGCGCTTCATGCTGGTCCATTTCATTAATAATACTAGAGTTCTGCATTTATTCATTTTTTGGCTTTATATATTAGTAATCCTGAAAACGGCATTTTCCCCATTTTTTCCAGATGTTTTCAGAAGCCTTTTATGCCTACACTTCACTTCTATATTCTATGCATGGCTACTCCCAAGATTTCAAATCTGCATAAACTAAGGTTATCTCTTTGTTTATTAGTTAATTAAAGCACCTACTTTTTCTCTTCAAAACAAAGGTTTTCTTGGAGAAGTCACAATAAAAACTGAGAATCTAACTATAAAAGTAACAAACACCCCCCTCCCCCATTTTTCCTGTAAAAGGTGTAGAAAATAGTATAACTAATGCAGCTGGTTAATAAAAACAAAATTATAAATCAGGGGTTGCTGACTTTTGGGGCCACTGGGAACATAAAAGAATTTTGAGGGTATGTTATACACATATTGTGGCTGTCATGAGAGGCAGGACCAGACATAAAATATCCCATGGCGGGTATATTTCCAGAGAAAGCAATAGGCAATTATTTTCATTTTTCAGGATGGCTCCAATATAAATAAAAATTGTGCTTGAATTTGATGGCCTTGTTTTGTAGCTTGCTAGTTTCTCAGTTACTTTTTTCTAACTAAAAAGATTTTTTAAAGTAAAATCAAGCGGGTTCATGGAGCCCAACACATGCCTATGGAACGACTTTTGATTATGGCAACTCTTGTGGGCACTATACAGGCGTACTCAAGATTGTAAGTCAAAATATATAAAAGATCTGGGAAAAATAGTTTTAACATGGGGCTATTTCTTTGCTTAGGGAAATTCTGAGTTATAGGCGGCAGCCTTCTGAGTGAAAAATCTTCTGGCTTTAGAGAAAGTGAACCTATCCAAGATTCTCCAGAACAGGGTGGGTAATAAGAGGTCTTCTATTCCAATTTAGACTTGCTGCAATAATAATTCCTTTCTAAGTGTTGGTGCATTTTTGCTTCCACATCTATTCTTTGGCTTGAACTTCTGGCTTCATCCTTGTCTCTGTCTCTGGTTTATTTCTTAGATAAGACTTGTTTTGCCTTTGATTTCTAATTCCAACATCCAGACTGACTGCAGATTATTGCCATGTCCAAGCCTGACATTGTTTGCTATGAGGCATTTTTGCACGCAACTTGATTTTTGGCAAAAATGACATACTGTATTTTTCAGAGTATAAGATGCTCTTTCCCCCCAAAAGTGGGTGAAAATTTCAGTGTGTCTTATACAGTGAATGTTGCAGTGGGAGGGAGGGGGCTTGGTGCAGCGCCGATCAGCTGTTCTAGAATGGGCTGTGGTGGTGAACGGGCCACGGTGGCGGCAAACAGGCCGTGGCGAATGGGCCGTGGCGATAAATGGGCTGCAGCGAATGGGCCGCAGCGGTGGTAAATGGGCCACAGCGAACGGGCACTGGCAGTGATCGGACTGCAGCAAAGGGGCCACAGTGAATGGGCTGCGGTGAACGGGCTGCAGCAAATGGCTGCAGCGATAACGGGCTGCAGTGGCAGCGAATGAGCCACAGTCAGTGGGCTGCGCTGAACAGGCACTGCCACCAGATGGACAGCGGCAAATGGGCCATGGCAAACAGACTGCAGCCAATGAGCCAGAGGAATACCGGATGGATGCTGGGAGGCAGAGGCAGATTTTTTTTTTCTTGTTTCCTCCCCCAAAAAGCTAGGTATGTTTTATAGTCCAGAGTGTCGTATACTCCAAAAAATATGGTAAATCATGGCGATGTGACCACAGGATACTGCAAACGGTAAATGTGGGCTGGTTACTGAGACACTTGAAATGTGGTTACATTACTGGGAGGGGGCTGTCCAAACTTTGGAATGTTTTTTGGTGTGCCCATTGTAACTTCAAGCAGTTGCTAAGCAACTGGTTGTAAGTTAAGGACTAGATGTATGTAGCATCATGTGTGACCATTCATATAGCAATTCACTTAAGAGTTTTAGGAATTACATGTCTGGGCTGCAAAATCTAAATGATCACTAGGTGAAAAATCAATCATCTGGAGATGTTTTCAGTCTAGTTGTAAGTGAAGAAATTGTGTATGTATAGCTGTGTACTAGCAATGCCATCACATAACTTAATGCAAGGATCTCAAATTTTTGGTTGGTGCACTGCACATTTGGAGGCCTCTAAATCTGTTTCTATGGCTTAAAAAACACTTTATAGGAACTAAGGAAATGCCCAGCAACAGCTGGTACAAAGCACTTCATAGACACAGAGGTTAAGCCATGAGAAGCACTCCAGGAGCTAGAATGAA
Organism: Masticophis lateralis; assembly: GCA_030761175.1. Taxonomy (NCBI): domain Eukaryota; kingdom Metazoa; phylum Chordata; class Lepidosauria; order Squamata; family Colubridae; genus Masticophis; species Masticophis lateralis. The sequence continues at coordinate 29,091,223 of JAUDYJ010000001.1, forward strand.
ATGTGATGGTGCTTCAACTCAACTCAACTCAATCCAACCCCAGAGCTCTCCTGGTCAGCCAGGCCACATAGTCAGGGTCTAAAACCTCTTAAATTTAAAAATCCTTGCCTGATCCCGTCCTCCATGGCACAGATTTTCAGATGGCCTTGGACTCTCTGGCCAATGGGAGAGAGGAACATGGAATAATGTTGGCCTTGAAAGTCTTTTTGTCCAATCCCCTGCTCCTATAACATTATGAATTTCATTGAGGGCATCAGGGTTGTGTTTGACCTCAAGGGGCTGGGGTGGGCATGGCCAGGGTGGGTGTGGCCAGCTTGACATCACTCGTGTCAGGGGCGCCTATGGTGGCCTGAGCACTCTGCCAGTGAAAATGTGCTGCCAAGCTCTGTTTTCAGATGCGACAGCATCCTGCAATCCTCTGCCAGCGAAAACAGAGTTTTTCCATGCATGGCCCTCCCAAGCTCCGTTTTCACTGGCAGAGGCACCATGGGTCAGCCCTTTGCTGTTTCCAGAGCGGCTCCGGGCCTTGAATTTGACACCCCTGCCCTATAACATTCCTTACAAATGGTTGTCCAATCTGTTCTTGAAAGCCTCCATGGATGGAGCACCAACAACTTCCAAAGGTAATTAATCACCAATTAATCAATGGTAACTTCCATTGATTAATTGTTCTCGCTATTAGGAAAGTTCTCCTTAGTTCTAGGTTTAATGATCTTTCTGTCAGGTTCCAATTAATGTACCCATCACAAATCGAACTCCAAAGCATTTCAGTTCCTCAAAGAACATATTTATTTAGATACTTCATCTTGGCATGAACTGGTGGAAAGCCAGTACTAAAAGTTTCTGGGCTTTCCACCCCCCTTAAAATAAGAGTTTCTCATTTTTCCAAAACAATATGTACAGTCATGACAAGAGCTGGTTGCTTGGAGATGTCTCTCCTCCTTCTCTGACCAGCCAGCCATTGGAATGTATCTGACTCATATGTTGTTTTGGCTGAAGACCTCTGTTCTCCCCCTTCCGCTTCAACCAGTGTCAACCTGAATTCATGTGAGCATAATCCATGATAGAACAACCCCGCAGCCTGGTCAGATTCAGGCTTGATACTTTCACCTTTACTTCTTGTCCTGCTCACAGGTACTTTGGAGAATAGGTTGACCACCTCTTCTCTGTGACAGGCCTCAAGTACCAGAAGACTGCTATCTTATCATACTTTTCAATAGACTAGATATACTTAAGCCTTATGGACAGAGAAAATGAGATGAGATCCTGGAACTGTTTGAGAGATACACAGGAAATAACTTAAAGAGCTGCTCTCTACTGGGAAAGACAGCAAGCAAGCAAAATCTCTACACTAGGAAACGGGAGAGAGGGAAGGAACCAGCCAGGGTGAAAAGAGGAGGAAGCAAATAAGAACAATACTGAGGCTCTCTGAAAACTTTCTGCTCAGCAAAAAGAGTGAAGCAAAAGAAAAGCAGAGTTAGGACTGATCTTGCTGAGATATTTTCCTTGATTCTATCATCCTACCCATAATTTTTCCAGTTCATTACATATTTGGTGTTTTAAAAAACTGCCGGTTAAGTGGCCAAAGTGAAATGATTCCTTTGCACCTCTGCTTAACAGTCTAGCTTTTAAAAATGTACTAAGTGTTTAATGGCATTCTATTTATTTTCTTCATTCGCTTGGTATGAAAAGACTTTGGCGTTGCATCCCTTTTAGGCTAATAAACTCATCTTTATGCAGCGCTTATAACAAACCCTGCCTTAAAGCCCATAATAACACCTATTGCCAGGAGAGGGCAGCAGAGTTCCAGAAAGCTATTTTGACACACATACATATATATCCTTCAAAGGACAAAAACTATAGGATGGATTAAACTCTGGAAGTGTCCTCATGCTGGCTTTCCAGCAACTGCAGCCCAAACATGTAAAATAATTAGTAAGTCATACAAGGGAAGGTTTGTGAGTTCCTGGAATGAAATGATTCTCATAGCTAGCAGGAAGGTAGAGCCAAGAGCATTACCTTCATCATCATTGCCCATGAGCTGGACTGAGAATATTGTTGGGTTTGATAGTGTAAAACATCAGAAAAAGCTATGTACGGACAAATTGCTCCAAAAAATGTAACTGTAAAGTAATTGATAAAAAGGTAAAGGTTCCCCTCGCACATGTGTTCTAGCCATTCCTGACTCTAGGGGGCAGTGCTCATCTCCGTTTCATAGCTGAAGAGCCAGCACTGTCTGAAGATGTCTCCGTAATCATGTGGCCGGCATGACTAAATGCCAAAGGCGCATGGAACACTGTTACCTTCCCACCAAAGGTGGTCCCTATTTTTTCTACTTGCATTTTTTACGTGCCTTCGAACTGCTAGGTTGGCAGAAGCTGAGACAAGCTCACCCCGTTACGTGGCACTAAGGATTCGAACCGCTGAACTGCTGATCTTTCGATCGACAAGCTTAGCGTCTTAGCCACTGAGCCACCACATCACTTTTAAAAGTAATTGATAGATGATGTAAAACTTCTATAGAAGACAACATAATCCTGATTACAACCATGGACCAATCAAAAAGCAAGGAACATCTTAGACGAGAAACAGGCAAAGGAGGAAAGTAATCCAATGCGTATCTATGCATTATAGGGTAAAGGTTGCTTGAAATACAAGACTCTATAAGGAATTCAATTGTAGGTAAACATCTGAACACATCCCAAAGGTGCTTTTTCAAGAAACAACTTGACTGTCTTATTTTTCTTTGAAGACATTTTGCTTCTCATCCAAGAAGCTTCTTCAGCTCTGACTGGTTGATGGGGAATGGAAGGATTTCCATTCCTCCAAATGGCTTCAACGCCATCCAATCAGAGCTGAGAAGCAAAAACGACTTCAAAGAAAAACCAGAAAGTCCAGTGGCCTCTTGAAAAAGCACTTTTGGGACAATCATGACCTGGATGACTGAGAATCTTCATAGACATCTGAGAACATGCATACATGTTCGGACCAGGACAGTGAAGAGCCTTTTCAGTCCTTTCAGATCAGAGCTGGACTGGGAACTGGAGCTGGACTGGGAACTGGAGCTACAACAGTTTGGTGTGATGGTAAAGGTGCTGGATTAGAAACCAGGAGACTGTGAGTTCTAGTTCCGATTTAACTGGAGCTGGCTGAGTGAGTTGGCATCCATCAGTCTCTCTCAGCCCAATTCATCTCACAGTTGTTGGGCAGAAAATAGGAGGGCAGAAGTATCATGCAGATACCACCTGAAGTTGTATAAAGTGGGATAATAATTAGAATTACAATTAATATAAAAGTCAACAGACAAAGCTTAGCCAGCTGAAAGTGAACAGAATCACACCAGAACTAAGTAGGATTGGCAGCCTAAACAAAAAAATTATTTTACAACTCTTCCCACTTAGAAGATCTAATTATCTAATTTTGCACACCAGAACAACTAGACACAAGAATAGTTTTTTCCCGAACTCCATCACTCTGCTAAACGAATAATTCCCTCTACACCAGTGATGGCTTACCTTTTTGCCATCATGTGCCAAAAGCGGGGGGAGCGTGGTGGGGTCACACGCACGCATGCCCACATCCAAAATTCTATGCGCCCCACCCCCCTGTGTTCCCCCTCCTTTTGGCACGTGATGGCCCTGTGGCCTCTTTTTTGCTCTCCCCAGGCTCCAGAGCCTTTCTAGGAGCCTGGGGAGGGCAAAAGCAGTCTTCTCCACCCCCCACCCAGAGGCCATCCGGAGACTGGAAACAGTGTGTTTCCTGACTTCGAGTGGGCCCAGAAGGCCTGAAAATCAGCTGGCTGGCACACGCATACATGTCGGAGCTGAGCTCGTGTGCCCACTGATATGGCTCTGAGTGCCACCTGTGGCACCGTGCCTTAGGTTCGCCATCTCGGCTCTACACTGTCAAACTGTTCACTAAGTCTGCATTACTATTAATTTTCTCATTGTTCCCATCACCCATCTCCTCCCACTTATGACTGTATGACTGTAACCTTGTTGCTGTATCCTTAAGATTTATATTGACTGTTTCTTAATATGATTTGATTGCTTATTTGTTCCCTATGACTATCATTAAGTGTTGTACTTTATGATTCTTGACTAATGTATCTTTTCTTTTATGTACACTGATAGTGTATGCACCAAATGCCTTGTGTGTTCAATCACACTTGGCCAATAAAGAATTCTATTCTATTCTATATTTGTCATTATTTTAGTAACTTTATTTTCTTGCAAGTTGCTGTGACACCATTTAATAAAACAGGCTATAAAATTGGGCAATAAAATGCTTCTCCCCTCCCAATCACATGGACTATTTCAGGCAAGCTGGGAAATTATACCGTTTGCACCCGTGACATTGTAGAGCTCAACAATTATCAGTTTTGCTGATAGTGAAAATTAATTTCCTAGCGAATTCTAAATTTGTAATCACAGCTGTGGTGATACCTATCTATAAACCAAAAGAGAGAGAAAAAAGGAAAGAAATTAAGTCCATACTAATTTTATAAATGGGAATTATATGGAATTGTTGACAAGTTTGGTTGTCCTTGCCAAGGATTGCTAACAATCAACAGAGAATACAATTACTTTATGTAAATGGAGACAAGGATCCATAATAAAAACAATTACTCAAAAGCCATTGCTAAAATAAAAAGCCAGTCTGGACTATGTATGTTGTGCATAATAATTAATACCATTATGAGAAATATGGTATTAAATTTAATTATAATTAAGAAGACATACCTTCATGTGCACATACATATAATATCAGTCCCTTAAATAAAAATCCAAGGACAAACTCTAAAATAGACGTAAGAATGTTTTAATAGAATTAAAATGATGAGATTCACATATTTTCAATTCTGTTTCAATTAGAGGCCCCTTTCCCCACTGGGGAAGAACAGATTACTTTGTTTCACCCAAAAAAAATTACTTTACTTTATCCTAGACAGTCTCTTCTAATGTACCCTGCTGCTTCCACCCAAATTTTACAGCTACCTATATCTATTTTTATCTCCTAAATCATACTGGGAGAGGGTGAGAATAATAGCAGAAATAAAAACCAACCCTATCTTGAAAAAGCTTCTTCCCTAAGCTGTGGTGGGATTCAAACAATTTAACAACTGGTTCTCTGCCCTAATGACCAGCTGGGTAGGCATGGCTGGGTGGTCATGTGACTGGGTGGGTGTGGCCAACTTGATGTCACTCACGTCAAGGGGCACTTCTCGCCTGGCCTCTCATGACAGTGGGGATGCTGCAACGGTCGTAAGTGTGAAAAATGGTCATAAAGCACTTTTTTTCAGTGCCATTGTAACTTTGAATGGTCACTGAATGAACTGTTGTAAATCAAGGATTACCTGTACAAAAATACAAAAAGCTTCTTTGCTTGCAAAAAGCTGCCCTAAATACCAATCATTAGATTAGAAATACCGGCAACCCAGAGTTACTAATTAGACAGGGTGCCAGAGTACCTTGAGGAATTAAAACAGATAAAATGCAATGATAACTTTCAGCAGCCAACTCTTGCTCATAAAGTGAAGCCCTTTAGCAGAGACGTCACTTAAGCTCTCCAGAAAGTAGGTGGGCATATTTGGGCTACAAAATGCTGAGCTAAAGAGACAAATTAACAAACTATATAGGGAACCCAGGTTCACGTCTCTGCCCTCCCAACTTTGTCAAGCACGGCTGGGCTCACTCACCTCACAAGATATCCTAAGGAAATCATCCAGATTTAAGGAACGATCACATGCCCCCCAGAAAAGCAGTAAAAAAAATCAGTGCCAAGCTTGCATTCTGCCTCTTGGAAGTACAACCCAAAAGGACAGTGCCAGGAACCACTAAAGCAGTGAAGGAAGACCCCCTCCCCAGATAGAAAAAGAAACCATTAGGCAGGGAAAAATTAAACCACAATACAAATAATTAGATCACAACAGTTAAAATCCTTTTAAAACTAAAACACAAGCCTTGTCTGGCTCATTGCCAGAGCTCACACCCCAGGCAAGCTCAAGTATAAACACTTGAGATAAGCCTAACTACAAAGAAAGCAATTAGAGCTAGAATGTAGCAAAAGAGCAAACACAGTATCTGTTGCTTGTTAAATCAATTACCAGAACGAATAGACACAGGAAGTAGCCATATTTCTGAACCTGCTTCTTTTCAGGAACAGAGATTAACCCTTTTCCTTCCAAAGCTGAATAGGGAAAATTATCCCATCAATAAACACAGGATTAAATGTCACCAAGCACAGAATTAAACTGTACCAAAAACCAGTTTTAGACCAAAACTCAGAAAGGGTATGTAAACTCATGTTTGAATGTTGATCTTTCTAGCTAGCCAAGAAGCCTTGCTGAATGTCACTCATCTTGGTTCCTTGTCATTGAAAGTTTCTTTCCTGCAGCTCTGCTTCATTATTCAATTATTTTTTCAAACTGCTGATCGTTGCATCCCAGCTGGAAAAACTCCAACAGGGGAGTATTTCCTCCCAACAGCAATGTAAAAAGCTTAAAGTAACCCTTCCCCTTTAAGAAAGTCAAGCCCCAGCAAAGTACCAGTAAAGGGGGAAAAAACATCCGGAGAAGCTCAGGCGACAGTAAGCCTGGGCGTACTGCCAAGAATCTTTAGCTGTTACAATGTAATAAGGGTTAACCAGAGAGGCAGTTTTCCCCTAGAACAGTGTTTTTCAGTCTTGGCAACGGTAAGAAGGGTGGACTTGAACTTCAAGAATTCCTTAGCCAGCATGCTAACAAAAATATGGCAGGAGACCTGTGCTTTTGAATCAAAGACAGCAAAATAGAAGGTTATATTGTATTATCCTGCTTATCAGTTACTGCAGAAATATGAACTATGAGGATTTTGCAGCAAGGATTTTTTTAAAGGAGCACAAAGTAATTAAAAAAAATTAAACCTTCCTCCATCTTTTCCTACCCTATAGCAGAGGGACAAAAGACTACGTAGCAATCAAACCAGAAGACATATCCACATGCAGACTTACAAATAAGGATGCTGAATTATTATAAAGCCAAATCCCTGATCCATCTAGTTTAGCACTGTCTACACTGGCACTTTTCCCAATACAGTTTTAGATCATTGTCCTCACTCTTAACTGAATCTGGGACATTTTCCATGCAAACTGTGAAGTCCACTATTAAATTACAACCTCCCACATTTCTCGCTTTTAAGCCTGAAGCTGAGGAAAGGAACAGGAATTAATCCCATGTCATGCAGAGCCGCTGCATGAAGTCCAGCCTCTAGAATTGTGGGCACATGGCCAATGTTAATCAAAGGCAGCCTGCATTTCTGGATTTTGGGTCATGTCCCCTTTTGCTCCTGCAGAGTGTTCAGTGATCAAGTGTAGGAAAGGGGATAAATGGCAAAGGGAAAATGATGCTTCCAAAAAATGCAAATGGGTTATAAATTAGCCAAACAGAAGATTTTATTTATTTATTTATTTATAATTGGACATATATGCCGCCCTTCTCCGCAAGGACTCAGGGTGGCTCACAACAATAAAACCAGTCTAGATTAAAATTCAAACACTAAAACCTAAAATCCCCATTAAAACCCCATTCAGTCCAGGCCAGCCTAGTGAAATAACCATGTTTTAAGGTCACGGCGGAAGGAGCAAAGGTCAGGGGCTACCCGGAGCTCCAAGGGGAGCTGATTCCAGAGGGTAGGTGTGCCCACAGAGAAGGCTTGCTCCCTAGGGGCCGTCATCCAACATTGCCTGGCCGACGGGACCTCAAGTAGGCCCTCTCTATGTGAGCACACCGGGCGATGGGGAGCTGTTGCTGACCGTGGGTGTTCCGCCAAATACCCCGGACCTAAGCCATGTAGGGCTTTATAGGTGATCACCAACACCTTGAACCTCACCTAGAGGGCAACCAGTAGCCAATGCAGCTCATGCAGGAGGGGTGTGACATGGGAGCATCGGGATACTCCCATCACTACGCATGCAGCCGCATTTTGCACTGGCTGGAGCCTCCGAGTGGTTTTCAAGGGTAGCCCCATGTAGAGAGCGTTGCAACAGTCGATCCGGGAGGTGACGAGTGCATGGGTGACCATGCGTAAGGCATCTCGGTCCAGGTAGGGGCGCAGCCGGTGCACCAGACGAATCTGGGCAAATGCCTCCCTGGTCACGGTCATAACATGGTCTTCTAAGGTGGCGTAAGATTGGGAGATTCTCCTCAGAGCTCCATCAAAACAGAACTTATTTGGCAGCAATGTTGCTACTATTTAGCAGAGAGCGAACAGGAGCAAATAATTTAATCTCATTATGCCAGATCTGTTCCAAAATAGTTCTCTCCCCCGCCACAAAGTACAATTTGCATTTCTTGCTAATTATATTTGTGTGTGTATGTGAGAGAGAAACAAAGGCACCCTGTAAAAATACCATCTGAACTGCTAATGTTATGCCGTAGAAAGAGGGAAGAAGCAGTCACCTGGATCGATTAAATGAGCCTTAGAGTTACTTCCCATATACTGCATATATTTTCCAAGTAAGAGTACGAAAAGCAGCAAAACCACTGCCCAGCCACCTACCAAGGTTACTGCAGAATTCGCCCACCATTCCATCTGGATTGGCCGTGGGAATTTGGGTGAGTCCAGTCAGAATGAGAACATCACTGTTCTTAAGAGATGCTTGGTCCATGGGCTGAAAGGCAAATTTTGAAAGAAAAATTGTTTAATAAATGGATAGGGCTGTCCATCTTAAGCAGTGGAACTCTGGAAGGCAAAGAAAAAGAAGACAACAAACAAGTGGAAATCATTAAAGAAAACCTAGCAAGGGCCCTTAAAAATTGCTCTAACAATATATACATGCTGTATACCAGTGATGGCTAACCTTTTTGCCGTTGCGTGCCAAAAGCAGAGGAGCGCAGGGAGGCTGCATGTGCGCACACCCATAATTCAATGCGCCCCACCCACTGAGCATGCACGCGCAACACCCCCCCATACAACCCCTACTTTTGGGTATGTGATGGCACAGTGGGCATGGTAGGCCTGTTTTTTTGCCCTCCCCAGGCTCCAGAGGCTTTCTTGGAGCCTGGGGAGGGCAAAAACGGCCTTCCCCACTCCCCTGGAGGCCGGAAAGGGCCTGTTTCCGACTTCCAGTGGGCCCAGAAGGCCTGAAAATCAGCTGGCCGGCACATGCATGGGTGCTAGAGCTGAGCTAGGGCAACGCTTGTGTGCCCACAGATATGGCTCTGCGTGCCACCCGTGGCATGCGTGCCACAGGTTCGCCATCACGTCTATATACATACATCAGCCTATACTAGCATCCAGGCCCCAGTGACTGGGGCAAAGCTAGATCTTCATAGCCTTCCAGAAGACTAATGGGGTCAGGATCATCCAAACCTTGGGTGGGGGGGAATGGGACGGGACGGGGACAGCACCATGACAGAGAAGGCATGCTTCTAGGTCTCATCAGGTTGTTTCACCAAAGTGGCTCAAAGCATTCCCACCTTGCCACTGTCAGGGTTCCAAGTAATACCCCAATAGCAAACAAAACTCCAAGGCAGGTGGATTCCTTTAAGAATAGTTTTATTGGACATATCATATTGACACAGGCTGGTGAGCACTGGCTCTAATTTTCACCTTAATTAAAAGTAAAAGTTTTTCCCCTTTCCCAAACAATCAGTCACATGGTCCAATCAAGGTGCCTGTTAACATCATTCCACCTGTGGAAATGTCCTTGCTTCTCAGGAGGAAGTATTTTGTTTTGGCTACAAAACCCTATTTATTTCTATTCTCCCCGCCCTATCCCTCCACTCCAGTGCAGCAACACAGAAGCCTAAAATGGCTTCGGTCAGGGTTGACAGCCACATCCGTAGAACAAACAGAAACTATTGGGGATGGGCAATCCTACAAATATTTCATGAGAAAAAATATTTAGGCAAGTACCTTTAAAAGATGTGCCTTATTTCTGGGGGCTTCAGGGAGTTTACAAAAGATCACCCTTTAGTATAGAGTTCTACAACTTTACTAAGATCTGCATGCAGCCCAGAGTTCCTCTAAAAGCTACTGGTGAATTATATAGTGATTGAATTATAGAAAAGGGAAATTATTAAAGGCAGCAAAACACCCACATTCACTTTTCATACATTTACATTTACAAATTGCCTGGCTCTATCCCCATTTTAAAGGGCAGTTATGCACATGCTACTCAAATGTCAAGTACACCTTATAGTTATCCTAAGGATGTTATAGACTCTGGATTTGCTAATTTTGAAGTTGACAATGAATTTCTGTCTTGCCAATCTATTGAGAATGAATTTCTGTCTTGCAAATCTATTGAGCTAGTTGACTACACACATGCAAAAACGTATTTCCAAATCCAAATAACAAAGTCCAAGAAATATGTGTCATACAGATGTGATGTTTAGTTACTCAAGAGTATATCTTAGGAACTAAGATGTTTTTGGATCTTCTCAGATATACCTCTACCTTGTCTTGGCTTTGAGGAACAAAATGGATGTAAGATACCAGTTGTTTATTGCAGCTGCCAGTAACAATTAGCCTCCTGCCTACATACAGTATATGTGGTTCTTAAATGCTGACAAATGCCTCCTGGACAATTCTGTCTGTACTGTTTCAAAAGATACCTCTGTCCCAGTGATGGAAGGTTGGGCAAAAGCCAACAATAAACAAGCAGTGTGACATAGTGGATGGACAAAAAAGTACTTAAGAGCCACTTTCTAAAAACCAACACACAACAAAATGCAATAGCCATGAGATGCTTGTCAAATGAAAATGCCAATAAACCAGTAAAAGTATCATTGAATTGGCTGTGGGAAATACACATAATGGTCATGCAGGATTCAATAGTCATAATTTCATCTTCTATTGACCCAAGGTGCTACTATTGATTCCCTGAGTCAACCTTCAAAATAATATACTTTAAAAGACTTTTGACAAATCTTCTGGGCTGCCCTATCTCCTTCCCCTGCCATTATCAGCTCCAATTTTGCTTTCTAAGTCAAGAGTCAATTTTCATAAGTTATTGTTGCTGGGAGTTGTATTGAGGCAAAGTGTCCTTGTAGAAACTGTTCGTTTCAAATTTCAACCAGAAAACATCTTATGAGTTTCAGTCATTGTGAAACAAGATAAAACTTTCTGATAGGAAGGGCTCAAAATTAATCAGCCTATCGAACAGTGGGTCAACAGTTTTCTCAGGAAGATGATTCTACAGCATTCGTTCTTTGAAAATGCTATAATTCCTGAGAAGTTCAAGCTGCAAATATAATTCCTGAGAAGTTCAAGCTATAATTTAGCTATAATTCCTGAGAAGTTCAAGCTGCAAGTGCCATTGTTTAGGGCACAGATGTCAAACTTGGAGCATCATGTTACCATCGTGTGATGCTTCATGTTTTTCCCATTTGCGGAGCTGGGATGGGTGTGGCCTGGGATGTGAGTGACACATCTGGCCCACGGGCCGCCAGTTTGACACCCCTGGCTTAGGGTAGCGCAAAAAAACCCTCCTCTCCTAAGTGCAGGGTGTGCACGGAGGCTTGGGGAGGGCGAACAATGGGCCTACTGGAAGTTCAGGGAGGCCGGAAAAGGCCTCCAGAGGGCCCCCGGAGGTTGGGAGGTCGTTTTCACCCTCCCGGAGGCTTAAGAAAGCCTCTGGAGCCTGGGGAGGGCAAAAACGCCCTCACCCCGCCGTGGTGCAGGAAGCCAACTAGCCACGCCCACCCAGCAACCGGGCAGAGAACCCCTTGCTATAATTTTTGAAGCCCACCCCTGTGAAAAGGTATAGGGCTGTGACGGGTGCCACAGGTGGCAGACGGAGCCATATCAGTGGGCACACAAGCATTGCCGTAGAGCAGCTCCAGTGTGCATGCGTGTGCCAGCCAGCTGATTTTTGGGCCTTCCGGTTCCACCAGAAGTTGGGAAATGGGCTGTTTCTGGCCTCCGGAGGGCCTCCAGAGAGGTGAGGTATGTCAGAGCGGCAATCAGCCCCATTATCTTGCGTGGGGTAATTGCCCTCAATTAGAGGTGGAATCATGACTTTTTCCTTGTGTATTCTCTTGAAAAATAAAACCAGAATACTTTTTCTAATTAAACTCATATTTATTCTAAAGAAAATAAAACATCTCACTAATCTAAATTAGTTACATTTTGGCAAAGATCCCCAGCCTGACCTTCCTGGTTGGAGAACAAAGAAAAGTTTTAACAGAAGAGAAAGAATGCGGACATGCGCAGTAGATACTGATACGGACTTGGCAAGCTACGGTAAGTCTGAAAGTTCAGAAATAAAAGCTTTGCTGGTAAATACAAAAACGCAGTGACAAGCTAGGCCGTTTTTGCCCTCCCCAGGCTCCTAGAAAACCTCTGGAGCCTGGGAAGGGTGAAAAATGGGCCTACTGGGCCCACCGGGCCATCACATGCTAAAAATGGAGGGGTACGGGGGGGCTGAATGCGCATGCACGGGGGCGGGGTGCATTGAATTATGGATGTGGGCACGCACATGGGCAACCTCCCCGTACTCCCCCCGCTTTTGGCACATGACAGTAAAAAGGTTAGCCATCACTGATATAGGGGTTTCCTGCTTGAGCAGAGGCTTGGATTAGAAGACCTCCAAGGTCTCCTCCAACTCTGTTATTCTGTTAAATTCCATATTTGGAGGATGTAACAAGTTTCAGAAGAAAATCCTAGAAGAACTCTAAACAGCTCAATGAGATCAAAGGATGCTGTAGAATGTTTGGGGGAATGGGGAAAGAACTCCAATGGGGAGGAGTATTAAAACAGAATATTTTACACTTTGTATTCTGCCATAATTTCACGGAGTTTGTCATGGGTTTGTTTTCTCAAAAGCAGTATATGGTTAGAGTCTTCTAACATTGCTTTGTTTCTTTTGAAAGTCATATAAGGCAATGGCAATGAAGACAAATTACAGATCTTGTGAGAGTTCTTAATATACTAGAAACAACATCTATAGCACAATGAAGACCTTAGATGAGGAGGGTGGGCAAGTTTGGCTATCGTTCTTTCAAAAAAAGATATTTCCAACAGTGATATCAATGAAACAGTCTTGTTGGAAAATACATTCAATCCCTTTCTTTTTTTATACCCGAGAACAGGGAAATCTTTAACATTTAAATAGGGAAGCAAGTAGTTAACAAGTAGTATAAGTAGGGGGCTTACAGTAAAACCATGTAAGATTGTTACTATATGGCTTATTTATAGTGTTTAGCAATAAGCCTACACACACATTAAAAACTTTAGCCTGCAGCAAGCATGGACAATCTGATGCCTGGAGGCATTTTGGTTTACAGCTCCATGTCAACCCTTGTCAGCACAGCTAGTGGTTTGGCAACTGTGATCCAAAACATCTAAAAGCAACAGATTTCCGATTTTTGCTTTACTTCTTAGTCATTTGGGTTGCAACCAATTCTCTGCTCAAGGCAGGACACAAGAACAGAATTCCTAACAGACCCTCTATGTCAGTGCCAAAAGTGGGGGGAGCATGGGGGGGCAGGGCGCATAGAATTATGGGTGTGGGCACACACACACATGACCACCCCGCACTCCCCCAGCTTTTGGCATGCGATCCATCGCATGCCAAAAGCTGGGGGAGTGCGGGGTGGTCATGCGTGTGTGTGCCCACACCCATAATTCTATGCGCCCTACCCCCCCATGCTCCCCCCACTATTGGCATGTGATGGCACGGTGGGCCCAGTAGGCCTGTTTTTTTGCCCTCCCCAGGCTCCAGAGCCTTTCTAGGAGCCTGGGGAGGGCACAAACAGCCTTCCCCACCTCCCCAGAGACCCTCCAGAGGCCAGAAAGCCTATTTGCCGACTTCCATTGGGCCCAGAAGCTCCAAAAATCAGCTGGCCAACACGCTGGAGCTGAGCTAGGGCAACGCTCGCATGTCCACCAATATGGCTCTGCGTGCCACCTGTGGCACACTTGCTATAGGTTCGCCATCACGGCTCTATGGCCTTGCCTCCAAATGAAAGAAATCTTCTGCATATATTTTTTAAACAGTCTCTTCTGCTTGGTCTTATTTTCGGGAGGTCTTATTATTTTGGGGCACGTGGAGCAAGATGGGGCTCCTCTTGCTGTCTTACCTGATTTCTAGCTCTACGTTTAAATATTTTCGGGTAGGGCTTATTTTCGGGGGGAGGCTTATTTTAGTGCATGCTCTCAAAAGCCCGATTGGGTTTATTATCAGGGGATGTCTTATTTTCAGGGGAAATGTAATATCAGGAAAATGTCATGTGTCCTTGTTTTAAAACTTCAGTCACTGTATATTTGAGCTCTTGGATGGATACTATTTAGTTTGGTATTTGGTATATATTCAGTCTGTGAATATGACCTAGACCAGGGGTTTGCAACCTTAAACACAAAGAGCCATTTGGACCCGTTTCCAACAAAAGAAAACACCGGGAGCCACAAAACCCTTCCCGTGTCTGACTATTTCTGAGCGGTCACAAAACTAGCATATGTAGTTGAATCAAACATTCTGTTTTCTTCTGAAACTTTTCTTTTCTTGGATTTATCCATGGTTGGCCTACTGGGGGTTGAAAAGCTCAATAAATCGCGTGCCAGCAGGTGTCGCACATTGACACGTATTTTGAGTGACAGGGAGCTGCAGCAGAGGGGTGAAAGAGCCACATGCAGACCCAGAGCCACAGGTTGCTGACCCCTGACCTAGACCAGTGTTTTCAAACAAGGCAATTTTAAGATACGTGGATTTCAACTCCCAGAATTCTCCAACCAGATACTGGGGAATTCTGGGAGTTGAAATCTACATATCCTAAAGTTGCCACGTTCGAAAAACACTGGTTTAGAATTTTATATACCTTTTTCCTAAGTATTTGCTTCGCTTCCTTAGACACGCCTCCTACAAATATTAGTTAAGACAGATATACTTACCTTATATTTTTATTATACAATGAAGACAGAAGCAAATAATTAATTCACCTTCTTTGCTAGCCTATTTTTCTTTTAAATACTATACCTTGCCAATTGCTTATTTGTGATATTCTGAAATAAATGTTTACCAGATGGTCTTAACATTATTAATATCACACTTCTTTACCACACACCTGCCTCATTGCCTCACAGCATGTTTACATTCTTTTTAGTACTTCTTGTCTGGGAATGATTCTGTTTTCTGAAGGACACCATCTTTTTTCCAAAAACTTTCCTGAAACTACTTGTTAACTACTTAAATGTCTTTTCTGGCCTGCAAAATATTTTTAAATGAATTTCTATTGCCACAGTTTTAAGCAACTCTTAAGTACTCTAGGAAGACTTTGCTTCCTTTTTCTATCCCCCTTTTAGCAATCCATCTTTACAGAAGTTCCTCTTTTGAAATCAAACAAGGCTATGTTGGACATACTGATTTTCTTTTCCAAAACTTTAAATAAGAAGCATTTTCCCTTAGAATATGAAAGAATACTTGTAATTGAATTTTCTTGATGTAAGTGCATAAGGAGCAAATACATCTTATTGATGATTCCTTAGTGAAATTTTAGTGTATAGGTTATCCTAGTGGTAAAATTCAATTTTTTTTACAACCAGTTCTGTGGGCCCGGCTTGGTGGGCGTGGCATGGCTTGGTGGGCATGACAGGATAAGGATACTTCAAAATCTCCATTCCCCTCCCACTCCAGGGGAAGGATACTACAAAATCCCCATTCCCACTCCACTCTGGGACCAGACAGTGGTGGTATTTGCCAGTTCTCTCAACTACTCAAAATTTCCGCTACCGGTTCTCAGGAACCTGTCAGAATTTGCTGGATTCTACCCCTTTGGCACATCCTGGCAGAACATTCGTTCTCCTTTGCCACAACTCTTATTAAGGCTTATATCTACAAAACCCTGATTTTAACTTTTGATTCATCTGATGTTTGAATGAGGTGTTTATGTACAAAAGGAGAGGGGTCTCTCCATTTCTGGGAAAAAGCAAAAGATTTATGTATTGTATATATCAAAGCAGGTCTATTGTACAGTATATAAAATCTTTCACACCTTATTCAGGCCATATGGCCCTTTCATAGTCAATGGATTAGAAGGATACTTAAAATGATAGCGAGGAGTTCCTCCTTTCATTCTCTGTTCAACCAAAGAGCTTTCTTTGCTGAAGAGATACATAACCTCACTATATGTATCCAGGCTTGGATTGCAATTGGAGCTCCCTTTGTAGAGTAGGACTTCCCTGGCTTCCATTTTTTCCTTCCTACTGCAGATCTCTGCACTTTATTAGAATCTCATGCAGGTGATTGGGGATTCTTGGGAATTATGTGTTCAGTGTGCTGATGGCTGTAGTTCAAGAAAGCAGCAGCATAAATTCTGCATACATCCATGCAGAAATAAAAACGGCTTAGGCTTCTGTAAAGTTTGGCATCCAAACTTTATTTATTCTCTCTTTCCCTCCCTCCCTCTCCCTCCCTCCCTCTCTGTGTGTTTCACACTCTCTCACACACACACATCTCCATCAACTGAACCCTGATTTAGGATGTTCAAAGGGTATTGTGTGTGATATTTCTTATATAACAATCAAATAAGATAGGAGAGTGACATGATCCAAGGGCAGCCATCAGGGTTGGGTCAGAGTGAGACTACATCCAGGGTCCTCAAGTCTAACTCTTGCAGCCACTTTTATAGGCTCTTAGCCTGATTGGACAAAGCAAGGAGCTACAGTCAGGGTTAAAAGTGAAATTGATAGAATCCAGGGCTGCACCCATGAAAATAAGGATATGGAATCCACCACTCTCCTTTATAACAGCTTCCTTTGTAAAATAAAATAAAATACAGTACTTTTTTTTGTAATTATGAAAATCAGGTGTGGTAGGAAGGTGTCAATGAGCATGATGGAGCCTTGGCTGCTAAGCTGGGTTGGTGCCAAAACTAGGTTTAGGTGATAACAGAACCAGATATGTTTACAGACAGTAGTACTATATTCAGGTAAGAACTCTGGAACTCATGACTTATTTTCCTCCACTCTCCAGATAGGTATCCCCCAATAATCAATGATGAAATGGAAGGAACCAAAGAATGGGGCTAGAATCCTTCCAGCAAGTCAACCCCTAAGCATGCTGAGCTTTTTCAATCCATGCAGAATGTTGCCCTATGGGTAGGAAAATCAGGGAATTGCCATATGCCTATTATTTAAATCCAATCCAAACCACCGACAAAGGGGAATGTCACCACCAAATCTGCAAAGATGTGGTACCTGTGGATGTGTTGTAAGGAGTGAGGATCCTGAGACATAGGAAACCTTCTCATAATGTGACTGGATGATCCAATTGGAGCTCCCCAGTGCATATCCAGAACTGAGAGGAGAGACTTGTACTGCACCAAAAAGCTCCTGTCGGAGGAAAGGAGAAGAAAACAAATGAATTCTGAATGAAACTATCCCAGAAAATAAATTTCCACATGTGCTGTTCTTATGGTGAGATATAATCTTAACTCACTGAGCTGATCTCCATGTCTGAAGGCAATACATCCATGGTAAACAAATGAATAACCAAGAAGTGGAGAATGCTTAGAACTATTATCTGCTTCTGCTTTTCCCAGAAACTTTGGTTGGGTTGCTGTGAGAACAGGATTTTGGACTTACATCTTGCATCTGTATTTAAAGCTGTATTCTCTTTCTTTCTACAATTAATTCAATGTTTATCCCAAAGGTGCTTTTTTCAAGAGGCAACTGGACTTTCTTTGAAGACATTTCACTTCTCACCCAAGAAGCTTTTTCAGCTCAGAGAATGGAAGAATTTATACTCCTTGCAGACAGTGGGCCATTTGCATTCTTTTAGCGAGTCGTTGAGGCCACCTGGAGGTTCATCTGTGTCCTCAGGGTCACTTGAGTAGTGCAAATGGGTGTGGAGCCTTCTTGGAACTGTTGAAAGGACTGTGTTGTAGATTTCCATTCCCACCATCCAGTCAGAGCTGAAGAAGCTACTTGGATGAGAAGCGAAATGTTTTCAAAGTCCAGTTGCCTCTTGAAAAAAGCATCTTTGAGACAACCATGACCTGGATGAGAATCTCCATAGACAATTTAATGTTTATATTTAAGACAGTGACATGGAAATTATTTTTTTTGAAAGGAACACGGAAAACCAAACACAAATGTGAAAAGTTTCAGCAAAAAATTATAGCCAAAATTCTTTTAAAAGACTATACAAATAGAACACCTACGGCTGACATCCACATGGGCACACAGAATGGATACATAGGCATAACCAAGAAGGTTTGTGTGGAACTGCTTCCCAGATAAACCTGGAAGCTTTGGGCAGGAAAAAGAATTCAATGGATATGACAGATTTTTATTTCATTCAGATTTTAATACAGACAACAGATTACTATCCTATGATAAAATGGATACAGAAGGAAAGAAGACAGCTACAGATTTCTTCCCCAAATCTTTTTTTTTAGAGAAACTCACAATTTTCTGGGAATATCCCACCAGCTGGATCTTACTGAGTGCAGAGTTAACTTCCTGCATGTTGTAGCATCTTCTCCATGTTGCAACTTCAACAGCATCTTTCAGGGGTGCAGGAAGCATCCTGGAATAGAGGCACATTTAGAGGATTAAGGCTTGCCAAAGTAATACAAATCTGGACTCATCTTCTAAAATTCCAGAAAATGATATCACAAGGGGGAAAAAAGAATGGCCTGAAGAAGAGCATCTCGATTCTCAACTTGTGCCAATTCGCATCTAATGAAATGAGGTGAGAGTCTAGCCTTTATTATCTCTCTAGCATGCTCTATTTTTGAGGAATTCAAAGATTAATCATCGTTTTCACACCACTGCTGTCATCTCAATGCCCCGTAAGATGCAATTGCTTCATCACAGAGAGAAAGATTAGGGTTGATCCAAACTCCACAGCTGAAGTGGACTGGCACTGCCAAACCCCATCCTCCTCATACTATAAACCTACAGTGATCTCATTGAAACCAATCCAGTTTCTGTATCCGTCATAGCATAGAGGACATTCAGTCTTGATTAGCCTACAGGTAATTTTTGTAATAATAAAATGGTCGGCTGCTGAGTTATGTTCCTATGGCTATATTTTTATTTTTTAAACTTCCCGTTTGGCCTTTTGGAAATGGGTGTTCATGACTGGCCATATGAATAGATAGATAGATCTACTCTCTTTGATAGCTGCTCCACCCCCCAAAATCCTGATGGGCCCACCAGGAAGACTGGTGATTTCTGCACTAACTGGCAGAAAAACATCAGTCACACTTAGTAGGCATTTTACACAAAGAAACATGCCCCTGTTGGAGGTCCCGGTGCTTTCAACGGAGAACTCTTTCAACTATTTACGGTAATTTTCTAGGCAGCCTGACTGGAATGGGATTTGGTGCGTTGCTTCCAGTCTTTCTCAAACCACAGCAGAAAATAGTGCTGGGGGATGTAGAGTTCATTGCCTTGATCACCGGCTTGTTCTAACCTGTCCCCTTTGCTCTGCCACATCTACCTGCCAGATGGTTCCTTACGAGCAGGGGTGTCAAACTCAAGTCCACTGAGGGCCGCATTAGGGTTGTGTTTGACCTGGGGGGGGAGCATGGCCAGGGGGGTATGGCTGGCTCGACATCATTTGTGTCAGGGGCACCTGTGGTGGCCAAGTGCTAAGGCGAGACTTCCTCATACCCTCCTTCACTCTCATTATAATCTCCTTCCTTCCTTCCTTCCTTCTCCTTCCCTCTTCATTCTCCTTTCTTCTTCCTTCCCCTCTTTCCTTGTTTTTCCTTCCTTGCTCTCTTCCCATCTTCCCATCTTTTTCTTTGTCTTCCTCGTTTCCTTTCTCCTTTCCTGTCCCTTCTTGGATGCTCAAATGTTTTATTTTTAGTTTGTTTTGCTAGCCCTCTGGCAGCGAAAACGGAGCCTTGGAGGGGCACGCATGGTCAAACTTATCTAGAAGGTAATGACATCCACAAGATACCTGGAGGGGAACCACAGTTCTGTGAATTTTGTTATTATGATGGCTATTTTGCTCCCCGGAAAAGCTAGTGCTTATAAATACTGAGAAAGTGAGTGAGAGAGAGAAACATACAAGAAACAGCAAATGACAGCATTTGTAGCACATAAAAAGAATGGTTATCTCCTGGGACATAAATCTCTTGCCGTACTAGGAAACCAGGCAGGAATGCAGTGAAAGCTGCCAAAGAGTAGAAGAAGAATAGGGTTCTTATTTTGTATATTAAACAGATACTAAATCAAAAGCTCATTCCAGCTCATTTCCAATGATTTATGGAAATTGGACAAGTTTTGCCGATTTGCTTATTTAAAAGAACTTAATTTATTGGGGAAGCTGTTGGGTCAATGACCTTCTTCCTATAATTTAAGACACCAAAGGAAGCATTAATGATGGTTTCTGCCAAGATTGCCCGTGCACATAGTATGCAAACTGCCATTCCAATATATCCCAACAGAAAGCAAGGAATATTTTGTCCTCTTCTGAGTAATAACAAAAATTTAAGGAATAGAAAAACCTTTTCCAATACACACACAAAACATTATATCTAGCATTTTAAGCATAACATTACAGATGATTAGTGAAACACAGTCGCTCTTAAATTCATCTGCTATTTACAGAGAAATCTGGATTATTTGTCATCTGGAGATTTGAATGAAGATCTTCATTGGCGGTGGGGGTTACATAATAATAAATGCTGTGCTGATACCAACAGACTTAGCCGCTTAATTCTTTCTTTCCTAATTCCAAAGGTTTACGAACAAGTTAAAAATGGAAATCATTGGGGGATTCCAATGTTTATTTCCAACCACTGTAAAAATTGCTTCACGGACTTTATACTACACTTTATAACTTTTGAATAACACTGATCCATAAGAGACCAGTCATCTGGTTTTATGAAGGAGAGAACTGCTTTTGAAGTGACTTTCTAAATTACTTCTTTGCTGGAGCACTGAGGGGATTTTAGTTTTAGACATCAAATCATCTCCAGAAATAAGTAACATTGGATAGTTGCATATTATTAAGTATTTTCATTGTACTCATTTTTAATTCTAATTTCAGTCAGATTTCAGACAAGGATTTAATATAGCGGCAACTTTGGTCATGCTTTTAGTTGACCAGTGAGAGAGTTGGGATGATGGTAGGTATCTATCTATCCTTGTGCTCCTTGAACTCTCGACAGCTTTCAATACTGCCAATCACAGTATTGTTTTGAGCTGATTCTGTGGTTTGGGGGCATCGGTTTATAGTGGTGCTTTTCCTTTCTTTGGGATGTATTCCAGTTGGTGTCACTTGGAGAAAGAGATTTATTCTTTTCTTTGCCAGAAATACAAGAATTGAAAGCCCCATCTTTCTACACGCAAGATAAGATGGGAGAATTCCAAATGAGATGTTCTCTTCAAGATAGGTGATGGCAATGAGATTTCTGCACACCACGTCCATAGGTAGATATTTGCGAGTGGATTAAGCAGGATCCAACATGTCTCAGTAAAAAATGCAGGGTAATCTATGTCATGGCATAGACATTCAACAGCTTTGAAACAGAGAAACATCTGCTCAGTTTTGATATAAAAGTTTGTTCTTGCCTGGGAATTGCTGATTCTTGCCTCACCAAGTACTCTGCTCCAAATTTTTGGTGAAATCCAAATTTTTTTACTACCGGTTCTATGGGTGTGGTGTGGTGGGCGTGGCATGCGTGGCTGTGAGTGTGGCAGGGGAAGGGTTCTGCAAAATCTCCATTCCCACCCCACTTTGGGGCCAGCCAGAGGTGGCATTTGCCGGTTCTCTGAACTACTCAAAATTTCCGCTACCGGTTCTCCAGAACCTGTCAGAACCTGCTGGATTTCATCCCTGCTCTGCTCTAATTTCATCACCTCAACAGTATTCTGCCTTGTCTGAAATCTCACAGGAACTAGACTCTGGCACATATTTGGTGTGTTCTTCTTTGGTAAAATTAAGTCATATCTGATTTAGTGGAGCTTACAAATCAAGACCTTGGACACCACATTGAAGGCTGCAGTACCTTTTCATGAAGAGAGCTGGTGTTTTACCAAAGGATTATAACATCACATAATAATATAACAAGGGTTAATTATGCTACTGACTCTGGTATTTGAATTTCTCTATTCCTGTTGGATATTGATTAGAGTCTTCATGATAATTTCTCATTTTTAGGATTATCTGAGGATAGAAACATGGGAATATCATTTAACACTGATGGGACACTAACATCTTCAGGCCAGAAGGCACAGAAGATTATACTAAGAATTCTGCTGAGTTATGGAAAGTCGTTACTTGTTTTCATTCAGATTTCTTTCTGTTGCTCTAGTTCAGATCCCAAGGAAATCTCTTCTGGTTCTATCATCCAGTGTCCAGGAGCCTAAGTAGCGTAGGGGAGTAATGCCTCCTACAAAGGCAGCATTTAAGATCCAGCTGCTGCAATTACTTGTGAGTTCAATCCCAGGCAGGCTCAAGGTTGACTCAGCCTTCCATCCTTTATAAGGTGGGTAAATTGAGGACCCAGTTTGTTGGGGGCAATAAGCTGACTTTGTATAAATATAAATATACAAGTATGAAGGCTATTGCTTAACGCACTGTAAGCCACCCTGAGTCTCCGGAGAAGGGCAGCATATAAATCAAATTAAAATAAAAATAAATAAATAAAATAAATTTCCTATTTTCCCTTTACTTGCCTTTCAAACGGTCTAGGCTTCCCTTGCATGGAGATAACAACAGCAATAGTACTTAGACTTATATACCACTCCATAGTGCTTTACAGCACTAAGTGGTTTACAGAGTACAATCTGGGTCCTCATTTTTACCGACCTCAGAAGGATGGAAGACTTGAGCTGACAGGATTGAACTCCAGACCATGGGCAGAATTAGTCTGCAATACTACATTCTAACCACCATGCCACCCAGGCTCTTCTTCCTGATGAACATCTTTTTCCACTGATATAATTCCGTGTGAGGCTAGTCAATCTTGCACTTAGGTACGATCCCAATGTGTCCCCTTTGGCTTTCCAACAAATCTCTCCAACATTTATAGAGAATGTGCCATTATTGAAGAAGGGGAGTGAAAAGCATTACCTTTATTATAATCCATTATGACACCATTTGATTTACAAAGCCTCAATGGAGTTTGATGTTGTCAGCAGTTGGCTCACGTTGCACAGAGTAATGGGGTGGAAACATAAACTATTCCGGTGCACTTAGTATATTTTTCTACAAAGCATTTTTTCCCCAAGAACTTCAAAGCTTACAGCCGTACTCAATAAAGAAAGCAGCTCAATTGTAAGCAGCCTATTTAGGACTGAAGCAGCTAAGCTGCACATCATCTTGCAATAAAGCAACACCCTTGACAGTTATGAGAGTCAAGAGAGTGTGGCAGCCCAGCACAGTCACTACAGCTAACTGAAAACAAAAAGAACAGTCATGTCAGTTGTATTTTATAGTCATCATTGCCCTCAGGAAAGAGGTTCTAGTATGGTCACAGACAGTAACACACAATAAGACTAAGCCTACTCATGGTTGCCATTGGTGAAAACAGTTCTGAGAACAAGACTGCAGGGAAATTGCTGCTGATTTAGGGGCACTGACACTTGTTGAGTTTCCAAAGTCACTGGTGACATGTACAAGGTGCCACGTTCTCAGCAAAATCTTGAAGTCAATATACGCCTAGTTCTACATGGCACCACTAAGCAGCACAGAACCAACAAAAGGCATGAAATAAAATCTAAATGCCAGCATTGTGCTAATCAATCCTAATTCAAGGAATAACAATCTGATTCTGAGACATTACACCAGTAGAATGTTCACACAATTCACACAAATAAAGGAATTTAGCTAGCAATGCCTTCATTTGATCTACCTGGCTGAAGAAGTGGACGGGGGGGGGGGGGGGGGGCTTCTGGTTTTAAGCCCTCAATTTTTCCAGGGAGAAGGAAAGGAGAGGAGAGACGTTTTAAAGACAGAATGCTGCTAATTCATATATACGTAAACTGCCATTTAAACCAATTTTTGCCAAGCGTATACAGGATAAGTACATTTTTTGATGGAAAGGATTTGCTGCATAGGGCTTTAGTTATCATTAGCCTTTTGAACAGTGCTGAACTGGAAACTCATTAGGAATCAGTAAAACTGTTTTAACAAGAGACCTTCATGCTACTTATAATGAGTAGCTTGTTAATTAAGGTAGCTTGTAACATCCTTGACTAGATTAAAATTTCTGAAGATAACCATACACAGTAATCCAAATTATGAAGAAACTAAGCAACCAAGGCATGACAAAAATGACATTGCCAAGTACAGGTAGTCCTCAACGTATGACCACAACTGAGCCCAAAATTTCTGTTGCTAAGTGAGAAATGTGTTAAGTGAGTTTTGCCCCATTTTTACGACTTTTCCTGCCACATTTGTTAAGTGAATCACTGCAGTTGTTAAATGAGTAACACCATAGTTAAATGAATCTGGCTTCCCCGTTGACTTCGCTGGTCAGAAGTTCGCAAAAGGGGATCACATGACCCTGGGACACTGCAATTGTTATAAATGTGAGTCAGTTGCCAAGCATCCCAATGCAAATCATGTGGCCGTGAGGATACTACAATGGTCATGTAAGTGTGAAAAATAGTCATCATAAGTCACTTTTTCCAATGCTGTTGTAACTTTGAACGGTCAGTAAGAGAACTGTTGTAAATTGAGGACTACCTGTATAGATTTACAACTGGCATACAATATGATCTTCTTAGCATCCGTACTCTCATGCTCAACATCCATAGTCTCATTCTCTAAACGTTCTCCATTCTCCAATGGATATCCCACGTTTAGAGAATGAGACTATGGATGTTGAGCATGAGAGTACGGATGCTAAGAAGATCATATTGTATGCCAGTTGTGCCCTTTCTAGACTGTGAGGCCCTGTGCTCAGTCCTGATCATCACACACTTGGACTACTGCAATATATTCTACATGAAGAGCATTCTGAAGCTACAGTTGGCAGATTCTGAACAAAAATAGAGGAAAGGAAGAGAAAAGTTCCAAAAATTTTCACTCCAAATAGCCAGTAAAAATAGTATAGCAGCAGATAATATGTGCAGACAAAAAATAACAATTCAAACAAAATAGTAACATTTGAGATAAACTGTCTTATGATTTAGTGGGAAGGAGATATAATAAAATATTCCCCTTCTCCTAATAAAATAGGAGAAGGGGAAGAAGAAAAGAGATCACCAACTAAATAATAGATTAAAGATTAAATAGATTAAAGACTCTTAAAGCCTTTATTACATGGGTCCAGTAGTGGGTTCCACTTACCTTCGCTACTGGTTCGGAGTCGGGAGCATGCACATGCTCGTGCTTGCTTCACTCATGTGTGGCATTTCTGTGCATGCACATAACCTTCTGCGTATGCGCAGAGCATCCATGATGATGTCCAGGCGGATGGGCGGAGCCTCCTGCCACTGCCACTACCGGTTCGCCCAAACTGGGGCGAACCAGTAGAAACCCACCACTGCATGGGTCCGTTGGCCAGTCCCATTCTCTCCAGCAGAAGGGGCATGCCCCCCTTCCAGATCCCATCAGCCAAGAAATTGCAAGTGGTGGGGTCCAGGAGAAGAGCCTGTTCTGCATGGCTCCCGCCCTTTACAATATCATGCCCTTGAGGTGAGATCTGCCCCCCAACTTGGATTTCTGAAAGGCTTGAAAACCTGGCTCTGCCAACTGGCTTGAGACCTCGATGAGAGCATCCCATTTGGGAGGTGGCTAGTAGATCAGGAGAGGATCCCACTTCCAAGTAGTCTATTTACTGGTTCTTTTTATCCACTTCATTGTCAATAAAGCAGAATATTTGTAGCTCAGGGTTGAAATGAGGGGTCCTCGGTGCTTGGTGTTTTCCTATGGACATTTCATTTCCCTAACTATGTTAACATCATTTCATGACGACATCCGCTATAAGTCCTGAAAGCGGTGATCCCATAGGTGTCCCTTTAATTTGATGGTAAATTTGGTCATGAAATTGGAAGTACGTAGTTAAGCAGAGGTTTATGAGATCCATAATCCTGGGTGTTTTGATCTTTGTGTCTTCAATTAAATCAGGTGTACTGTGAAGCAATGCAGCCATGGATTCTTTGCTAATTATGGATCTATAGACATGAACAGGGCTGTGACGTCGAATGAGACCATGATTTCATCCTCATCTGTAGTTACATCCCTGACTCTTTGAAGACACTAGCAGCGATGATGTCGCCTAGTTAGGGTAATGAAACATCTGCAAAAAAACAAGCAAGCTCAGAGAGCACCAAGAACCCCTCGGTTGTCAATTTCAATGTTTTAACTTTCAATGCCCAATGTTTTAATCTTTTAAACTCTAAATTGTTTCATACTGTTATTTATGGCATTGTAAGTGGCTCAGTGGCTAAGATGCTGAGCTGGTCGATCGAAAAGTCGGCAGTTCAGTGGTTTGAATCCCTAGTGCCGCGTAACAGGGTGAGCTCCCGTTACTTGTCCCAGCTTCTGCCAACCTAGCAGTTCGAAAGCATGTAAAAAATGCAAGTAGAAAAATAGGGGCCACCTTTGGTGAGAAGGTAACAACGTTCCTTGCGCCTTTGGCATTTAGTCATGCCGACCACATGACCATGGAGATGTCTTCAGACAGCGCTGGCTCTTTGGCTTTGAAACGGAGATGAGCACTGCCCCCTAGAGTTGGGAACGACTAGCACATATGTGAGAGGGGAACTTTTACCTTTTACCTTTAAGCCACTTTGAACCACTTGATAATGAAAAGGGAAGCACATACATACATACATACGCTGCTGGAGGAAGGAGACTTGCTTTCAGCACAAACCCAAATGAACCCCTTTCTGCAGAACCAGGGGTTCTGGAGACAACCCTGGAGACAACCATTCTCTGGAGACAATGGCCCTGAAGCTGATTGATATCATATGAGGCATATTAGGCTCTTCTAACTAACCACCTGACCTGAAGCCCCCCCCCTTTTTTTGGTCCCAGCATATTGTTTTTTCGTTGAAGCAATATTTGAGCTAGCTTTTTTTTTTAATCCTTGCCTTTGCTGACCTTCAGGTAATAGAGCAAGGCCTTGTTTTATTCCAGATCTGCAGCTGCCGATGTTCTGAACATGTCACCTGCACTGGTAGAATATGATCCCTTTGCCTCAGTCACCTCAACTTGAAACACCCTCCCATAGCCTGGCACAGTTTTCTTTGCTGTCTTGAGAAATCCTTTTCCAGATAAGCTTGCCCGATTATGGCCAAACCCATGAGGGTTGTGGATAGAATAAGGAAACGAACTATAAAAGAAATAGTGAGTTCTCCGAGACGCCTTTCAAGGAAGAGGAAGATGAGAAAGTGGCAGAGTGAACTTACCGTTGCACCTCCTTATTCTTCCACAAGGAGGCAGTCTGAGCCTTTGGCACTCGCTCTATAAAGTTGACCAATTCCTCCATAAGAAGCCTGAAAACAGAAAAGTGCAGCTGAAGGCCACAAAATTAAAACACAGCAGGTTGAATTGACACACTAGAACAGGGGTCTCCAACCTTGGCAACTTTAAGCCTGGTGGACTTCAACTCCCAGAATTCCCCAGCCAGCAAAGCTGAGAATAAGAATAAATTGCACTAAGTTTCTGAGGATTTTCCAAACAGCTGAATCATGCATGGTTTGATTTCTCAAACTGGACCAATTCTTCTTTGGAAACTGCTTCTCCAAATGAAGCATTCCTAACAGAGTGGATGAATATTTACCCTAATTGATCAGTGAACACAAGACCAGCTGGATGATACTGCTGCAACAGAGGCAAATATGATTTTAGGCTGCATGACAATATCGATTTATTTAAAATAATTATAAGTTATCTCCCCAGGTAAACTTTGTCAGATATTCCATTTCAGGTTTTCATAGCAGCTACACTGTGGCTTGTTTCATTAAGCTTTACTGCCATCACCCTGGCACATTGGTTACAGAATTCATCTATTCTAGAAAAGGGAGCAGATGCTGCCAGGAATAAGACATCTCAGATGACCATTGAAGGCTCCGAGTCTAATTCTTTTACCTGTTTCCTCCATTGATTAAATTAAGTGGAATTACTCCCATGGAACCACTGATGGATGCCAATGTTGATCTGTCTGTCAAATCACTACCCAACCATCAACATTGTGACAGTACCAGTAAATTGCCCAGTACGAAGCCCAGATGTGAAAAATGATCCTATCCTGAAACACTGTCTTAGAAGAGATGAACTGGTCAGAATATCTAGTCATCAGCATTACTTATTATCGTTTTAATGTCAATAGTTTTTGCCAGTTGTAGCATGGTTGTTGCACTATCCATTCAACTTTAAGTATTTAAAGTATCTAAATTTCTAAATTCAAGTTTAGAATCAGTAAGTTGTTGGTCTCTTTTTCTAAAGTGACTAGAAGTGACACAGAACATAGGCAGCACCTGTTATTTTCTTCTCTTGAATCAACTAATTGCTGCATTTGCTCAAAAATCTGACTTGCACATATTCATTTTCTTACATGCAAAATTCCTTAACAGTAACAATAGTAAAAGTTTGTAATTTACTATTGAAAGCAAATATCTCAGCTACAGTTCTTTGAGCTAAGAGAAGCAGTTACCCACTGAATCATGTGCCAGAAAGTAGGATGGGACAAAAACAAATTTTAATTTCTTTGTAAATACACTTGAAATTGTGGTACTTAAAAAGTTCTATTCACCATATTTTAATTTATTCCCATATATATAACTAGCTGGATGCCCGTGCTTCGCTACGAAACTATGTGATCAGGTGTGATAAATTGACACTTAAAGCCTAAAACTCAATGTAGAATGTATATCTCCGTAGCATCAGAGCGTGTAAATATAAAGCAACTGGCAGTTGGAACAGAGGGGGAAAGGGAGTAGAATGTCCCAGCCTGCAGGTCGGATGAGTCACGGCCACGGCCATGCCCGGTTTAGCGATGGGGTAGCATCAGAGCGTATTAATAAACAACAACTGGCAGTTGGAACAGAGTTCCTTTCAGGTGGGGAGGGGGAGTAGAATCAGAGGTGGGTTCTAAATTTTTTTACTACCGGTTCTGTGGGCATGGCTTATTCTATTGGTGTGGCTTGATGGTCATATGACAATTCTTTAGGATTTAGCAGAGGTACTGGTCTACCAGGCTTTTAACTGCTTGCAGAGCTGTACCGGTCTACCCATTTATTTTTGCAGGCACCTGTCTACTCATTTGTTTTTGCAGGCACCGGTCTACCACCACACTGCCTTTTAACACCGATCAACTGTAGAGTGACCTTTTGAAGCCCCATGGCAAGAGTTTAAACAGCTTTTTCCTTCTAGCCGATCAGCTGGGACTCAGGAGGCAGCAATAGATTGGGGGTGGGGCCAAATAAAAGATAAGAATAATGTGGGGGGTAGGGGGGTGGGCAGAACTGGTTCGGTGACATCATATCGTCACCGCTACTGGCTCGGCAGAACCGGGAGGAATCAACCACTGAGTAGAACGTCCTTAGCATCAGAGCGTGTGAATATAATACTGTATATGAAATAATAATGATCTGATGATCATTTCAAAAAAATCCTTTCTTAGTGAGCACCTAGAAGCCAAGAGGAATATATGTGCCAAATTTTAAGTTTGTAGGCTTTACGGTTCTGGAGATTTCGTGATGATGTGTGAGTGGTTTTCGCTTTTATAGATAGATAGATAGATAGATAGATAGATAGATAGATAGATAGATAGATAGATAGACAGACAGACAGATATATAGATATAGATATAGATATAGATATAGATATAGATATAGATATAGATTGGACGTTGGCTTACCTGAACGTCCCTTTTCGGGGCGCTGCGGATCCACTCCATGCTGGGAGACTTCCTCACGTTCTGACAGCAACTGGGTGAAAGATGTGATGAATTTTTTTCCCCTCGATCACTCTCTCCGTGCTAGCCACGCCCACAGTCCCACAATTCCTCAGTCTTGAACGAAGGCGCAGCTGAAACTCAGGAACTCAATATCAAACGCCAAACCAAACATAGAACAATGAAAAAGAAGCAGTCCAACAATACTTGAACAAGGGGGGGAATGGAGTGGATCCGCAGCGCCCCGAAAAGGGACGTTCAGGTAAGCCAACGTCCATTTTCCAGTGCGCTGCGTCTCCACTCCATGCTGGGACATACCCAAGCAGAAACATTAGGGACGGGTCAAGGACTGCCCCAGAGAAGGAGACTCCGTAACCACACTCTGTAAGACCCTCCGCCCAAAGGACGCCTCTGCAGAGGCATAAACATCCAGTTTGTAGTGACGCACAAAGGGACACAGAGAAGTCCATGTGGCCGCTCTGCAAATGTCTGAGACGGAAGCCTGCGTCGACCAAGCCGCTGTGGTAGCCGCGCTACGAGTCGAGTGGGGTAAAATCCTCCCCGGCGGAGAACGTGCATGCAGTTCATAAGCAAAGGAAATGCACGCCTTAATCCAGCGGCCTACCGTCGCTGCAGAGACCTTTTGACCCATGGACCCCGGATGAAAAGATACTAAGAGTGCTTCGGTCTTGCAGAATGATTCAGTTCTACGAATATACCGACGTAAAGCCCTGCGCACGTCCAAGGTATGCCAAAGGACTTCCTTATGATGTTTCGGCTTTGGACAGAAATCAGGAAGAATAATCTCCTGAGAACGATGGAAATGCGAATTTACTTTGGGCAAAAATGACGGCTCCAAGCGAAGCACCACCGTATTTTCTCGAAATATACAGAGGTCCTTCCTGATGGACAGAGCTGAGAGTTCGGAGACCCTACGGGCCGAGGTAACCGCCAAAAGGAAAGCAACCTTAAACGAGAGAAACCTTAATGATGCCGACCCCAAGGGCTCAAACGGGGACTTTGTCAAAGCCTTTAACACAAGGGAGAGATCCCAAGAGGGATAACGATGAACTGTAGGCGGAGACAAATTAGTAGCGCCATGGAAAAAATCCATCACCCAAGGATGTTGAGTGAGAGACCGATAAGGCGGGCAAGAAAACACTGTTGAAAGTGCGGCAGCCTGTCGACGTAACGTGGCAGGAGCCAGACCCTTCTTAAAGCCAGCTTGCAAAAAAT
This sequence comes from Masticophis lateralis, assembly GCA_030761175.1. Classification (NCBI taxonomy): domain Eukaryota; kingdom Metazoa; phylum Chordata; class Lepidosauria; order Squamata; family Colubridae; genus Masticophis; species Masticophis lateralis. Next base: position 29,122,253 of record JAUDYJ010000001.1, read on the forward strand.
CTAGAATATCCTGTACTTCAGCCGAAGTAGGGTCCACGTGCCGAGAAGAGCACCAGGAACAGAAGGACTTCCACGACGCCTCATAAATACGCGTGGTCGATGGGCGGCGAGCCGCCTGGATCGTTCCAATTACGTCATCTGAAACCCGGTTCTTCCTGAGGATGAGGCGTTCAAAGACCACACGGCCAATTGGAGCCACTGAGGCTCGGGATGACGAACGGCCCCCTGACGCAGGACGATCCGATGAGAGGGGATCCTCCATGGCTCCTTTACCGAGAACTCCACGAGGTCGGAGAACCAAGGACGTCTTGGCCAATAAGGAGCCACCAACAACAATGTTGCGTCCTCCGCCACCATCTTCCTGATCACCTGAGGAATGAGAGTCAGCGGGGGAAAAGCGTACAGGAGGCCCCTCGGCCAACGACACTTGAGCGCATCTGAGTCCACCGCTCGAGGGTCCGGGTAACGGGTCACAAAGGCCGGAAGCTGGGCATTGAGTGGGCTTGCAAAAAGGTCGAGTACTGGGTCCCCGAAGCGGAGGGACAGTTCCCGAAAAAGTCGAGGATGTAATTGCCACTCCGATGGGTCTATCAGCTCCCTGCTCAACCAATCGGCCCTTTGATTTTCTGACCCGGAGACATGGTCTGCGCGTAGTGACAGTAAATGTCTCTCGACCCAAGTGAATAGGAGCTCTGACTCCAACATCAGGACGCGGGACCTCGTGCCGCCCTCCTTGTTCACATGGGCCATGGCCGTTGTATTGTCCGTGCGCACAAGTACGTGCTGGTCCTGGACCGACTCCCTGAAGTGGACCAGCGCTAGTCGAATGGCCCTCAACTCCAACAGATTTATGCTGGAGGAGCTCTCCGCCGGAGACCACAAGCCCTGAGCCACCTGCGTCCCCAAATGGGCCCCCCAGCCCCGAAGACTGGCATCCGTCGTTATAGTGACAGGATCGCGGTCGAGGAACTGAGAGCCTCGCAGGATCGCTGGAGACTGCCACCACCTCAGAGAGAGACGGATCTGCGGGGGAACAAAGATCTTCATTGCCGAATGAGCGCAGCCCCTCCGTTGATAAGGCAGGAGCAGCCACTGCAATGGCCGGGAGTGACGCCTGGCCCAGGGAACAATCCGGAAACACGCCACCAACTTGCCCAACAGTTGGTGGCGGGATGGACCGGGACATGCAAATAGGCCTCCTTCAGGTCCACCGACTGAAGGAGGTCGCCTCTGCGCACGAAGGAAAGAATCGAAGTCAACGAGTGCATTTTGAATCGCCGGTACCTGACCGACAGATTCAAACGCTTTAGATTGAGGATCGCCCGAACTCCGCCAGATGACTTGGGAACGAGGAAGAGGGTCGAGTAGAACCCTCTCCCCCACTGATCTTCGGGCACTAATTCGACCGCATTGATGTCCCTGAGATGTTGAATTTCCGCTTTTAAAAGACGTCTGAGCTGAGGAGAGCGAGGAGCTGGTGTTGAGACATATCTGCTGGGGGGAGGGCCCGTGAATTCGATGAGCAGGCCCTGGGAGACCGTTCTTCTCGCCCATACATCCGATTTTGAGAGTTCCCACTGACGGCGAAAGTCCTGCAAACGCCCGCCAACCGGAACTACTGGCGGAGAGTCATTTGCCGCGTCTAAAGGGGCGAGATCCAGAGCCACGAAAGGAACGCTTCGGGTGTTGCTGTGATCTGCCCCTGTCTCGAAATTGCTGGCGGTCCGAGAACCTCTCAGAGTACTGGAAGGACTGACGGAAAGGAACGGGACCCCCAGATCCTGACGAGGAAGGGCGAAAGGATTGCCGCTGAAAGTAGGGCGTATAACGTCTGTCGTGACGACGAAAGGAAGACGGAAGGACCTTGCGTTTATCCTTGTCCTCCACAAGGAGAGGATCCAAGGAGGCGCCGAACAAGTTAGGAGACTTGTATGGGGCCGTCGCCAACCGCCATTTTGTCTTCGAGTCGGCCTTCCAGTGCTTCAGCCAAAGCAGTCGACGAGTGGCAATAGAGGAGGCGATACCCCTGGAAGCGAATTTCACCGTATTAAGCGAAGCATCCGCAGAATACTCTGTAGCAGCAATAATTTTGTTGACATCATGCTGCATCCTCGTCTCCTCCGGCGGGAGCCTCTCCTGTAGCTGCCGCAGCCAAATCAATGCCGCGCGATTAAAAAAGGACGTGGCAGTCGCTGTCCTGACTGCCCAGCTGACCACCTGGTGCGCCTTACGGAGAGCCAACTCCACTCGCCTGTCCTCAGTCTTCAGGCCATCCAGTGGATCGGGGGAAGCCAGGGAAGAAGACGCCAAGGCTGCAATGGGCGGGTCCACCACTGGCAACTCTAACAAAGCATCAAGTTCGGGTGCTGAACAATACAGTTTCCTGTCCAAATTACTTGGAGTGGTCAAAGACCCTGGCTGGCCCCAAGGAGACTGCAAAACGTCTGAGAACAGCTGAGGGCAGGGTACAAAGTCCTTTTCTGGCTTGGAGAGCCGAAACAAAGCATCATGCGGGCCCCCTTCAGACTGGGTCGCTGGCGGCTGGGCCCCAACCGAACCCAGATTCGTGGTCAAGCGAGCCTTGTGGAGCAATGATTTAAACAAGGCAGGTCGAAAAAGACCGGTGACAGCAGGAGTATCTGGAACGAGACCCTCGTCCTCGGAGAATTCCATATCCTCCGGATAGTCCTCAACCTGGTCTGAGTCCTCCGAATAGTCAGATTCTCGGTGGTGAGAAAGGCCACGCCGTGACGAAGCGGAAGGCCGTGGATGCACAGAAGCAGAAGGTGGTGGGATAGGCGAAACATGTTGCATTCCCGCAGCAAAAATGGTAGAAAGCGCCGTATTTAGCATAGACTGGAAATCCATCTGGGGAGGCGCTGGCAGGGGGTCCGCCCCACGTAAACCGGCAGCTGTTGGCGTATAAGTGGCCTCAGGAACCTTACGGGTTGATAAGGAAGCCTGTTCCAAGCCGGCCGTAGACACATCTGGCATAGACTGCGAGATGGTTCGTGACATAAGAGGCGGAGCCCTAGAAAGGGGCTGTAAAGCCAAGGACTGGTCCGTTGCGAGAGGGCCGGGCGCCCCAGAAGCAGCAGCAGCGGTCTGACGGGCCCTGTCGAACTGCCTCTCCAAGGCATTATGTCTGCGCAAGGCATCCCTGTCAATGGCCGATGAGGACCTGGTGCGAGAAGAGGCACGGCTGGAGACAGAAGGCCGCCTGCCTGCACCCTTTTTAGCTGCCTTACGCTGGCGAGGGGGGCTGACCTCCTGCTCTAGGTCCGATGACAGCGAGGAGTCAGCCATCTTGATCTGGCGCCCGCGATACAGGGGAACACACAGACTTCCCTCGTTTCCTCTTTCCTTTCCTTTTTCTTTTCTTTTTTTTTTCTTTTAATGATATATATATATATATATTTATTATTGCATGTATATATATATATATATATATATATATATATATTTAAGTTTGTAATTTTTTAATTTTTTTTTTTTTTTAAACAACAGGTAACGAGGAACTATATACAACCAGTCCGAGGCCAGCCAAAACGACCCAAGGGCCGAAATTGGGAACGAGGGAACAAATGGCCCTCAGGGGGCAAAAGCGGCAATGCAGGCAAAATGGCGGCCGCAGCTCAGCACCCAAAATGGCGGCCACAACTTAAGAAAACAAAATGGCGGCCGCCCGTTGCAAACAAAATGGCGGCCGCGCGAAGAAATCGCCCCAATAGGCAGGCCAGCCCCGTTACAGGCTGGATCTGCCGTGAACCACCCTCCGGGGCCAAGGAAAGACCGGCCGGAGCGCCGCAGCCCCCCGCGGCGCCGCCCGCGGAAGCCCGACGGGACAGCAACCGCCTGCGCTAAAGCCGAAGGGAGCAGCCGTCCGAAGATCGGCCCCCGCTCCCAATCGCCGCTGGCCCGTCAGAACACAACACAACGGCCAAGGGATTCGCCGTCCAGCGAATCAATGCCAGCGGCTGACAGGCGATCCGGATCCGCCCCGCAGGGTCGGAATCCGTCGGCTGAGGCGCGCGCGAAGCGCCGAGGCCCGGGACGGCCTGGGACACCCAGACACGTCCCGACCACTCAGCTGTTGATCGGCAAGCGCGAAAGTCAAAAAAACAAGACAAAAGGAGCCGTAGCTCCCTCCGAAAGAAATAAAATCAAAAATAAACAAAAGCCTAGCGCAAAAGCTAAAAAAGATGAAAGAAAGCACAGAGAGCAAACTATTCCAACCCAGTCTGTCAGCAACTGAGTGAAAGACTGAGGAATTGTGGGACTGTGGGCGTGGCTAGCACGGAGAGAGTGATCGAGGGGAAAAAAATTCATCACATCTTTCACCCAGTTGCTGTCAGAACGTGAGGAAGTCTCCCAGCATGGAGTGGAGACGCAGCGCACTGGAAAATTGGCAGCAAATTCTGAAGAAGCTCAGGGTCACCCACAATTCTGAATGCCACATTGTTATAAAACATAATGGCTCCGGTAACATCCTAACTCAATTAGAATGTAAACAAGGAAGCATTTAGTAACTGCTCTAAAGCCCTTAATAATGGGTCCATTCTTGCAAGATCACAAGGCATAACACTTCTACATCATTCTGCTTATGTCTGACTTCATTTAGTGTCCTTTCTCTAGTACTAGATGTAGAGTTAAAAGGTGGGTAGTTTCGGAAGATGCCAAAAATGGCGAACCACTGGAAAATAAATCCTATGAGGAAAGGCTGAAAGACATTAGAATACTTAATATGCAGAAGCAAAATATCAGATGGGAAATATGATACAGACCAAATATCTAGAAGGCAGACTTCACAGGGCAGAACTAACTTGAACAGTTAGATTAGAAGATACCAACAGATAGATTCTTGTTAAACATTAAGTTAAATAACACGATGACAAATACATTACCAAAGGGGTGGTCCCCCATTCTACTAGAGTTCTTGAAGCATGGGGAGACTGAGCCTATGGATTTCCTATAAAGAATCGGTCTCTAAGGCTTACAAGCCCCTCTCCAGTTGTAAGATTTTATGATTCAAGCTTAGTGAGTGCTTAGGCAGCCATCCCTTTTGGACCCAGTAATAATCTTTAGCAATTTGCAAAATTTGGGGACCGTCAAGTGATTCTTTTTTATTCCCTTTTCTTCACAGTGGTAGGACCATAATTTTCATGGCTACCTTTCTTCAGTACTGCAACACTCATAACACTCATATAACTTTGCCAAATGCTCAAATGATTGATTTTCAATGTTTGGGAAACAAGGAGTTAAACATGTGCATATGCTTAGAGTTTCAAAGACTTTTCTGGCTTATTTTCAACCCAGTTAAAAGTTCCTTATGTTCATGAGAAGTGATGTTTCTCTGCTGTCCATTACCCCTTCTCTTCCCCTTTGCCGCTTCTTTCAGCAGCGGAAGAAAAGGGATTAGACAACATTGCCTTAAGTGGATTTTTCTTACCTGCCAATCTGCACCGTTGGCTCAGTGGCATACACCGTTCCAGTGAACCCAGTGTGTTCTGTGATGTAGGGCAAGGCCATCATGCAGTGGTAATTGGAGATCAGGATCACATCCACTGTAGACAGGTCAATCAGTTCCATCTGAAAATATGACCCAGAAATCATTTGGAAAAATAGATGTTTAAACTTTGCTCTCTCCATGTTCATATATATATATATACCCATCATTCCCCTGAGAATTTTAATATGGATAGAATATGCCTTCAGATTATTGTTAGTTCCTATTTATGTAACACATTGTTCTATATAAACAGTGAAGAATTATCTGGCTCTTCACCTTAATTTTATTTATATCTCTGTTAGGGTCAGCCTGTAGCTTATTCCTAACTGTTGGTCAGGCAATATATATCTGTTACTTTAAGAAAACAACTGAGCCAAGTAATCAGGATTTGCTGAACCCTGTAATTAGGCTACAGTGCATAAGTAAGCAGGGCAGAGAAGCGTTCTTTCCTTCTTGTTCCTGATTGTTGCTTCCTGCGTCTTCCTGCTGCTGGTGTTTGATTGGATCATTATATGGTACTGTATACCAAGAGTTACTAAAGTCTGTTTGCTTTGGTAAGGGAGGATTCCTACTGGACTGATATTACTGTTTATGACCTTGGACTGTTTTACCTACACCGAGACTGCATCTTATCTTGTATATAAAGTATTTTTCTCACACGAGCTGTACGTTTATCTCCTTCCCTGTGTGTTTCTACTCTGCTAGTTGCACAAGCAACAAATACTTTTTACACACCCTAACAATATTCAATAAGGTGTTTGAGGAGCCAGGGAGCCTTCATACACCTCCCTTGCTGTCCAATGGGTTCCTGGCCCCACTTGACATTTTCATTAAAAATATTAAAAAACAGGAACTTGGCATCTTACAAAGAAAACTGCCACTCTGTGTATCCTCTTTATTTCTACAAATGCCTCATAGCCACCAAAGAAAACAAAAGAAAAAAGTGATTTTTCTTATAACAATTGAATAGCCACAAACGAAACACTGCATTACTAAAGTGCATGGAACAAAAAGGCCTACATGTACAAATGTGTATAAAAATTCACACACATAGTGCCATTTGGAAGATAAAGAAAGCATCAAATTAGTGTCTCTTTAATGTCAATTTTCAAACTGAGGTAGCATGGGGACAGTGTTGAAAATGATTTTTTTCCAGGGTGGTTATTAATTCCTACTCACTAGATGTTGGTCTGACTGAAATACTCTGAAGAAATTACAGCTTCCGTGTATTACCGGTGAAATTATTGGCTTTCTGAATAAGAATATGCTGCATAAAAGGTATCTAGCCTACCTATCAATTGTTTCATTTTGTTAGCAGAAATTCTAGTACAATGGATAATCCATTCTCCGTAAAGTTTCAAAGTTGAATACTTTGAGTAGCCTCTGAGACCTCTGAATGGCATGTGTGAATGGCCAAGCCAGGACAAGCCAGGACAACCCAGGGCAAAACCTAATTTTAATTTTAAAACTAGGAGGTAATTTACTTAAATATGACACGTTCACTTAATTAACTACAGCAAATATGATAACTTTGCGTACTTAGTAATTTCAACATTTGTATGTATATGTGTATAAACATATATACAGTCATACACTTTTCTGAAGAATGCTGGTAATTTAGAGTCCATTCAGGTTTTATCTCAAAGTCTTAGAATTACGAAACATTAGAGGTTGCACCCACATTAGAACTGGCCAGTGCTTTGGATTCAAGGGGAAAAGGTGTTCTAGAGCAGGGGGTCTCCAACCTTGGCAACTTTAAGCCTGGTGGACTTCAGCTCTTGCTGCTGGGGAATTCTGGGAGTTCTCAGAACCTCAGATATGCAGATGATACCACTCTAATGGCAGAAAGCGAAGAGGAAATAAAGAGCCTCTTGCTGCAGGTGAAGGAGAGTGCAAAAGTTGGCTTGTAACTCAACATTAAGAAAACTAAGATCACGGCATCTGGCCCTCTCAATTCCTGGCAAATAGGTGGGGAAGTAATGAAGGTAGTGACAGATTTTATGGGACTGCAGCCAAGAAATTAAAAGATGCTTGCTCCTGGGGAGGAAAACTATGGCAAATCTAGATAGCATACTAAAAAGCAGACATCACCCTGCCAACAAAAGTGCGTATAGTCAAGGCTATGGTTTTCGCAATTGCAATGTATGGCTGTGAAAGCTGGATCATAAGGAAGGCTGAGCACCAAAGACTTGAGGCCTTTGAACTATGGTGCTGGAGAAGACTCCTACGAGTCCCTTGGACTGCAAAGCAATCAAACCAGTTAGTCCTAGAGGAGATCAGCTCTGATTGCTCTTTAGAAGGCCAGATCCTGAAGATGAAACTCAAATATTTTGGCCACCTAATGAGAAGGAAGGACTCACTGGAGAAGAGCCTAATGCTGGGAAAGATTGAGGGCAAAAGAAGAAGGAGACGGCAGAGAATGAGGTGGCTGGATGGAGTCACTGAAGCAGTAGGCATGAGCTTAAATGGACTCGAGGATGGTAGAAGACAGGCAGACCTGGAGAAATGTTGTCCATGGGGTTGCGATGGGTCGGACACGACTTCGCAACTAACAACAACAAGGCTTAAAGTTGCCAAGGTTGGAGACCCCTGTTCTGGAGGGTATGAGGGGCTGGGAATGTAAGACCTCTCAGCAACTGCTTAAATCAAACAACCCTAACATGAGTCTATTCAAGGAGTTCCTAACAGGTAGAATAAGAATCCCCAAGCCACGTGTTTGAAAGAATCTTTTTGCCTAGAAATCTGAAATATTGTACCATCTTGGTATGCAGCAGACTTCCCCAAGCAGTGCCCTTCAACTTTGTTGGATTATAATTATAAAAAAAATAATTCCACACTGAAGGAAAAGTAGGTCTACAGAAAATCCTCACAAAATGAAGATATAGCTGAAAGGCTGAACTTTCAGACTCTAGTTATGTACGTTCTCTTCTCTACAGCATCTGAAATTAATTCCTCTGTCTTCTTGTTGCTAGCTCTAAAACCTGTCCAATTTCAGGGTTGAAAATGAGTTTAATCGTTTTCAGACTATTCTGTGAGTACAGGAATAGAATCAGATAAAATGGATTTGCAAGGCTGAAGAAAAAAGATTTTGCTTCCTGTAATAAGAAATATTTACAGGTATGGCTGGGACATTGGTGGACTCAATCTGGAGAATTTACCAGAAGCTTAACCTCTAACTCAGTTATTATGGAGCAACTAACAACATTCAATAGTCATCAAGGAGAAAAAATTATCCGTACACAAATCTAAACTTATTGATTTGAAGTTAATGGTAGAGAGATCAATCAAATTGGCTGTTTAAAAACCAAATGTCTCCTAATAACTAATTACTGACCTGGGGAGGTTCCTTTTTATGTTGAGATTAAAACTGCACCCATGGATGATTGTTATAATTAATTCAGTGCAGTGCAGGATCATGGCTAGAATTGGAGAGATTTGCTAAAACAGATATTAGAAAAGTTTTCTCATAGAGAACAGTTGTTTGGTTCCCTTTAATTTAATGAGTTTATGAAATCTGCCACTATAATAAAATAATGGGCATGAGTTTTAGCCTTGGGAAAAATATTTAGATGCCATGATATGCCAATAGTTACAAATATTACAACTATGCAAGCCATAATATTCCCTGTGACATTCTATGCAAGCAAAAGTTTGACATCAGGGAAGCAGAATAGGAAAACGCTTTTGAACTTTGGTGTTGGAGAAGATTTTTGAGAATACCATGGACAGCCAAGAAAACAAATTAATGGACCATCGGAGGAAAAAAAATCTTGCTTTCTCACTTGAGGCACAAATAACCAGGTTCAACCTGTTCTGTTTCAGATACTTTATGCAAAGACTCAACTTTCTGGAAAAAGTTCTAATGCTTGGAAAAGTGGAAGAAAAGAGAAGAGAAAATCAATCTATGCGGTCACTAGGAATTGAAGATGACTTGACCGCAAAATAATCAATCCAACAATCAATCAATCAATCAAAAGGAAGGTCAAACAAGTTCGTGAGTGAATAGGCTTATTCCAATGGTTTTAGCCTACTAATTCAAAGGAATCTTCATATGCAGAATCACTGTTTTAGAAGTGGGATAAACAGTAAAAACAACAACAATAATAATTTATTAAATCTATATACCTCTAGGTGACTCTCGGCAGCTTACAGTTTTCTTCTTATGAATTTATAAAACATTTTTTATATAAATTTATAAAAAATTTATAAAACATCCAGCAAGTTGCTAGGTGAAGACAATCAGATCTTAACCTGATCAATCAAAGCAATCTCAACAACCAAAATGGCAGCTCTGCAGTGAACCCTGAGCTTAGGGAGGCGATGTTTGGCATTTTCAGGGGTGTCGGGGGTCAGTTAACCATCTTTTGACCCCCGTCCCAGCGAGCCGAGGTGTTGCCAACTCAATAGAGCCGTGGATGGAGCCTGAGGAACAACTGACTGTCGGGAAGAAAGTTAGAGAACAGTATGGAGAACGCCACAATTGAGGCCCAACTGTCAGGGCCTAGATGGCTGCCAGGGCAACAATGGTGCTGGCAGGAGTGCTGAGACAGCTGGAGGGCGGTGGCAGTACCTGGAGGCCTGGCTGCGAAGACGCCCCGTTATTGATGGAGAAAAGGGCAGCATTACAAATGTTAGGATCCCTCAGTCTTGAGGGATCTGGACACTCCCCCTTTTTTTCTGAAGCATGGGAGGGGGCTTAACAACTTAATGGGCTGAATGGCCTGAAGATCAAGGTCATGGGGAAGGGACTGAGGATTGTTAGCTGGGGGATGACAGTTGGTTTCCCCCCCCCTTGATTGTTCCTCCCCCCCTTATTAGACTTAGGCCTAATATGACCACTCAGCATAAATTTACAGCTATTGATTGATCTGCAGCCTTATCTGACCATTATTTGACCATCTTGTCCTCCCTGGATTACCCGGATTATTCAATCATTTATTCCATCCTATGACTACACCTTGTTTTTTTCTGAACTAAGCCTCGGCTATTGCTGGTGTCAGGATGGGAGGAGACACAGACACCGAGAGTCTTGAACTATCGTGGGACGGACCATCTTCTTGTTTGATGTTATGACTCTGGTTTGGTCACCGTGAGAGGGCGGCCTTTGAGACTTTTTCCCACCATTGAATAGACTTATTATAATCACAAGACTTCCCATCGTTGTGAGAGGGCGATGATGTTCTGATGTTTTTAGCATATTGTCTTCTCTTTAACATCTTTTCCTCCCTTATTTAATCTACCTGTTTTTAACCATCTCTAACACCCTTTAGAAGAAAATGATCCTTCATCACTCTCAGCTCGTTGCTATTCTTCAATGTATTCAACTGCGGAGCTACTTGCACTGCGAGACTCCCCCCTCTCGCAGATTTGGCCCTCTCACCTATTGAGGGCTGCCCTTGATGATGGGTTTTGGAACCCTGAGAAGTGGTATGCTAAAAAACGGAAGCTATGGGGTTTTTTAAATAAACTTTTAGATCCAATTTTAAGGGGATCTGGGAGGAGGGTGGTTTTTAATAATAAAAATGAGACTGGGGGGGGGGGGTCTCTTAAGGTTCAGCAGCCATACCATGATGACAGTCCCGACGGGTTGGGGGGGTTGGGAGTCATGGGGGATGCTCAGAGGAGGGTGGGACATTCTATACCTGTGATGGTGGGAAGGGGCAGAAGAAATCAAAGTAGGAGGGGGGAGCATCACACCAGAAGCATTCGGATGGTGGCTTGCTCCCATACCTCCTGCTCACCCTGCTTTCCTGGGGATATGAGAGCGAGGGAACCTGGTCTCCGTCTGGTGTATTTGAATGCCAGGTCCGTGATGAATAAGGCCCTCCTCATACGAGACCTTATTGATGAAGAGGGTGCGGACCTGGCCTGTATCACGGAGACCTGGTTGGGGCAAGAGGGGGGAATCCCTCTCTCTGACTTATGCCCCCCAGGCTTTCGTGTTCTGCACCAGCCGCGATGCCAGGGAAGGGGTGGGGGGGTGGCAGTGGTTGTCAGGGAGGGTCTGAGTCCTAAGGAGGTCACTGTCCCTCAGATAGGTGGGTGTGAGTCTCTTCTATTAAAGTGGGACCCTGGAGTTCAGTCGGGCTTGTTGGTCACATACCTATCTCCCAGCTATGTTGCCACAGCCCTGCCTGCACTGCTCGATGTCTTGACTGAAGTGGCACTTGAACTCCCCAGCCTTGTGGTTGTGGGAGATTTTAATCTGCCTTCGATCGGCGAGTCATCTGAGACAGTCCGGGAGTTCATGGCCTCCATGACAGCCATGGACCTGACTCAGGTTATTCAGGGCCCAACTCATAGGGGAGGACACACACTCGACCTGGTTTTTCTCTCTGGGCAGTGGATAAATGGTCATGGTAGGGGGGAACTTTCCATCACTCCCCTGTCATGGACTGACCATTCCCTCCTTAGACTGGACTTTCAATCTGCCAGCCCTTGCCGCATGGAGATGGAACCCATAAAATGGTTCCGCCCCAGGCGCCTGATGGACCCAGAAAGGTTCTTAAAGGAGCTTGGGACATTCCCCACCTCTCAATCCTGCAATTCAGCTGAGGCTCTAGTGGCATCCTGGGAACGGTTGGCTACTGACGCCTTAGACAGAATTGCACCTTTGTGGCCTCTAACCCGCCGCAGATCCTGGGTCTCTCCTTGGTTTTCCATGGAGCTCCGGGAAATGAAACGTCGGAAAAGACGTCTAGAGGAACGTTGGAGGTCCTCCCGATCTGAATCTGACCGAACACAGTTAAGAACCCATATTAGGTCTTATCTAGTGGCAATGGAACTGACGAAACGAGATTACTTCGCCGCCCTCATTGCATCTGCAGAAAACCGCCCAGCGGCCCTGTTTCGTGTGACCCACTCCCTCCTCAATCAGGGAGTGAGGGAAGACCCTTTACAGGGCAGAGCTGAGGATTTTGTACAGTTTCTGCATGATAAAATCGCTCAGATCCGGATCGGATTGGACTCTGACTGGACAGAATCCAATCGGGAGACTAGGGTGGGTCTTGAGAACAATATCTGGATTGAGTTTGACCCTGTTTCTGTCAAGGAAGTGGACAGGATTATGGGCAAACTTAGTTCCTCTACTTGCTTATTGGACCCTTGTCCCTCCTGGTTAGTTTCGGCTGCCAGGGAGGTGACTAGAGACTGGATCCAGGCAATTGTCAATGCTTCGTTGAGAGAGGGGAATTTCCCCGCCTCTCTTAAGGAGGCGGTGGTTCGACCTCTCCTCAAGAAGCCTTCCCTGGATCCAGATTCACTTAATAACTATCGTCCCGTCTCCAACCTTCGCTTCATCGCAAAAGTTGTTGAGACTGTAGTGGCGCAACAGCTCCCACAGTTCCTGGAGGAAACGGAATACCTTGACCCGTACCAATCGGGCTTCCGACGCGGACACAGCACGAAAACGGCATTGGTCGCTCTGGTGAATGATCTCTGGCGGGCTCGGGATGGTGGTTGTTCCTCCATCCTGGTCCTACTTGACCTCTCAGCGGCTTTTGATACCATCGACCATGGTATCCTACTGCAGCGACTTGAGGGGTTGGGAGTGGGAGGCACTGTCTTACAGTGGTTCTCCTCCTACCTCTCGGGTCGCTTACAGTTTGTATGGACAGGAGGGCAGAGATCCACCCTGAGGCCCCTAAATTGTGGGGTGCCTCAGGGGTCGGTTCTCTCCCCCCTGCTCTTTAACATCTATATGAAGCCACTGGGTGAGATCATTCGTGGCTTTGGGGTGAGATATCATCAATATGCTGATGATACCCAATTATACATCTCCACCCCAGACCACCCCAGAGATGCCCTTTCCATGATGTCCCGTTGCCTGGAGGCGGTACGGGCCTGGATGGGTAGAAACAGACTCAAACTCAATCCCTCCAAGACTGAGTGGCTGTGGATGCCGGCATCTCGGATTTCAGAAACCCCATCACTTTTGATGGATGGAGAAAAACTTGCCCCTGTTGATAGGGCTCGCAACTTGGGTGTCCTCCTGGATGCTCGGTTGTCCCTAGAAGACCATCTAACGGCTGTGACCAGGGGGGCCTTCTCACAGCTTCGCCTGGTGCACCAGTTGCGCCCTTTCCTGGACCGAGATGACCTTCACACAGTCACTCATGCCCTGGTTACTTCCCGCTTGGATTACTGCAATTCCCTCTACATGGGCCTGCCCCTGAGATGCACCCGGATACTCCAGCTGATCCAGAATGCAGCCCCATGGGTTGTTACAGGAGCCCCTCGTTACTCCCATATAACACCCCTCCTGCGTCAGCTGCACTGGTTACCAGTGGTTCTCCGGGTCCGCTTCAAGGTACTAGTTCTTACCTATAAGGCCCTACATGATTTAGGTCCAGGATATTTACAGGTCCTTCTCCTGCCTGCTTCCCACCGTCCTGTTCGCTCACATAGGGCCGCTCTCCTCAGGGTCCCGACGGTAAGCCAATGTCATCTAGCGGTGCCCAGGGGTAGGGCATTCTCTGTGGGTGCTCCCACCCTCTGGAATGAATTACCTACCGAGCTCCGGACGGCTCTTGATCTCCGCTCCTTTCGTCGGGAGCTGAAGACTTGGCTGTTCAAGCAAATAGGCTGACTCTGATTCTGGGTTTATTATTTATCATTAATTAGTTATTTGATTTAAAATACGATTTTATTGTACATGTTTCTTAACTTGTGTTCGCTGCCCTGAGTCCTTTGGGAGAAGGGCGGCATATAAATACATGTAATAAATAAATAAATAAATAAACACTACCCTGTTTCCCCCAAAATAAGACATCCCCTAATAAGCCCAATCAGGCTTTTGAGCACATGGTAATAAGGCCAAGCGCTTATTTCAGGGTTCAAAAAAAATGTAAGACAAGGTCTTATTTTCGGGGAAACACAGTATTAATCAATGGGGTGCACACCTTTCTCCAGCCTGGAGTCAAAATACATGCCAGGTATCACACTCTAAAAAATAATAGGTGAGGCTGGGACAAAAATTAACTTTGTTTTTATTTCATTTACATTTTGATTTAATTAAAATAAATCTTTATTACTAAATAAAGTTAATAAAAATAAACCAGATTACTCTCCAGATATCTTCTAATAATTTAAAATTGTTAAAACCTACAGGTTTGGTAATAGCTTCCAGAGGTTTCCGAAGGATATACTCAAATCTTTTAACAGCTTTAATTTGCCACTGGGCTTTCTGATTGTATAATTCTGCCTTAAAAGGTAGGAAGATTGACATTTAGAACAGTTTGAAACAAATTTATATTTAAAGGTGTGGGGGGGGGGGGTAGTTGAAAATGTTCATCAGAACAAAATCAACTTCATTTTTAACTTCAAAACTTCCATCTGATATAGAGATTTCTTCCATTTGGTAATCTCACACAAAACAACAAGAATATCCTTAATCAGGAATCCCATTGAGTGCTCCCTATCTTGCAGATTTTAATTCGTCCTTTCCAGGATCCCTTGGGTATCCTTGATGGCCAGAAGATGACATTAGCCAGAAATAAATAGTGGTCCATGAATTGCCCTACATCAGTTAAGGGAAAAAGCACTACACATATTGCAACTCATCACACTTTGAAAGAAAATAATGGGGTGAACAATCAAAAAGCAATTTCCATAGCTACATATACATATACATATACATACATACATACATACATACATATATATATATATATATTTGTTTGTTTTCTGAGGTTTTCGCGGGTGTTTATATGTAGGTCTTTGGTTGTTCGGGTGTTCTCCCGCGTAGAATTGGATGTGTCTTGGCGATGTTTCGACGAAGTCTCATTTGTCATCTTCAGGCTGGTGTTCTTGGCTTAGCACAAAGCCGAGAACACCAGCCTGAAGATGACAAATGAGACTTCGTCGAAACGTCGCCAAGACACATCCAATTCTACGCGGGAGAACACCCGAACAACCAAAGACCTACATATATATATATATATATATATATATATATATATATATATATATATACACACACATACATACACACACACACACATACATATCCAGTATATTACTGTTTTGGAGGCAAGCAACATTATACAAAGTGTGATAAAAGAAATGTGAATTAAGGGAAAGACATCAACAATACCAGGCACATACAGGAGTGTTACTAATTTCAGTGGGACTCATTCATAACTAATGAGGATATAATTACAGCCTAAATATATGAATTTACCCTATACTAAAGGAACTACTAGGGTGTTAAATAATGCCAAGAGTTCTCTAGCATCTTAGGTAGGAAAAATATTTTTCTTAAAAAAAACCTGATAAAAAAGGTGATACCAGAAATTGAACCAGGGAGCTTTTAAAGACAAAAGCAAGCTTTCTTTCTTTGAACTCTAACTTTTGGCTACTGGTTGAGTAGAGAAAAACAGCCATTTCAAAGTTAATTCCACAACTGAACTTTATAATACAGATTTGATCAGTTTTAATAAGAGTAATGAACTGGTCTGTCACATAGGGCTGCTAAAAGATATTTCAGTATGGGATCCGTGAGCTCTTTTGAAAATTAGGATATAAACATGTTGGGACTAATTATTTTATTATATTAGAAATTGTATGGGCAGATCCATAAGCTGGCTTCAGGGGGGAAAAGAAGCAGAATTAAGATTTGGGATTCTGTTTTCCTTAGACTGAAACAGGAGTCACAAGTAATTTGACAACAAGCCCTAATTCAGGGTTTTCCAATCTTGGCAACATTAAGACACATGGACTTCCCAGAATTTCCCAGTCAACCATGCTGGCTGGGGAATTCTGGGAGCTGAGATCCACATGTCTTGAAAATTGCCCAATTTAGGAAATCCTGCCCTAAATGTTTGGGGGAAAAAAACAGCATTTCAGTAAGAGCTTATGATATATTCTTCTAGAAATATTTTCTCCTTTTCAAGGTAGATGTTCTCGACCACCCCTAACTCACAGATGCCACTTTGACATGAATACAGAAGTAGTAAGCAATCAGATTTCTATGGGGTTATATTGCAGTTCTGGCTAGAACACCAATGCTTCCACTACTAACTACCAAAGCACTAAGAGAAATATTTTGAATTGTGTCCAATAAGGAGACCCACCTCTGGCAAACAAAATTCAGGAACAGAGTCCACAAATACACGTCCAGAACAGTCTTTCAGCTCCTAGGAAATGGGGTAGAAAGAAAATAGAAATTTAGCTATAAGCAAATAGACCGCGATGACGTTCAACACTGCATTAATGGATAGTGTTATAACATTTTAGAAGAAAATTGCAAAATAATTCACCAGTTAGTCAGATGAGGTAAATGTATCCTAGGACAGGGGTCAGCAACCTTAAGCACTCAAAGAGCCATTTGGACCTGTTTCCCACAGAAAAGAAAACACAGGGAGCCACAAAACCCTTCCCGTGCCTGACTATTTCCTGAGCGGCCACAAAACTAGCATATGTAGTTGAATTACTGTAAATGTTCTGTTTTCTTCTGAAATTTTTCTTTTCTTGGATTTATCCATGGTTGGCCTGCCGGGGGTCGAAAAGCTCAATACATTGCATGCCGGCAGGTTAAACACATTGGCTGTTGTGACACATATTTTGAGCGACGGAGCTGTAGCAGAGGGATGAAAGAGCCACATATGGCTCCAGAGCCATGGGTTGCTGACTCCTGTCCTAGGAGATGCAGTTCTACTGGGTGAGTACCAATCCAATCTTTCTTCTTTGACCTGGCATTAGAGCTGAACAACACTGGACTTCAGCAAAGGCTTAAAAGTCAAAACATGGTCCATTTTTAACCAAGGTCTCTGTCTGGGCACAGTTGAAAATTACCTGTGTCTCCTTTTGATTTGTATTATTTTTATTCCTTGGCTCTTAGATTCTTTGTTTTCTCTACTAACTAAAGCCTCATTTTTCATTCATTTGGCTTTCAGGACTGAAGTTGTGCTTTTAATTCCTTAGCAAAGTATGCCCACATAAATATTCTAGATTCTTTGCTTTCAGGTCAATTCAAGCAGTCTGTGCCCCTTTTCTTAACATCTGGATCACTAATTGAAGCACATGGAAATAGGTCTGAGATGAAATAATGGCAACAAATGGAAAGCTGTACAAATTTTAACTCTGTGGAATTAGAGGAAACTTGTGCTATGTCTTTCTATAATTCTAAAGAGAAGGGGATTTTTTGGAGGTGGGATTCTCCATCTATGAAATCACAGCTTTCCCAAACACAATACATTATCTTCCTCTTTCAAATAACCAGCATTAGGATTTGGGTTCAGTTCTTAAGAAACTCTCAACAACTTTGCCAAGTTATACACATCAGCAATTATATCTGACAGAAAGCTCTTAACCTTATCAAGAGTATTTAGAAGGTGAATAATGGGTAAATTCAATGCCCCAATGAACATTGGATTTAAAATAACTGCATCCAAAATGCAACAAAACCCAACATTCTCCTTACAAAATGAAGTATTCACCTTTTACCCCAGCTCCATTCTGAGCAGAACTAGGGAAATAATTTGTCATTCTAAGCAAATTAGATCCCTAGAATGGTCCCTATCCGGGCTAAATCGAATTGCTCTGAAAGTCCTAATTTTAAACTTGTTACTATGTGTCCCTTTGGATTCTCTCAGGGATCAGAGTCACTGGAGAGTCAGTCAGATGTTGTGGTTAAGTGATGAACTAGTGCTGGGAAGAAACAAGTTCAAGGTGAACTTCAGCCATGATAATAAAGGGGGTTACTCAGGGGTGAAATGCTCCTGGTTTGTACCAGATCACCCGATCTGGTAGCGATGGCGGCGGGTGGTTCAGAGAACCGGTAGCAAAAATTCCTGCGCTCCCCCCCGCATGCTCAGCTGAAACGCATGATCATCAGAGGCTTTTTTAAAAAAAACTTTTAAAAGCATTTTTTCTACAACTTCTTCTGCCAAAAAAAATGCTTTTAAAAGTGAAAAAAAAAGCCTCTGATGATCGCGCAGCTCAGCTAGGATTGTCAGAGGCTTTTCAAAGCATTTTTTTTCTGCAACCTCTTCCGCCAAAGAGATGGTTATAAAAATGCTTTGAAAAGCCTCTGCTGATCAGGCAACCCAGCTGGGATCATCAGAGCCTTTTCAAAGCATTTTTTTAACCACCTCTTCCGCTGAAGAGGTTGCAGAAAAAAATGCTTTAAAAGTTTCTCTGATGATCCCAGCTGAGTTGCCTAATCATCAGATAGGTTTTCAAAAAAATATCTGCAGAAAAAATGCTTTGAAAAGTTAAAAAAAAAAGTTGGTCATGTGACATTACCCCTCCCAAGCCACGCCCACAGAACCGGTAGTAATTAATTTTACATTTCACCCCTGGGGTGACTTGAGTGACTTCCAGATCTTTAAGGGGTATATCTCTCAAGCCTTTAGCAGTTCCTGTACAGTAAAAAGGTAGGAAAAACAGGGGTTCGTATTACAGAAATCTTGCCTACTGGCTATGTTTACTTTAACAACCCTTTCATCTCTTAAGTTAATTAAGGCAAATACTCCTTGACCCTTTTGTCACTTCTTGATGCAACAGGAAGATGATTACCCATTATTTTGATAAAGACAGGAATATATAGAGGTCCCAAAATTAAAATATTCTGCAAAGCAACATCTTTCCCAAACTCTTGAGAGGTTCATTGCAGAGGAATCTTAAAAAGTGCCTTCAAGAGTTTCCAAGGACCATAAGGAATCTGCTGGGCAAAGAAACAAATCCTCTAATACATGGGATCTGGCCATATAGGGAAGCTTGAGATGACTTCACTAGATCTTTCAAGGGCCATGAAAAATGGGCATTCCCCCTTAATACGAGTACAATTTAAGCAATACCTTGGAAATAGACAAGGAACTGTAATTGTTCCAGTGCATTTTCTCTTTGTTATAAGACCAGGAAATATTAATCAAACAAGATACAATTTCCAAGAGAGATAACTGAAAAAAGTAAACGGAGGGATGATATTTTGTAACATATTTTATTTCCCAGCTCAAAATTGGACTTGAAAATGCTGCTCATTTTGATGGCAATTTTGTTTTCTTCACTGGGTAAATGGATTTTGGTTGGAGATGGTTTCATTGCCTAATTAGTTAAATTCACTGAGAATCCTAATCCCATTGGTACATTACCTTGTCCAAGAAAAGGCTTCCATCTTTTAAGATCCATCCTGGGAGCTTGGATAGCCTTGGACTGTAGGAAAGTGAAAAACATTGTTTTAATCAGCACCCATTTTCCAAGATCTGCATATAAAACATTGATACTGTACATGCTTCAAAATAATATTAAGTAAGCATTTAAGAAAAATTTGCTGTAACAGCAGCTTGACTAAAAGCTAGAAATTTACTTCAATGTTTTTCAAACTTGGCAAGCTGAAGATATGTGGACTCCAACTTCTAGTATTCTGTTTTAAGAGGACAAAACTTCAGAAGAAAGTAAGATCATAAATTAACTTAGAACTCTAGATTATGAACTCTAGACTATTCCAAGCCTATTAACAATATTCTTCCAGTGTGGATACAAGTGATAAATAAAATGACCCCACACTATCCTGGCATTTCACTGCATGCTAAAAAATGGGGAAGAAATTCTATTCTATTCTATTCTATTCTATTCTATTCTATTCTATTCTATTCTATTCTATTCTATTCTATTCTATTCTATTCTATTCTATTCTATTCTATTCTATTCTATCCTATCCTATCCTATCCTATCCTATCCTATCCTATCCTATCCTATCCTATCCTATCCTATCCTTTCCTTTCCTTTCCTTTCCTTTCCTTTCCTTTCCTTTCCTTTCCTTTCCTTTCCTTTCCTTTCCTTTCCTTTCCACTCTACTCTACTCTACTCTACTCTGTTCTGATTTTTTAATGAATTTTATCTACTTCAGGATTTAATAAAAACTCAGAATATCTTCCTTCTCCCTCACTCAATTGCATGTTTTTCTTCCATTGAAACTTGTCAAAGGTTTTCTATAAATAGAATTGGTTGGTGCATAACTTATCCACATCAAAATCATTTCCTCTTTTTAAAACTAGTAGAAGCTGACAGATACTGCCATAGCAAATGGTTAAAATTCCCCCACCCCATGACTTCAAAGTTCTACTTCCTAATCATGGGGTTCTCATCCCAGACAATAAGCCACATTTGTCAAAGCAAATGTGCAGCATTGGAGACTTTTTCAATGTTACAGAGAGCATTTTCATTCACTTTGATGAATATGAATCTTGAATGTACTGTCCTACCACCAGGCATTGGTGATGCTGCAATATTGAGGATACTATAGCAATAGCAACATCTCCATCTCTCCTAAATTTAGTAGGATCAAGTTAGTAACAAATGTCTTCCCTGTTCCTCCTGGTGCATCAATGAAAATTATTGAAGAAAGATTGCTTTGCAAGCACTTGTACACTGTCATATACTGCTCTTCACTCATTATTCAATAGAGACTCGCTGTATAGTATAAATTCCTGCTGTTTGTCTCTGCTGCATTGCAATTCATGCAATAATTCCTGATTGACAGCATTTTGACACTGTATTATTTGTTGATTTGGGTAAATTACATTCTTTAAGGGTTCTCCCCAATTTCCTAAGTTTTTCTTGGAAATACAGAAGAACTTTTTCATGATGCCTCTTATTGAACATGATTGTAGGATCATTAATATTTCTCCTCTCAATTTGGAGGAAATCTTCAGACACTGCACTCTTGAACTGATTCTACATTGTTGTGAATTGTTGACTTTACTGTTTGATTGCAAGATGACAAACAAATCTCTCATAGCTCTGGGGATTCTTGTTTTTTCAACATCTTGCATAGTTTGTTGCCAATGACCATCAGCTTGCAACAATCCTCTCTATCTGCAGACATCTCTGAATAATGGAAGGTTATATCCATTATGAGTCTTCGATGATTTGAGAAATAGTAGCCCCTTTATGTGATGAAGAAGCAACCTCAAGCAGTGGTCACCACTTTGTGGAAAAATAGTATACACTCAACCAAGAACATTGGTTACAAAAATTCCAGAGAACTCCAGCAGTCTTTTCCCTATCCTTCCTCCTTTCCCATCTTTTATTATTTCAAGCATAGAACCTTGAAATATCCATTTAGTTTAGCATTTTTGCAAATGCATCATGTTTGCAAAGATCCATGAATTCTGTTAATGTTGTTCTTGCCCTATCACTATTAAGTACACAGCAGTATTATCTTGAAAGAATAGTCAATGCTTTTGTGGAAGGTGCACTTGAAGGTAAACAATAGCAAGTTCCTGTGCATGAATCTGAAATCCAAATATTGATACAACAGGTTCAGGGGACCTAATGTATCTGCCTGTCAAGTGCTGTGTGATTTTTGTCTTCTCTGTTCAATGCGAAAACTGCCTGATTACTCCCCTTCCTGGTATACTTGATGTTGGATTTGAGAGATGAACATATGAGCATACCATTGAGATGTCAGTTGCACACCCTCAATAGTTGTGTATTCTGGAGTACCACCCATTGAGGAGTTTTAGGTCAACTCTGTCATCCTGCTTGGTGTACTTTAAATCCTCCTGTACATAGGATATGAATAATCACTACACCTTGTACGCTGATTGAATGGCTTTTGGTACTGCTCACTGAATGTTCCCAACATCCAGAGTAACTGCTGCAAAACGGACTATGGATCATTTGCTTTAATAGCAATTTATCCAGCTCTGGATGTTTATTTAGGTCTGGTATTTTGGCTTGCATAAAAATATCATAGCTGTCTTGGCTTGGACACTTCACCAAGCTACATCAAAGAGCGCAACGAGAGAAATCCTGCTTTTAATATCCATACTTAGCACATAACCTATCTACCAAAGAGACCATGTGTTCCAGAGTTACACTTCAGGAACAACTTTGTCTTCAAGCTGAATACTCACAATTAAATACATCTGATCATTTGGCTGCTGATTTAAAAAAATGCTGTGTATTTCTAGCCAGCTTGAACTGCATGTCACTGTAATGAAAAATGAAGTATTGCATACTGCCGTATATTCATCATGGCATCTTGACATCATTTCATCATATATCTTGGTCCTCCAACAAATGTTGGAGAGAGGACGATGCGCTTTCTTTTGTTTCTAAAATCATCATCATCATTCAATCAATCAGTCAGATGGTTGTATGTTGTTGTTCTCAAGATGCTTGATTCATTTGGATGTAAGTCAGCCTCATGCTTTCAATCTCAGCAGTCATGTCAACCATGTATTGTTGCAATAGACATCCTCCTCTTAGAAGGCTATTAAACTCATTCTCATGGTTCATTATTCAATATGCATAGTAATGCATTGCCGTTAGTTTCTTGTTGATTATCGTTTGAAGCTGATGATGCCAGCCATCATCTCCAAGAGGAAGCAAAAATATGTATTGAAAGCTGTCATGGGAGAGATGGGACTCTGAAATTATTTGCAAACCACCTTCTTGTTCTTTCAACATAAATGTACTGGGCAGGAACTGTCTCCTCAGAGGGCTATGGCAGGACTGGTCTACCTGATCTCCAGGAGTTAATGGCAGGATTGGTCTCCCCAACCTCTGTAGAGGGCTAGGGTAGGATCACTCAACTGAAGCTCCAGACAGCAGCTTGGCAGTGTTGGAGTACTGAAGCAGCCACAAACCTGCCAAATTTCAATCCCATGGGAGTCATAATGCTAATGCTTCCTGACATACAGTCATTATTTTATTCATCTTAACTTTGTTGTACTCATTTTTATACCACAAGCAAAATTCCACGGGGTAGGCAAAAATGTCATGGAAAGTATAATAGCAGAGTTCTCTTTTTTGAAAAGCAGGCTATACATTTGGGAAGAAAATGTGTCCTTCATGTCACTAGTAAACGGATTACCTTGAGTTTAATGGTAAGAAACAGTTGAAAAATGCAAGAAGATGGGCAAGGGCTAAGGTGGCTGATGTCAACTTCAAACCGAACCTGGCACAAGCCATTTTGTTGGTTCTCAGTTGCCACATAGTATGGGAGGGGGGGAAGGAGGCTGGAATGCACTGCCAGACACAATACTGCTCTATCTCCTGGGAATCAAGGTCATCTCTAGGTGTCAGATGGAATGGAGGGGAGTGCCTAGGGAGCCCACCAATGAAACTGTTTGGACAATGTGACCTGTGACACTTGTGGAGGGGATCATTTACTATTTTAACTATATGGAAACCAAGAGAAATATTCAGAGTTGGTTTTACATTTAATCGTGCCAATATGATGTCCCCAATAAAGAAGTTCTTAGAGAGAGACCTGAGTCTCGGAGTTCTGATTTGGTTGGGTTCCTTAGTCAGAACCTTGACACTTGACTGACACCAGAAAGACTCAGTTTCTACTCCATCTGCAGCCACAGCAGCTCACTCGGTGATTTTTCAGCTCAACCTACATCACAGGGTAGTTATGAAGAAATATAACAAGATCCAGCATGATGTTTGTGCCTTGAGTTCCTCAACAAAGATAGGATATAGATACATGCCCATGTTCGTGTGCCAGAAAAGGGGCATATAAATATGGCAATAAACATATCCAGCCCTTCCTTCCTTCCTCTTTCCTTTCCCAATTTATTTATATATTTTCCTTTTATATTAACATACATTAATACTTTATGAACAGTGTAATGTCTGGGTGTATTTGCTTAACATAATAGTATATAATATAATATAGTAATATATTAAACATAAACCATACATAATAGTATTTTTCCAATTTCTATTTTCTACTTTCTAATTTCTATTATCCAACCATTGATAAAATAAATTTTGGACTCAATTCTGTACAGTAACCTATTTTAGGTAGCTTGGTCCAGAAAGTGGTTGCCCTGTGATTCCCCATTTCTCTTACTTAAAGGTTATGACAGCCAGATTTTAATGGTACAGGTAGTCCTCTACCTATGACCACAACGGGGCCCAAAATTTCCTTTTGCTAAGCATGGAAATTAAGTGAGTTTTGCCTCATTTGACAACATTTTTGCCACAGTTGTATTAAGTGAATCATGTGGTCATTAAGCAAATCTGGTTTTCCCCATTGACTTTGGAAGACAGCTGCAAAGGTTACAAATGGTGAGCACAAGACCCTGGGATGCTGCAATTATTGTTAATGCATGCCGGTTGCCAACGCCCAAATTTTGATCATGTGAACATTGGGATGCTGTAATGATTTTAAGTGTGAAAACCAAGTCACAAGTAACTTTTTTCAGTGCCGTTGTAACTTCGAACAGGCACAAATGTGTAATTTGAGTGCTACCTATATAGAGACTCTTACAGACTACTGCACTCTAGCACAATTCCTTGCAGTTTACAAGGGTCTGATTAAAATGTAGGATATACAATGATAAGCATAATTTCCCTGTGTCTATTCTCCAAGCAGTGTCTTCAGATTAAGAGCTGTATGAAAAAGTGCCTGCCTAAATAGGCAGGAGGATGTCATACAAATTACTGGAGTGGGCTAATCTAAAAGGATCAAGCCAGAACAAGCCCCACTACCACAACAAATATAATGCATTGTTTCCTGAGCCCTCCCCAATCTTAATGGGAAGGAGACTCTCAACATTCCTATTCAGGACATGTAGCCTGGATAGATAGGTTTTACTTGAAGGAGATAGTTCTAGATTTACGGATTTGAATGCCAACCCATGTAGATTTCATGGGTTAAAACTGCACTTTTAAATGATACTCAGAAGCCTACACTGGTAGCCAGTGCAGAGCTATCAATCATGGAATGTAACATTAATATAATAAGATAATAACAATTGCTACCAACCTGCCTTCCATTTAGGACCTGTATACTTCACGAGTCAAAAACAGGGCTGTGAAAATATTTACAGGTCCCTCACATCCTGGATATAAACTGTTTCAGCTCCTACCCTCAAAACGACGCTATAGAGCACTGCACACCAGAACAACTAGACACAGGAACAGTTTTTTCCCGAACGCCATCACTCTGCTAAACAAATAATTCCCTCAACACTGTCAAACTATTTACTAAGTCTACACTACTATTAATCTTCTCATCTTCTCATTGTTCCCATCCCATCTCCTCCCACTTATGACTGTATGACTGTAACCTTGTTGCTGGTATCCTTACGATTTATATTGTTTCCTGACTGCTTACTTGTAACCTATGACTATCTTTAAGTGTTGTACCTTATGATTCTTGATGAGCGTATCTTTTATTTTATGTACACTGAGAGCATATGCACCAAGACAAATTCCTTGTGTGTCCAATCACACTTGGCTAATAAAAATTCTATTCTATTATTCTATTATTCTGTTCTGTTCTGTTCTATTGGTAGCTCTCATCCACCAATATGTGGGCTGCTACGTTTTGTATCAACTGCAGTTGTTGGGTAATCTACAGAAGGCACAGTAAATAAAAAAGCAAATTGCAGTACTGTATTGTGTTCTAGAGGTGATAAGGGAAGGATTCACTGCCACCGGGGCCTCTCCTTCCAGGAAGGGCCATAGCTAGCACATCAATCAAAGCTGGGCAAGACTCTACTAGCCATGCCCTCCACCTCATTGTTTCTGTGAGTCTGGGAGAAAACCAATGTGCAGACCTGCTCTTTCAAGAGAGCACAACTCTTAACACAGCATAAAGTGAGACAGATGATTTCCGGGAAAAAAATGGCAAGTCTGCCTTAACAGGGTTCAACTTCACCCAATTTCTTTCCATCCATCTCCTCGCAGCTTCCAAGAACCAGGTCAAGACTCCAACTGCATATTCAGCTCAGGCCAGACTGGATCTGAATAGGACCTGTGTGACAAGATACCGCAGTCCCTAATGACAGTTGACCTCTCCCAGGGGCGGATTAAGGCTCACTGGTGCTCTAAGCACAGACAAATCTTGGTACCCCCTTATCATTATTTTTTTTTTTACAAATCTTGTTTCTTTTTCAACTTCGTGGTGCCCCCTTTGGGCCTGGTGCCCTAAGCATGTGCTTAGTCTACTTAATGGTTAATACACCACTGACCTCTCCCTGTAGCTTCAGATATATGTTAAAGAAGAGAGAGAATTAAACTCCAGTGTGCAGCACAAGTAAGCAATAGATTCATTTCTCTTCTGCCACTATAAACCAGTAACCCTCCCACTCCAAAGCAATGTAGAATGGTATCATGGCTGACAGTATTAAAAAGGTCTAAAAGAAGCTGGAACAATTGCATCTATAGGGTTAATGCACTAAAAGATCTGAACTGAGCCTCTCCTTTGCTTGTTCATGTTCCTACTCCAAAAAAGGCCTAGCCATAAAGGACAAAAAATCCAGCAAAAATTTCTTCAGAGAAATAAAAAGTTTGGTCGTACTGTTGGTCTTGAGTTAATTATCATATTTTTTGGACTATAAGACACACTGGAGTATAAGATGCATCAAGATTTCAAAGAGGTAAACATGAAAAAAAAACATTTTTGCCCTCCCCGGTTCCCAGGAGCGCTCTGCAGGCCTCCCAAACCCTCTGTGTGTCCCATTTTTGCAAAAAACGGGTTCCTTTTTTGAGTGCTCCTGGGGCCTGGGGAGGGCAAAACGTGATGTGTGTGTGTGGGGGGGGGGGGGTGGGAGGCCAAAAATGGGCCGTTTTTCACAAAAATGGGCCCTTTTTTGCAAAAACAGGGCCTGCAGAGGGTTTGGGAGGCCTGCAGAGTGCTCCTGAGAGCTGGGGAGGGCAAAAATGCTCCAGTTTTTACAAACAATTGACCCATTTTTGGTCTCCCAAACCCCCTACATGTCATATTTTTGCTCTCCCCAGCCCCCAGGAGCACTCTGCAGGCCTCCCAAACCCTCTGCAGTTGTTTTTGCGAAAAACAGGCCTGTTTTTAGCAAAAACAGGAGGTGCGGGACAGGGTTTCAGAAGGCCAAAAAAGGCTGTATTCAGTGTATAACTGAACATTTCCACCCTCTTTTGGGGGGGGGGTGCGTCTTATACTCTGAAAAGTACGGTACTCGCCTAAAACTGGTCCATGGCTGATGTGAGAAGACTGAAGGACTAATTCCAGGTTTGCTGTTTTGGGATAAAAAATGGGATACAACTGCATTTGATATCCATTTTATTGATATTGTATGCATTACATAGGATAAAATATAAAATTATACATTATTTTACATAGATTCTATACCATATTTTTACAAAGAGGGGCTTTTTTAGAAGATACAAGTATGTTTTAGGGATTGGTTCAATAATTTTATGTTCCATATTTATAAGTGTAAGGTGCTCCCAACTGATTAGGGCAGTGATGGCTAACTTTTTTGCTGTTGCATGCCAAAAGCAGGGGGAGTGGAGGGGTCACATGCATGCCCACATCCATAATTCAATGTGCCCTTCCCCCCCGCGCTCAGCCTGCTTTTGGCACGTGATTGTACAGTGGGCCAGGTAGGCCTGTTTTTTTGCCCTCCCCAGGTTCCAGAGGCTTTCTAGGAGCCTGGGAAGGGCAAAAACGGCCTTCCCAACCACCCCCCCCGGAGGCCCTCTAGAGGCCAGAAACGGCCCATTTCCCGACTTCCGGTGGGCCCGGATGGTCCAAAAATTAGCTGGCTGGTGCACACATACATGCTGGAGCTGAGCTAGGGCAATGCTCACGTGCCCACAGATATGGCTCCCTGTGTCACCTGTTGCACACGTGCCATAGGTTCGCCACCACAGGATTAGGGTATGTAAATGAGCAGTGGAAAAGAGCCATGTTTCCAATGATATTGAGATTCTTTACCAGAAGCTATCAAAATAAAACAATTCTCACTGATGGACTGCTGATATTATAATGAAATGATTGATTAATTCCAAATACTTCAACCTCTCTCATAAATAAAACAAACAGCTGTGTGATTGATTGATTGACTGATTATGTGCCATCAAGTCGATGTTGACTCTTAGTTACTAACATAGATAAATTTTCTCCACGACATTCTGTCTCCAACCTGGTGCTTCAGGTCTTCCAAGTTGCTATGCAGCTTCTCTCAATCAAGAAAGGTTAACAGTCTCCCTGGAAAAACTGGGCTTCAACTTATTTGTGTTTCAAGTAAGCTTGTGGGCCTAATTCAAAGTGGTCATTATCTTTAAAGTTCTTTAAACTGCAGCACTGGGATACATTAGGCGATGATTTGACAGAATTAAATCTTCCCATCTGGACCAGTTGTTTAGGGAAAGCCTACTGAGAATGCTACCCCTCATTAGAACCAAAGAAAGAGGTACCAGGTATTCTCCATGGCAACCTGTGGAATATTTTCCCGATTCAATTGAAAATACCATATTTTTCAGAGTATAAGATGCACTTTTTCCCCTCCTTAAAGGGGCTGAAAATTTAGATGTGTCCAAATGTAGCTTTTTCAAAGCTTTTTTTCAGCCCTAACAAGGCACTAGGAAGTGAAGCGATCTTTGTGGTTTGCCTGGTTTGCCTCAGCTGTGAAGTTCTTTTTCAGCCCTAATGAGTGAAGCAATCTCTGTGGTATGCCTGCTTTTCTCATTGCTTCTCTCTCCAAAGATCAGTTGTGCTTTAGAAGCTGTTTTTATCCCAAGCATGCACGCTCAAAATCAGCAAATTAATGTGCTGAAGCTGACCAAAGGACGCTAGCCAGATGAATACCTGGTAGGCAGATTTTTTTTTTCTTATTTTCCTTCCCAAAAACTAAACTGTGTCTTATACACCGGTGCGTCTTATACTCCGAAAAATACGTTATCCATTGTAAATACTTTGATCACCGGAATGACTTTTTTTTTTTTTGCTTTGCTTTTGTAATTACTGTAATCTCTAATTTTAGTGGTGTTGTGCGCCATCAAGAGTCCTTCAAGAGTAAGTTGGGGTACAAATATTGTTTGATTGACAAATAAATACAGTAATATGTTCTACACATAAGAAAAATAAATCAAGCATACAAGTCTAGGATGGGGATATCTGGCATGATAATACCACTTGTGAAAGAGGTATTGTAGAAGAACACCATATGTGTTACCAGTTTATTTTGGCTGCAGAAACATAATGCTGTTTTAGAAAGCAGAAATACAATTATAGTTTCCAAATCATGGGAAGTAATTGTTCCACTATATTCTACATATGTCAAACCGAGCCCTAAGTATTGTGTCAATCTCCAGGCACTACATTTTAAAGAACATATAGTAAACTAGAACTGATGCAGATAAGGGCAATGATGATGCTTAGAGAACTGCAAGTCTTACATGGAGCGATTAATGACTAGGGAAAGATATGAGAACCAGTGTGAGACAAGGGTTAAGGACTTGGACCAGATCTGTAGAAACCCAAGTTCATGTCCAGAGGTGGTACCTTCGGAGGTACCACCTCTGGACATGAACTTGGGTTTCTACAGATCTGGTAGAACTTGGGTTTCTACAGTAGCGAAGGACTTATCTTCGCTACTGGCTTGCAAATGTGAGTGCGTGTTTGCTTCACTGACATCCGGGCGGGTGGGCGGAGCCTCCCGCAGCCACTGCTACAGATTTGCCCGAACCGGATATAACCGGCTGAATACCACCACTGTTCATGTCCATCCTCATCTAGGAAGCTCATTAGATGTCTTTGTGGGGAATCAAATTGGAGTAGGGAGTGCTGGGTAGGTCATCTTGGGATCTTGGTGGAAAGTCAGAATTTAAATCCAACAGTAATAAAAATAAGAAATAAACATGACAGTCCTTTTTAACACCCTGAAAGAGTGTTACATAGAAGGTCAAGATGAAAGCTTGTACCAGAAGGCAGAACACGGATGCTGAATGTTATTACACCCAGCTCAATATAAAATGCATAACTGCTAACGGTAAATTTTAATGTCTCGAGAATAAAAGCTATTTGACAGTGGAACCAATAATGTGCTCCTGCATACAGAGCTGAGTCCTGAGGAACAGATGAGAAAGATGGTGACAGAGGAGTAGTTTCAGATGCTTTAAGTTTTAGACCGGTAACATTTATAACATAAGATATGGTAACTTTTTCATCAAGCTTCGTAAATCTTTCAGCAGTGCTGCATTCTTTTCCTTTTTGTTTTTTTGATAGGCAGCCAAGGAATGCAGTAATAGAGGCTATGATTCAAGAAGGTCAAATGGAGGCTGGTGTATCTATTGGCTTGATCTGGTAAGTATATTTGGAATTACAGGTCACAAGCATTTTCATAAGAAGGCTGCCATGAAGGGATTCTACTCTTACAACCCTTTTATGAGTAGACAAGCAAACGTTTTGCCTGTATTGTCTCTTCCAATCCTCTCTCCAGGCCACGATCCATTTCACTTGGCAGATGGGTGCATTTCCAAGCAAGGCACTGAACTACTATCACTTACCATATTTATTTTTTTAGAACATTAGGTGAGCCCCGGAGGCATCCTTTAAAGAGCATCGGAGAAAAAAATTGTGCTGCATCTTTTAAAATAAAGAGGATGCTAGAAATTTGAATCGCAGCATTCAAATAATATTTTCTTTAAAAAGTCAGATGGGGAAGGAAGGCTGCTGAAGGCTGTAGATATTTGGGTGTTGATGGGTAGTATAGCACGTTGCCTATTTATAAAAATGCATCCCTTGCTTCTTCTCAGGGGTGAAATGTTCATGGTTCGGACCGGATCCCCTAATCCAGTAGAGATGGAGGCAGGTAGTTCGGAGAACTGGTAGCAAAAATCTCTGTCCCCCCTCTTGCCCAGCTGAGCCACGGAATCTTCAGAGGCTTTTTTTTATTTTTAAAAGCATTTTTTCTACAACCTCTTTGGCCGAAAAAATGCTTTTAAAAGTTAAAAAAAAAGCCTCTGATGATCGCGTGGCTCAGCTGGGATTGTCAGAGGCTTTTAAAAGCATTTTTTGTACAAACTCTTCAGCCGAAGAGGTTGTAGAAAAAAAGGTTTTAAAAGTAAAAAAAAAAAAAAAAGTTGGCCATGCCTACCCAGTCACATTACCCCGCTCCCCACCAAACCACGCCCACAGAACCGGTAGTAACAAATTTTACATTTCACCACTGCGTCTTCTCAATTAGAGACCACTAGAGATTGCACAGCCATTTTCCCAGAATGTTATAGGGTCTCCTATTTGACCAAAGGGTTGGATTAGAAGATCTTCAAATTCCTTCCTTTCTCTGTTATTCTGAATTCTGTTCGGACAAAGATTTATTTAGATGAAGTCTCCTTACTGAAAAAGTCTTCTAAGGCTGTGCAAAACTTTAGATTAAAAAAAAAAGAATACTCTGGAACACAAGGGGGCGCAAATATAACATCTGTCTGCAACTCCTGAAACAGCTGCTTCTCTTGTGGGGATTACGCCTTGCATAGATCTGAGCTACTCCACCAGAAGATGTGTTTGCAGATAGGTGCTCTATGTGCCTCCGCCCACTCTAAGCATCTTTTTGCCTTTAAAACCATAATTCTGCATAGATCTAGTGCCTTCTAACTGTCCTTTAGCACCAGAGTAACATGCATTTTTCTTGCTTTTTGTAATACGTAGTAGCAAAAGATCCCCAGACTCAAAATCGTTGAGAAACTTTCCTCTGCCCACAACAAACAACCTGCAGCACAGGTGGTTAATCCGGGGAGAAATATACGTCTGGCATGCTTACACTTTACATTTACCTCTCTCATTTGTCTCCTCTTGCATGAAGAAGCCAGAGAGAGGACAGTTCTGTGACCTCACTTGTGCTGAGCTGTTGCTGCAATATTTTAGCGAAGCTTAGAATAAATTATCTGGAAACCAAATCGATAAATCCATAAAATGCTTTCCATCTACTGAGCCAAAGAATGTTATTTTGATGAAGGGAATTTTTAAGTGGACAAACTCTTTATGCTATCAGATGATACTGTGTGTTCATTTCAAACTCCTTTCCTGTAACACATCCCAGGCCTTCTCCACCAATGCTTCAGTCCTACATTAAATTAATCCCTTCTCTCCCTAAAAGTGTATCCAGTACAGAGTAAAACTGGAGTGTGGAAAAACACAGACACACACAAGAGTACAGTGTACCTCTGGGCCAATGGCAGTGGGAGAAAGTTGAGAGCTGAGGTCATATCGAGCCCACAGTCCAACATGATGGTGGTAGATTTGAACTTGAGTACGTTGCATGGTAAAGTCGGATGCCCAGACAAGCAGTACTAAAAAAAAAATCAGATTAAATATCTAGCAATAGGGAAAGATAATAGTACACTTAGAAGACAGAAAGGAGATTTAATACTATCTAAGAATCCTTACCATGTTCAAATACCATTTTAATATTATTTAAAGATTACTAGATGATGATAATTCTTAACCCATTCCTTTGGATACATACAAAAATAATTTTACTATTGTGCAGTATTTCTCAGCATCTACTTTGACTTCGGTTCACTCCTGTTTGAGAGGAGAGAAGCAACCTAGAACTAAGAAGAAATTTCCTGATAGCTAGAACAATTAATGAGTGGAACAACTTGCCTCCAGAAGTTGTGAATGCTCCAACACTGGAAGTTTTTAAGAAGAAATTGGACAACCATTTGTCTGAAATAGTACAGACAGTTTTCTGTCTGAGTAGGGGGTTGGACTAGAAGACCTCTAAAGTCCCTTCCAACTCTGTTATTCCCGTTCTGTTATTTTTCTGGTTTATGGCTATTTATGCCTACCAGAGTATAATTAACATTTCTTAAATTAATATTCATCAAGCTGTGCTATGCTTCATTGAACAGCAACTGAAGCCACTGAAATGCAGAATGCACTCTGAGTACAATTGTATTTGTGGCAGCAAAATGCTATGATGGTTTGCAATGAACAGTTTGCCATTCAGTTTCTGAATAGGAATGGAACTCAGTCCATTTTTCTGGGATTAGACGTTCAAATAGAGAAAGATCATTTGAAAAGATTCAAGGATATAGAGAAGCAGATATGCCAGAAGCAGAGTCTCAGTGGCTAAGACGCTGAGCTTGTTGATCAGAAAGGTCGGCGGTTTGAATCCCTAGCGCCACGTAATGGGGTGAGCTCCCATTACTTGCTCCAGCTTCTGCTAACCTAGCAGTTTGAAAGCGTGTAAAAATGCAAGTAGAAAAATATGGACCACCTTTGGTGGGAAGGTAACAGCGTTCCGTGCTCTTTCGACGTTTAATCATGCCAGCCACATGGCTAGAGACATCTTTGGACAACGCTGGCTCTTCGGCTTTGAAACAGAGATGAGCACCTCCCCCTAGAGTCGGGAATGATTAGGACATATGTGTGAAGGGAACCTTTACCTATTAGCAGAAGCAATGAAATTTGATATATGTCGTCCTCAAACCTGAGCAACTCCTATTGCTTAAACTTTCAGCTGGAGAAAAAGGTCAGGAAATAAGATCAAGAATCTTGATCTTTCATTGAATGTTTCCAATATCTGTGCACTCTTGTACTTGGAGATATGGACAAGAAAGAAGAAAGGGTACAGAGCCATTAAGAGCTATTGATAGGTGTAGACATGGTACACTGACATTAAGGAGAAAGCATTATCCATCTTCTGAGAAGA
This sequence comes from Masticophis lateralis, assembly GCA_030761175.1. Taxonomy (NCBI): domain Eukaryota; kingdom Metazoa; phylum Chordata; class Lepidosauria; order Squamata; family Colubridae; genus Masticophis; species Masticophis lateralis. The sequence continues at coordinate 29,156,150 of JAUDYJ010000001.1, forward strand.
AGATGAGGAGGAAGAATGCTCAAGTCTTTCAGACTTTCAGAAAACTCTCAGGGATTCCCATATTCAATGGGCAGCAAATGTGTGTATACAGGTATGTATGTATGTATGTATGTATGTATGTGTGCATGTGAGAAAAAAGCCCAATTATAAAGCCAAATGAAGTTAAAGTGGAAATGTATATGTTAGGAACTGAGCCAGTTTATACGTTAAATCAATTTCAAATGGAAGGTCCCCTGTTTTCCCGTAAAATAAGACCTCCCCTGATAATAAGCCCAATCAGGCTTTTGAGAGCATGCACTAAAATAAGCCCCCCCCCCAAAAAATAAGCCTTCCCTGAAAATATTTAAATACATGCACAGCCGGTCCCTGCCATTTCCTCTGGTTAGGGTTAGGGAGACAGAGCTGGTAAGATGGCAAGAGGAGCCCATCTTGTTCCACACACCCCAAAGTAATAAGACATCCCCGAAAATAAGGCCAAGCACTTATTTCAGGGTTCAAAAAAAATATAAGACAGGGTCTTATTTTCAGGGAAACACGGGTAGTACCAAAACAATAAACAAGTTAATGAAAACAAAAACAAAACAAAACCTTTCATTCTTTTCTGATCTGTTATGGCTTATGGAATTTTTGAACAGTAAAAACATGAATACTATTTATCATTCCCATATTAAACAGATACACTAGTCACCATTTGATTTCTGGACACGACTGATGGTGTGGAATATGATGTGTCTAGACTCATATGGCTTAAAACCAATTACCTACAGGTTTACAGTATTATGGTATAGGTTACAGATACAATTAACATCTATACTGTAGCTAACTCTGCTTTTTCTGTAGAAAAAACAACTCATTGTGGCGTTTAGACTGCTGCACTTAGAGGTCGGCTTCTAACATCTTTCTACCAAGGTCTTTTAGTTTAGATATTGTTATGCTGGCAATATTTCAATGGTTTTAATCACTATATTGAATTTTAAATTGGATTTTAGATATTCATAAGCCACTAAGAACCACAAAATGGGAGCAGTCATATATTACATTTCAAATAAGTAACACATGGAAAGGCATAATATGTTTACCCTCGCAGGCTTAAAATGCAGCCACTAAAAGCTATGCAACATTTAGGCTGCAATCCTGGGCATATTCAGGATTGGGAGCAAGTCCTATTTAAAGCAATGAGTAATAAATCAGAATGAACAAACAGTATACATTTTATGAACCAGTGCCTCCTTCGTTTTTTCCCTTCCCCCTTTCTCTATCCTTTTCTTGGTGTCTATAAGCTTGCTAAAAAGCTTTTCAACAAAAGAATGACAATAAATACTATAAGACTATCGAGGTGTCAAATTGGTAGCCCATGGGCTGGATGCGTCACTCGCAGGCCACGCCCATCCCAGCTCCGCGAAGGGGAAAAACATCGTGAAACGTCACGTGACAGCAATGTGATGTGGTGAGTTTGACACCTGTGCTGTAAGTGAACAGCCTATTCTTGAGCAAAAGTGTAATATGCTAGTCTCTTTAAAATGCAATGAATGTTATGCGTTGGTCTCAATTTCCCTAAAAGGTTTTAATTCACTAAAAAGGAATAAAAATGACGCAATCAAAAAATATTTTGTTAAAAATGTTTAAAAGTACTAAATTTTCCAAATAAGTAAACCTGAAATGTTAACTTCTTTATCATCACTTCAAAATTTCTATTTCATGATAAGATAAAATAAAATAAAGCAAATCAAAGAAAATACAGCATGACATACAAGTAACCGGCTAAAATTTTCTTCTCTTACCCCGGAAACCTTATATAACAGATTTTCCTCACTCTGATATCTTCAGATGTGGTATACCACTGCATTCTTGAGACAACACATATTGGCTGGGGATATTAAGAATTCTAATCCAAGACAATTGCAGGGTACAAATTAGAGAAAGCTGTTTATATTGTAATGATGTGCTTTGTCTAGCTTTGAACAACATCATTTTACTATTACTAAAGTGATAACTGATGCTTTTTAGATCAAATGAAAAATGAAGGGCATGTTATGCCATGGTAGTTTTCCCATAAGGCTTCCAGAAATTTGTAGTCTTATTTGCATGTTCGGCCTTTGTGTTATTTATACAATGCAGGCAACAAAGGAGATGTTCACAATGACCTCAGCATCAGATTTTGTTTAAAGGAAGAAAGTATACCTGATTTCAAAGTAATTCTGATATGGAATTAAATAAAAAAGCTTGTGACATCAAAACCAGAAAGCCAGAACCTTTGCAATCTTGCTGGCAAGGAAGCCAGCACAGTATAGAAGCTAAATGTAGACTTGAATCAGGGGCACCAAGTTTCAAATCTCCATTCAACCATAGATCTCACTTGTTGACTTTGGACTATCACTCTCTCTTAGTCCAACCCATATCACTGAGTTGTTTATGTAGTATTCTCTCTTGCTGGAGAATCTTATGTACTTGGAGCTTGCAAGAGGAAAAAAAAATGTTATATAAATACAATAGTAAAGAATGACATTGGATATCCAACAGGTGAGAGCCAATGTATCTGATATTTAATAGTGCACTTTTATATTGTGTGGCAGTTTATTTTAAATTGTGAACTGCACCTCTTACTGGGGAGATAGGAAGAGGCAGAAACTCATGCAACTGTTGAATGCCGCATAACCTCTATAGATCTTAGCATTTAATTCAATATGTCATAACATGAAGAAGAGTAATCAAAGAAAGATTTTTGCCTATTAGGCACCTACCATTTATTTTTATTTGTATATCATTCTTTCTCCCAGAAATATCCAAAGAGTTTATATAGGTGGGTGGGGGCAGGAGTTACAAATAAAACTAACCAAGCTAACAATACTTAAAAACAATACATTATAGTTGGCTGGGGGAAAAAAACCCAACAACTGAGACTCATCAAATTAAAGCTTCCCTAACAAAATGGATCGTGACAAACTGCAAAACCTCCTTTCAGAGTTGCACTACAAGAGAGAGAAATTAGGTGGTCCCTCGTGTCCGTCTTTAAACCTCCTTCATCAAAACCCACCAACAGTGCACCCGACTCACCAGCTTCATGCTTTACCCGGCTCTATATGCGGCGGACCATGCTTCTCTTTCCTGGTCTAAACCTCTTGCATTGCATCCTGGGCAATGTAGTCCATTACTGGAGCACGCCCTCTTATTCACTCCGCCCACCGCAAAATGATGTCACGAGCAGCCATATCTTCGCCGACCTGGAGAGCACGATGGGAATCGTAGTTTTTTCTCGCCTTGATCATCCCTCTCCCGTTTACTGTTAGCCATTGGTGTGGCAGTTCTAGCGCAGGTCTCTGGGAGTCGTAGTCCTAGACGGCCCACTTTATCTTCTTCCCCTTGGGAAGAAGGAACTACAAGTCCCAGGGTCTCACAGCGGCAGCAGGTGGGAGCTTGGATGTTGATATCAACATGGCGCTTGTCAGACAGACAAAGGCAGTCAGTCTGGTCTGATTGAGCCCAAAAGGGAGCAGGAAGAAGTGGGAGGGGTTTTTTTCTTTCCTTGGGGGGTTCAAAGGAAGCAGAGCTTGGGAGTCTGAAGCATTCTCCCCCCTGGAGCTCCTTTCCATTTTATTTTGCAGGATCCCCTAAAAAAAGAAATCTTTTCGCTTTTCCTATTTGGGAGCCACCCCCAACTTCTGCTTCTAAATGGTCAAGTGGAGAAAAAAGTAGCCAGAACCAAAACGTGAGTATCCTTTTGACGGCGAAGGGCACAATCAGGGCTGTTCGGGAGCGAAGGGCGATCGTGCAAAGGAAGAGGAGGAGAAGAGGGTCTTCTTATCTTTTCCTTTTGTTTTGATCGGGCTTAGTGGTCTTTCTTTTTCTTTTTGTCCGTTTGGGACTGGAGGGATGAGAGTACAGTATTTCTTTTCGGAACGCATCCCGAGTGACTTTGTGAGATCTTGAGAATTTTAGAGTGGAGAGAGGACGAGGAGGAAAAAAAATGTGGGTTTTTTTTTTCATCTTCTTTTCTTTTTGCAGCTGAAGGAGAAGAGCCTGTTAAACAAGCTCTTTTAATTATTTTTATTTAGACGATCAGAAGTTTTGAGGGTACAGCAGCCAGGTCTTTCCCCCTGTTTGATCAGTAGCGTTATCACAGATTAGTTATCTGTTACCCCAGTTCAGCTACTCTTTTTATGAACAGGCAGAGAGATAGGATGGAGGCATTTCCAATTTTTTTTTTAAGTAATGGTGGTTTTGATCTGTGCTCCAGAGGGGATCGGGTTTTTTGGGGGGTGGGTGGGGAGACCTTTACAAACAGTGATAATGGATCTTCTGGGTTAGTTTTTATTCAGGGGGAAAGTAGAGGGTAATAATATCTCTGTGTTGTTTTATTTTTTCCTTTTGGATTTTCCCAAGCTTTTGGAAATCTTGGGCTACTGTTACAGCACCCAGGTAACCTTGCAATACATTTATCTGGGCAGGGTTACTCTCATCCGATACAATATTTTCCCCAACAAATCTGTTTTTGCATAGGTCAGGGTGATGATTTTCCAAGGTATATAAAAAGGTCAAAGAGGGATAAGCTAGATTTGTAAGTCTCCACATTCCATGCAAGTGATATGGACAAGAAATCCTGGATGGTATGATATGTGGGATGATGGTGATGGGGTTCACTTCCTACTTTACTATTGAGATTTGGTGGGCTATATTAAAATCATATAAGAAATTATTGTCTGGGGTATTAACAGGGGAAAGACAATGATTTTTAAAATGATCTTGGAGAGGAATGTTTCTTTTTGTTTGGGTGGTTAATTGGAATAGATATTAGCAAAGTGAAATAATTCCGAGCTAAATGAGAGACATTTGGCTTCATTGTTAAGTTTTTCTGGAGAGTTGATTCTACTAAGGTATTGAAGGGGGCACTTGATGTTCAGATTATTTAGGCATTTTTAGTCATAGCTTTGTTAAGATTAAGTGCTTGCTTTTAATTAAACTTTAATAACATTGTTGACTCCAGGACACTGAAATTAGTTGAGGGTTTCAGGTATAGATTATGTACGTAAAATACTAATTTTTCTACACCTTGTTTCGCCAAAGAAGCATTTGTTCATGGATTTCTTGACAGGGTTTTAAATGGAAAAATATTGACAATTTTAGTGTGCAAAATATGCACAGGTTGAAAAAGGAGACCTCTGTCTTCATGAAATGAGAGGCTAGTGTAGAGGGAGTAGTCGCTGGAGACACTGGGGTGTGCCAGCTATTGCAGGATGAGGAAGGGATGATCTTCTTGCAAACAGAAAAGCATGACAAGTCAAATGTTGTCAGCTGTTGCTGCATTCAGCTCTTTGCAGGTGTGGAATATGATGTGGGAATATTGATTCAAACTGGAGAGGTTAATATTTAAGTTACTTGAGTTCCTTCCTGGTTTCTTTAAGTTAATGTGTGCTGATTCAAATCGGTTATGAGCATCATCAAAGGCCATGTTATATACTTTCCCATTCTGTGTTTGGAGGCAGTTTTAATAGTTTAAGTTTCCTCCCCTCCCAAAAAAGTTTATGCAATTGTTTGAGCCCTTTGGGAACCATTTTTTTTTCCAACACCAATTTTTAGAAAATTAATGAGCTATATTTTGAAGCTTCTTTAAAGAGTTATTCAAGAGTTCTATGCTTAAAGTACCGTGTTTCGACTTCAGATGTTTGATTTTAAACCTCAGATGCTGTGAATTCATTGTGCAAGTTAATATGAGCTGATGCAGCATGGTGCTTAAGAAATTATGCTGTGAAGTGGGAAGTCCTCTAGTTCCCATTCTATCTTGGCTGTGAAATCATTAACACAGTCCTATTCAGCTTTATTCAAGTAAATTCATATAGGATTACAGCATAAGTGGCTTCATGCAAACTACCTTTTCTCAGTCTCAGCGTTTCGCATATGAATTATAGTGATAAATTGATATTGCTCTTTTTCAAGGTTATTCATAAAGCTTTATGCATGTGGAATGCTATAAATATTCAGAAGCTCTGTATGAGTACTAATTTATCATATTGTTTTTTAGACTTTTTGCATAAGATGAAATTGAAAGCGGAGTCTTGCTACTGGTTCTCATCTCTATTGGTAATCTAAATAAATAATATTTGTGAATCCTCTATCTGCCTGAAGAAATTGAAAAGTATAGAAGAATGCAAGATTATCTCAGAACTTCCGTTCCTTTCCTTCCTTCCTTCCTTCCTTCCTTCCTTCCTTCCTTCCTTCCTTCCTTCCTTCCTTCCAATGAGCACTTTGCAAAAGTGAGCTCTATGTAAGAAAACCAAAGATTAATTAAGATACAATAACTGACTTGACACAATAGCGTAAGCAATATTATGATTATATTGACTTAATGTATCCAAATGACTGTGACTTATTCGGTAAACCACAATAAAGTAAAACATGACTTAGTACAATTATCAAGTTTAGCCAGAGAATGTTATGAGTAAAGATTGTGCTTTAAATTGTCACAGAAGCAGTAAGAAACTAGAGTGGCAGCATTTTTGGTGGTGCCTGTGTGAAACTGTTTTGACATAATTTTGCTACATCAATATGCAGACTGGCTAATACAAAGTTAGCCTTATGCCTTAGCACCTGCTGATTAACAGGTCAAGAATTTTGTTGATTGATTGCTGTCTGAGGTCTTTTAACTAGTGATTTGAGATATTGAACAGATTACATCTGCAGGCAGACCCTTTACTCAGACATAGAGAACATCATATAATGCTGTCTTCATTGATCATTCATCTCTGTGGAAAAAAATGTTAATATCTGTTATTTTTGTTGAGCATGGAGTGGTACTTAAAACACAGGTCTTCTGACCTGACTTGAAATGTTTTGCTAATGCTTTTGGAGAAAACATGGAATATATTTGAAATGAATATCTAACCTCCAATGGCTAAAGCTGATATTTACAAATTGTCATAATTTGACATAGATGCATCTTTGCATCTTCTGTTTTCTTCACTGCCACTCCAGGAATAAAAGCCTAGTTTCTTTGAAAGTTGTGCATTTTTTCATAGTGAAGTGTGCTTCATTTTTCACAAAGCCAAATCATGGAGTTCAGCCAACAGTCTTTAGATCAAAGTAAAATCTACAAATCGGACATACTTAAGAATAAGTCGTGGGGAATGCTTCCATTCCTTTGAAGCCTTTTGGGATTTTAAACACATGTTTACTACTGACAATGAATTAGCTTTACGTTTTATAAGATGAAATAGAGGTATACTTTTTTATCTCCTATATTTTAGATTGTCACTTCTTTCTTTGCCATTTTCTTGGAAGACCTTTTTTTAATACTCTCCTGTCTGATCCTTACCCCTTTGTGAAATGATGGGACAAGATACAGTATTTAATCCTCTGTTATCCTTCCTTTTTCTGTCTCCTTTTTCTTGTGTTCTATTGCTGTGTGATCATTTTGGGCCAAAGATCTGGTCATTCTTGTTTCTTCAAAATCCCATGTATTTATAACTTATGTATGAATAAATATGCACTAGTTAGAATTTGGTGACTCTTTGTTGAAAAATGTACAAAGAATGCTGCTGGATCTGATGAAAGGTCCAGCTAATGCAGCACCTTTTTTAATTTCCCGTTTATCAGGTTATCTTTCAAGGTAATTAACTAGAGAAACAAAAAGTATAAATGGTCCTTCTGAAATGCAAGTCATAAATGCAAGGCTGTCTAGTGCAGTGTGCCCTTTTCTGTAGAGCACCAAACATCGTTTTCCCTCAACATACCGATAGATATTAAAAATTAGAGGGTTAGGGTTATGCATTATGGTGGGTTTTCAAGAAACAATGCGGAGCGACAGTGCATTGATCAGGCATGTATTAGGTATGAATATCTTGTGTGTCTGTACAGATGTCTTCTTGAAGTTACTCTATATGGATTAATATATTATGTGGAAAATATATTACCCTGTTTCCCCTAAAATAAGACATCCCCTGATAATAAGCCCAATTGATTTTTTGAGCGCATGCACTAAAATAAGCCCTCCCCAAAAATATTTAAATGCATGTGCAGCCATTCGCTGCCATTTCCTCTGGTTAGGGTTAGGGAGACAGAGCTGGTAAGATGGCAAGAGGAGCCCATCTTCCTCCATGCACCCCAAGTAATAAGACATCCCCGAAAATAAGGCCAAGCACTTATTTCGGGGTTCAAGAAAATATAAGACAGGGTTTTATTTTCGGGGAAACACGTAAAAATCTCCTAATATTCTTATGTATAATTGAATTGAACAAATACAGATGTATTGAATTGAACAAATACAAACGCAAATAAATACATTGACTCTGTGTGTGCTTTATTTTGCTATAAGGTCCACTAGAGAGAGTGGTACTTGTTCCATAGTAAGTATCTCTAGGATTGTGACCATACAACAATATGACCTTTGGCAAGCTATAAAAATCACTTTAAAAGAGTAGATTAGTTACTCTTTTAACACCCTTTATACCCTGTTTGTTTTGCACTTTCTAGCAGAAAGGTGGACTACCCCATCCTCTACATTTGATGCTTGCTTGTGGGGGATTTTAATCCATGTTTTATGACGGTGCGTATTGAACTAGATGATATCATCACTTCAGGTTAATTAGCATAGAATGTAAGGTTATGCTTTTTGTGGATGCAGCATTGGATCATGTGTTTCTGGACAATTTTTTTTATAGCTGCATTGCAAAAGAGGCTATTTAAAAAGTGGTGCATCCTGCACAAATTGTAGGAAGGAAGGAACAGCATTTATTTTATTTTTTAAAATGTCCCACTTCTCTTTGAAAAGAAATCTGTAAGAAAGGTTCTGGAGTATGTTTTACTGTGCATGAAAGATATGGCATAAAATTAAACTTGCTTAAAAAAAACCCCAGCACTTGTGAAAAAAAAGAGGGAGAGAAAGTGCTGGCTCATAGGCTCATATCACTACGGAGGGCTTGGCTCAGTGTTCTGAATGCTGTTTCTTTCCTATGATGGTGGAGCCATCAGATGCTTTCCTCCTTCCCATAAAGGCTGAGAGAGAGCAGTTTTATCTTGGGAGGGTTATAGTCAAGGAGCTTGATTCCATCTCATTTAGCCATGGAATCTATTCAGTGTTCATATAGTAATATTAAACTGTGGTGAACGGAAGAGGCTGTGCTACAGATGAAGTTAGCTGATAGGCCAGTGATGGCTAACCTTTTTGCCATCGTATGCCAAAAGTGGGGGGAGTGCAGGGGGGGTCGCTCACACATGTGCCCACACCCATAATTCTGTGCCCTCTGCGCATGCACACGCAATGCCCCCCTCCTGTGCTTCCTCCACTTTTGGCATGCGATGGCAAGGTAGGCCCATTTTTTGCTCTTCCTAGGCTCCAGAGCCTTTCTAGGAGGCTGAGGAGGGCGAAAACAGCCTTCCCCACCTCCCCAGAGGCCCTTTGGAGGCCAGAAACAGCCTTTTTCCTGACTTCTGGTATGCCCCAAAGGCCCAAAAATCAGCTGGCCAGTGCGTGCATGCATGCATGCCAGAGCTGAGCTTGCGTGCCCACCAATATGGCTCCGCGTGCCACAGGTTTGCCAACATGGTGATAGGCATACAGGGTTTACATCTGAACTGAAGGGCCATCCAGAGATGAAACTTGTTATACCCCACCCATTAGCAATAACACTTAGACTTATATACCGCTTCATAGTGCTTTTACAGCCCTCTCCAAGTGGTTTACAGAGTCAGCCTATTGCCCCCAACAATCTGGGTCCTCATTTTACCAACCTCGGAAGGATGGAAGGCTGAGTCAACCTTGAGCCAGTCAGGATCAAACTCCTGGCTGTGGGCAGAGTTTGTCTGCAATACAGCATTTTAAACCACTGCACCACCATGGCTCCTCATTACTTATTCAGTCTTTTTTTTTTTTTGAAAAAGTCTTATTGACCTATTTCATAGCTTTCATAATTTGCAAGAAACCCCACTTTATCCTCATAACAGAAAATGAGCTGAATCTAACCCCCCCCCACCCCACACCTTTCTGTTTTCCTTTTGAACACATCTTTATGGGATGGAGTGAGGGATCAACAATGTGTGTGTTGTAGGTGCTTGTTTATATACCACTTTGCAAACTCAGGGCAGTTACCAGCAATCACCGTGTTGGTGGAATTCAACTCCACCTGATTGCTAATCATTGGCTTCTCTTAACCCAGAACTTCTGCGTAAGGATAATAGGAATGTAGTCCCACACATTTGCAAGATGTGATTTAAATAGTTGCCTGCCTTAAATATTTTTATATTTAACAGGGTGGGGTTTTTTGTTGAATTAACAAACTTGTTAGCTGCTTTGTGTAGTCCTAGTCTTTGAAATACAGGATATAGATATCCTTATAATAAAGATCAATCCTTCATCAGCGTGTGTACAGCGATAGCTGAATATTTCTTGTAAGGTTTCCTTTTCTACCTGTAGCTCTTTTTCTAGTGTTACTTATTTTTTATAAAGTATTAAATGATCAATTAAAACAAGATAAGTAAACAATAGTATGGTAAGACTTTAAAAGAGCAAACTAATTATGGCTGATATTTGGGGCATAAAGTAGTCTTTGGCCAGTGGAAAAAGCCATGAATATTTGCCAGGGTGCTACATTCTACAGATGAGCTTCATAATAAAAAGTTTAAAAATAATATTTTCCTTAGGGACACTTAGATATGGCATCTGATAGGGGTAGGACATAATTTTTAAAGTATGTGGTCCTCAAAATAGTTGTCACAAGGCAGCTGCCAACACTCTAAAATTACAATTTAATTTTCTTAATCAAAACTATTATTAAAATAGCCGGCGTATAACAATGAAAACATAAACAGCACACAAAAATTGGCTGAAAGGCTCAAAATTTTAAGAATTAAAATACTGGAAATACAACAAGTTATTTTTATTTGGATCAGGAAAGATAAGAAAATAGGTATGCTTGAGGGAAGGCATTCTAGCGTTTAGGAGACTATTAGTACTGAGAAGGTTGTTCCCTGGAAGCTACTTATTACACTTCAGTATGGGAGGATGCCTGGAGCAGTGCTTCTAAGAATGACCATAATACAGGTGAGGAAATGTGGGAAGAGACAATCTTTCAAATGCTGTGATCGAAGACACCTATAAAGCCCATTAAAAAGCACTAGTACTTTGCATCGTGCTCAGACATGGGTTGGCAGTTGGTAAAGTTATTACTGAACAGGCATGAGTTATTCATAAAGTTGTCTGAAAAACATACTTCTGCTAGTAGAATTTTCCAAAAAATCATCCAAAGCAGCTGAACGGCTCCACATTAAGTAATACAGTCTAAAGATTACCCAAGGTTAATTTGTTTGGATAAATTTTCAGGAATATAGATGAAGCTGTCTGTATCAGTACGAGATATTGTCCTGTTCAGCAAAATGCTGTTGCTCTGCTATTGACTAGCAGAGATCTCCAGAATGCCATGTGAAGGTCATTTCCATACCTGATAACTGAGATCTCTTTTAACTTGAGTGCCAGACAGTCTTTTGTATGCAAAGTATATGCTATACTGCCAAGCTGTTGTCTTAAAAAAAAAGAGACGTGATGAGGTCCCAATTGGAGGATTATTCAAAAGAGAGACAATTACAAACAACGGAATGCCTTTCTAGGGCCTGAAGAGAAGAATTCTGCAACCTACTGCAACCTATGTGAATATATAAATGTACTGTACCTGTATTGTGCTGTTCTACGGTGCCTCCTGCTTCTGGGGCCATGCGGAAAGCCTGGTGGCTCAGCAGACTAAAGCATTGTGATTAACATTAGCTGTCTGCAATTACTGTAAGTTTGAATCTCATCAGGCTCAAGGTTGACTCAGCCTTCCATCCTTTCTAAGGTAGGTAAAATGAGGACCCACTTTGTGGGGGCAATAAGTTGACTTTGTATAAATTTACAAAAGTATGAGGGCTATTGCTTAACACATTCTAAGCCGTCTGAATCTCTGGAGAAGGGCGGCATATAAATCAAATTAAAAAAAAATTGATATTCAAGCTGGACCATTATAACTTCTCAACCACCCTCTTTCTCTAAGAATTCATTAGTATCATCCATCCATCTTTGTAGCTTTGCAGTCCAGAAATGTAGCTCTCTTAAAATAAAAGCTGAAATCATCAAAGCAAGTCCATCATTTGGACTTGCTTTCAGCATTCATTGAATAGAAGTGCAGCATAAAAATATTGTAAACAAATAAAATAAGCTGGATTCAATATCTGCCCAATTTAGTTCCGTTGTACTGATGGCTGTTGTTTTATCATTAAAGTCATTCTGGTTTTTCAATTCTCTCCTGGAAATTTTAAACGGTAAGACATGTTTAACGACTGAACATACGTTGACTTTCAGCTGACACTCTTGGGCAAAGAAATCAGCCTCGAACCCACTCCCCCACCCCCCAAAAAAGAGCTCCCTGTTGTTCTTATTAAAATATAGTATTTTGGAGGATCATAGTACATAGGGATTTTCCTTTGCAAACTGAAATATAAAAATATAGGACTCACTTTAAGCACACGTCAGTTCCATGGGATGGGTATCTGTGAATAGAAAAAATCTGTATACCAGGCAGAAATCTTCTCTTTCATGATGGTTTTAGAGAGAAAAGTGAACCCTGAAAGAACTTTGTTATTCCAGGAGCCTCTTGGTTGACTGACCAAAATCCTTTGGTTCAAAATATAAGTTAATGGGTTAGCATGTATCTTTGATACATGTAGGACTGGTATTAGTACTGATAATATTGCTTTAAATTAGCTGGCATCGAATAGTTCTTTCGTGAGTCATGTAGGACATTGAAGTAGAATGTGTTTATCTTAAATCAGAAGTTCTCAAACCTGCTCAAATGATAGATGAATTTATTGGACCCCACCCCATGAATAAACTAATAATTTAATTAGAGCTGGGAAGAAATTATATACATACATACATACATACATACATACAGATATATATATATATATATATATATATATATATATATATATATATATATATATATAATTTCTACATATTTTAACTTATCTTTCACAGAAGTTCTCACACTTTGAAGTACAATACTAACCACTGAGTTTGGACAGCAAATAAGGAACAAAGCCCAGAGTGAATTATGGCAGGTGTCCTATTTAATCTGTACAAGTATGATCAAGTTTTTTTTTCCATTGTAATCCCCTAATCCACGGAATGAACAACTCTACCTTCTGCAATTATAGCAATTCTGCTGGTAGATGTCTATCAATTTTGGGGTTTAAGGCAGGGTAAACTTTGCCATATTCTTCAAAATGCTGGGCTAGCATTGTACATCATCAGAAATTATTTCCTGCCTTTAAGGTATTAAATCAAGCATGCAGAATAAGACAGCAACCTTTGCCACGGGGAAGTTTGATTCACAGCACTATACTACAGAACGCCCACTAGAACCTTGCTACCACTGCCAGCCAATGTATAAGATACATCCACTAGTAAAATGATTGCTAGACTTGGAGTTCCCAGGAAATTTTCAGCAGGGATATAACACTGTGTGATAAGGTTCCTCCTAAGTTATCCTGCTCTCTTTATTCATTTATAAAGCTTACCTACCTGCAGTGCAATGAGTCCAAACTTGATTTTTTTTTTTTTTGGCCTATTAGACTCTTTCTTCTGTAGCTCTGGAAAAGTGTAGATGGCAAATACTCAAGTAGATGCTGTTCTCACTGCAGTAGGTAAATTCTGGCAGTTTTAGAACGATCATTTTCTAAGAAGCGTTTGAACATTTTGATGGTTATTTCTGAATGATGTGCTCTGTCCCAGTTCAGTAATCTGTAGGTAGCTAGAAGAGAAAGCTAAGTGCAAGTGAGCCAGTGGAAGGGGAATAAGTTGCAGGTATCCTTTTGCACCGCAGGTAAACGAAGGAGATGTGCATACTGCATGTCTATGAGAATCGGGCTCAGGAGAATCAGGAAATATTGCCATTGTTATCAGATGTTTCTACATTTACCAGTGAATGCATTTATTGGAGATTTATGTCCTTTTGTCTGGAAAAAAAAGATTACAGCCTTCTGTAGTGTAAAAGGGTATCGTGAATCATCATATGGAACTTCGAAAATTAAGATGTCTGAGCCAGAAGAAGATCTGCAACTCAGTCTTAGATGATAATGGTGAAAAGCAGCTTCATACATTAAGGTTGTTTCTTAAAGGGGAAGCAGTATTCAATTTTGTGGCATGGGGGTTTAGCACATTTCCGAGACCTTTGGGTCAGGATAATAGGATTAACATGACATATAAGGAAATGAGGAAAGAAGAAAGAGGAATACAAATTTCCCAAAGAATTGACCTTTGGACTTGTTCTTTACTTTATCCACAAAACGTATTGGTAATTTGTTACCTATTCTGTTAGGCGCTATGACAGAGCAGCAGAATAAGGTGATGTTTCTTTATTTTTTTACGTTACTGAATTGATTCATTTTTTTGGGAATTATATCCTGCCTTTTCTCCAGGTCCTCAAGGAAACCTCACTGATGAGTTTGCTTGGAATTGCTAACAGTTTCTGTTCCTTCCATTGTTGATATTTCACGCTGGGACAAAGTTTTGCAACAGCATGTAGAAAGCCAATTGGTGACTCTCTCTGGCTTGCTCAAATATCTGAGTGTTGAAATCTGGCAAGGATATACTCAAGGAAGATTAATATAAAGTATGTTTATACAGTGGTTGATCGATTTCTGAATATTAAGAAGTTTGTTTTTAATTTCTGGAATGATTATTTGAGACAGAATATAAGGACTGATATGATGAATTTGATGAATACAGTACCAAACGATAGACATCGAATGATGATGCGAACTAGTTTTGATATTTTTTTTAGCCCTTTATAATGGGTGATTTGGCAGAGAAAATAGTAAGTATTGTATGAGAAAGACATTATAACAAATACATTATGACTAGCAGTTATTGGTAATCTAATCATCCATTAATTTCTCTAAGCTGTCTTTAACAATAACTAAATGGCAGCTAGTGCCATGGAAACAAAAAAAATGTGGTTCAAAAGTGCAGTTTTATGGATCTAGTTTGAAGTTATTGATGGAAAAACTTTTTAAGTGATTCAATATCTTGCTGCCTTTCTGGAAGCTCTAACCTGTGGGAACTGGAGGAGACAATACCATTTTCCTCATCAGATAACAAGTGTTGTAGATGAAAAGTCCTAGTTTAGCAACGTTGCTAGCAATAACCAGGCAGATGTTCATGAAAAATAGACAGTGAAGACAGGAAGATGACAGCTTTTTATTATTATTATTATTACATCTATTGACTGAGATGTTGAACTTTGAAGGTTTCCCAGAAAAATGAGAGGGACCATAGTTCAATCAACAGCAGTGTTCTCCAAAACTCTCAAGTGCAATTTCAGGCAGTTCCAGTATAAAAGAGTTTACAGTAGCTCTGAGAATGCTTCAAGAGTGGTTTGAAAGACATGTTACAGAATGCATCAGAGCAAGGGTGTCAAATTCGATTTCATTGAGGGCTGAATCAGGATTGTGTTTGAACTCAGGGGTGAGTGAGTGAGGTCAGCTCGATGTCACTCCTGTCAAGGGCACCTGTGGTGGCCTGAGGTGACTCCTGAGCTCTGTTTCCAGCAACCCTCTTCCAGTGAAAACAGAGCTTGGGAGGGCCACACGTGGCCCTTGAGTATATCCTTGCCAAAAAGGAGCTCGGGAACCCGTTTTCACTGGCAGAAGCACTCCAGGCCTGTCCTTCGCTGTTTCCAGGGCGGCCCCATGGGCCTTGAGTTTGACACCCCTGCATTAGAGCAAAAGCACAAGCACCTCTTTAAAGCAGCTGTCTCTTTTTTTTTTCAGAGTAATGATTGGAAGACTAACAAAAGAAACAACTACTAGAAATAGATGCTATGCTTGCACTCTCGTGTATTCAGAAACATTGGGATCATTTAGAAACATGCATAGTCCTAATTTAGAGGAGCACACATTCTATTCCTGAATAATACCTGGACATGGTACAGAAGCAGCTGCATATATTTCATAATGAAAGTCTATTGTCAGTAGGTTTATCTAACCATTAAAAATAAGAGAAATTTAAGTTAGATATAACCATTGCCTGCCATATTTTGTGATGTGTTTTTTCCCCCTTCAGTGATACAAGTCCTTGATTGTGTGCCGTTTTTTTTTCCTATTCCTTTCTCAGTTTTCTGTTATACTAGTAGATGAAGCTTTCCTGGGGAGGAAAGCTATGGCAAATCTAGACAGCATTCTAAAAAGCAGAGACATCACCCTGCCCACAAAAGTGCATATAGTCAAGGCTATGATTTTCCCAGTTGCAATGTATGGCTGTGAA
Organism: Masticophis lateralis; assembly: GCA_030761175.1. Classification (NCBI taxonomy): domain Eukaryota; kingdom Metazoa; phylum Chordata; class Lepidosauria; order Squamata; family Colubridae; genus Masticophis; species Masticophis lateralis. Next base: position 29,172,435 of record JAUDYJ010000001.1, read on the forward strand.
AGTTGGACCATAAGAAAGGCTGAGCACCAAGGAATTGAGGCCTTTGAACTATAGTGCTGAAGAAGACTCCTGCGAGTTCCTTGGACTGCAAGGCAATCAAACCGATCAGTCCTAAAGGAGATCAACCCTGACTACTCTTTAGAAGGCCAGATATTGAAGATGAAACTCAAATACTTTGGCCACATAATGAAGGACTCACTGGAGAAGAGCCTAATGCTAGGAAAGATTGAGGGCAAAAGAAGAAAGGGTTGACAGAGAATGAGGTGCCTGGATGGAGTCACTGAAGCAGTCGGTGTGAGATTAAATGGACTCCAGAGGATGGTAGAGGAGAAGGAAGGCCTGGAGGGGACCTCCATGGGGTCGCGATGGGTTGGACACAACTTCGCAAGTAACAATAATGAAGTGGAGGAAGAGATGCTCTTCACTGACTGAAGGTTATTTGGATTTCTGGCAGCCTACCGTGATGTGGAATGGGCCCATGTGGAATGGACTTTGTCATTGGTTCAAATACCATTCCATGATGTGACTTAATTGGATTTGTCTTAGCATCTTTTGTGAATATAATCATTATGATTTGTAAATTGTACTTTCTGGCTTCAAATTCAGGGTGTGAAGCCAGCCACTTTGGCTTATTCACAAAAATGATTATGTAAAATTCGGCTTTGTGCAATATGTTCAAATCTAGTTGCTATATATGATGAAGCTGTTTCCCTCTTCTTTTGCCTTTGGAAATACTGTCAGTAGTGTAGAGTTTATGATAAGGTTGTTATATATGAACTGCAAAAATCCAGACGACCTCCAGATGGCTGCAAAGAGAGGTAGAATATTCTACTACTTTGCAGTCCTCTTCTGGTCATTTAGATCTTTGCAGCCCAAATATGAAGGGTCCAGTTTGTAGGAATGCTGGAATATTGCTTGGTATTCTTATATGTTGGCATTTTTGTAATCATGCACTTTGGGAGAGCTATCATTTCAGTACCTATAATGCTAGGTGAACAGGAAGGATGTGTGCTTAAATATTTGAAGCAATCTTTTGTGGATTTTAGTCCATGTAAGATGGTGCTGTTTTTTCTCTCAGATCTCAACTGAAAATGGCAGATTGATGTGTCAGTGAGAATTGGCTGTACTAGTTCACACTGCAGGTAGGTGAGACATTTTAATGGGAAAAAAAATCATTGCCTTACACGAACTCATTGCAATTAGAAAATAAGCATAGCAAAGAGCGAGGACATACCCAGTTTCTTCCTGATGTACTGTCTCTTTAGTTATAAAAAATGCTCCATTCCAAAGTGGTGTTTTAAAAATGACAATAAAATATCTGAAACTTTAGGAGCAGTTCTCTGTTACCACTTTCAAACTGGATCACCTTATTCTGTTTGATGGCAAGATTAGACCTTCCAGCACTACAAAATAAAATAACACCACTCCGTGTTGCAAATGGAAACATACACTATTTTAATTGTAACTGATCACCAAGATAGAGACCAGCAGAGTTTAAGCATATCCATTTATTTGATACACAAAACTTTTTAATTGTGATGTAGTGAGAAAAAAGAACCAGTTTCTATCTGACGTATCTTACACTACTTTCTTTGGACACTACCACTTTCCTAACACCTCCTTTCAGCCAAGGGATTGTTAAATTTATGGCCGATACAACTAACAGGTAGCCTTGCAAAAGAAGCTGACCATTTTCCCTCCTGGTGATATCTGAGCTTGTTTTCATATCGTCTTCTTTTGTTTGGAGCCTGACTTCCTAAATTAATGCATCCTGAAATAGTTTTCTTGTGAGCAAGATGTTGTTTTTTTCTTTCTTTCCTTCTTTAGTAGTGTGAGAAGTTCTTTTGATTAAACACTGAAGGGAAGATTCGAGTGTGTTCGCAAATAGATGCAATTTAAGTATAAGATTAGCACATACAAACATCAAATCGCTTTCTCACTGTAAAACTGCCTTCCAGCTTCAAGAGTGGGAAATCATTCTTCAAATAGTGGGTTGGCTGAAATTCTCACAGTGTAACTGTGAAATGCACACTTTATTTTTATCTTCTGTCTGCCTTTTTTAAATGCTAATGTGAAGTTCTGATATTTATATAAAAATCTGTTTTCTGTCAGAACAGTTCTGTACTACCTAGGCCCTTCATAACACAAGCTGCAGAAGAATTTGGCATCCTGAAAATCTTTGAAAATAAAAACAGCAACAAAATAAAAGAAGTTGCCAATTTTTATGGTTCGGAGAACAGCTTGGATGCATGTGGGCAGACAATGGGTGAATACAAGGAATTGACTGTGTGATCAACTGTGGGCAGGTGGGAAATAATACTGGTATTTGGAAGGCATCTGGATCATCTAACTTTTTACTGGGATGAGTAGAGGGTCTAAAAAAATGCCAGTAAATCTGCAGAAATCATAGCACCTGTTGTTGTTTTTTTTGCAAAATTAGGTGAAAGCTTAATACTTGAAGTTAAATTACATTCAGCAGAAAAGCAGAAGATACATGTATTAATTCATATATTAATAATATTTTAGGAGTTAGCATTTTAAGAAAACAGAGGCCAAAGTTCATATTGTTAAAAACAAAGAAATAGTCAACCATTTTGTTGCCTAAATAAATTTTCTTCAGGACCTTGGAATCAGGGAAACATTTCTGCCCTCATTGCCCAAAAAGACAGCTAAGGCAAGAGAACAAGGCTAACAGATAAATCAGTCAACCAATAAGCCAACTTGAGGTGCAAGTGATGGCTTCATTCTCAGAGTTAGACGGTGCCATAATCCAAACTTTCCAAGATCCTAATTTTCAAGCTAATCCTTTGTTTGGTGGTTTTTCTTAATGTAAGATCTGAATCTAGCTTTTGTGGTTTATAAACCATGCTACATAGTTTTGTGTGCTGTCCAAACCTAGCCACTTGTACTTTATTCAATGAATCATTGCTAAATAAACCATAGCATAGCACAATGTGTGAATCTACTCCCACTTTAAAATAATCGGATTTAAAGCCGTTGATAAGTGCAAAATTTTGCTTTTGAGAGTATGGAGGGGAGGGGGGAGTAGATATTTGCTCTGAACTTCAGTTTTCTCCCTGTCTTGTGATTATAGATCAGTTTCCCCTATCTTGGTGCTCTCTAGATGTACTGGGCTACAATTGAAAGGATTTCCCAGAGGCATAGAAGGAATAAAAACCTGGTAGATCTCAAATGCAGAACAATTTCAGAGGCTTGTTATTTAAAAATTAGCATTAAAAAAGTAACATAAATGAAAAGAGAAATTCGCAACTCCGAAGGGGTTATTTAGTAGTTATTTTTGGTTGAGCAAGGACTAAGAAGCTAATGAAAAGCTTAATTATCTGCAAGCTGAAAAATATTCCAGGGGTAGTCAAATTCTTCTGGAATCCTACCTTAGGGAAATTGTTTTGCTATTTACATTTTTATTTAAAGCATATGCCTCTGGTTTTCAAATTTACAAGCTTTGTGGAACTTCTAGCTGCTGGTTGCCATCTAGTTCCAGAACTAATGGGTTTTTTGAACTCATCCAATATTCCAACTATTATGCTCAAGTAATTGAGAAGATGCCTGTGTCCACCAGAGCTTTGTCTATAACCTAGAGGGAAGCTGTGCTCCTTTGTCTATTGAATAAGTCCAAGAATCTCAAATTTACAGAGCTATTGAGAGATAATTTAATAACATCTGGAAGGCCATACATTCCATGCCTCTGTAGAGAAAGGTAAAATGAGGAGTTGCATTATTTGAAATCAGACATTATGAACGTATTTATTTATTTATTGGCTATATACCATGCATTTCTGCCAATGAATGGCACTCAGTGTTTCTAAGAATAAGAATAAAAACAATATTGAATAATTCAAGGACCATTAAGAACACAATAATAAACAACTGTACCACCAACTCAACTCAGCAGCCAAAACCCACTTACACACCAAAGTACTACATAAGTAAAAATGTATTGTGTGCCAGCAGAAAGGTGATTGAAAGGCAAACAGTCTGATCTTTTTGGCAGAGAATTTCAATCCTGGGAGCAGCCACCAAGAGGGTCCTCTCTTGTGTTTTCACCAGACATCGCTAAGAACTCTTCCTTTGCGTGTATGTACAGAGAAAAGTGTAGTTGTACTGGAAAAGTGCAGAATTTTTTCTCTGACTTGGAGTTTTGGAAGGAATTCAAGCTTCTGAAAGTTACAAGTCCTTCTCAAGAAGTAAGATTTTGCAATCGTTGCAATAGAAACAAAAATCTCTATATGTACTTGGCCTACTTATCAAAGGGTAGCTGATAAACGGCACTCAGACAAAAGCAGAAGGACTCCAGGAAGCCCAAATTGTTGATGGCAGATACCTGAGTGGCTGATGCTATTGGAGAGTGGAGTGTATGGGAGAAGGAGATGGCAAATTTGATCCTAGCAGACATCAGTTTGTCCGAAGAAGATCAAAAAGAAAAGTCCGGGAAGAGAATGATGTAGGCCAGCCAGTGAAAAAGCTGAATCATTGTAGGGCTAACTTTGTAGAAAAAAAATCAGTCAGCTGAAATTTGTGCACAAACAAAGGAGAAATAGTCTACAGTCTGACATGAGTGTTGAAGTTGACTTATTCATCTGGAATCTCCAGGACAGAGAGAGACGCAAATCTAAAATATGTGTGAATAGGCTAAGAAAATACTGCATAAAGAGAAAATGAATGCAATTCAGAGAGAAGGAAAAGAAACTATCCTTGAGGAATATAAACAGTATTATTTGAACTTAGGCCATTAAGAGGCAACACAGAGTTCTATAGAAACATTAAAGGGTTTGTATATATTTATATTAAAATATAACCCTGCCAACAAAAGTGTGTATAGTCAAGGCTATGGTTTTCCCAGTTGCAATGTATGGCTGTGAAATTTGGACCATAAGGAAGGCTGAGCGCCGAAGAATTGAGGCCTTTGAACTACGGTGCTGGAGAAGACTCCTGCGAGTCCCTTGGACTGCAAGGCAATCAAACTGGTCAGTCCTAAAGGAGATCAACCCTGACTGTCTTTAGAAGGCCAGATCCTGAAGATGAAACTCAAATACTTTGGCCTCCTAATGAGAAGGAGTCACTGGAGAAGAGCCTAATGCTGGGAACAATTGAGGGCAAAAGAAGAAGGGGATGACAGAATGAGGTGGCTGGATGGAGTCACTGAAGCAGTCGGCGTGAATTTAAATGGACTCCAGAGGATGAAAGAGGACAGGAAGGCCTGGAGGAAAGTTGTCCAAGGGATTGCGATGGGTTGGACATGACTTTGCAACTAACAACAACAAAATTAAAATATAGGGTGAAAATAAATCAGGCATAAGTGTTGACTTATGTTAGTAAAATCTAAGTGTTGTCCATGTATCCCTGAAGCAGCAGAATTCTTTAAGGGTGAGGCTTTTCCTACTTGCCTGAATCATTCAAAATGGATCCAGGACAGTGGGATCATGGAAACGTTGTTCCGCAAGATCAGAAAACTGATCTTTATTTATTTATTATTTAGATTTATATACCGCCCTTCTCCTTACGGACTCTTTAAGCTGGAAGAATGTCCCCCCAAAAAAGAGTCCAAAAATGTAACAAAATTCTTCCCCTCTTCTATCTCATTTTGCCATCTTCCCATGTAAACGAAGCTTTCTCCAAGCCAAATATTGTTCCTTTTGTTACAGCTGTACATCTTGGTTAGATGAAGCATTCTGTTTACAGCAATGGGTCGTCAGGTCCTTTAGGAAGCCCATAAGGGAGCATGGAAAGAGTGGTCCCTTTGCAGTTGGTATGCCGGGGATGAGCAAAGTTCTATGTTTTTGTTTTATGGTGGATGACAGAGAATGCAAAGGATTAAGCTGCAACTTAGTGGTCATCACCACAGCTTGAAATATTGAATTATGTTAATAATTTCTATGTTTTGTGAAGACATTCTTCTCTGGCCTCTGTCTCAAAAAAATCATTTCATCCTTGTCCATCCATTCCCCGTTGCCAGAAATAGTGGGGGGCGGGGGGTGGGGGGCATTTTTTTCCAATGGTCTGTTTCTAAAGAGAGGTGAGACTTACTTGCTTTTCTCACTTGCTTTTTAGAAAGTGAAACACATCAGTGAACTCTTTATCAGCGATTACATCAGTTGTTGCTCTTGAAGTGCAGTGAGAAAGTCCCAACTTCATGCCTCTGAACTTAGTGTTTAAGTCCTACGGGCTTGAACAGTTTCAGGAAAAATTCTAGGAAGTGGCCAGGCTTTTCCAAGGATCGTGAACAGAAATAATATTGAACCATGGTGCTGCTAACCATGGTTTATTTCCTTAAAGGGATGAACTTGAGAATGACCTATATAAGAGATAACACTTGCAAAAAAGCAAAAGTGAGCCATGAAATTTTGCAAAATGTACACAAGGAGGAGGATGAAAGCATCCTTTTCCCATTTTTTTAAAATGTCAAGAATAATATACCTTAGTTCATACATAACACAAAGCCATAATATGGCTTGTTTGTTTTTGGTTTATGGCAGTGCTGGGCAGCTTTTGCATAATCAGTGGCTTCTTTTAAATTTGGAGGGAGTTTACAGCCTTAACAAGCTAGTTATAGGATGAATAAATGTATGTCATGAATGTGGGAATAACTAAGATTCCCCCTCCCCCTTCCTATTTTTCAAGGGGATTTTAAAAAATCTGTTAAGCCTATTTTGGAGCTTATAAAATAGTTTTTGTGTGTTTTCTACATCAAGCTAGTGAGAAAGTGTACTGTGAAATAGACCCACATGTAATCTTGGAGCCACAAGTTTGTTAGTATCTCATTTAATGAGATAGGTAACCTACATTTTGGATTACCTTTATATTTGAACCATGCCATAATATCAGTACAATGATTAATATACATTCTGATTAGGGATGAGTTCTTATAGCAACTATCTATTACAGGGGGTTCCCAACCCCTGGACTACAGCTCGGTACCAGGTTGTGGCCATTGGGAACTGGGCCGTGCAAGTAGCGAAGCTCCATTTGAGCAAGTGGCGAATACATACGCAAAATCATGCCCTCTCTCCTCTGCCACCACCAGTGCCAGTCCACAAGCCAGAAAAGTTGGGTCACTGATCTATTAGATGTGGGCACCATCTTACTACAAAACAACTTTCAGCAACTCTTGATATCACACAACAAAATAAAACCACACTGCTATGTCATATAAATAAATGGAATGGAATCAGACCACTTAATATGTAATATGTACGAAGACTCATCTCCCCTCCCCAAAAGGGGGGGGGTCACCTCCATCTTAACTTTAGCCAAAATCTGGCTTCCTATTTATAATATTATACTATCCTAGCCAGGATAGGTTATAAGCCCTTGTTTTGGGTTATGTATGTTGTATGAAGCAAATCACTGGTAACTTATTCAACAAGCCATGATTAAGCAAACCAAGTTTAGTTTTTGTGTAAATTCAGCCTCTATTTGAATGAGAGACTGCTCTAATTAGGCTTTCTGAAGCAGTTGTCTTTGAATGTTGTAGGTCTTTAGCTTCCAAAATTCCTTACCAGCAGGAATCATTAGGGTCATTTGAAATGTAATCAAAGCTCTCTCCAGGACCTATTTCCTTAGTGCAATCAGTATTCAGCTCACAAATAGATTGGCACATCTGGCAGCTAATACATATACAAAATTCCGTGCGTGTAGGATATTTTTGGTAATATGAGAGAATTATAATGACTCCAAGCATCGGCTTGGTATTGACTCTGTCTGAGAAGAGTCTAACAGGAGACATTGTAATGGTGGCACAGAAAAATCTTTACAGATAGCTGCTGAGTTTGCTCATGAATTACCCTTCCTGGGTTCATTTCCTGGAGATAATTCTGACAAATTTCAGTGTCACTCTGGTCACACTTGACTATACTCAGTTTTATCCATAGCCATCCACTTTCTTAATTTCATCACACAATGAAGCTCCTGGAGATTACGTGTTGTTGGCAGTTGTTGTGCAGCAGTGACCTGAAACAAAAGAAGAAAAAAAATCTTTCTTGCCTGGTTTATGTATTCTTCCCTTACATGGAAGAAATTGTTCTTTTGCTGCGGGTGGCCAGACAGTGGGCCATTTAAGGGTATATGTAAAATCAAGCGGAACATTGATTGAATATTCTGTGCAATATAATATCTCAGGTGGGCTAAGTCTTGTTTACTGTTGATGACACAGCTGCTTTTTATGCAGTTAGGAAAACCATCCTGTGACAAAGGATGGTACTCACACACCACACTTTTTACCCGCTCCAGTTTTACCCTGTCCCCATATCACACAAAATATTTGAAGCTGACCTTCAGTTGTCTTCCCTTCAGCTCAAAATGTAAAGGGTAAATAGCATTTTTCACGATCGCATTAACTATGTTGGTAAGTAGATTTGAAGATATGTGTGTGGAAAAAATAAGTTGGTTCCATAAGCTTGAGGCAGGGATATACCAGTAGGATGTGATGAGGATGTATGCTGCTTAAATAATCAAAGAAAAATCAAACTTTTTTATAAGACATGTGAAATAGACTGCAAGGCATACGACCAGTACTTTACAAAGTTGCCTACATTTTTCCTCAGCATAGGTACTGTATTTCCCCGAAAATAAGACCGTCTTATATTTTTTTTGAACCCTGAAATAAGCATTTGGCCTTATTGCCATGTGCTCAAAAGCCCGATTGGGCTTATTACCAGGGGATGTCTTATTTTGGGGGAAACAAGGTAGGTTGCAGCAGATGTTGGGCAAGGATTTGCTTAGTATCAGACCTTTAGTGCAGGGTAAAGCAAGAGCAAAGCTTATACAAAAACAAATTCTGTCCAAGTTAAGCAATGCCAACAATAATAGAAAAGAAATGGTACTTTGCTCTGAATTGAGCCAGAACTCTAACAGAGTCCCTCAATTGAGCCAACTTAATGAAATGGGTGGATCCAGAGATGATGTGAGAGTGTTTATACAATAAAGGGGCACAAAGAGTTTTTAAAAAGTGACAGCATAAGTCCATCACCCAGTGCAGAGCGCTTATTTTGCACGATAATGCTCCTGGTGCAATCCTAATCATCTCCAAATGAATATGGGGATGTCAGAGCTTTCATTATGCTCTGCTAATTCTAGAGTGATTGTAAATTGTGTGTATGTGTGAGGGTACCCTTCTGTACATTTGGCTTGAGCTTTTAGAGAAAAGGGTAGAATATTAGTATTAGAAAACACATACATAAACGTCTGAAATTCTCAAGGGCCAATTCCAGTCAGTGTGGATGTTATTGAGATAGCTGAACCAGTGATTTGATTTAGAGTAAAGCACTGTAGCTTCCTGTGTTTCTATACTTTTCGGTTTTGCTGACACCTGATAACCATGCATTATGTGGTTGCATTTTTCTCTGTTGCTGAACTTATTGTGCTGTGACCTTGGGATTCTGCTACTGCAGTGTAATGCCACAACTCACATCTTTACTCTGATGCAATGACCCTCTCAACCAGTCCTATTCATTGCTCATGTTACATTGTTACCAATGGGCTGTGAATAATAAATGTAATTGATTATCTATTTTCCTAAATAATGTAAGAGTCCTTCTAGCACACCCAGTGGTTGCCAGTCGGCTATCTCTGGGAAGGTCAACAGAGGATAAAGACAATATCCTTCCATAACATCTGGTATGTGGAGTTGTGATGTCCTTAAACATGGAGGTTCTATTTAGCTATTGTAAATCCTTTTTTCCCATAGGGCAGTTGACTTTTCTGTAACATTTGCAAAACTAGCATACGTCCAAGGGTGTGCGGTGGTGATTTCTTACTGTATCGTACTGGTGTATTGTAAAAAATATACCTTATTTCAGTCTCTGTATTGAGTAATACATAACTCTGCCCTTTTGCCAGTCTGACTTTTGATTAATTCTTAATCCTGACTTGTTTAAGTCAAGTTAATAAAATTCAGTCTCTCACCTCACTTTGCTGATTTGCTGTCATTGCCTTTTAGGGTTGTCAGCTTCCGTGACAGTTACAACCCAAACTACTAAAATATCTTTCTGAGCAGCTCTGAAAGGAGGTTGCCCAATTACTCTATAGCTGTTGGTTTAATACTGTAGGAAGAAATATCCTTCTGGGTTCAGCTCCAAGTGGGGAAAAAGACACTGGAGACATGGAGACTGCTTGGAAAAATGGTTTAATGGTGGACAGGATCACATGGCTTGAGTTCCTGAACAGAAAAGGGGCAGATACAGCGAGTCTCCGGGTTTTATGCTTTCTCTGACTTTGAACTTCCTGGGGTCCGGAAAGAGTATCCTGATTGGTTGTCAGACTCCCAGGGGGTGGGGGTTTTAGCTAGCCTTGCTGGCTGATGTAATCTTCCCAGGTGCCATGTGGTGAGTTTCTGTCCTAGATGGGTCCCATTGTGTTAGTTTCTGCTGCTATTGTGTTGTAGATGGGTCCTATTGTCAAAGATTGAGTTTCTGCCTCTGGCCCATTAACAAAGTGAGGGGGGGAGGCAGGAAGGTGGGAGTTGCTTTGTCTTTAAAACATGTTTCTTCATTTCTCAACCAGGAGAACATAATATTCTTCCTTTTTAATATTTCCTAAAATATTTCATTCTTCCAGGAAAGGGGTGGGTGCTAACTTCCTACAATCCTTACTTCCCCCCCCCCCCCAAAAACATGAGTTTTGAAACAAGTTCTTGGCAAAAGATTAAAATTGATCAGATCAGATATACTTGATGGATGCTTTTAATTGTTCTAATGCAAAAGGGAAGACATTGATAGGGGCAACAGAAAAAGATTTCTTCAGTGGCTCCCAAAAGGAGAGCTTTCAGCCATGAAGGTCTAGCAGCCAGGAGAAAGGTTCTGGTAAGAATTTTACAGTATCCAATTTCTATGCCAATTAATTTAAGATTTCAGATATCACTTTCTCTGAGCTTCCAGTCAGGCTTCAAGTAAGCACATGTCCCAAAATTTTTCACAGCCATGGTTTTCCTTTAAATTACAGGCTGCCCATTTCCAAGAGTTAGTTACTGAACCTGCCCTAGCTCTTACTTTAGTACATCCAGGATTTGTGAGTCCAATTTGAGGTTAGCCAGTATACAATCCAGGGTTTTGGTTTTTTTTTTGTATTATTACACATAATGAGCCCTGGGACTTCTACTCATGAGACCACCAGCGCAACATATCATGCTTTACTGGGCAACTGGGCAGCATCATTTGTGAGTCACAGTCAGGGCTTGGGTTTTGGATATCACTTTTTCTGCTATCTCTTCAAGTGAGGGAATTGCCTGAGGGGGATTGCCCCCTCCCCCATGGTCCCTCCAGACTGTCTTCTGGGATTGAAAAGAGTCTTTTGGTCTTTACTTGTACATCTCAGGGTCTTTTCTTTCATGTCTGCTGGGTAGCACGCTTGGTGGTAAATCTGGTCAGTCAGGCTTGGGAAGGTCTGGTCCACTCTGTTTGCTGTGATGACTTTCAGTGGAGGCTGGATTCAAACCCAATTCCTGGTTCAAACAGATGGAAGGTCTCCTCTGGAGGCAGCATCTGGATTCATGTGCTCTGCTTCCACAGGTTGCAGAGTCCTTTGTGCAAGGCTGAAAAACATTAGAACAGGATCCCCTCTCTACTTTTGTGGGTAATCTTCCCAGGAAAGGCATTGTAACAGGATTAGAGATGGGGGTGGGGTGGGGTAGATAGCTTGCAGGCAGAGTTTGAAAAGAAACAACACAAAGTATTGCAGTTACTAAACAGATAATGCAGTTTCAACAAAATGGAGACACAACAGATAAGAAAGAAAAACTGGATTCACATACTTCGGGAAAGAGATGAACAGGTAAAACCATTTAAACACATACAGTAAATGAAAGGCTGATTTTTTTTCCCTTGTAAATGAACTTAAAACGTTTCCTCATAAACTTGAGTTGTTACTTCAAAATACAGCGAGAGGGAAGGAGAAAAAATAGAAATAAAATGAAAAGTTCTCTTTACTCTGTTCTTGTTGGCCAGACAAATACAGGGCAAAGGCTCTTCCTTTTCTTTTTTTTTCTCTCTCTCTCCCATTTTCCATTGTTTCAACCTTTTTTTTTCTTTTCTAACAATTTAAAATTCTTTTTTCTAGGGATGAGATACATTTTACCGTTACAATTACCTCGAGGGCACACAAAGACTTAGACATACACACATAAAAAACAAGGAGGACAAAGAGAGGAAAGCAAAACTCTGAGATTTACACTGATCATTCCCGCCATAAATCTCAGTTAAATTAGGGAAGGCACAAATCTTAACAAACATACCACATGGTTACAGAGAAGACAGAGAGACGAACAAACAAAACAAACAAAAACCCCAACATTCCTATTTATACATTTCCCTTTTCTTTTAAGTACCTTTATTTAGCCAAATTTGTCTCCCGGTGTTATCTCTTAGCAAAGCCCATTTTTGACGCAGTTTTCCTGCTCTCTTCTTATTCATGCCACTCAAAATGGGCATCTGCGTGGCATCCCAGGCCTCAAGCAATTCTCCCAGGGGTTCCTGCCACCCGCGAACAACTGCTACCCATGATCCTTTTGGTAGAAGGATCACTTCGACTTAGCCGGGTGGCCTGCCATCAGTTTTCAAAGAAAAGGCTCTGAGAAGGACTTCAATTCCCTTACGAAGTATGGGCCCCTTCCTTAGGGAACTCTAAGGAAGGGGCCCATACTTCCTTAGAGTATGGGCCCCTTCCATAGAGTATGGGCATAAGTTTTCAGATCCAAAAAGGGAGGACCTATTGTCCCCAGAAGTGAGTACTGGCACCTCCTCACACTATCTCCGTGTCTGGGCTTTCGTACTTTTAGACACACCAGGATTCCCTTTTACAGTTTTATTACCCTTTTCACTTTCACTTGACATTCGCTCGGCTTCCGTTCCCTTTAAACACAAAGTTCCACATTTGGTTACCCCCACCTTGCTTTTTCTATCCTACCGGTCACGGCTCGGTGGAGCTAGCAGTAGGCAGAGGTGCAGCTAGAGGTCACTCAAAGAGGTGAAATCAGACTGTTTTCCACATCGAATCCCACACACACACTTCCTCCTTCCCTAACAGAAGGTCCTATGCTCTGGCAAAGCCCCCATGCTCTCCAGACTGTTAGTCTTTCTGCGGTTAGGAAATGCACAGAGGGAAGCAAGATCCAGCTGTGATTGGGAGAAGGGCCTTCACTCACACACATGCAGGCATACACACATTTCCCATGCTTTTCCATTCTTTAGAATTAAAATTTAGAGGTACTCACCTTCTTTCAAAGCAGCCTTTGAGCTCAACACTCAAAATCCCTTTAAAACCTAGTTCCAAATGGCCAAGGTCCATGAAAACATGCCCACAGACTCAATGGGTCTGCTGCTAGCAAGGGAGGCTTACCTGGGCCAGGTCCATTGGTTAGGTTAGCTTGGAGTCCCATCAATGGGTGCCAAATTGTTGGAAGAAATATCCTTCTGGATATCCTTCTGCTCCAAGTGGGGAAAAAGACACTGGAGACATGGAGACTGCTTGGAAAGACGGTTTAATGGTGGACAGGATCACATGGCTTGAGTTCCTGAACAGAAAAGGGGCAGATACAGCAAGTCTCTGGGTTTTATGCTCTCTCTGGCTTTGAACTTCCTGGGGTTAGAAAGAGTATCCTGATTGGTTGTCAGACTCCCAGAGGGTGGGGATCTTAGCTAGCCCTCCTGGCGGATGTAATCTTTCCAGGTGCCATGTGGTGAGTTTCTGTCCTGGATGGTCCCATTGTCTTGCAGATGAGGTCCATTGACAAAGATTGAGTTTCTGCCTCTGGCCCATTAACAAAGTGAGGGGGGGAGGCAGGAAGGTGGGAGCTGCTTTGTCTTTAAAACATGCTTCTCCATTTCTTATTAGGGGAACATAATATTCTTCCTTTTTAATATTTCCCAAAATATTCCATTCTTCTAGGAAAGGGGTGGGTGCTAACTTCCTACACATAGATACTGGCTTTGAAACATTCCAATATCAGTTTGACTCCTGGGAACAATGGGTACATCAGTGCAGTTTTCTTGGTAATTGCAGAAGTGGCTTGCTACTGCCTTTTTGCAAGTTATGTTTTTATTTCCCAGGCTAGCTGCTTCTCTAAAAATCAGTAGCACTGATTGTGTCTTCTTCCTCATGTGATTACAACTGTGGATACTGTATGTGAATTGGATTTTCTATCATTTCAAACACTGGCATTATTCCACATGACTGTTATAGGTTTAAAGAGTCTTGGGAAAAAGGTGATTTGCTGGGTAGAAAAGTTAACTCTGACCTCTTCTCGTAATATGGGCTGTTAACTGCAGTCTGCTTGAACTGGTTAATCTCTGAAGTTCATGTTCAGATCTTTTATCAAAGTAATAACTTCTAAAGACAATACTGTACTGCTTTCTTGGTAGCAGTTTAAACTTTTTTTTTTTTTTGCAAATGTTCCCAGATATTTGTAACTTAATGTATAACTACAAATGCTTAGGTCGTAAAAGTTGCCCTGTGAGATTTTGAACAGTGACTATTCTTTCTACACATACTTTTGATTGGAGTCTGTTGTGTACTGCACCTGTATACTGCACGAGTCAAAAAGAGGGCTGTGAAAATATTTACAGACCCCTCACATCCTGGACATAAACTATTTTAACTCCTACCCTCAAAACAACGCTACAGAGCACTGCACGCTAGAACAACTAGACACAAGACCAGTTTTTTCCCAAACGCCATCACTCTGCTAAACAAATAATTCCCTCAACACTGTCAAACTATTCACTAAGTCTGCATTACTATTAATCTTCTCATCGTTCCTATCACCCGTCTCCTCCTAGTTATTACTGTATGATTGTAATTTGTTGCTGTAACCTTACGATTATATTGATTGTTTCCTAGTATGATTTGCTTGCTTATTTGTACCCTATGACTATCATTAAGTGTTGTACCTTACGATTCTTGACGAATGTATCTTTTCATTTTATGTACACTGAGAGTATATGCACCAAAGACAAATTCCTTGTGTTCCAATCACACTTGGCCAATAAAGAATTCTAATTCTAAATTCTAATTTAATGGGACCAGTATGCTTCCATAGAGAGGGGCTTCTTGGGGTGCCGTCGGTCAAACAATGTCGACTGGTGGCCCCCAGGGGGAGAGCCTTCTCTGTGGGGGCACCTACCATCTGGAACGAGCTCCCACCGGAATTACGGAGGATCTGCGCACTTTCCGCCGTGCCTTTAAAACATCCTTATTTAAACAGGCGGGCCTGGCCTAATCTTCCCCTTTTAAACTGTTTCAAACCTATCCTAAATTGGGTGTTTTAAATTATTGGGCCAAAATATTTATTATATTCTAAATGTTTTTTAACATTGCACTTCATATGCACTTCATCTGACTGTTCACCGTGCTGAGTCCTTCGGGAGTAGGGTGGTATATAAATTTAATAAAATAAATAAATAAATAAATAATTCTTGTATTGCTACAGTCATGTTCTCTAATATGTCACCTTCAATTTAATACTTTAACCCTGTATCTTCCAGATATAGCAGATTACAACTTCCAAAATTCCCTGCCAGCATGGTTAGAGAACTTGCATGTTCTTTTTTGTGAAAGGATTCGCTTCCAGGATGGTAAAGAAGTAAGACATACATTGTTTTAATTATAATTTGTAGGATGATGCACTGCTTTGGATTTAGGTTGGAGACAAACAAGAGGATCTAGATCTGATTCATCGAAAGAGGCATGTCTTGATTTCAGGATTTTTCTTGTGCGTTCAAAACTCCCTTTCCAAGTCAATTCTGAAGCATTGTGTAGCCTTAATAATCTACATGAGAACCCAGCATAATCAATGATCATGCAGGCATCTCATTCTACAGGATGTGATCCTTGGGCTATAATTTTTCTTAAGGATCAGGTTTGAAGTATTTTGTGGTGGTGAGGAGTGAGGAAGGAAGGAGATTTGTTACGAGAGCTATGATTTTACTTCCACTTATCTGAAGGCAACCTTCATTAAATTCAGTAGGATTTCCAGATAGAAATGGGTGGGATTATACTGTCTGCATCAAGATTACACACCTTAGTTGTTTTCCAATTCCTTTTATGGGGGAATTAACAAAAAGACTAAACTTAGAACTGAAGGCAGAATATTGGATTTGGCTCCAGTGATCTTTCTCTCTTTCAGTCTCCAAAGAGCTATTGCCAATCAAAAAAGCCAGAGTTGGGCATACATGAATCTGGTGTAAACTGCCCTTCTTTTTGCCTGACAATAGGCCCCATGTCCCAGCGGAAGTGTTCTTGGAAATGATTACCAACAGAGCTGGTAGCAACAGCTGATTAAGCATGGAAATG
The DNA here is from genome assembly GCA_030761175.1 of Masticophis lateralis. Taxonomy (NCBI): domain Eukaryota; kingdom Metazoa; phylum Chordata; class Lepidosauria; order Squamata; family Colubridae; genus Masticophis; species Masticophis lateralis. Next base: position 29,188,734 of record JAUDYJ010000001.1, read on the forward strand.
TTTAACCTTTGTTGGTAACAATTCAGATATCACAGACTGTTCATTTTCAGCCTCTGTTTGCAGTGTCCTGGCCTTCACTGCAGAATGTTGTTTTCCTCCCAAAGGTTTTCTTTCTGACTACTGGTAAATCAGTTTCCATATAGCTGCAGTGACCATCTGATTAATTGAGAGGATACCGCTTTCCCTGTATTATTTCTCTAAAAAGGAAAAAAAAATGGTGTTCCTTGAACCATATCTGGAGCCCTTCACAATGTAGGAAGTTAGCACCCACCCCTTTCCTAGAGGAATGAAGTATTTTGGGAAATATTAAAAAGGCAGAATATTATGTTTCCCTGGATGAGAAATGGAGAAGCATGTTTTAAAGATGAAGCAGCTCCCATCTTCCTGCCCCCCATCCTTTGTCAATGGGCCAGAGGCAGAAACTCAATCTTTGACAATAGGACCCATCTACAACACAATAGGACCCATCTAGCAACAGAAACAAACACAATAGGAACCATTTAGCAATAGAAACTCACCACATGGCACCTGGGAAGATTACGTCAGCCAGCAAGGCTAGCTAAGACCCCCCACCACCTGGGAGTCTGACAACCAATCAGGATACTCTTTCTGGACCCCAGGAAGTTCAAAGCCAGAGAGGGCATAAAACCCGGGGACTCACTGCGTCTCGGGCCCTTTTCTGTTCAGGAACTCAAACCACGTATCCTGTCCACCATTAAACCATTTTTCCAAGCAGTCTCCATGTTTCCAGTGTTTTTTTCCCCTCTTGGATCTGAACCCAGAAGGATATTTCTTCCTACAACAATATGTCCTGTATATTTAGAAAATACTTTTAATGATGGACAGTACACAATACTTTGATTAGGTCTTTGGACCCTTGGTAAATAACATTTATTTATTAAATTTATTTTTATACTGCTGTAAACTAATTGACCCTTGGTGATTCACATAGCAAAAATACAGTATAAACCAAATACATATTTTTAAGAAAAAACAATCCGAATAGAGCTAGAAGGTCTAAAACGTAAGCACTATACTAACAATACAAAGAAAATAAGAAGATGGCAGGGGAAGACTCTCTGAAGCAGGAAGATCTTCACGAGCTTTAGAAAAATCAGCAAAGAGAGTCTTTTAAATACCAGTTCACCATTTTAAGAATTTGAATGTTTTCCTTTGTATGTGAAGAATATTTTTCTCAGGGTGAAAACACAGATCTATAATAGCAACAATGTGTTTCCCATCTTTTCTGATAGGTTGCATTTTCCTAGACAAGTATGTACATTGGAAAATAACAGAGATGGAAAACATGCAGAAGAAATAACCAAATTCACTGTTCGCTCAAATATCTTTCCTCTAACAAAAAGTTAGACCAGGCCAAATCCAAAAATGCCAGGGAATTTCTAGAAGCCTGGCACTCTGACAAACCAGCCATCAATAGACACGTAGACATTAACAACATCTATAGGCAATGCAAAAGAGACAAACAAACCAGAACTTCTCCACCAGTAATGAGCAACCAGATCAACGTAGAGTAACTCCAGGGTTAACTACAGACCTACAATTAAGTAAAAAATACCCCAATCAAGAAACTGCCAAAGAGCAATCAGTGAACAGCCCAACCAAAGAATCTCTAAAACCATCACCCCACCCAGAAAGACAAGCAAGTCACCAGATTATAAACTGTCAGCGAGCAGCACTCCTACTGACACTGATGATGTTACCTAGTTAGGGTAATAAAATGTCTGCAAGAAAACAAGCAACCTCAGAGAGCAGCAAGGATCCTTCATTTCAACCATGAGCTACATATATTCTCCTTTAAAGGTATATAAAATCATGTGTGGCATGGAGAAGATGAGCAATGAGAAGGGGTTTTTTTCTCTCAGACAAAACAGCAGGACCAGGATTCATCTAATTAAATTGATTGGAAGGTGGTTTAGAAGTCAGAATAAAATATTTTCGCATATAGTACATGATTAACCTGTAGAATACATTACACAAGATGTGATTAAACCATCAACTTGGATGGCCTGAAAGGGAATTGGGGCACATGAGGGCTTCTTCCAAATACTGGTTGCAGAAAAAAATTGATGGGAGAGGATATGCCTTTTACTTGAGAGCACTCTGGAAACATCTGTTGGTTGGCCAGTGGGAAAAACAATTTCTGGATTAGGCTAGAACTTGACTTGATTTATCAACACTATTCTAATGTTCTTACATTGTTAAAAGTAAATAAGTGGATTGGTGTCTTCTCTTTATGTATCCTGTCACCCCCACTGCACACATTCTGTCAATAGTATGAATGAACACTTCTCTGTCACACCTGCCACCTGGAACAGTATATCACCTGAGATTAAATTTCCACTCCCTTTTGGCTTTCCATAATGCCTGGAAAACTTGGCTTTCCCCCTGGATATTGGCCAGGGTGCTGGATGAGTCAGCTGCAATAGTTTGGAACTGATTATGGACTAGCTTCAGTTATTTTACATTTTCATTTTGTTTTTTTAATTTTATCAATTTATGTTTTTTAACATCATCCTGTTTGAGCCTTGCAATTTCAGCAACCATACAAATTAATTGAATAAACAAATAAGGCATGGATTAGACTAGCTTTTTAGCACACAAACATATGTAAATATATATAGATTATTTATTTCCACTTCAAAAATATTTGTTTTTCTATGAAATTACAGCTTATAATGATACATTCTTTTGCAGAGGCAGATAATAAGGTTCATAATGATGTTTATATTGTGTTTAAAATGTCAGGAATTGGTATAAGATTTATGTATGTATAACGATTATATTATCTGAGGTTATTCTTTGGATTTCACAGGTTGAAGAATTTATTGTTTCATCATGCATGATTGCTTATCTGTTACTTGAACTGCCTTTATTATTTATACTGGCTCTAAAATTGTTTTCCTGGCACAGACAGAGGCTATACTATTGCCACTATCCTTACATATTGCTTCTCAAGAAATTTTAGAAGTGCTCCTGGCTTGAAAAGCTTAACATCAAAAGATAGTTTATGAAGTTCCCTGTTGGACAACTTGCCATTAATAAATTTGTATCAGATTTCAAGTTGAAGAAGTCCCAACTATTAGCATGTTTAATTTCTATTCTCTTTGTTCATTGTTTATTGATTATAATAAACAATTATAATGATTATAATATGTTATCTGCCCCAAAACTGAAATTATTGTTTAAAAAAAGAAATACACAAACTCTGTATGTTTTCTTTCCAAAAGTTATTAGCAGATTGCAATTTTCAATGTGCTAGAAAAGGAAAAATGGATAAATTTGGTAACAGTTGATCTAAAATTAAATCAGATTAATATTTTTTTTCCTGGTTCTGCCTACTTCCTTCTGCTTAGTTTTTGGTCCATGAACCTCAGATTTCTAAATGCATTCTGCCTTAAACATTTAGATAGCAATAGCACTTAGACTTATATACTGCTTGACAGTCCTTTCTAAGCTGTTTACAGAGTCAGCATATTGCCCCCAAAAATTTGGGCCTCATTTTACCCTCCTCAGATGGATGGAAGGCTGAGTCAACCTTGAGATGGTGAGTCTTGAATTGCCAAATTGCAGTCAGCAGAAGTAACCTGCAATACTGCACTCTAACCACTGCACCATCATGGCTCATACTGTGTGTCATAGAAATTTAGTTTGGTCTAATGGTTAAGACACCAGGCTAGAAAGCGAGAGAGTGGGAGTTTTAGTCCTTAGCCATAAAAGCCAGCTGGGTGACCTTGGGCCAGTTACTCGCTCTCAGTTCAACCCCCTCACAGAATTGTTGTGGGCAAAATAGGAAGACGGTGTGTTGGATATGTTCACTGCCTTGAGTTATTTTATAAAAATAATAAAGAGAGTACGTACGTACGTACGTACGTACGTACGTACGTACATACATACATACATACATACTAAATGGCAAGCTTCTAGAATAAGTTCCTATTTAGGGATATTTAGGTACCTCTTGCAATTCTTGGTTGCACAGTTTTGTGCAAAAGAGAGAATGTATTTTTCACTAAAAGTTGGCAGAGCTATTTGTGAGCCCCTGCAGGTGTGCATGATAAGGGGGAGGACTTTGCCTTGCATGTAGGTATAGTACCGCAACTCAGTCCTTAGCATCTTCAAGGGGAAAAAATGCAAAAGTTCCTCACACAACGATTTATACTGGTTGACCTTTGAAGATTCCAACAGAGATCTTTACAGTGTCCTTGTGGAAGAATGAAAAAGCTACATATCTCTGTGTTTCTGTCTTTATAGCTCCTAGAACTTTGACCAACTGGGCAGATATTCAAGTTACTCATCTGTTAAATTGTTCTAATAACTGAGCCTCTCCTGAGGCTGAAAGGCTAAATCTTGCAGACAGTCCTTCACTTCTGGCTTCAGATTGAAAGCCACAATCTGGATGAGGAGCAGGGAGTCTTGAGTGTCACCTGCATTTCAGTAGCGCATATCTCCCTGAAATGTGTCTGTGTCCAGCTAACTGCCCACAATGTTTGCCTTTGATGAGTGCCCTTTGCCAGTTCTGTTGAGAATTGCAGCGCAAATGTATTCAGATGCTACAGCATTTCCCCAGGATGGGAAAAGTTTGCCTCTGAGCAAAAACAGGAAGGGGGGATGACCGAGAATAAGCATCTTAACTCAATATTCATAGTGTTGTCAGAAAGCCTTCTTCTGAGTTGGCTCTGTCATATATCACTGTGTAACACAACCAAGAGTAGCCAGTGTGCTGCTTTCATATCCCTTAGTTAGTGGGATTTTCTAAATTGGCAGACAGTAATTGAATTCTTTTTTAGTGGTAATAAAACTGCAACTTGGAGAAAAATACTAATAAGAAAAAAGGTGGAAAAATAGGTGGGCATAAAAAGGTTTAAAATAACTTTTTGTCAAACTTCCTCTGCCAGCTTCAAACAGCTGCAAGTCCACCATAACAATAAGACTGAACTCAAACTTGGTTCAGAATTTTATTAAACTATAAAGCTTTCTTGATAACTTTGATTGAAATGAGGTATATAGCATGCAAGGCAATCTGTATACTTAGGAGAAGTAATAAAGTAATTACTTTACTTTAGAAGAAGTAATAAAGATGTTGAAAGATTTTTTAAAAAGACTATTTGCTTTCAGGGCTGTAACAATAGGCTGCAGTCTTACCAGTGAATCTCAAGTGCCAAATGGAGAAATGGATTATTCTTTTGGGTCCTTGTGCTACATCTTGCTATGCCCCATGATTACTAGAGGCTGAATGAATCATGTTAAATGAGTCAATATGCTCAATTTTGCTTGCTTTGCATGATTTCCACACAGGGTGCTGAATTCAGCTTTACTTGGAAAACAATTCAAATGACCTTGATGTACCAAGGATATATTTATTTTATTTTTGAGAAGAGAATGCTCAGCTTTGCTGTCTCATCATAACCTTCTGCCGGATTAATACGTTGGGTCTTTTAAAATGCTTGCTTCTCTCTGTAATCTGCTCTGTGGCAGCAAAGGGAGAGTCTTCCGTTTGCAATGCACTGTATGTTCTCTTCGATACCAAGGAGCCCATTTTTGCAAAGTCCATATTGACATTGGCAGTTTTCCCAGGGTACTTAAGATGTTTTTGAAAACAGGGCATGAAGCGGTCTTAGGTTGCTTCTCAATTTTGTGTTTACTGCTCTTCAAAGCATCTTACTTTTCACTATCTCCTTAGAGAAAAAGCAACACAAGTCCAGCTACTACTTATGCTGGACTTCCTGGGTCTTATCTCAAAATGCTCTTCAGGTTCCTGGAAAGGATCATATTAGTTTCCCAGGTCTGCTCACTTCTGCTTGAGAGTGTAGAGAAGGGAAACAGGAAGTGTTTGCTTGTTTCCCCCTTAAATGTGGTTCTGATATCCTTATTGCCAGTGTTTATGCTGGCAAAGGAGCATAAAGGAAAAAAGGCAAGAGATGTGGTAGCTGCTTTATTTTATATATGCACAGAATAATAAAGTGACTGCTGAGTATAGTATAACTATGAAGGCATATATCCAACAGTATTTGATTGGCTAGTTTAAATACAGAACAGGACGTGAAACTTCATCCTGGTTCAGATTTCCTAATAAATTGCAACAGGGCAGATTTTGGTTTAACTTTAGGAGAAATAATTTTGATGGTTAATCAGTAGGGCCAATTACTATATTTGAGATGAACTTTACCTTATTGAGGATTTTGAGTTGGAAACTCTCTGGGGACCTCTCTGGGATGCATTATTTCTGGAATTCCTGAATCATTCAAAGGATTGGACTAAATTAGGATTTACACCTATATTCTCATGTAATATTACATGGCTCTCAGTAAGCACTTCTATTTTAGTGCTCATGATTTCATGTCTTTATCCCACCCCCCAATGCAAAATAGGACTATTAAGCCTCCTTAAGAATTAATGTACCTTCTTTGTATCTTAGTTTTCCTAACTAAACCCTCTCAAAATATACCAGAGTGAATGTGTTGCCCCTCCAGTCCAGTGATGCCACTGTCTTTTGTTTTTCAGGGAGGGGTCAAAATTAATTTTGAAAATAAATTGTCTGAAAAAGGTTGTTCAGTCACGGATTGGATTGTATATATGGCCTTCACCAACTTGAACTTCTCACTGACTGATCCTGTTTCCCTCTTAATATCTGACTCATCATCTTCCAGCTCACTTCTGTCTCTAAGCTCTATTTAAAGTTTTTTCTTGGTCCTGTTCTTCAGAATTCTACTACGCCTTTTTTCTGCTTTATAGGTAACACTTCCCTAAATATTTCTTTCCTTCCCATTCTTTCCTCCCTAGTGGGAGAAAAATAAATTATGTAAAATAAAGTGGATTCTGTATCTATAGATAATTTATGTAGGCCAGAGAATTTGATTATGCAATCTGACAAATGATTGTTCACCTGGTATGGAAATATATTCACTTTTTTAAAATATGTTCAGCCTGTGGTATTTGGAGAGCCCAGCTGCCTAAGGTGCAAACTATTAAAATGGATTCAGTTTTTATATACCATTTTTAATTAGATGGATTGTAAAACAGGCACAAAGAATGGACAATCGACAAAAAGAAACATCTTAAAGATGAATCATAATTAACTGATGAATTATGCTGCTGCTGGCCCATGTCCTGGCCACTGAGTTTGCATTAAAAGCTAAAAGTAAGACCAATTCTGTTGCCTATTTGCAAATGACTAGCAGGGTGAGCACATCCAATCATAAAAGTCTCTTTTACCAGAAGACAAAATTAGTCAGATTGTCCCTGCTCTGCCACACCACAATGGGATAGTATGTATATTTCCAAGCAAAGCAGTGATCTGTTGCCATCTTATCATTTTTGTAGGACCCATGACTGTTCTTGCAAATTTATTTATTTATTTTATTTATTTATTATTCATATTTCTATGCTGCCCACTCTCCGAGGACTCTGGGCGGCTTATACCAAAGAAGTATACTAAATAGCATATTGCCCCCACCAATCTGGGTCCTCATTTTACCCACCTTGGAAGGATGGAAGGCTGAATCAACCTTGAGCCAATGATATTTGATCTGCTGATCTGCTGAACTAGCAGTCAGCTGAAGTAGCTGCAGTACTGCACTCTAACCACTGCGCCATCTCGGCTCATAAAAACAGAGGCTTACATTATGCTTTGCAATGTGCTTTTTCCCCAGCTTTTAAACATTAAACCCAGTCAGATGGTGCAGGGGGTCAAGGAAAAGATCTCGAGTGCCTACCTCTGCTATGCTATATTTAGTATTATTACTGTTGTGAAAAATATTTCAAACCACAATTCATACATTCAAATACTAGAATGATATACAACAAGTATGACTAAAAGTAATTGTGCTAGAAGAAAATATGCAATGGAAATGATGCAGCAGATAATTTTAACTGATTCCTTGGAATGTAGGGAGGATTGGTTCATTTTTTCTCCCCTCCCGCATTTCTTCTTTTGAGTTAATGCTGATTGTGCTTTTGATTTGATATATTATTAAATGTGATTGTATTATTTTATTGCAGCACTGAAGTTGACTTTATCCTGTTGTCCCATGTTTTGTCATGAATCGTATATTATTAAATGACAATGTTCTGCGAGATTTATGATATTGTTACTATGAGCTGCTTGGACCAATGTAGAAAAATAGCATATAATCAAACTAAAAGGCATTAGATTTGAGGAAGAGAGGCTCATGAAGGGTTTATGAGCATAATATCAAGTATTATGCTCATATTTTAATATCAAAGGAGTGTACCTGTAAATAAAATAGAGAAAAGGGTGGGCTATTGGCTTCAGGGTCTCCTTGTAGGCTTACAACCAGTTGACTAGTTATGAAAAATTATTTTTATTTATGAATTGTGTGAATTCAGCTTCACTAGAAATAAGAATTACACTTAAAGAATTGTGTGCATATTTACTGTGCCGAAGATCACAGGATATATTTGTTTGAAACAGGTGCAGATGTCTAGGACCAGCTACTGGCAGCTTTTCATCTGGTTTTTGTACCATTATGTAGCTGAGTTGGGATAAACTGGAGCAAATTGGGCCTGGTAATCAGGGCAAATAAAAATTGATTGAGTTTTTAATTTCAAATTGGGCCTTGATTTTTAATACCCAGCAGTTCCCCAAATTAAGGGTTAAATATAGCTGTTAAATCACCATTTTAAATGTAAAAATATACTGACTCAATTAGGAATCATCAGGCTTTAATGAGAGAGAAAGTCAGTTGGCTGCAACCTTTTAACATTTTATTTTAAATTAAACAGTAGCATGTGGGAGGAAGGAAATGCATAGTTGGTCATTCTGCATCAAGTCTTAACCCTGAATTCATTCTGAGCTATCCTTCTGAAATGAAACCAAAACAGCTACTCTTTTATGGAGCAGATGTTCTGGTTTTGTAGAGAAGCTCTTAAGCCTGGGAGGGCAGCCTCCAAATTTACCCATAATACTGCAATGCTTGATGGGACCATGTGCTTCGCTTTAATTACAGGCGAGAACAGGTGGACATAGAATAAAGAAGCTTGATTTCTGAGAATGCTTAAACAATATTTCTTTTAATTGTGGATTAAAATGCATTCAGCTTATTAATAGCTGTATCAATGTTTGAAGGAAAACCAAACAGCAGCCCTTTATGCAGGGTGGATAAAAATCGATGATTTAAAAAAAAAATCAGATTTTTTAAAAATTTAAATCAGATTTCTATGATTTAATTCGGATTTTTTTTATTTTTATCAAATTTACTTTAATAAAATCTATCTAAAGATAGTTTTCTATTTAAGATACATTAATAATTTAGTTTATTCAGCATGAAATGGAGCTTAGTTATATTTTGTATATTCTGAATATTGGGACTGTCGGTGAGTCAACAGAAGAGCTGCTGTGGGACAGAGATGACAGTTTCTCTTTAAAAATTATGTTTTAAATCGAGGTGATTTATACCAAGCTTTTTTACTAGTGATTTAAATCATGATTTAAGTTGTGATTTAAATCGACTTGATTTAAATCAAATCCACCCTGCCTTTATGGCATGGGTCCAGGGTATTTGAGGAGTTGTCTCACCCCAATGGGACCAGCCTGCCCCACTGACTTTAGAGGAAAGAACCTACTTCATATTCCATTGGCCAAAGAATTTTGACTGGCAGGGTCAGAGAGAAGAACCTTTTCTGCTGTGGACCCCCCCCCCCTCCTCACCATCTGGAATATTCTCCCACCAGAGAGTAAGGTCTTCCCCCACACACCTAGCCTTCCAGAAGAGCCTAAAAACTTAGCTTTGCCACTGGGCCCTGATAGTGGGTGGCCAGGTAGAGAAGAGCTGTACCCTCAGAACACCCATCCATTTGATTTTTAGCTTCAGTGATTTGGAGAGAGTTTGTGACTATCACACAGGCATATTGTGATGATAAAATAAAAACAAACAAACTACGGTATGTGTGTTCTCTTAACGTTATGGGAATGTAAAGTGCAATAGGGGTAGGGAACAGAACTCAATGGGAATCGTCCCAATATTTTATAAACTCACATAAGTAATGCAAAGTGAAAATTGGGATATTGTAAACACACTTGACAATTTTTTTGTGTGATTTACAGTTCCAGCATAACTTCTCAGTTGTTAAAATATTAAGAGTTTTGAATGCCAGTCCTAGTTTGTAAAGTTTGAGTGGCTATGACTTCTATTTTTCTTGAAGATCTGTTGTTAAGAAGAAAAAAAAACAAAAGAAAGAGATGGTGAAAACAGATTACTTATAGCTTTGGGATAATCAGTTGCTTCTCAGATACTACTTGAAATTACTATTGTAATAGGCAAATTAAACACAGATCATGCATATGCAATCCAGAGTACTGTACTGTAATGGTTATGTGGTTAGTGTCTTGGATGAGGACTGGAAGATCTAGATTCAAGTCTCAATAAAGAAGAATATTTGTAGCTCAGGGTTGAAATGAAGGGTCCTTGGTGCTCTTTGATTGTTTTCTTGCAGATGTTTCATAACCCAAACTAGGTAATATCATCCAGGCTACTAAGAAGTGGGATTTGCTCTCAGTTTATATTTTAATGGTTTGCCCTGTCAGTGTTGGTGGAGTGGCCTTGGAGGTTCTTTTGTTGGGCTGTTTACTGTTAGCTTGTTTGGCAGTTTCTTGTTTACTTCTTGATTGTTGGTCTGATGTTAATCTTGGAGTTAATCTATGCTCTTCTAGGTGCTGATTATTGGTGGGTCTTTTTGTTCCCTTTTTGACTTAATTGTCTCTTTTGCATAGTATGTTGTTTATGTGTATGTGTCTATTGATAGAAATTTCCTAATTTTTTTGTACTTGGCTTGATCTAGGATAGTCAGTTTCCCAGTTGAAACTATGTTAAGACTGTCCATATGTTGTGAAATTAAAGAGTTTTCCTACTGTTTTCTGACTGCTAGTTGGTGTTTATGGATGCTCTCTGCCATTTTTCTTCCTGTTAGTACTGCAGTGAAACTATTCTGATGAGTTTATTAACATTGAAGTCCATTATATACATGCATTTGATTACACATAGTTTGTTCCCCTTAAAATCAAAACTCCATGTTACAATGTTTATGAAGAGTCTCAGTCATCCAGGTCATGGTTGTCCCAAAAGTGCTTTTTCAAAAGGCAACTGGTTTTTATTTTTCCTTGAGGACGTTTTTCTTCTCATCCAAGAAGCTCTTGGATGAAGAAGCTTCTTAGATGAGAAGTGAAATGTCCTCAAGGAAAAACAAAGCCTATTTGCCTTTTGAAAAAGCACTTTTGGGACAACCATGTTACGATGTTACCTTCCATAACAATTTTTTCTACTTCACTTTCTTGACTAAGTCTTTTCAGTTGGTTAAGTTCTTGTGCTTTTCCTCCAACCTCTGAAGGAGAGAATTCTGAGCAACACAGATCAGCAATTTCCTGGAGGGATCTGGCATGGCAGTGTTTCTGTCCCAACAGTAAATAATACACATTTATTATTTCTTCAGCCACAACTTTGTGGTTCCTCACAAGTCCAGATTCAAAATATATGCATGAAGAAAATGAATGAATGAATATTGAAGATGAATATTGTGAAGTACCATGTATATTTGACTAACTTTTAATTGAAAAATCCAGATGAGAGAGAATTATATTGCTTAGTGAAAGGCTAATTTTCATTCTTTGCAACAGTATAAAGGAATGTCGTTGTTTAGATTATTTATTTATTAGATTTTTATCCCACTTTCATTACCTTATAAATAATTCAAGGTGGTGAACATACCTAATACTTTTTCCTCCTCCAATTTTCCCCAGAACAACAATCCTGTGATGTGGGTTAGGCTAAGAGAGAGTGATTGGCCCAGAGTCACCCAAATGGTTTTCATGCCTAAGGCAGGACTAGAACTCCCAGTCTCTAAGATGCTCTTGGCCAGTACCTTAACCACTACAACAAATAGAACATAGCATCTTTTGGGAAACTATATTTTAAAGCAAAATGAAATGCATACCTTTAAAAGGGTTTTGCTTGGATTAAGGAGGGTGGAAGGTATGTGAATATATGTTAGTTGCATGTCATTGAAGTAGCAACTATAAGGTAGGTTGATGTTGGATGAAACAAAAGTTATCATATCTGTACCAAAATAATACATAGTAGGTTAGGTAAAAACATCAGAATACAAGTTTTAGGAAATAGTCTGTTGACATTTACCATGATTTAGGCAGATGTAGTGGGAAACCTGAGTCAGTTAAAAACATAATAAAACTTTGTTCAGGAGCAGAAGATAATCAGAAAAGAAGTTAGATGGGCTTTCCTGGTTCCTCAGCTTGAAAAAAACTCCTGAGCTCTCTTGAATTCTATCAAAATTATTTCAAACAATGACTGGCAGAAGGAAAATCTTCCTAAAATATTTTAAAGTTGAGGTGGGGAGTCTTTTTGCTTCTGCTGTATTAAATAAAGGTTGTGTATATCCACACAGCACTGATATATATGCGTGTGTACATACATTTACATTTACTCTTTGATCCCTCTGAGCAGTCTTGTCTAGAACAAAATTGAACTTGTTATATACACTCTTCTACACTCTTCTAGCTTTCACCAAAAACACATCACCAAAACTTTCATCTATAGCAAAACTCTTTTCTTCTGGATCATTGACAGTGATACTCAATTGATGGAATTAAACCAGGCATTCAGGAAACTGAACTAGCCACCCAACAAGCTGAATAGACAAATCAATAGAGCCTAATTGATTCCCAAAGAGGATCTATTAAATTAAAAACCATCACCAACGCCCCCCCCCCCCATTGATTGTCATCTGCAGCTCAAGCCACTCAAATACCTTATTAATAAGCTACAAACCATAGTGGACAATGTTACCCTACTTTCTCAAGCGGCAGACCCATTCTTGAGTACAGACAATCACCCCACCTAAAACAGATTCTCATAAGCAACAAGAAACAACAGTACAATGCTGCTAACATTGGAATCAGGCCTTGCAAGAAATCCAGATATGTACTTTGCACCCACATGTGCATCAACAGCATCATCACAGGCCTTTAAAATTTCATACACAAATTAAAGGGACCTTCAGATTCTCTTCCTCTAATGTAATATATAGGTCATCATCTGCCAACAGTGTCCCTTTGGATTCTCCATTAGACATACAGGCCAGACTTTGTACGAAATAGTTGCTGGACAAAAATTTGGACCTCAGAACTCAAAACAAGGATAAAGTGCACATTTTAACATCCCAGTTTATCTAATTGTAAATCTCAAGCTAACTTTTTTGGAACAATGAAACCTCACCAGTACTATAGAGCAAAAGACTGTGAAACTCATATCAAAAAGGTTCATGCTATTCTCAGAAAGTCTTAATAAATTCAATAAGCTTTTAACAAATTACAACTGTTAATTGATGAGGTACTTGTAATCTGTTGTACATGTAACCTACATCTGCATAACTATTCTGTCTTCCTCTGCCCCTTCCCTTGCCTCACTTCAGTTAAATCTTATATCAGTTTAAACTATTTTTTGCAACTTATGAAATGAGATACAATTCACAGAAGCATATGCTTTTTAATAAAATGTGTTAGCCTTAAAAGATACTCTCAATCTTCACCTGATTTTGGCTCCCATAGACTAATATGGCTTTTCTCCTGCAGTAGTAATAGTGGTAAGTGAAATACAGTGGGGGTGGGGGTGGGAGAGCTCTGTTCTTCCAACCCTGCAGTTAGAACAGGAGATTTTCCTAGCTATAATTTACTAAACTTTATTATATAAGCTTATCAGAAACCTTAATCATTCATTAAGCTTGGGGGTGGGGGGCAGATTTCCTGGAACTTCACAGTAGGATCTGGCCTTTAGTCTTAACAAATTAAGTTTGTTCAGCTTCATTCACTCAGATCACTAGGTTGGTGGGCATCACGACAAAAGGTTCTCTTCCTGGGTCCCACCAGATGATGCTCCTTAGTAGACTGAACACTGATGGCATTAGTATTCTAGCATGGTTTCTCAAAATTAATGTGTTGTTTTCTAGATTTGAATACGATTTCTACCATCACTCATATTTTCACCCTTATTTTCATACAGTATCAGTATGTATAGCCCTTTTACAAAGCATTAGAAGTTAGGTGCATGCCCTGGGGAGATAACAATCTAAATATCAAGTGATATATATCTTAAAGGTATTTTGGATGGCAGGTTCACATTCAACCTGGCCTGCTCATCACTCTAAACAAGCAGCAGGGAATGATTAAAGCCTCCTTGGTGATCTGTCCTTCACATTAATCCAAAACTTCCTTTTGCCATTGCAATGAATAACAGCTAGTTATCAGTCTATCTCCCTGAGGCCATGCCCACTAGGGAGTTGGAGAGGAAGGATATGCCCAGGGTGAGCAGAATGGCACGGGAAATTCTACCCAAACATAAGAGCTCTGGATCCTAATGGAGTACTTAGTGCTAATTTATTACTATATCAGTAGCACTGACTGGAAATTGTGTTTATTTTTTTGCGGTAGAAAGCAACTCTTAGAGCTGCCTCCTATTTATTTTCATTGCTAATCATATTTTTTTTTCTTTTGAACATGATGGTAAAATCTTATGCTTTAAAAAAAATCGGGAAATGCCCCTTTTCCCACTTGCATTCAATAGTCAAAATGGCTTCCTTGTGCCTTTTATCACAGTGCAAGCTACGCATTTTGTAGAACAAGGAGAACAAAAGTGATTCTTCTATTAGTCTCATCAGATTGTAAGCAGGATCATGTCTCAAGACAGACTTACCAATAATTAGGGTTCTCAGAAACTGTTCATGAATGTATCTGGTGCTCCTCCATTTTTTCTCCTTTGGCAAGGCATCGCTACCCCATTAAGAACAAGGATCAATCCTTTTTTAAAAAAATACATGTAATAATACTAAGGTCTTTCTTGAAATGAGATAATGGACATTTTTAAGAACAAGTGTTTTTTAAAACTTTGTTTAATTTCATGGTGCTGAAATAGCATTTCAGGATATTGTGGATACCATGTTATTGACTCTGGTATTATTACAGATAACTTTTATTTATTCAGTTTATAGAGTCTGGGCAGCTCACAGGTTACAATAACAAAAAATAAAACTCATGTAAATAAAAATGATTTAAAACAAGTGAAAGCAATTTACCAAAACCATAACATGCAGGAGAATGCTAATTAACAACTTAGAAACACTAAACATATTGCATGCTCCGTATCTCCACAGGAACCCCAGACCCGAATGGCAAAAGTATGTTTACAGGGACTTCCAAAAGGCCCATCTAGCCTTAGAAGGGATGATGTTCCAGATGCCATGGCAGAAAAGGCCCTCCTGAATCCCATCAGATGAAACTTGTGTAACTGATGGGATAGGTAGATGTAACAGGAGAGAGGTGAACCCTCAAATAATCCAAACCTCGTGCCACATAGGGCTTCATAGGTCATAATCAGCATCTTGAATTGAATTCAGAAGCAAACTGGCAACCAGTGCAGCTTGCAGAGCAGAGGTGTAATGTGTTCTGATCTTGGAGTTCACATACCTGCTCACACTGCTGCTTTTTGTACCAGCTGTAGCTGGTGCATCCATTATGAGTCCAAATGGACCTCCAGATTGCTTTACTCCAATGGTAAATTTCTGGATCTTGAAGGCCCCCAAACTCAAAGCCACTCAGTCTTGTCAGGATTGAGTAAAAAGCCTGTGGTTGTCTATTCAAACTCCCACAGCCCCCAAACACTGAAACAGACAGGACATCAACAGCACTGTGTAATTTGCCAGGGGCAGAGATACGCAGCTGGGTATCTGATAATACCTCATCACATAGCGACAGATGACTCCGCTCAATGGCTTCATATGGAGGATAAAAGCATGGTTGAGAAAAATTACATGCCAGGATTTAAATGCATGGAAAACCAGATTCTGCATTTTCAGACAGGCAACTAAGCTGGATATTTTTATCTTTTCTCCCCTGCTCATTAGTTCCCAAGGTTTTCCTTTTGAATACTCATATCAATATATTAGTTGCTTACATAATTTACATTTTCTTGTTAGAATGCATGTTAGTCCTACTTCCTTTAATTGAGAAATGACTCATATGGAATAGGTAAATATTGTGTCTGTCCAAAATACTGCCAAACTGTCTTTTCAGTTTGAATACATTCCCATTGGAATAATGGAAAAATAATGTTTTCTCCCAAAGCATCTCGGCAATAATGTTGATTGCTTACTTGGTAAGAATACATGGAACTTTTATGGAAAATACATTTTACTAAATTGCTAGTAGTAAGCTAGTTGACAACAATTCCTTTTTTCTCCCCAATATCCTTTTAATTTTAAATTTATTCCTCATTGCAGAACTAAACCTACAAAATGATGCAGGTAGGCAGATAAATTTAATATGCACTTAATCATCTTCAAAGTTTTATTTTAATATAGCTCACATATTTCAATAAATAAAACAATTTTAACATTCCCTAGCTAAGTATGTAAATAGCTTTCTATTCACAGTCATTTCTCAAAAGATCCATCAAATTCTTCAGAGGAATAAAGTTGTTGTTAATCAAGGGCACAACAATATTAATATATCAATCTGTTGAAAGTCATCTGGGTCACCTTAATTACTCTCTCTCAGCCCAACCCATCTCACAGGGTTGTTGTTGTTGTAGGCAAAATAGAAGGAGCAAGGAGCATTAGATGTGTTCACTGCCTTAAATTATTTGTAAAAATAATAAAGCTGGAATATAAATAAACAATGAGCTGTGGTGACGCAGTGGTTAGAATGCAGTATTGCAGGCTAATTCTTCTGGCTGCCAACTGCTGGCAGTTCGGCAGTTCGAGTCTCACTGGCTCAAGGTTGACTCAGACTTCCATCCTTCCAAAGTCAGTAAAATGAGGACCCAGATTGTTGGGGGCAATATGCTGTTTCTGTAAACCGCTTAGAGAGGGCTGTAAAGCACTGTGAAGTGGTATATAAGTTTAAGTATTATACTACTTTTAATTTTTTTTAATGGCAATGCTACAATTGTAGCCAAAGTGCCTGTTCCCATGTAAAAATCTGTGGGTAAGCTTTTAAAGCATTCTGATTAGGTATTTAGGTGTTATATTATAAGTCTATATTGTAGCCCTGTACACGTTTATTCAGATACATTCAGCAATATGCAGTGGAGCTAAGTTGTTATGAGAAATGTTTTCAGATCTCAAAAAGATATACAAAAGTATGAAGGCTATTGCTTAACGCATTGCAGCTGCCCTGAGTCTCCAGAGAAGGGCGGCATATAAATCTAATTAAAATAAATAAATAAAAATAATAATAAAAAAAATTGAACAAACTGGTAGACCAGGAGGAAGCACTGATGATGTTACCCAGTTTGGTAAACAATCAAGCTCAGAGAGTACCAAGGAGCCCACAAATTTGTGAGGATAATAATTGTGAGGATTGGTCACAAGGTTTTATTTATTTTAATTTTTGACTCTGGGAGGCTTATGAACATTAAAATCCAGTAAACATTCAAAGATAAATAAAAATAATAAGTTACTATCATCAGCATCATACCTGCGAATGGTCAGTGTACGACAGTGGTGGATTTCTACTGGTTCGCTCCAGTTCGGGTGAACCGGTAATGTTGGGGGCAGGAGGCTCCTCCCACCTGCCTAGACATCTTAACGGGCGCTCTGCACATGCGCAGAAGTGCCATGCGCACGCTCACAGTTCCGAATCACTAACAAAGGTAAGTGGAACATACTACTGCTGTACGAGGCACTCACTGAATGAGGAATGCCTGTAGCTCCTATCATTTTTGCCTTTCACGCTCAGGTAAGCAGGATTATTTTAGATCCTACATCTAGGATCATCAATTTACATTCTGAGTAAATATCTGCCTTCTGTACATAATCTTTTTATTCTTTCCCATTTCTTTTTTTTTTTCTTACAGCAAAGCAAGAAGACAATTAAACTGTGACTATCATGGGGAAAGTTAATGAAAAAAAAAACCCAACTAAAATTAAAAGTTAGCAGCCTTTAAAATTAATGTGAGCTAAATTGAATATTAAAGATTACCACTTGCAACTGGTGAAAAAGGAAGGCATTCACCTTAACTTAACTTGTTTTGAAGAAATGCATGAAATATAGTGTAGAAATTATCTATTATAATTCTTTTTCCATATTCATTAGACAGTTTTTAAAATGACCAATTTACTGGTAAAGTATTAACAAAAGTCACTACTGCTCCAAAACAACCAGATATAACCATCATAACCAGATATTCATAGCCAAGCGACAGATAAAAACTATTTTCTTTTTAAAAAGGGGGGGAGGGGGTAACTCCCTGTTACTCCAATGGCAACAAAGGGGCATGATATATATTATATATATGAATTCAGAATAATTAAAGTGCTTGAAAATCAGTGAATTGCAGGGCTTTGCATGATGGCAGTGGGCTATATGACAGCTTAGAGTGGGAGCTTTGTTGATCAGCTGTGTAGAGAAGATGCATGATATTTGTAAAAAAATGTATATATATTTGTGTCTAGGAGGACAGGAAGATTAACTCAGCTGTGCACTTTTATCATAGGCAAAGAAAATGATTTAAGATACATTTCTTAAAACTGCATTTGTTTCAACAAAATGGCGTGACATGAGTGATGTAATGTGAAAAGATTATTGTTATTTCAGGAGACTTAGTGCTGCTTTCAACATGTCCAGAATTTTGAAGTTATTTTTAGCACAAATTCCTACCAGCATAAATTTATGGTAGGCTTATTAACATGCAAATTAAGAATAGCTCATTTACTGCTACGTCTTTGGGGGCCTATACATTTAGTAGCAGAAATGGCTTCTGTTTGTCCTGGGATTAGTCTTTTCTCTTCCTTGCTGGCTTTTTTCCCTGTACCAATGGGATGCCTTGTTGATTCCTGCAAGCGCACAAAAGAGGCCGACATGAACTAAAAATACCCTTTTTAAATGGAAATGTAATATACTAAAACATGCATTGCAAAACAGTGTGCTTGATACCAATGTGAAGAAAGCAAACAACGTAGAAAACTTGTTATATCATTTTGTAATTGAATATACTATATTTATTTTATTTATTTTATTTTATTAAATTTGTATACCGCCCTTCTCCTGCTGGACTCAGGGCGGTGTACAGCCAAAACTAAAAAAACATATCAATACAAAATTTAAATTGTTTTTAAAGAATTACACAGTTTGGCCCGAAATTTAAAACATCCCAACTAATATATCTTTAATGCATAGTATATTAGAAATATTAGGTATGTTTGCCACCTTGATTTACTTATAAAAGTAATAATAAAGACGGAATATAAATAAATAAAGTAATCTAATTACACTATTTAAAGTAAAGGACTTTTAAAGGACCTTATTTCACAGAAAGGCAAACTACTGGGTAGTCCTCGACTTACAACAGTTCATTTAGTGACTGTTCAAAGTTACAACGGCACTGAAAAAAGTGACTTACGACTGTTTTTCACAGTTACGACCTTTCCAGCATCCCCATGGTCATGTGATCAAAATTCAGATGCTTGGCAGCTAGTTCATATTTATAACCGTTGCTGTGTCCCAGGGTCATGTGATCCCCTTTTGCAACTTTCTGATAAGCAAAGACAATCAGGAAGCCAGATTCACTTAACAACTGAGGCAGGAAAGGTTGTAAAAGGGGACAAAACTCACTTAAGAACAGAAATTTTGGGCTCAATTGTGGTCGTAAGTCAAGGACTACTGCACAAGTCCATTTTGATAAAAACATGTTACCCTGTGTAGAAGTCTAAAGTGGCTTTGTTAAAAAAAAAAGCTCTGGAGAAAGCTCGGTTTCCAGTTTGCTAATCTGGTTATACTGTAAACAGTTTTAAAATATTGGTTTTTTTTTAAGGTGAAAAGTGAGCTATTTCATTAACTAATTAACTATTTTCCAAGATTGAACTCTAGTGATTTTTTTTTCTCAGAATGCATTTTTCACAGCTTATTTTAAAAATGCTTTACCATGTTTATGCTTTGATTTGCTCATGAGAATGGATGTCAGCTTTTATTGTGTGGGAGATATCTCTTTTCTTTCTGCAGTCACCTCTACTGGCACTTGGCAAAACCTCTGTTTACTAGGCCCAAGTGTACGCATTCAATAACAATGTTCATACTGCCCCTATTAGCATTGACTTTTCTAGTCTTGTATCTGCTTAGTATATTGGATTTCAGGTCTCATAATCCATTATGGACATGTTCTTTGAAGGTAACATCTGGAGGGCTTCTGATAGGGAAGACTGTCCATATGGATGTCCATCTCCACTAAAGGTTTAGAAAGGGGCTAAGGACATAAAGCATATATAAGAATCTGAGTACGTTCTACATACAAATACTTGTAACTGATCCAAGGAAGCGTTTTAAAACAAAAAGCTACTGTAGACATTTCTCCAAACTTTTCCCCACCTTTTATATTGTGACCACTTCTGGTGGTCATATTTTGAAAAGGACTTGGACAAACTGGGACAAGCCGAAAGATTATCAGGGAACTGTTGTAAGAAAAAAAATGAATATAGTAAAACATTTCAACAGTGGAATCAATTATTAAGAGAGGTTCCATGCCTTAGTGTACTGCCAGTTTATAAGGAACTCCATTCCGCTGATTCATATAATACCCCTTTTAGTATAAAGAAGAAATAGAGCAATAGAATTTCAGGCTACCTGTCCACCGTTGTTCACAGCTTGTACCCACTGACTTTGTTGCAACCATCTATAAAATTGCCATGTCAGTAAGCCAGAGGTTGCTTAAAGAAAGCTAGCTGCATTATTTTATTCCTTAAATAGGATTGCAACTTTTTATTCTGTCTAGTAGCAATTAAGTTATTAATATTAACCAGGCAGTTAAGAGCATATGCATTTAGTACAATTGATTATTCTTGATCCTTTTATGCTGAATACAGTGGTGAAGATTACTTGATATGAACATTCTAATTATAATGACCCTGTTTTTTGTCCTCTCAACAATTCTGTAAATCTGTAAATATTTCCTGACCTATGAAAAGGGAAGTGATGAAGACAGACTTTTTCACATTTTTTTCATTGACTTTATTGGCTGTATTGGCATTTAACAATAAGCCAGAATTTTGGCACCGTCTGAGTTACTGTGAAAAAGTGCTGTCTGCAAGCAGTCTTTTAATACCATTGGTAAAACAAACCAATATATTAGTAGAGACTACTGCAACAAAGAGTTTGGCTTGCTGCTCTGAAATAAAACTAAATAAAATATAGGTATTGGCAACCCAAAGTAATTATCAGAAAACCATAACCTGTTTTAGTATACCAAGGCTGCATGTGCAATACTCATAATTTGAAAAGAGACAGTCAAGAGTGATTCAGCTGTTCGTTACGTAACCTGAAAATAATGAAGCTTAGCTTTGAGAATAAAATGTGTGAACCAGGATGGGAAATAGTGCAGCGTTCTCACTTCAGGCTACATTTATCTATTGGAAATGTGTGTGTGTGTGTGTGTTGGAAAGTGCATTAAAGTTCATATCAGAGGAGGATTTCAACCAATGTCTTCAAAATTTTTGGCTTCACCACTGAGCCTCTTTTTGATTAGGCACTGAGAACCATCAACATATGGACATTTTGTGGTCCCCATCCCTTCTTTTTAGGCCTGGCATGGAAACAACTCTTTTTTTTCCCCCAGTCAGCAACTGATCAGTAATAAACTCTGCTGTTCTTTGCTTTAACAGAACAGTGGGACTCACTTTAAAGCCTAATGGTGAATTTTCGGGGGAGGGGGGGCATGACTTCTAGGAAGGGAAGAAACCAACTCCTCCTTGAAGAAGCACTGCTGTGTCTTCAGCCACAAAGCCAGCTTTCCAGTCTGTCTCTTCCACTCAAGTCGCTTGCTGTTGGTACATTACTTTCCAGCCAGTTGTGGACATGGTAGTTAATCCATCTAGGTTTATCCGCTTATATTCACTACACAAAGTATTTTTTAATTCTACATTCAGGCCCTTCCCGGTTTACAGGAAACCAACATTGTTTCTATGTTTACAACCGTCTTTCCTTTACACAGTTTCCTTCCTGTACCTGATATGAAGTCCCAAGCCCTAGCTGCCTTTGTACAGCCAACAGCAAACAGATATTTTTATTCTCTTTGGAGTCCTTTATAATGCAACAAGGTAAACAAAATGGCAAGCTGACCTTTTTCCTCCTCCCTTCACATTCCAAACTGTTTCCGTTCCCTGACATCACCTCCTTTCCCCTTGGCCAGTGTCATTTAATCCATTTATTCCTATCCATCCACCCATCCACCCCCAACTCCATGATGGGTTTTTTTTTTATGACTTTGTAAATCAACCTAACAAGGTACCAAAACAAATGCTTTCTTTCCAAAGACCTGGATAATGTATGTCTGCCATTTCATTCTCGTCTAATCTAACTATTTGGTCGTATAATAACACCAGATTTCAAGCAGATTTGTCAGCCATGACCTTCGCTTTTTATGAACCCAAGCAGGCTGTCCTCTTGTTAAATTATGCATTTCGAAGTACTGCCATATTTGTTCTTTTATTAGCCTGCCCTGTTGAAATACGTTCTGCAGCTCCCTTCCAAAATAATTCAATGTTAAATTTTTGTTAGGATAAAGGACCCAGTTATGTAAGGTTAGGGAGAAATTGTCTCTGCCTTAACTGGTTTTTTTTTTGAATCCGGTTCTTTTCATAATAGGTCTGTGTGCTGTTTTTAGGGGACAGTGATATATGTTGGGTGACCCTTACGTAGCCTGCATTAGGAGTTGTTAAATGATAGCTCACAGACCAGAGCTGACTCCCAAAGCAATTTTCTATTTCTACTGCTGGACTTGCCACATTTTAATTAAATTTCAACTAAAAGATTTTCTTGCAAACACATAAGATAGGTTAACCTTTGTACTGTAGATTGGACTGTTTATAAATATGAGTACAGATAGTCCTCGTTTAGCAACTGCCAGTTGGAGCCAGCAAATTAGTTGTTAAACAAAATAGTCACTAAGATAAAATCATGCGGTCTTGATTATGCCTACATTTTTCCTTTGCTTCTTGCTACTTTCTTTGGCTTTGGTTCTTTCTCTTTGATATGGGCTAAATAAGCAAGGAAAATAAGGAGATGCTGCAAAGGTCATAAATTCAATTATTGGTCAGCTGTTAGTTTTTTTAAAAACTGCTGTTACTTCAAACAGTTACCTTTAAGCAATTGCTAAGTGAGGATTACCTGTACACGTATTTTCTTCCCTGGTTTCAGCAACTAAGAACTTGCTACTTTACAAACAGTATCTTTATGCAGCTGTCAGGCATCCCAGCAAAACCCACAATTTCTGCTGTTCCTCCTTTTTGGTCTGCCCACTTGATTTGAATTTATGGTGCCTGCCCTATTGATTTTCCCACCAAGCTCCAAAGGACTTGATTTAATATTGCTATGAAGCACTGCAGGAGAATTAAAGTGGTAGGTGACTTTCTAGAGTCAGCTCTGGTAAACCCTGCATTGGACAGCAAATGGATAACAAAGCAGTACTGTTATTAGAAGGCCCCATCCAAAATGCTTTCTAAACTGGATCATTATTAACTTGCTCTGCCTAAAAGTGAACCAGGGTTGAAGCCTGGGCTCTATGTTATTAGATCTTGGTACCTTCAACCATAAGTGTCCCAAAGGTGCTTTTTCTGGAGGCATCTGGACTTCCTTGTTTTTTCTTTTGAAGACATTTCGCTTCTCATCCAAGAAGCTTCTTCAGCTCTGACAGGATAGTGGGGAATGGAAGAGTTTATATTCCTTGCAGACATCCTTCCATTTCCCACTATTGAATCAGAGCTGAAGAAGCTTCTTGGATGAGAAATGAAACATCTTCAAAAGAAAAAACAAAGTCCAGTTGCCTCCTGAAAAAGCACCTTTGGGACAACCATGACCTGGATGATTGAGAATCTCTACCATAAGGTCTGTCCTGATTTTGTTAAGCAAGTATTTAAAAACAAAAGAAAGAATTCCAGTTGAGTTTGGTTATAATTACCTTAATTCTCAGCTGGCTTTGCCCATATCCATTTTATCTAGGAACTGTGATCTAATATATCTGGAATGTATCTGATTGGGGAGATAACAATGGTTGCAAGTATTTTTCTTACAACAATACCCATTTTTCCAATAACCTCATATGTATTCGAGGAATTGGCAATATTTTCAGGAGGTAAGCACCCAACATGTATTTTTTAAAAATTAAGCATTGTTCAAATCTAATGTGGATATGGGTTTTGTATGAGTTACATGGGATTCTGGCATGCTTGAAATCTCATGTAATCTTTCATTAAAACACTGAGAACTTACAAAGCTTCAGACATTTTTAAAAATTGTTTAAAGAATTGTATTTTTTAACTAACATAAATAGAACATGAATCATAGGGCTGAAAGGGACCTCAGAGGTTTTGTAGACCAACCTTCTGCTCAAGACAGGACACCTTATACCAGCGGTCACCAGCTGGTGACCTGTGGACCACTGGTGGTCCATGAGAAAATTTTGGTGGTCTGCAAAGAAATTATTTGCATTTTTTTAAAAATAATTTTTATTCAACATTTACATCTTTAACATCCTTGTTACATTTTTACAGCTTTCCGATACTGGCATCTTTGATAATATCTATAACCAACTATATATACATACATTTTATGTATTACATTTTATATATAATAATTTTATTTATATAAAATGATTTATTACAAGACATGGAATAGATGGTATCACTGATTGGAGAAACAATCCAAAATTAATGTATAAATGTATAAACATAAGAGAAGATATGATAGAAGAACGAAATAGTTATTGTGTAATAGATAGGTATAAATTGTAGAGAATATAGAAATTAATCAGTAATATATTTGCATTTTTTATATTGCACTAAATCAGGGGCCGGGTATGTGCAATGAACGCTTGTGTTATTGCAGAGAGTCTCCCCCTTTGGGGGGCAGAAATTCCGACTTGGGGACTGCTTCAGTCTCCTCATGCAGGGCTTTGGGTGAAGGCTGGAGGGAAGTGCAGCTGGTGGCGAAGAGATGGAGGGCCTTGTTCCAGTGGAACTGCATTATGGCCTGGAACTGACTGACCATCTCAGCCCGCTGAGCCTCCAAGCGCCGGTACCTGGCCTTGCACTCCCACAAGTCTTTCCTCTGCTTGGAAAGCCTATGCTTCTAGTCCTCAGTGAGGTGCTTCTTCTGAGCCTCCTTCTCGGTCAGATCCAATTTGAACTGAGCCAGCTGTTTTGCCAACTCTTTCTCCTGGTGGCTGCTTAGCTCCAACAACTGCTTCCTGGAGAAATGGTTGTCCAGTCTATTTTTTAAACCCTTCCAGTGATGGAGCACCCATAACTCCAGGAGGAAAGTTGTTCTATTGATTAATTATTAATACATGTTGATTGATATATGTCATTGTAAAGGCAGCTTCTCTAGAAAAGGAGAGAATTGAGAAATTGGCCAATAATTTCCTAAAGAATCCATAACAGAGTCGAGGTATAAACAATTCATTTCTTTCACTTCTGCGTATCAAAGCACTTCAATGATCATTGATGACTATTAATTGCCTGATGGGCCTTATTCCTTAACAATATTTGGGTTTTGACTTTTGAGGTGGTATCAGTTAACATTTGGCTCAGTTGTGGGGCAAATAGTTCTTAACAGGTAGTAATCAACAAGTAGAAGAACTAGAAACTCATGCTGCAATGAAGCTTTCAATATTTTGTTACCTCACTTGAAAATGTGCCAGTGCTGTATCTAGACAGAGGAGGGAAAAGTCATGCACATGTCTTCTAAGCCAAAGTCCAAAACTGAGCAGAAACCCTGAAGGAGGAAGCCAAAGGGGATCAGTACCTTCCAGCACTTAGTATAGCCATTTAGAGGCCCTATTAGTATCTTAGATTTCCTGCTGCCTCGCAGAGCAAGCATCAATAGCCACTTAAGGGATTGTTTTTCCTTGGCTGAGAAGCTTTTGCTCTACTGCTTTGGAAGGTAGTTCTTGCCCTGGGAGGGGCCACAGTTCAGTGCCAGAGCACATGCTTTCTCTGGTGAAGCTCTTAAGTACATTCCCAGCATCTTTAGTTATAAAAGACTATGGGAAGCTAAGTTGAAAAAGTAATGGTACTTCAACTCTATGATCCAGTAATCTTAAGGTGGCATAGGGCAGCATTTGTTGTCCTGTATCTACCAAGGTTGTAGTCTTTTTTATGGTGCAGCTAGTGTTGTCATATGGGTAGAAAAGCTAACACAGAAAATTTGAGAAATTAAATGTATAGAATCCCTGGGTGGTCATCTCAGTAGATTAAGTTCTGATTTTGCTAACCACCATTGAGTGGCTGCTGCAGTCACAAAGACAACTTACGCAAAAAAGCAGCAGTTGGCGATGGCCTCCTCTGTGCCAAAATATGAATTTAATATATTTCACAGAAGGAAAACTGCCGTGTGCAGTTAAATATTCCACTAATTTTTAAAAACCCAAGTCAACATAAACTCAAGAAGCCCACTTAGCTCAGCTCCTACACACAGAAACAGCAAAGAGTAACACCTGCCAAGACCCCAGGAGTATTTTCTCCAGAGACCAGAATATTAATTTTGTCTTTTTCCAGCTTCTGTTTCATGTTGTTACTATTATTATAGTACTGGGTGTGGTCAAAAAGTCAAGTTGGCAGCCCAATGGTGCCATTGAAGCGCCACCCATTTTTAATGTGCATATCATGGACAGAACTTTTGATACCTCCGTCCTGTCCACTCTCTTGACTTTTCAACCAATCTCCTTGATTAATAAACAATAACAATGTTTGCTGAAGACAATGGATAGCCGTTCCAACTGCCCTGCCATTTTGTTTTGCTTTCCTAATTATACTGTTTAGCCCAAATGCTTTCTAGAAAGAAATGAGGCTGGTAGTTGGGAACTGGAGCTTTCCTTCAAAATTTTAAAAATTGAAAAGAAAAATCGAAGAAAGGGGTTTGCATGTAGAACTAGCATGCTTATGTTTGGATTTCATCTTTGTCGTTAGACCCTTTGGTAGTTAAGAGCCAAAAGTATTTGCCCATGAAGGTATAAATTTAAAATTATGGCTGTTACTAATACAATAGATGAAATATAAACAATTTGCTTTCTCTTTAAAAACATAATTTTGCACCAGGTGCTCTGGATCCTGTTGATTCCTTCCTTCTGCTATGGAAATGCTGTTTGGTCTCTCTCAGTCATTTCCAAATTCTTCTGTGTAGTTGAAGGATCAGAAACTTGTATTCTTTTATTTTTTTATTTATTTATTTATTTATTTTATTTGTTTAGATTTGTATACCGCCCTTCTCCTTGCGGACTCAGGGCGGTGAACAGCCAAATAAAATAGTACACAAAAGTTAAACAATTTCTTTAAAAAAGCATATAACTTTGGCTAAAAATTAAAACCATTAACCATTAAATATTTAAAATACCCAACCCTATAATACAGATCTTAAAAATTCAGCGGGGTCAGGCTAGACCAGCAAGCTGAAAGAGATGAGTTTTCAGGGCCCGACGAAAAGTCCGGAGGTCAGCAATTGTTCTCAGTTTTGGAGGAAGATCGTTCCAGAGGGTAGGGGCTGCCACAGAGAAGGCCCTCCCCCTGGGGGTCGCCAGCCGGCATTGTCTGGCTGACGGCACCCTGAGGAGACCCTCTCTGTGGGAACGCACCGGCCGGTGGGAGGCTATTGGCGGCAGAAGGCGGTCCCGTAAGTACCCTGGTCCTAAGCCATGGAGCGCTTTAAAGGTGGTCACCAACACCTTGAAACGCACCCGGAAGTCCACAGGTAGCCAATGCAGCTCGCGCAGGAGAGGTGTCACATGGGAGCGTCCCGTCGCTCCCATAATCCCCCGCGCGGCCGCATTTTAAATTTTAAACCCCATACTGTGTTCTTAATAAATGTGGGCATTTGTAGTACTTGTTTTTGAACTACCCTGTTTCCCCAAAATAAGACCTCCCCAGATAATAAGCCCAATCAGGCTTTTGAGCACATGCGCTAAAATAAGCCCCCCTGAAAATAAGACACTCCCTGAAAATAAGCCCTCTCCGAAAATATTTAAATGCATGCGCAGCCGCGTTTCCTCTAGTTAGAGTTAGGGAAACCAGGTAAGATGGCAAGAGGAGCCCCGTCTTGCTCCATGCTTCCCAAAATAATAAGACCTGCCTGAAAATAAGGCCAACTGCTTATTTGGGGGTTCAAAAAAATATAAGACGGTCTTATTTTCGGAGAAACACGGTAATTGGCATACTCATGAAATTGGAACTAAAATAGTAGGAAAAAAAGTAGGATGATTGTATGAAATCTTTGGTGGGAGGATGTTCTGCCTATTTCTACATTGTATTGTTATACAATAACAGTTCGAGTATGTAATACTATTGCAAAATTTTAGAGGACAGACTCTCATTCCTCAAAAGCTCATCATTTGAAATTTGGGATCCTGAGCTGGAGGATGCATATTAATATCTGATAAGTGATTTCAGGGCCACAATCTGGCCATGATAAAAGATGAAAGTACTGTAACTTCTTTAGAATAAGAAATCGCTTTTGGTGTCTTCATCATGAAACTGTCTTTTGAATCTTAATGAATATGAGCTGATTCTTCCATATGTACTACATTCCTCCATTATGGTTTAAGATGAATTAATTTTTCTGGGCAGTGAATCTTAGTGGGAAGACTTCACTTTGTTGGTCTTCTAACTGCCCAGAAATTGGTTAAAGCAGAAAAGAAAAGAAAAAAAAAGCATTCTGAGAGGAAGCGTAGAAGGTAGAGGCAAAGGTGGAGATGCAGTACTCCAATATCTTAATTGCAGTCAAAGAAAAATGAACAAAACTGAAGTGGCTCCCAAGGAGATATTAGAAAATGCAAGTTGAAAATGAGAATGATTTAATGTCAAATGAGACAAATGCCGAGTTGATACTCCAGTGCCTCACGCTTCCACTTGTCCTTGGCATTGAGAAAATGAGATTTTTAATATCGGAAAAACAGATTGCCATGAAGGCTCATCCATTGTAAATTTGAGCTGCCTTTTAGAGCAGCTTTTAAGCTGAGGATTGGATTGTTCATTCCACCCTACAGTTGCTGCCACAATTTTCATTCTAATATGGAATTCCTCCCTCTTTTCTCCTCCAGTCTTTTGCATACTATTTATGCACCAGAGGGGGAAGGAAGGCTGACTTCCTCTTTCAGTCTCTGTTTTTCCCTTTCCTCCTCTTCCCCCTCCCCCCCACCCCCACTTTAACAAGTTAATTTCATTAATGAATAATGCAGACAGGACAAAGGTTTGTCAGGTTTAACCTCTGCATTAGTCATACAGATTAATGATACTTGCTGTTCTGCCTGGTTAATGCTAGGAAGACAAACTTAGATTTTGTTTGTCAGACTGAAGGGTTGAGGCTTTATGGTTTTGAAATGCCACGATAGGTAGGGATATCCAAAAATCATTCTGCCTGTATTCAGCTACTGGATTCTTTTGAAAACAAATGATATAGTGAAAAAGTGACTCTTGAATTAACCATTAAGTGTGAAAGTCACAATGAATGTTTGGACTCTGTTTTTTGCCTTTGGATTGCTGGCACGGAAGAGGGTCCTGTCTACATTCTTAGGTCTTATATGTTTTCTCCAACTGAGATTTGATTTTCACATTTTAAAGGTGCTGTACTCTTTTTAAACCTGAGTTTGCAACTACTTCTTCACTTGTTAGAATGTTTGCAATCACCGCATGATATGCAGCAAGCTCAGCTACTGCACAAGGGAATTTACATGGTAAATATAGCAGATAATGTAGGAAACAGCCCTTACAAATGCGGCTTTTGAATCTGGTCAATATGGTCTTTTCGGATTCCTGAAAGGATGCACATCTTCCAATTTCCTAAATTAACAGGTTACCAAAGGTGTGCGTTATTAGTACCAACAACTTTTCTTTCTGTAGAAATGCATGCCCTTCTAATCTGGGTTTTTAAACTTTACAAATGTATCTCGAGGACCACTAGTTGGCACAGATTACTGAATTAGATAACCAATGGGCATGTACTGGGGTACATAACACCAGACATCACTGGAAAGAAAAATCACAAAACTGTATCTCAAGTTATTTTGGCTATATCATGTGGGGGAATTAACTGGAGAAAGCAGTTATGTTGGGAAGAGTTAGCAGTAATAGGAAACCAGGAGGCCAAATAACACAGTGGTGAAAGTATCAAAGATGATACCTAGCCAGAGCATAGAAAAACTCAAAGAAGCAATGCAAGATCAGAAGATGTGGAAAGACCTAACCCATAGAATTGCCAAGCATTGGACACGGGTGAATGGATAACATCATCAACACTGAACTAGTTGGCCTTTGTCCTGATCTAACAGAGATGTTTGTCAATTCTATGGCTTGATCAAGCTGAGGGACTTTTTCTGATGTTTGTGAATTCTTTTTTTAAAGCAAAAGAAACAATTAAGCATAATCATGTTAACGTTATTGGCATATGTGAGATCTATAATGTTGCTCTAGAAATAAAAATAAATTCCAGCCATGAACTACTCATCTTGTAGTGGTCCCTTGAAAAAATTATTCCAATCTAGTCAAAGTCAAGGTAGAAAGCTATTGTGTCCGCTTAATGTCCCTTTAAATTTAGATATCTTTGCAGAATGTTTATTACAAATCTTATTCATATTTCTTATTAACTTCTTAGATGATCCAAAACAGTCTCCTTCTTTTTTGCCATTTTTCTCCAAATATTGGATAATTGTTAAAATGTATCATCATTATTTTTCCCCTCTAGATTTGATATGCTCAATTTTCCCATTCTTTGCTTGTGATATGTTATTACTGCCTTATTTAATCACTCTTGTAGATTTCTCTGGATCTTTCAGAGATCAGTCCTTTGGATTCCCAAAATAGTACATAGTCAAATAAAGAATTAACAGTTTTGAAGTGAGATGTCTGGTTTCTCTAAGTGATGCAAAACAAATTTAAAATGATATAGTTTCATGCACCTCAAGTCATGTTGTCAGCTTAATGTTGATTTGTCATTCTAAAGCTCTACATCTTTCTGAGCAACTGGTATTTTACTTCTGTGTTTTATTCAATAATTATAGCTTTGCAACCCATCAAGTCCAGATGCATTTACGTTGTGAGACACTAAAATATTTCAAAAAGACCCTCCTACCTATCAGAGTCCTGTCTATTTTAAGACAGATTCTGACTTTATGGGAGTTTGGTAGAAAATGAAATAACCATTGCTTGTTTGTGAAGTGTTTGTTTAGATGTGTGCAATAACTTCTAAGAAATTATGTAAAAATGTAATGTCCTTCTTATTTGTTTCAGAATGATAACAAATACTGAAGACCTCCAAGAGGCTTTCTGACTTTCCTCTCCCCATGTAAATTATGCTGAGAACCTTTCCAGTGGTGTAAGTACAACATCAACTATTTTTTCTCTGTCTGTGGCCAAAAGCTTGAGAGCCAGTAATTCTGTTAAGTTTGCAGACTACTGCTGAATTAAGGATTTCCTGTTGGCTGGTGATAATCGAAGTTCTAGTCTAATACATCAAAGGGCATCAGGTTAGGGAAGGCTGACCTAGGAAGCCACAAGAGGAATATGGGTTTTATTTTTCACGCTCTTTCATGCTGATGGTGTGGTTTGTATTTTACTTCATGAAAGTTCCACCCAGGCTTACAGAAATGTGGTCGTGTGACAGTGATTTTCATTAGCTTTATAAAGAGTATTCCTACAACATGGATGTATTCCACTCACTGGGCCAGTAATTAAAGGTTATAGGAAATGTTTTCCAGATAGCCTAGACTCCCTAGATCAGGGTTGTCAAACTTGCGGCCCATAAGCTGGATACGTCACATGCTGGTCCTGGCCCCGCCTGGTTTAACAAAGGGGAAAAAGTCCCGATATGTCACATGATGCCGCTGTGACGCTGCAAGTTTGACATTCCTGCCCTAGAGAGTAGTAGGTCATTCATATTTGTTGTTACATTTATACAATTTTTCAATATGAAATTTTGGGAGATGCTTGTTTTATGAATGTTCTACATTTGTTTCGCATAAATATTTCCATTTTACAGATTGCTTAAAATGGTTCAGAAAGGATTTGAACTTCAACTTGAACATTTCTACATATGCAACATGCAATATTTGTATTTGTGATTGGCAGACATACAGACATAACGTATTTTGATTGGAGGGCTCTAAGTAATAAACATCTCATTTGTTTATAGTGCAAGGAGATGGGAAAAAAAGGTTTTATTTGGATCTACAGTGCTATGTTTTCAAATTTCGGCTAGGCTGTAAACTGAGAAAGTAGCCATTGATCAGACTCAGCTCTTGAAGTTCAGTTCTTTCTTAGCCAAACTAAGTTTACACATTGAAGCATTCCCTAGAAATATAGTACAGTCTAGAATGTAAATTTGTTAGTCATTTTTTCTCTTGCTGTGATCAGGGAAATCTAGGAAGGTTTATAATGATTCTTGCAGAGCAAAAGCTGAGGTTACCACTAAATTGAATAGTAAGGATAGAGCATTTTGCTTTAACTGTTCAGACTTTTCCCAAGCCGAAGGTTTCATAGTGCCAACTGGTTACAAGAACAAGTGCAACATGCTGCAAGTTGCTTCTATGCTGAAAGAAGGCTCTGAAATTCAAATCTAGATGATTCTAAATCCAGTTCCACAGTAGGATTCTAACCTGTTTGCTTGAAAATGCAATACGCACCTGTGCAAACAAGAAAAACTGTTTTCTTATGCTGATTATTTCTCCTGGCAGATCATTAAGAAATAGATAAAGCAATCAGAAACGGGAATTATTAATTTTGCCTGATTTTTTTCCTTCTCTTTATTCTTAGAAAGTTACTCCAGGTCAGATCATTTGTTCAACTTGTCTAAACTGTCTGCCTTCCCCTACTTACTGACCTGCTAATACACTCACCAGGGGTGTCAAACTCACGACATCACTGCAACGTCACATGACATATTGGGACTTTTTACCCCTTCGCTAAACCGGGCGGAGGCAACCCTGTACTAGACAATGATTTCCCATATCCCCAGTTATTATTTACAATAGGGTATTAGAATGGCAAAGGTAGTATATTTTGGCAGTAATTATTAGCCAGAGAATGAGTTTCTATTCAATTCAATTCTTTATTGGCCAAGTGTGATTGGACACACAAGAAATTTGTCTTGGTGCATATGATAATGGTATAAATAAAAGAAAAGATATATTCATCAAGAATCATAAGGTACAACACTTAAATGATAGTCATATGATACAAATAAGCAATCAAATCATATTATGTAACTCTAATTTCACCTGTGGCGATGGTGAAACTTGTTTGTTGGTTGTTGCTCCATGTGAATCCAGAATATCTTGGGACAAATTGAAG
Source organism: Masticophis lateralis (assembly GCA_030761175.1). NCBI lineage: Eukaryota > Metazoa > Chordata > Lepidosauria > Squamata > Colubridae > Masticophis > Masticophis lateralis. Next base: position 29,222,094 of record JAUDYJ010000001.1, read on the forward strand.
ATTCTTCTTCAGTGGGGTTTTGTGGCACAAAACTCCACTGAATCCTCATCTAGTCTGGATCCTCATCTAGTCAAATTAAGGAAAAAGGGTTCCTGGGGTATAAAATGTCTGCAAATTACTATTTATAATCTGTCCCATTTATTCACCATTTAACTGCTTTGAAAGGCATTATGTGTGCTGTTTTAGATTTAAGACAATTTTATTCTAGGTTTCAAGTAAGTTCTCATAATTCATGGGAACAAGAAGGAATGGATAAGCAAACCATAAAAATATACTCTATGAAACCATTCATAATCCACTTACCTATATTGATGCACTTCCCCTATGTCTTTCTCTCTTTCATGGATATGCATGCCATTCAAATCTCTGGGCATTTGAAGATTCTACTATGAACAACATGAATGCATGAAGTTGAAAATTAAGAGCAGGACTTAGTCTTTTGGTTGAAGCATCCCCTTCCCCAATAGATCTAAATTGTTGTGGGATTGACCATAGAGGTGAAGCCCTCATTCATGAGAATCAACTGGCATGTCATAACTTGGCAGAGATTTCGAAGTTCATTTTGTCATGAAATGAGGCTTTGGGAGATGGTTAGCTACTGCCTTGGCTCTTGAAAAGCACAGGGAAATGGTTATATATGTATAAAAGCAGTATTTATGGAGCATTTGGGGAAATTTTGTTTGTTTTCAGATGATGTAAGCATTTTGCTTTTAGAAACCTCAGCAAGAAGATAAGTTTTTTTGTACGTTAAGGGAAAAAAATCCTATTTTGCCATTGTCAGCTTTTATAGATACTTATGATCAATGAGTGGAAGAAATACATTTTAACCAGAGGTTTGATTTTATTTAGACAGTGAAGTATTTTGTATTGATATTTTTTTTAAAAAAAAAATAACGTGGCAGTGTCCTCCTCTCAGATGTTTTGTTGTTGCACTCTTTCCCAGACTGTTGTCACTGGGAATTCTGGATTCTGTATTCCCAACATATCTGAAAGGACTAGCTTTTTGGGGTGTGGGTAGGGGAGAAGGCTGTAGCAACACTAAGCACCTTATACTCATGTCATACTTGATGTGGATTTACATAATTGAAGAATGTTTACACTGGACACATTCAGTGGCTGTGCATTGCTTATATTGAGGTATCCCTTTGTATTGTGGTTAAGGCCATGATTTTGCATGATGTTTGAAGGAATTATCAAGACTCAAGACCATGAAGTTGCTTCCTGCAGCTTTGTGACTTAATCAACTATAGTTATAGCCAGAGTTTCACTTCCAGAGGAGAGATTCCAAATTATAACACTGCTAGTGTAGAAAGTTGGCATCCATCTCTCTCCTAGAAGAATGAAATATTTTGAGAAATATTAAAGGCAGAACATTATATTTCCCTAAAAGAAAAACATGTTTTTAAAGACAGAACGCAGCTCTCTGCCCCCAGCAGATATTTGGGGCCCATTAAGAAAGACTGGGCCAGTTTATCTACAAGACAGAAAACCTCCAGCTTTGGGGTGATGGGATTAAGACATGACCCTCCAGGACATAATAGGATTAACCCTATTAGCAGCAGAGTTCACCACATGGCACAATCTCCTAAAGACATTGCATCACTGAGCAAACTTCAACCAAGCCTGGGAGCTCAGACAAACACAACCCTAAGAAATCTGACAACAGCCAATAGAATACATATTCTTGCACAGAAACAGGAAGCTCAAGTGCAAAGCCTAAGAGAAGGTATAAAAACTCCTCTCTCTCAACTCCATGTGTTCACCAGGACCATGTGCTTGGTGGTTCTGTTCACCATTAAACCTTCTTTCCAATCAGCCTCCGTGTTTCCATTGTCTTTCTCCCGGTTTGGAACTGAATCAGATGGATATTTCTTCCAGCACTAGTATATCCTAAAAGTGCTTTTCAAAAGGCGATTGGATTTTCTTGGTTTTTTTCCTTCAAAATGTTTCACCTCTGATCCAAGAAGCTTCTTCAGTTCATTGAAGAACTGAAGAAGTTTCTTGGGTGAAAAGTGAAACATTTTCAAGGAAAAAAACCCCAAGAATGTCCAATTGCCTTTTGAAAAAAGCACTTTTGGGACAACTGTGGCCTCAGTGATTGACTATCTCCATAGATATTGCTAGTATGGAAAACCAATTTAGACAAATGTACTAAATCAGGATTTATTTATTGAGTTAAGAAAAAAAAGTCTCTTCCACATACTGGCACAATCTAAACTCAATGCTTATACCCCAATTCTCCATTATTTCCTGGATCTTAACTATCCATTCAGTTCCTTCTCTAAAAACAAAACTGAAGGCAATGAGGGAGAGAATTTTTATTACAGTCACAGATCAGAATTATAGATTAAAATAAAATTAAACAAAACAGGATAAAATATAATTAATGGTGGTTTCATCAACGAGCAATCAACATCTTTCTGAATATATAAAATTTGGCTATGTTCAAGGAGACTGAAACATATTTATTTTATTTATTTATTATTTCAATTTATAAACCGCCCTTCTCCTTGCGGACTCAGGGCGGTGAACAGCCAGAATAAAACATGGTATACAAAAGTTAAAAACAATTAAAAATTATTAAATATTATTCGGCCAAGAATTAAAACAACCCAATTTAAAATCAATTTCAAATTTAAAAACGGAGGATGGGATCAAGCTAGCCCAGCTAGATGGAATAAATGGGTTTTAAGGGCCCGATGAAAGGTCCGGAGATCTGGAATCCTGCATATCTCCGGGGGTAGGTCATTCCAGAGGGCGGGCGCCGCCACAGAGAAGGCTCTCCCCCTGGGGGTCGCCAGCCGACACTGTCTGGCCGACGGCACCCGGAGGAGGCCCTCTCTGTGCGAGCGTACTGGCCGGTGGGAGGCTATTGGCGGCAGATGGTCCCGCAAGTACCCAGGTCCTAAGCCATGGAGCGCTTTAAAGGTGGTCACTAACACCTTGAAGCGCACCCGGAAGACCACTGGGAGCCAGTGCAGCTCGCGCAGGAGAGGTGTCACATGGGAGCGCCACGTCGCTCCCATAATTCCCCGCGTGGCCGCATTCTGGACCAGTTGGAGCCTCCGGGTGCACCTCAAGGGGAGCCCCATGTAGAGAGCGTTGCAGTAGTCCAGGCGGGAAGTCACGAGAGCATGGGTGACTGTGTGTAGGGAGTCCCGATCTAGAAAGGGACGCAACTGGCGTATCAGGCGAACCTGATAAAAAGCCCCCCTGGCCACGGCCGTCATGTGATCTTCTAAAGACAGCCGTGCGTCCAGGAGGACGCCCAAGTTGCGAGCCCTCTCCGTGGGGGCCAATATCTCGCCCCCAATAGTCAGCGATGGCGTCAGCTGGCTATATCGGGACGCCGGCAGCCACAGCCACTCAGTCTTGGAGGGGTTTAGTCGGAGCCTGTTTCTCCCCATCCAGACCCACACAGCTTCCAGACACCGGGACATCACTTCAAGGGCATCGTTGGGGTGGCCTGGGGTGGAGATGTACAGCTGGGTGTCTTCAGCATACTGATGGAACTCCACACCAAAGCCACGGATGATCTCACCCAGTGGCTTTACATAAATGTTGAACAGAAGGGGCGAGAGGACCGACCCCTGCAGCACCCCACAAACAAGGCGCCTCGGAGTCGACCACTGCCCCCCTGTCAACACAGATTGCGACCGGTCAGAGAGATAGGAGGAGAACCACCGTAGAACGGTGCCCCCCACCCCCAACCCCTCCAACCGGCGCAACATGATACCATGGTCGATGGTATCAAAAGCCGCTGAGAGATCTAATAGGACCAGGATAGAGGAACAGCCGCTATCCCGTGCCCTCCAGAGATCATCCACCAACGCGACCAATGCCGTTTCCGTGCTGTGCCCAGGCCGGAAGCCAGACTGAAGCGGATCTAGATAGACAGCTTCATCCAGGAACCGGGGAAGCTGCCATGCAACCACACTCTCAACAACCTTCGCCACAAAGCGAAGGTTGGAGACTGGACGGTAATTGGCCAAAACAGCTGGGTCCAGAAAGGGCTTTTTGAGGAGGGGTCTCACCACCGCTTCTTTCAAAGCGGCCGGAAGAACACCCTCATTCAAAGAAGCGTTAACAATCTTCTGGAGCCAGCCTCGTGTAACCTCCCGGGAGGCCAGCACCAACCAGGAGGGACACGGGTCCAATAAACATGAGGTCGCATTCAGCCGTCCCAGGATCCTGTCCATGTCCTCGGGAGCCACAGAGTCGAACTCCTCCCAAACCACACCCCCAAGACCTGCCTCAATTATCCCGTCCGGATCTACCCAGTCAGAGGCCAGACCTTCCCGGATCTGAGCGATTTTCTCATACGGATACTGGACAAAATCCTCAGCTCGACCCTGCAAGGGGTCATCCCAAGCTCCTGGTTGAAGGAGGGAGCGGGTCACCCTAAACAGGGCGGCTGGGCGATTATCTGATGACGCGATAAGAGCGGAAAAGTAGCTAGACTTTGCCGCTTTTATCGCCACTAGGTAGGTCTTAATATGAGACCTCACCAGTGTTCGGTCAGATTTGGAACGGCTGGTCCTCCAACCGCTCTCCAGGCGTCTTTTCTGGCACTTCATCTCCCTCAGCTCCTCAGTAAACCAAGGAGCTGGCTGAGTTCGGCGCCGGGTCAGAGGCCGCAAAGGCACGACGCGGTCCAAAGCCCCGGCGGCCGCTCTATCCCAGGCGGCCACCAGGTCTTCAGCCGAATCATGAGCCAGAGTCTCAGGAAATGGCCCAAGCTCCATCTGGAACCTATCAGGTTCCATCAGGCGCCTGGGGCGGAACCACCTAATCGGTTCCGCCTCCCCTGCAGCGGAGTGTAGCGGTCAGAAAGTCTAGTCGAAGGAGAGAGTGGTCCGACCATGACAAGGGTTCGATGACTATATCCCCTATATCAAAACCACTCGACCACTGACCAGAGACAAAAACTAAGTCCAGGGTGTGTCCGCCCGTGTGAGTGGGGGCGTGAATTAACTGAGTCAGGTCCATGGCCGTCATGGAAGCCATGAACTCCCGAGCCACCTCAGACGTTTCACCAACAGATGGCAGGTTGAAATCCCCCAAGACCAAAAGTCTGGGGGTATCAACCGCCACCTCGGCTATCACGTTGAGTAGCTCAGGCAGGGCTGTTGCTACGTGGCAGGGAGCCAGGTACGTAAGCAGCAGACCCATCTGAACTCCGCGACCCCACTTCACAAGGAGGGATTCACACCCGGTTATCTGAGGTACAGTGGACTCCCTCGGATCAAGACTCTCTTTTATGATAACCGCCACCCCCCCGCCCCTGCCCTGAGCTCTCGGCTGATGGAATGCATGGAAGCCTGGAGAGCACATATCCACGAGGGGGACTCCCCCCTCCTGGCCCAACCAGGTCTCCGTAATACCTGCCAGGTCCGCTCCCCCCTCCTGGACAAGATCACAGATGAGGGGGGCTTTATTTACCACGGACCTGGCATTGCACAGCAAGAGCCAGAAACTCGGGCCCTGAGAGTCTGCGCAACCTGGGGAGCGAGAAGGGCTTTGGGGACCAGGGCGCGCCATCGCTCGGAGATAGCGAGTGCGCGCCCCCCTCACATGATATGGTCCCCTGCACATATTGATCTGACAACATCCGTACATACAAAGGATCAGAATTTTCTGGGTATTTTATCAGGTAATGAGTTATAAGTAGGTCCTAGGGTCCTTATAGAGTGTACAATATAACAGGACAGGAGCGGTAGTTTCAGTGGTCCTTTGAACACAGGATACATAGGGTACTCTCTTGAATTGGCCTTCCAAAATTGCTGAATATGAAGTTAGTTTTCCAACATTTCTTAGAACTGCAAGCCTTCTATTTCCTATTATGGTTATCCCAGCCTTGGGAAACCCATCAAGTAAGCTTCTGGGATTTTTCTTCCCCTCCTATAGCCAATCTTCATAATACCCCCCCCCCCTTTCCATAGCATAGTTTCTCTGAGGGATGGATTTTTCTACTCCTACCCTGCACAATCTTTAATTGGGTTCTCTGTATCCTTCCCGCCCCCCCCCCCTACACAAAAGAAGCAAATGGTAGAACAAGATTTTAAACTGGTTGGCCTTTTTTGTGCCCTTCTACTGGCAAGCTAGGGCAGGTGCTGGTCTGCCCAGTGAGAAGGTTGGAGATGAGCAGTAAGACCACTCTAGTGGCAATTCAACCCTACTGCAGATGTAGGAGGGTGAGGCCAGTACCCATGTGGAAGTGCCATGAAGGATACAAACAACTCTAAGTAATGGTTCTCAATCAATGATAGATTTTGAAAGCCCAAACAAAGTGGATTTTAAATCGTTATTAGTGCAGGACAGAGTTTGATGTGAAATCTGAAATCAACTTCTACCTGGCAAAATAGTATTATGCAACACAAAGCCGCAATTCCACTTAGTAGCTGAAGGACTTCAAGACAAAAGAATGCCTCTTCCATTCTATTATTCTATTGCTATTCCATTCTTGCCTTGAGTTGTACAAGTCGTGTTAGCGAGCATTTGATTATGCTGGATTTATTTTCAGATGTTTCAGGCTGTTCTTATTAACTGTCATCGCTTTGATCGAAAGTGCACCACAGATTTCTGCATTTGTAGCATCCTGCTTTGCATTCCTAAACAGAACATTTTGGAGAGGCAGCTGGGCAGACTCGGTCTGTTTTACAGTTTTAGCCCAAATGTTGCTGGGGCTGAGCAGTTGTGAGAAGAGACTGATGTCTAAACATCAAAATAGGCTTGAAGGGAGAAAAGTTAGCAAGAGAGGATGTACCATATTTTCCAGCCAATAAGATGACTGGGCGTATAAGACGACCCCCGGTTTTTCCTGTTAAAATATAGGGTTTGGGCTATACTCGCCGTATAAGACTACCCCTCTTCCAACGCACACCAAATAAAAATTAAAAAAACATCAGATTTTATTTCAATATGGTAATTTTAATTCAAATGCTTATGACATGTAGTACTTAGCAGGAAAACTGTCACTTATAAACATAAGGCTGTTTGTCATCAAATATGTAAACATAAAACAGTGCAATTGGATTAAACTTTTCCTAATTCACTCTAAAGCTAAAAGGAAGGATAAGTCAATAAACCCATGGGAGACGCCATGCTGTTTGTTTTCTAAGCTGTCAACCAAACTGGAACTGATGATGTTCTAGAACTGTGCTAGACCCAAAATGGCCCCTGCATCAAGCAGGAACCTCACACAGCCACAAAAAGCCCAAAAACACAACTTTCACACTTTACTCACACAAAATTCCACATACAGCTTTGTGAGATTTTGTGTTTGTGTAGTTAGAGTGAAACAGTACAGAAACACACTAAATCTCAGAAAGCTGCACAAATTTTATTTTATTTTATTTTTATTTTTATATGAAAGCAGCTAAATTTAAAACTTCCTAAACTTTAAATGACTAGGTCTAAAAAAAGAACACCTAAAAAAAATCCCGATTAATTATTTTTTTTAAAGCTCCCAAAGGGGGGAAAAACATACCCAATAGAACAGGGGTCTCCAACCTTGGCAACTTGTAGACTTCAACTCCCAGAATTCCTCAGTCAGCTTTGCTTTGCTGGGTGAGGAATTCTGGGAGTTGAAGTCCACAACTCTCTGCCTGTTTGATTGCAGGCAGGGAGATTCAGTTGCTTGCTGATGCAGTGGATTGCAGGCAAGCAAAGCAAGGCAAGCGTTGTGAGTAGCAGCTAAGATAAGCAAGCTGGAGGGGGGGTGGATTTTTGCTACCGATTAGCAGGCAACTCAGCTGGGATGTCAGAGCTTGGCTCATTAGAGCCATTTAAGGCTCATCAGAGCCTTTTGGGCTGGTCTGCCTGGTTACAAGAGATAGACACCCGGCATATAAAATGACCCCCGACTTTTGAGAAGATTTTTCATGTCGTCTTATATGCTGGAAAATACAGTAAATATTTCCTTTTTAAAAAAATCCCACTCCTGTTGCTATTTAAAGTTTACTTGTTCTCTGGATTCCTCTGACAGAGGCTGTTGAAATGAGCCTCTGGCATAGGAATCTTCTCAGAAGGGTTAATCACCTTTGAATGAATCAAGATTAAGAATAAATTCAACCACTTTGTTGAAAGTAAAACAGCTTCTAATAGTGGCTAAACTGACATCTCCAGGAAGCTAGCACACAGGACAGAAGAGCACTGGCAGTCTCTTGCTATTGTTCTGCTATACTTTGTCTACAACAACATATACTGTATTGTCCCAAATTGGTATTGAATTGGTATTGACCACATAGATAGATTTTCTCCATGACAATTTGTCTCTAACATCATCCTTCATGTCTTCCAAAGTTGCATCAATCATCACTGTAAGTGAGTCTACCCACCCTTCTCTTCCTTCCACTTTTCCCAACATTAGAGCGTTTTCTGGAGAGTAAGATCTTCACATAATGTGTCTGAAGTGGGATAATTTGAGCCTGGCTTCTCGTGCCTTGAGTGAGAAGTCTGGACTGATTTCTTTGATGATCTATTTGTTTGTTTTCTTAGCTGTCCATGGTATTCTTAGATGTTTCCTCCAACACCAAAGTTGAGAAAATTAATATTCTTTCTATCCTGCTTACATAGACTGGGTTACTTGAAATTGTCTTGGAATTTCTTTTTAACAATGGAGAGTGGGCTAGATGCTTCCACCACCATCACCACCACCACCACCACCATCATCAAATATCAGCAAACATCATTAAATCAGTGGGATTTAATATGTAATCCCTGAGTCTAAGATCATGTTAGCACAATACAGTAAAAAACACCTAATTCAGCAACACCAAAAAAAAAAAAAAAAATCACAGAAGAGGAAAACGTATCGACATATTATTCTTGTAATATTCCTTTGCCATTGTTTATTTTATTCTATTATTTTACTTCTGTTCTATTTGTACTCCTTTCCATTTGTTTGTTTTTATTATTGTAAGCTGCCTAGAATAGTCACACATTGAAGGTGAGATACGTGGCAAATAAAATTAACAAATAAATAAAGTAACCAATATACGGAACGTCTTAAAAATTTTAGCACTTTTAATGATAATTCACTGACCTAAAGCAGAACTAGTTTAGCTAGAAAGGGAACCAGCTAGAGATACATTTTCAACACATTTAATGAATAGTTCTCACTTCTCTTCAAGGAGGTGGAGCAGAACTATAATAATTGCAATTTAAGAAATAAGTTCAGAAAAATTTCTTGATAGATGATTTTTGAAAATTCCCAATCTCCATCACTCCTTTTAAAAATACATATCCACCCTGATTTAAGACAGACAAAAAACTTTAATGCAGAAATATGAGAAGAAATTAAGAATCCTGGTTGGTTTCTATTGTGGGGGGGGGGGGGGGCGGGGGAATTTCAGAGATGGTTAAATTTGACATGTTCCTGTTCTTGTAGTTTCATAAGCGGAATGACATTTTGCAAATCTGAACTGTTTCTGTTTTTCGTTTATTAAATCAAAAAACAAATGACCAGATCCTGCTTTTTCTTTTTTAATGGGCTAATTCCTGCAAAGAAAGAAACAGTTCACCCTTCTCCCATAAGAAACAAATTAAAGTAATACAATTAAAGTAGTTGTAGCGAATTAGAAGGGCTTCAAACATTATGTAGTGATAAACTGCTAATGGGGATGCATGTCCCTTAATTAACAAGGAGCATCACATTATTCTTAAATGTCTGGTTGCAGAATTGCCTCGTAAATTGGCTTGTTAAACACAGGACACCTTTACATTAGGGATTTGCATGCCGTTTACAAGTAGAATTGCTGTGAGTTTAACTCTAGCATTAAAAAGGTAAGACATTGCTGTGAAGAGTGTGGTATATGTTCTCTTCTATCTCCACCATGCAATTTTCTTCTTGGATTTCTGAGTGCTTCAAAAGAGTAGGGCATCATTAAAAACTGGTATTCCTCTGTGGCTTGAAAAATTCTATTGTGTGTGACAGCCTTGTTGAAAACAGTTGCACAGAATGCAGAATTAGTTCATGTCAGCACAAGTGAAAGAAGCAGCTAATTCTGTATCTGTAACACAGATACGGTACATAGTATTTACACACATTGTCCAAAATTGCATCTTTGGGAAATGGTAATGGGTTTCTCTCCTTCTAAAATAGTCATTTAGGAGTCAGCAATGTGTGTGTATATGTGTGCAAAATGATAATGTTAAGAATTTAGATGACATTTTCTGATGAACCTTTAACATTCTAAAAAGAAACATGTCAAGCCACTCTTAAAATTGCCAGTAAATCCAGCATCTTCATGTACTACATAGTCCTATGCATGCTTTTCAAAAGAAATACCGGTAAACTATTTTTTTGGGGGGTGGGGGAGGGACTTAGAGTAAGTGTATTAAGGATTGCAGTCTATTATATCTTCATTTCTTTGGTTTTCTACAATGGAACATTTTTAGGGCTATGCAAGCACATTGGCTCCAAAGATTGGAGCTTCAGGAGCTTCAAGTTCTTCAGGAATGTCTGCTATTTCTTAAAGCACTTGTGTATTTTTGGGAAATATGTACTTGTTCCTTGTAGAAGCAACAGGAGCATAATCTCAGGATAGGATAGATTTTGTTTAAGTTACTGCAAACAAATGCCCTCTTTTTTTTTGCTTTTGAATCTGAAGTGTTACATAGCTCTAGGACATTTTCTTCCTCGTAGATATTGAGTCTGATTATCCAAAATTTGTGACTGAACTTTGCTCCTGGTCAATGTCAAAACTCACGAAGTCCCTGACACCCATTTGCTCTTTTATTTTTACAAATTACAAAAGTAAAAAATAGCAGTATATATCAAAAATCTGTGTTTGTTTATCCAAATGTAATTATCGTAATAATTGAACAGTTCACTTTCGTAAACATGATTTATAGTTCTCTGTGTTTTTCTTGTTTCTGCAATATAAGCAATATATAACCTGCTTTTTAATTTAACTAGTGCTTTACCAGTTCACATTCTATCAAGCTTCAAATTTCCATTTCAGTTACTTGCATTTAATGGCAATTGTCAATAAAGCATCAATCCATTCCATACTTTCACTTTTAATATTCCATTTTCAAAATGAATGAATTAAACCCACAACTTCAACATGGTGCCTGGGAACAGCAAAGTGCCTGCCTGCCAACTCATTTTTTTGGTTGCTGACAAAGTTCCTATCTGTAAAGATTGTATCTGGTGAAGTGGGATCTTTAAAAAAATTCTGTCCACAAGGATAAAATTTTACTTCTATAAGATATATTTTGAACCACGTATAAAATAAACAAAAAATGTGAAACATCTAAATTCTGGCATTTTCGTGCTTTCTTTTGCCCTTTGCCAATCTTTAGGTTATTTTAATTTAAGTTTGAGTTCGTTCCCTGTGTCTTCCATTACCCATCATTGGTTTTTTGTTATTTGGTTATTGGTACATTGGAATAAATCACAAATTATACAGAATCCAGTTGATATGATATTATTTAAAGTGGCGTTCACAAAAAATTTATATCAGGGTTTTGTATCAGAACATAGAAATAGTATGTCATTTTTATGGATTTATATAGTGGGAAATTTTGGAAGGGCTTATGTTTTCTTAGAGTGACATTGATTTGCAAGAAAGGAGATGACACTCCTTCGTTGATTAATAAACTTTGTGTAAATATCAGATTTTTTGAAGGATTGAGGAATAGATCATTTCAAAAATGCTTCATCTTTTCCTATATGAAAATTATTTGTTCCAATTTAAAAGTCCTCCAGAATTTATGAATATATATATGTAGGTCTTTAGTTATTCGGGTCTTCTCCCGTGTAAAATTGGAAGTGTCTTGGCGACGTTTCGACCAAGTCTCATTCGTCATCTTCAAGCTGGTGTTCTCGTCTTCGTGCTTCCAGGAGCATTTTACACGAGAGAAGACCCGAATAACCAAAGACCTACATACAAACACCCGCGAAAACCTCAGAAAACATATATATATATATATATATTGACATCATTGGAAAGGATAAAACAGTTATGTTTCTCCAATAAGCTACAGGGAATTATTTCCACTTATGAGTACTGTAATGTATTTGTGAGGGAGTTGTAAGTAGAACACTTGCCATGCAGTCTTAGACTCAGCCTCACAATAGAAGACTCACTTTTAAGCTATATTTGCCATTAGTTATGTCCAGAAAATGGTATGAGATAACAAGCATCTTTATATGAAATCAGCTGAGATGTACTTTCCATCCTTGTTGTAATTCTTCAAATTTTTTTCTAAACACCAGTTCAATTTTAGTTGATGTTAACAGACAAAACTTTCCATCCCAAACTATAAGTGCTCATTACTATTGTAGTCATTAGGATGGATATAGGTTGTCCTTTTAGAACAACAGACATATTTGGAATTTTGAGGAAACTGGCTGCCATGAGAAGGATGTCTTTTTCACAAAATGGCTGCCTAATTACCAAACTCAGCCTCACAATAGAAGACCATTCAGTGAGAATCTCTTTGCCACTCCAATTTCTACTTTTTTTCTAGATAGAAAAAACATTCTGTCCAGCAGCATAAGCATTTTCACTGGGAGGCTTGATTGGACCTAGAGAAATATTTTAATATAAAAGGGCAGATTAGTGTTTATTTTATAACCCTTTTAAGTCAGGAGGAGCTAGAAGATACCATCTCTAGCCTGTCTCTGCATTAAAAAGGCTTCTCCAATCACTGCTTAGAATAAAATCACTTTCCGGCCATATCTGGAGATGGTTGTAGAATTTCCAGAAACATTGAAGCCATAGGAATATCCCCTCCCTTCCCCACCACACACACACTTTTTCCCATTGGTAGTGAAAATGAAATATGTGGAAAAATGGAATTGTATACAATAATTAATGCTGACTTCTCTTAGAGACTTAGCTAACTTATAGATGTTTTGTGTATAACTTGATTGCGTTATGAAAATATATTCAGTATATAACATTGTGCATAATAATATGCGTCTATTGAATGAATTTGTTTTAAATCTACAAATGGAGATACAAATTGTTGAATTCTAAGGAATGTAGCACTTAAACTTCTGCTCTTTAGGAGAGACAGACAGGCATGAGAGAGAGAGAGAGAGAGAGAGAGAGATCTCCAATGTTCAAAAAATACATTTTGTCATATTAATCTGACAGACAGGCAGGCAGGCAGCAAAAAGTGAATGTTGGCCATAAGAAGCTATCAGGATTGTGGTGTAACAAATACAACAATCACATAACATTTCACATGAGAGAGAGAGAGAGAGAGAGCCATTCTGAACTGTTTTATGTTATTTTGTCATTTTTGAATATTGTGGGAGACTTTCAGACTTATTTACTTTTTCACATTTTCATTTATTTCAATGTTTCCAAATATAGTATGGTATGATTTATATGCTATCTAAAATTAAACTACTTCATGGTTTTTTCAATCTTAAAAAATAATACGAATAAAAAATAAAAAATAATACTAATAAATAATAAAAAAGGCCTTGAGATTCAAAAACAGAGGAAAACTGTTTTCTGGTGGTGTTTTCCCCCCTGTTTTTTAGGGAAGGGAGATAGAATTCTATATCTGTGTCCATAGCTTTTGCAAGATATTTTTCTTACAATTCTCTTTCTATTAACTATCTCATCTTCTGTTCCATGTCATAAGTCAAAGTTTGAATGATTTTCCCCAGTATATTGGATTATTGCTTTACTTGTAATTTCATGATATTCTTCTGCTGCTGGGCTTTCTTTTTAAAAATGTATATTTTATTGATTAATTCTAATATTTATTTCGAAGGCCTTTTGGTGGAAAATTGACTTAAAATGCTAATATAAATAAAACAACATTGCTTCTGAAATTGTGGGGCATTGCAAAATCAGGTTACTGTATTGATGTGAGAACTTGCTTTTTAAAAAAGGGGGATCAGACCTCTATTGATAATTATTGATTTCAAGAAGCTAAACTAAAATATAATGTATAGTACAATTATCAATGACAAATGTCTGCCTGCAGGCTTATAATTCTAAATAAACAGATATACAAAGAAAAATAAATCACTGATCTAGCTTGCTCAATGTTGCCTAATCTGTCCAGAGCTCCCTGGGATTTCAGATGCATTTATGTATTTATTTTATTTATTTGTTCATTTTCTATATTTCTTAGGCTTACCAGGGTGATTGAACAGATGAACACTAAGGCATCCTATTTGCAAGAGAGTTGTACTACTGTGCAGATATGGGCTTTCCGGAGTGGGAAAACAGGAATAGGGAAATATGATAGAAGAAGAGAAATTCTTACTCTTAAAACAATTAATTATTGAATAATAAATATGCCTGCCATGAGGCTCATTCTGAAGGGTGGGTAGAATATCTTTGTGCCTTATCAGAGTATGGTGGCTGATAATGTTGTATGGTGAGGAGAGAAACTGCATTTACATTTAGTGGAACTGCTTAAATGAAATATGTTTTTCATCTTTTCCCCCCTAGTCTGCTGGAAACCATGTTTCACTACACAGATGAACCCAGATTCACCATAGAGCAAATAGATCTACTTCAACGCCTGCGGCGTACTGGTATGACACGCCACGAAATCCTCCATGCTTTGGAAACCTTTGACCGTCTTGACCAGGAACACAGTGACAAGTTTGGGCGGCGGTCTGCCTATGGGAGTGGATCCTGTAGTAACAGCACCAACAATGTTCCAGCGTCTTCCTCTACAGCCACAGCTTCCACACAGACCCAGCACTCTGGGATGTCCCCATCTCCAAGCAACAGTTATGATACCTCCCCACAACCTTGCACTACCAATCAAAATGGGAGGGAGAGTAACGAGAGGTTGTCTGCCTTCAATGGGAAGATGTCGCCTACACGTTACCCTCTGGCAAATAGCATGGCTCAAAGGTCATATAGCTTTGAAGCCTCTGAGGAGGACTTGGATGTAGATGATAAAGTAGAAGAATTGATGAGGTAGGCAAAGTTGTATATTATGGATCAAGAATTACCCATTCCCAGCTTCTTTCTCTTCCCATTCCCTGCAAAGGCACTTCAGAGGGTTGGATAGTTCTGAATTGCTTTGTTTATTTTCCCAGATCAAAGCTTAGTTGTCTTAGGCCAGTTGGATTGAAGCAAGACCTTAGCTCTTTGTTCATCTGGTGCATTCTTCACAGCCTTAGTTTGGATTTGGATGATTATCTAAAGCAAAAACTGACATGGTGAAACTACCAATGGGTGACACTTCTGACATGGCAACTGGTCATTTGAACACTTGAATGCATTGCTTAGGTGCAGAAAGGTTCAAGCATAACAGTTTCCCCAACCTAATGGCTTTCAATCATCCTCTATTAGAATAGGTCAAGAAAAGCTGTTGTGGGGATCTTTTTTGGTTTAATGAAGAAAATGGATACTCAAAAATTCTGATTCCAAGCACTGTGCTTGGAATTAGTTGCTTTGTGTAGTTCAGCAGAATATAGGCCAGGAGTGAATATGGATTTTTAAAAGACCCAATGTGCCTGTATTATTATATAAAGCAAATAATCAGACATACTTAAGGAAAAAAATCCAGTTATTTGGATTAATGAACTCATATATGAGTCAGCCATAAAGTATTTGCTATAATTATGCAAACTCTAAAATTAAACTCAGTGTGTGTGTGTGTGTGTGTGTGTGTGTGTGTGTGTATACATACATACATACATACATACATACATACATATATATATATATGTAGGTCTTTGGTTATTCAGGTCTTCTCCCGCGTAGAATTGGAAGTATCTTGGCAACGTTTTGACGAAGTCTCATTCGTCATCTTCAGGCTGGTGTTCTCGGCTTCGTGCTTCCAGGAGCAATGTGAGATTGCACATGTGTGATCCTGTGAGATCCTGGAAGCACGAAGCCGAGAACACCAGCCTGAAGATGACGAATGAGACTTTGTCGAAACGTCGCCAAGATACTTCCAATTCTACGCGGGAGAAGACCCGAATAACCAAAGACCTACATACAAACACCCGCGAAAACCTCAGAAAACAAATACATACACACACACACACAAACACACACACACACACACACATACATATATTCACACACACACACACACACACATACATATATATATACACACACACACACACACACACAGAGACATATATTATCCAGACCAGAGTATCATATTTATGCACCTTAAATTGTATTTTACATGGTTTATCTGATTTTGCCAGAATAAAAAGAAACAAAGAATTGAGGAGGATAATGCTTAAATTTAGAATTACGTTTAAGACAATTGAAAGTACTACTGATGTATGGTTTTCACTCAGTTATAAAGAATGGAAATTTAAAGAATTTTGATGTGCACAGAGCTATGGATATGACTTTTACTTTTTGGCCATACAATGTTGGAACAGCAGATTTATATATCTATTGACTGCTTCTCTATATCAGTTACTAAAATTTGGGTCTATTACATCTGTTATTACTCAGCAAAGCATGTTTTCTACTCAGTGCCCATTCTCACAAATCCATTCTAATTATTGTTTCATAGTGAATATTGCTTTTTTTCCTAGAATTGAGAAAATGAACAGTTACAGTGATAATTAGGATAGATTTAATAGTTTAGAGCAGATAGATTTATGAGGAGTAATTATGAAATAGCCAATTGTGTCTTTCTGACCTGTTTGTGGAATTTCTTGCTCCATTTTGCTTCTCACTCCTACAGACACCCATTCATACAGATCAGCTTTATGTTCTGCTTTGCACTGATGAGCGCAACACATATTCTTTAGTTCCTCTTAGTGAATTTCACAGTGACTGTTCCCTGAGTGACGCATGTGTGTTGGTTATAGGAGGATACTAATTGCAGTACCACAGATCTCCACACCAAAATAAAGAAGATGAGGTAGAATCGTTCTATATGTATCACCAGAAACATTCAAATTGCCCCTCTTCTAATAGATGTAATAAATAAAAAAACAAAAACAAAATAACCTCTGCTTTAATAATTGTGGCAATTTGCTTCAGTCTGGTTGCTGACACTCTGGTTCTTAAATCTAGGTGTCAATGTGGTTTGCTCTGATTTTCTCTCCTTTTAGCAATATTTCCTTTGCTGGAGTCTTATTTAATGATAGAAACTGTTACTGCTGCTGTTTCCCCTCCTCCCACCCCCAAGATGTTAGTTGCAGAGATTTATTCATCCCCTGTAATGAAACTTTGTACATTCCATATGGCTTGCATGAATTTATACAGACCGCGAGTCATCCATTTTCCTTGTATGCTTTGATCCACCAATGACACTGATTAAAAGAAATGTCTGCTGGCAAGGGCAATATATCAACCCCCTCCCCACCATCCACCACAAATGCATCTTCAAATTCTACTTTGGTCCTCTCTCTCTCTCTCTCTTTTTTTATTTTTCTGACTCCACACATTTTAATAGGAGGGACAGCAGCGTGATAAAAGAGGAAATCAAAGCCTTCCTGGCCAACCGGAGGATTTCTCAAGCAGTTGTTGCACAGGTTACAGGTAAGAGCTTGAAAATGTCCCCTTTTCTATTCTGAAGTGTTGCTACATCATCTTGCTCATTTGCTGGCTAGTGCAGGTGTTAGCATATTGCGAGGCATTCTGCACTGCAGTGCGTATCTGTCAAGGTAGTTATAATATATGCCTTTGATTTAATATCCATTGTCATACATGTCATGAAACTTCCTCAGTGAATCAGTGCTTTTATTCCACTTCTCTAATACTGCTTGATTTTTTCCTCAGCCCCCTTCCATTCAATGATTCATACTAGCAGGATTTCCCCCCTATAATATTGTAATGAGTATCAAGTGCTTTTGAAATGGCTTTTTAAAAAATTCTAAAAGTCACATGTGGTGATCTCATTTCAGTGTAGAAAAGTGCATTCTTTGGACTAGCTGATTTAAGGAAGACATTAGCTCAGTTCACAGGACACTGGAAAAGTTTTTAATTATACTTGGTATATTACATCCATAATTTGACCTTTCTACTTAAGCTATGTGGGTAATACTACTCCCGCACATGCTTGGTTTCTCAATGCTTACCTTTTACAGATAGTCCCCTGGTTAAGAATGAGTTCTATTCCCAAGGTCTGTCCTTAAGTTGAATTTGTATTTCATCCGGAACAATATTATTGTATAATACTGTGTAAGTGAATAGTGTGTAATGTATTTGAACTATTGTGCATTTAATTTGAATCATTGTCTATTTAATTTAAATTTTGCTAGGTTGCGTCTTTAAACCAGTGTGTTCTTACCCGATGACTTGTTTGATTTGTAATATTCATATATAATAAAGATGCTGTACAAATATAATGTGCAGACATATGTAGTAATTTTATATTTATATTCCACCTTTTATGCTAGGATTTTAAGCTAGCATACACAGTTTTCTCTTGCACCTCATTTTTCCCCATGCAGTAATTACTATCTAAAGTAGGCTGGTGTAGTAACTATCCAAAATGAATTCCGTAAGCTTCCTGACTTTGGAGGAGTCTGGATATTCTCAGTCTTAATACAACATTTTAATCTTAGTCCTCCAAGTGGAGACTCTTTACTCTTTAAATAAATAGGTAGCTATATAAAAACATATTGTTGAAATAATTATTTTCAATCAGTTCAAAACTTCAGGAAGAAGAGAGAAAACTGTGTATAAGGGGACTTACTCAGTTGCGTTCATGTTTTAAATTCAGATTTAAAGTCCACTTCAATTTCCTATACATCTAATTTAAAAGTAGCAGTGCTAAAAAAACCCTCTGCCAATTAATGTAGGTAATACTGGTCTACATGGATCAGTAATCTGATTTAGTAAGTTCATCACTTACTTTGCTACTGACAGTGCTTATGTTTTGAGGAATCTCAGAAGAAGGTGTAATCCAAGAATTTTCTCTAGTTGCCTTTGCTTGATTTTGTTGCATGGTTAGTTCAAACATTGACCGACTGTAAAACAAGTCAGAGAGCTTTGGTGACTGGTAGTTGGAGTGATTGGAATGAGATTGTTGCTGTCTTCTGAGCTTAGAATTTGTTTAGGTAGTCCTCAGCCGACAACCGTTCATTTAATAATGGTTCAAAGTTATGATGGCCTTGGAAAAAGTGACCGACAACCCATCTTCAAAGTGATGATCATCACACCACCCCTGCAGTCACATGCAATTCAGGCACTTGGCAAACTGGTTTGCATTTCTGACAGTTGCAGTGTCTTTTGATCACATTATCGCAATTTGCAACCTTCCCAACCGGCTTCCGACAAGCAAAATCAATTGGGGAAGTCAGATTCATTTTAACAACTACATGAGTCACTTAATAACTATGTGTTTCATTTAACAACTCTGGTAAAAAGGGTCACAAAATCATGTCTGGCCACGTGATGACTTGTTAATGACTGCATCGCTTAGCGATCAAAATTCCATCCCAATTTTGTACGTCAGGGACTCTTTGCTACCTTATCAGAATGACTCTTCAAATATCAGTGGTTAACGTGGCTAGGCTTATATTGACTATGGCCTATCAGCATTCCTTTTATGGCCCCCTGAATGGGTGAAGCCAAAAAAATTGTCCCAGTTGTTCATTTTTGGAGGAACTGGGGAAGATTTTAAGGAGAAATTGCATGCGTTAAACTTTACAGAACTAAGGATTAATATCTATAGGACAGAGAAATAATTTTACAAGTACGTGTCAGGTATGTAGACATATGTATAATGCAGTGATGGCTAACTTTTTTGCCATCGTGTGCCAGGAGAGGGAGGGGCGGGCGAGGTTCACATGCATATGTGCCCACACCAATAATTCTATGTGCCCTGCCCTGCGCATGCACCTGAAACCCCCCTCCCCCCCCCCCGCTCCTGGCCTGTGATGGCCCAGTAGGCCCATTTTTCTTTCTCACCTGGCTCCAGATCCTCTCTATGCATCTAAGAAGGGCGTAAACAGCCTTTCCCACTCCCTCGGAGGCCCTCAGGAGGCCTGAAATGGCCCATTTCCCAACTCCCGGTGGGACAGGAAGTGACTTTTTTTTTTAATTGAAAAAGTTTTACAATACAAAAATTTTTCCCCCTTTTTCACCCCTCCCCCACCCCCACCCTCCCATCCCCCCCAATCTCCCCCTAACCCCCCTCAATCTCCCCCTCCTCCTCCTAGTCTAGGTTCACTGGTATGCTCAATTTTTCCATCTGAAAGATCCATAGTAAAGTCCTCAGAGAAACCAGATTGTACTCCTTGTACTTTTAACATTCTTTGATTCATTCTTTGAGTCTCATCCTTCTGTTTACCTTTTGCAAACTCTCTTTCTTGTTTCTTATTCTTAAGATATTCCGAAGCTCCCTTAAGGATATTTTTATAAAAATGTTCCGCCTTTCCAATAGTATTCAAACAATATCTCACACCATGATATCTAAAAATTATGCCAGCTGGTAAGTCCCATCTAAATGGGATATTATTTCTCTTCAATTCCTTAGTTAAAAAGGCAAATTCTTTCCTATCCTTTAGAACCTTCGATGGTAACTCTTTAAAGATATTAATTTGTGCCCCTTCTACTTGCATTCTGGCAGAGTAGGACTTTTGTAAGATGTCATCTCTCAGTCTTTTATCAGTAAAGTGAACAACAACATCTCTAGGCAAATTCCTTTGTCTGGCTATTCGTGAGTTGACTCTATAAATTTTCTCTATACAACCAAGAATTATCTCATCTTCTAGCTCTAGTAATTCAGCAAAGACCTTTGCAGAAGTTGCTTTTAAATCTCTCTGGTTTTCTTTAATACCTCTTACCCTGACAGCTGATGCCATAGTTTTGATTTGCAGCATGATAATATCATTCTGTATAGCCTGATTTCGAATCTCAGCTTCCACAAACTTTTCTTGTATTTCTTGAATCTGAAAATCAAATTTACTGCTAATTTCAGTTACTTTCTCCTCCATTTCAATCACCACATTTGAAAGATCTGAAATTACTTTGATAATATTTTGACTTAATTGGTCCTGCTTTCCAGCAATCAAGTCCACAAGATTCTTCTGTGAGTTTTTAATTTTGTCAACTACGCTCGGTAGGGAAGTTGTTATAAGATCTTTTAAGTCCCCTTCTGCCAATCCACACAATTGCATCATTTCAACTTTCTTCTTCAGCTGGCTCGTGGGGGAGCCCCCCCTTCCTTTAGTCATCTTTACTTTACTTTAAATTGCCTTACTTTGCTTAACTTTATCTTACTTTACTTTACTTTAATTAAAAGAAGAGAAAAAAAAATATCCAAAGAAATTCTTCTTACTTTAAGTGCCTTTCCCATTGCAGAATATTTATTTCAAAACCTCCATTTTCAGTCGCTCTGGCATTTCTTCAAATAAGACCGGTCGCCATCTTAAAGGACTTTCTTGAGAACTTTCACTTCTCTTCCTCTCCTTCCCCCTTCCCCTCTTTCCTCTTCCAGGAAATCAATAAAAAATCAGTAAAAATCCATACTTGCTTCGACTTTTCTTCTTTCTTTTTCAGCTTATTCAATAAACGCTTCAACTGTGGTGTTGCTTCCAGCGTCTGGCTCCGCTAATTAGCGGAGGACTGTCTCGACGCGGAGCATTCTCCGGGGGATATGGAGGGGGCCATCCTTCTGAGCCCTCCCCAGGACAAATGGAGCATTCCTGGGGCGACTCAGGGGGCCCAGCCTCACCCCCAGAAGCTCTGCCTGCTCCTCCCGCTGAGAAGCAGGTTGTTCGAGCCGCCTGCCAGCTGTAAGGCGGCTCTGACGCGCCAAGAAGCCGGCGGGCATGGAGAAGCCCGACGACGACGAGGAAGGCACCACCGGAAGTTAGGAAGTGACATTTTTTGCTGTCCCCAGCCTCCAGAGCCTCTCTAGGAGTCTCTGGAGGCTGGGGACAGCAAAAAACGTCACTGTTTCACTACTTCCTATTTCAGGCCCAGAAGGCCTGAAAATCATCTGGCCACTGCTCGCATGTGCGCCGGAGCTGAGCTGGCGTGCCCACTGATACGGCTATGCATGCCACCTGTGGCACACGTGCCATAGGTTCGCCATCACGGGTATAATGTATATGATGCATACTTTTCTATGCAGTTGTGAATTTCAAATTTCCATTTTCAAACTAGTTAGAGAATTTTACTGATTTCTCTTAGACCAATTTCTTTACTTTTATTTCTTCCAAATCTCTCATTAACATATAAAAAGTGGCAGAAAACAATAGCTGATATTATAGTAAGTTAAAAACCTGGCTAGTGTTTTTCCAGGATAATTTAGAAATGAAGCAACACCACCACAGTTAGGGGAATGAACACATGAATACAGGTAGTCCTTGATTTACAACATTTCATTTAGTGATTGTTCAAAATTACAATGGCATTTTAAAAAGTGACTTGCGACCAGTTTTCACACACTTGCAGCCTCCCCATGGTCACATGATCAAAATTCAGATGCTTGACAGTTGGTTCGTGTTTATGATGATTGCAGTGTCCCAGGGTCATATGATCAGCCTTTGCGACCTTCTGACAAGCTAAGTCAATGGGGAAGCCAGATTCACTTAACAACTGTGTTACTAATTTCACAACTGCACTGCACTGATTCACTTAACAACTGTCTTATTATTTATTGAATCAAAGCTCACTTAACAAATGTCTTACTTAGCAATATAAATGTTGACCTCAACTGAAGTTCTAACTTGAGGACTTGAGGACTACCTGAGGTAATGATTCATTTAGTGATTGTTCAAAGTTACAAAGGCATTGAAAAAAGGTGACTGATTTTTCAGAGTTACAACTTTTGTAGCATCTCAATGATCATGTGATCAAAATTCAGGTGCGTGTCATCTAGTTCATACTTATGACCATTGCTGTGTCCCAAGGTCATGCAATCATTTTTTGCAGCTTTCTGATACGCAAAGTCAATGGGGAAACCAGATTCACTTAACAACCGGGTTAATAACTTATCAGCAGCAGTGATTCACTTAACAACTGTGGCAAGAAAGGTCATAAAATGGGGCAAAACTTACTTAGCAAATATCTCACTTAACAACAGAAATGTTGGGTTCAATTGTGGCCATAAGTCGAGGACTACCTATACAGTATATACAGAGAGGATAGGGAATCTATAATCCACCAGACCTTAGTCAATTGCCTCTCCCATCATCTTTCATAATAATCCCTGCTGTAGCTGTTATTCATCATCAATTGGAGGACCATAGATCCCTCATCCCTGGCATATAGGATTCAGCCTAAGATTCAGAGAATGACCCGTAATAGGCCTAACAGTATTTCTCTGCCTGGAAATGGCCTAGACCTCAGCTAGTTGCAACTGATTTTCTTCACACAATGTAGCATTATATCTCCAGAGTGATTTCTGCAAAAATGCAGAGTACTCAGATGATCTTTGAAACTCTCACTCTGGAAGCCTTGAAGCTTGTTTTGGTTATACTTTGCTCTTTGAATTTGTGATGTAAGTGTGTAGAATATTTTTAGTGTATGTTCCTTGCCGTTCAGAAGAAGATAATGTTCAATTAGATCATAATTAGTGCCTTTGTTTCCTATGTGCCAATCATGTAAGTAAATAATAAGCAGACTGTTTTCAGAAGTGAAGGCTTTACTGTTAACATTCAAATTATTAAACCCTTGAAGGTAGACTTTTAGGCATTCCTGGTCAAATTTAATATTTCAGTGAATACCCAAGTGAACAGAAGCTGACACATCCTGTACATGGGGATAGTTAAACACAACATCTTTCAGCAGATTTAAATGCATATTTATTATTTATGTTCAGTTGCTGCAGATTCATAAGAAAGTTATGCGTATGGCTTTGCAGAAGATTGGACACCCATTTAGCCAATGCTTTGTAATGCCTCTTTTGGCAAAACAAGTTTCCAAATACTGTATTACCTTTGGTCATTAAGATCCTTTCTATTCTTGCTTTTGGAATTTTTGCCTCTCTTCCTTGGATAACTCTTCTAACTCAGAAATATTCCTAAATCTTTCCCCTTTTTCAATAACAAACAACTGTGCAAAGACCATTTCAAAACTGGAGAAATATCCACCCTCTTTTTGTCTTCAGTTTTCTTCACTAACTTAAATGCTTCATCTCTTTTTCTCCAAGTGTATCTTGTATGATTGTGGTTGAACAGTTCAGTCTTTGTTTTATCAGTCCAAAGCACTTTGTTCCAAAATGTTTCCAACTTATCAAGGTTTCCTTTTGCATATTTTAAAATATAATTTCTGTGATGAGGTCAGAGAAAAGTTTTCCTTCTGTCAACTCTTGATACAAATCTTTGTTCTGTAAGCAACAGTATACTGTGGACAGTTAAACTCTTCAGCAAATCATGATCCTTGGGATCTCTTTTGCAAATCTGACAGGTTCCGGGTAGCTCCCGCAATTTTTCTTGATCTTCCAGTTCGGCAATTCCATGGAACTTCCATTTCTTGCCTGGTGGCTTCTCTGCCATGCTTTCCCCTCCTTCCCTATGTTACCAACCAATCGTTCTCCTGAATGTGAGGGAGTGATGGCTATGAATCAGAGCTGATAATGACAGGTTCTGAAGAAGATGATAAGCTGGAACTTTTTTAAAGGAACATTCCACAATTTTAAGCCTTGCCATGCCAGTCATCCAGTCTTTTCCATTCTACTTTTCTGTACTCTTTTACAAATTGCTAAAATATGCTTATTCTTAGTTAACTTGGAGAGGATTTAGAAATCTCTTTTCTGCAATTACCGTGCAGAAAGTCAGCAAGGGGAAAGCCTGGATTCTCTCTTTGTTCAGCATCCAATCCTCCACATCCAAACCAGATTGAGTCTGGTCAATTTCACTGTCCTCCCTTCACCATTGAAGAGTGAGGAAGAGAGGGTGAAATTGACCACGAAACCTAGACCACTTTCTGTTGCATAGAAGAACTCTGTGAAAAGGAGAAGTCTGCTTTAGCTTCAGATTTATAGGGGGCAGAAAAGGTCCCTTCATTCAATAGCCATGCATGACCATGATTACCAGCAAGGTAATCAGACACTGCTGAGACCATCCTGTCACTGCTCATGAATACTATGATGGAGGATAGTTCGGTTTTCTAGAGACTCAATATCGAAAGAAGGACTACCTGTCAAGCTACTACTGGGCCATCTGAACTCTTTCAGTAGAGGAAGGGAAAAGAACTTAGTTGTCCTCTATTGTCTCTCCTTGACAATTGTTTAATGCTACATATTGTCACTGCTAGCTAGTCAAAAGTAGCATAGGTTATAGGGAAGCTGTTAAGAACATTTTGCTGTAATTCTTATTTTCCTTTGCAATGGAAATACCAATCTCCACAAGGTTATTCTTTCCCCTAACCAAAACTTTAAGAAATGGAGGAAAATAGCTCCCTTAAAGAAGTGTCCTGATTTGTTTAGCAGCTAATATACAAATGGCCACAAAGGTGAGGAATTCAGCAACCACATCTACTGAGTCAGTTCTGCAAGAGGCCAATTGGAGCTCAATATATTGTTGACTTTCATATTATTGTTGACACTGAAGCTTCTCTTCCATGAGTCATGAATTGTTCAGAAGGAGGGGCTGGAACTAGCATAAAAGGGAAGACAGTCTTGGGCTGCTCTAACATCAGACTGGTGGCAATATGGACTTTCTGTGTGAGGACACATCCTCAGCAAATGGTCTCTGCTGAGATCTTCATTCTCTGCTTTCTTTTTCTATGGCTCTTCTACTTTTTTCTGCTCTTCTTTCTACTCTTTCACTCTCTCTCCTCTGCCAGAATACTATCCAACTGTTCCCCTTTCCCACCATTTGCTTTCCAGATAGCTTCCCTATCTCCATCCTGACTTCTAGCACTGGATCCCATCTTCTTTTTTTCTATTCCTGATCCTACTCTCCCCAGGTTCAGCAAAATATAAGAGAAGGGTTTCAAAGGAAGTTCAAGGAGTAACATCTGTCTTGGGAGGAGGGAGGATGCTGAGGTTTAGTAGACAGCTAAGGATGCCAACGTGGGTGCCAAGCATGTCAGCAAACTAGACCATTCTGGATGAATTGTACCTACTTGTTGATTAGGACTTTCATTCAAAATACAAAGAGACATTCCTGTTCTTATTGATGACTTTCCTGGAAGGATTAAAAGTAGGAGATGCAGAGAAAAAAGTCCCCAAAGCCATTGAATAAAAATACATCTAAAATAAAAAGGGATAAAGTTGGTATTGCTTGTCACATTAAAAACAATTGTATGATTACTGTCTAAAGGGGTCCTATGTAGAAGAAATCCTATATAGAACTGCTAATGTGGAAGCTTTGTTTGCTTGTTTGTTATTCTTTTTAGAAACTATATTTTTGGGTTTTGGTAATGAGATAAACAAGACAGTGGCAGGCTGGGCATGGTGTTATTAATATACAGATAAGGCAAATGACAATATGAACAGCTAAGAATAGCTTGCACAGAACACTCAGTCATGGTTCAGCTCTTTCTTTAGTGCTTGCTCCCTCTAAAGGTCAGACTGGAGAATAGCATATGTTGGGAGCGGAAAGTGAGAGATAGAATTAGACACTCCTTTACAGGAATTCAGTGTAATCAGTGCCAAAAAGAATTATGTGCAAAAGGGATATTTTAAATTACTATTTTAAAATTGATAGGAAAGTAAAATTTAAAATGAACATTGAAGTATGCTTTAAAGGAAAGAGTTTCCTCAAATGTGAATTTTATAAAACATTTAACCCTGTTCATTATCAAAAGTGCTCTCCCAATTCAGTCTCAAGATGGAAGGGGTTGAGTGACTAAAGGAACTTCCCCTCCAGATGTGTGCTCTATTTATTATGGGAAATGTAGTGCTGAAACTGACTATACTCTCTCTATTTGAAAATATGTTGAGATGTAGTCACATATGCCAACCCCTCATGTGATTCTCAGTCCCCCCCCCCCCCCAATGCATAAATTCGGCATCTAGGAAAATATCACTACCTTATTTGTGTGTGAGGGAAAGGGGCTGTTTGACTGTTTCTCTCCCTGCATTTTGGACCAAGCCAGCGCTAAATAATGGCTGACTGCCCTTCACTCTCTGGTGTTCCATGTGCCTGCTTTGCTCATTCTGACCAGTGCAAAATGAACAGCTGAATGAGTCATTCCATTTCCTGGTGGACGTGTTCATAATGTCCTCTAAGCTGATATCTTGAACTCCCTCTTCCTCCTCCTTTCACTACACTGTTCCCTATCTTTGCAAGCAGTCGGAGCAATTAATCACAATAATGTCATTTGAAAATTAGGTCTCTTCAACTTAAGAGCTCAAAGCTTTTTATATTAAAAAAAAAGGCTGGCATTTTTGTAATGTACGTGTATGTGTTCTTCCCCATAGACAGCAAAACCGTGAGATTACTGATTGAAAGGGGATAGTGCAATCTAACTACGATAACTGAGAAGTGTAATCATTTCTATCTGCAGTTTCAGGTTGCTCTTTAAAAGCCCGTTATGCACTAGAATAGGTTGAGAGGCATGCATAAGCATGTCCATAGACTTCAGCATGGAAGTGTTATAACCACAGGCAGATATGAGGGTTGCCTTATTCCACATCATGCAAATGCAATCTTTTATTTACATTCCTTTAAACATTTTAATTCTGCTTTTCTAGTTAGAATTTCCTCAGCATTTTTTTAAAGTCAAGTAATGAGAACAGGTAAGCAGGACCTCTGACGGAGGTAGGGGACATTTTTTGCTATATGAACTAGGGAATCAAAGAAATGATCCTTTGATGCAAAGCTTATACCTTTTTCTGCATTAAAGATTCCAAAATACAGGAATTCCCGAGGTTAAGATGTATGGCCTCTGCAACATCAATAACATTAAACCAAGGACAGACAAGCTGGTTGTGATGTCCAAAAGTTCTGTGACATCAGAGTGATCAGTAGTGACATTAAGAAAAAGATGCAGGGGCAAAGGAAGATTTGAAACCACGAGGAGGCAGATGTGATAGATGAGTTAAATAGTTCTTTCACAAGTATGACAATAGACATGATTTAGGCTGCACTTTTAAATACACTTTGCCAAGAATGCATCTTGCTAAACATAGTGGTAAAGTTGTGGGTGAGGCTATATAGACTTGCAGTTCATGTTTCTAGTCTGTTGTGTTGCAAAAATGCATCTTCCATAAAAAAATTGAGAAGATATATTGGACAAAAATTGCAGGCCATACCGCTTGAAACCACCCTGTACAGGAAATGCTTTAAATAGCCTATAAGAAATGCACAAGTGTGTGTTTTAACAAGCCCTTGAGAGAAGGGCTCCAAAGATATGGGAGCAGCTTCAGAAAATAAGGCCTTATTCCATTATTGTTTTTAACTCATGCTAGATAATGTTTTGTCAGCAGATCTTAAAAATGGCAATTGATACAAAAGAGTTGAGCTTTCAAGCACAAGACTTTTAGGGAGATGGGATTGGAAAACATTAATGTGAAAGATAAAAGAAGTGTATTGTTCAATTGGTGGCATATGGGAGACAAAAACATGATAATGAACTTGGTGGCTTACCAATTGCTTAGCTTGTTTTGTAAATCCCTGATGGACGCGGGGGAGGGACAACTCTACTTTCTCAATGGGGGCTAGCTGCTCTGAAGCCAGGTTTCTTGACCGTTGTCCCTTCTACAGTGTTCATAGTTGTTCTCCTTTTTCTGAGACGTCTTTAGACTTTACTTCCTTCCCTTTTTATGTTGGAAACTTGAGATTTTATTTCATCAAATCAAA
Organism: Masticophis lateralis; assembly: GCA_030761175.1. Classification (NCBI taxonomy): domain Eukaryota; kingdom Metazoa; phylum Chordata; class Lepidosauria; order Squamata; family Colubridae; genus Masticophis; species Masticophis lateralis. Next base: position 29,250,721 of record JAUDYJ010000001.1, read on the forward strand.
CAGGTCTTTTCAGAAATTCATATTACAGGCCAAATGACAGGTAGATTCACTGAGCCTTGTTCAGATTCTGCTTAAAGCCTCCATGCATAGGTAGTGCTTTGTTATTTAAAGATAAATAATAACTGTGTGGAGTGTGGAGTGAAGGAGATATCTGATGGTTGTTTCTCCCATGTTTCTCTTTGTCTCCCATGCAGGCATCAGTCAGAGTCGGATCTCCCACTGGCTGTTGCAACAGGGATCAGACCTGAGTGAACAAAAGAAAAGGGCCTTTTACCGATGGTATCAGCTTGAGAAATCAAATCCAGGTAAACAAAATCAAGTTAAGATATTCTGGCTGTTTCTTCTAAACTACGTCACAGGGCTGAGTGTTGTTGGCTCCATGCTTTAACCAGCAGAGAACACACACTCTCCCCATACTCTCTCCCCAATCACAGCCTGTCAAAGATCATTATTTGAAAGTGGCAGCTGAGGCACTTTGCAGATAGGGTTGACTATAATTGGGGTTATTATTTTAATTAGGCTAAGAAAATTTTTCCCAACTTTATGCTCTCCAGGTATGTTGGGCTCCAAGTCCCACAATGACAAGACCAAAATGTTCATGTTGGCTAGAAATTTATAGAACTACCTGTAAATTGCCACACATGTAGAGGAGACCAGGTTACAGAAACTTAAGCAATTGTGAATTTTCTCACCACTTTCTGTTTTAGCTCACATCCTTGATTAGTGGTAGCTGAGTGGCCTGCTGACTAAACTAAGTAGCCTTCTTCTGCAAGAACATAGCCGTTTTTAAGGATGGAGGAAGAATAGCCAGGGACATTCATTTATTCAAAACATTTGTATATCTGCCCATCTTAAAACCAATCTCTGGACAGCTTACAATGCAACCATTCAAACAAAACATATAGCTGAAACAAAAACTAGGGAAAACCTGGCACTACAATCACATATTCCTGATGCAACCCATCAATTCTTCCATTATTGTTTTACCTTATCTGAGCACCTAAGAGAAAACCTTTGTCCAGAAGGTTAAAAGGGTGGCATCCTGTCAGATCTCCAGTGGGGGGATCTTTATAGGGCAGGGGCAATGGAAAACTACCTTTCTGAGGACCCACAAGATGACAATGTTTAAGGGAAAGGACCTGGAGTATTATATTTGCACTGGTGGGATGGGCATATATCCTCAGGAAGTGGTTGTCCCAAGGATAACTTTAAAATATTTATAAAGCTATCATGTCCTGTCCAGAGTATCGATTATTGTACAGTTTAAATTAAGATTTCTTTCATAGCTCTTTTGGAAAAGCCACATGTATGTAATTTATTCAGGTTGTAATTTTCCTTCTTGGTGTAGAGCAAGGAAAGAGATGAATATCCTAAAATATAAATAACTCAGAATTGAAATGAAATTTGGAAAGGTTCTCAACGGTCATATAGTTAGTTCAACCCTCACAGATACAAGAAATCTATTGTTGAGATACCCTGCCAGGTGGCCATGCAGTTTCTATTTAAACATTCTAACAAATAAAACAACTTCTGACAGCATGAACTCTTCAGTGATAGAAAGAGAGCTTCAGAAGATAGCACCCCATTCTTCATTAGTGTCTGAAGAAGATGCTGGACAAAAACCTGTGAAGGTACAAAGCTGTATGGATTATTGGATGGCTTTCAAATGAAGGAGATGAAACTTCAGTGAGACTTCATCTACCTAATATTTCAGAAAAGAAATTCCTCTTGCCTTGAGTTTCCCTTTTTATTCTTGGCTCTCAAACCTCAAAAAACAGAGCCAAACAAAGCTTGGGGGAGGGGATTGTAATTTAATGCCATCGTTTCTATGTGCATTCCTTAATAAGATTTATGGTGATTTTTCTGCAGTTGCGTGATTTTCTTCCAATAAAGGTGAATATTTGTAGCTCAGGATTGAAATAATGGTCCTTAGTGCTCTCTGAGCTTGCTTGTTTTCTTGCAGACTAGGTCACATCATCAGTGCTAGTAAGGAGTGCTGTTTGCTGTCAGTTTATATTCTGGTGACTTGCCTATCTGTGTGGGTAGGGAATGGTCTTAGAGATTCTTTGGTTGGGCTGTTTACTGATGGCTCTTTGACAGTTCGTTGAATGGGGTATTTTTTACTTGATTGTTGGTCTAAGGCAGGGTGGTCAAACTTGTAGCCCAGGGACCGGATGTGTCACACCCTGGCCATGCCCACTCCCGGTTCAGCGAAGGGGAAAAAGGTCACGGTATGCCATATGACAATAATGCGAGGATGCAAGTTTGACATCCCTGGTTGGAGGTTAACCTTGGAGTTAATCTATGCTGATCTGGTTGCTGATTACTGGTGGAGAGCTGCTGGCGTCTTTTTGTACTCTTTTGGGTTGGTTGATTTGTCTCTTTTGCATAGTCTATAGATGTTGTTAATGTCTATGTATCTATTATTTTCTTCTCTCAACTAGTGTTCTTGCAATAGAAAAGTAGGGTGCATTGTATTTCCTTATAAAATGGGTGCAGGTGACAGTAGGAATCAGTTGGTAATAGTTACATAGTATAGGAAATACTAGGATTTTCAGTGACTGTTATTTTTATGATGCAACAAAGGATAGGAACTAAAAATTAATATAACAAACACTAGGGTAGTTGCATTTGATAAAGAAAATTAAGGGAACAGTTGCAAAGTACATTAAATGTTTAAAAACTATAGCCAGTGGGTGAAGTTGCATTTCTTGGTAAAGTATTTATGAAAGATGGGAAATGAATGGAGATTCTAAGGCCATGATAGTGAACCTATGATACATGTGGGCACCAGCTCTAGGCACCAGCTGCTCTTCTGGTTTCCGGCATACACATGCATGCTGGACAGCTGATTTTCACGCATGCTGGAGCCCTGGAAACCGGTCAGCTATTCTTTAAGTTTCCGGGGCTCTGGCATGCACAAAGACCAGCTGGCTGGCGTGCATGTGTGCACCAGAAACCAGAAGACCAGGTGATTTCCAGGGCTCCGGTGCACGTGTGTACATATGCGCGCGCACATGTGTTCTAGTTTGGGCACTCGGTGCCAAAAAGGTTTGCCATCACTGTTCTAAGCCATGAAAATCCTGGCAGAAAAATAGTGATAGCATCAGTGGTGAAATGTAAAATTCATTACTACCGATTCTATGTACGTGGCTTGGTGTGGGGGGGTGTAATGTGACTGGGTAGCCGTGGCCAACTTTTTTTTTTTTACTTTTAAAAGCATTTTTTCTACAACCTCTTTGCCCGAAGAGGTTGCAGAAAAAATGCTTTTAAAAGCCTCTGACGATCCCAGTTGAGCTGCGCAATCATCAGAGCCCTTTTTTTTCCTTTTAAAAGCATTTTTTTTTGGCCGAAGAGGTTGTAGAAAAAATGCTTTTAAAAGTAAAAAAAAAAAAACCAGCCTCTGATGATCGCGCATGGGGGCCATGGGGGGTACACAGGGATTTTTGCTATCTGTTCTCAGAACCACCTGCCATCATTGGTGATCCGTTCCGAACCGGGAGCATTTCACTCCTGGGTAGCATGCATTTTATTGAGTGAAATGAATGTTGAAAGAAGTGAAAAACTGCTGTGCATGAGAGTTTGCTTCTGCTCATTTTGTTACATAGAAGTAAGAGTTGGATATATCAGAAGAAACATAAAAGTAAATCAAATGTAATGGGAATAGTTACTTAAAAATGTGTGTGGTAAAACAAGAAGATAAGGTCAAGAACACATACAGTAAGTGCCGAATGAATATGGATTGAATATGAAAGTGAGTCATCAGGGTGAAAAGAAATGGATTGAAATATGAAATGAATCAGGATCAAATCACAAAACAAATACCTAACAGATGAGTAAATAGGTTAAGAGGAATGGACAAACTGGGAAAGTCATGATGAGATGGAATTGATAAGAGAAGGGAGAGGTTTCAAGACAAAAAGCAATGTTTGAAGCAGTTTCCTGTTGTGGTGAAAATAAGAATGATTTTCAGAAATACCTGAAAGAACTGAAAAGCTTCTTGGATGAGATGTGAAACATCTTCAAGGAAAAACAAAGACCAATTGCCTTTTGAAAACACACCTTTGGGACAATTTTCAAGAAACAAGAATATAGTGAAAGGCTTTGATATTAATTAGATTAATTTTCTTATTTCATGCCTTTATTTCTTTGACATGCTATTCCTTACTTCTGCACTTTGTATCAGTGGTGGGTTGCTCTCGGTTCGCACTGGTTCACAAGAACCGGTAGTAAAAATTTGTAGTAGATCGGAGAACCGGTTGGCTGGCCACGCCCCCAAACCAATCCCCGGCCTGGTCGCCGCTCGCTTATCCTGCCCACCTTATCAGAGGCTTTTTTTTTAACTTTTAAAAGCATTTTTTCTACAACCTTTTTGGCCAAAAAAAAAAATGCTTCTAAAAGTTTAAAAAAAAAAAGCTCTGATGATCGCACAGCTCAGCTGGGATCATCAAGAGGCTTCTGAAAGCATTTTTTCTGCAACCTCTTTGGCCGAAGAGGTTGTAGGGGGAAAAAATGCTTTTAAAAGCCTCTGGCAATCCCAGCTGAGTTGCCTGATCGTCAGAGGCTTCTGAAAGCATTTTTTCCTGCAACCTCTTAAGGTTATAGAAAAAATGCTTTTAAAAGTTAAAAAAAAAAAGTTGGCCACGCCCACCCAGTCACATTATCTCCCCCACCACCAAGCCACGCCCACAAAATAAGCCATGCTCACAGAACTGGTAGTAAAAAATTTTGGAAATTTTCCTAAAGCACCCCTGCTTTGTATAATGGTACTTATACATGAGAATAGCAGGATAGGTATAAATATGGAGAGCTTGCCAAATAATTGCTTTATTCTCAAAACTTCAAGAATTAAATTGCTCCAGCTTGGAGGTGTTGTTGTCGTTGTTAATATTGCTTTGGTTGAAACCTGTCTCTTAGTTCCTGTCTATATGCATATGAGGTTACCTTGCTAGATTAATTTTTGGTTAAGTTGTTGCAAATTGTCTTTCCTTTCTCCCTTGGTAGGCATCTCATGAACATTATGGGCTTTTTCATGTGTGACATATCATTTTTGTGCAAAAATACAGCGTAGAATCTCTGGACATTTGAGTTTCACTTATATATTTGATAAGTAACCACAAATGACAGCCATCTATCAAACAGGCATAATTAAGAAAGACCTAGGACTCATATTTACAACTTTTAAAAAGTATGCAAAAAGAAAAGGAATTGATAGGGATGAGGGAGAAAAAAATCCCAAGACACAGCTATTAGCTTTTGGTTGCAAAATTATTGATACAGGTAATCCTTGATTTATGACCCCAATTGAGCCCAAAATTTATTGTTATTGTTGTTAAGTGAGACATTTGTTAAGTGAATTTTGCCCCATTTTACGACCTTTCTTGCCTCAGTTGTTAAGTGAATCACTGCAGTTGTTAATATAGTAACCCGGTCATTAAGTGAATCTGGCTACTGCAATGACTTTGCTTGCCAGAAGGTCGCAAAAGGTGATCACATGATCTTGGGGGACACAGCAACTGTCATAAATAAGAACCAGTTTGCAATCATCTGAATTTTGATCACATGACCATGAGGAAAGGTTGTAAGTGTGAAAAACAGTCATAAGTCACTTTGTTCGATGCCGTTGTAACAGCCACTAAAGGAACTATTGCAAGTCGAGGACTTCCTGTATAAGACCCTTCTTCTGTATAGCACCAGGTTGATAATTCTTTTATCATTATAAACTTTAGGACAGCAAAAGGAAACGTAGTCTATAGACAGCTGAATAATAGTAAAGTCCTTTATGTATCTTTCCATTTGAAAAATGTGTACATTTTCTGAAAAATTTTGGATTCAGACTTGAGTATTGCTACAAAGGTAGACTTTTAAGCCACTCTGACAGATATTGCAGTACCCTTGTTTTGACATCCAGAATGTTAATTCATTTGGTCTGGCTTGATTAGTCTTATTGGCAAATAGGTAGCCGGGCAGCCTCTATGAGTCGATGAGTGCATAACCTTGGCAGCACTTTCCGTCTCTTTCTCCAGGTCGTCACCAATTTAAGCAGACATAAAGATGTGATGGCTTTGGCTTGTAGTCCAGGCATAGCTGTCTGCATTTTTAAAGCAAAAATGCTGGAGCTTTTTCTCCTTGGGCTTTATCCCATATTCTCCTTGCTTGAACATGTATGGCTTTGTTCTCTGCCGGAGGAGGAGAAGACATTACTCTTCCATAAGAAAGAAATTTGCTCAGCTTGTTACTGCTTTAGCAAGGCTTGTGAGTGATTGACCCTGTCTGGCCTAGGGGCCAAACTAACACTGAAAACAGAAAGACTCCCTCCCACTCCCACTGTCCCATCAAACCCATTTAAACAAATGTTTTAAAAGTCCCCTTCCCTGTGATTTTCCTCTTCAAATTTTGTGGATCATTTTTCCCCCTCCCCCTGGGTTTCAGGAATGGGTTCTAATAAGTTAACTTCAACATTCCTTCTAGGAGGGGAGGCACTTACTCCCTCTGAAAGGGTTCGCATTCTGGGTGTCCTCCTGGATTCACGTCTGTCTTTAGAAGATCATTTGACAGCCGTAACCAGGGAGGCTTTTGTACAGGTACGCCTGGTGCGCCAGTTGTGCCCTTTCCTAGACCGGGATGCCCTCGCCAAGGTCACTTATGCCCTTGTTACTTCTCGGTTGGATTACTGTAACACCCTCTACATGGGACTGCCCTTGGGATGCACCCAGAGGCTTCAGCTAGTCCAGAATGCGGCCGCGCGGGTTGTTACGGGAGCCTCTCGTTACTCCCGTGTAACACCTCTCCTGTACGAGCTGCACTGGCTGCTGGCGGTCCTCCGGGTTCATTTCAAGGTGCTGGTGCTCACCTATAAAGCCCTACATGGTTTAGGCCCGGGGTACTTGCAGGACCATCTTCTGCCATCCTCCCATCGTCCCGTGCACTCTCACAGAGCGGACCTCCTCAGGGTGCCATCAGTCAAACAATGTTGGCTGGTGGCCTCCAGGGGGAGAGCGTTCTCTGTGGGAGTGCCGACCCACTGGAACGGTTTGCCCACCAAGCTTAGGATAGCCCCCGACCTCCTCTCCTTCCACCGCGAATTGAAGACGTGGCTTTTTCATCAAAAAGACTGACCTGTTGAGGGGGTTTTTACATTGTAATAATTTTAATTAATTTTAATTGGATTTTAATTTATATTTAATTTATATTGTTGACTTTTTATCTTGTAAGCTGCCCTGAGCCCTTCTGGAGAAGGGCGGCATATAAATCGCAGTAAAATAAATAAAAAATAAAAATAGTCCCCATGGAAATGCAGTGAGTTTCTAAAGGAGGAAAATAGGGAAAATAGGGAATGGGTTGTCAGGAGAAGGACAGTGAGCCAACAAAGAGATTCTGTGTGTCTCTTTTAATTTATTATATTATATTTGGTCTATCCGAAAGGCCTGGAGGAACATTGGGGTCACAATGTGTCAGACACGAGTTCACAACTAACAACAATTGGTCTATCCTGAGAAAACCACCAATCAGCCTAAAAGCTGGCCAGGGTCACTTTGCAGAGTGAGATGGGTAGCATATAAATTTAATAAGTAAATAAAGGGATGACCCAAGTTTGAAATGCATGTTTCCCCAAGATATCGCTGCTTCTAAGTGTGTTGGACTATAACTTCCACAGTTCCTGTTCAGCATTATTTTTATGGGAAATATAGAAATACAAAGGGAAGATACAAAGACTTGGGTTTGATGTGGACCATCATTATTGTGGATGCATCTCTTTCTCTTCCTTTAGAAATCCTGCCAGATTTCTGTTGGACTGCCAAGGAACTTCCAGAAGCACCCATTAAGAGTACACAGGCATTGGTTTTTAGAAGAATTTCAGGATATGCCAGAGAACATGTATGCTTAAGATCCAAGGCATGCTGTAATAAAACAGGACTTCTATTTTTCATTCTCCTACAATCAATATGGAGAAGCACAAAATAGCACTAGTATTCTAGGGAGGAACGAGATACAATTCACAAATGGTAGAAGAGAATACAGAAGGAAGGGAGGGAACAAATAGAAGAATCTTCTTGGCACCATCACCAGCTGAAGTCTGGCTTGAAAGAGTGAATGAGATAACATAATCAACAGCACTCTCTTTATAGAAATAGAAAGGAGCAAACCTATTCTGAATAGCATAGTCACTAAAGAAATTAGCACATGAAGAACCCATAGAATTCTTAGAAAGCTTAGGGGCTACCTTCATATCAGTTCACATTTATAACAGGTATAGTTATAAATTCTTTTCTAAGAAATGGATTCATGATTGAAACACAGCTGCAAGTCTTATAATTTCAGATTTGACTTGATATTTGCCCAGGGATTTCACTTGTTCCCTTTTAATTCCAACCTTTGAAACCACCACTGTTTCAAAGAAGCCTCAACTAAAAGTTTATACTACTAGCAAATCCAAAGCAGCATGACAATTGCAGCAATGCAAAAAAAAAAAAAAAAAAAAATTGGGGTTGGATACTTAAGTAGACAGTACTATGAAAACTGGGTTTATTTAATATCTATGGGACAATAGATAAATTTGGTGATGGTGGAGAGAAAGAAATTGGGAAAGTTTGGAAAGTAATTGATTTGCTGGAATCCACATTAGAATATTTTGTTGCAAATCCACCTTGTTATTTTTGTTCATTCCTCTAACGTCCACAGGTTTGTCTGTGTTCTAAACTAACATGCCACAATTCTGTTACGTATTTGCTTGTTTGTTACAAATATTTTTACCAAAAAAAAATGAATCCTAACAGTTTCCACAAAATTCAAACTATCCAAACAAAGTATACAAATACCAATGAATGCTTATACAATCAGCAATCCAACTCAGTCCCTTAAAATAATTCAAAAAGACAGATTCAACCAACTTCCTGTAGGCAAATAGGAAGGCACTAGGTGCATATTTGGGAGCAGGTTGTTCCATAATAAGGTCTTAATAGAAAACATCACTCTCTAGTCATCATTCTCTGAGCCATAGTGGCGCAGAGGTTAGAATGCAGACTGCCTGCAGTTCGATTCTTACTAGCTCAAGGTTGATTCCACCTTCCCTCCTTCTGAGGTTAGTAAAATGAGGATCCAGATTGTTGGGGGGCAATATATTGACTCTTGTAAACCACTTAGAGAGGGCTGTAAAGCACTATAAAGCAACATATAAGTGCTATTACCCTTTGTGAGATGAGTTCACTTGTTTTCAGGAAAAGGATCTTACGTTTCTCTTCCTACATCAGGAGTGTCAAACTCCTGGAAACAACAAAGGACTGGCCCGCGCTACCTTTGCCAATGAAAATGGAGCTCGCAAGGGCCATGTCCGGTTCTCCCGTGCTCTGTTTTCACTGGCAGAGGGTAGCAGGAGGCCTACAGCCAAAAAAGGAGCTCAGGTGCCCGTTTTCATTGGCAGAGCGCTCAGGCCACCACAGGCACCCCTGACACGAGTGACATTGAGCTGGCCATGCCCATCCTGGCCAAACCCTCCCCCCAAGGTCAAACACAACCCTCAAAGAAATCGAGTTTGACACCCCTGTCCTACATGGATACATCAGGCAGGTTTCATTTGGAGAAAATGAATGGTAGAACCCCTTTACAGGGGGTTAGAGGTTAAAATCGGAACTGGATTAGAAACCAGTTGACAACCAAAGCAGCAACTAAAAAATAAGTATAAATCTTATATTGCAGCTCTCACTTGCCAATAACATGGCTACTACATTTTTATCCCCTCTGTCTTTTGAATCATTTTCAATGGCAGCACCATGAAGAGAGTGTTACAACAATCTCACCAAGAGGTCCACATACATATGAAACTGGACACCAACCTCAGCTAAGCACAGGTTCCCCTCACTTTTGCTGTTCTTCCTTTTCTAGCAAGGGCTAAGAGTCCAAGAGTAGTTCCAAGTTGCAGGCCAGCCCTTTCATGGGAAGAGTGACCCATGAAAATTGTTGGTGGAAGAAACCAAGGAGAATAGAGGAAGAAGAGAACAGAAAACTAGAACAATGTTAAAATAGAAGTTGGAAGAAAAAGGAAGTTGGTGATGAACCCAGATACGACTGGGTCTTTGTTCCTAGAAAATGGTGCAGGCGAAAAGAAGTGAACTGTGAATGTGTGTTCCAACAGAGCTGCAGCAACTAACTGTATACAAGCAGTGTGGTGACTGCCAAATATCCCTAACTCTTTTCTTGTAAAGTAGGTTTTAATTCTACCAGATAGGCGTGTTTTTCCTTTTACAGAGAGTGGGATGACAGAATCATCACGTACTGAATTAAAAGTAGGTTTTGAAGTAGCAAAGCTTTCAGGGTTGTAGCCAAGTGATCTAATCTCTTGGCTGTGCTGCTCTTTTGCATGGCCATGTCTAATACTTAAGAGGAGGAACTGCAGAGTAGGGAAAACGTGTTGTGTGTCCAGAAAGCAGGCCTGTCAATAATAAGTGATTTACATGGAAACAGAAATATTGCCGAAGAAAATTTATAGATTTTTTTTTTTTTGGTCTTCCTTTTTAACTAAGAAGTATCTTTGAAATGCTTGTCTCATAGAATTATTTGTGTCTGTTATCTAGAAGCTAAACGCTATAGAAATCTACTCTCTTTCCCATTTTGCTCCAATGTTCACCAAAAAAGGATTTCCAGAGAGAAGTTTTGCTTTTCAGAGCCTCCTCTCAGTATTTTGCATTTGGCTACTGATACTTTATTTTAAAACAAATTTTGAAGCTACAGTTTGAAGATGAAACCGTAAATTTCACTTTTGGTCAATTTATTTTGAAACGAACTATGAGCCCAAAATTCAGTTTTCGCTTGCAAATTTGTCCCTTCTTCCCTCAAATTATACGATTTGTATGTATATTCCTCCGTATACATATTTATGAATATGTACATTAATACATAAATATATGTATATAAATTTCCTATATGAATTTATATGCTTCGAGATGGTTGGCATATAAATTTAATAAATAAATGTTTTTGAATAGTTTTTCACCTATTCAAAACCAGTGAACATACTTTTGCTCTTATTTTGCCCTAATTTACAGTATATATTTGTAAGTTGTTTTAGAATTGTAGATTACATGTCAACATTAAGAAAAATGTTGAATTTTGTGAATACCTGTATTCTAATTTGCAATGTTTTGGAAACGCAGGCTGAATAAATCCATTTAAAAGTTGAGATCCTATTTCAGTACATACCATATACGTTATGTAGATATTTCTCTGATGTCGTTGGCACAGGTATCCACAACATTTCTGAACTTTTATCTTCTGGGTTTGCTATGCTGCTGTTAAACATGAAATATACTAAACAGGAAAAATAAACAATCTGTAGTAAATATAGATTCATTTGTAAGTCATTATTAATCTGAAGTCGCTTGACTGTCTCTGGCTTTTTTAATTAGCTTGAATATCTGTGCTTTCGTATGCTTAAATATGCTGTTGTCTAAACTGCTAAGGTGTTATTGAATGTTAATGAACATTCCAGCTGTTCAGATACAAAACCCCAAATGCTTTGTACATTAGAGGGAGTACTTAATGAGAGGAGGTGCAGACAAGGAAGGAGGCAGTGCTGCCATAATGTTAGGTAATAATTAGTCTTTGTGTTTGGATGTGCATAAGAGAAGAGGGAAAGCATGTAACGGACTTTATAGGAATAGTCTCTCAATATAGGGGGGGAAACAAGTATCTCTTATACTTACCAGGCTACTTACAATATGTTACAAGCCATCACTAAATTATAGTGGTACCGCGTGAACTGATATATTAGAAATCCTGCATTAGTGAGGCATATTGGATAGAGAAACAGCATGAAAAAAATGCTACTTTCATGCCCAAGATCGGTTTATTTTACTCACGGGATCAAATGTACTATCTTTGTTAACTGCTTGCTAGGAAAACTAGTCTAAGTAACAGTGCCTAGAATCTGTCCTTCGCTTATGTAGTGACAGCCCCAGAATGCTAAGAATTTCCTTCCCACTAGCCATCGTATTTATAGGCAATCAGTCAAAAGAGGCATGACTGTATATGTATGTGCCATTCTCAATCTCTAAATGGTAATGGGACCTTCTATTTTGGAATTCTGCAGTGTAATATTAGCTGTTGCTTGAATGTGAGGTGTCAGGAGACTTGACGTGACAACTTGCAGGCTGTTGCACTGTTCTTTGACTTAATTTCTTTATCAGGAGCTCTTCTGTTATACACACAGGGCTCTGTTTCTCTTTATTGCTAGTTATCTTAATTTTAATTTCAGAGAAACAAAGTCTCATCCCACTGGGAGTTGCTCCCTGTCATCAGCCAGACTGGGAAGAGGAGTGGGTGTTATTTTTAGTTTCTTAGGAAACATTTTGTTTTCTGCTTTGTTTTTTCCAGGGGCTACATTAAGCATGAGACCAGCCCCTCTTCCAGTTGAAGAGCCAGAATGGAGACAGACGCCTCCACCAGTCACAGCTACCTCTGGGACTTTCCGCTTGCGACGTGGCAGTCGGTTTACCTGGAGAAAGGAATGTTTGGCTGTCATGGAAAGGTAGTATATGAACTTGATGAACTACATACACAGTATGTGGTGAGAGTTAGATTAGACCAGGGGTGTCAAACTCAATTTCATTGAGGGCTGCATCAGGGTTGTGTTTGACCTCTGGGGGCTGGGGTGGGTGTGGCCAGGATGGGCATGGCCAGCTCAACATCACTCATGTCTGGGACACCTGTGGTGACCCAAGTGCTCTGCCAGCGAAAATGGGCTCCCAAGCTGCATTTTCAGCTGCCCCAACCTCCTGCAGCCCTCTGTCAGCAAAACAGAGCTCAGGAGCCCATTTTCGCTGGCAGAAGCACCGCGGGCCAGTCCTTCACTGTTTCCAGGGTGGCCCTGCGGGCCAGATCTAAGTACCCCGTAGGCCAGATCCAGTCCCCAGGCCTTGAGTTTGACACCCCTGAATTAGGCCATCTCACAAAGCCCAAGATAATTTTTTAAAATTTTGTGTGTGTGTGTGTGATGCTATTCAATCAGTGGTTACTCGGTGAAAAATATGCAAGAGATCACACCAAAGGATATGCAAGTGAACAAGCCATATTAAATAATATTGTTGTGCCCTACAGCAATGTTGCTCTGGTATGTGGAAATATACAATAGTGAGTAATATCATTGGTGCAAGAATTGAGTCCTAATAACTCATTAATGGAAACTAGCCACTTAAGGAGTCTTGATGGTTCTCAAATATGCAGCATAATTTTGTAGATTTGCAAGAATACTCTGGGAATGTTTTAGATGGGGATTGTAGATAACAGTCATTTGTTTGCTAGCCTCATCCTGTGACAGATCACTTCCTCTGATATCACTAATTTCTCCGATGAAGACCAAAGGAGGATTACATTCTTAAAACTCTGAGTCTGAGCCATTTCAGACTCAATTTTCCATCCTTTGATGTTTTTTGTAGGAATACCACAACAAAAATTCACCTATCACCAATCATTTATGTTTTGTTTTGTTTTTCTTCAGTATATTCAGAACTTATTTTTTTCTGCACTTTAAAAAACTTGTTCTAGAGTATTTACAATCTGAAAGCCAAAGAAAAAAAGCAGCTCCAGTAAATGTATACTTATTTTTAAACTTAAGGCTGGATAATCACAATATATGGGGCTTCCCTTGAGGAGCACCCGGAGGCTCTAACTGGTGCAGAATGCAGCCGCGCGGGGGATTATGGGACCGAGTGGGCGCTCCCATGTGATGCTTCTCCTGCGTGAGCTGCATTGGCTTCCAGTGGTCTTCTGGGTGCGCTTCAAGGTGTTGGTTACCACCTTTAAAGCGCTCCATGGCATAGGACCTGGGTATTTGCGGGACCGCCTTCTGCGCCAATAGCCTCCCACCGACCAGTACGCTCCCACAGAAAGGGACTCCTCAGGGTGCCGTCAGCCAGGCAATGTCGGCTGGCGACCCCCAGGGGGAGAGCCTTCTCTGTGGCAGCACCTGCCCTTTGGAATGAACTGCCCCTGGAGATACGAAGGATATCAGATCTCCGGGCCTTTTGCCATGCCCTAAAAACTTTTCCATCAAGCAGGGCTGGCGTAACACCCCCCTTTTTAAACCTCCTTTAGCTTTTTAACCGTTTTAAAGTGTTATTGGGTTTTAGGTTGGGATATTTTTAAATTTCGGGCCAAATTTGTGTAATTCTTTTAATAATTTTTAGATTTTGTATATATTTTATACAAAAATATATATTTTTGTATATTTTTATTGGTATAAATATATTGGTATATTTTTATTCTTGGCTGTTCACCACCCTGACTCCAGCAGGAGAAGGGCGGTATGTAAATTGAATAAAATAAAATAAATAAAATAAAATAAATATATGAGTTACTTTTCTCTGTTGAGAGGGGAGCTCTGTTGAGAGGGGAGCTACAATTATTCCAGATAAATACTTTGGATATAAATGGGAAGTCAGTTTGATTATATGATTATTAATTCACATTTCTAGTCTGCCTTAGAGACTTAGAGTAAGTAAAATCAGTTATGAATAAACACGAACTTCTTAACATCAAATATTTCACATAATGTTATCCAGACTCAGGACATTCTTATAATGGCTTAAGGCACATACAGAAACCTATTGAAAAAAAGAAATCCATCTGAATGGATTTGGCAATTTATGAAACAAAGTCAGCACCTTAATCCAACTTTTGAATTCCTCCATACTTAAACTTAAAAATGATCTGAAACTTTCAGTCTCATCTGTCTGAGTGGTGGCCATGCTCAGTGGCAGCCATGCTAACACTTTGCGTGAGGCTAGAAGAATTGTGTCTGAGTACAAAGAGCCTGAGAACCAGCAAGGCCATTGGAATAACAACTTGCAGATGTCTACCATCACAGTAAATAAAATAACCATTGTTAGGACATACAAGTGGAAAAACGAGATATACAGTTTGACGTAAATATATCATTTGAAGCTTAAGAGTTCTGCTTTAAGTACACCTTTTGTAGTATCTGCAATAAAAGTAGAACTAGATTATCAAAGAGTTTTGTTCTCAAATCTCTGCCTACTAGCCTTCAGCTTGTTCCAAATCAGTTTTCTAACATTTCAGAATGACCCTCCCCAATGTGAGAATCAGCAAGCTTGGTAATATATAGAATATAGATTAACAGAGTTGGAAGGAACCTTGGAGGTCTTCTAGTCCAACCCCCGGCTCAAGCCAGAAACCCTAAACCATTTCACGCAAATGGTTGACCAATCTCTTTTTGAAAGCCTCCACTGATGGAGCATCCACAACTTCTGAAGGCAAGCTGTTCCATTGGTTGATTGCCCTAACCGTTAGGAATTTTCTCCTTAGTTCTAGGTTACTTCTTTCCTTGGTTAGTTTCTATCAATTGTTACCTTAGGCTTAGTATTATATGATACCTTAGTATTATAGTATGTGTAGGTGTTGAAGACTAGAGTCCCTTAACTCTAGGTTACAATTCTTGGATTAATGAGGTTGAATGAGAAGGATAGCAATTCTCACAGTTTATATTTTACAAAGGTATCGTCAAATAGCAAAAAGTAGCAATCCCTATTTATCAGTACCAAATATTGTAGAGCTAGAATTTTCCAAATAAATGAGGATTGGGTTTGTAATCCTTTATCATCATTCATTAAATTAGATCAATAATATTTTCTCAATATTACAAATGCAAGAGGAAGGACGAGAGAGTAGCTTACTTAAGGGCACCCAGGGAAATCATAAAACAAGGAGTTTCCAGTTCTGACTAAAGTTCAGTCTGTTAATCATATGCATTTGCACTTGAGCCTGGAAGCTTTTCTTTCCTTCAGGGAGTGTTGTGCACATACAATGCCTGGATGTTATTTTTTTTTTATCTGAAAAGATGTGAGATTTTTTTTACTACTTTATTTTATGGTAAAAAGTTGTCTCTTGGAGCCTTGGCAGGTATCATGCATGCTTGGTTTATATCATTAAAGCTCCTTTCTTGATATAAATTAGTTCTGTATTTGCATTGTTGCATAATATGTTTATACATTTATTTGCAACCATATGTTTTTGCAAAATTCACAGAAAATTGCAACAATCCATATCAATTCAATACATCCCCTCTAATATTAACAGCGCTACTTTTCAACATATGCTTTCATTTCTTCCTTGTGGCCATTGCAAACAATGCAATCTCCTGCACATCTCTTAGCCCGGTTGTCCCAGTTTCGTGGCAGCTCCCATGGCTGCCACTCCCCGCCGCCAACTCATAGAGGGTTCCCTCTGGTCTCCAAGGAACTTGCCTGTTCCTCTTGGTCGTCCAAGGTACCCCTCCTTTTCCCCCATCCCTGCAGGACAGCTCCGGTCCAAAGACACATCAGCGGCGGTTCAGCAGCCAGGGTTTTCGCAGCACTCATCAGAGTTCGCTATTTTCCTGACTGTCTCGCGACGCCAAACCAGAAGTCGGCATTGTTTGAAGTGAAGTTATGGGAAGCCTGTCTCAAGGAATGGCATGTAAGACATTTTAAATAATGTGACATTCCTTGTCCATCTTTAAAAAATGGATATCACTTTGCTATCTTAAACTTACATGCTGGCTCTCTTTAAATCTTTAAAACATAATAGTGTATGATAATTGCTGTCATTCAGCAGTTCCTGATAATTATCAGTTCCTGATAATTGTGAAAATAGCTTTAGACACAAATGCATCCATTTATTATTGTTAAGTTGTTCATGTAGATGCATAGCTGTTCTTAGTTGATAAAACAATTTGTCTGTTTAATTCTGACAACAAACAAGTCTAGGGCATTTTTCAATTGTTTAAGTGACTATTGGCCACATGAGCAAGACTTATAACAATATCACTTAATGGGATTAGGAGTAAGATTTGGGGCTCCTTTCTCCTGGCCCTTTTCTTGAGAGTGGAGAAGATTTAAAACAGTAATAAATATATTTAAGACTCCTGAAGTTTTAATACACCTATCTACTTTTGTGATTTTGTGACAATAGTGTTAAGGGATTTGAGGAATCACAGGAAGGAAGGTTGGAAGGGTGGATGGATGGATGGAGGGAGGGAGGGAGGGAGGGAGGAAGGAAGGAAGGATCTCCCTTTTGTATTCCATTTCTATCCTCCTATAACATTGCCACTGGCCTGATTCCATGGACCGGCTCTGCATTCCATCAGCCCCTCTTAGTCGGATGGAGAGTTGGCAGCTATGATACGGGCATTGAAGGAGCCGGTTCTTCGCTGCTGTTTCACCACCGGAGGGGATGGTTCATCAGATCCCATTGCCATTTTCACTTCTGACCAGCCACCATGAGAGGGTGATCTTGGATGATATCCTCCAGTTGTTCGAATCGGCATGAGACTCCTCCCACTGTCGTGAGAGGACAGTGGAGCCTAGTCTACCTGCACTTAGACCTACACCTCTCTCCAAAAACTTCCAGACTTTGTTGTTGTCTCCCTGGCCATATACCAGCATCACCCCCAGCTACTAGATGTACTCATTGGCCGACCTCCTTGCTCTGCAAGACTCCCCCCTCTCGCAGGTCTGGCCCTCCACACTATCGAGGGCCTACCTTGATGACAGGTTTTAGAACCCTGAGTTGTGGCATGCTGCAAAGAGTTTTTTTATTTAACTTTTTAGCTAAAATTTTAAGGGGTTCCGGGAGGGGGGTGGGTTATGGACCTGGAGGGTCCTTACAGATCAGAGAGTTAGCCAGTCGGATGGTTGTGGTGGGGGAAGTGGGGAGGGCGGACCAGACAGGGTATTGGGGGGACAAGGGTCATGGTATCACCGTGGTGGTTGGGAGGGGTAGGCTTAGTGGGAGCAGAGGGTGTCATGACATCAGGGGGACGTGTCCCCACTACTTGCAGGCGGTGCCATGCCCCGGCCCTCTTAGCTCTACCTGCTCCCGAGAGGGGTTGGGAATGCGGATTCCAGGACTCCGGCTGGTGTATGTTAATGCCAGGTCCATTGTGAATAAGGCCCCCCTTGAGCGTGATCTGATCGATGAGTGGGGCGTGGATCTGGCTTGCATTATGGAGACCTGGTTGGGACCGAAGGGAGGGGTTCCTCTATCCGATTTATGTCCACCAGATTTTCATGTGCTACACCAGCCGCGACATCATGGAAGGGGTGGGGGAGTGGCGGTTGTCATTAGGGAAAGTCTTAAGCCTAGGGAGGTCACTGTCCCTCAGATAGGCGGGTGTGAATCACTGTTGTTGAAATGGAACCCTGGAGTATAGTCGGGTCTGTTGATTACGTATCTGTCTCCCAGCTGCGTACCTGTCTCCTCAACCCTGCCCGCACTGCTTGAAGTCTTAGCCGAACTGATGGTTGAGTTCCCCAACTTGATAGTCATGGAAGATTTTAATCTCCCGTCAGCCAGCGAGACATCTGAACTGGTTCAGGAGTTCATGGCCTCCATGACGGCCATGGACTTGATTCAAGTTGTACAGGGTCCAACTCATAATGGTGGGCACACACGTGACCTGATTTTTATCTCTGGGCAATGGATAAATGCTCGGGGTAGGGGACTACTTTCTATTCAACCCCTGTCATGGACCGACCATTCCCTCCTTAAGCTAGACTTTCTATCCGCCAACGCTCACCGCTGGGAGGCGCCTGATGGACTCTGATAGGTTCCTGATGGAGTTTGGGACTTTTCCCACATACCTATCCTGCGATTCACCAGAGACCCTGGTGGATGCCTGGGAACAGGTAACTCCATGGTTTTCCGTGGAGTTTAGGGAGATGAAGCATCAGAAGAGGCACCTAGAGGGCTGTTGGAGATCTTTTCGCTCCGAATCTGATCGAACACAGTTAAGAACTTATATTAGGTCTTATCTTGTGGCGATGGAAGCGGCGAAATGTGATTATTTCGCCGCTCTCATTGCGTCTGCAGAAAATCACCCAGCAGCCTTGTTCCAAGTGACCCGCTGTCTTCTTAATCTGGGAGCAGGGCAGTGCTGAGGTTTTTGTTCAATTTCTGCAAGACAAAATCGCTCAGATCCAGATGGGTTTAGACTCTGACTGGGCAGGGTCTGACAAGGAGATGGGAGCAAGTCTTGAAGGCAACATCTGAGTTGACTTTGATCCTGTATCCATAGATGAAGTGG
Source organism: Masticophis lateralis (assembly GCA_030761175.1). Taxonomy (NCBI): domain Eukaryota; kingdom Metazoa; phylum Chordata; class Lepidosauria; order Squamata; family Colubridae; genus Masticophis; species Masticophis lateralis. Next base: position 29,269,796 of record JAUDYJ010000001.1, read on the forward strand.
ATAGGATTATTGGAAGATTGGGGGCCTCAACGTGTTTGTTGGACCTGTGTCTCTCCTGGCTTGTTGCGGCAACCAGAGAGGTAACTGGAGACTGGATCCAGGTGATTGTTTATTATTTTATTTATTTATTAATCGAATTTCTATACCGCCCTTCTCCTACCGGACTCAGGGCGGTGAACAGCCAGTTTAAAACCAATAACAATATAGTAAGTTAAAATGTTCTAAAAGTCCATATAAATTTAGGCTGAAAATATATCAATAAAACACTAAAACTCTAAAAATTTAAATAATTTAAAATAATTTAAAATATTTAAAAATATTTAAAAATAGGAGGGATCAGGCAAGTCCGGCAAGTTGGAAGAAATGAGTCTTCAACGCCCGACGAAAGGTCCGGAGGTCAGCAATAGTTCTCAGATCTGGAGGGAGATCGTTCCAGAGGGTGGGGGCTACCACAGAGAATGCTCTCCCCCTGGGGGTCGCCAGCCGGCACTGTCTGGCTGACGGCACCCTGAGGAGGCCCTCTCTGTGGGAGCGAACCGGATTGTTAATGCTTCGTTGAAGGATGGCGTCTTCCCCACCATCCTTAAGGAGACGGTGGTTCGACCCCTTCTCAAGAAGCCTGCCCTGAACAATTTTCGTCCCGTCTCCAACCTTTGCTTTATAGCGAAGGTTGTTGAGTCTGTGGTGGCACACCAACTTCCACAATTCCTGGAGGAAACAGATTATCTAGACCCATACCAATCGGGTTTGAGACATGGACACAGCACGGAAACGGCATTGATTGCCCTGGTGAATGAACTCTGGCGTGCCAGGGATAGGGGTTATTCTTCTATCCTGGTCCTACTTGTTCTCTCAGCAGCTTTTTATACCATCGACCATGGTATCCTACTGCGACGACTCAGGGGGTTGTGGGGGGCACTGTTTTACAATGGTTCTCCTCCTACCTCTCGGGTCGCATGGGCAGGGGGACAGAGATTCTCCCCAAGGCCCCTCATTTGTGGGGTGCCTCAGGGATCGGTTCTCTCCCCCTTGCTCTTTAACATCTATATGAAGCCGCTGGGTGAGATCATTCGTAGTTTCTGGGTGAGGTATCAGCAATATGCTGATGACACCTAGCTTTATATCTTCACCCTGGACCAACCCAGGGAAGCCCTTTCCATGATATCTAAGAGCCTGGAGGCAGTACAGGTCTGGATGGGGAAGAACAGGCTCAAACCCAACCCCTCCAAGAGAGAGTGGCTGTGGATGCCAGCATCCCCTTTTCTAGCAACCCCATCACTCTTGATGAGAAAGGGGTTGCTTACTCCCTCTGAAAGGGCTCGCAATCTTGGCGTCCTCCTGGGTTCGCGGCTCTCCTTAGTTGACCATCTGATGGCCGTGACCAGGGGGGCTTTTGCGCAGGTTCGCCTGGTGCGCCAGTTGCAACCTTTCCTAGATAGGGATACCTCCGTACAGTCACTCATGCTCTCGTCATCTCTCGTCTGGACTACAGCAATGCCCTCTACATGGGGCTGCCCTTACGGTGCACCCGGAGACTCTAATTGGTCCAGAATGCGACTGCGTGGATTGTTACGGGAGCTTCCCATTACTCCCATGTTACACCTCTCCTGCGCGAGCTGCACTGGTTGCTGGTGGTCCTTCGGATCCGCTTCAAGGTGCTGGTACTTACCTATAAAATCCTTCATGGCATGGGCCCAGGGTACTTGCAGGACCACCTCCTACCGGCCTCCCACCACCCAGTGCGCTCACATAGGACTGCCCTCCTCTGGATGCCATCGGCCAGACAATGTCGCCTGTTGGCGCCCAGGATGAGGGCGTTCTCTGTGCCGCACCGACCCTCTGGAACGAGATACCCACTGGGCTCCGGACAGCCCCCGATCTCCGCTCTTTCTGCGGTGACCTGAAGACGTGGCTTTTTCAACAAATCTCCTGATCTGTTGGAAGTTTTAGTTTAAATTGTTCAGGGATTTTAATTGGATTATTTTAGAATTCATTTTTACTGTCTTGTTGTTTTGTTGTTGTGAGCTGCCTCGAGTCCTTTGGGAGAAGGGCGGCATATAAGTATGATAAAAATCAATCAGTCAATCAATCCTGGAAAGGTTTATGGCCTGCTTACTGAGCAAGACTCAACCCTGCTTCTGGAGGCAAGAATATAGAAATGGAGAAAGCAGTAATGATGTAAAATGTTGATTGTATGTGAAGGATGGAAGGATTTATGTTCCTTGCAGTCATCTGGTTGTTAGCACTCTTTTTGAAACCATCTGGAGGTTTATCAGTGCCCTCAGGATCACCTGAATAGTGCAAATAGGTGTAGAACCTTCTTGGAACTGCTAAAGGAACTGTGTTGTAAACAGGAGGTAGGTAGTCGTATCAGTCAGAAACAAGAAACTTCTTGGATGAGAAGTGAAACATCTTCAAGAAAAAACGAAGTCCGTTTGCCTTTTGAAAAAGCACCTTTGAGACAGCCATGACCTGGATGACTGAGAATCTCCACAGACATATAGGGAAAGCTAGTTTTTAGGTTGGAAATATGCAATTTCCTGGCAGAATTTTGTGTATGCAGGATGGATGGTAACGCTTCACACAATGCAGGATACATTGATGCAGAACCAAAAATTATTTTGCCTAACCAATAATCAGAGTTGCGTTTTCTCAGTGCTCTGCTTATACTGTCTCTGATGGTGCAGATTTCTACAGGTTAGCAGTATTTCTACGTGCCACATAAATCATAGAAATGAACTGCTTCAAGGATATTTCAGTCTTTTTACCATTGCTTCACATTCTAGTCCAGCTCACATATTTTGGCCACTTTTCATCCTTTACTGTCACCCTACACAAAAGAGATCATTTGATTCTCTCTGCAATCAGCCATCGCCATCCTGACGGGCGCCTTTTGTCTAGAAAGCACAATTGCATTTGTTGAAGGTTTATCCTCAGGCTTTTGTAATCATTCATTCTGCACATCTTGCTGCTTCCTTCGCCAACCCCATCTATTTACCCATACACTACACTTTTTTTTTTCCTTCACTGCTTCAAAGCGTTCTGAACCTAGTATAGTCTAATAATTTTTGATAACCATTTGGGAGTGGGGACCATTTTAATAGGGTGTCAACACTCACATAGCTTTAGCCTTTATATCTCACAATCTCTCTTTATTGTATTGGGTTCCTATTGATATTGGCACTATTCAAATGTTGATTAAACCATATACTTTCTGTGAATGGTATGAAAGGGCAGTTGGAGAAAATCTTCATAGTGGTAGGAATGGTAAAACATGATAGGCTTTTAACAGAAGGCGAGGTAAACAGATTGTATCAGTCACATTCTAGACTTTGGTATTTGCATGCCTTGATGTTCATTCATTCATTCATTCATTCGTTCGTTTGTTCATTCATTCAATTTCATTCATTCATTCATTCATTCATTCATTCTCTGTAGTTGCCCAATTCAACCAAGAGATTCTGAGATCTGCATGAAAATTGTATTTAAACACATATTTCTAATTCATTTGCTTTGAAGTCTAGCTCCTTGCAGTTTTCTTGGTGAGATTTTTCAGAATTGATCTGCCATTGCCTCCTTCCTAGGGCTGAGAGAGAGGGACTGGCTCAAGATCACGCAGCTAGCTTCATATCTAAGGTGGGGCTAGAATTCACAATCTCCCACTTTCTAGCCTTATACTTTAACCATTTCATCAAACAGGCTCTTCTTTTTTATATGTACATGTGTAATACTTTGAGCTAAATACTGTACTGCAACTTCAGTAGAAGTGGGAAAGATTTTGTTCTGTATGACAATCTGAAAGTTTCCTTAATGTCACCGCATAAGAATAATTAACCAGGAATGGAAAGAGAGGGATATGAAACTATTACAGTAGGTGGCCAAAGGAAGGAGATAAGCAGGCACCCAAGAGAAGACTGGGGAACACCTCATGAGCTGATGTGGTGTAGTGGTTAGAGTGCTGCAGCTACTTCAGCTTACTGCTAGTTCAGCAGATTAGCAGATCAGATCTCACCGACTCAAAGTTGACTCAGCCTTCCATCCTTCCGAGGTGGGTAAAATGAGGACCCAGATTGTTGGGGGCAATATGCTATTTAGTATACTGTCTTTGTTGTAAGCCGCCCAGAGTCCTTGGAGAGTGGGTGGCATAGAAATACGAATAATAAATAAATAAATAAAAAGAGTTCTCAAATGTCTACCCCACAAATCACGAAAGAAACATGGAAACGAGAGCCAATCCTTGGGTTATAGCAGTTTTCTGTTTTCAATTCTGTGTTCTTTGTTTTTTTTTTTAAATGATTATCCATTCTCTCAGATAATAATATCCTGTTTCCCCCAAAGTAAGACATCCCCTGATAATAAGCTTTTGAGTGCATGGCAATAAGGCCAAGCGCTTATTTCAGGGTTCAAAAAAATATAAGACAGGATCTTATTTTCAGGGAAACACGGTAATAGAAAAAAAAAAGATACTTTCTGTAGCCATTAATTAACTGACTTTCCTTAAAACCCCATGTCTGTTATTTGTAATAGGAGCGGTAGGACTCCTGTGCACCTATGTTAATATTTGGCTTCTATTTTTAAGCATCCATAATGAAAAACATATGTTTTACGAACTAGAAGTTCTGGCTGCCTTCATCTGTTGCCTATTTCATTTCCCTTTATTCTAGCCTGCTCTTCTCTACCACCACCCACTCAAAAAAAATCCCTGGGCCCAGTGGGATAAGCAGTAGCAAAGCCTGTTGAGGCATAGCCAGACACCTAACTCTCTGGATTGGCATAGCTGGAGGGAACTCTTTCTTCATATAGCAGTTCTCTCAGTCTGAAAAATATGGCACTAGTTAATGAGGGTGACTAAAAAGACACCCAAGGGATAATCCAAAATAGTTGAGGAGGCTGGAGGGCTCTGGGCCAAGAGGATGAAAAGGTTGAAAAAGCAATGTGGATGGGACTTAATTTTGCTGTGACGTGTCCTTGGTGATCCAAACTTCTAGCCAGATTCCTTGGATTAGATAACAAAATATGCACATTTTAAAAATATTAATAGCAATCTAATGCTTATTAGTTATGCCAGCCCCTTTCAACAGACTGGAACTTGCATATTTTTTAAATTTATAAACCGCCCAGTGTCATTTGGATTGCTAGATGGGTGATATCAAAATTTGATAAATAAATGCTTCTCAGTTTTTCCTTAGATCTTCAAAAAGAAAAGATGCGGGATCATTTAAGTAACAAAAACAAAAGCTTTCCTACTAGGATAATTCGGACAAACAATTATTCTTTCACTAGCAGGTCAAAATGAGTTTATTGGGAAAGATTTTTGATGGGTCAGCTAGAATGCCTCCTTAGTGGGCTTTAAATGGGTGGGGAAGGGCTGATTTTATTGATATGTTTCTAATGGTGCATTATCAGTGTTTTGAAATTGGAATTTGTATTTTATACTTTTGATTGTTAGCTACTGTAAGTAAAAAGATAGAATATAAATTCAACAAATATAATCCAGAAATGGGTTGAAATATCACAGAAGGTAGAAAGCAGCCTATGCCCCTAACCTGGTCTTGAAACTGGACAGATCTATGTTCTGATAATACAATTTAGGAGTTTACTAGGTTCCATGCCCAAAAAATTAGTACATCAGAACCTCTAAGTAATATTTAATAAATCTCACCAGCCTATCTGTTAAGTGGTTAGTTATATGTTAGCACATACTTTAGTTGCTAGAGACACATTTCTGTCTTCTTTCTCGCATGGATATTTATGCATTTGTCTATTGATGAATGTGATGGCTGTTACCACATTTTGCTAGTAACATTTTCAAGTAATGCTAATTCATAATTTGTAAATCTCTTTATAAGCCTGGATATAAATCATGTTTAATGGTGACAGTTTTCTTAATCCTGTTACATACCTATCTCCAGGAGGATAATCTTTTGAAGAAGAACCTGAAGTCCTGGTTGGCTACCTCTGACTTGAACTCTGACCATTGACTCATATGCGCTATGGTTGTGCAGCTCTTCTGATTCAAAAGGGAAAATGCATTGGCAACTCTTTAAAACAAAGGTCTCTCTTCCTGGGATTATCCTGCAGTGATTCCAGAAAAAGAGGCAACTGCTTTAAGGAGTTACTGACATGTGTTATATGGGCATTTCCCGCTCCTCCAAATCCGAAGCACTGAAGAACATTATTTTTCACAGCCTAGAAGTCTCTTTCATACATTCAAATTTGGTGATGTTTTTCCTCTGTACAGGGTTTCTTAAAGATTTGTGGCTTGAACTTGTTGTCTTTATTTTGTGTCGGTACAAGAAATACGATTTTTAAGATGAATACATTCTCTTTGTTTCTGTAGCTACTTCAATGAGAATCAATATCCTGATGAGGCCAAGAGAGAAGAAATTGCAAATGCCTGTAATGCAGTTATTCAAAAGCCAGGTACACAAGGAAGCCAAACAGGGATATGTGATTCTATTCTCTTCTCTTCTCTTCTCTTCTCTTCTCTTCTCTTCTCTTCTCTTCTCTTCTCTTCTCTTCTCTTCTCTTCTCTTCTCTTCTCTTCTCTTCTCTTCTGCCCTGCCCTGCCCTGCCCTGCCCTGCCCTGCCCTGCCCTGCCCTGCCCTGCCCTGCCCTGCCCTGCCCTGCCCTGCCCTGCCCTGCCCTGGTCCTAACTCAATTATCCATGCATGAGGTATCATAGAAAATGCGTGAACCCTAGAAAATGCGTGAACCCTAAATGAAAAAGAAATACAGTATCCAAATATGCCATCATTATTTTCAAAAGTGACCCAATGCATTTTTAGTTTCAGTAGTAATCCACCATCCCAGGAATATTTTCCCTTTGGGCAAAAATATTTTAAAAAGGAAAGAAGAAAAGAGATTTGCAATGTGGGGGTGGGGGTGGGGGAGGCCATCAGGTTTTGGGGAGTGTTTCAAAACAAAAGACTTTTTGAAAGAGAACTGTGAAGCTCAAAGTATGTCAAGCCATTTTAAAAAACACTTAAAAAACAAAAAGTGCTGAATTAATAGTGTTAACTTCTTTGTTCTTATGCTATAGTGTTCATCTGTTTCTATCTTCAAAAGGGCAGGATGTATTTTTGGCAGTTGCACTGAGCAATTCCCAACAGTATAGTCAAAGGGTGCTTCAGAAGGACAAAAAGTAGGGTGGGATTTAAATGCTGCATGTGGTTTGTGAAAATAAGGTAGGGTGAGCAATCTGCAGTCCCAAGTTCCTTTTTGGAGGATCTCAGAGGTCCTGCTGTTTATTGAATTTGGTCGGAAACACAAGAAGACTAAGCCCTAAGATCCCTGTCCTCCTCAGTCCTAGGTACTTTTCCATGTGTGATGTGGTTATACTCACTTTGTAGCGCTCAAGTCCAAAAACTATTAAAAGGATTTTTAGGTTTTTATTTTTTTATTTAGAAAATAGCCTCTCATATGGTTTGGGAAAACTACCTCCAAGGTTCTTTCCATCTTTGATATTCTATTCTAAATCCTGCCCTGGAGCTTCTAGGAGTAAGCTTCTATAACCAACATGGTTTCTTTTTTATTTTACACAGGAAAGAAGCTGTCAGATCTGGAGCGAGTTACTTCCCTCAAAGTGTACAATTGGTTTGCCAATAGAAGGAAGGAAATCAAGAGGCGAGCCAATATTGGTAATGTATCAGACAGCCTTGAAGAACTGCTGAAGAAAGATGGAACATGATTGACTTTTCTTAACAGGAAAACAGAGCCTTGATAATATTTTTAAAGTAAAAGCTTGACAACATGGTCAAAACAAATTTTCTCTCATCCTTTGTTGTTACTGAACAATTCATCAATGTTAACATGTTGTCAAAAAGCATTGGTATATGTGTATAATAGCATCTTTAAGTCCCTTAGGTCAGGGAATTTCATCATGCCTTTCAAGAAAACCTAGAGATTTCCAGTTTTGTTGGAAACTTCTCTGCACTTGCTCTGATGAAAAGATCAACGGATGAAATATATTTAGTCCACCACTGTGATTACTTGGGAATATTAGGCCATACAGTAATGAATTTTAATACACTTAAGGTGGCAATAAGGCCCAATAGAATAGTAAACGCTACATATGAACCCTAAAACATACCTCAAAATGTTCTACAATATACCACATTGCTTGGGACCAACAATTTGCTGTGAAAAGTTTTCCTTGCAGTTGGATTATTTTGAAAAACCTGCCTTATCTCTCCCAGTGTCCTCAAAGTGAAGCAGAGGCTGTTCAAGCTATTGAACAAGTTTGTACGACACATACATCTTTATAAAGCTTGTTTTAGCCTGCAGTCCAAATCTATTCTAGGCCAGGAGTAACTAAAATGTTCCACATAACTATGATCTGAAACTGTGGTTTACGTTTTCATGCCTTGGCTGTAGCTTCGTGTTCCATGCAAATGGAACAGAAGCAGGTGAGCAGTGGATACTTCCCATTACATATCTGTAGACATAGAGTTGGCTGGCAGGAGTAGCAGCATTTTTGTTCCTCCCACCTTAACTGTTATTCCCTGCAGATATTTAGCGAATTGGTAAAATTGGACTGAGGAAGGATTAACGATAACCATGTGCTGGTGAAGCAGCCATGTGCCTACTTTGGGTTGCTGTCACTGGTTAAAAAAAAAAAGTTTAAACTAGGGAGTGATGACTGCAACAACAGCTGGGCAGGAAGAAAGCTTTGCATAATTGTTTGCTGAGTTCCCCCGTAGGTATGTCTCTTACAGCTGATCACTCTCGACCACAGACTAATGTGTCTTCTGATTAAGCCCTTTTGATGCCATGAACAGTGGCATGTTCCCATCTTTGTCACCCAATTTAGTTTTCCTTCGCATCCTTCTCCCTCTTTATCATCTCACCACAGTCACAAATATAATACCATACAGCACCTAACATTCTGCTAGAGAAAATAAATATTTAAAGAAACGTCCTGACTTTAATTAGCATTTCTTGTATACTGATAAATAATACAGGTATCCGGTACTTTCCAGAGTTTGAAATGCTTTGGATGTAGAATAGTAAATAACACATTTCAATTTTCTAACATATTATGCAGAAAAGGAGCTTTAAATTGTGCCTATCTATCATATAAAATATTTAACATATAAATGTGCAATTAATTACATAAATTAATTTCTTTTTGCTTTGAATTTTTAATTTGTGTATCCTTTCGGAGAAAAACCTCAAGTATAAATCTCCCCCCCAGATTTCTGAACTTTTTAAATAATTTAAGAGTTCAGGTTCTTCCAGTGAAATTGACTGATAGCAGATTCAAGAGAGAACAAACAAGAAAAAGCAAACTTTTGACACAATACGGTGGTTGCCCCACAATTAAATAATTTTTCATAGGGCACGAAACCAAATGATGGAGCAGAAGAGTTTTTATTGGCTGTTAACTGGAATGATTATTTGCAACCTGCAGTTTTAGATGCAATGTATTTTGAAATGCCAGTTGCTGAAGGTTACAACCACCAGAGATAAGTGGTGCCCTTCAAGTCCTGCTTGTGGACTTCCTGGAGGCATCTCTCTGGCCATTGTTGGAACTAGAATGCTGAACTAGATGGACCTTTGAGCTGATCCACACAGGGAACTTCTTATGTTCTTATACTACCTTAGGATAAGATAGCAAGTTGGTGTCTGGGGAAAAAAAAACACACCAAAAGGAAGCTGACAGATTTTGTCCATTAGCACGAGAAAGCCAAACTCCAAACAGTGGTATGGATAGCAGACCAATAAAGTATCATGAATCTAAGATGCTTTGCAATCACACAAAAAATAATGAAGCATCTTGTTAACCTCATATAACTTGTGAGTTGCAACCTGGAATATTTCTTTTGCAAGAGACAGGCTTTGCGAGCTCTGCAGCCAAGGGATTAGTGCCAGCTAGAAATCCAGTTGGGGTTATAAAATATTTTTCAAAGGCTGATGACCCTGGATAGAAACTGATTTTTTTTCTTTTTTTTTTTTCTTTTAAATTGGCATTTATACTCCTCCAACCAAATTATTTTTCCTTTTTTTAACAGTGCAACAACATGCACAAAAGGGGCTTGCACCATATTGAAATGAAGATGAAAAGGGAACTTCACTTAGGGTGTGGGTTTATTGTAAGAACCATCAAGCCAGAATTAAAATTGTAGAAAAGGAATAATCACAATCACTACATAGAAAATAAGAGAGATGTTGCTTTATTCCTTTGATTATGGTTTCATTAATCAAATGTGCATTTTGTCCCTTTCTTAAGAAGGGCCTCCTAAAAGCAAGCCTATTTGGTAGGGCGAGTTCTGTGTGTGACCTGATTCTACAGGAGTGCAGGAAGATAATCCAAACCATGATGCCAGTTGAAGAATGCAGCTGTTGAGAATTGCTGTTTTGATTTAGAAGGAAGTTTGATTTAAAAGTTTCCAGTCCTTCTGAATCCATAAATAGCATTTGCTAAATTCTCTAAATGTAAAGAGGCAGTCATGAAAGGTATTTTAGTATCCTGTAAAACAGTTGTTTCTCCTCCAGTACTAGTAAGGCCATAGGAAATTGTATAAAATCAGAATTTATCCAAGCCTGCGTCAGAAATTCTGCAAATGGAGTAAATCTTTGTAGCCTTTGGCAGAATTTGGCTTGCAGAATTATTTTTTTTTATAGCTGACTTTAAACTAAAAGCAAACAAACAAACTTCTGAGTATTTCTTTGAGGTTCTTACAAGAAACAAGATGCCCCTACTTGTGAAAATTCTGGTTTTTCATCTTCATCCTTATTGGTAACCCTGCAGCAGATAATTTAGGGATCAATTTGCTTTTTTCGAAGAAGCAGCAATCCTGGAGAGTCATGGGATAGATGTACAAAGCCCCGGAGGCCATTCCAACAGTGACGACGTAGACGGAAATGACTATTCAGAGCAGGTAAGTATGTGAGCTAAGTCAGGGGGCTCCAATATGGAGAGTCCCCCTGTAGGCTGCTCTTCCTCCTCTGGGTTTGGGGGTGGAATGTGGAGAGGTGGGGTCTTTCATCCTTCAGCCTCCTAAGATATGTGGCCTTTTATCCTGCTGTGCAATGGGGGAAGGCAGAAAAACACAACGTTCCTCCCACCCCCCCAATGGACCAGCCTTCACCCACATGGATTTATTGTCATACAACAGGAGTCTTGGCAAGTACGCAATGGGGAGGAGGAGGGAAGATGTACAGAGGGAGGCAGAGAAGCAGAGAAGTTAGAAGAAGACAGGAGGATCTGCTCAAAACAAGCAAGTTGACGCTCTGTTCACACATATTTGCCAAATGCAGGGGCATGATGAATTCCCCCAATTTGCACCACCATGCATAGTAAACACCGTGTCTGTTTCTCTCTTGTGCCCCTGTAACCAGAGCTGTGTGCATCCCCAGAAATCCTTTCTGAAACTGTTTTAAGAATGCATCAGTTTTGTCCTCACCATTCTGGACTGAGGGCATATGTGCAATTGCGCATGGTCAATTTAGGGATGCTGTTCCCTGAACAGCCCATGAAGTATGAGAAATAGCTGGATGAGGCAAGTATCTCTCATCCAATTTGACGAATCCTCTTTCCTTTTCTAACAACTATTATCTTCTGCCTTCTGATGTCCATGTCATACCCACTATGTATGCCTTGCAAAAAATTACAATTCAATTTTGGAAAGAAAATAGTTAATGATTCATGCCAAATAAAAGCACATCCACTTGCTTAAGTTTCAGTTGTAAATTTTCTGAATCACGCATTTGATGTGGAACACACAGCCCTGCTTATACCATAATGATCTACGAGTTTTACTCTCTCCTTACCCACTCCTCCCCTCACAGTGCAATGAATGCATAGCTGCATGCTCCTCTTCCCAAAATTGAATGCATTGATGTAAATTGATAATACGGCAGCTCAATTCCAACCAAGAATATTCCATCTAACCTCCTGGTGCCACCATGTTTACCCTTTTAAGGCAAGGTAAAGCTTTCTTCATAATTTGTCCCTGCTCTTGAAATACTATTTTTTTTAAATTGCTTTTATTCTTAGGAACATAGGAAGTGCCTTTCATCACTGGTCCATCTAGCACAGTGTTGTTGAAGTACTGGTTTACAATGATTTTTTAGATCTCACTTATTGGAGTTTCCCCTAACCATTTCAGGAGATGCTAAGGCATGAATTTGGCACCTTTGGCATGGAAAGCAAGTGTTCTGCCTTTGAGCTATAGGGTCTATGCATTCTTGATAGGTCATAACTATCATCTAGTCTTTCTATTTTATAATGTTTCTTTTCCCCCTCTTTCCCCCATACTTTCTATTAGTTTATGCTCGTATTTTTAAAACTACTCTTAGGTACATTTTGGTAATATAAGAAATGAAATTAAAAAATACTTTACTTTTTAATTTTGAAAGGAAACTGATTGCTATAGAGGAAAATAAGAGGATATTAGTAGAAAAAAGAAGCTCTTTCACAGAAAAGACACTTTGGCTACATTTTATGTTTGAGTTAGACACATGTAGATCTTGGCTGATCATTAAGACAAATAGGACAGTTGGACAATGGGGCCTATTATTTAGAGTTGTGATAATCCCACTTGGTCTTCTGCCATTCTTGAGAATCTTCTAGCTTTGTGGTTCCTGAATTAGGTCGGATCAGATGGCATTATTGTGATCAGTGTGTTTTTAATGGAAATGATATATTTTGTACACGAATCATACTTTTTTGAATGTTTTTAGTGGGAATATGGAAAATAAAAACAGAAAAAATATAAGCCTTTAACCTGATTATGTAATGAAGGCAGCTAGGAACAAATTAGTCATCTATTGTAATCCATCTTCTTTGTCTGTAATTTTTTTGTAGTCAAGCTCTAACTCAGCTAATCAGATTGACAGAACTTTAATCTTGTTAACTATGCCGAATATTGGGCAGCCATTGGCTGAGAACGTTCTAGTTCTGGATTTATTGTTTGTAGCAGGGTGTAAGTTCAATAGGTTGGTAAGGCCATATGCAACTCTCTGTTTCTTTACCCTTTGTGTAAATCTAATTAAGACTACAAGAGAAATCAATTGTTTCGTTGAGCTTCCACGGTTTTTTATTGTTCCTTCAGGAGCTCATGTTACACTGCCTAGTAATTTATTCTGGTTCTAGTAACCTGATAACCACATTTCTTTTGTTAGTTAGTCTTGATCACGATGAGGCAGCATTTCTTTTCCTCCTCATTTAACCGGACACATGCAGATTAAAATTACAAATCCTGCTGGTAAATGGATTGTTGGATAGACCATAGAACTGTCTCCAATGTTCTCTCATAGGATTGAACAAGAGACGCAGAGCCCACATGAAGAAGGGAAATATCAGTGGTTAAATTCTATCAAATATTGCTTGTAGCATTTTAACAGAAAAAAAAATACGAAACAGGTGGGAGGTTAGGTGGATGAATTAGGGTCAGTTTTTTCATCTAAAATCATGTCCTTTTCTTGGGAGTTTTGGAACAGTATGATGGGAGATATATATATATATATATATATATATATATATATATATATATATATATATACACATACATACATACACACACACACACATATATATATATATATGTGTGTGTGTGTGTGTTTTCTGAGGTTTTCGTGGGTGTTTATATGTAGGTCTTTGGTTATTCGGGTCTTCTCCCGCGTAGAATTGGAAGTATCTTCGTGACATTTCGATGAAGTCTCATTTGTCATCTTCAGGCTGGTGTTCTCAGCTTGGTGCTTCCAGGAGCAATGTGAGATTGCAGCTGACCCTTCCTTTTAACTGCTAGTGGGGGTGGGAGCTGATTGGGTGGGAGCTTGGCTATGTTCTGATTGGGTGAAGGTGTGTTCTGATTGGTTAGGGGCGTGGCTGTGCTCTGATTGGATGGGGGGTTGGTTGTGCTCAGCTTAGTCTGAGTTGCAGGGGGATTTGAGCTGGTGAGCTGCGTTGTTGTTTGGCTTCGTGTTTGTGGTCGTGAGAGCTTTTCATGGAGGGTCTGATTCATGTATGGATTGGAGGGGTTAAAAGTGGCTAATGATGCAGCTGCGGTCTGGCTTCTGGTCCTTGGTCGTGCCTCATTATCAGTGTGGGTTTGAGTCTGCTTTCTGCGTGGACGTGTGGTGGTGACATCCTTTGTGGCTCTTGTGAGTGTGGGTCTGGTGTCATTCATCGTGTTAGGGACTCGTTTGTCAATAAGGGCAGGTTTCCAAATGGCTGGCAGGCGGGAGGTATCATCTTGTTTGTTCATGCTGTGAGGGCGTTTTTCTATCTTGATGGCTTCTCTGATTATTCTGTCATTAAAGTGTTCAGTTTTGGCGATAGTTCTGGTCTTTTTAAAGTCAATTTCATGTCCTGTGGCTTTAAAGTGTTGGACCAGGGAAGAAGTTGGTTCCTCTTTTTTGACTGAGTTTTTGTGTTCTTCAATGCGTGCACTTATTCTTCTCTTGGCAAACCAAGGACCAGAAGCCAGACCGCAGCTGCATCATTAGCCACTTTTAACCCCTCCAATCCATACATGAATCAGACCAACACCCTCGATGAAAAGCTCTCACGACCACAAACACAAAGCCAAACAACAACAACGCAGCTCACCAGCTCAAATCCCCCTGCAACTCAGACTAAGCCGAGCACAACCAAGCCCCTACCCAAACAGAACACACTCCCAGCCAATCAGAACACAACCAACCCCCCATCCAATCAGAGCACAGCCAAGCCCCTAACCAATCAGAACACACCTCCACCCAATCAGAACACAGCCAAGCTCCCACCCAATCAGCTCCCACCCCCACTAGCAGTTAAAAGGAAGGGTCAGCTGCAATCTCGCATTGCTCCTGGAAGCACCAAGCCGAGAACACCAGCCTGAAGATGACGAGTGAGACTTCGTCGAAACGTCGCCAAGATACTTCCAATTCTACACGGGAGAAGACCCGAATAACCAAAGACCTATATATATACATATACATATACATATACATATACATATACATATACTTATACATATATATATATATAGTAATGACTACTTTTTGATTGACATCATTCTGTATTGGAGAGAGCACATATAAACCAGGAGTGAAATCCAGCAGGTTTTGACAGGTTCTGGAGAACCGGTAGCAGAAATTTTGAGCAGTTCGGAGAACTGGCAAATACCACCTCTGATTTTGCAGTATCCTTCCCCCAGGAGTGGGGTGGGAATGGAGATTTTGCAGTTTCCTTCCCCTGTAGTGGGGTGGGAATGGAGATTTTGCAGTATCCTTCACCTGGAGTGGGTTGGGAATCAGTGGTGGATTGCCCCCGGTTCACACTGGTTCTATAGAACCGGTAGTAAAACCTGCAGGAGGCTCCGCCCACTGGCCTCAACGTCTTCTGCACATGTGCAGAAGCTTCTGCGCTTGCGCAGAAGAGCGCGTATGCGGCCCCGCTGTGAACCGGTAGTAATGGTAAGTAGAACCCACCCCTGGTGAGAATGGAGATTTTGCAGTATCCTTCCTTTGCCATGCCCACCAAGCCACACCCACCAAACCGGTAGTAAAAAAATTTGGATTTCACCACTGATAGCGCACCTACTTTCCATACCACCCCAGTTTTTAAATCAACATGTTTAAGCACTGGTCTGTTTAGATTTCTCAAACTTCAGCTTTCTTAAGTTCAAACTAGAGAAGACAATAATGATCCCAGAATCTAATTATGCTCAGGTTTGAAGACCATTTAGAAATTTCAGCTGGTACAGTATATTATTTGGGGCAAAATGATCAAAACACGTAACATCTTCTATACCAGTTGGATTTCTGGCTCCAGTTCAACATATTTTAAAACATAGGTGAGTCAACATTAATAACCATGGTATTAGCCCACATATTCAGCGTCAGAGTGTAGCAGTCTGTGGAGGAAAGGCTTTAAATATATTTCCCTCTCCATTACAAGCAAATCTAGGATTTCTGGTAAAAGTTGCAGATACTGTATCTAATATATTTCTCTCCATCCAATACAACTTCATTGCTGATAATAAGGTTCTTTTAACAGTTGATTTGGCAGCAGCTATGAAAAAGCCCCTATGATTTGTCATTTAGGCATGAGTTAACTCTGTGAGTGATCATATGTTGAGAAGTCAGGTGGGTGTATTTTAATCCAATGAATATGACATTGTGATAGAACAGAGGTCTTCAAATTTGGCCACTTTAAGACTTGTGTACTTCAAATTCCACAATTCTTCAGCTATGCTGGCTGGAGAATTCTGGAAGTTGAAGTCCACAAGTCTTAAAGCGGCCAAGTTTGAAGACCACTGGGATAGAATGACAGTGGAGATGTAAGAGAAGAAACATAGGCACTTAAGGCCTTTGAAAGCTGCCTGCCCATAAATTGCAGTGGACCATCCAAATAAAGGACTTCTTCCTTCCTACACTAAGCCAAGCTAACCTGTTCAGATGGAAAACACTCCTTAGAGGGTGTCATTTTAACTAACAAGCTATAGAAAGTCTTTCATCATGATGTGGAAAATTAACTTTACTCTCATGCTGTGTTTTAAAGAGAATTAAGACATGGGGGCAGCGTTTTTTCTTAATTTATTTCAGATGACACCTGGGTTTTAGATTACATTCATATTTTATTTTATTTTTAACCAAAAATACTTTCTTTTGAATAGTATTGTTGAATATGATAGATAGATGATAGATAGATAGATAGATAGATAGATAGATAGATAGATAGATAGATAGATAGATAGAAAGATAATTTTATTTCTATACCGCTCCTCTCCCGGAGGACTCGGGGCGGTGCACAGCCAAGTAAAAACACAATACAAACATCATAATTTAAATTTAAAAATTATTAAAATTATTACATTTTCGGCCAAAATTAGTTAAAAACCCAAAAATTTAAAAATCAATAACAAAGATAGCCCTGCCTGTCGGAAGAGCAGAGTCTTGTGGGCACAGTGAAAAACTCGGAGGTCAGAGAGCGTGCGTATTTCCGGGGGCAGTTTGTTCCAAAGGGCAGGGGCTCCCACAGAGAAAGCTTTCCCCCTGGGTGTCGCCAGACGGCACCCTGAGTAGTCCCTCTCTGTGGGAGTGAACTGGTCGGTGGGAGGCTATCGATGGCAGAAGGCGGTCTCGTATGGTTTGATAGTTTGTTTTATAATTATTTGAATATGTCTATTGTCGTCATAGGCTCATTAGCTTATAAAACTATAATACATTCTTAAAATATATTAATTAAGCCAAGCCATTTGCTGCTGAACATGTGCTGGACTGTTCAATTTTTCCATCCAGATTTTATTCTCTATGGATTTTTTTAGAAATATAAAAAAAATTACAAATG
This sequence comes from Masticophis lateralis, assembly GCA_030761175.1. NCBI lineage: Eukaryota > Metazoa > Chordata > Lepidosauria > Squamata > Colubridae > Masticophis > Masticophis lateralis. Next base: position 29,287,077 of record JAUDYJ010000001.1, read on the forward strand.
AATACAGGATAGTGTATTGTGCAGTTGCTATAATTAATTTAAGGTAGATTAATAGCTATAACATTTTAATTCTATTCTTATGTGAATTACAAGATTCCACAAACACAGAACTAGACCATTGATCCCTCTAGCTCAGTATTATCAACACCTTCTTACAGCAGTTAATTTTCCAGAGTTTCAGACAGCTTTTTTTTAAATGTTACATGTGTTATGCCACTGGGCTCTTATGCCTTCATATATACTTGGCTACTACAAATGTGAGGAATGAATCATAGATTTTTAAACTTGAAGATGTTTCCTTAAATATTTATTAAAATATTATTTATACATTAATTAGAATTTTTTATAATAATAGAATCATGCTTGGAAAAATGTCTGTAAAATTTACATTGTTTGAATTAGGACAGGCAACTTTGTGAGGGCTAAGAAACACATTTTACTTTGTGTCTCTAAGAAATGTGTGGACCTGAGAGAAAACAGAATTGTTTTAAAAAAATTTTTTAAAAAAAGACCCTTTAAAGATAATAAAGATATAAATTTTATTTAATAAATAATAAAGATATAAACTCCTAAGTTTATACTAGTGTTAACATTTGCAGTCCAGTTTTGTAGTAAAATCTACAATCAAATTTCAGTGGCAAACTATTCAATAGATTTGGAAACCATTTGAAAATTTAAAAAGCCTGCATGTGGCTGGAGGATATACAGTATATTGCCCTCCTATTTTCAAAGAATCAGCACTCCAAGGAATTTCATTTCATATTGCATAGGGAATTCCAGAACATTTAAGTAGGAAATTGTAGGTCCAGGTACCATGATCATCTATAGCCATGCTGATCAAGTGGCATACCGGTAATTGGTTTTAATGGATGAATACCCCAGCTTAAAGAATATCCTTGCCCTCCACTCTTTCTACGTCTTATATTATCTAAGGAAAACATTGCTGCCAAAATGAAGATGAGAGAAAACTAGTGTACTGCGTGTGTAGAGGAAAACAGGTAGCTGCAAAGAATGTAATCAACGAGAGGAAGAAATGGTTTAGATTAAAAAGGCAGAGAAGATGTTATTTTGATGGAAGTAAAGAATTGGTTTTGCAGAGAGCAAAGAGGGCCACAAAAAGAGTTTCCATAGAATGCATGGAATTAAAAATAAAGTGATGAATCAGTTTAGGATGAAACTGAAGTGAGGGAACGCTAGAAAGAATAATCTAAAGATTTGTGTGGAAATGGTTATAATACAATATGCCAAAGAGTTTGGTGGGGGCAGGTATTCCTGGAAAGGAAGGGCAAAGAACAGTGGGTCAGTTTGGTCTGACAATGGGTTAAGGCAGCAGGCTAGAAACCCGGACTGTGAGTTCAAGTCCTGCTTTAGCCATGAAAACCAGCTGGGTTACTTTGGGCCAGTCATTCTCTCTCTGCCCAACCTACCTCACAGGGTTGTTGTGGGGGAAATAGGAGGAAAGAGTTTTAGATACGTTTGTCCCCTTGAGTTATTTGTAAAAATAATAAAATGGGAGTGAATGCCAAGAGTATAAACTCCCAGTAGGGTCACCCATGGTGTGAAAATCATCTCAGCTGCCCAGCTACAGCAAATAGGCACCTACATCAGGTAGCCATGATAGAAGAATTTCATACTGCATGAGAAAAGACAGTGGTAAACAGCCTTTATATTTTACCAAAGAAACCACATGGGTAGACGAGATAAAGGGATTGCTGATATTGATATACTATCGTATTGGATGAGGGGGGTTCAGATGTTACTCAACATGTAGCTGGACTGATGTGATTTGAGTGTGATTTGTTGGATATGAGTGCAAGTGGAAGAATGCAGTTATTTCTGTATGAAGAAAAATATAGCAACTATATTTCTACAAGTCTGGTAGAAAAGGCAGGAGATGGGATGGTAAGCAAAGATGGGATGCTTTTGCTTCAGATCAAATGTTTGTCCTTTTGTTCTCAACTGGTCATTGAGGTGTGGACAAATATTAGAAAGAAAACATATCTTCATTAACTTAGACGAGGCCTATGCTAATGTAAAAAAGCTTAAATTTAATAAAATTATGACAGGCTCATCCATTCCTGGGAGATTCTGCTCATAATCACTCATGCCATAGACGCTTCCTGGTTGGACTATGAGATTGTGCTCTGTCCTTGAAAAGTATTTGGATGCTTGTATGTTCAGGATGTAGAGGCACACACAGTGTTGAGTGCAATGAGGTTACGAGATATAGATAGACTAAGAAACAAATGCCATGTAGGTCAATACTTCTTTCACTGTAATAGATGTAACAGAATTTTGCAAGCCCAAATGAGCTTCCCCCTCCCTTTCTTTATCTCCGTGCATTACAGGCTTCCCTGAGATGTTTTCTCAAATTGCTTTCATGACCCAGGCTCAGGCCCCTGTTATCTGACTGTTCCTTCATAGTGGCTTTTCCTCTTGACCTTCTAGAGCAGGGGTATCAAACCCAATCGCATCGTGGGCCATATCGGGATGTTTTTGCGAAGCTGGGCCTGCGTGGACCATATCCAGCCCGGGGCCATCAGTTTGACAGGCCTATTATAGACCCTTTCGTCTCATAGGACCCAGAAGTCTGTCTTTTTCAGGTGCGGTGCCTGCCCTATGGCACAGTTTAACCCACCAGCACACCATAACTCTGTCCATTGCCACATTCTGGATCAGTTACAATTTCCAAATGGTCTTCAAAGGCAGCCCTATGTGTCACATGTTGGCCATGCCCCCACCCGGTTTAGTGAAGGGGGAAAAAATCCCAATACGTCATGTGATGCCGCCGTGACGACATGAGTTTGACACCCCTGGTCTACAGCATTCATTCCTAGCTAATATATTTGGATAGTGTCTGGTTGGAAAACAAAGTTATTTAAATCTATAAGAAAATAAATTCTGTGACTTCTTTTTACTTGGGCTTATGTATTACAAAACAGGTCATCACTTGAGCCCATGCTTGGTAACAAAATTAGGATTTGACTCTTCAGTAAAAAAAAATTTAGAGGGATTTACTATAGCCTCCAAGGTATACAGGTATAACAAGGTACACAGCTTGTTCCCATTTTCCTCTCGAGAAGCAATAAAGGATAATTTCCCGTATCTTCTTAATTTTATTTTGTTTTGATTTGTAAATATCCTTGTTGAGTAGCATCCTAGAATTAGATGGCAACTAATCAATATATCTAATATTATAAACTAAAAAGAATATCTAGAAATTCTTCTCAGAAAGAAAGAATTCTAATTAGTTCTTCTTTCCGCTTGTAATGTTTGTTGCAGTTTAACAAAGGGCAGGAGAAATGAAGAGTGGGGTGAAATAGAAGGGATAGAAGTGGAAGTTGTTTTCTGGACTTTCATAAAACCCATTGAAAGTGTTAAGTAATAAAAATGGCATAGAAACAGCCAAAGGTACATACACAAGTTTGTTAGATCCTTTCACCCACCCCATTTTTTTCTCTCTCTCCCTCATACAAACACATAAATAGTTATGTCTATAGAGATTCTCAGTCATCCACGACATGGATGTCCCAAAGGTGTTTATTCAAGAGGCAACTGGACTTTCTGGTTTCTCTTTGAAGACATTTTGCTTCTCATCCCAAGAAGCTACTTCAGCTCTGACTGGATGGTGGGGAATGGAAGGATTTATACAGCTGTCTGCAAGGAGTATAAATCCTTCCGTTCCCCACCATCCAGTCAGAGCTGAAGAAGCTTCTTGGATGAGAAGCGAAACGTCTTCAAAGAAAAACCAGAAAGTCCAGTTGCTTCTTGAAAAAACACCTTTGGGACATAAACATAACTTCTGCTGCTAACTCACTGTCTTCTCTAATTGAAAAAAAACCCCACTAGCCGATGAATTTCTATGAATAGACAGTCGTATTCACTTCTCTAATAAACACTTGTCTAAAACTGAGTTGCTTCTCTACATTTTATTTGGTACAATAGGCTAGTGGTGGAATAAGGTTGTGGTTCTACATTTATACAGATTTGGAGTTCTTGCAGAATCTGTTTCCAGGTGCCCACTTCAAATCATCTCACCTACTGCCTGACTCTTCTTTCACTTTTCAACTTTAACAGACACCCAAACAAAAATTGTTATTGTAAGGTCAGCTAGCATTGGTGGCCATCCCTGTTATTTGGATTGTGGAAACGGCATAGTTAATTTAGTTTTCATATCATTGCCCCATTTTCAAGATAGGTTTCTGTTTGCAGGTATAGGATAAGGGCAGAATTTCCAAAGTTTTTCTCCAGGTGGTTAGTAGGTTGGTTTATGCCTCATAATAATAACTTGAGGCTTGGAAGCTGCCTTGGGTGCCTTTCCTTTTTCATTTTCATCTGTCCAGTATGAGGTTTTCTCCAAATACCCCCTCTCCTCCTTCCCATTTTCCCTTCAGCCAATGCCTGTTCAGCATGTGATACATTCTTTTAAAATAAATCCCTTTATCCTCCTTTCGCCAGCCCATTGAATGAAAACATTGGACTGTTTATAAGACATATTTTAAAACTGGATGAAATTATTGTTGAAGATGCTAATGAGACTTGTTCCTCCCCCTCCCCCTCTTCATTCCTTTCTCCTTCTCCGCTCATGTAGGATGACAACACTAGCCATAGCGACCACCAAGACCCTATCTCACTAGCCGTGGAGATGGCAGCGGTAAATCACACCATTCTGGCGTTGGCCCGGCAAGGAACCAGCGAGATCAAAACAGAGGCCCTGGATGATGACTGATGACGCGATGGAGGGGGAGGGCTCCCAGATGAGAAAGTAACTTAGTTTTAGACGTAGCACCTTAGCAGCCTTTTTCCTGGTCCCTAATATGTGTCCTTCTTTACAATATAACTTTGCAGTCTCTTGTACGTCAAGTTTGCCGTTTAGGGTCTTGTCCTGTGAAGATGGCATGGTGCCCTCTGACTCTACGTATAAACTCTCAGTATTAACTCCCAGTCAGATAATTAACCAAGCCGACTGACCTCCCTCTCCCAGTGCTCCCCCCTCAGCTAGATGAAAACCTTTGCTGCTCTGTCTTTAGCATTCCATGAACGTGCTTCCAGGTGTCGTAGGCAGCCCTCGATTCCAAGCCTTAGGCTAAATCTATAGAAAAACAACAATACAAACTTGGATTATCTTTCAGACTTCCTGGTGTTAACATTTTTTATTTCCTCTTGTTATTGTTACAAAACCAAAAGGAGACAATGGAGATTCAGTGGTTTGAAGGAAAATGGGTTGAGAGTTTGGACAGAGAATGGGATTATGATGAAGCTCAGATCTGTTGTGAACGTCTTGTTACCAGGTGCCAATAAACGGCCTCCCTTGGCAGTGCAGCAATAGAATCTTTACTGCTTTTCCATAGGGTTAGTACTGTTTTCTAAAGGTCCTGCTGGTTGGGAAGGAGAAAGAGAAAGTCCACCAGCTTGTTTTGATTGATGTTTGCTGCTGACGTGGTCAACATAACCTTCCTGTTTTCGTTGCAAGATGTGTTATGGGAGGAACAAAGCATTTCCCCCCTCAATTCTTAGGTTTCCCCAGTTAGGCCGAAGTTTCCATCTATAGAAGAAGCTATGTCTCTGAATGAGACCCACTGTGGCTGTGTTCCTTCCAATAAGTGGTCACTAAGGCTGATGGTGGCTAAGGAATGATGTAGGTGTGATTGGATCATTGACAATTCTTTTATTAGTCATAAATGAGCCCCGGCGACTTCATTAACATCTAAACCTACATAATGCAATTATATTCTCAGACACCCCCATGAAGAATTCCTACTCTTGGAAAAGACATGATTTATATACAAAGTTAGGATAAGCATTGGTGGAAGTGAATTTTATTTTTACACACACACACACACACACACACACACACACACACACACACACATTCTGTGATGAAACATGAGAAGTAGCTCTCCAGTTCAGCCTGTAATCAGGTTGCAGATTAATTTGGGTTGAAAAATTGGTAATCATTTACTTCCTTGCAACACCCTGTCTCCAAAGTATGGTGCACTCTAAGGAAGGATTAACTCCTAATATCCCTCCTCACTACCGTGTTTCCCTGAAAATAAGACCCTGTCTTACATTTTTTTGAACCCTGAAATAAGCGGTTGGCCTTATTGCCATGCGCTCAAAAGCCCGATTAGGCTTATTATCAGGGGATGTCTTATTTTGGGGGAAATAGGGTAGTTACAGAAAATATGCATACATATAAATTTTCATTATTTGCATAGTAGAGAGTGCAGTGATCCCTATCTATTGTCTGTGGTGTTGGCTCTCCAAGATACCACATCCTGATGTTTTTTATTTCTCTAAACTAGCCACAAATTCTTTGTCTCTCTTTGTTCTGTTCTTCTTCAGCAGCTGGAAAGCTGTACCTGTCTGAGCAAGTTAACTAATTCTTGGAAGCCATATTTCAGCAGGAACTAGATGGTGCCATGAGCCAAGGATTTAGTGGCTCTTGTGCTCCTGGGAAACAGGATTATTTTTTTACTTTCCTATTGTTAGGGCAATCTGAGATTGGATTCAGATATTGGCTATCTAGGAAATTAGAATTAGTGATTAAATACTGATGGAATGTGAGATGAATCTACTTCTATATAGCAAATAATAATAATAATAATCAAATTTGAGGGGGGTTTTAGTTCTTTTATCTTGATCATATGTAGCACTTTGGTATTTTTTTCCTTAACTAAATATATATATATATATATATATTTGTATTTTGAACATTTTTTAAAAAATAAATATCATTGGATAAATCAACCATAACATGCTATAAGCTCATGTTACAGTCATCCAATAATAAACCTTGAACATAGTCCATGAGGAACATCTCTGATGAAATGGACCTGGTCGAATAGCTCCAGGTGTTTCTCCTGAGCAAGATGTTTTGAAATGAAGGAAGCAGGGAGGTGATTGAAAAGCATTCCTATAACCCAAGACATATCTTTACCAGCTTGATCATAGCATGTGTTTTTTTGTGCTCTTTCTTGTGCTCTTTTCACCTTCACCTTATTTCAATGTTCACAGAAATTCTTCTCCATTCATTGTGCTCTTTGAGCTGCCTGTGCATTGGTGAACAACTAGTATACTTCAGAATGAAACTGACACGCTGACAGTCCCATGATATAATCCTGCTGGAGCCACAGTTACCAACGTTTGGAAATGTGCTTTGTCTGTGGCCTTGTTCCCATCTGTGCTTTGCCAAGGCAGATGATAGACATTTGTAGAGGAATGGCCAAAGGCTTAAAATCTTCAGAATGTTAGAATAAGTCATGCTGTTCCTGAAATTGACATGCCATTTGCTCATTTTGGTATGGGCAGTTGGGTGGGCAGTTCAGCCATTCTCTAGTCTAGTACTTTATTTGTAGTCATGCGTTCTCTTTTTCTTTGCATATATCTTGAATGCTCTCAGAAGTCATTAAAGAAATCATAAAGAGGGAATATCTGCCAAGATGCTGTTCCTTCTTGTAGTATGGTACCTACTAGCTCTAACTGCATAGACAGTACTTAGCTATATAATTAGTAGGCAGAATTTTTGAAAATAGATTGATATGAATACATTTTGAAAAAGTGATTGGCCATAAGGAAAAATAAAATGCCATCTTTTCAAGGTGCTGGAGCAGCTCTTTACTCTTTGACCTCTGCTTAAGAATAGTGGATGCTTCCTTATGCTGGCCAGGCTATCTAGGTAAGCTTAGTGTGACGTACTCATCAGCTCTGAAGTAAAGAAAAATCTTTCCAATCAACTGATCTTTCTGAGCATAATTACTGAGCTGGAATCCTTCTACATATGTCCTCTATTTCCCTCAATGGAGCTAGGACAGGAACTAGTTACTACTGGGTTTCCCTGAAAATAAGACCAGGTCTTACATTAATTTTTGCTCCAAAAGAAGCATCAGGACTTATTTTCTAATTGTCTTATTTTGGGGGGAAATACGGTACTAAATACATCCGTCTTAACGGGCTTATTTTGGGGGTAGGGCTTATATTATAAGCATCCTTAAAAATCAAGCTTGGGTTTATTTTCCGGTTGGTCTTCTTTTTGGGGAAACATGATATCTCCATCACACACTTTCTCCATCAGGATTCTTGATGATGGCTTCTCATCACAGCCATTGGATTCCAATTAAAATGTTGGAGCTTTGCTGGTATTTTGCTGTTCCAGCTTGCATATTTCATTGGCTATATTATATGTAATTTTTAAAAAATCAACTGTTGATCACTAAAGCAGAAGCAAATTGTTGTCGTCTGTCTTGTTTGTCGATTGAGAGCAGGTAAACTCCATGAGGAGTTTTGACCTTAGACTCAGGGAAAAATGTAAGAGTTGTTTGGTAGCTGCAGAGAGAATTTCCTCTTGTGACATTTACAAGCAAATGTGTCTCTCCGTGACAGGTAACAAAGAAGTGAAGCAACTTTGTTTTGTGGGCTAAATGACCTTGTAAAATATAGCTACTGCAACAGAATTTTATATTCTCATTGCTATAATAGTAATATCCTAAACTGAGAAGCATTGATGAAATGAAGCCATCATGGTTTTTGCCACTGAGCTTCCCGTGATCGTTTTGGCACTGCTGTTCTCTGAGGTTTTATTCTTTCTTTGCATGTAGTTTTAGCAGGACACTACCAGCTAGTTCCGGTATGAACAGAAATAGCAGGATTCTTGAATAAGCCATCCATTGCAAATTTTGTCATTCAATTTTAGTCAGTCTCTCCTATTAACTTGTAGCCTTTCCCTGCTTATCCAGTAGTACAGTATCCTGAAAGGGCCATAAGTCTTCATGGCTTGGCCTGAAGCACTTTTCAATTATGGTAAACAGCTATTACATTCAGCCCCTTTTATATATTGCACATACAAATAAGTAACAGGAAGAAATGAACAAGCTTTCAGTATGCTGGCTGAACTTGTTAAAACATTAGGACAATAGGTAGCCTACAATTATCTTAATTCAAGAAGAATTGTGGATGTGTTAAGAGATCTTGAATCTTTAAAAAGAGGATCTCAGCAAGAAATGTTGAGTGAATGCAAGTAAACTAGAAGACCCATTTTAATAAGATAAAAGCTTTGTTCAAAGGACAAAAGATATTTGGATCCAACTTTGTCAAGTTACCAGTTCTTACTGCATTTTAATGCTCTTCATTTTAACTGAATTCAGGCGCTAAGTTTCTTGTTACTAACAATTAAACTGTGATTGGCTTTTCTTCTCCTCTGTTGGGATCCTCTGTTGCTTTGGATGTTCAGCACCACCAAACTGATTTTTTTTCCTTGCCTTTCCAAAATTCCTTTCCAAGATGAGCTTTTATCTATGCTTTGTATATAGCATTCTGATCTTTCAACACAATCCATTAGGTGTCTCACCTACGTTATGAATAGTTGAGGAATTGGGGTTACTAATAGAATAGAATATCTTATTTGCTCCATGAGAATCTAGAAGTATAGTTTGTGATCTAGAAGCATTGCTTAATTGTGTCTGAATTCTCAGCTTCCTGCCCGCCTACAATCTGAATTATAATTTCTCAATAACTGATGAAAGGTATTGCCTTGGGATATTTTCAATACTACAGAATTGCCTGGTTCTCTGAAATCACTGTAATATTGCTGCTACTGGAGGATGAGTTCTCAATTCTTGAGCACCCATGATACCCAGTTCTACCTTCTGTAGTCTTAGATTTAGACGCAGTGCTTTGAGATTGGCTTCAGACTCAATTGATGTAATGTTTGAGATATGATTCTGATAGACTGGCCGTCTACAATATGATGCTGCCCCCCAAAATGAGGACTACAATCCCATGATTTCCAGTCAGAATCCTAACTGAACTTTGGAATTTGTGAGTCAAGACACATGAAGAGAGCTCTAATTGAGCAACAACATTCTACATCAACTGGCTCCCCTTTCATATTGTGCATCCTGCACCTGTTTATATTATAAATGTTGCTTTGCTTTCCATTCATTCATTCTTCTTAGTCATAGACATGGTATTGGAGATATCAAAATTTGTTGGAAAACTATTAGTACAAGTACATGAGAGATTTCTTACTAGAAGCAAATGTTTTTAAAAAGGGCTTCCTAATAAAATAGTGTCACTGGTTTTTAACACTCTATACCATTTACTCTTCTTTTCAGTGTCCTGGACTGGAAAGACTTTTAAGGCAATAAGTGGATTTCCTTGTGCTTGTAGTTGACATCATCCTTCCTGAAAAGACTCCCTTGATAAAATTTTAGTTGCAGCTTCTATGAGTAACATCAGCTTTCTTCCAGTGGAACAGTTTCCTCCCACGCTTGTATTAACTGAAATTGCAAACGAACTAATTTTTCTGTTCCTACTATGTTGTGAGTCCCTTAGCAACCGGCATTCAGTAATATATTGCCTCCGAACGTGGCGTATTCATAACGATTATGAGTTTCAGCCTTTGATCACTGAGCAAAATATATTGAACCGTGCAAGCAATTTAAGCCAATCAGCCAGCTAGAGAAAACATAGTGCAAAATGCTGGTAGCATCTATTGTCCAGGAAAAATACTTCTTCTAGTGATTTGTTAGTTGCTCTGTGTGAGACTAACAATAGCCATTTTTCTAGATACATAGGAAGCTTGTGATCAAAATGTGATTTAATTGATAAGTTGATTTTTTGATAGGAGATGCTAACTTTTTGGTATGATAGTGTTCTAATATAGGGAAGCCCAGTTCTTTTGTTGGTTGTCAATTCCATAACTTCTTGCAACTTTTGTTGCGGATAGTCATACTCAATTGTCTTCCTAAGATCAACGTGTTCTGTGATTGAGATAATTCTGAGAAGAACTCTGATGTTCTATGTGGATCTCAAGAGGGTATTTAAGCTAATTCCTTTATCATAATTCCAGTTGTGTTGGATGTCAATTTCTATAATTTCCAGCTAGCACAACAGAGCCCCATAAGAGTTGAAATGCAGTTTTATCTAGAGGCATCAAGCTGAGGAAGTCTGCCTTGCTTTGTGATGTTGTGGAAGGGGAGCAATAGCTTTATCCCCTTGAAGTTCATGTCTAAGCAGGCAAGACCGCCCTCCCATGTTCAAGACAAGACTAGCTTTGGAAACTGACTTTCAGCAGTGAGTTCTGGGGTCCATTTGCTGCAAATGAAAGAACTAACTTCCCTAGCAGGTGGCACCGAGCAGTTTCCCTGGTTTTTCAGGATGCTCAGAATCTGTTTCCCATGTTTAGTATCCAATTCTAAAAGTGCCTAATGTGATAACGGAACCTGGTTTTATGTAGGAGACACTGACCTTGCCGGTCTTTGCCCTTCTGACATGGGAGGACATGGCAGCCTAGAATGTGAATTAGCTTCTTCTCTCTCTCTCTCTCTCTCACACACACACACACACGCACACACCATTTGACTCTGCCCTTGTGGGCTGGGAATCATTGGAATTGCAATCCAACACAACTGTTGACCACTTGCCTGACTGTTTTATAATCTTGGAAATGACCATGATGAGAGAACCTAACAAAAGAATTGCTGTAGAAAAGTGCTGTAGCAAGCGAGTCCATGTCCACCTCCTTCCTCTTCTTATTTTCCTCTGCATAAAAAGTGCCGCCTTGTTGGAAGGTTGCATTTTGAACTCCTCATCTGCATTTCCTGCTACGTGCAGACGAGAAGTTATGAACTATTCTTCCCAGCAATCTTTTATGAATGTGAAAAAGGTCTGAGCGACTCCTCCCTCCCCCTCCCCCTCCCCCCCAATTAGTACATTTCATTTCTACATTGGCTGGATTCCTGCATTGAAAGGAACCAGCAGTATAGGAAGAAACCTGTTATCTTTCATTCCAGAACATTGTTTTAAGATAATGGGGAGAGAAGGCATTAAAACATTATACTAGGGAATTGGAAGTGAATATGCCTCGCGTAAGAGGGTAAGGAGGGACCAGATTTATTTCTCCTTCCATCCTGAGCTTGTATATGAGCTGAAATACATCGCAGCTTAATCAATTGCAGGTTGCTGTAGCTTATGGGCAAGCCAAGTTTGTGCATTTTCTAACTTCCATTCCAGGACTGCCTGTCTCTTTTCTCCTCGTGTTCCTCTCTGATCCACTACTGTGGTGGCACTCCGACACTTTGCCTGGTGTTGTTTTGGCCTGCCATAACTGAGTTCAGCCTACCTCAAGAGGTAATTCTGTGTCTCCCTGTCTTGCAGCCACAATCCCTTTTATTTCAGCGTCCTTTTTGACATATGCATAGATAACACACACACAAACTACACTGGACTGTCTATCGCCCTACTCTCCAACCCCCTTGCTGTTGCCACCGGTTCTTATTGCAGATTGGATGCTGCTTTAAATGTGAAAAAAAAAATAAATAAAACAGTTGTTTTAAAAAGCTATATAAAGAAGAAAAAAAAATAAAAATAAAACCTGAATGAAAAGCTAAAGCTGAATTTATAAGCCTTGTTGCATATGAGCCAAAAGTGCAAAAAGCTCCATATAATAAATTAACCTGCCACTCATATAAATATAAATATATATAAATATATTAAAATCAGACTGTTCTACAAAATTGTGTATTTGTATTTTTGTGTACGTACAATTTTCTGCTAAGCAGAAGGAGGATGTAGTATAGGATGTGAGAGAATTTTTTTTAATCAAATTTCTTTTGCTACTTATTTTTCTTAACATTCATCTCTCTGTCTCTGTCTTCTCTATGTATGACACAGTTTTTGAAAAAGCTGCAGTTTCTCTCTTCTTCCCCCTGTCCCTCTTAAACCCCTCCTTCCCAAAATGGTCCATTGCCAGGGTATATGCTGCCACTAGTTTTGCAGAGATATAGAAACTCTCAAAAGTTTGATAACTCACTGCTTTTAGCAGTGTCAAAATGTGCTTTGTTGGGACTTGGCATAGTTGCTTCCAAAGTTGTTGAATCTTGTCAGTGAATTTCTATTTCCTTGAAGCAACTTGGCATTTGGCTAAAGTTGGTCAAGGCTTTTGGCAGTCTTTGGTTTGAGATCCCAAATATCTTTGTGAAGGCATTCCTTCAAGGAAAAAAAACCATTGTCAATCAGACAGGCTTTAAATTCCTAAGCACGAGCCCAGGAATTGAGGGCAAAGGCGTTTAGCTATGTTGAAATTATTACTCAATTGAAAACTGAAAGGCCAGACTAGTGTAGCCATGATTTGAACAAAACTAGGATGGTCTTAAGTGCCCAAAGTATCTTGTGTGTATATTTTTTTTCCAATTCTATAACCATTCTATTAAAAAAATAAAAGAGCAAATAATCTAAATAGGAAGATATATTGTAAAAAAATATTGTAGAGTGATGAGAGAAAAAAAATTAGGATTATCTCATATCTGATTAATATTTCTCAGTTTTCATATTTCTTCTCTCTTTGGAAGGATATTAGTGGAACTGCCACTTGTTTATCAGTTAATTTAATCTGTCAAGGGATTTATTTCTTCTTTGAAAAGTGCAAGCCAAGTTCCCACAAACCTGCATCTGTCCTCTTTGCCTCTAAAGTATATTTGACTTTCAGAATGGTTATTAACCTCACAGTCTTGGTTGATATAAATACAACTTGGTCAGGCTAGAGACCCGGGCTGCTGTTCCTCTGAAATCTCCAAAATGGGCTACGATGAAATACAAAATAGAAAATGAAAGAGGCTTACTACTCTTTAGAAAAACCATGTGGGAGCATTGAGAACTATCCTGTTGTATGAGAACATGCAGGATGTTAAATTCCAAAACATTTTTCCAGTGTAGCTTTCATTGAGAATTTTTTCCCCTCAACTTAAAAAAAGTTATGTATAAGCTCTTATTTAACGCTATGAGAGCCTTTTGTACATTGAAATGTCCTTGACTGATTTCCCATTTAGTTTCCCAGGGTTCTTCCTTTGCAGGTGGAAACCTTTTCTCTCCTTTTAAAGCCACATGCCTCATACTGTTGATCCTTACCATTTCTTCCAGGGGTGAGAGAGACACTACATCTTTCTAAGTAGGGCTCATATTTATACCAGTGTGTACTGACTGTGGAAGAAGTCCTTGTTTCTGTATGTGAATGGGGAAAGAAACAAGTGCTCTATTGTATTGATTAAAAACTAGCTTAAAAAACAAATGAGTCCTGTATCATTGTATCTCCTATTCTGGATTATTAGTGCCTTTTTGGACAGTAGACTGTTCTGTAATTAAATTGTAGTATAACTGCTTTTTTGTACAGTTTTGTTTTAATAAACTTTTTTTAATTTGTGTTTATTTTAGTATTGTACCTACTAGAAAATTAAAATGTATAACTGAAAAAAAAACCTGCTTTGATGTCTTTTTTCCCTGCTCTGCTTTTTATACAAGATAAAACACAAAGTCACACCAAGGAGATTTTCTTCTAGCTAGAGCCTGGTTGGCCATCTCTTTGGCAGAATACATGGGTCTACAGTATTCAGTTAGTTGTTTGTTTATTATAAGGTTTTAGATATCAATCATTTCTATGGGAAACCAGATCAAAAAAGATAAAGATTGCTATATGATGGGGAGCCCAAACATGGGGTAGACAGGATTTCGGCAATTTGCAGAAGATGAAGAGATAGCTATAAGCTTTAGTTGCTTTAAGAATGTTTATAGTCAGCCTGCTCTATTCTAGTCCCATAGCCAGAAGTCATGGCTAGCTCCGCTTGCAGGTTGTTAGAAGCTGCCCTAGATTCACCATACAAAAAGAAGTATAGCACAAACATGTAGGAAAGCTATTTTATATTGTATGAGACAGTTGCTCCATCTTGTCAGCATCAAAGTATTTATGGAGAACTGCAGAACTGAGCCTTAGATCCCCTGTGTTGTGAGAGATTATGATGATATGTATTATACTGTTACTCTCAGCAAATGCAACTGGTTTATAAACTTTAAGGAGGTATGTTCAGTAATTTGACAAAATGTAGGACCAAGTAGAGGGGAAAACTCCAGATGTCACCCCCCTGAAAGAGATTTTTTAAAAATAATTATCAATATGGAATTGATGCTTTTTTAACATAAAGATGGAATTGGTCCTTCAGACTTGCCTCTGTAGCTAGGACTGGGAAATAATAATTTCAGTACTCTTTTTAAATAAAGAAGTTGGATGTAGAGAAGAGATGTAGGGTAGAAATCCTGGAAATGTCAGGCTATTTTTACATATATACATACATCAGTGGTGGGATGCTACCGGTTCGCTCCGGTTCAGGCGAACCAGTAGCAACAGTGGGAAGCTCCCCCCACCTGCCCAGACATCATCAAAAATGCTCTGCGCATGTGCAGAACCAACCAGTAGCGCCGGGATTTGAAACCCACTACTGACATACATACATACTGCAAATCATGCTTGAATTAACAATTCAGCATAATTAATTTGAGTCCTGCAGAGACAAGGTCTTGCAAATTATTTCAATATTAACTAGTTTAGAAGTGGAGATATAAACTTCTTAGATTTTTGACAATGGTCAGGTCATTAATTAAACTAATTTAGGAGAGATTGGATAAGAGAGGAGACCCTCTAAACCTGGGGTCTCCAACCTTGGCAACTTTAAGACTTGTGGACTTCAGCTCCCAGCAAAGCTGGCTGAGGAATTCTGGGAGTTGAAGTCCACAAGTCTTAAAGTTGCCAAGGTTGGAGACCCCTGCTCTAAACATTCAGCACCCGTTTACTCCTTCTAGTTTACCGGACATAGCACTCAAAACTAAGCAAAGCAAACTGACATTTCATTAAAACAAGAACAAAACATGTGAAGGATGAATAGCATGGTGACCTTTTTTTTTGTGCAAGTACAATACACATTGCGCATATTTTAGTATACAAGTTAGTGAAGGGGTTAAAAGTTTTCTTGTCAGATTAATGGAATGACACATGAGCTTTAAAGAAATGTCTTGTGTACTGAAAGTTGGAAAGAAATCCTAATTTAGACAGAATGCACAATACGGCATGAGCAATCAGCAATTTACCAGGACACCATTAGGATTTCTGGTGGTCACCTCCCTAAATTTTGATATCTGTGTGGCAATTATCAAGCAAAAAAACTCCTACGTTGACTTTAAACTGCTAATACCAGGTTTACATTATTTGTTGTATGTATCCCACCTTTTATTATTTTTATAAGGTGGCAAATATACTTAATACTCCTATTTTCCCCACAACACTCCTCTGAGGTGAGCTGGGCTGAGAGCAACTGGCCAAAATCACTCTGCCAGCTGTCATCCTAAACTGGGACTAAATCTTTTGGTTTCTAGCCTTGGTGCCTTAACCAGGCTAGAAACCACTTTACAAAGCCTTAGTAAGACCACACTTGGAATACTGCACCTAATTTTGATCACCACAATAATCAAAAAGATGAAAGAGTGCAGAGAAGAGCAACAAGGATGATTAAGGGACTGGAGGCTAAAACGGTTGCAGAAATTGGGTAAATCTAGTCTAGTGAAAAGAAGGAATAGGGGCAACATGGTAGCAGTGCTCCAATATTTGAGGGGCTGCCACAAAGATGAGGGGGGTGTCAACCTATTTTCCAAAGCACCAGAAAGTAAAACAAAAATAATGGATGGAAACTAATCAAGACGAGAAGCAACCTAGAACTAAGAAATTTCCTAACAGTGGGAACAATTAACCAGTGGAATGTCTTGCATTCAAAAGTTGTAGGTGCCCCATCACTGGAGGCTTTTAAGAAAAGACTGGACAGCCACTTACCTGAAATGGTGGTTTTCGTATATTGTTTTTCCTCAAATGAACTTGTAGGTTTTACTGATCGGCGCACCAGCTGTTTTCTAATGATATACAAACTGCATAACTAGTTCTAAAAAGAATACACATTCTGCTGGACTGAACATAGCTTAGGTTAAATAACTTACAGCTATATATTTACAGCTATACATACAAACATGCATCACACTACAAACTTTTGCCCCGTACAACTTCCTCCGCCATTTTTATAAACTAAATAACCCTCCATTCCTTGCAAATATGGTTTTCTTAATGAAGCTGCTCTAATCACGGAGGGCATTGCCATTTGGTTTAGTGGCTAGAATAGAATAGAATAGAATAGAATAGAATAGAATAGAATAGAATAGAATAGAATAGAATAGAATAGAATAGAATAGAATAGAATTTTTTATTGGCCAAGTGTGATTGGACACACAAGGAACTTGTCTTGGTGCATATGCTCTCAGTGTACATAAAAGGATAGGTTCATCAAGAATCATAAAGTACAACACTTAATGATAGTCATAGAGTACAAAGAGAATAGAATAACAGAGTTGGAAAGAACCGTGGAGGTCATCTAGTCTAATCCTCCTGTTTGAGCAGGAGACCCTCTACCATTCCACAGCACCACAGAATGAGCACCACAGCTCAATCTGGCATGATGAGGGAATTTAGTTTCATCTATCTTGAAAAATATAATAAACAATTATTGTTAGTTGCAGTCATGTTCGACCAATAATAAACAATATATCTACCTTGTGCTATAGGGTACATTTTAAATCTCTCATAGGAAAGAAAAATGTAAGCAGTTTTTTTTTTGTATGTATACACACACACACACACACACACACACACACACACACACACACACAGGACCTTAAGGTAAACTTTGCAAAGAAAGAAAAATAGTGCAAAATCTGATCACTTTGTAGAACACGTGCAGGACAATATAATTGCATTTCTCTTTTAAGCAAACAGAGACCTGGACTATCTGTATTGTATGAATCTTTCATTCCAATCTACTTAAACCAACAATTCTGCATTAGTCGACTAAGAAAAGAAGGGTGAAAAAGAGGAATGAGGCTTGACAGAAGGAAAGTATTTTATTTAGGTAACATTTGTCACAGATATGGTACAATATTACAAGTTTAGTATATAATACAAGAGAGAGCATTACAAACTTTACACTTCATTACAAGAATCTTTGGATTTTAGCATCTTTTAAAAAGGTACAACCAACAATACTTCTGGAAAACCAGTTTCAACATTTGTTCTTTTATATACAGGCTCCCAACATTTACAAAATGACAAATCAACAGACAAGAAACAGCTTCTCAAAAACAGGAAGTTTGTGTCCAGGCAATGAAATGCTTTGAATAGCCTAGTGAGTAGAGTTGCTTGGAAGGTGAACTTGCTCTCCAAATACAAGCTCGTCTTCTGTTCGTGCAGTAGATCTTTCAGGATACCTTAACTGTGAACATTAAGTTATATTAGATGCAGAGTGATGAGAGTCATGAGAGGCCCTGCGAATTCTGTCATGCTGAATAGCTTTCCATTCATCTCTGTAAAAATGACTTAAAAATGTTGATACAAAATATTAGTTTATCCCACTTTTCTGCCCAAAAGAAAGGCATTGTGACACTGAAAAGGAACTGTGTAAAAATTGTAAAGAGATGTTACATCTGCCATGAAGAACCTCATCATTGTCAAGCAGAACCTACAGACAGGATGATGCCTTTGAATCATGCAGGCTCCTCTATTCCACGGAGTGGCAATTGTCATTATTAAATTTTGCCTAGCATGTTGCAATGGATGCAACATATTAGTAGGCACCAATCATGATTATGAAGAGTGATATAAAAGGAAGACTTATGCAAAAGAGAATTATATAATGTTTGCATTGATTAATTTAAATTCCATTTAAATTATTTCAATTACTTAAAGTAAGTGACAAGCAGCCTGTTAGATAAAGACCTGGTAGAAGTTTCCATTGGCACCCAGTGAACTTTGGGGATAAACGGGAGTTTGAACCTAGATCCTAAGAACTTTTAAGTGACAATTCCATACTATCTCAATGTAAGAGTTTTGTACATTGTCAGGGCAATTTACAAACAGAGCCATTCATTATCCTAGTTTCGCTGTAAGGAACTGCTCCAACTACATGGCTGATCTACTAATGTTGCTTATCACATGATACGGTCAATCTCCAATTCTGACATATTACAGACAAGATTGAAATAATACAGCATCTCTATGAAGGCTGTATGGTGCACATGCTCATCATGCACATTTTTCACTACTTTCTAGTCTTCAAATCTCTTCCACAAAGGTACAAACTTTGACAAAGGAAGATGATGGCAACCAAAACATTCAGAATGGGATACTGAACCATACACACTGAAAAAAATCAAGCTTGCAGTATAAATCAATTGCCAGTGAGATATGTAGGAGGGGTAATGGTCAACCAGCTTTTGAATTAAGGCACCATGGTGTGGCCTGGATAAAATGAAACAACTGTAGCTATTGGAATTACATGTCATTTCTTGCAAGGCAGTGTCACAGATGCCTATCACAACCATCACAACATTGTTTTGCTTAAAATTGTTGGATGCAAATCATGTGCAAAAGAAATGCAGCAGTAAATCAATTAGATAACATTTTAGAAATATTTTAATGTTTAAGACAGACTTCTTAGTTGCAGAGAAGACTGGGATGGTGGTTTGAGTAGAGCGCTTCAGAAAGCTTTTGCTTTAGAAGTTAATGGACGGAAACAAAAGGAATATTCTTTTCTAAGTAGAACCTCAACAATATTTCAAAACCTATTTGAACAAGGCAATCATCTTTGTTAACACAGCTTCGTGATTACTCAAGCTGGGGAAACCTCTTCAGCTTATTCTACCAGAGCCATCCCTGCTCTATTTGCTTTAAGAACAGAAATAAAGCTTAATTGGAGGAAGGGGGAGGGAGAGAGAAGAATTTTACTATTGGAAAAGAAGGCTCTGTCTTGTAAAGTTCACTTTTCCAGTCCAGAAAACCAGTGGGAATCTCTTTACCCCCTCAGTATGCTTTTAAATCAACTCGTTTCCTCTTCCTTCACTATTTTTTCAAATAATCCTTGAAAGCTACTCTGCATTGTAGATAGTGTACCTTGGTTGCTGAATAAAATACAGATTACATTGTTGGGAGAAGTAGTAGACTCAGCACTAGAGATGGAGAGAGAGAGAGAGAGAGAGGGAGGGAGGGAGGGAGGGAGAGAGAGAGAGAGGGAGAGAGAGAGAGGAGGGAGAGAGATTATAATGAACCCAAACCTCCAAGTAACTAAATCAGAGTTTCTAAAACTGCATCCCATGGAAGTCTAGAGTTTCGTGAAAACTTGATAGGTTTATGTGAGTCTAAAAATAAAAAGGTTCATTCACATGCAGCCAGTTTTCTATCACTGGAACACTCTCTTGATAAGGATCCTGGGATTTTTAATTTTTTTTTAAAACCAATAAGATCTGTAATGTGGACTCAAAACATTTGAAAATCACCGCCCTAACGAAACTCTAAATTGTCCACAGCCTATCAGCATTTCTTGTGAGGCTAGCTCTGTTTTCCTTTAGGTGTCAAACACACGTTGTCAGGGCAGCATCACATGACATATTGGGACATTTTCCCCCTTTGCTAAACTGGGTGTGGGTGTGGCCAGCACATGTCACATCCGGCCCACGGGACGGGAATTTGACAGCCCTGCTTTAGGATAAAGTGCATGTAAAAGACTTAAAAAAGGCCTGCACATCAAAAAAAAAAATCTTTTTCTTCTTTCTTTCTTTCTGCATTTTTATCTTTTTTCTTTCTTTTTCTTGTCTATCTTTTCTGCTTTTTATTTTTATTAGTTGATGTTAATTTTTATGTCCTTTGTAAAACTTCTAATAAAATAAAAAATTATTTAAAAAATTAAAATATAACAGTAGGCAATTAAACAGAAAGTAGTCGTCCAAGTTGTAGTTGTAAGCAGGATAGTGGTGGACCATTTTTCTAGTGTTTGTCATCCACCCAATAAAACAATCTTGAAGGAGGGCAGAAATCTAAGAATATTATTAGTGCATTGATTTTAACAAAGCTTCAATATAATTTCATCCTGCCTGGATCGGCAGGAAGATTTTTGTTAAAAAAAATGACTTTTGTTTTGTTGGAAAGAAAGACCTCTTGAAATCATGTAAATGTTCTACAACCATAAAATATTTCAATTCCATATACACAAAGCAAGCAAGAAAATGAAGGCTCTCCGGAAACTGTGAAGTGCTGCCGCCAGTTTCCTCATTCTCCTTAGCTGCAGCTTTAATTGTATAACAGTTTTCTTCAGTTAGAAAATCAGATTAGTACAGAAGGAAGTCATTTAAGATGTAATAGTTAGATCAATTTCCTTAAGCTCACCAGTACAAAGAGAGTCTATTAGCAGCATATGGAAGGAGGATATAAAAATATAGGTCATGAGAATTTATAGGCTGCTAAGCAAGCCCTTAGACCGGGGTGTCAAACTCAATTTCATTGAGGGCCACATTAGGGTTGTTTTTGAATTTGGCGGGGGAGGAGGGTAGAATGGGTGTGGCCAGGATGGGTGTGACTAACTTGACATCACTTGTGTCGGGGGGGGGGCCTGGTGGCCCAAGCGCTCTGCCTGCAAAAACGGGCTCCCGAGCTCTGTTTCAAGCTGTGATAGCCTCCTGCAACCCTCTGCCAGCAAAAATGAAGCTCGAGCCAGTCCTTCACTGTTTCCAGGGCAACCCCGCAGGCCATATCTAAGCACCTCTCAAGCCAGATACAGCCCCCAGGCCTTGAGTTTGACACCCGTGCCGTAGACATTCCAGCAGTTCTCCTTCTCAGTCTCCGATATCTTTTGGTGGCTAGCTACATCTGAGAAGCCGAAAGATTTTTCCTCTCATTGGCATCATTTATGTGTGTCTGCCATTGCCTAGTGTTCCCCATAAAAGCCCTCTGCTCTATTTCCAACCATTTTACTTTGGACATTCCTGCAATCTTTCACAGGAGCATCAGAAGCCAGATTATCCGAGGCCAAACTTTTGGCCCATGTAACACAGCTTCCTGGCAATTGTTCTCCTGAATGTTTGTTGAGCAAGGACCTTTCTCAGCACTCTCTGTAGCTGAGTTCAACCTGGAACCTGCTGCAGATTCACCCCTGAGCTATTTGCCCACATTTTAAAAAAGCTAAACCTCACTCTATCTGGGCAACAAAGCTAATTTCATCTCCCTGTTTGGGATTTTTCCAAAAGAGATTTTCAAGCCATGGAGAAGCCATTGCTGGCTGAAAGTTCTGTAGATAAGATCCAATTGCACCCATGGAAATGACACGCAGCATTCAAGTTGTAACCTCAAAATCCTGCAGGCATATATAACATATATTCATTTTGAATTCACCCCCTCTTCTTCCATAGGAGGAAGACAGTGTGAGTATATGGAAAGAAGCAGATTACTGTGAACCGTGTGTGTTTCTGTGCAAGGGTAGGCAGTGGGTTGATTGTAAGTCACAAGGAATTCCCACGCTTCTCTTTAAAAAGAAAACAATAAATAACAAATAAATAATATAGCTCTAGCAACATGGACAAGCATAGTTTAGTTGGGTTTATCACTGGTGAAAATCCAGATCATAAGGAAGGCCCACTCAAAGAGGGCTTTGAATTCCCTCTTTGCATTATGTTACTTAAAACAAAGGCGAAGAATGCCAAATGCTGAGGTTTACTTTATAAATACAACTGTCAAAGCTTTCGAAGGGAATGCTGAAAATAATAATAGTAATAATACCTTTAACAACATGAAACAACATCTGCCTACCCAAGGTCCTTGGGAAGGACATGATAGGTTGATTTTTAAAAAAGCCAATCCAATCTAAACATCTGGCTGACTGTGCAGTCAACCATAATAATAAACCACTAGAAGAGGGGAAAAAAGCAAAGCCTTATGGAAAAGGTCAGATATGTTAGACCAGGGGTCTCCATCCTTGGCAACTTTAAGACTTTAAGACCCTAAGACTGGGTCTTAAAGTTGCCAAGGCTGGAGACACCTGTGTTAGACTGTAATCTAACACATTGAGAATTAAAAATTGGGAAATAAAAAAAGAAAAGAAAAGCTGCATGTAGGCTAATCTCCAATCGCCATTCGACTGGAATGAGAGACAATATTTTCCCACTGATATCAACAAGAACAGTTTAAAGATCATAAGGAGACAGGCACTTTTTCCAATAGGCTGTGATCTGCCAAATTCTATGATTCTCAATGGTTTACTGTGGTTTAATGATGAGCCTTGGAAGGACAATGTTTTGATAGTAAGCAGCATTTGGCAGTCTTTCTAGAAAATAAGCCCTGCCAACATTTCTTATAGAAGATTTCCTTTGAACGGCCGGGGAATGAAAGGAGAGATTTGGAAGAACACACTGGGAAAGGTCACCATTTGCATCAAGAGTCTCATGTTACTCCATCATGACAAAGGTCAACAAATTTCAGTAAGAGAAATTGAGAGTACGCATATATTCTGACACACATCAACCATCTCCTCCAACTGGCTTAGTAGTGCAAAGAAAGGCCATTCAGGAAGGAAGGAAGGAAGGAAGGAAGGAAGGAAGGAAGGAAGGAAGGAAGGAAGGAAGGAAGGAAGGAAGGAAGGAAGGGTCAGCTTCACACAGTAGTGTTGCGAGCCAGGTAGACATGCCCGTTGGGAAACGTTCTCAAGTAGCCCATGATTTCCTGTTTTCTGTGTTCTTTTTACTTTTCTCGGTCTGTGGAACTGATCCTCCTTCTGTCTTGGCTAAAGCAGTCAAAGAAGCCAAATTGGAGGCAGAGCTTGAGAACGTGCCACTCCGCCGGTGCTCAGTCGCGATCCCAGTTGTGCCTTGCAGTTTCATTCCAGCACTCCGGCGCCTTGCAGAGCCTGTAGCTCTTTTGACTCGACTTGGTTTCACAAGGAGCCCATAGCCTGGATTGCATTTGAAGTACTGCCGGCCTCCAATTGAGCCATCATTCTTACCTTTGAGATAAAGAGATTTTCTTTGAAAAGGATTGTTTCATTAAATCGTGAAATAAATGCATCTGGCTAAGGATATTACATGTTGCCCAATGACATAGCACCCCATGGTAGCATTTGGCTACACATCAACACACAGGAGACTTTCCTAGTGGGTCTATGTGTTATTTCCTCTATCACCAATAACATTTCCTGGGTTCCATAAAAATTACATAGGAAAGTAAGCCTCTCCTTCCTGCTAACTGAGGTGGTAGTTGCACAAATTAATTCAGAGTAATGATACAGTCTTGTAATAAACGTTTTGCTTTCTATGGCATATTTTCAGCATATATTATCAAGATTTTCATCATGATATGGAAGCTCAGAAGTAGAGGCAGATGTCCCTGTCCTTTGGAATATCCTCCCCCACAAGAGATGAGGCAGGCCCCCACTCTCCTGGTCTTTGGGGGAGAGTCTGAAGACTTACATTGGGCTGACAGAGAACCAAGAAACCTTGAATTTAGTTAGTGCTCAAAGTCCCTCACTCCCCTCTTTTAACTTTAATTATTCTATCCTTGACTGCTTCCTTTTATTGATATATTTTATATGACTTTTCTGTTTTTAATTTTTTTTTAATTAGATTTATATGCCGCCCTTCTCCGGAGACTCAGGATGGCTACAATGCATTAAGCAATAGCCTTCATACTTTGGTATATTTTTTATACAAAGTCAGCTTATTGCCCCCACAAACTGGGTCCTCAATTTACCTACCTTAGAAAGGATGGAAGGCTGAGTCAACCTTGAGCCTTGAACTTGCAATAATTGCAGACAGCTGAATGTTAATAACAGGCTACGTAGCCTGTTGAGCTATCTGAGGCTCTTTGTACACTATCTAGAATTATTTTATTTACCTAAAATCCGATAGATAAATAAATAAATTCAAATATACTATCATATGTTTCAAGCTTTCTTTGCCTATTCAAAATACAAAGTTAAGCCTGATGGAATTGTACTTTTACAATCAGAACTTCTGGTCATATGAAGCTGACCACTATTGGCCACTTCTGGCTACTATCACTAATTCACCAGGCACTTTC
Organism: Masticophis lateralis; assembly: GCA_030761175.1. NCBI lineage: Eukaryota > Metazoa > Chordata > Lepidosauria > Squamata > Colubridae > Masticophis > Masticophis lateralis. The sequence goes on from JAUDYJ010000001.1 coordinate 29,311,831, forward strand.
CACAACTGCAATCTTTTAAATGGAGGATGTTGTAAACTGAACCAGGCAAAATGAACCCATCCATAACTCTTGAGGATGCAAAATGTGGGTTCTGCCATTCAGGAAAGAAACCCTTTGCAGTCAGCCAGATTTCTATCTGGCCTCTGGATGGGCCACCCTATTTCCAATCACTCTTGTTGAAGGAACTGTATCTGAATGAAGGCCGGTTCCTCTTTTCACTTGGAGATCAATCCAAATGGAAGGTGGCAGGATTTCAAACAATACTGGACATTAAGAAGAAAGGCTCATCATGCTGGTGACGTTTTCCACCTGCACTGCACTACATGTCTTAAGAAAAATCTGAATATATGGTTGACTTACCCTGGGGAACAGTGAAAGAAACTAAACAGACCATCAAGAAGAGATAAAGGTCTGAGGGAATTGCCCATGGATTGAGGGAAAGAAAAACAACTACCAAAGCCAGCCACAACCATTTCCTGTACACCAGGGGTGTCAAACTGGCAGTCCGCAGGCCAGATGCATCATGCACAGATCATGCCCACCCCAGCTCCATGAAGGAGAAAAACATTGCGGTACGTCACATGACGCAAGTTTGACACCCGTGCTATACACCTTACTGCACCCCAACAACATTTCTCACTACTTACCTGACGGCAAATCCAACTCGACTCCAACCCAGGTTCCCTCCTGGAAGTCTGTTGGACCAACGTATCTCACGGTGCCCATTTTATTCGTGCCAACAGTTACATATTCGCCTTCTTTCAGCCAATCTGGGATTTCATTGGTCTCTTCTGAGTCAGATGCTGCTGCGTCCAATTTCCCTTCAGAACCAGCATCTATGCTATTGTTCTGGTCTGAATCTTCTGAATTCTGTCGGCTCTTTTCTTCCTCTGAACACAAAGAAGGTCCTGGATCCCCACTCAACATGCTGGAGAAGGACTTGAGTTCTGATGTTCGTACTCTTTGGATTTTGAAGGGAGAAGTTGTAGTGCTGGACTGAGAAGACAGGTCTGCCATAGCCTGAGGCTTTGAAGGTCCTGTTTTATAAATGGAAGCCTCCTTTGGCACAGAAAGAGAGCTCTCTGATGGTAATAAAACTGTTGTCTGTGTCAACTGTACTTGTTTCTTATTAGGAGATCTAGAACAGCAATGTGTATCCTCCGTAACTAGGGAGGGAGAAACCTGATCGTCATTTAGAGCAATGGCAGAATCAACAGATCTTGATTTTAAGTTGCCATTATGGCTCACTTTCTCATTGTCCTTGTCAATTTGATCATCTTTAAGGCCAGGGAGAACTGGATCCCTCTTTGGAAGAGAATGGCAACATTGAGAAGCTAAATCAGAACATGATTTTATAGGACCATCTGTTGAAGACACCTTAGGGGTTGTTGAAATTGGGGGGGCATCATTTGTGGTGGAGGTCTGACTACTGGGTTGAAGATGGGGTTCATTTCCTGATGCAAGTGCTTCAGAAAGGGTTGCTGTAGAAACACTGTGAGAGAAGTATCCACTGGAGGCTTCACTCAAGGGACTTGGTGGACCCTCTTGAGAATCTTGTGCTTGGATGTCCACTATGGGCTGCTGTAAAGGCACTTTGGTTGATTTTTCAAGGTTCTTCCCCAACTCTGTCAACTGCAAACCCACCTCAAAAGGTCCTTTGCTTCCTTGTTCTTGGGTAACCTGAAGTGAAAAGGGTCAGAGATTGTCAAAGTTACATTTCAGAAAACATAAAACAACACAATAAAGATAAACTAGACATTTGTGTCTTTCTAGTTCATCTTCTGTTGCCATATCTAAAGAGACTTGGAACATTTTAATTAATATTTTGAAGGAAGTTGAAGATGAAAGATGGATTTGGGTAAGGGCAAACAAGAGCAGCCCTCCTGCATCATCCAAGATCCATCTGGTTTTTTATCCCTTTTCTAACAGTGCTTAGTCAGCGGTGAAAAGAATGTCCTTTGATCTCCAGCATCTTGGATTCTGAGATACAGTTTCTGTAATTTAAAGAAGCAGAAAGAGCATATTCCTCTCCCTGTACTTCCTTGTGCTTCTGTTGTTGTTTTTTCTCTTCCAGGAAACATATATGCCCCCCACTATGTAATGGTATGTGGGGAAAAACTGTGGGAAATTGGGGAAAAGTGACAATGCCAAGGGTGTGGCCAAGTAAGAAACAACATCCTGAGGCTGGATAGCGGGCCCACAACTGGAGAGTTTCTCAGGCTGTTAAGGAGCTTGGGTGGGGGAGGGGAGAATTGTATTTTCATTTTAGTGCAGCTTTACAATAAAATGAAATTAGCTGATCTGGTTATGTTTCCAAGCTGGTCTACTTCATAAGGCTGACATATTGTCTGCAATTGCTACTGGATATATAATACATGGACAGAGAGAAGGTAGTCCCAGTATATCATGCAGGAATTCTTAAGAGGATACCAACAACTCAAGAAGCCTTGCATTCATTAATACCAAGTGTCCATAAATTCCTTTCCCCATCTCTATGAAGAAAGTGTCACCCATTATTCAAAATGTGAGAATTCTCATAGTCTGAAGAAGACTATGATTTGGGATAAGAGACATTCAAAATTAACAATTTAGGATACACTGATATCCAAAATGGATGAATGTATCAGCTTATGGAATTGCATATTTTATCTGGCTCATTTATTTATTTATCTTATGCATTTTATAGCTTGTAATCCACTTTTAGGTCCTTAGGGTGATGGGAAAACTAAAAATACGTTAATAAATAAGTATGTAGAAATAAATAGCATGAATAACATACCAATGAGTGTGTGGTTATTTCTATGCTAGAGCATTAACAAGCTCAAAAGAGGCAGTCTGGCTAATAGGCTGAAAGTCTAGTAGGATTAATATATAAATGCACATAGCACATGAAATATGACTCCTATTATTTACTAAAAGATCATTTATATTACAGAAAGATATGTTTGCTGTTTGAAAGAGGCAATTTATGTGAAGTGGGGAAACAAGCCAGATTTATAAGTCTCTCCCAGATATTTGGCTTAACTCACAGAAGACATAAATCATCATTTCCAAATCAAGTATCACCTTGTGTAACTCCATATGCCAAGGATGGCTTCCTTCCCAAATGTGTTAACCGCAACACTACAAATCCACCACTTTCAGAATTAATGACTCTTTCTATGCTTAACAGTTCATAATATGCATATGATATATATATATATACCCACACATACATATACGCCCAATATAATAAATATGAAGTAGAACTAGCCAACTTTGAAAAAACATGGGCTTTTGCCAGCCCATGCCCTCAGCAAACTCTTTGAGATCATGAGATTTTTTTTTTCTTCAATGTCTCCTGATAAGCTTTGCTGCTTGTCTATTCCCAGGTCTCCTACCCTTGGCCAGGCCTCCTTCTCCCCCAGCGTTACTCTTTGGGCGATTCTCCTCTGATGTTTCTCCTTGGCTGACATACATCCAGTTGTTCACCCTGGCCAATGGGCCATGGCACCCTCTGTCCCACATGCTTCGGCATGGCCGATTCGTAGAAGGAGGGTTCGTCCTGGGTTTTTTGCTATCCGGGACAGTTAGCCGCCATTAGGAGAAAGAATGGGAGGGGGTGGAAAGTAACAAAGAATAGGATGGGAAGAGCGGGGGGAGGGGCGGTAAGTACCCAGCTTCATCCAAAGGGAAGGGAGACAAGAACCTGTTCTTTGTTACTTTCCACCCCCTCCCATTCCTTCTCCTAACAAGCTTTTGGCTTATTAACTGCCTTCAGCTAACTGTCCCAGGTGGTGACAAACCCAGGATGAACCCTCCTTCTGCGAATCGGCCATGCCGAAGCATGTGGGATAGAGGGTGCCATGGCCCATTGGCCAGGGTGAACAGCTAGGGGCGTGTCAGCCAAGGAGAAACATCAGAGGAGAATTGCCCAGGGAGTAATGCTGGGGGAGAATGAGGTAGGAGACTAAAAGTCCCATTCCGTCTATTCCCTATTCCAGTCAGCAACTTCAGATCTTTGATCTAAGGCCACATGGAAAGGAATGTTTCTGCAGAAGAAGGTGCAGTCCTTACAAGAGGACTTTGGAGGATAGAAAAATAGAATTGACTTTAGTGCAGTAGATGCAACTGAAGCAATGAAATAGATTCCAAGATGATATTTGCAAAGGAAGAATCGTAAGAAAAATTGTGGATCACCTAATATTATAAGAACTAAAATGTGCTATTATCTGAGATAAGGAGAGAGATACAGCCCCCAAACCTAGCATCCCATTTCTTATTCCGTTGCATACCTACAACATGTAATACAGCTTATTTGGCATAGTAGTGCGGTTGTGCTGGCCTCTGGACACACTAGTGGTGACATTACAAGAGGATACTGATAATTCAACAAGACTTAGATCTTTATCTGTGAAAACTGAGCAATTAGAATGGCTGGCTCATGCAGGATCAAGGTATAAACTGGGATTTCCCTTTCTGACACCGAAAGCTTAATATGCATTGGGGCTTAGTCAGGATAATTCATAGAGAAATGTCTCCAATCTGCACCACGAACATATAAATAACTATAACAGCTTTCTGCATGTTTTGGAGAACTCAGTTCTTTACTTATTCTAGTAGTAGTTTTGGTATTACTGTTGCCTCCCATCTCCATGTAACAATAATGTAGTTATTCAGCACCATGGACAGTTCAGAAGGACCCACCTGTTGGCTTTTTGCAGGACTGGCATCAGTCCTGGCAGGCTGAATCGTAATTCGTGGGACTGGCTGCAATAAGAAAAGATGTTACTTTTGTATTAATCTCTGAATGGATGAAAATTTTTTCAAACAACAGTAGGAAGTTACTTATTTCATAGGCATCATAGTTTAGGCATAATGAGTCCTGATAGCCCAGTTCCCTTATAATGCTAAATAGATTTATTTATTTATTGTTGCTGTAAATAAGGGGCTTCATTCCTGTATGACTTTAAATGCAAATTAAGCTGTTACAACTTGTTCAACATCAGAGTTAAAAACCTGAGCTCAATGAGAACACAGTATTTCCCAATTATTTCACACTGTAGTTATTGTGGCTACTGCTAGTAACAATATGTTGAAGAGTAATACAGCAGCCATTGTGCCTGCCTCCCCCATAAGCACCTTTCTAAGTATTCTCTGTTTGCCTGAGTTGAAAAGACTGGACATTTAGTGTAGTATCATTTCTTGAACTGAGCATTCTTGTTACTAACTTCCTTCGGCATGCTTTCCTAAGCATGCTCTATGATGCTTTTTTCTAAACATTCAGATAAATTTATATCTCCACCCAACCCAAGAATATTTTATGAACCATTTGTAATATTTTCCTTTGAAAACAATATACTTCCAGTGCTGATATTTGCATTTTTCAATTCATCTTTTTTTAAACTGTAAAAATATTCCAATAAAGGACTTTTGTAAAATAGTCTCCTAAAAATGATTATTAAAACCTCCCCTTAACTAAAAAGCTAGCCAAAAAAAAAAAAGGTTTCTTAAGATGGTAAACCTCTTAAAAACAGAACAAATTAGCAATTAGTAAGAAGGAGTGCAGAGAAGAGCAACAACGATGATTAGGGGACTGGAAGCTAAAACATATAAAGAACGGTTGCTGGAATTGGGTAAATCTAGTTTGATGAAAAGAAGGACTAGGGGTGACATGATATCAGTGTTCCAATATCTCAGGGGCTGCCAGAAAGAAGAGAGAGTCAAGCTATTCTCTAAAGCACCTGAGGGTAGGACAAGAAGTAATGGGTGGAAACTAATCACAGAGAGAAGCAACCTAGAACTAAGGAGAAATTTCCTCACAGTTAAAACAATCAATCAGTGGAACAACTTGCCTCCAGTTATGAATTCTGAACACTGGAAGTTTTTAAGAAGAGATTGGATAACCATTTGTCTGAAATGGTATAGGGTTTTCTGCCTAAGAGGGGGTTTGACTAGAAGATCTCCAACGTCCTTTCCTGCTCTGTTATTCTATTTTATTATATATGAACAATTATAAAAGAAAAAGTGCATATTTACTTTGGAGTTGGTGATTTGCTAGTTTGCAACTTTTTGCCTACTTCCAGCAAAAAATGAACCCATCTCATTGGAGAAGCTGGAGTCACATAATGACCATGTGATTTGTTTAACAACACAGCAATCTGTTTAAAGACCGCTGTGAAAATTGTTGAAAAATCGGTCAGACTCAACTTATGACCGCAATACATTATGATAGAAATTCTGGTCCCAATTGTTGTAGTAGTAAGTTGAGGACTACCTGCGCTTGACAAGCTCTTCTTCAAAGATGGGAAATTTCCCTGCCATTCCCAATTTTTTTCCTTTGATTTATCAGAACACGGGCTGAAAACCCATAGTGAAGGTCAAACAAAACCTCCCCTCTTGTTTTCTTTGAAGTGAACTCATTTCTTTTAACTGCAGTGGCTCAGTGGCTAAGACTCTGAGTTTATCAATTGAAAGGTCGGCAGTTCAGCAGTTCGAACCCCTAGTGCCGTGTAACAGGGTGAGCTCCGGTCACTTGCCAGCTTCTGCCAACCTAGCAGTTTGAAAGCACGTAAAAAATCCAAGTAGAAAAATAGAGACCACCTTTGGTGGGAAGGTAACAGTGTTCTGTGCACCTTTGGTGCTTGGCCATATGACCACGGAGATGTCTTCAGACAGCTCTGGCTCTTCGGCTTTGAAATGGAGATGAGCACTGCCCTCTAGATTTCGGGAATGACTAGCACATGTGTGCGATGGGAACCTTTAACTTTACCTATAACAAAAGCAGTTTCTTAATTTCTCTCACAGAACACCAATGTCTGTTTGTTTTTGGTCTCTTTTCCTTGCCATTTCCACGAATGCAGAAATGTCCATCCTTCATTTGCCCTCAGAAAATGTTACATCACTTTAATTTTTTTAAAATCCTCCCTTTTAAAAAAATCAGCTGCTGAAGTCAGTTTTCCAGCTAGATCTCTTCTAACACCTTAATTGCTTTCTAATAAATAATCTTCCATTTCTGTAACACCCAACAGTATCTGCCTTGTGGTAAAAATCACCAACTACAGTAAGCCTTCAGCACTGTAAAGCCATAATTTCCATTTGCAGTAATAACATTTTTTGGCAAGCACAACAGGAAGATTGTTTGGTCTCTTTTAAGATTCCTCTCAAAATTTGATCCTCCATTTGGGTGATTCTTAGTGCATTTTTTTCTACTAACCAATGCACATTATTACCCATTGTATTCCCACTCCACATTTAACTGCTCCCCCTACTAACATTTCACAGTTGTTGTTTCTTCAGAGATTGTTCAGATTCTCCTTATGTATTCTGAGAGCATATACACCAAAGAGAATTTCCTTGTGTATCCAATCACACTTGGCCAATAAAGAATTCTATTCTATTCTATTCTATTCTATTCTATTCTATTCTATTCTATTCTATTCTATTCTATTCTATTCTATTCTATTCTATTCTATTCTATTCTATTCTATTCTTTTGCATTTTTATTGATGCACATAAGCATCCATAGACATTTCTTTTATGCTAACGAAGACTGAATATTGACCCTCCTTTCTGAATAAAGTATTTTTATACTCTTTGCTATTCTGAGGTGCTGTAATGGTACCTGCAGAGATTCCCCAGAATTCCAAGATAAAAGAAAAGAATGGAAAGAGCAAAAGAAGTTCATAGGAATAGAGAAGTATCTTTTGGGGGAAGAGTAAGAGGAGAACAAACACCTACAGTAACTAAGAAGAGGATGAATCCATGACTTTTTCTTCTTCTCCCTATGGTGCTACCATCAGGCATATATATAGTTCCTTTTTTATATTGGGAGAGCTGAAGCAGGTAACCAAAAGCAAATTAGAACACAGCATCCAAACCAGAACTCCAAGAACAAAACTTGCAAGTCTGGAGAGCACACCAAGCTTATGCACAGATATGTAAGATCTCCCCTGAAGTTTGGAGTTTTCCTTCTCCCTTCTCCAAGTTATGGATCAACTCCACATTGTGTGAATGAACGTTGTCAAATTCCCAGGAGAGAGGGCGTGCATTCCAGAGGAGCAAAAGACAATGTAGTTTAGATGGTTTGCATGACAGGAAGAGAGTGAAAATGGCTTTTTTAAAATAGCTGTCTGCTCTATACTGTATATGATCACACAATCTGCTTTAGTTTGGCAAGATTTCTATCTGTAGGTGAGAAACACTAAAGAAATAAGCTCAAAAGAATCTCAGTGTTTCTTTCTTTGTTTTTGGACCCTGACATATTGTTTCTTCTTCACAAGTATTTAATTTGTGCCATAAATGTAGTTGAAAGTGGATATGTTGAGGTCTAGGGTTTCTCCAAAGATTTTGATCTCTCAAAGTGAACATTGTTATCCATCACTTCTCCATAACCATAGAGAGTCCAAACATTTTAAAGAAATAAACTGTAGAATGCACTCACATGATCTAATGACTATTGTCATTAGATTTGAACATGGAATGGAAGAACTGCTTGTTGAATATAGTCAGCATAGGGCAAATAGAGAGTACACATTTGATCTCATTGCTGAGCACAGTGGGATGGTGCTACAATCAATACAAGCATGCAATGGCTTTACAAGAAAGTATCCCAGAAGCCATGGTCATTTTTTAAAAAAAATTTCTATGCCACCCTTCCAAACAAAGTCTATTTCAAATGTCAAATGGGATGAGGAATTTAAAAAAATATATCTGTGAAAGAAATAAAAATAAAAATTCAAATAAAGGGGTAAAAAGAGCATGTGAAAACAGAGGTGACTGAAAAGAATAAAAATCCATTTCACTTGGATTTCAGGCTAGGATTTTATATGGAGACAGCCTTGGTTGCACATGTTGATGATCTGAGATGGAGCCAGAGTGGAGGTGGTGAATTAATCCTTATGCTCATTGGTCTCTCACTGGCTTTTGATGCCATTGACCACAATATCCTTCTGAGCCAACTCTGGGGGTTGGAAACAGGGAGCATTGTTTTATTGTGGTTCTCTTATTTCTTCTAGGGCAAGTTCCAGTTGGTATTGGCTTGGAGGGGGGGGTTTACTTCCTAGACACCCCCCCCCCCCGTGGGTGCTACAGGATCTGACTCTCTCTCTCTCTCTGTGTCCCTCTCCCTCTCCCTCTCTTCTCCTATTCAATGTCTACATGGAATTACTTGGTCAGATGGTTCACTGGTTTGGGGTTTGATATCATCAGTTGGCTGGTGATATCCAATTATATATTTTGATTCCAAACCAGCCAGGTGAGTTGCTAAGATTCTATCCCAGTGTCCGAAAGTTATGTAGGGTTGGATGGGGAGGAACCATCTCCAGCTCAATCCTTCCAAGACTAAGTGGCTGTGCATGTTAGGACCACTTAGATCTAGAAAATTCCATCTTTAACGTTGCGTGGGTAGAACACTTCTTTCTTCCCAAACTTGCATTTTTTTTCTTAAATTAACAGATGGCAGCTATGTGCAGGAAGGCCTTTGCAGAACTTCATCTGGTGGGCCAGCTATGCTTATCTGAGATCAGGATATCCTTTCCCTAGTAACTAATACCCTAGGCACATACAGTTCAGTTACTACAATGTGCTTTACACGGGGACCGCCCTTGAAGACCACTTGAAACTACAACTAATTAGAATGCAGTGACACTGGCAGTGATAGCCATACCTCAGTATGTCATGCTTCGTGAGTTGCACTGGTTATGGGTTTGCTTCCAGGTATGATTCACTGGTCATAATTTATAAAGTCTACATGGCATCATGCCTGGTTACTTGAGGTATTGTTTATCTCCTATGGAGTTGACCTGGCTGGTTCAATATGATAATCCTTTGATTAAGTAGCATTATTTATCAGGCGCTATCAAGTATTTTCTCTATTGTAGTATCTGCCAAGTAAAATGAAGTTTCCTCTGAGATCCAGGTGGCTCTCACCAGAAGGTTCTCCCAAGCCCTGGGCTATGACGGGCATATAATATGTCTGTGAGTGGATTTGCCCATTCTGATTATTCTTATGTTCTCTATTTAGATTACATATTGGTTGTGCTCTTTCTGTGCTGTGAACTGTCAGGTAACATGCAAGTTAAATAAAGTAAATTAATAAACAAGTAATTAAATTAGATTAAAAAGTTCCACTGCAGTATAAAAGTTTATTTTTCATTGTAACATAAAATTCAGTAATATACTAGCAAAGTTTTAGAAAAGATTTTATTAAACAGTGGGGTGAAAAGATAGCAAAGCAAACACCCCTCTGAAAACCTCTCCAGGACTGAGGTGCTTTTGTGTCAAATCCATTTTTTCTCCTCTGAGGGAGAGTGAGACCCTCATACTTCATCACCCTTCCCATCTTTTCTCTTTATTTTTTTATGTTTTACTGATTTTCTTGTAATATCTTTGTTTGATTGTTAGGAGCCATCCAGAGACATCGAGAGTTGTGTGGCATACAGGTTTACTACATCATCATCCTCATCATCCCCCTCTCATCCCCCTCCAATTAAGGGTGAAGATGGACTGGGAAGATTGATGGAGGCAAACTAATTCCCACACTTAAAACTATGTTAGAATCCTGAAAAAGTTTGAGCCATTTCACAGGTTTGGGGGTGCTTTTAAAAGGATACAATGGAAGTAGTTTAGTTTCCCAAGGCCTCCGGTTCCATTTTTATCTATAACTTAAGGCCAAAGGCAGAAGTCCCAATTTCTTGTAACACTCCAAAAGGCCAGAATGCAAATTGGCACCCATGAGTTCTTAAAATGCTGCCTGCTTCTATACCAGGAGATTCATCACTGCAATAATCCGATTGCCCTGCCTTCAGATTTTGTGCTTCTTTTGCTGAAGACTATCTAATACATGCTGCAGTAGATTCTCAAGAATGGGCAGCTGCTGGTTGATTATGACAAGCCTGATAATTTTGATTTTTACAATCAGGCTTGAGTAGGATCCTCAACACTCTTTTCATTTTAGGAGTTGAACTGTTTCTCTGATGGCCAGTTTATGTATTTAGCACATACAGTAATGGCCAAAATTGGGGAAACCTTTTGGGGAAAGTGTACTTTTGAAATTTGATGGCTAATAACACCTCTTTCTTTCAGAGTTTCAAGATAATCATATTCCATTGCTGGAATGGCCTGGGAATAGCCCAGACCTTAACCCAATTGAAAATCTACAGAGCCGACTAAAGAAACTTGTTAGTTAGAAGTGATTCAGCAATAAAACCCAGTTAATAGAAGCAATCATTCAATCTTGGTTTCACATTATAACAGCTGCAGAACTAACATGGTTCACTCCATGGGAAGACGTTGTAAGGCCGTAATTCAGGTTACCCAAATAAGTATTAACTGACATGATAATTTTTGTATATCTCATTTTTTTCTATGGTGATCATTTTTGTATATCTTGTTTTTTCTACGTGTTACACTTTTCTTCTTTATACTGTAATTGCTATTCTAACAGTAAATCTTTCATAAAAGTTATTGCATTACATTCTTGATTAAATTATCTTTCTATTGATATATAATTTTATGGTACTACTCCCAAAAAAAAAAGTGGTGTTATTAGCTAGTTTTAGAAAATACACTTTTCCCAAAAGGTTTCCACAATTTTGGCCATTACTGTATGATGACTTTCCTTCTCTATCATCCTTATCATCTAAAATATTCTTTGCATGTAGACAATGAGCAAGTCCAGGAAAGCATACAGTTTAACATGGCTTCCTGATAGCTATTATCCCACTTGCAGAGAAGATTCCATTTCCCACCATCATCCAGGACAATTTTTATATATAACTTTTTTTGGATTTGGACTGATGCAAGAGATCAGATTAGAGACTGAGATTCCACAGGAAATGCTGCTATCATCATGTTCATCATCATCTTATGGGGACTGAGTATAACTGTCCTCTATTATAGGCCCAAGTAAAGCCAACAAAATACGTTCCATTCCACCAGCAGCACTATTTAAACTTATTGATAACACTTAAGCACCCAGCACTTTCATCTAATGTGATTTATGGAAACATCAGTTCCAGCAACAATAGTAAAATTTATGATGAGCACTTAGTGCATTTGTGTATTGCCAAGTAGAAAATGCACTTCTATTTTTAAGCTATGATTCTATTCCTCATCCCTCAGCTTCACTCCGATAATCCTCACAAGATAAGGTGGTAAAGGAAATGCTAGTGATCGTAGTAGAAATAGGAATTTGCAACTATGAGGTAAGGAGAGTATTTATATCTGGATGCTTAGGAATCTTTGGTGGACATACTTTAGGAAGCTTACACTCAACTCGGTTTGGTAAATGAATAAAACCATGAATTGTTAAGAAGCAAACTAGAACTTGAGAATGAACTTCCAAATCCAGAATTTTATTTCTGAGGAAATTATCTTACATTTTATTGCTTTCTCATCTAAAGCTAACCTTCTATAATCCCAAGTGACCACACTAACTTGAAATTGGGGATTATATTTCCAACAAGTCTGTCTGATACCTGCCCAGAATAAACTGAGTTACAGTCATATCCACAGTGGAGGATGGATAAAGGAGAATCATTAATGGTCTTACACCACCTTCCAAATTTAAGTGTCCTTTTCTTGCCAGATGTACCAAAAAAAAAAAAAGTTTGCTATTTTATTGTTTAAGGTGCCTAGTTCAGATGAAAATGAAGGGAACATGAAAAACCCAACGTAAGGTGTAAGTATTTTTTAAAGCAGATATACCGTATTTTCCGGCGTATAAGACGACTGGGCGTATAAGACGACCCTCTTCAGAGCCATTTAAGGCTCATCAGAGCCTTATGGGCTAGTCTGCCTGGTTACAGGAGAATGAGACCCGGCATATAAGACGACCCCCGATTTTTGAAAAGATTTTTGTGTGTTAGAAAGTAGTCTTATACGCAGGAAAATACAGTACTTTATAGTTGCTATGCATGAACTGTCCCTTATGGATGTTGCAGATGCTGTTTATCATTTGGATTTATGGATCTGAAACCTTAAACTGCAGATACTGAAAGGTCCGTGATGATAAATATATATCAGTATTAGCCCCACTAGGTAGATCAGACTAGAAACTCTACAGGAAGACCAGAACTACCTTTTACTGAAATTGCCAATAATAATTGAATCTTGTAAGTCTGATAGTGCCCTACTTCCCCCTCCTCCTTATACTCCAGTGAATCAGGAATGCATTTGCATTGCCTCCCAGGACTTCAAAAGTGTAACTTCAAACTAACAGGAGGGAAGTTTGAAAGTAATATTAGAAAGTATTACTTCACAGAAAGAGTAGTGGAAACTTGGAAACAAATTCCAGTGGAGATAGCGGATCAATCATCACTAACTGAATTTAAACATGCGTGGGATAAACACATGTCCATCATTCAACAAAAAAATAAAACAAAAATAAATAAAACATAAAAATAGTAATTAAAAATAATAAATACATAAATTGACACAGCAGCAACAAAAAACCCTCAAAGGGCAGACCACTAGGTCTTTTTCTGCTGTCAGTTTTCTATGTTTCTATGTTTGATTAGATAATGGTTTTTGTATATTTCTGTCAAGATCATCTCCCTTGCTCTCTTTATTTAGCAAATTTTCTAAAGAATTAATTGCAAGTTATTACAACTCTATGAAGAATCAAAAGGAAAGCTGAAATGTGTTACACTTTAAAAAGACAATTTTTTTTTCTTTTCAAAAGAGTTTTAAGGAATGAATATTGCCTATGAACACTTCAATTTTGTAAAGCAACAAATCAGAAAAACAGAAGTAGATAATTTATTGCTAGCCAAGAGCCACATTTAATACTTTTATAGAAGATGAGCCCACAAAGAGGATGGGACCACATCATAGGCATATAGAGGGAGAAAACTGGGGGGTTGCCTTCTATGTTAATTATGATCTGCTTGCTTTACAGGTTGTGTTTCTGTTTTCATGACTTCCACATTCAAATGGCAAGCAACTGTGCTTCCAATTTTCAGGAATCATGTTTTAAGGTGGCTTCAAGAATTGCAAACACATGAGCTGAAGCTACATGCTCCTTATTACCTCTGTAAATGAAAATATTAATACTAAAGCACAAGCTTGTGAAGAGATGACAAAACTTTTAATTTCCCCCCATTTTCTATAAAACTGTATGAAGTTTTTTCTTGAGAAATGACGACCGTTTTTGTGATGCTCTTCTGAATTACTATTTCCTGAAGGTCAGCTCAGAACTCGTGCTTGACTGCTACTAATTTGAAATTCATACTGGAGAGCTGGGGCTCTGAACTGTCCTAATCGAGGATTTTTTCCAGTTTTCTAAAATAGCTACTGCATATGCTGGTTTGTTAACTCTTAAAGCCATGTTTGCAAGTGTAATACAATTAAAGATTATACTGAAATGCCACTGCTTTAAACGTCTCTTTCTTTCTCTTACAAAGGCAAGACACAAAGGGAATAAACATATATACCGGTATATTTATGTTTAAGCTCACTGAAATTTCAGGTTTGCCTTTTTATTATACTGCAGTTTAGGAGCAAACCTAGCATGAAAAATGAACCCATCTAGAACATTCGCACAAACAAAAGCAAACAAAATGTGCATAACGGAAATGTCAGCTAAGTCACTTGAATACCTCAGGAGCTTGCTGGGGACATTCAAAAGACCAGTGATTGCACTAAAAGAAAACTCGATCTAAACAGGGAAAATCAATTTGACCCTTAGTGTTATGTTTTAGACATTAACCTATCACCTTTAATCACACTGATAATGCAATACAAGGATGGCTTCTAAATCTCTTCTAAGGATGACTTCTAAAACAATCACATTATTCCCCTCTTAAAAGGCCCAGCTACTATTTCTGTGGCTTGTTTTGTAGCTTGTCAGTAACTTTTTATGGATGGCTCTACTCCAAGTTATTATGCACAAACTAAGATGTTTATTATTCCAAAGATGCTGATAATATTTCAGCAGCTTTTAAATCTTTATTAATTGATGGAACCATATCTTAGTTTTCTTCCGATGACTTCTTTCTCTTACACTTCCCCCATTGGTAGAGATCCAAAGAGATCCTTACATATTTTGATCAGTGAATGGAATCAGCCTGAAACAATTCAATGCATAGTTTGTGATTCTGAACTTGATTTTCTAAAATGATACTTTTCAGATGTGTTCAGATTACAATTCTCAAAACACAACAGTAGTGTCATAAGATCCAGAAGGGCATGGAGAAGCCAAAAACACCTCACGAAACTGTAGTACCAACTACAATCCATTGAGTCATTAGGAACCAATCTTGGTGAATTACATTGTGTTTTGCTTCCTAAATTGTACTGAAATGTACACACAGAATAGGACATGGTAAGTTTTTTTAAAAAAAAAACCCATTGTGATTGAACAATCATTTGCTAGCCTCAGGAATCCACTCTAAACTCCATTCACTGGTGAACAACTTCATTTTTATTCTTGCCTGCAAACCTCTAAATAGGATGCTCTTGTACCTGCTGTGCAAGGAGAGTGGTCTGCCTGCCCTTTTTTTCATCTCTAACAGGAAACAGAGATTTGAGCAGCTTTGGCATCTGAGGCACGAGGGACTTTACAGGATTCAAGTAAGAGGCAGCCAGGCTACTGAGTCCTGAACAAGACAAATAAACAAACAAATTCATAATGCTTCTACCTGTCTCTTGATCAGCCACAATATCACTGAAGTCTACTTTGAACTATTTCTAAATGTATGGGATGGCTTTGTTTAATGTTGAATTTGGCTGCCAAGAAACAACCAAGCAATTTCCTTCCATTGTTTTGGCGGAAAAAATAAATAAATTCTGTGCAAGTCTTTCTGTCAAAAGGAACCCTGGCCTTGCTCATGACATTAAACCATGACCATCTATCCCATGTGGTGCTCATTCACCAAAGAAATTCAAAACTGTTTCAAAGGTATGGCCCTTATTTCCCGAAAAGGATCTTATACTCCTATAAGATAAGAGCTGTGGTGGTGCAGTGCTTAGAGTTCATTACTGTAGGCTACTTCTGCTCATCACTGGCTGCCAGCAGTTTGTCAGATTGAATCTCACCAGGGTCAAGGTTGATTCATCCTTCCATCCTTCAGAGGTGGGTAAAATGAGGACCCAGATTGTTGGGGGCAACAGGCTGTAAAGCACTGTGAAGCGGTATATAAGTCTAAGTGTTATTGCTATTGCTATATAAAGCCAGGGGAGAGAGGAGAAATCTACAGCTGCAGTGGCTTGTTCACATCACTGATTTGCCCTAAATTTTTACCTTGGTCTGTAGAACCATTTTGCTGAGTTGAACCATGGAGACTTGCACTGGATCTGGACTCTGTTGAAATCTGAGAAATATCTTGCTGGCTTTCCCATCGACTCTGGAATTATTAATATATATATATGTATATATTTGTACAATGATCACATTGAAAGTAGCAACTACTCAAACAATTTTAAAAATGCTGAAACATACAATAAAACAAGAACAGAAACCTATTAATATCCCATGCTGCAGAGGAAAGGCACAGGCCCACTTCATGCTTTTCTGAGCCATGGGTTAAGATCTAAAAGGCCCTGTTGTAAACTGTAGCCAAATCTAAGCAGATCTAGGTCTGATCATGGCCTGAATGGAAGACACCTAGCAATATTATTTATAGAACATTGAATTTACCTACGTGAATGCAATAATTAAGTATGTATGTCAGCTTTCCCCCATTGTGGTATCCTTCAATGGACCTTGCATGGACCTTGACTCACAGAACTTTGACCTATCAACACGTTGGCTAGGGAATGCTAGGCATTGATATTTACATATTCAGAGGAAGCATTGCTTCAGAAAGATTAGCAAAGTTAATTGTGCTATACTTCTTCCTATGTTGTGTTTCCCTAAGAGAATAGACCCATACCAGAAGTTCTTAGGACTTTATGTCCTGAGAAAAGTATAATTTTTTGTCATTTAATATTCTGATGGAGCTGCACTATTCAGATTGAGGATGAAAAGTGCAAGGAGAATGAACATCTAGTACTCTCTTGAGCCATGTGTCAGAACTAAGATTCAGGGCATGTTTAACAGAGAGACTGAATCTTACATACTAGCCACTGATAGAACCACTTGCCCTTCATTATTAATTTATAGTTGTTGGCATAAAATGGGCACTCCAAAGAAGCATTTAATAAGACAGCCTCTGTCTGTACAATTGCAATCAATGGAAAAAGCGTCTGTAACAGTTGGTACACCTGCACTAGAATGCTAAAGGAGTTACTGAGTTGGCAAGCATTCATTCTGAAAAAGGGACAGAGTTACCTTTTTTCACTGTAATCTTTATAGGCTATCACAAAGTCTATGCAAAGTCTGTGGGATGTAATTTAACAACTACTAGGTAATGAACCCTAGACAACTGTTGTGGCTTTTGCAAGTGACTCACACAAAAGAAAGAGGAAAAGTACAATGCAAGAAATTTCTGACTATTGCACAATGGCAACCAACTGAAATTATTTTATTGCAATGCAGCCACAACAAGTGAAGTTGGTACCAAGACCAACACTTGATGATATCTGAACAATCCACTTTCAGTTCTTACAAAAGTCAATGCTCTTTAATTCTGCCTAGGTTCAACCTGCCTAGGTTTTCCCCATATTTTCTCTTCCTCCGAAGCAGAGAAAAGAGAGAGAAGGATGGCTATGTTTTCCACAAAAAGTCTGTAACAAGGAAAGAACTTATTCATTACTTGTCTGGAGAAATGTTTGCCAAATGACTGGGCACCAAGGTCAGACTTCATTAAACTAATTCTCATCAGTCCATTTAAGAACATCATGCTCTCAGTCTCACATTGGGACAAAGTCATTACAGAGATACCTTGGCATCTTCCAAATAAGCCTTATAATTCTTTGCCTTCTTCCTACAAACCCCCACCATCTGTTATTCATCCCTTTTATAAAATGGCCCCTATTATGCAGGTCAGAGTTGATTTCCTACACGGTCCATCCACCACTCTTGGAACAGGATGCTTCTTTAACTGGATCTTGGTCTGCTCCAGCAAAGCAACTTACTAGAGGGATCCCTAACCTCGGGGAAAAAATGAAGAAACAACTAGGGTTGCTCAAACTGAATTATGGGCAAAACAAAGTATCCATTTAAATGGAGGTCCACTGAATCCCAGCATACTAAAAAGCAGAGGCAAAAGCAGAGACATCACCTTGCCAACAAAAGTGCGTATAGTCAAGGCTATGGTGTTCCCGGTTGGAATGTATGGCTGTGAAAGTTGGATCATAAGAAAGGCTGAGCGCCAAAAAAATGGAAGCCTTTGAACTATGGTACTGGAGAAAACTCCTGCGAGTCCCTTGGACTGCAAGGCGATCAAACCGGTCAATTGGTTTGAGATCAACCCTGACTGATCTTTAGAAGGCCAGATCCTGAAGATGAAACTCAAATACTTTTGCCACCTAATGAGAAGGAAGGACTCCCTGGAGAAGAGTCTAATGCTGGGAAAGATTGAGGGCAAAAGAAGAATGGGACAACAGAGAATGAGGTGGCTAGATGGAGTCACTTAAGCAGTAGGCGTGAGCTTAAATGCACTCCAGAAGATGGTAGAGGACAGGAAGGCCTGGAGGAATATTGTCCATGAGGTCATGATGGGTCAGACATGACTTCGCAACTAACAACAACCACTACCACTGAATCCACTCATTCTGAAAACATTTTTTGCATTATTGTGCCATGAAAATTGAATTTTATCAACCAGAATATTTAAAAAAATGGCAAATCCAGTACTATGAATTATATTTTTTAGAAACATTCAGTAACTTATTATTACTTATTTTCATACTGCCGCCAACCTCACAAATGGATGGCAAACAACACCTAAAGTCAATAAAAACAATATTAACAAACAATAAAACCTACAGTGGTTGTTGAGGGTATGCTATATTTGATAAATTCTGGCAGCCACAGAAACTTCCCCTTACCATAAGCAGGAGTGTTAAACTGTGTCACGCACAGGTCACGCCCATCCCAGCTCCACGAAGGGGTGAATGTTGCAATACATCACGTTACGGCAACGTGACACCGTTTGATACACCTTCATGAAGTATCCTTAGCTTTCCCTTTGGTCATCAATAGTAACAAAAAATAAATCAAGGATTTTATTTGATCTGTGCAACTCTCCTTTCTACTTTCACTGTCTTGAATTCTGCATGGCTAACCAGTTCATTTTGACATAACTGCTTGCAGCTGGTGATCAACAAAACAAAGGCCACCCTTTACTCATACAAAGTAGGCAATGGAAACTCAGTAAAAGTCCTGGGAATCCACACCACTCTGGGTATGCAAAGCTATAAGGAAAGAGGGTATGTTCCATCATCTGATAATTCACTGGCTTGCAGAAGTTTGCAAGTTATATCACTATAACATGACTAAACCAGATAACTATAGTTCCTGCTGTAAAGCTGTACTAACCTTGAATTAAGCCTTTCTTGAAACACACCAGAAAGAGTTAGAAAACAGATTATATGCTACTATACTGTATAATCTGACACATCATAGACTTATGATGTATGATTGCACCACTGAAGGACTGGATGAATAAAAATCACCTCCTTGTGGATTGCGTTTCAAGCTAGCCATCTACTAAAGTCATTCTAACTCTTCAATGTGTGCTGAATGCCATCTATAGAAATAAATCCAGTTAGGATTTATGGACAGAACAGTTCAGGAGCAGCCAATTTGGCCAAGCAAACTAATCTCACATTGCAGGCTCCCTAAGGTAGGTTACACTTACTAGACCAACTGGAATAGATCGGCTGTAAATTCAATAGAAGTTAAAAAAAGGTATACTATTTTATTCTACAGTGATGTAATTTCTGAAATTCACTGACATAAGACGTGGGAATGATTATAAGCTTAAATGGCTTCTCTTTCTTTTGCACACTGTCTTGAGCATGTCAAAAGATAGCAAATAAATTATTTGAATAAGTAAATAAATTAACCAGATGTATGGAGAATCGGTACTTTGGCCACCTACTGAGAAGGAAGGACTCACTGGAGAAGAGCCTAATGCTTGGAAAGATCAAGGGCAAGAGAAGAAAGGGACGACAGAGAATGAGGTGGCTGGATGGAGTCACTGAAGCAGTCGGCATGAGCTTAAATTGGCTCCAGAGGATGGTAGAGGACTGGAAAGCCTGGAGGAACATTGTTCATGGGGTTGCAATGGGTCGGACACGACTTTGCAACTAACAACAATAACAAATGGAGAATTGGTATATAACCTAGAAACACCAAGTCTTGTGCCATCTTAAAGATTTACAAATGTATAATTGGATCGATGTCCACAGAACACAGTCCACGAACTTTCTATTGAATGCCTGTTAAATAGAATATTCAGAAAAGAATCCATTAAATTACACTCCATACATGTAATAAAATGAACTGTCATCCATAAAGAGCTTTGCTAATAACATTTCTTAGTTTTTCTGCTGTCTGTGCTGCAAAATACTAATATAACCACCACCCTGGTTTCTATTCTTAGTTGTTCTATTGCATTGGCTATCGGGGCAATTCATGGGAGAAATATTTCCTTTCAGGCCCTGCTTGTGCTGTTTCTATAGAAATCTGTCTGGCCACTATTAGAACCAGGATGCAATGCTTCTGGTCTGATCCAGCAGTCTTCATGTACTTTACAACATGCATACAATTGAATGAGTTCATGTTAATTCTCCATTTTCCATTTATTCCACCCTCCTGTCAGTAAAGTTTAGATTGTAAACTCCTTGAGCTGAACAGCTAACTTTTTGGATTTAAATAACTTTACGTTTCTCATACATTGGTGACTCTATACCAGTGCATGCTATTTTCAGACCTCTCCAACTGCTCAGTTTAAGCAGGCAAGCTCTCCGTTTCAGAAGCAAGGCCACTTCCGGACCAAGATTGCATACCACCACATTCAGAAATATTACCTTTATGCTAGGTTAATGAAGCAAAGAGGAAAAAAAGAAAGCACAGTGGCAGCAAATCCAAAGCAGAGTGTTAGGATTAGAGTTAGGTCACAGAAGACCATGGAAAAGTACTCCAGAAAGGGATACTTTGTTCATCCTGTTCATTAGATGAATCTAATGAATTTGTTACCTCTGCCACGACCTTGGGAAACTGATATAACACATGCAATGAGGGATGGATATCGTTGAAGGGTTAAGAAACAGATGCATAAAAAAAAAGGAAAGAAAAACAATGAACATTCAGATTATGAATTATTCTTCCTGCTGAAAATGCTGCTGTTCAAGGACTCTTGAACTATTTGTGGGTTCTCTGGAATTCAGCAGCCAACTACAAACACTAGGAAACAGGAAAGTATCTAAAGATGAACAAAAGTATAAATACTCCTACTTGGCCATGAGTTCCCTCCAGAAGATTTGCCTGCTTTTTTCAAATTGGGAATCCTCATTCATACAACAAACTTACAAACAAGAACTTCCACATGGGCCTTAACTCAAAATAAAATCAAGCCCCTGCCATGATATTAAAGGGATCACATAACAACTCTGGGCCAAGAGTGGACTTGATCACGTGTCCCATTAGAAGACTGATCCAAAATTTATGCCCAAAGATACATCTGAAAATTAGGAAAGTTATAATTCCCTTCATCATTACAATAGTCATACTTTTTTTAAAAAAAACACCTTTTTTTTTTGTTCTTATTTTGGGGAAAACAGGGTAGTTAAAACAAACATCTCAGTTTAGAACTCATAATAGCTAAAAAATAGGTAAACCAGTTTTCAAAATCAATTTTCCCAAATAGTTAAATTCCTATTTTTCTGAAAAAGTGCAACCTCTTAAACACAATAAAGAAATTCACTAACAAACTGAATGCTTACTTTGCAAGAAGCAAGGCTGTATGATGGATTTAGATCTTGGCGGCTACCCGATAGCTGAAAGAGTAACAATAAAATTGTGAGTTTCAAACGGAGCCTTCAGTCTGCAAGACTTACAGCAAACATAAAGGCCAACAGCACACCAGAAGGTGAAGATACTTCCTATGCCTTCAGTATGACCTCAATATGGTGTTACCAGATGAAGAAATGCTTCTTATCTTCCTACAAACTCATTGTGGAGCCACTCTTTTCTTCTCTCCACCCTCTTCCAACTAGGTCTTGGGAGGATTTCAGCTCTAGTATTATAGACTCACTCGATTGACATTTGGTGAACTGAGACTCTTCCGATAAAGTTTTCCCTTGCCTGTTAGCTGTTCCTTCACAGCAACCTCCTGCAAGGAAGAAACAGATCATTCTTTCTCAAATATTAATTTACAAGTAAAAGCAAGTTTGAACTGAATCAAGGGCAAGGAATGTTAGGCACTTCTGTAGGGACCATTGAGAACATTTATGCAAGTGATTGTTACTGGCTTGGAATGATGGAAAATGTAGCCCAATATATCTCGTTGGAGACAGCTAAGACATGCACGTAATCAGAGACTGGAACAAACTGTCATATAAATGCAGTCTAAAACTGCATGCAGACCTCTTTGGATAACAACATGAATCCAACTTTGGAATAAGAACACTGAACCCACCCAAAAAATAATACACCAGTTTTTCCAAAATTAAATTACAGTAATGATCTAGTCATTATGTTATAATGATAATATAGTCAGAGAATGATTGCTTCCCCTTCCCTATAAATATTGAAAAGGCCCCTTTGCTAGTGGTTAACCCACTTCTGGGTTGAAAGTATTAGAACAAAGTGGGGCTGACCAATCCCTCAAGGAAGGGGAGAATGCTCCTGTTTGAAAGCTATTACTCTAAAAATTTACAAACAGAAAAAAAAAAACCTGTGTGAAAGAGCCATTCCTTCTCAAAGTTAGCGCTTTCTCAACAAAATTCTACCCATCTACTAGTATCATTCTCATTTATTATTGTTTAGAATAATGAAAATATTACTTATACACAGCCTTATTTTTTTTACATTACCCTTTGTTTGAAGCTTTATGCAGAAACATGATTGCTGCCCCCTATTCTATTTTCTTTGGAAATTGCTCTATTGTCGTTCTATTTTCTTGCTGTTGTTCTATTTTCTTTGGAAGTGAGATATAACCCAAGTAAAAAATTTTAAAAGCATAGTTTGATTCATCAACATAGGAGACCACTTTAATTTTTAAGCCTTTAACAATGAAGTTAGAGTAGATAAAGTTCCACATCTTAAAGCTCCAGAATATTTATGGCTCCAGAAGCCTTCAGGTTCATACATTTGAAATTCAGCACAATGTATTACTTACTTTTTAAAAAATAAAATAAGTCCTAAAATCACTGGGGTTATAGCTAGATTTATATATAGAGCTAACACCTTCTTTTTATGGCCCTTGGTGGCTAATCTTCAATGACTACCAGTATCTGGCAACGGTTTCCTGGGATTTTTAGATGGGAAACAGATGAAACCTGCAGGATAAGCCTAAGAATAGGCATTGCCCCATCAGCCTTGCTCATTTATGATGTGGTTTCATGCACTTTGTTACTGAAGTGTACCCCAAAAAAGGCACTGTATTCTATAGCCTAAGAAAGGTTTCCACACCTTGTAGTACTTTCCCTTACAATTAACTAACCTGGCGCAACCGATCAAGAGTAAGGATGTTTTCTACAGCCAACACACTTCGAAGGTATTTTTCTATATGGACTTCTGAAGCAGCAGATGCTGCATCTTCAACATTGGCCGCCATTTTTGCTAATGCCTCACGTTCCTCTGCCCCTTGAGCATCCTGAAAGAGAAAACCTCTCAAATTAATGAGCCCATTGGCACATAAAAAGTAAAAGAAACATAGGTCACAGGACACTGAGCTATATTTGTGATGACAAGTTTAGAAATACTGCGGAGCATAAATCCCTTCAAAAGTACGTCTGGATAGCTGAAGAAATATTCTCTCGTTCTCTCTCTCTTATTTCTCTCATACACAGATACATCTGATATACACAAAATCTCAGGTAAAGACTGAATTTAAATAAGATGCTTTCAATAGTCAATATTCAACTACTAAAAGTTCTTTCAGTTTTTTTAAGTTGAGCATTTTAAATATAAATGCCTTTGTGCATTTTTAAAAAACTTTTTAAAAGTCTAGATGCAGAAATGGGGCAGAGTAGACCTCATAGATTTAACAGATTAACAGAGTTGGAAAGTACTTTATTGGTCATCTAGTCCAACCCCCCCCACCCCCTGTTCAAGCAGGAGACCCTACACCATTTCTGACAAATGGCAGTCCAATCTCTTCTTGAAAGCCTCCAGTGATGAAGCTCCCACAACTTCCGAAGGCAAGCTGTTCCATTGGTTGATTGTTCTCACTGTCAGAAAGTTCCTCCTCATTTCTAGGTTGAATCTCTCCTTGGTCAATTTCCATCCATTATTCCTCGTCTGGCCTTTGAGGGCTTTGGAAAATAGCTTGACCTGCTCCTCTCTCTGGCAGCCCCTCAAGTATTGGAAGACGGCTATCATGTCTCCCTTGGACCTTTTCTTCACTAGACTAGCCATGCCCAGTTCATGTAACCGTACTTGAGATGTTTTAGATATTTGAAAAGTAGCCATGACATAGAAAGAAACTGATCTGTTCATTTTTACCTCCAAGTAACTGAAAGCATGTGTAGACAGATAGCATTAAGTACTAAGAAACAGGGTCTCTAGGATAAGATGAGATGAATGCATAGATGCATAGTCCTAACAAGGCCCATGTTGAACTAGGAATTTGGGAGAAGTTTCTTCCTGGCTTTTCCTCCCCTTTGAAACCTCCATGGGAAATTGTCCCAATCAGTTGTAACCATATGTTAAAAACCCAACATTTGGATTCTCTTAGGATCTGATTTAGGAAACATATGGGTGTATACCAGTGGTGGGTTGCCCCTGGTTCGGACCAGTTCTTGCAAACCGGTAGTCAAACCGGCGGGAGGCTCCATCCACCGACCCGGACGTTGTCAGGAAGCTTCTGCGCATGCGCAGAAGCATGCGCACAGTCCCATTGCAAACCAGTAGTAAAGGTAAGTAGAACCCAGCCCTGTTGTATACCCTATAAGACTAGCAAAGGAAATTGGCTTGTATTTGCATGGGCATATTTAGAAGCACCATTACTTTGAATTCCCCATAACATTCACCTCTGGGATATTTGAAACAATTTCAAAGGTGATTCCACAGCCAGGTACAGAACTCCGGTAAGACATTCTTCTCAGCAAACTCTGAGCAAAACCCTAGAGATGAAAAAGAGATCTTGTAGTTTCATATAAGTCAATACTAAAAACAGATTTCTCTCTTTCAGCAAGGTTAAACCAATACTCAGATCAGCAGCAGATTATTTAGCATGAAAGAAAAGCAAACAGCAACAGATTAACCAAAGGAAAGACAAAACAGAGCCATTTAATTTTTGGAAACCCCATCTGTTTGGTGGACAATAGTCCCTTGGCCATCTCCATGCCATATATGTCACAAATGAACGACCTGCTCATTCACTTTTAATAAATTAACTTCCTTTGTACCCAATTAAACATATTACTTTCACGATCATACTAACAAAATCCCCTTATGGAGGTTATTCACACATTATGGAATGACTCCAGTTTTGGAACCCTTCAATATTTTTTCCCACAGTGTGGAAAGATTTGGGGATCTTGGTGGATTCAAGCAGGTTTGTCTCCCATTAAAGAAAGGTGGAGAGGGGTCAAACATTGCTCAGGTTCCCAGGAAGTAAATACTTGAATTGATCCCAAATTCTTTATATTTGATGCTTGGATCATTATAGAATGCTGACAAGGTGACCGCTTAATTGTCATGCTGAGTATTTTTTTTTCTATGCATGTGCATATTTACTTGTGAGCTTGGAATTACTGGTGCTTTGAATTGCCAACAAGCCTGATTTTTGAATCCCAGGCCATTGGGATCATTACAAACAATGATTTAAGAGGATCAGTGACATTGTTTATTCTGACAGGAAGGTTCATGAGGTTAAAATCTTGACTCCTGAATTAATGCAGGGATGAGTCATCCAAAGTTGCTAGGTACTTGGAAGGTTATTGATACAGTTTTGTAATACATGTTTTGGATTCTGTATTGACAGTAGACAGAATAGCTAAATAGCCCAGAGACTTTAGCAAGCTGAAAATACATTTATAGAGAATTTATGCTAATGGCTGTAATGAACTATACCAACTGAGCATTTTTGGCATTGGCTATCCATGGTTAATGGTATAGAGCATGCTTTGAAACTTTGATCTCCAACATCTCCAATAAAGTGACCTCTAGAAGCTGCCCCACATTTGAAATTTTGGAAAACTGCTGCTAGCCGGGAGAAAGATGAGCCAAAGATCTGAAACAATATATGATACCTCTTTCTATCATGGAAGGGTTATAAGCCTGTGTGTACAAACACAAGTGAGACAGTTTTCTGGATTCTTTTCTAGATTCATCTCAGTTTACCACATGGATACTTTGCTCTAAAGCCAAACAAATATAAACTATCTCAAGCTTCTAAAAAAATTGTTAGGTATTTAACTTTAGTAGTCCGAGGAGAATATCACTGGGCACCCTAGAATTATTCCAATTATTCCAATTATTCCAATTATTCCAATGAAATTATTCCAATTTCATCTCCTTTTCTGAAAAGATCTTCTCCCACTTGGGTGCTCACCAGATGTGGGACTCAAACCCCAGCCGGCATGGCTATTGCTGAGAATACTGGAAGATGAGGTCCACACATCTGGAGGTTGGAAATGGCTGGTTTATGACATTATAATTTACATGCTGCAATAATCTTATGCCATTATAATTTACATGCTGCAAGACTAGGTCTCCAGAAACGTTTACACAATCTGTGTCTCTTGAATTTGTTTAAGCACCTTCTTTCTATTGTCTCATCCTCCCTCAAAACTGAGCTGTTGGAGAGCAAGGCAGAAATAAGTGAGGCAGATAAAGCACAAACCAAGGATCCGACAACAACATCAGTAACATTTCAACACACAGCAAAAACAAAGTTTCTATTACAAATGTCACCAAACAATATTGACTATGTGGGTTGATGAGAGATGGGACAATCTGTTGGCAGCATAGATTTGCTGAAGCGTGTTTTGCTAACATGCAGAAAAGCTCATTAAGGTACAACCTATCAAATACTGCCTATAAAAGTCACTGTGAGATGAACTATCTATTTCAGCAGTAAACAATGCTGACAACATGAATGATCTTCAATACTTCAGCTTCTTGCACACACAGAAGCCATACAGAAAAAGATGCTTGTTGCAAAAGTGATAATATTACTACCCTCGTGGAACCTCTATGCAGCATTCTAGCAACTGCCATGGAATCAGGAGCAAGGAACAATGAAAGAAAGGAAAAAAACAGTCAATTAGATAAGGAAATCTGGCTACAGAGAATAGCCCAAACTAAAGTCTAAAACCACTCAATAGATGGAAAAATGCTGTGGATTCCAATCGTACTGAATGCAGCACTACTTCCACCAAGGTTTGAGTACAAACAACTGGAGCTTAACTGATAAATCCCAAAATCTATTTAAGCTTTCACCGAAGATCTTCTGATAAAAGGAAGCTGGGTTTCTTTTTTTTACTGAATACACTTTACATATTCAATAATAATTTTGCCCTAGCACTTTCAGTCTCTGTAATGTTGAGATATTTGATGGAATGGCACCCTTCAGAATTCTAAAAGTTACAGCCACGAATAATCATTTTAGATCACCTCTTCACTGCAACAATACACACACTATTGATAGTGTACTCTGCTCCCTACTGCCCAAAACCACAAAAACAAACAGAAAGCCTTTGCACATGAAGACATTCTGAAAGTACATCTGAACACCAGCATAACCATCTTCAAGAATGCAATAAAGGATCCTAACCACCATACAACCCCCCCTCCCTCATTTAAGAGAGATATAAGTTCTAGAGAAGGGGAAACAGGATGGGGAGAAGCCATTCCATTCTATATATTTTAACTTGGGATTTCTATCTGGCTAGTAGCTGTTGGAAGACCTAATGGCTGGCCAGATGGATTTTTGCCTTGATCCAGAAAGGAAATGGTTTTAATAGTCTACCTGTTTGCCATAAACATTGACGCAGATCCGCTTACGAAGGACAAGCTGCATTTCTGCCGGATGGCTGAGCTGCACTGCAACTCTCACAATCAGGAAGACTCTCTGTTCAGCCATTGTCCCTCTGCTAAGCTGTGCACAGTTGTGAACTGTGGAATCCCAGGAAGCTTCAGCTTTCACCTGCAAAATCACCCCCCAAAAAATTAAAGACAAACTAGAGCCAGGCTAAAATTATAGTATTAGAAGACTTTGCACTCTGCCACTCTTAGTACTCATTCAGACCTAACGGGCAGCTCACAGAGTAAAGCTGTGTTTTGTTTTGCAGAAAAGAGGACATTCCACATATCTATAACAATTTATTGTGTTTACCCACAGGTTGTGCTTATGAAGGGGAAGGTGATGGACTACAATAACTCAACTGGTACCCAGGAATGAGGGAACACATTCCAAGGAGTGGAGTGACACAAGAGATAGCACACTCGAGAGATGGACCATGGAAAGATGAGGAGATTTAGGATAGCCACTCCCTAGAATCTCACAGGGTACATCCATTAATTTAGGGTAGAATAGGTTTAATCTGGCAAGATTCTGTCTATATGGTGCAATCAAATAAAGAACTGAAATTTTGCATGATCGTGTTATGTCATTCCTGGACTAGGCCTGACATTCCAATAGTGACAGGGAATATGCTAAATTTTAGCTTGTTCAAATAAGGGGAACAAACTACCGTAAATCACTAATTGTTAAGTTTTCGTGAAATGCTTAAGTCGGGCATGCCAAAAAGTGCATACAAAAGGCCATATATATATATTCCCTAGAGTTGTTCAAGAGCACCTGGGCAGGGATGTCCATGGAGTGGGGAGGGAAGCATGTCTCAGCCCAGACATTGAGAAGATATAATGAACAACAGGTTCCTAGGATATGTCTAGGAGAATAGCCTTGTAAGCTCTTTGTAAGCTATAATAATATAAGCTCTTGATCACTGGCCTCAGTGGCTCTGTTTACAGTGGCTCCTCTATTTTAGAAGATCTAGGGAACTAAAGCAGGAATTCAATTTCCATACGAGAAGGGTTCTGCTGATGTGTTCTCAGCCATACTGTACATTCACCAGAGTTTGGTCTGAAAGTGCTTTGAAATTATGCTTGAGCTATTCCCTTATATACCAACAATGTATCTACTATTCAGTTAGTAAGGAATGCAAGAACATATGCTTCTCTAAGTCAAAAATTCATTTTTTTCCCCAATGAGATAATACACCTCCACTGTATGTCTGAGCTCACATGATGGAATGCCCCTTCACAGAGCAACAATATAAACCTATGCACTGAAAGCCTACCTGTTAAAGGCATTGCTAGGCTCTAACCCTTCTCCTTCACACGCTATCTTTGGTATGCACTGACTCTTTTTGTTTGGAGGAACAATCCTTTTCTCTACCTGCATTTATTTAATGAAGAAGAGTTCCCTGACCATTCTGGCTTTACGGACCAGTTGAGAGGGGTGTGTGTGATTCTGTACAAATGGTGTGCAAGCACACCGTTGCATGCACAACTCTATTTGCATTAGTGGCGAGCACATGCACCTGTGCTCACACACCTGTGATTACCCGCTGCTTGCGCAGCTCCATTTGCGCAAGCGGCAGGCACAAGTGCCCATCGTTCATGCAAATGGAGCATGTTTGCCCACGCTTGCCCACTGCTCATGCAAATGAAATGTGTGCATGCACTTACCAATCACTTCTGCAGCCTGGTTCAGAAGGGCTCAAGGCCCTTCGGAACCTTGAGCCCTTCGGCTCAAGGTGGGCCACAGTCTGGGGATTGGAGACCCCTAATTTAAAGTATAAGCTAGGAACCAGTTGACCATCTCAGTAAGAAATAACAACACAAGATAGTTGCCCCTTTCCCTTTAACTTTCAGATGATAAATTATAATTTCAAACTCGTTCCAAAATACATTAGTAGAGTGGGAGCGATTAAGAACCAAAGGATCATGCCATGATTTCCCAGGGCTGTTGTAACATCTCCCATTAGCAGCAAGAGAGCCTTCCAGCTCCAACGCTTGGGTACTGTCTTACCTCGCTCTCATGGTGCTTTACAATCTGTAACTCAAAGAATTCATCTTCATCTTCAGCAATAAGGGTAGCATCCCAGCCACCAGCTTCTGGCTCATCAAGATTATCCTGAGAGCTGAAGTCATCTGCTGTAAAGGAGGGGCGCGGGACAGAGAAAGGGAGCTTCCATTAGCAATTGCTGTGCCCAATGTAATATTTTTAGGAAGGTTTGGACACCATGGCTGTGCAAGTGGTTTGGGTTCAGTTTCCAAAAGTTGCTTCAAATCACGTAGGAGCTCAAGTGTACCACAGGTAGTCTTTGACGTATGACCATAATGGAGACTGCCCATTACAGTTATATGTCACGACAAACTGATTTTACGTTTCTTGTGTGGATGTTAAGCTAACATTGAGGTCATTAAGTGAACCAGTAGTTCGCTATGGGCATGTTTTTGCCAAAGAACGGAAGTGATGTTTTTCAGCAAAACCCACTGTGATATGTGATCACATGACTATGAGACTGCTGCTGAATGCCCAAAGTTTGGTCACGTCTCCTGAGGAGGGAGCCTGACCATCAGAACTTCAAATCTGGTTTGTAAATCCCTTTTATCTAGTTCAGGGGTGTCAAACTCAGTTTTATTGAGGGCTGCAACAGGGTTATGTTTGACCGTGGGGGCCTGAGGTGGGCGTAGCCAGCTCGGCATCACTCGTGTCAGGGACACGTGTGGTGGCCCGAGTGCTCTGCCAGTGAAAACGGACTCCTAAGCTTGGTTTTCGGCTGCAATGGCTTCCTGAAACCCTCTGCCAGCAAAAACAGACCTCGGGAGGGCGGCCTGCAGCCCTTGCAAGGTCCATTTTTGCTGGCAGAAGCACCGCAGACCGGTCCTATTTCCAGGGCGGCCCCATGGGCCCCATGGATCCGGTCCCTGGGCCTTAAGTTTGACATCCCTGATCTAGTTGGTTGTAAATTCAAATGGTCACTAAGCAACCTGCTGTAATTCAAGATCTACCTGTTTTTGTCTAAAGCAGCGTTTTTCAGCTTTGGCAGTTTTTCAGATTGCTGGCTGGGAAATTCTGGGAGCTGAGGTCTACACATCTGAAACAGTGGTGGGTTGCCCCTGAAACAGTGGTGGGAAGTAAAACCTGTGGGAGACTCCGCCCACCGACCCTGACATCATCAAGAAGCTTCTGCGCATGCTCAGAAGCACACGCGTGGGGCCCCATTACGAACCAGTAGTAAAGGTAAGTAGAACCCACCCCTGATCTGAAAGCTGCCAAGGCTGAGAAACACTGATCTAAAGCAACTTCATCTTAACCCATGATTGCACAACTGCGATTATAAAAGTCTTAGGTTGCACAATAAACTAACCCTGAGTTCCCATGATGAGGATATTTTGTTAGATTAAATTTATTTATTATTTATTTATTATTGCAATTTATATGCTGCCATTCTCCCGAGGGACTCGGGGCGGCTTACAAAAACAACATTATCCAATACAAATCACAATAAAATTAAAATCAACAACCCGATTAAAACAATTTAAAATTATAACAATGTACCCCCAGAACAGATCAGTTAAGTTGACAATCATGTAAGCACCCTACTTGAATCACCAAATTTATTTGTTTCAAAGAAATAAAAGAAATACCAGCACACCATAAATGATTGAGGTAGCATTTAAACAATTACTTCAGACAGGATAAGTAGGCAATAGTAGATCAAATTGATCATATGAGTTTCAACCTGGCCTCCATTAGTTTGTCAATTGAACAAACAATCTGATTAAGAAAACTGGAAAATTTTTATTTTCTCCCCTATCCAATCCTCATAAGAAGATACATGTAGAGCCGTGATGGTGAACCTCTGGCACATGGCACACAGCGCCCTCTCTGTGGTCATGTGAGCTGTTGCTCCAGCTCAGCTCCCCCACGCATGCGTGCGTGCTTCCCACCAACCAACTGGTCTTCAGGTCTCTGCCACGCATGTGTGGGGGGTGGGGTGCGTGCATGGGGCCCGCACGCACATTGCATTTTTGGGGTTGCATGCATGGGAAAGTCTGGAAAAGGTTAGCCATCACTGATGTAGAGCTTTACTGTGAAGTAAGAAATCCAGAAGAGGAAGATTTTTATGGCTAGAGAAGTTAAATGGAAGACTGCAGTCCCAAAGCGTAAACACAGGACATTACTTAGACTACATGTTTTGCATCTCTTATAGCCTCCAAGAACTTTTCAAGGTGAAAAGGCAAAGTTGCAATGAACAAAGTAAATGCTTTTGTTTTGGGGAAGGGAAATAAAGGGGAAGAAAAGGAGGGACACATGGTTGACAGGACTTCTTATAACTGCCTATACCAGGTGTCAGCAACCTGCGGCTCCGGAGCTCCATGCAGCTCTTTGGGCTCTCTGCTGTGGCTCCATGTCAAATAATCCCACCACTGGCTGGTCCTGCTCCTCTCCCTCCCCTCCCAGTCACTCCTTGCCTGGCCTGAGAAGGTAAGGGTGACGGCGGAGGATGGAGAAGCGGCCAGGGCAGAGACAGAGAGATACAGAGAGAGTGGGAGAGAGACAGACATAGAAAGATACAGAAGGGGGGTGGGGGGAGAGAGGGAGGGAGGGAGGGAGGGAGAGAGGGAGGGAGGGAGAGATGTCAAAAGGGTTTTGTGATTCCTGGTGTTTTTTAACAACCAGTTCTCTGTCCTAATGACTGGCTGAGTATGCATGGCTAGGAGGGTCATGTGACTGGTGGAAGTGAGTGACGTTGAGTTGGCCACACCCACCCAGGTTTTGTGACTCCCGGTGTTTTCTTTTCTGTGGGAAATGGATCCAAATGGCTCTTTGAGTGTTTAAGGTTGCAGACCCCTGGCCTATACTATAGGGCTGTTTTTCACCCACCAAGATCTACTCAATATATCCCTTTTGTATCTCCTTTCTTGAAATTCACCTCCCTTCATAAGGCTCTTATCTCACATTGTTTGCCATGGTGAAACTTACCATTTAAATCAAGGAAAATGACTGGAATGTGTGTCTCCATACCAGGCATAGGTGTCCTAAAAGAAAACAAAAGCCACGGACAACATTGGCATATGAATGCAGGAGAAAGTTAATGCAGGACATGTTCCTGGTGATGCACAGCCATTGCATATTACATTCAGTACCCATGCAACTCTAGGACAAGGCAATAATAACCTTGGTGAATGTAACTCTAGCTTAATTTTTTTCCCCTTGCAGATGTAAAGGACAATCAGTAATTTTCAGCACCGGCATTCAGTCATGGCAGAATTCTCAATAGCAAGTGGACAAATACGTGTGTTTATCTCAAGTAACTAGATTTTCTTATGTAATTTATGTAGTTAACTAAGTGCAAAGACATATGTCTGTTAGGAATGGAAGATCAAATAACTAGGTCTTCTAGTTTCATGGATAGGCAGAGAAAAGAAGGTTAACCAAGTGATTGACTGAAGGCCCAAAACAGTTCCGGCTTCTACAGATCGAACCAGAAGTAATGGTAAGATGTGCCACCGTTTGACAATCATTTCTCCAAGATCCAAAGCATAGCTAAACCAATTGTGAGGATATATGTGGAGATATAGAACCATTTTTGGGTCAAAGCTTCGATTGATGTGCCAATATCACACTCAAATTAGCAGATAACCGGGGCATCTGCAGATGGATTAGACAAAGAAAGTCCTGCCCCCTTTTAATCTCTATCCAATTTAAAAAAAAGGAGCAGGGTTTCCATTGGGCAACTGTAGCCACCATCTTGACTGAAAAGGCTGGAAACTGGAAAAAAAACATTGAAAATTAGCCATGTGACTATGGAACGCTGCAACTGGCCATGTGTATCTGTGCATGCATGTGTGTGGTTGTCAGAACCCAGAACCGGATCATACCTAGCTTTGAGCGAGGGGCCCATTGTCACTAACCAACCTATTGTTAAGCAAGAACTACCTCTATGTGTAACATGTGAAATGATCTCATGTGATACACAGTATGTGATATCTGAAATTGCATCTAAATCAGAGGTCCCCAACCGGTGGACCATGGACTATTGGCCACCAGGCCGCGTGTGTGTGCACAGCCCCACTTGCGCGAGTGTTGCCAAAAGCATTGCAGCCCCACTCATGCGGGCACTTGAAACCCCACTCGCACAAGCAATGGGTATTTGCGTGAGCAGACGCCTCCCCTTCCCACAAAACCATCCCCTCTTTCCCCCCTCCCCCCACTCTGGACCACCAACCTGGAAAGATTGGAGAACTCTGATCTCGATCATTTGTTTCATACCAATAAATATATAATTGGTTTATATATATAATTATTATATATTACTCTACACATAAGAAAAAGTGACTCTTCCCAGGGTTACATCTCTAGTCCTGACAAGTGACATTTCCTATGCATTTAAAGGGGTCTCTTTGCAGCCATAAGGACTGGAAGCTTTATTTTTTTTAAGAATACTTAGATTCTCAGTTACCCAAATTCTACATTCAGTAAAGCCTTCCTATACTTCCGTGGGGTGGCAAAGATTGCAGACGTATTTGATGTACTTTCAATATTCTAAAAAGACGATTTTGCAAAATATCTCTGTCTACTCAGAACTTATGAAATGCTGAATCCTGGTTAATCTTACATGCAATACCACAAGGAAAGGGAAAGCTTTTAAGTGAATGAGCCAGGCAATTGCTATTCATTTTTTTTCTTTTAAATCAGCTAAAGTGCAGTAGCAATAAATATTGATTCAACTCCTACAGAAGATTGTAATTAAACTTTGTTTAAAAATTCTGCTACTTTAAAGAAAGTGCATACAGACTAAGGATTTTTCTCAAACATCCTTAGGATTATTTGCTTTTACATCTCCTATCCTCCTTCAACTCAGGCAGTGTTTAAAAACCTCTCACAGGGACCATCCCAAAGGCTATTTAGCTGTCCTGGGGCAGGTTCCAAAATATGTATTAGATTTTCTTGTGGTATTGAAACCAAACCTGATTAACTGTGCAAACACTAAGGGCAGCCGTATTTTGTGGGAAATTATACAAATCAAATCTTATTCAGTTTTACAACTGCATTATACTGCCCTCAGATGTGATGACGGTCCCATATTTGGATGATTTTCAAAGAGGACAAGACAAATTTGGGGGGAAAGGTAGTATCTCAGTTACTACTACTGGATGTCTACCTACTTATTACTCACAGCCAGTAGATTTTAAACACCAGTTGCAAGTAAGTAACAACTCTTCCTGTGCATGACTGGTTGGCCACCATGTGACAATGAATGCTGGACTAGATGCTCTATTAGGGCTCTTCATGTGATCCATATACATCCATATACATTCGTAATCCTGCTCTCTTTCAGGATAAATTACATTATGCAGAACATAAAAAAAGAATAAACAGATAAAAGACTTGAGAAAAAAGAAAAGGAAACATAGCTAAATCTAGTTCAGGCCTGTCAAACTGGTGGCCCGTGGGCCGGATGTGTCACATGCAGGCCATGCCCACCCCACTCAGCAAAATGTCGCGATATGTCACGATTCGTCACATGACAAGTTTGAGACCCTGATCTGGTCCATTATACCTCTCCAGAGCTTTCTAGCTTACCAGCTACATCAAAGCACAACTTTCTTAGTTTTCACATTTCTCTTGACTCTTTCACTTTTCCTTCATAGATTTGTCCTCATTCTTTCTGTCTATATATGATCCAACAAACTCACTGTATTTCTTTTGCATTGGTCACTTTCTTTTATATTCGGTCCACATTGAGTTGGCATCTGTTACATTTTTGATCCTATCTCTTGTTATTATATCACATATACTTCTTCAGCATCCCATTCTTGTTATATTCAATATACTTTGCTTTTCCTGTAACTCTCTCTTTTGAGTTACAAAATGGACAGAAGCTAGCTCTTACATGCAGACATTTCCCCGTCTTTCAACAAGCAATAATTCCTTGCAATAGGCCACAAGTTACTTGTTGTCTACCAGCATTTGCACATGTTGTATTTTGGTTCTCAACCAATAACATGGTATCACTTACATACATAGTACAAACATATTTAGGCCTCCAACCCCCCTAACTTTAAAATCATGACTAGCATTCCTTATATATTAACACATTAAACAATTAAGAAAATGTCATTGTTTCTCATTTTTACTTCCTGCCCATCTTAAAACATATAGTAGGCATTTCATTCATTCTCATGCACATTTTACTTTCACAACATCCTACTCTTATCACTTTCAAAAACCAATCTTCTCTTTACTTTTCTACCATCTTCCAGGAGGGTAACTGAACTTCTTTGCTTCTCATCCCATTGGCACAATGCCTACACTTTCTCTATGGTGACAAGCAAGATAATAGCACTCTTCTATTTCTTCACCACAGTTTCCCACAAGCAAATAATAGGAACCCAAACAATTTGTGAAGGTAACAGGGTGTAGCTTTTTTTATTGCAGGCCTTACCACTCAGCAGGTGCTCCAGGGATCCCACTGCCAGCAGATGGCACCATTACAGCATTTCTCTCTTCTGTAAGGGTCAACCTCATCTCTAACAACTGAGCTTCTCGGTCAACATCATCTTCTGATTTGTCTGGAGGAGGTTAAGAAAGTTTCACTATACACTCAACAACACCTCCAAAGATGACTTCAATGAAAATTGGAAGGGACCTCAGGAAACCATATCAGAAAACGGCAGCATCTGGTTGACTTTGTTCCTATAGGTTTAGCAGGTTAATACTTCAATGGGAGAGCATCAAAAATACCAGGGTTGTAGCCTAGATTGGGAAGTCAATGAAGGTAAAGGTAAAGGTTCCCCTCGCATATATGTGCTAGTTGTTCCCGACTCTAGGGGGCAGTGCTCATCTCCGTTTCAAAGCCGAAGAGCCAGCACTGTCCGAAGACATCCCCGTGGTCATGTGGCTGGCATGACTAAATGCCAAAGGTGCACGGAGCGCTGTTACCTTCCCACCAAAGGTGGTCCCTATTTTTCTACTTGCATTTTTTACGTGCTTTCGAACTGCTAGGTTGGCAGAAGCTGAGACAAGTAATGGGAGCTTACCCCATTACGCAGCACTAGGGATTCCAACTGCTGAATTGCCAACCTTTCGATCGTCTTAGCCACTGAGCCACCACGTCCCTTTATTGGGAAGTCAATAAATATCCACAATCTACTCATCTACTATTGCCAGGAAAGCTACTTAGTTGTGTCCATGTAATCAACAAATCAGATCTGGCTTGAGGACTTATTGACTTTTACTAGAGATCACAAAGCCCTAATCTTTCACCCTTGCCTTAAACTGCAAGAAGAAATACATACATTGTTAAGGATACTTGGGAAGACTTTTAAAATCCTCTTCAACAGTTTTATTAATACTGATCTGTATATTCTTCTAAAGTACATATGGGTATAGGCAGAAGATGCCATGCCTGGTAGTTCCATCGTGGCCTCTTCTATTCTTACCTGCACATATACTGCTCTTTCAGTCCTTTATCACCTTGTGTTGAGCAGATAGGCCTGGAACTGTTCTGGATGCACTCAGTAGTCTGAATGCAAGGATGACTTTCCATGCAGCTGAGGATGCCCTGAACGTGTTTCAGGTTTCTTAGCTTCCCAACAACTTTGGCAGCAGTTGCAACAGAAAATAACAAACTACTTATGCTTACCAGGCTTTCCCACAAGTTTCTGCAGTTGTTGATCTAGATACTCTTGGCGTTTTGTAAGAGCATTTAACCATTTCCTGCGCAGCCTTTCTAGATCTCTATCCTGTGAAGAAATGACATTTTAAAAAAATAACATAACAAAACATTATTATGTTAACAAAACATAATAAAATTAACAAAACAGAAATAATAGTTTGCTTCTGAATGTGGCTGTCTGAACCTCTGCACACAAAATGTTTTGAAACTCAAGTCTCAGGACAAAGAAATAGCCACTGAAAGTAAAGCAAAAGGGGGGGAAAAAAGCAATGTGCTAAAGGTAACTATCAGTACCCTTAGTTGCACTTGTAAGGCCATAAGTAACCAGTGCAGCTCATGCAATAGCAGTGTTTCCCCCCCAAAAAGGTGAAAATCTGGATGCGTCTTATACTCCGAATGTAGCCCCACCCAGCCTCTCAAGTGGAGGGTTCAGAGGCTGAAAAAAGCCTCCAAACAGAGCTTCAGAAAAAAAGCCTCCAAACAGAACTTCAGAAAAAAAAAGCCTCCAAACAGAATTTCTGAAAAACAAGCTCAGAAACAAAGTTTCTGAGGCTTTTTTTCTGAAGTTCTGTTTGGGAGGCTTTCAGAGGCTGAAAAAAAAAAACCAGGACACAGAGCTTACAACCAATGAACCTGTTGCTAAAATTCACCTCTGGGAATAGCTGATTGGGGGTATTCTGGGAGGCCGATCCACTCGCCAATCAGCATTTTTCTTATTTTCATCCCCAAAAACTAAGGTGCATCTAATACTTTGAAAAATACGGTACTTGTACTGCCTCATTCTGAACTAGCCACAGCTTCCAAGTGTTCTTCAAAGGAATTTCAATATGATTGTGTAATAATAGTCCAAGCAAGAGCTAACTAGGGGACAAATTACTGTGGAGGGTCTCCCAATCCATGAATACAGTTGATACACATGAGTACAGTTGATACACAAGAAGGATTATGATAATGCAAAGATTTTTGTCCCCATGTTTGACATCTGCTCTTCCAGCTTGAACCAGAAATCTAGAACTCTTCAGTTCCACAAGGGATACTGCAACCTGAACTAATACTAACAACTGAAGTCCTCCAAATCCACAACCACTTGTTTTGTATAGTTGACATTAAGTCTGGTCTTCTCCCTCCAGACTCCCAAAATCTACTGACACTGAGACAAGGCTTGATTGGCCCAGAATTAAGATATACATCAGGGTATCATCAGTGGACGGATGATATGTAACTGTATGTCACTGAATGACCTTGCCCAGCAGCTTCATGTTAATGTTAAACAATAATGAAGAGAATTTAGAGCCCTGCCACAAGGACCTAGGGTTAGACTGCACCCCCACCCCACCCCCAAAATATCTGGAACTGGCCAGTGAAAAGAATTTTTTTGTGTGCCATCCATTCCTAATCCTCTGAGCCAGTCTAGAAGGATACAATGACTGATGATTTGAAAACTGTCCAGAAACCAAGAATCCAACTGACTAGATAAATTTCATTTATTTATTAAATAAATAAATATCTCACTATCCAAAGTTCTATCCCCATCACAAGTCTTCCAAAGCAGCCCACAAGTATAGCCAATGCTGTCTCAGTACTATGCCCTACTATGCTCAGACTTATTTTATTCTTATCACATGTTTTTACAGAAAATTATCTTATTTGACTAATGATCATAATAACACTACTAACTTTTGTTTAGAAAATACAATAGCCTGTTTTCCGCAAAATAAGACATTCCTTGATAATAAGCCCAATCAGACTTTTGAGCACATGGCAATAAGGTCAAGCGCTTATTTCAGGGTTCAAAAAAAATATAAGACAGGGTCTTATTTTCGGGGAAACACAGGATTGAACAAGAGACAGAATATAATGACACTGTTATTTTTCTAATGAAAAAGGCTAAATAATTCAAAGAAGATACTAATCGCAAAATATTTACCTGATAACTGTCCATGTCATCATCTTCTTCCTATGTAAAAACCATGCAAAGTCACATATATTCCAAAATTTGTGCAGCCAAATTTATATCAAATATGCATATATTACGTACAAGGAAAAACTCAGTTAATAGGTCTACATGGTAGAGAAACCCTTTCATTTATAGTTTATTTTTGAATCAATTGTTCTTGGGGAAAAAGATAGGAAATAGGGGAGTGCTGAAATTCTGGAATAAAAATGCTCCACCAGCTTTCTATAATAGCTATTAGAATATGTTAAAAAAAAGTATCACAAGTTGTTTCTCTTAAGCATTATATAGGAATGTGTGTTAAATGATTTATTTTTGTACAAGTTCTGAATGGTAATATGTCTCAAAAATTCTGGATGGCTGCAGCCTGATGCTTTGTTAAGAAATCTACCTTCTTGCTCAAAAAAATGACAAAAGACTAACTTGGTTATGGAGAGCATTCTACGCACCAATAAACCATAAGCTTTGATGAAGTTACCTAGTTTGGGTAATGAAAAATCTGCAAGAAAACAATCCAAGGGAGCACCAAGAACTCCTACATCTTGTGCAGCCAAGGAGATGGATGGGGGAAGTCTCATCTATTTGCCTTCTAGTAAATGGATACTTTGAGTTAGTATGATGTAGTGCTTAAGACACTAGGAAGACCCTAGAAACAAGAAGGTTCTGAATTCTAGTCCTACCTTAAGCAAAAAGCCAGTGCAGTGACCTTGAGCCAGTCACTCTGTCTCAGCTCTAGGAAGGAGGCAATGTCAAATCACTTTTGAAATCGTGCCAAGAAAACCACAGGGACTTGTCCAATGCTGACTCAAAGGCACGCACACATATGCAAAAAGGATGCTTCATGGCCGTAGTAATTGCTTGATCAATGGGAAGCCCTCTGGTACAGTCAATTCGTAAACACCCAAAACATGTTCTCTACATTCAAAATACATACACACGTGTAAATTATTGTCTTTCTGAAAGCAGGCATGGAGAACACCATTCACTGACAGGTATGAACATTCAACCTCCAGCTTTCAAACAGTACAGCTCCCTGTCTCACACAGATGCATGTGACTCGGCACATATCAAAACTCTGATGGGCTCAAGAAAATGGATTCTAATTCACCATTACATTTTGCATGATAGGTCTGCAAGTTAAAACATAGAGGAGAAGAAATGCAGTAAGCTTATTTGTCTAAGTAATTGGACAAATGACCCATTCATTCCAGAAACTGAAGCAGAGAAAGTTCCCTGCCAATAATTTACAGATAGATGTTTTTCGAGTGGATTTGATGCATGAACTGCTTTGGTATGCAACAATAAGAATCTTCTACCTGATAATTCTCATGACTTTTTGGTGACTTGATATGTCTGATCTGCACACAGCCCACTGCTACAGATAAGATGGATTCTTCCATGAGGGGTAATGTTCCTGATTCTTGCACAGATTTCACTTCCACTTGGATTCGGTGTGACTGTCCCTGTACATCCAGAGAAAATATTGTAAAGAGCAGTATAGGAAGACCAAGGAGTAAGGGCGACCTCTGCTGGCAAAAAGAGGCCTCAGCATCTTGATCATTCAAACTGATTAATCAAACTATTTGCCCACTCATTCCGAATTGCTCAGGGGGAGAGAGAACAGCAAATTGAAAACACTATCTGCATTAAGACTACATCATAAAATACTAAGATAATAAAATTATAAAGCTGCCTTACCATGATAGTCTAGTGTCATGACTAGCATCACTCTCCAAGATCTTCACCAAAGGCCTTTCCCAACTCAGCTATCTGAATCTGTTTGGGGCACATTGCAACCTAGGCCCCTACTCTATGTTAACTTAGTGGTAAACTATTGAGCTATATCCTCTACTAAGAGTTGATCCTAAGCTTGAAAACTAAAACACTCCCACACTATTCCTGAAAGCTGAGCATGAAAAACATTTCATTTACTAGATGAGTGTTCACAGTGTGTTGGGACTGCAACTTGCAGAATTGAAATGGGCAGGGATTGCTACAAGT
Source organism: Masticophis lateralis (assembly GCA_030761175.1). Lineage (NCBI taxonomy): Eukaryota > Metazoa > Chordata > Lepidosauria > Squamata > Colubridae > Masticophis > Masticophis lateralis. Next base: position 29,353,526 of record JAUDYJ010000001.1, read on the forward strand.
AGCAAATGCCAAACAACTGGAAGGTTCCAGGATGGGGAAAGCTACACTAGAACTACAATGGTGTAGGCTTTAGAAAGTACAGATAGAGCAATAGCAACATGGTATGGAGCAACTTGTCTTCTTCACTCACATATGCTTATTCATTTATGTGTATGTGATCAACGGCAACTGATCAAAGGAATGGATTTTAACATAAAGTTCTCATTGGCTGTTTTCACATAAAATGCATAACCCAGTAACTGAATTAATTCATCTTCTGTAGATATACTGAAGCACAAATTTCCAATTGGTCTTAACTTGCCCAATGCTAATCTTAATGAAGGTTGATGCTAAGATTTCTATTTTGTGCAAATGCATCTAAAAGCTTAGCTGGTCAGATTCATCTAGAGCAAGGGTGTCAAAGTCACATCGTCACAGCAGCGTCACATGACATATCGGGACTTTTTCCCCCTTCGCTAAACTAGGTTTGGGCGTGGCCAGTGTGTGAAGCATCCAGCCCACAGCCCAGGAGTTTGACAACCCTGATCTAGGGGGAAGGCTTCTCCACAGAGCCTTTTCTATAGAAAACTAACCAAAACCTCAGATGGTAGAAGGGAGAGAGATTAATTTAAAATATCTGTTAAATTACTTCATTTGCATCCATTACACAAATTAATTGAAGAGATGTAGAACATTAATGCTGTAATCATGCAAATGATGTACAGTAAATTACATTTATTGTATAGCTGTATATTTTCTAGTCTTGGAAACAACATACTTTGTTGCTTGGGGCGAGAAGTCCAAATTAAAATGTCCAAAATCCAGTTAATGGATGTCCAAGGAATTTGAGATTTTTCTATAGTATATCAAGGGGAAGAATTCTGTGATGTGAATAAGCTTAGTCTTCCTCAGAGGTGCTTAAAATGGTAGAGCAAATAAGGGGAAGGAAAATGTGATGCTAAGTAGCCTATGTTTGTTTATGCTACCAAGGGAAGAAGGGAGTAGCCTGAACATCATTTGACAAAAGCCGAATTCATAGTGTTTACTTAGTCAAATCAACCACCTCTCTAAAAAGAGAGGCAATGTAATAACTATTGATATTATTGATGGTCTTTACCATCAGGTGGTTGAGATTCAATCCTAGATAGAGACCAGATGTAGGGTCTCCAGCTTGGGCAGGGGGTTGAATTAGATGACCTGAAGGTCCCTTCCAACTCTGTTAATCTGTTAAAATCTTACCTGCTTGAGCTGGAAAATGCCTCCTGTATGTACATCCTTTGGTGTAGTTACTTCTACTGGACAGTATTCTCCATTCTCATTGAGTTCCAGAATCTGAATCCAGAGCTCCACTTTGCGGGTGACCTCACTCCACCTACCAAAACACAATTTTTGAGACCAATGAAACACTAGGCCTTTCAGAAAAGTGCTCAAAGATTTTATTTCGCTTTGGAAACTATACACCAAAAGAAGAGAAGTTTGCAAGTATACGGATGTATGCGTGAAAGAGAGGAAGAGGGAGTATATAGGGGCAAGAAAGAACGCAAGAAAGGGAGCATATGTGTGCGTGCATGGGAAAGAAACATTAAAAAGCAAAATAGTTTCAGTGCAGCTTCACTTCAGTTGGGAAAACACATTTAAGTTTCCCTTGTGGTTATGCCTAAGTTACTTAAGAGTATCAAATTTTGCCAACATTGGCATTTACGTTTTGAAAAGAGCTACATATTGAATTGAGTTGAAACCTACTCCATTCCTAATATAGCTATAATAGAATCTTGAGATTTTAGAAAGGCAGTGATTAAAGAGTAGAGGGAAGATTTGTGGCAGAATGCAAACCAGAAGGAGAGAAGGTAGTAATGCTCCCCCCCCACCCTCCCATGGCCTTTGGGAATAGATTGGAAGATCGGAAGAAAGTGCACAATAACTCATATTTTGCTTATAAAACTTCTCTTCTGACTTCTACACAGTTTTCCCTCACAAGTTTTAAATGTGTTCATCAGCTAAGTGCCATCTCTTTTACCTGTCTCGGAGGCTTCGTGTTTTGGCTTGAATTATTCCTAAATCCCACAGTGCTGGGTTTTTGCGAGAATCACACTGCTTGTGTCCGTACACTTCAATTGCTAGAGCACCATCAGAAAGATATTCCATAAAATCTTCAGTGATATTGACAGAGAATTCCTAGTCAGAAAAGGATTAAAATGATAATGCATCGTGCACTTCCTTCCCTACTATTGCAACATATAGATGAAATAAGGGAGCAAACATGTTAGCATACATTAGTCTCAATAGGATACCTGAACTGGAACAGTCAACAGCTGAGATCTGCAACCTTTACAGAAAGCTTAAATCACTATGATAAATGGAGTACCAGAAGGATCTAGAGAGCAATTTAGAAAGCTTTATGCTTGGAATCCTGAAGCAAACCACAGGGGGAAACATAGCAAAATTAATGGATGGAATTTGCTGTCCTACTTTTGGAGATTTATTATTGCTTTTCATTATGATGAATTCATTTCTCTCTTCCATGTGATGTTGCCTGATTGTACAGCTTTGACAGGCAATTAACCAGCAGTCTTTTGGAAAGATTATATATGCATGTTGAAAACTCCAAGTTGTAAGACAAATATATTATCAAGAATAATATATTATAACATATATACATATATTTCTTCATAATATATATTCTCCTACAACTTGGAGCTTTCAATATGCATAGATACTATTTTTATCAGTTTCAACTGGTATATCAGTATTGCCCATTTGCAATACAAAGGCAATAATAATGTAGAGTTGCTCTGCTGGGTTCTGGTTATGATTAGAATAGGGTTTAGATATGAGAAGCTCTTTACAAACATTTCCATCCACTAAATTACCTTTTCTGAACCTGTTGTCTTCAAGATGCTGTGGTGGAGAATGCAATGTTACACATGGAAAGGGTACCAGCCTAAATCACATCGAGAATCACTTTCAACAATCTGAATCTGCTGGGTTTTATGCCAGAAGCAGCTGAGATATAGTTGGTCAACATTAAGAACAGATCTACTTGGGTGCTGACATTAATTTAAACTGCTTTTAAAGGAATGGGAACAGTATTTTAAAAGCGCTGGAAAAAGGAAGAGAGAGAGAGAGCTTATATTGTTCAACAATGTACTGAATTATAATTTGTTTTATAATGCTTTTGAATTGTTTTTCTATTTTTGTTTTTACTAAGGGCTTTTTAAAATTAAAAAATCAGAATATTACAATTTTATAAGCCATCATAAGAATTGATTTCAGTTTTAATGGCATGGTATGAATGCTTTAGACTAGGGGTGTCAAACTCAAGGCCCACAAGCAGCATCCAACCAACAGGATGCTTAGATGTGGCCCACGAGACTGCCCTGGAAACAGCGAAGGACCAACCTGCGGTGCCTCTGCCAGTGAAAAGAGCTCAGGAGGGCTACATGTGGCCCTCCCAAGCTTTGTTTTTGGCTGCAATGGCCTCCTGCAGTGCTCTGCCAGAGGAAATAGAGCTCCAGAGTGCTGCACGCAGCCCTCCCAAACTCCCTTTTTGGCTGCAATGGCCTCCTGCAGCGCTCTGTCAGTGAAAATGGAGTTCAGGAGGGCCACACATTGCCCTTCCGAGCTCTGTTTTCACTGGTAGAGCACTAGAGGCCATCGCAGCCAAAAAGGGAGCCCAGGACAGGTGCCCCCAACATGAGGACATTGAGGTGACCACGCCCATTCTGGTCTCCCCCATCCCACCCCGCCGGGGTGAAACACAACCCTGATGCAGCCCTCAATGAAATCAAGTTTGACACCCCTGCTTCAGACTGTATAAAAGAAGCTTGAAGAACTTGCTTACATTAGAAAACTTCTACAAAAGGCTTTTCCAGAATAGACTTTTGTACTTTTAAGAGTCCCCAGAAGAAAAATGATCCATGGAAAACACTGTAGTTCAGCAAATAAGAAACAGTCAGCCTGAATCACATATAGCACATACGTTTTCCAGGGCTAGACATTTGTTAACTGGGACAATCACATAAGACTGTGCTGTCTTTCCTATTGTTTCTAGTTTGTTCCAAGATGCAATGCAAAATGCTGGTTTTGGTTTCTAAAGCTCTAAATGGTTGGGGCTTTCTTATCTGAAGAGTCACACCCTGTCTCATTTTCTACCTGGACTTTGGTCCTTCATAGAATCCTAAAACGAAATTTAGAGGGTGTGCACTAAGAAAAAAGGCATTTCTTCCAATGCTGAAATCTTGGCTAATAAAAGGTTTTTCCTATAGAAGTCCAACCTACTTTATATATTTTTTTCAGTGAGCAATCATTTTCCCTTTATTTCAGGCTTATTGAGATTTTTGATATAGAAGTTTTTAAAGAACTTTCAAACTCTTCAAGATCCTGATAATTTTGAATTTCTAGAATTTCTATGTACATGGTAAAAAAAAATAAAGGATATTTCCCGATTTCTAAGTTTTAAACATTTCTGCCACTGGTTAGAAGTAGTTTTTGATTTTTTTAAAAAATATTTTAACTCCTAATGAAAGTGAACCAGGGAATTCCAATTATGTGACATCCTAGCAATATTCTAATAAATAGATAGAACATATATATAATGTTTAGCCTAATAAATGCTAGAAAAAAGAGAGAGATTTGGAGCAATGCCACTTTAAGCCAAGAATCCTGATATTCAGTCATTAGCTGCATGCTTATTGAGACCATATTTTCAATCCTGGTTACAGGTAAATATAAACAGTACCAACAAAAGAATGTGACATGCAGGATTATAATTCATTATGACTATACATGACAACATTCATAAACTAACAATCGGATTAGAACTGGCTTATGAATATAATACATTCTTTAGGTCCAAAAAACAGTATCTTTCATTTGGATGTTATGCTAAGCTATCTCTACCTGGTTTTTATGTTTCAAAGAATGGGCTGCCAAGCAGCCGTGTTTTTATTACCGTGTTTCCCTGAAAATAAGACCCTGTCTTATATTTTTTTGAACCCTGAAATAAGCACTTGGCCTTATTGCCATGCTCAAAAGCCCGATTGGGCTTATTATCAGGGGGTGTCTTATTTTGGAGGAAACAGTACTAATAGCAGAATTTCAAGCTTAAAATGAGACACATACATAGCACCGCTGACATGTACTGTGTTTCTCGAAAATAAGACCCTGTCTTATATTTTTTTGAACCCTGAAATAAGCGCTTGGCCTTATTTTCGGGGAGGTCTTATTATTTTGGGGCATATGGAGCATGATGGGGTTCCTCTTGCCGTCTTTCCTGATTTCCAGCTCTGCATTTAAATATTTGGGGAGGGCTTATTTTCAAGGGGAGGCTTATTTTAGTGCATGTGCTCAAAAGCCCGATTGGCCTTATTATCAGAGGATGTCTTATTTTTGGGGAAACAGGGTAATACCCAGTCAGGATTTTTAAAATGATGATTCATTGAACGGTCCGTAATGACCTGGGTCAGCCATAATCTGTATCATAATCTGTGTGTTAAGATCATATGTCATTCTGTTTCTACACACACATACACACACACACTATAGTTTAGCATCATTTCAGAATTAGACCAGGAAGAAAACATTTTGCCCACCCATCCTGGCAAGCACTTGAATCATGAGATAGCAATAAAAACAATTACATTGCAATGATCGAAGACAACCATACACCGTGGCTCCTTGCTGATGGGAGACAAAGAAGGATCCATTTCAGGGACAACTATCACAGGTTCCAGCTGGTCCCAGAAAGAATACTTGCAGAACACAAAATTGGAGAGATGCTGAGGCAAACCAGTCGCTTGAAGGATTTTAATCTAGGGGATTAAAAGGGGCACATAAAACATATACACAGGTCACTACAATAAATAATGAATAGGGTGCATTCAATAACAGTTCAATGTATCTTTATAGAAATGGCTTGTTTGTATTATTATGAAAAAGCAAAAAGTTGTGATTGGATGTTAATGCCTTATTTTACTGTAACAGAGAGTCAGAAATCATCTTTTTCTTCTCATCTTTCTTCACTTCTCCTTTCCTCCCCTCCCCTCACTGCTTTTATATTTACTTTGTACTTTGTATTTTAAAATACTTTATTAATTCAATAAAAAATGTTGACAACAAAATAACAGATCAATATAAAATGTAGCATAGCTAGTTTGTTCAGACTAATGTCTGCCTTATAAAATCAGAAACTTCCATAACAGACAGTATTTGACTAAAATCTGTCTTAAATTATGTCTTGAAATAAACATCTCCACCAGGGGTCAGCATAGGAACAGACCTATGCTGTCTGTTCTCAAAGGTTGCCTCACTATGAAACAGAAACTAAACCAGAAGACTAGATTTGAAGATAGGACTTTGCTCCACTACAAATACATTGTATTACAGCTCCAATACAACTCACATATTTGTCTTTGTGATCGTTGGAAAAAAAACCAGTAAAAGTTATGTACTTTGAGCTACTAAACTCTCAGTTTAAACAAAACTTCCGCAATAAAATGAATATGAGTACATTCAAATGGGTATAGTTAGACAGACACAATAGTGATATTTGTGTTATACGTAAAACTAACTTAGACCCCTCTTCCTCCAGTTGCTGCCCTTTCAACGTATTACGCAATATGCATCACCCCTAGCCAGCACACTCAGCGATCACAATAGCTTTTTTAAAGTCAGAGTGGACTCCAGTCGACTCTAGTTTTCTTGGCAAGGTTTCAGAAGTGGTTTACCACTGCCCCTTCCTAGGACTAAGATGGGGACTGGTCCAAGGTCACCCAGCTGATTTCATGCTTAAGGCTGAACCAGAACTCAGGGCCTTAATTTGGTTTGTTGCCCAATGCCTTAACCATTACACCAAAGGTGTCAAACTCAAGGCTCGCGGGCCACATCTGGCCCGCAGGGCTGCCCTGGAAATAGTGAAGAACCAGCTTACGGTGCCTTTGTCAGTGAAAACGGAGCCGCAGGCGGCCCTCCCGAGTTCCATTTTCACTGGCAGAGGGTTGCAGGAGGCCATTGCAGCCAAAAACAGAGCTCAGGAGCCTGTTTTCGCTGGCAGAGCCCTCGGGCCAACACAGGTGTCCCTGACACGAGTGACGTTGAGCTGGCCACACCCCCTCGAGGTCAGACACAACCCTGATTCAGCCCTCAATGAAATAGAGTTTGATATCTCTGCATTACACCAAACCGACTCTCCACAATAACTATAATTAAAATTATAATCCACAGAGCACACAGTTCAGGACAGGCAGTCTTTTCTTTGTCAAACTGTTTTATTTTGGAAAAACAAAATTAAGAAAGCTTTAAAAGAACTCACCATGCACACTAACTTGTGTTCCTGCAGATCATTCTCAAAGCAGCCCTCCAAGCTGTCATCGCCTCCTACAATTCTCTCCCCAATGTCTCCACTCACACGTACCACTTCAACATGCAGGCGACCTGCTACCTGATAAGGCACAAATCCCAGAGAGAGGAGGGTAAGGTTCTTGGAAGCAAATGAAACTACATTATTGGAAATAAAATATTCATTAGCAAAACTCTCATCAAACCCAGCTGCCCTAAACAGACGTACAGATTTTTCAGAGGGATTCAAAAGTTTTCCACTGTTCTGCCTCAGGAAATACTGGCCTTCAATTTTCATTTTTCTCTTGGGCTTTTTAAGATCTATAATTTAATGTCTGTAATCTACTTTAAATTCTGGGACTGCAAGCTCTTTTTAGCCCCGATAAATTTCGTTGCTGTGTTTATCTGAGCTGTTGCCCTGCACTGGGTTTGAAATGATTTATTGGGATGCCTATTGAAGTATTATGTTTTGAAGTGATTGTTTAGTGCTAGGGGGAAAATCACTCTATCGTGTATTTATCATATCCAGAAATTAAAAGTAAAAATTGGGCATGCCATTCTGCATCCTATGCCGTGAGCTGAGAGATGTGGCACCAACAAAGTAATGCAAATATTCATGCTGTATATATTCCAAGAAGAGGCAGACAATTATCAAGGGATTAAACCTCTCTGAGAGTCCAGTGGAGAAGCAAATGGTAATAAACTGGGAAAAGTAATCTCTTCTTTCTTCTATTTCAACTTCAAGGATCATACAGCTCTGTGATAATATCAGAGATGTTGAGAGAAATTGTTCTTCAAGGGAGGTTTACTTAAAAGGAGCTTAGGAGAAGTTTCAACTGTTCTTTGTGACAACCCCTTAAGATTGTCAAGAGTGGGACCTGCAGGTACTTTGGGGAAAGGGGGAGTGAATAGAGTTCCAAAAAATGGAAGGATTGTTGCCTAGTCTGTATCCAGTACTAAAAAAAATGGGAGACTCTCAGCAGGTTCTTTAATGATCATTTTGCAATCTTTCTCTCTCCACACAAAAATAAATTAAACGAAAGGAAAAATATGACAAGGGTGAAAGTTTCTCCATGTAAACCTACATAATAGATTAATAATATGCTGAATTCTATGTGAGAAGTAGTTGTGAAGATGAAGGATGATTCCTTCATTTGCATTTCCACTTGTTGTAGGAATGGTATGGCTCAGGAACAGGTTTATCAGTTCAATGAGAACTAGTCATCCACTAGTTGTCTCTAGTTCTGGTTTTCTTGTACACTTGTCAACATGAGTCCTATAGGAGATCTGTGTAGAGGAGGAGAAGGGCTTATCCCAGATTTAAAAAACCAGCTTTGTCATGCTTGTTTATACAGTTCACATGATTATCAAATCAATTCCTTCCAAGACAAACTCAGGGGCAAACTGGGAAGAAAATTAGGAAAAATTAAAAAGCGATTAAATGCAACTGCCTATATTTGAGGCATTGATGTCAAAAAGATACAGAATCAATAGTAATTGTGCACAGAGCTGTGATTCTTAAATAAGTAACTGAGTAATTATGTGACTGGATAGTGATTAATAATTGATCGTGCAGAAAGATACCTCTCCTTTCTGATTGATGATGGGCACAGCATACTGCAGCTTCACATCATAAAAGAGACTCTCAAGGAAGACATTGGCGACTCCAATGAGGCTGTGGTTCTTTTGCTCATCATAAAAAGGATCTGCTCGCCGAAAATAAGACCTCATAACCTTGAGTTGAATAGAAGGGAAAAAAGAGTGAACAACCAACATGTATGATGATTAGATCCTCTTACGAAAGAATTTGGCAGGGGGAATCATATTCTCCCTTGTAACAGACATCTTAATAAGTCAGAAAGACCCATTCTCCTTCTTACCAGTTCATTTTTAGTCACCTTAATATGGTGTCTCTAACATGGTTTAATTCAGCCTTCTACAATGATAGGCCTTTCGGAGTAAAGACCATGCTAGAGGGGAATTCTGGGAGGGCAGCATGTTGAGAAGGCTGAAACAATTACCTGTGAGCATTGCACAGGAAGACATACTGAAGGTAGCTGCCTACATACCATTAAGTTATGTGATTTGTTTTTGTCTTAGCCCAATCACAACCCAGTTTCTATTTATAATCACAACCCAGATTCTATTTACAACCGAGAAGTAGTTTGCTGTAGCTATTTTTGGAACCAGATTATGAACCCATTCAGAGAGGACTGTAGGTGTGCATAAGAATAGAATAGAATACTTCATTTGACCGAGTGTGATTAGACACACAAGGAATTTCTCTCCGGTGCAGAAGCTCTCAATGTACATTTATTATTTATTTATTTATTTATTAGATTTATATACCGCCCTTCTCCTTACGGACTCAGGGCGGTGAACAGCCGAATAAAAATTCAATACATAAAAGTTAAAAATTTAAAACACATATACGTTAGGCTGAGAATTAAAAACAAAATAAATATTAAAATGCAGCAACTCTACAAACATTAAAAATTTTAAAAATTCTAAAAATTCAGCAGGGATCAGGCTAAGCCGGCAAGTTGAAAAAGATGCGTTTTCAGGGCCCGACGAAACGTCCGGAGGTTAGAGATAATTCTCAATTCTGGAGGAAGATCATTCCAGAGGGTAGGGGCTGCCACAGAGAAGGCTCTCCCCCTGGGGGTCGCCAGCCGGCATTGTCTGGCTAACGGCACCCTGAGGAGGCCCTCTCTGTGGGAGCGAACCGGCCGGTGGGAGGCAATTGGCGGCAGAAGGCGGTCCCGTAAGTACCCTGGTCCTAAGCCATGAAGCGCTTTAAAGGTCATTACCAACACCTTGAAACGCACCCGGAACTCCACCGGCAACCAATGCAGCTCGCGCAGGAGAGGTGTAACATGGGAGCGCCCCGACGCTTCCATAATCCCCCGCGCGGCCGCAAAGCAACAGAGTAATCATCATCATCATCGTAACACCAGTAAATGGCAGTAGTAAGGAAGATAAGAATAATAATACTACAGCCATACAACATGGGTAAATATACAAAGACAATAGCTACTACTGTGAGAATTGGGTGTTCAGAAGAGTGATGTCATGAGGAAAATACTGTTCCTGTGTCTAGTTGTTTTGGCATGCAATGCCCTGTAGCAGCATCCTGAGGGGAGGAGTTGAGACAGTTTATTTCCAGGATGTGAGGGGTCTGTATTTTCTCAGCCCTCTTTCTGACCTGTGCAAAATACAGGTGCCTTGCTTTCTCTTATTCAACAATCAGGCAATGAGTGAAGGGGAAAAATTCTACCTGAGAGCTTGAAAGGTTGCCAGATCAGGAAAAAAAAAAATTCATCCCACCCCACCCACTTTCACTTTGCCCAGTAGACCATGGAGAGAAGAGAGAAAATAGAGGAAGAAAAGAAGGGTTTTGGGTTATCTCCTTTAAGGCTTATTTTATTGTGTTACTGTGTATTATAACTGAAATATATTTAAAGACAAGAGTTAATGGGAGCACCACAGAATTACCTAGTTAAAAGAAAAAAAGTTCAAACTTCTAATGGCCCTACTTAAAAGCCACAGATAATGTTATTTTGGTTTAGTCTATGTAATTATTTTTGGAACTTCAAAGATGCAACAATTAATTATGGAAAAGCACACACTCTCATAAAAAAATTGTAGTATGATTTAGGATATTCCTCTTTGTACAATGGAGATAACAAACTGCCTCATACGACTTTGAGGCAAGATAAGCCAGATAAATATTTCCTTTGCAAACTGAACATGTCACATGAAAGATAAGTAAAAATGCTGTGGCGGAATTGATCCTTCTACCCTCAACTTTATGTTCATTGTCTCATTGGTTGGGTTGACCATGTTTACATGCATGTATGCAGTGGGTGGGTAAGTGGATGGCCACCTTCAAAGGATGGAGCGATGTTCAAGCCTATAGGACCTTTGTCATTTTCTCACTTTCAAAGAAACCTAATGCCAAGATGCAGCATCATTCTCAAGATATAACTTGATTTAAACGTTGTGGCCAACAACACAGGACAAGCAAAAAATAATCTAGGCTTTCCTAGTTTTCAAGTCTGCTTCTTCCTAGCAATACAAAAGCAAAATGATGTTTTTATCTTTTCTCTTAATATTGTCATCCTGCCTAACTTTGGGGCAAAAAAAAAAATCTCTTTTAAGGATTTTCAGCCCATAATTTAAAAAAAAATAGCAGGAAAAGAAGAATCTTCTCTAAAGATCACATATATGGATACATGTTCTTTTACCTCCTGTTCTCAACATGAAGCTTCCATGAGTGCTAAGTTTAATTTAATGTTTATCCAAGGCTGTTGGGATCCAGTTTGGTGTAGTGGTTAGGGAATAAGTCTAGAAACTGGGAGACTATGAATTCTAGTTCCACTTTAGGGACAAAGGTAGCTGGGTCACTTGGGGTCAGACACTTTCTCTCAGTCTAGGAAACAGGCAATGGCAAAGCACATCTGAAATCTTGCCAAGAAAACTTGTTCAGGCAGTCTCCAAGAGCCAAAACTGACTCCAACTTCCAAGGCTGTTAAACCAGGTTAGTTGAGGAAAATAAGATAGCAATACAACACATACAGAGTAAACTAAGCTGATAAATCATGTTTCACCAATTAAGGAAAGGTTTGTCCCCACATCTGCTCCACATACCAGGTTGTCTTCCTCGCAGTCTTTCCATTCTTGATAGAGGTCTCGCATATCTACCAACCGGTTTTCCAGTTTCTCCAGGGACCAGATTTGTTTGCCTTTCCCTTTTCGTCTCACCTGAATGGCTGGCTCACTAAGCACTGCACCCCGCTACAAAACACGCAGAAGGAAGAAGAAATGCAAGAAGAGAAAGAAAGAAAGAAAGAAAGAAAGAAAGAAAGAAAGAAAGAAAGAAAGAAAGAAAGAAAGAAAGAAAGAGGGAGGGAGGGAGGGAGGGAGGGAGGGAGGGAGGGAGGGAGGGAGGGAAGGAAGGAAGGAAGGAAGGAAGGAAGGAAGGAAGGAAAGAAAGAAAGAAAGAAAGAAAGAAAGAAAGAAAGAGGGAGGGAGGGAGGGAGGGAGGGAGGGAGGGAAGGAAGGAAGGAAGGAAGGAAGAAAGAAAGAAAGAGGGAGGGAGGGAGGGAGGGAAGGAAGGAAGGAAGGAAGAAAGGAAGGAAGGAAGGAAGGAAGGACGGAAAGAAAGAAAGAAAGAAAGAAAGAGGGAGGGAGGGAAGGAAGGAAGGAAGGAAGGAAGGAAGGAAGAAAGAAAGAAAGAAAAAAGAAAGAAAGAAAGAACAATCAATGCAAATAATGAAAAATCTTTTTGTTACCTGCCTATCTTGAGAAATTGAGTAAGCTCAAGATTGGCAAGCTTTTTCTAGGCTTAGTTGTATTATTGTATTATCGCCTGACACCTCCCAGGGAAGATACAAAAAATATTTTTTCTACACAAATTTGTCTGCGTAATAAGGGGTGAAATTGACAAATATAACCTTTTGTTTTGAACATTTTTATGTTGGAGCTCATCAAAGAACAATTGCCTCACCATTAACTTCATTAACTGACAGGTCTGCCAAATTTTATATTAAACGTTTGTTGATTAGCCACATTCCAAGGATGTTATTAAAGTGGGCATGTTTTGTCAGTGGCCTCAAGATAGAGATTATACTGAAATGTAAGTTATATTAATTTTTTGCACTTGGCAGACTTCATGTAATATGACCTATTTTTCCTTGTAACCAAGATTCAGTAGTATCTTGTTTGGACTTATTCCTACTCTATTGGCCACAATAAATATTCAATTCAAAATCAAGACAAATTTACCTGAGGGTATATTTGAATTCTCTCCCCTCACACCCAATATTGCTTTAAAAAAAAAGAGAATCTCAGAAACACTTGTTGAGATGGGAGGTTTTAAAATAAAATAAAATAAATATGAATAAATAAACAGAATACGACAAAAAGACCACCATCTTATTTTGAATGGTGTATTTGTGAGTTATATAATCTTTCTCTGGAGAAGAAATTTAATCCACTAGGTCCACAGTTGCTAAATTTACACTTCAAAAGGCATTTTTCAATGTTTTAAAGCAAATTGTGATGACAGATTGAACATAAACATTTAAATTGAACTGATACTTTGATCAGCAGTTCATCATTATAAGATTTATGTGGGTTTTTTTGATAACTGATACGAACATCAAATTGGCAAATGATCACATGCACTGTGAAATTAAACATTTTTTTCCATTTGAGATAATACCCTGCAATTTCTTTCACCATTTTCTCCTCTCTAGTTGAAATTCAGTAGAGTCAGTTTTGAGGAGGCAGAACTTGATATATTTCCCACATTCTTTTCTTGAAATCTGAGCTTCCCCTCCCTTTTTTAAACAGTGGTGAGTCTGCAGCCTTTTTACTTTATATCAGTAAAAAGGAATGCCATGCATGTTACATAGTCACATAGCAATTCACAGAACTTGCCTAACCAGGTCAGTTAAAATCCTAGCACTTTGCAAAAATTCTTCAACTTTGGTTCAAGATTTTAGGTAGTTTAGTGGTTTCTTGGTTAATTTATCATTCAGTATAATAGCTGAATCCAGAAAAGGTTTTTAATGAGTCATGACATTAACTAGTTCCATTAACCAGACCTGTGAGTAGCAAAACTGCACATCAATAAATATAGAGCTAGTGCAGATAGATACATGCATGATTTTAATGACAATAAGTAAATAAATAATTTAACTGCTCAGGTTGTGCTAGTTTAAACTGGCTGTGAGCTGCCCTTTGCCCTGCTCTAGCAAGTGCCTACTCCCGTTTTATACACATTGCATTAGATCAACAGAAACAAAATTTCTATATCCTACTTACTGTAAATATCACCTTTGGAACAGGAGGAAATATTTATTTGGACTGCCATATCTTGGCAGATAACATACTGTATGTATCTGAATAGACTTAAGTGCCTTACCTTTTTGTTTGCATTAAGGCTTGAGGCTGGGATTTGGAGGGTGACCTTGTATTCAGTCCTTTTGTCCATCTCTTCTGCAATGAAGCTAGCTTCTCGAACATACAAGTTGGCCTTCATAATCTGCTCCCTCAATTTCCTCAGGCTGTGGTTGAGCATCTCTTCTCTATTGCAAAACAAGGGAAAGAGAGAAAGGAGGTTGATATTGAAAAGAAAATATTTATTTAGAAACACACTGCAATAATCACACTGATAAGGATGTTTTGCTCTGGTGCAAATCAGTTAATTATTTTTGCACTACTGAAAAGAAGGACTAGGGATGACAGAATAGCAGTGTTCCAATATCTAAGGGGCTGCATAAGGAAGAAGGGGTCAAGCTATTCTCCAAAGCACCTTATCCTGCTCTCCAAAGCAGGATAAGAACCAATGGATGGAAACTAATCAAGGAGAAAGCAACCTAGAACTAAGGAGAAATTTTCTGACAGTTAGAACAATTAATCAGTAGAAGAATTTACCTCCAGAAGTTATGGGTGCTCCAACACTGAAGGTTTTAAAGAAAAGATTGGACTACCATTTATCTGAAATGGTATACGGCTTTGTGCTTGAGCAGGGGGTTGGACTAGAAGACCTCCAAGGTCCCTTCCAACTCTGTTAATCTATTATTCTGAGCTAGGGGCTATCTGTGTTCTTGGCTAGACTGCAACGTTCATGTGAACTCCTGGCCAGTGAGTTTGGAAGTCCTCCTTTCCATTTATAGTAACACCGTCTAGATCAGGGGACTCCAACCTTGGCAACTTTAAGACTTGTGGACTTCAACAACAACAGCTTCACTGGCTGAAGGATTCTGGGAGTTGAAGTCCACAAGTCTTAAAGTTGCCCAGGTTGGAGACCCCTAGTTTAGATGATATGGCTTCTCCCTGCAAATTTTCCTCATCATAATGACAGGCCTCCTGCATTGCTTCATAGGGGTTTATATAATATTTATATATTTATATAAATATTCACAAGACACGATCATTGCCTCAGATAGCTCAACGGGCTAGACAGCCTGTTATTAACACCCAGCTGTCTGCAATTATGCAAGTTCGAGGCTCAAGGTTGACTCAGCCTTCCATCCTTTCTAAGGTAGGTAAATTGAGGACCCAGTTTGTGGGGGCAATAAGCTGACTTTGTATAAATATACAAAAGTATGAAGGCTATTGCTTAACGCATTGTAAGCCGCCCTGAATCTCTGGAGAAGGGCGGCATATAAATCTAATTAAAAAAAATAAAATAAAATAAAATAAAATAAAATAAAATAAAATAAAATAAAATAAAATAAAATAAAATAAAATAAAATAAAATAAAATTGCCATCTTTGCATGAATGAATCAAAAACGTATGTGTGGAGGCCTTCCCATTATTAGGTAGCACTCTTAGGTCACCTATGAGTCTCCATTTGATGTGTGGAATTCTCTTCCATCAACTCATAGCCTTTTTCTGCAATGAATGCAATACATTCAATATCCCATCCTTAGGCCAAAATCCTTTGTTCATACAAGTCTCTGCAAATAGCTGCAGTGCTGCCTTTCAGTGACAACATGCAATTCAGTAGCATGCAACAATTTCCTTTTTGCTAATAAAAATTTTGTTCTATTCATTGAGGTGTAAAATGTTATCTATTGTCTTAATCCAAACATATGCCAAGACAAGAATTCTCCAAAGAAGAGAACAGGAAAAAAAACCAGACCTCCAAAGTTCATTCCCTTCACCCACCTCTCTTCCGCCCACTGGCGTAAACGTTGCTGTGCATTGGGAGAATGGAAGGAAAACCTGTCCATGGTGCGGAAATGCTGCTTCTCTGGAGACAGGCGTCTCCGGAGCTGTTCTAGTTCATGCTCGTACATAAGTCGCTGACGCTCCAGTGCTGACCGCTTCTCCTCTTCATGCTGTTGCTCTAGACTTTGTAAAATGGACTGCATTGGATCTAAGCAGAGAGGAAGAAAGATGTCACAAGTTAAAAGCCTAGAACGGTATTCAAGCTTGGGACTATGGACTTAAGAGCTATGGACTTCAACTCCCAGAATTCCCCAGCCGGTCAAGTCCACAAGTCTTAAAGCTGCCAACCTGGATACCCCTGGCCTTGAACAAATGGTTCTACAATAAATTTAAGTGTGGAGCCACAATCTGTGTTTCTTACACAGGCAGCTTGGTTTTTAAAGGAAGAGAGTAGAGTAGAGTAGAATAGAGTAGAGTAGAGTAGTTTAATGTCACTTTGAATGTACACTAATCGGCATACATTAAAATGAAATTACATTGCATACAGCTCTCAAAGGGTCTCCACCTCTAATATAAACATAAACATAACAAGATAAATGAATACAGAATTATGCATGTACCCACATATATTATATGACACAGAGAAACAACACAGTCTAGTTCGGATATATACATGTATATGGCAAGAGAAACAAATCTTGCAAGTTTACCAGATGGATGGCA
Source organism: Masticophis lateralis (assembly GCA_030761175.1). Taxonomy (NCBI): domain Eukaryota; kingdom Metazoa; phylum Chordata; class Lepidosauria; order Squamata; family Colubridae; genus Masticophis; species Masticophis lateralis. The sequence continues at coordinate 29,370,249 of JAUDYJ010000001.1, forward strand.
TAGGCATAGTATACTTAGAGGAATACAAATGGATCTTTGCCTCAGTTTCCCAGAGATTACTTGGATAAACGGTTATCTAAATTAGTTTACTTCAGTTTCAATGCACACGAGCTAATATAACAGAAGCCCAAATTTTGGTGTTAGGATTTTTCTTAATCTGGTCCAGTTAACAAACCCAAAGACTGCATTTGTTCCCTCCCCCCAAATCATTTCATTATACAAAATTAAACTATTCCTTAACATCAAATCTTAATCCTAATTCTGTGTTTGTTTCTATTACCCTATTTTATTCTACAGCCTTACTTTTTAAGTTTACAACTATTTCTATCTTATCTAATCGATAAAGTTCTATTTTTATCTCTACATTCAATGTCTATTTTCCCATCTCCATATTTGCAGCATTATGTTTTCCTAAATTAATTACATCTTAGCTCTTTAAATGTTTTCTTTACCTCCAGGTCTTCAGCTCCTATACCAGTACCCAGTACATTTGTATGTGAAAACCCTTTTCATTGCTCTATAGCATGGATGATGTCCAGGCTTGGAAAGTTTAAGTCATGTGGACTTCAACTCCCAGAATTCCCTAGCCAGCCTGAAGTCTACAGGTCTTAAACTTACCAAGGTTGGACCCCTTGCTCTATAGACCTTGCTCTCCCCTCCACCCCACCCCACCCCAGCACTCACAGTCCTCTGTTTCTGGAGCTGATTTGGGGAGCTCTGCACCTGAGGCCCTGCAGGCAATGGGCCTGCTTCGCTTTGCAGATTCTGGTTGGTCTCTTTTCCCCTGCATTTCTCAGTTCTGCTTCTTAGCCTTGCAGTTCCAAGAATTGCAGTTTTCTTTCACTCCCTGAAAACTGCTGCTTTTGCGTTGAAGGTTTCTCTTTCCTGCTTCCTTGCTGTCTTTTTGGCTTGAAGGGTTTTTTTTGTGACTCGCACACGCTGGCTTTCTGTTTTGTTTTATGGGATAAACTTTCCAATTAAGGAGAGGGTGGGGCTGCTGCTTTAACCCTCTTTCCCAGGCAGCACCAAAACTCTGGATCTCATGAGGGAAAAAAAGCGCTTGCTTCACTCTGGGTGGTAAATTTATTCTCCCACACTTGGTCAAATCACAATTAGGCTACTGCAAATGCAAACTGTATGAAGTTGACCTTTAAAGAGTTTCCAGAAGTTTCCTTTGGCACAAAATGAAGCTGCTAGCTGTTAACTCTTGGCATAATGTGAAGGCCATTTTATGTCCATTTAAATGGTTTGCACTCACTTCTGGTTATTTTTCATGCGAGACTCAAGTTGTTGCTTTTCATCTTTAAAGCTCTAAACAGTTTACTTTGGCTACTCAAAGGCTCTCCTTTTTCAGCATGAATCTTTTCTGGGAGAAAGATAAGTAGGAGAGGCCTTTTAAAAGATGGTTCCAATTTCTGAGGTCAGCTTTTTAGATTATGGAATGGAAGTCTCAGGAGTAGCTTCTACTCTCTTAGTTTAGGAAAATAATCAATAGTGTTTTTCAATAATCTTTTGAGCTGATTATTATTATTATTATTTTGGTTGCCTTGTCTCAGTGGACAGCATCTCTTAATTGAACTTATCTAAGCACGTTGGAAAATGATTGCTACTTGGATGGGAAACCACTGAAAAATCCAGGATTGTAGAAGAATTGAGGAGTCAACAAAAGCTTGAAAGGAGGCTATAGCAAACCATTTCTATCTTGTTTCCAAAGAAACAATATGAATATTACCTATGTATCACTCTTTCATTTTCTGGACAAATAGAAAAAGAATTCAGGTAGGCTCAGTGAATCAGTACCTAAATATGAATTTATTAAACTACAAAAAATATAGGATGACAGCAGTGGTGGGTTTCAAAATTTTCTACTACCGGTTCTGTCGGTGTGGCTTGGTGAGGGTGGCTTGGCTTGGTGGGTGTGGCTTGGTGGGAGTGGCAAGGGGAGAATACTGTAAAATCTCCATTCAACCTTCAGCCAGTCAGGATCGAACTCCCAGCAGTGGGTAGAGTTAACCTGCAATACTGCATTCTAACCACCGTGCCACCATGGCTCTTATATCATACAGACAAATCAAAGCAGAAAAACTTTCTCCAGTAAGCTACAGAGAGTAGTACTGTATTAAAATTCTTGTTCAAGATGCAAAGTATCTCACAGTCATAACAACATAACCTTGGATTGCAACCACGAAGTATCTCACAGTCATAACAACATAACCTTGGATTGCAACCACGTGGAAAATGGCATACCATAAAGTAGAAACAATGCATCCACATTCCTTACCATTTCCTCCAAGAGCTTTCATGGTCACTTCCATCTGAGCATATTCATAGTTGAAGCTGATCTCACTGGATACCTCGCTGGAGTTGTCTCCATCTAAATCCAGCTGTTCAGAGCTGTTGCTTCCTTTCATTGAACTATCTTTGTCTTCATCCTCTGTTTCTACTTTCTTTTTCTTTTTGGGCAAATTCAGCCTTAAACATGAATAGGATAGAATTCTTTATTGGTCAAGTGTGATTGGACACACAAGAAATTTGTCTTTGGTGCATATCCTCTCAGTATACATAAAAAGAAAAGATATATTTGTCAAAAATCATAAGATACAACACTTAATGATAATCATAGGGAACAATAAGCAATCAAATCATACTAGGAAACAATATAAATCGTAAGGATAGAGCAACAAGTTACAGTCATACCATCATAAGTGGGAGGAGATGGGTGATAGGAACGATGAGAAAATTAATAGTAATGCAGCCTTAGTAAATAGTTTGACAGTGTTGAGGGAATTATTTGTTTAGCAGGGTGATGGCATTCGGGAAAAAAACTATTCTTGTGTCTAGTTGTTCTGGTGTGCAGTGCTCTATAGCGTCGTTTTGAGGGTAGGAGTTGAAACAGTTTATGTCCAGGATGTGAGGGGTCAGTAAATATTTTCACAACCGTCTTTTTGACTCGTGCAGTATACAGGTCCTCAATGGAAGGCAGGTTGGTAGTAATTGTTTTTTCTGCAGTTCTAATTATCCTAAATGCTAACAACCACCTAAATGCTAACAAACACCGCCCTTTGAAAACTGGTTTCATTTGATTTTGAAAAACAAATGCAAAGATGTCTTGTCAGTTCCCACAAGGAAAGTCAATTTAGAATCCAGCAAGAAGTTGGAAGTCCCAGATCGGCAGTGATCGCTGCCAGGTGTGGGAGAGATGGAGAGCCTTGTGGGGACACACGGGAGGCTCAGGGTAGGTGAGGAACAGTGCATAGGATCTGCAAAACGTGCAATGTGGGTTTGGGGAGTGTGTGAGGGGGAGTACAGAAGAGGTGCACGAGAGGCCTGGGTTGGGGAGGGTGTATAGAGGTTTGCAAGAGGCACCACAGGCGTCAGGGAAGTGTATGAGAGATGCTTTGTGGGTGAGGAAGGTTGTGCAGCTTGGTGGGGTATGCAGGATTATGAAGAAGTATGCAAGGGTGCAGGAGTATGTGAGTGAAAGTTAAGGAAATATCTCTGAAACAATGACCCAAAGAGTCCCGGGTTGTATAGCAACACTATAACAATTTTTAAAATTCAGCCATCATACAAGAGTTAACATTTTGCCGTAAAATTATGACCATAACAAAGACCCAAAGAAACTGGATTAACAATTCCAGAAATTCCCAGCTAGCACAGCCACTGATCATGCTGGTTGGAAGGATTTGGGCAGTGATGGGATTCAGCCAATTCGCACCACTTCAGGAGAACCGGTTGTTAACTTTTGGAGCAATTTGGCAAACTGGTTGTTGGAAGAAATCATTAGGGCAGAGAAATGGTTGTTAAATTACTTAAATCCCACCACTGGATTTGGGGACTTGTAATTCCAAAATATCTGATAGTTGCCCAGTTGAAAAAGGCTAAACTATCCTGACTTTTAGCAGAGGACAAGACCAGCAGATGCATCCTGCAGAGTCAAGCCTCCACAGCCAGCTTTTCAGATATTCAGATAAAGGCAATCCAACTCCTGACTCTCAAAGCTGTACCAATTATAGAAGAAACTGAAAGGAATCAGCAGCTTACCGGAAAAAGTGATTGTTTCCCCACAAAATTCGGTCACCATGGTGTAGCTGTGTGGGACCTACAACAGCTGTACCATTCACAAATGTCCTGTGGTGGAGGGGGAAAAAAAAAAGTAAATATAGCCATTCCCACATCGAGGATTTGGCCTGCCCTTAATGCCACATGGCAATGATTAAGAAAAACATAATGTGAAGTACTTGTGTCGAACCCCTCCTTTGAGCCACAGCAGCAAAGCAGAGACACTGCGTGGCAAAATAAACTGTAGGCAACCCAACACATCCAAATACTTCCTTTTTCCCTTTTGCAAGGAAGCTCCTACAACTGGAGAAGGAAAGTCTTTGGCTAGAATCTTCTTCTTCCTGCTTGAAAGAGGTAGTTGTTGTTTTTTCCAGTTCTCTTTGTAACAACTGTTCCATCTGCTGCTTAAAAACCATCCCAAATAAACCTCTTTTTCACCCACCAGATACATGCCACCAGGGAACAGAGCACGACAATTTAGGAGAAGGAGCAACAACTGGTTTGAGCAATTTCCTGTGCCACATTGCTTTCCATAGCCGAAAAGTGCAGCTCAGTTCCAGGCATGTTGCTTGTTTCAGGGCTTCTGGTCAATGCAGCAGGGGGCAGGGATATCCACTGAGTTCTCCCTCTCCCTTTACTGAATTCATAGACATTCTGAGCCAAGAAAGCCCACAGTTTTGGCACTATTATTTATTCCAATTATGTGCATGCATTTACTCTACTGGAAAAGTATTGGAATGGGGAAAAAAGAAGCAAGCAAGCAATAAGGGCAAACGTGAGTTCTTTCATTTGCTACAAAGGTTCCAAAATCCAATTGTGGAACCTCTTCCATGCTTCATTTAATCCTGAAATAAGAACAAAATTCTTGCCTCTATAGACAAAACACAGTACTCAGTTACCTAGTATTCTTCTGAGGGGTCAACATAACTTGTCCATCCCCAGTGATATCTATTATACAGTGTTCAGAAAGAATCCCCAATCCACAGAGCTGTATGTCTTGGGAATTATCAGATCCAATGAGTGTGTGTTCCTGCAAAAGATTCAAGATCAGGTCCACTGAAATCCAACAGAAATTCATATTACCACGTATGAAACTGATCATTCTCACTTTATTTAGTCCAGCTTTCTCAAAGTGTTCCAGCAAACTGTAATCTGTAAAATGATGGCTGGTTTCCCATCACAATAAAGCAAAATTAAACAGATTGCGGCATGACTTTGCATCAAGTGTGCACTCGGTCATTACCTTCCCTTACACTTACTGTATAAAACCACAACAGGGAAAAAAATGAACTGTGAGGAGGAAGTAGAGGGCAAAAGCAGCTTCCAGTCCTCAGAGTTACAGATATTATCCGACTAGTTGAAATGGAAATAATTCAGGATTGCACTTTGTTTGCATTTACTATAATGCACTGTGTCCACTTCTGTATCTTTTCTTTAACAATAGCAAAAGAAAGGAAAAATATGATGGCAGGAAATAAATGGGGGAAACAATGAAAGGATAAGAGAAAAAGAGAGAGAAATCAAATTTCTTATTGAATTAATTTTGCTTTCTTCTCCCTTGTACTATTTTTAATTTGGAGCACAGTTCTGATGAAGAATAATGTACCCAGATAGTCAATCATTTGAGAAGATGCTGACTGTACTGTAATGGAAATTATACTGTCCTTGACATTAAATCTACTAATATCACTCATCTTCACCTGTCTTGCTAGCACAGTAGTCTACATGCAACCTGCTGAATTTTGAAAGGAAAAAGAAGCATCCTTCATTTGTTTCTTAAAATTCTGTGATCCTTTTTTTCAATTCCTAAAGCAGCCTTACATTAAAACAAATAAATAAATCATAGTTAAAAACTCAATTTCATTTACTAACATTCATCACAAATCCTCAGAATAAGAAAGCCATAGTCAAATAAGCCTGGAAACTTGGGTAACTAGAATCGCTAAGCTACAGTTTACAGTAAAGATTCTCAATGTTAGCAACTTTAGAACCTGTAGACTTCAATTCCCAGAATTCCCCAACCAACCATGATGGCTGGGTAATTCTGGGAGTTGCAAGTCCATAAGTCTTAAAGTTGCCAAGGTTGGACTCTCCTGGTTTACAGTATCCCTTACCTCTGGGCTTGATTAACAACCACCTTTCTGCTTCTGAATTAGAGCATCTGTCTGAAGGTGAATTAATTGGAAATGCTTTCTTCAGATCAGAAAGTGCTGCTTGGTTGCCTGAATGCTTAGGGCCAAAATATCAAGTGGATCTTGTTTTATTTTGAGGCATCATTCTGAGTAATCAAGGCATCCTTTTTGGATGCTACCTGCCTTGTTTCTGAACACAGGGAACACAACAATGGCCCCATTGAAGACCATAATAGAAAGGCAGGTATTGTAAGAAGGGAAATCAGAATTGGGGCAGGGAACCTGAGGCCCTCTAGATGCAGATTTCCTTTTGTATGTTGAATAACAATGCTTGCTGGAGCTGTTTGGAACTTTTTATGGATTTGGGCTTCATTGTCATTTTTATTTCTTTGTAGTTTGGCACTTGGAACAGATTCCTCCCACAGACAACCTGGCATGTGGATTATTATGAATTTGAACTACATATCTGAACTGAAACTGAAAGAAGGAGGGAAAGTGCATACTATTTGAGGATGAGCCTATAAGAGACTATGAACCACGATAACCATGCTAAAAGGCAAAAGGATTGGGTACCGTGAAACTATTCACTTAAATGTCTCTCTGGAAATGTAAGAACTAAAAGTTCGATTAAAAGATATATTTCCTATAAACTAAGAAGATACTGAGTTCTATGCTGAATTAAACAATGCACAGAACTATTTCTCTAAATCCATTTAAATAAGTCTTATTCAGACAGTAAGGTATCAACTTTTTTTTTCCAAAAAAAGAAGCAAAGGTTGAACAAAATGCAAATTATAGCAGATTAAATGTAATGGTATGTGAGAATGACCTTGAAGGAGGAGGTGAAAAGATATTGTAGTTGCTTCAGGGACACAGAAAGAAATGTAGAAAGGGCCCACCCTAACTGATCAAGCTATAAAAAGAGATGGTGGGTTGTTTGAACTTTCAGACTTGTGAAACTGTGTTAATATAGTCTTATAATATAGTAGAATTAGCTGTTGGAGAAAGAGACTTAGGAAGTCTCTAATTGATCATGGTTGTAAAGAGAGACTGTGGGAAATCTGTGCTTTCAGACTTCCAAAATTATGTTCATGTAGACTACAATAAAGGAGAATTAGCTCAGCAGGTCATGTTTTCTGTCTGCTTTATCCAGGAGAGCTGACACCAGGAGAGCCTTCATATTGTAGTGCACCTGATATTACCCTATTATAAATATGATCAGCACTGTTAACTCTAGCATATCTTAATAAAGAAGTCACCATTTTAGATTCCTAAAGGAGTCTAAACCTACTACAAAAGGAGCTGAAACGATTGTATTAATTTCCTCCCTCTTCTTTCCTTCTCTTTTTGAATTCTAAGATACCATTATTAAGGTGCTAAGATGAAATCTTAATGTTTTGCAAATAGACAAGGTCACCTCTGGCATGTATTTTGTTGCCAAGACATTCTTTGAAGGCCTTCACGCTGAGTAGCAAAGAAACAGATATGGCATCAGGAACTAGTTGGGAGGGGGAGAGTACCAGCTGACAAAGCTAGACACCTACACTGCCTTGAAATTCTCTGAAGCTATTCAAAGTCAGCTCTTTTGTTGTTTCAAGGGAACACTGATGACTAAACATTTCCCCAACCTCCATCCTTACATTCTTCAGGGTGCTAGCCCACTATAAATAGGATTACTGGTTCTCCTTAAAGAGGTAGCATTTAAAATAATGTCACAGGTCTGAATAAGTTTATAAGCAGCTTTGACATATCTAAATAATATTATAAGAAAAAGAGCCATTCATTGCATAACTCCCAGAAAGGTCTGCAATAAATATACTGTATTATTGGCTTGCTTTAAATGACAGCCTATCCATTTAGGAGCTGGCTTCATGAAGTTGCATTCCCTGCCTGATGCTTCTGCTTTTGCATTATGACTTGGCATTATATATGCAGTAATGCAAGCCATGATTCTGCAAATTTAGTTCCCTCTTAATCATGGCTAAATAGCTAAATTAGCTAAAAAGCAAGAACTGGGAAATCTGTTTCAATTCCATAGTAGCCAAGTTAGGACCTTTCCAACCAGGGGAGCAATAATGATGACTTATTGTACAAAGCTGCTGAGAAATATTGTCTTGTATTGTATACTGCTAAGTATTGAAGTATATATTTTCTTCAAGGAGACTATATTCACAGGATGATGGCATTGAAAATATATTTATGGGGGAAGCTGATTTGCAACTGCACACATCAAATCATGATTGATACAAATCTTCTGTTTTTCATACCATAAAAAAGAATGATCTATATCCTAGTCTGTTGAAAACAGTTCACAATTAACAATAAAATCTTGGGTTTGAGTATACTACACTGACACTGACTTTGTATCCTGAAGAGCCTAGCCTGACAGAAATGAAATGTCACAAAATCTGCTTTTGCCCAACCAATCTGTCTTGATTCATTAAAAAAATTATCAAATCCAGAGTGGAGTTTGAAATATTTTCTATGTGACTCTTTTCAAAAGACAATGGATCTCAGGAGGAGAATTCAGGAACGAGATCTGTAAGAGCGTCTTACATTTAAGCAATTTAAAAGCAACTTCGTACATCTTTCTAGTATCTCACCTTTAAATAGTAGACCAAAAGTTCATTGAGCGCAGGGTCAGCATTCAAATTCACCAGAAAGCACTTGTTATCACCCACTTTGATCCCAGATGACTGAAGAGAGATGCCAAGGCTTTCAAGTTGTTTCTGCCTTTCCTATTTGAGAGAAACACAACTACCATTAGAAAAAACAACTAGAACCATATATTCTCCCACAATGTGTAATTATTCTTCTCCCTAGATATAACAGAGAAAGAAAACAAAAGGAGAGCCATAGTCAATGATTCGCAACTGTAGCCCTATCCATCTCTTTGAGCTGGTACAACTATAGCTGCTCTCCTAATTTCCAGATCCTAATCTCCTAATCTCCATTTTTGATGAACAACCTGCAACCTTCAGCCCATGTTTGGCCCCAACGGCTTTTCACGGCCCCAGAATCCCAGAAATTACACTGAAAAAAACCACTGAAAACCACTGAAAAAAAGAGAAGAATGAAGACCAACATTTGGGCTCAACTCATTAAATAATTAAGACAACATCTGCCATGTAAAAAAGAAATGATCCTGAAATCACTGACCTGTTCAATTCAATGACATGATAATGTTATTGTCCTGCAACTATAGTCTTTGGCTATACTCATAAATCAGCCACCCACTCACTCTGGGGGGGCCGGGGGGGAGTATTGCTGATATGATTTGGAATTTAGCCATATGAAACACCACTTCCCAGGAAAATCTGGGACAAAAGTAGCTACTATCAAAAAAAAAAAAGAAAAAAGAAAAGGAAATATGTATGCAATGCAGGGAAGAGGAGGAGAAAAGAGGTTTAAGCTTCTTGTCGAATTTAGTCTCAAGGGCCATTAATTGAGAAACGAGGGCCTTGGGTGTATAAACTAAAAAGTATGCATGAAGATTAAACTCCAAAGTATTTGTTCTCATCCAGTTTATTCCGTCATGAAACCTTATTTAGAAAAATGGTTTCCAGCAGGGATCACTGATGGTAATAGGGTGTGGCATTACATATACATAATGTCAAGAGTTTTGTAGAATTGTGGCTATCTGTGGGGATTTCTGGAGCTCAGATTTTAACCGACCGAATCACTGTCTGTAAGTATATGGAAAGATGATGTTTTTAATGTTGTTTTTGTTTACAAATAAAAATCTTTATCAAAAAAAAAAAAGTTTTGTAGAATTGTGGTGCAACAGAAAAACGTTAAATGCCCAATTTTCAGGTAAGTGCTCAATTTCAGAAGTGTTTGGCTTTCTCTACAAATCTGTACAAGGTTTTAAGCAGCAATACTAACATTTCCTAAGATCTTATGAAGTATTTTTCATTCCTTTGGTCCCTTAACTTTTTTAAATTTGATTTTTGGACCCCATGGAGGCCCTGTAAGGGAGTATTTAAAACAAGGTTGGCAATGGCACCCTTAAATGCTTGTTTCATACCTGCCCCAGAACCATTTCCACAGGATCAGTCAAAGAAAATTAGCTTAAAGCACAACCTCTCCCCCCACACCCAGGTCATCACAGCACCTACTACGTCCCTCAACCTTCACAAAAATAAGTGCTCACCTTTCCTTTAAACTATTAGTAAATCCATCACTGCTTTTGAATATTTTATGACAAGAACAAACATTCCCGAGGGTACGAATTAAAAGATGGGGGAAGGAGACCATCGAGCAAGGAATTACATTAAAGGAAGATATGGCTGAAGGATCTGACCTCCCTTATGCTGCTTTTAGGACCCTGAATAGGTTGAGGGTTGGAGTGCCTAAGTGTAAAACCAGTATATGTTCCAATGGAGGCTCTTAGCCGATAACAACACACCATGTGAATGTAGAGAGACACAGAACCCAGCCCATCTGCAGTCTACCAGAAATATGTACCAACAATGATTTATTTTTGGCCAACAACAAAGTCATTAAGATGGCTTCATTTTGGCAGTCCAAAGTTTGACCTAGACACAGAAGATCACTGCTTTTGCAACAATAATCTCTCTTTGAATTGACCATCCTAGAAATTAAGAAATAACTCCTTCATAGGATCATAAATTATCCAGAGGTATCATGAGCTTTCATGGTATTTCACCATTGTTTAAATGGTGACAGTAATCATCATTATGTGCCAGCAAAACTCAATACAAAAATGCAGACCTGTGCAATTTCCTCTGTCTTCCTGAGCTTCTCTTCCCAGGTTACTGTCATCTCCTGGATCAGTTTTTCAGACTCTTCCAAACGATCTTTTAATTCTGGAGATTTCATAGCCTAAAAGATTAAAGGGGGAGGGGGAGGAGTGGAGGTGTGGAAGGAAAAAGCAAATTATGGAATTCTCCTTAGAAGGGCCATCAAATTAAGGTTTCATGCATTCTTCATGATCTTATCATTGTGATCTATGTGACTGAAAAGTAGCCACCATGAATAATACATGCAGGAAACCTCTGTTCTTATTGAGTGTAATACTGGGAGAGGATACCTGCATACGGGTGGAAAAAGTCTGACCTTCTAACTCAGCATTTTACTACAATGCTGATAAGAGGAAATTCTAGTGTAAAAATTCTGTATTATTAAATTTATTATGGTACTGACCAGTATTTTGTGCAATTATTATAAGAGATTACGTGGCTTAAATTAAAAGCATAGGTATTTTCTAAAACCAATTAAAGTAAATGAAATATTTCAATTATAATGCTATAAATGCAGGTTATAAAATACTAAGGATTCTAAGGATTAAAACTAATTAATGGGATTATAAAACTGTTTTGTGAAATAAAAAAAACTAAAATGCTTACTTTACACTAAATATTAAACACCTAAAAAGATAAGTATCGGGCCTGTAGGTATGTGCATGTAGATGCACATGTATGTGCATATATATATATAAATCCTGCATGTATAAACAAGCTTGTATATGCAAGTATACATGTATATAAATGTTGTTAGGATTGGTGACAGGTCAAATATAACAGAAAACTAAAAAGCATAAAACATGAAAAAGGGAAAAAGTATATTAGCAGAATCCGAAAAGTTAAAGGAATAATTTCCCCGTGTAAAGTGATGGCAGCTGAAATAAATTTTGCAATGTTAGACATGTCAGGGTTCCAGTTCAATTGTAAAAAGCAAATAAAGATGTCCTCAGGACTAATGAAATAGAATTATCGGAGCCTGGATAGCTCAGCAGACTAATGCATTGTAATTAACTCCAGCTGTCTGCAATTACTGTAAATTCGAATCTCACCAGTCTCAAGGTTGACTCAACCTTCCATCCTTTCGTTAAAGCGGGCTAAGGAAAAAAAACTCTGCCATGCTTTGGGCAAGAAAGATTGAATAAATAATTCACTGGCAGGAAAGCTTTCTGATTTAGATGTTACCAAATTTGCCTTGCTCTACAGTAGAAGGAGAGCTTTATCAAGCACCCCCTACCAGACTGCAACTCCATTTCTTTATAATGCTGTGGTCAGAAGGGCTGTATGTGAGAAGTCACATTGGTGTAAATCATCCTAAATTCTTGTTTTCCATGAAGATGAAAATGTATTGAGGATCATAGCAGCCAGGGAGTTACTAGAAAAGTGAAGTTTGAGTCAAAAATAAACCCAGCATAAACAGCTATAAACCTGTTTATTGTCACAAGGTCAGCAGAGTCCAAAACTCGAGTTTTAGATTACTATTTCTATTGCAATATATGTGAAACCACACCGCACCTAACTCTTTTCTCTTGACCTACCACAGTTCTGCAGAGTTTGGGCGTAACCTATTCCTCTGCTGTCAGGAATTCTTGCTTCGTTCTGCATCTAATCCATGAGAAGAAATTCTAGCTTCATCCTGCTTCCCAGTTCCTTCATCTCACAGGAGTGTTGTTCTATCTGACTGCATGTGTTTGTTTGCTTTTTAGGAATTAGTGAATGGAAACTATGGCATGATGGAAGCAAGTGCTATCTTCTCCAACCTAACAAAGTTTAGATACAGCATGTTGAGTTCTTAAAAATTATATTCAGGTTGACTAGCGATTCTGGGAATCTAGCTTCTGCAAAGCCATCTGCAATGAGGTTAAAACAGGTCCCCTTGAATCCCTTCCTCTTTGTTGTGCTGGGCACAATCAAAACTGCAGTTCTTTTTGACAATCTTCTGAGAACTTGCCCTGGAATATTTCAGGAATCTTCAAGTTCCTCTCAGGCTAACAATCCTTCACTAGTGTAACAATGTCTCTCAAGTTTGTTTCTTACTAAGCCATACACCTTCAACAGCCAACCATTTAGATCCATCTTAGAGTGCCAGCCTTCTTCCATCAGGGTTCTTTTTTCCAGAGCTGTTTTTCAGTGCTCACCATCTTTTACCAATGGAGCAACACATATTTTCTTTTTCCTCTAAGAAAATCTCCCTATGGAAGATGAAGCTAACTCTGCTTTCAGTTTCCGCTTCTTAGCTCCTTAGAATAAAATGCCTTGGTTGTCTTCATGATGGATTCAGAGGTGTAGCTGTCAGAGACTCACACAAAAATAAACAACCTGAGCCTGCTTCATAATGCCAGGCATTTGTTTCTGGGAAGTCTATCTGCAAAGTTTATATGCTTCAATATGGGTATGCTCCTGAATTTTGGAGATGCTATTTCATATTTGTGGAACGTATGACCTATCTGTGCCAATAGATCTGCTTCCAGAAAAGCTGGAGGGAAGAAGGAGAAAATCTCTTGCACACAGATTCAGAAATGGCTGCTTACTGAACCTTGATCTATGTGATGCGAGAAGCGAGGTTCTGTCATTCTATTGGTGAATAGGCATAGCATGATCAGAGGAGTGGCTAGAGAGAAGTTCCATGAAGATGGGCTCCAGCATGAGCCGGAAAACTTAGAAGATAAAACCTCTGGTCCCAGTGACCAACCCAGATTGGATCCTGCAACATTATCCTGGGACATATATATTCACCTCCATTCATGATCAGAGGAGTATTTGAGAGATCAACCTATAACCTTGTCCCAGCAGCAAGCACACTATTGTGTTGTGGTCCGCTGTGGAGCTAGCAACGGAGTCGGACAGTGAGGAGGCTGGGGAGGAACATGGGCCAGTCCTGGAGTCTGGGGAAGGCTCAGACAAGGGCTCTGCATTGGAGGCAGAGATGGGACCAGGGCCATCTGGGAGTTATGTGCGGACTCCGGAACCTCCAGTCAGACATCAGAGAGGCAGACGAACAGGAGGAGCCTGTTCCTAGTGCACGCATACGCAGAACTGCCAGAAGGCAAGAACAGTTAAAATTAAAGGGACGACTTGGGAGTAAGGCCTGGAGATGATTGTCCCTCCCATACGGCTTAAAAGAGGAGCAAAGGCACGAGGGCCTTTTGCAGGAAAGCAATATTGTTAATTCTGTTCCCAGTTGACATCTCTGTTTGATTCTGGACTCCATATGGCTTTGCCAAGTAGGTCTTTGGCAGAGTGTCAAGGGGGATAAAGATTGGTGATTATCCCAAAGGACTTCTCCTGAAGGACTTTTTGCAACTAATTGGGACTCAGCTGTTAATGAATGTAATTCACAGCTGTTGCAATAAAAGAGGTTTTTGGAACTACTCGTATGTTTTAATGACTCAGAAAGCCTAGGTCACAACATATTGGGCCTTGTCTTTGCAATTTGCCAAATCTAAAAAATCAGCAAATATATTCAGTATACAGGCAACCTCATTATTCAAAGTCAGGTTATATTATTTGCAAATTGTGTTAGAATGTGCTTTAAGGTTGGAGGAGAAGGACATCATCTACTGACTGATTAAATGAATTACCCCTTCTATTGCCCTTGGTGCAAGAAGACTTACCTCTGCTTTGGTAAGCTGTTCCCTGAGTTTTTCTACTTCCTCCCTCAGTTCTCGGATGATTCGGGCATTAGGATCTTCATTGACCACAGCATGGTTCACAATGTTCTTGGCTCGGTCTGCATACCTCAAGGTAGAAAGTATCTCATCGTAATTATCTGCTGATGGACTGACAGTAGCAACCATCGCAGTCTTACTGTTGCCACCAAGGCTGTCCTGGGAATGTGAAATCAGAGAATAAGAATTTGAGGAGTTTTGATTGCTTGATTTTAAGAATTTATAAGGCCACCCAACTCCAAGATTAACAAGGAGTTAATCTTATCCATGAAAAGTGACTGATTATACTTTGAGCAAAGCAGATGCCATACCACCTACCTCTAATTCCTCTGACAAGAAAATATCTACTGATGATATTTCTGGGAGATGGAAGGTACTATAACCCATACAAAATGCAGACAATAAGTGATATGAGCCACGGTGATGCAATGGTTAGTGTGCAGTAGTGCAGGCTATTTCTGCTGACTGCTGGCTGCCTGCAATTTGGCAGTTCAAATCTCATCAGACTCAAGGTTGACTTAGCCTTCCATCCTTCTGAAGTCGATAAAATGAGGACCCAAATTGTTGGGGGCAATATGCTGACTCTGTAAACTGCTTAGAGAGGACTGTAAAGCACTGTGAAGTGGTATATAAATCTAAGTGCTATTGCTATACATATATACTTTATGTTGGCCTCACACAACCAGGCACTCTGCACAACCTGCCTCTGTTGGATTACATTAAGACCCCAGCTAGCATTCCTAGTCGTTAGGGAAGATGGGAGATACCATCTCAAACATCTAGAAGTAATTAGGCTGATTTAAGTTGCCTACAAAATGTAGGTGTGCACAGCTGCTGGGCATCATTCATAAATCTTTTTGAGACATTCCTAATTATTGTGGTGAATTTAAGTTTTCATAATTACCCTAGTTAAAGTTCAGTATAATTTCTTGCACATTTGCTTTAGATGTGGGAAACTAAATTTTAAATCTGTGCTACGTAACCATCGCCTTTCTCTGCCTGAGGATGGAGATAAATGAAGATTATTATAATGCATAACTTTCTAAACTAAGACAAAAGACTAGATAGCAATAGCAATACCACTTAGTCTTAAATACAGCTTCACAGAGCTTTCTAGCCCTCTCTAAGCAGTGTCAGAATATTGCCCCCAACAATCTGGTCCTCATTTTACTGACCTCAGAAGGATGGAGGGCTAAGTCAACCTTGAGCCAGTGAGACTTGAACTGCTGAACCTCCAGCAGCTGGCAGTCAGCAAAAATAGCCTGCAGTACTGCATTTTAACCACTGCGCTACTGCAGCTCTAGATACTGATCAAAACACAATCTGAGTAGCAATAATACCGTGTTTCCCCAAAAATAAGACCCTG
Organism: Masticophis lateralis; assembly: GCA_030761175.1. Lineage (NCBI taxonomy): Eukaryota > Metazoa > Chordata > Lepidosauria > Squamata > Colubridae > Masticophis > Masticophis lateralis. The sequence continues at coordinate 29,386,240 of JAUDYJ010000001.1, forward strand.
TCTCATATTTTTTTGAACACTGAAATAAGCACTTGGCCTTATTGCCATGCACTCAAAAGCCCGATTGGGCTTATTACCAGGGGATGTCTTATTTTGGGGAAAACAGGGTATATAGCATACTCCAAATGTATAAAGCCCTTCAAGGGCATTGTCTCAACCAACCAAATACATGAAGGACATTTTAGTTTTCAACATCAAATTATGGGAAAAGGGAAGGAATAAGGCAGAGAAAGCAGTGATTGAGTCAAGCAACAATAAAATTCTCTTTGCTATACCAGCTGTGCTACAAGAAATAATATACTAGGCGCAAAAGAGAACTATTTCTCTTAAGTAAATGGCATTGACAGCTGCTGCTAAACAAATAAAAAAGGATAAACAACCTTCACACATCTCTAAATGAGTAACAAATGCTTTGACCATGAGTGCTTAAAATGGCCTGGACCCAGAATGTATAAAGACAGCCCTTAAAAGCCTGATATCCTCCAGATGCATTGGAATTATTGCTCTTTGAATTCTGAGCTAGAATCAGTCACCCATATTTCTACTTCTCCTTTGGTTAAAGCTAGTCTGAGCAAAATGGTGCTGCTTTGGTTTGGAGCAATTCCTCAGCATAAAAAATGTATCTTTTACGGTACCTTCCTTGATGTTATAAATAAAAAAGGCTAAGATGGCTCACTGATTAAAAGCCACGCTTGTTATTACTTTTTAGTATTTAATATTTAGTATTTAATGTTCAATGTTAAAGTATAGAAATTATACTTATTATACTTTATATTATTTATTGTTATGTTATGTTATGTTATGTTATGTTATCATATAATATAATATCATATAATATAATATATCATATCATATCATATATTATATGATATTATATTATATTTATTATACTTTTAATATTTTAATTATATTTAAAATATAATTATACTTTGCTGTGTAACAGGGTGAGTTCCCGTTATTTGTCCCAGCTTCTGTCAATCTAGTAGTTCGAAAGCACGTAAAAAATGCAAGTAGAAAAATAGGGACCACCTTTTGTGGGAAGGAAACAGCATGCCGTGCACCTTTGGCATTTAGTCATGCCGGCCACATGACCAGAGAGGCATCTTCGAACAGCGCTGGCTCTTCGGCTTTGAAATGGAGATGAACACCACCCCTTAGAGTCGGGAACGACTAGCATATATGTGCAAGGGGAACCTTTACCTTTATAGAAATTATATATTAAAGTGTAGTAGGGTATTCAAGCATTTTACCCATCATCCTTATGTGGGAATAAAATGCCTTCATACTTTTTCTATGGCTGAGCTTGTGATAATAGAGACTTCTCCATAATAAGGCTTAGCCGATGATTACTTTTATTGTGGACAGAAGCTTCCTTGAAGATATGTTGTGGGCACAAATTCTAAATGAAAATTCAAAGAAAGAAGGAAGGAAGAAGCTATAGAATTTGGAGGGAAATGTAACATCTAGGCTCCACTTGCATTCAATGTCTCTTTTAAAATCAACAAATTAAGACTTTTAAAGCAGATAGAGAAGTGAATAACTATACAAGTTGATTAATTCAAAACAGCCATGCACTAGCATAAAAATCCTGGCAGAAAGCAAAAGAAATGATAACTCCCCCCCACCCCTTTCTTGCTCTATAATTGCTAGAAATAACTCATCATATTTGTTATGCCAGATTTCAAATGTTATGCCAGACACTGCCAGTTTTGAGCCCAGATTGGGTTCTTTTGCTGTTCCAGTGCTTTTTTAGTCAAGCCCAGTAACTCCATATTCCCAGCCTTCTATTCAGGATAGGCACAACAGTTGCTGAAACCTCCAGGCAATTGAGCACAGAATTCAATGCTCCTTTCCTCTGACACCATAGCACACTTGATAACAACTTGGAAAGCTGTGACTCTGAACAGAGGAAAGAGAAAAGCAAAAAAGGGCAATGGAATTTAACCATCCCTGTTTCTCACTTCAACATCGCTCTCTTTACAGAAACTGCTTTTTTTATTATAAAGGAAAAGATATTGAGTGCCTGTATTCCCCTTTCCCCAACAGAGAAAAGCTCACGGAACATGATTTTTACCTGTAAAAAAAAATTAGAAGGGAAAGAACATGGACTGACACAAGAGGAACCATCTCAAGCTAGAAAATACTACTATAATGTAAGCATTTACTGTCTGACTCTCAAGGCCATCAAGAGACTGGTTAAGGATTTATTAACTTGGAAAGGTGGTGTCAAATTTCAGTCATTTGGGGAAGTTCAAGGAAGCAAGAACTGCAGATCTAAGATGTTTTAGTGCTAGTCTGAAGGAATTGCAGAATTCTGGAAGTAAGGAGAAACTTCTGGGCCAGTGATGGCAAATCTTTTCGGCAACAAGTGCCGAAAAGGTTGTGCGAAAATGTTACGAGTGTGCGCTTGTTCAGGCCGCGCTCCAGAAAAACCAAACTTGCAGGTTCTAGCGCACATGTGTACCCAACATCAGCTGGCCAGCGCACATGCACAGGACAGTTTACGTGCAAGAAGGGATCGCACTCAGGAAAAGCCAAGCATCCGGGTTCTAGTGCGCATGCACACCCAATGATTAGCTGACTGGCGTGCATGTGCAGGCCGGTTTTCGGCACTGCCGTGCGTGCAAAGGGATCACACTCTGGAAAAGCCAAATTTCTGGGTTCTAGTGTGTATGTGCACCCGATGATCGGCTGGCCAGCGCACATGCGCAGGCTGGTTTTCAGCACTGCTGCATGTATGAAGGGATTGTACTTCGGAAAAACTGAACTTCCGGATTCTAGTGCGCATGCACACCAGACAATCAGCTGGCTGGCACCCATGCACACAGCAGTTTTTGGCACTCCTGCATGTGCGAAGGGCAGCTGATCATCACGCGCACATGTGAGCGAGAAACCCAGAAAACGAACAGGCAAGGCCGGGCCGGGCGTGCCGGGCAACATGGCTTCGGGTACCACTTTGGGCATGCGTGCCATAGGTTCGCCATCACGGTTGTAGGCCCTGCTTATAATGAGTTCATGTTAGTGGAGAGGAATGACTCTTCTTCACAAGTTTTTTGCCTCTTAGAAGGAGACCTTTGTAAGGTGAGTGGTCAATGGCCTTCTGTCTCGATTGCTGATTATCTGCTGTCCTTTCCATTCATTTCTCAGCCTTCCTAAAATCTCACAGGCCAGAAGAAAAAAAGCCTAGTTTAAATTCTAATGCACAAACTGACATGAAGTTCTAACTTCATTGGACTGTGGTGGACCAACCAGCTGTTGTGTTTAAAGGTTCATTCTTCTTTCTAATAAAACTTCTAACATAACTGACTTGTTTCTGCGAGTCTCTTGTCAAAACTAGACTTTTAGGACCAATTATCCACAATAAAAGGAATAAGCAGTTGGAAAATACATTGCAGGCTGGCACTTGGTACAGCTGCAGAGAAGGCCCTGGAAAAGCTATTCAGAAAGCTGTCATGTATTTGGACTTGTAAAGATCAGAACAGCACACCCTGTGATACTCTATGGAAGGGAAAGCTGGATGCTCAAAAGGCAAGATAGGAAAAGTATTGAAGCTTTTGAACTCTGGTGTTGGAGAATACTCACGGATAATCAAAAATAAACGAAAGGATTATCGAAGAACTCAACCCAGAAGCAAAAATGACATGGCTCAAATTATACAGTTAGTCCTCGACTTACAACAGTTCATTTAGTGGCCATTCAAAGTTGCAACAGCCCTGAAAAAGGTTACTTATGACCGTTTTTCACAGATACAACCTTTGAAGCATCCTCATGATTATGTGATCAAAATTCAGATACTTGGCAACTGGTTCATACTTACGGCTGTGTCCCAAGGTCATCTTTTGCAACCTCCTGACAAGCAAAATCAACGGGGAAGCCAGAGTCCCTTAACAACCAGGTTACCAGGTAACTTACCAAGTACAGTGATTCACTTAACAACTGTGGCAAGCAAGGTCGTAAAATGGGGCAAAACTCACTTAACAACAGAAATTTTGGGCTCAATTGTGACAATAAATCGAGGACTTCCTGCATTTTGGACACATTATGCAAAGACGTAGCTCTCTTGGAGAAGGTTCTAATGCTGGGAAAGGTGGAAGGAAAAAGAAGAGACTGACTAGTAGCAAAATGGATAGACTATACCTGCAATGGTTGCACCATTGGAAGAACTGAAAGATCAATTTATGGATACTTCATCCTGGAGAAATTCTCTGTAGTCAGTTACAGTCAAGGTCAATTTGATGACATGTAACCATTAAATTACTAAGACATTAAATTTCTGGAAAACTGAGATTTATTGCTGAAGACTTATATTATATACTGGTCTGATCTGTTCTTCCTTCACCTAGAATAGAGTCTTAGATGGATTAGAGTTTTTCTACAATTAGCCACGGTTGCACAGTGAATAGAATAGAATAACAGAGTTTGAAGGGACCTTAGAGGTCTTCTAGTGCAACCCTCTGCTTAGGCAGGAAACCCCAACCACTTCAGACAAATGGTTATTAATCCCTTCTTTAAAACTTCCAGTACTGGAGCATTTATAACTTCTGGAGGCAAGTTGTTCCACTGATTAATTATTCTTAACTGTCAGGAAATTTCTCCTTAGTTCTAAGTTGCTTCTCTCCTTGATTAGTGTCCATCTATTGCTTCTTATTCTACCCTCAGGTGCTTTGGAGAATAGCTTGACTCCCTCTTCTTTGTGGCAGCCCCTGAGATATTGGAACACTGCTATCTTGTCTCTCCTAGTCCTTCTCTTCATTAAACTAGACATACCCAGTTCCTGCAATCGTTCTTCATATGTTTTAGCCTCCAGTCCCCTAATCATCATGTTGCTCTTCTCTCCACTCTTTCTAGAGTCTCAACATCTTTTTTACATCATGGCAACCAAAACTGAATACAGTATTTCAAGTGTGGTCTTACTAAGGCATTATAAAGTTGTATTAACACTTCACATGATCTTGATTCTATCCCTCTGTTTATGCAGCCTAGAACTGTGTTGGTTTTTTTGGCAGCTACAGCACACTGCTGGCTCATATTTAAATGGTTGCCCACTAGGACTCCAAGATCCCTCTCACAGTTACTACTACTGAGCAAGGTACCACATATATTGTACCTGTGCTTTTTTTTTTTTTTGGTCTAAATGTAGAACCTTACTTTTTTCACCATTGAATTTCATTTTGTTAGATAGCGCCCAATGTTCAAGTCTGTCAAGTCTGTCTGTTGGTAAAATGAGGACCCAAATTGTTGGGGGCAATATGCTGACTCTGTAAACCACTTAGAATGGGCTGTAAGGCACTGTAAAGTGGTATATAAGCCTAACATTTACCACTGTAAAGCGGTATATAAGCCTATTGTAATTGCTATTGCTATTCTCAGGCTATGCCCATTTCTGCTGCAAAAAGATGATTGGGATATCTCCCGCTCTCCATTTGCATATCTACAAAAGCCTTGCATTTCCTTAGAACATTAAATTCTTATGCATTTGACTTCTAAGGCCAAACTTCAGCCACAGGATAGAATGAGTGAAAAAGCCATTTAAAGGTGGGCAAGGGACCATTTTCACTGCCTAGAGCTTGGAACAAGCAAAAAGAAAAGGGAAAGAAAAGGCAGGTCACTGAATCAATGCCTGAAGCAATTATCTCTGCTTCTCCCAACTCTGTCTGAATGACACAAAGGCATGTAATGCAGCAATCTCACTTAAGCAAAACCAGTTTGTCTTAATGTCTTTATACAAGACCTCTCATAATATTGTTAGCTGCCTTCAATGAAGTAATTTCCAAACCTTACTGAAACTAAAACCGAGTTTTATTTATCTCACACAGTGTATGCTGACATTTTATTGAGCTCTGACAGTTATTTGCATCTTTTTTCTTTGTAATGCTGTTGTCGCTCCTGAAATTCATATTTGTGACCCGGGAAGAATTAATTGCGGCTCTTAAAGAAGTAATTCATTTTTTTTGAAGTTGAAGAAAGTTAATGAATTTGAAGTTAATTATTTATACAGCCTTGGAATAAATAAGCTTGAATATCCTGTTCAGCAATGAAGGTTGCTTTTAAAAAAATGAAAGGAGTCTTTCTCGATCTTAAAATAAGTTTAATATTTTGTTTTGTATATACTTGACAACTAAAGTAAGAACTATCTGCAGTTTTTTATCCGTGGGCTGTCAGACTTCTGAATGGGAAATAACATTATAACTATGTAGTATGATAGACTGCAGGGCCGGCGCAATGTGTAACATGTTCACAACTGGGTGTTTTGTTAATATGATTTATTGGGCTAGGGATTTTCTGTCTTCATTGTGAGTTGTATTGTGTTGGGGGGGTGCACTGAGGGAGTTCAACCAATGTCATTATACATACTGTATATTGTGCATTGACAATAAAGATTTTGAATTGAATTGCCTTGGTGTTAGAAATGTAATGTAGAATATTAACCAATAGGTTTGTTTTCTACTACCTCATTTGGGGCTGAAAATCCACAAATTTGTCAACCCTTTGCTGCTTGTCCAGAAGATAAATAATACTCTCGGCTATCTGCCCCTATTTGGAATGTATTACCATATTAAGAACCATAGAGTCCTCCTGCACATTTTTCTACTTATTTTCCTTTTATATGTTTTTTTGCCAACGTTTATCTTAGGAGGTTTTTTTTTTCAACAGAAGGGTAAGGAAAAAGATTTTGATGAATTGTTTTGTAATTACTTTATCATATAAATTTTCAAGCCTTTTGCCTTTTTAAAAGATGTTTAATTTTTATACATATTGTCGTTATTTTTTAATGAGAATCCTCATTTATAATTTATGCTGCTCTTGAGTTTCCTTTCCCAGTGGATGAAACGTAGACGATATGATATCTCCAACCCATCCAAGATATTTAACAGAAGAACCAAGTCTCCCCATATCCAGTTATGGGTTTGCTTAGTAGTGCTAATGAGGAAGGAAGAGAATATTTTCTTCTTTTACCAGAGTGATCTAAATCTATTAAATGAGAAATAGATTTTCTATGCTTATTGTATGGAATTGTCTTGGCAGGAATGGAAGTCAACCCACTTCATATCCTGCTTATTCCCTAATGTAAAACCTCTGAAAATATTACTTCACCCTGTAAAATTGAAAAAAAAGCATAATCTATGTATGTAGGAAAGGAGACAAAGGGATTTTAAAACACTGTTTCTGGGTTCCAAGTGTTAGAGTTGGCACAACCTCTTAGCTTCACAAAATTCGTCACTCGAAATGTTGCCACCAAATTGCAATGTTTAATGTAATAGAGGTCTCAATTATTAAATACATGAGAAATATTAACATAATTCATGCACATAATTACAGAGATGTGATTACTATAATATAATCCAAATTTAATTGGGTTTCTATTCTGTCCCCACTTACTCCTTTATTCTGGAATTGTCAATTTTGGGGTGCATCTCTGCCCCCCCACCCCTCTCCCCCAAAAATGAGCATCCTGATGTTAAGCTACAGATGGTACAGAAAAGAGCAATTAAAATAATGCATAACATTAATAAAGATTAAAATTATGAAGGAAGGCTAAATATTCTGCAGATTGGAAGAACTCTCGAAAGGCTTTTTATTTCATCACATTTGTATACGCTGCCCATCTCACATAGTGACTCACACAGTGACAATTAATTCAGTCCTCGATTTATAACAGCTCAGTTCAAAGTTACAACGGCACTGACAAAAGTGACATATGACCATTTTTCACACTTACAACCGTGGCAGCATCCCTATGGTCACATGATCAAAATTTGGACGCTTGGCAACTCATATTTATGACAATTGCAGTGTCCTGGGGTCATGTGATCACCCTTTCCAACCTTCTTACAAGCAAAGTCACGGAGGAAGCCAGGTTCACTTAACAACCATATTACTAATGTAACAACTGCAGTGATTCACTTAACGACTGTGGCAAGAAAGATCATTAAATGGGATAAAATTCACTTAACACATTTTTCACTTGGCAACAGAAAGTTTGGGCTCAATTGTCAAAAGTTGAGGACTATCTGTATTAAAAAGAGAATTTATGGAGTTCATTGCCAGGCTTTTTCAGAGGTAAGATAAACATTACAGAAGAGGGGAAGGTCTAGCAACAGGATTTAGCCATAATAACCAAAACTGTTAACTGTATGCTCAAAGGCTTTACATGTTTGAATACCAGTTGAGAAATTGCTTATAAGAAGTCACCAGCAAGGGATCCATTAAGTTTATTAGTATAATATTCATAAAGACTTCGCAACAATGTTCAAGAAGAGCAAGTGTTTGCTTGTTTTTTTCCTCCCGGCTCTGGAGAACCAGGTATTGCTATAAAAAGTTGAATTAAAAATCCTTGTCGGCATTGACAGATTTGGATATATACAATATAATGTCTCTGAATATTTGCATGAATATATCTTATTAGCCCACAGGTAGCAGCAAAATTTAGCAATCAGATTGTGTCACTGAACTCCTGCCAGCATTTTGTTCCTGTTTGAAGTTCTTCCAAACTAGTTGCGTTCGTCTGTAAACATCAAGCCAGGTTTTTTTTTAAACAGTGCACAGTCAATTCTGTGACTCTTTCAATTTGCAGGAGATTGACCTCCCTCAACTCTTTCTCTTGAACTACAACTGATATGTCTATTGCAATCCATGCTCGTATTCAATGGACATCAAATGGCTAACAATTGAAAGCAACATCTCTGAAGTTAGCCAGTGGGCTAGCCATGCTAAAGCTTTTATGGTAGAAAAGCTCTGGATGCAGCTGCCAATAAATTGACAAAGATACTGCACTATTGATTAGGAACTGAGTGGGGAGCCACCTAAAGGGATCCAACCCTCTCAGAAAGCTAGGAAATTCTACTGGTGAAAAAAGAGAACTTCCTGTGGAGAATTATTCACAGAGCTACTGTGGTTTTCTACTGAAATCAGCAGCTGCAATCTTTTATGTTCAGCAGGTGTCCCTTTCAAATAGACCAGAAACAGAGAATGTTGTCTTGCTTTGACCTCCTTAATAACGGCTCACTTACTTTGAGTAGCCAGGTGAGCACGGAGTCACGATAAGGAACGAACTTGTTCTTATTTTTTCCAGCAGCTTGATCTGCCAGGGCTGAAATGACCAACCCAAGAGTTGTGAGAGACCTGCATTGGGGGAGGAAAAGATTCTTTTTAATTTTATGGTGACTAGAATCAGATAGATGCTTAAGAATAGCTGGTCCCTCTATTAATTTGCATTTTGCTTTTAGGGGTAAAATTGCCTAAGCATTAACTAACATATAAACAGACCCAGAAAAAATAGTTATTAATTTTTCTCTTGTTTTCTAATCTAATAATTTCTGAGGTCTCAGAGAAGAGAAGAAGGAAATCCTGTTTCTTTTAAAGCAGGGGTCTCCAACCTTGGCAACTTTAAGTCTGGCGGACTTCAACTCCCAGAATTCCCCAGCCAGCAAAGCTTTGCTGGCTAGGGAATTCTGGGAGTTGAAGTCCACCAGGCTTAAAGTTGCCAAGATTTGAGACCCCTATTTTAAAGAAAACTTGGAGGAAAAACTCAAAGAAGAACTCTGCTTCTTTATTTCCTCTTGTTATCATTCTGAATAAGTAAAGAACATTAAGACATATTGACTTTGGCCTTCACCCGCCCTTTAAAAACATTTAATTCCTTAAAAAGGTAAACTTTACTTGTTGATGTTGCTTCCTTCTTTCAACCTATCGCCTGCAGCTCCCGTCTTGGTTGCTCTTTCACTGCCTGCTAGGTCAACCAGGCTCAACTTTCCTACTTTCTCACCGGAGGTCTGTAGAATGAAAATAGCAATGACATATCACTTCTTCGGCACTTCAAAAAACCCTACATACTTTTTCTCAGTTTGGGGGGAAAAAGAAAGAAGGGAAAATGACAACAAGGGTAAAAGATCTTGATGCTAAAAAGGTAGTTAAGTACAGACAGTGTCATGCTATCATAAATGATTTATTGTATAACAAATGTGCCTATTCAAAAGAGTTTACAGAGAAGTCTCTCATGCCTTCTACAGTAAGTTGCAGCTCCCCTAATCACCAGGCCACAAGTTAACATCTAGCACAAATTAATGTGACCAAAGCCGATCTAGATTTTACTGGTGGGGGAAAACAAAGGGATAAAAGAGATTAAAGCCAAGGTAGCAAAAGATGAATCCTCCTCCACTAATAAAATAATAAAGTTTATTTTATTTCAGAATGAGGACTAGAGGGCTGAATATTTTAAATTTGCATGATGGTGAGTTTTAATTTTCCAAATATCGAATAACCAAAATAATTAAGAGAAAAGGCACAGGATTTCACTAGGATGTATTCAGACAATAATGTCTGCAGATTTTTGCTTATACCAGGGCATCCCCAACCCTGGGCCGCAGCTCACTACCAGGCCTTGAGCTATTCAGAACCAGGCCGTGGAAATGGTGGGCAAGGGTGCACATGCACATACCCACTTGTACAAGCAGCGGACGAGCACATGTGCGAGCAGCAGGTCAGCATGTGTGTGCGTGCTCCATTTGCATAAGCAGCAAGTGTGCACGTCCGTCGCTTGTGCGGAACCATTTCCTCTCCTTCTCCCCCGTGGTCCGCAAAGCTGGAAAGGTCGGGGAACTCTGGCTTATATGGAATCATTCCATTCCATCAGGGATACAAGTGAGCATATCAAGCCTTTATACAGCCTTAGGTTCACAAGGGATTTTCAGAGTGCATAGAAATTGATTTATGTAGTTCATGTATTATATTTTAGCCTACTTAGATAAAGATTAAAGAAGTATGAAAAATGTAAGAAGTTTCTCAATTTCAGTGCAGGTGTTACCAGAATATGTGGAGAAGTATGGTACCACCTACCCCCAAAAAATGTGCTCTTCCTTTAATCGGGTTTTTGGATATAAGGGAGTGATTTTTAAAATGGAAACATGCTTAGTAGTGTGGCTAAAACGAGGAATATATTATCTATTATCTTTAGGCCCCAAACAACCAAAGGTTGTTAGGGAGTGTTTGGATAACACTGAAACCTCCAGAAGAATCAGTTCTTCTAACAAAGCTAACAAAGATAATTAGGGGACTGGAAGCTAAAACCTATGAAGAACAGTTGCAGGAACTGGGTATGTCTTGTTTAATAAAAAGAAGGACTAGGGGTGACGTGATAGCAGTATTCCAATATCTCAGGGGCTGTCACAAAGAAGTGGGAGTCAAGCTATTCTCCAAAGTACCTAAGGGTAGGACAAGAAGTGATGGGAAGAAACTAATCAAGGAGAGAAGCAATTTAGAACTAAGGAGAAATTTCCTGACAGTTAGAACAATTAATCAGTAGAACAACTTGCCTCCAGAAGCTGTGAATGCTCCAATGCTGGAAGTTTTTAAGAAGTTGTTGGATAACCATTTGTCTGAAGTAGTGTAGGGTTTCCTGCCTAAGCAGGGGGTTGGACTAGAAGACCTCCAAGGTCCCTTCCAACTGTTATTATATTATTAAGATGAAGAATACCTGAGGACCGCAGGTTCCCCAGTGTCACCTAAGGTAACAAGATCTATTCTAAAAGCAAGCAAAACAAGAGTAAAATTCTGGCAAAAATATTTATTTTGATATGGCATTTATAAAACTCCTTTTTTTCATTATTTTTTATAGATGTCTGTTATTTATCTGCACTGCAAATTGCAGAACTCACCCCTGACTTTACATCATACAATATGTGTGTGAGGATAATTTTGAAAACAGCATGGGATCGACTGCTCTCTTCATTCATGTTTGTTGCAGCAACCGTACGAGATTTATTGCCTTCAGACATCAAAGACTCTATATCCTAAATAAAAGAATCACAAAACATATTGTGCTTTAGTGAAGTTCATGCGTAACTTGAGATCTGAACTAAGCCATGTGGCTCATTCAACAAATCATAATTGAAGCAAACCATAGCTTAATGTGGTGTCTTGTCCCAGTCACTGAAGTCTCAGTTTTGTCAAGAAGTTAGAGAATGCTATGTTCAGTGAGTGTAACAAGATCTTATTGCTCCACATAAATCATGGTTTTGTAATACATTTTCCCTGGTTTACCTTAAATGCTATCTGCACAGATCAGAGAATTAACACGCTACTTCTGTTTTGTCCAAACATCTGGCTAATTAAAGTATTAATTGACAGCAAATAAAACATTTTAGTTATCTTCGGTCATCAGGCTGTTGCTATGAGCTATAGGTTCTACCAATAAATTCTAATATTTTTCCAAAGGATTTAGGTACTTTGCATTTTGAGTGGTATTGGATTTGTAAAATAAAGATTAGGGAAGTTCAAGCAACCTTGGAGACCTCACATTCTGTCACATGGAATCTCTAGCCACCCACTTCTCTAATAGGCATGGGTGCTGGTTCAGTAGAAAAACACTCTCATCTATTCTGGAATCACAGAAATCATCTAGTCAAAGACCTCCCAAAGGTGCCTTTTCAAGAGGCAACTGGACTTTGTTTTTCCTTGAAGACGTTTCACTTCTCATCCAAGAAGCTTCTTCAGTTCTGACTGGTAGGGAATGGAAGGATTTATATTCCTTGCAGTCATCTGGTCATTAGCATTTTTTCTGAGAATCACTGAGGCCACTTGGAGGTTTATCTGTGCCTATTTACAGATGACAGTAAGGGAATATAAATCTTTCCATTCCCCACCATTCAATCAGAATTAAAGAAGTTTCTTGGATGTGAAATGAAACATCTTCAAGGAAAAACGAAGTCCAATTGCCTCTTGAAACAGCACCTTTGAGATAACCATGACCTGGATGACTGAGAATCTCCATAGACATTTAGTCAAAGACATCTTCTCCTGTCACTGAGAATTTCAATATGTTCCAAAACCATTTGTTTAGAAGGAGTAAAGCCTGATGATTCCCAGTTACAATTTTGCTTAGTATTTTCATTTAGAGATATTAAAATTTTCAGCTAAAATGTAAGTATTGCATCTGAACTATTTAGGACTTGCTTACATTCATTACATTTAATGTCCTTATTTGAATAAGAGAAATTCTCCAACTGAAACTGGGGAAGTGTAACAAAGGTAAGACACGACACGATGCATGCATGTACATAGATGCATACTTAAGATATAGTCATTCATTAAATTTTACAACAGCTTTAAATAGTAGATTAGCATTATTATTATTACTCTGTTGCAGGGTGAGTTGAGAGAAACCAAGACAGATGGCTTTAGAAAGTGGTGGACTCTCCTGTATTGGAGGCTTTTAAGCAGAGGTCTCTGGAGCATAGAGTACCAAAGGCACCCATTAAATGACCTTAGAGGTCATTTTCAACTGGATGATTTTATGAGATGGCTGCGTTATGTTAGATTACTCAGCAGAAGTCAACCAATAAAACTTACATTTTATGTAGCAAAGCAAACCAATATTCAAATTCTAAGTTACAAAGAGAACAATTTACCGGTAATCAAAATACTATGTGCAAATTTGCCTTAAATTTAAACTGAAGTTGGGAGAACGGTTTTTGGTCTGCAACAGAGAACAAGTGCTGAACAGGAGTCCTGATTCATACTCTGTGTAATATATTTCCTTGTGTTTTTGACTTGGACTTGGAGTTCCAAGTTAGATTGTTGAAGGGCAAACATTCTCAGACACTTAAGGCTATATAGCTAAAGTTCTGCAAACAAGCCTACCATAATTACTTGCTAAACCAGTTTTGCAAGCTCTTTCTCTTCTTTCTTTAAAGGCAAAGATAAAATCTCCTGATGACTTCATGAAAACATCCAGGTAATTTAAAGGTAAAGGTTTCCCCTGTCCAGTCATTTCCAAATTAGGGGATGGTGCTCATCTCCATTTCTTAGCCTAGGGAGCCAATGTTGTCCAAAGACATTTCTATGGTCATGTAGCCTGTATGACTATGCACTGAGATACACAGAATGCTGTTATCTTCTCACCGAAGTGTTACCTATTTATTTACTAGCATTTGAATGCTTTCAAACTGCTAGATGAGCAGGAGCTTGGACAAGTAACGGGATCTCACTCCGTCACCCAGCACTTGGGTCTTGAACCTTAAAGTGTCTTTAGTCACTTGGGTCTCGAACTTTAAAGTGTCTTTAACTACTGAGCCATCACACCACCAGCTGCCCTCCCCCCAGTAGTTTATTTGCCAATAATATGCAAGTGGTTTTACCACTGCCTCCTTCTCAGATGTTTTTTTTCAGCTGATATTTCCCATTCAAATGGTCTCCCATTCAAATATTAACCAATTCCACCCCTTCTTAACTTTCTGAGCCAGCCAAATCAATAGGAGCTGGGTTATGAAATCAGAGCGGATGATCTTCAAGATTCCTCTTCCTCATTCTGATTTCCACTAGAATGCAACAGACTAAAATATCCTCCACTATCAACTAACATAGCAATGCTGGTTGCATACAACAGGAGTTGTAATTCAGCAGATTTCTGCAGCATTACAGGGCCTTAATGCCTACAGGGTTTATATGGCAGAAATGAAGATGGGGGCAAACAAATAATGTTAGTATGCCTCATTAGCTTCAGAGTTATAAACATTCCAAGGATCAGAGCTTCCTAAAGGGCAGTTCATAAGTGCAAGGACACTGCGGGTGGAAACATATTGGTTGTGCAGATACAGCAAAGATATTAAAAACAAGATAATGGTATTTCAAATAACACTTTATCTTTGCTTCTGGTGATGCTGGACCTCAATTGTTAAAGCTTTGCCTTTAGGGAATCTCAAACTTAATCTTAAATTACAACACTGGAGAAGTATCTTCTGTAAAAAAAAAAAAAAAAAAGTGCAGGTGACTTCTACTGTTAATCCTGAAAAGCCATTGCTAACCAAGCACAAGGATCACTAGGCCAGACAGATCAATCGGTCCAAGATCTGTTTAAGAGATATTCCCTCTCATCAATCCTGAACAGACCATGGAGAATATGGGGAAAACATGACATGGTTTTCTTTTCCCTCCCATTAACTTCATTCCTGCACTTCCCTTCCAGAGATCCTATGCAGATCCTATCCTAGTGAAGGGAATTGGTTGGGCCCTTCCTTCCAGTGATTTTGCTTGCTGAGAAATCCCAGGTTAACAGATTAGAGTTGCTACATCTTAACTGATTCACTATTATTTTCTAATGTATTGTAAACTGTTTTGGACACATGTTCTTGTTCTACAAGAGGTATATAAATAACTGGGTGATTGTAACCACTCCACTGAACATTATTCGGTAAGCCTATTATAACGGATTTCTTTACCTTGTAACTGGCAACAGCTAGTTTTGAAAGCCCATCTACATAAGGTCCATAAACACTGTGCTCTCTGACTTTTAAAGATTGACGGCTCCTGTTTGAAAGCAAACATAGAACAAGATGTTACATTTGCAGAATGTAAATGGGCAATATTGTCCATGCATTATTGTCAGTGAGGCACTTCTGAGTCATGCTGATTCACACTTGCTTAGACCTTTCCTCTTAACCTCAAATGAGGTTTTGATTTTGATTGGATTGTGTCCAGCATTTAAAGATGCTTTTGGCCGACCAATTTCACTGTCCAGCTTGGGGGCACTAATTCAGTCTTCTCAAGGTGAAATTCTCAACAACGAAAATGCTATTACACAGAGATAAGAAAAAAGACAGAGGCTATCCCATTTGCATATTATCAAGATAACAGTCAACATATTGCTCAACTATTTAAAACATTTAATAGATTTTTGAACTTCCCTGAGATGATGTTCAAATTTAAAAGCCTACTCAAATAGTTAAGATAATTATGTTTCCCTCCCTCCCAATTGCTGGGTATAGTTAACAGAAAAGGGGCAGGATGACAGATCCAATTCACGCCTGCTCAGTCTGGGCTCCATCTACCAATAAGTTTTTAAAGAATGCATGGGAGAACCTTATCATGGACCTCCCAGTTGGACCACAAATTCCATGAAATACAAGAAATCCTTTATACCTAGGATCAGTAGCAAAAATTGTCAACACTATTTTTGAAAAAAACTCAGCAGATCCTTACAAGTAAATTAAAATTTATTTTTAAAAAAGTAAATGAGTAAAGAAAAAGTGTTAAGTAAACCTTGTCCGGGAATGCCTCAAATAGCTCAACAGGCTAGATAGCCTCAAATAGCTCAACAGGCTAGATAGCCTGTTATTAACATCCAGCTGTCTGCAATTATTGCAAGTTCGAGGCTCAAGATTGACTCAGCCTTCTATCCTTTCTAAAGTAGGTAAATTGAGGACCCAGTTTGTGGGGGCAATAAGCTGACTTTGTATAAAAATATACAAAAGTATGAAGGCTATTGCTTAACACATTGTAAGCCGCCCTGAGTCTCCGGAGAAGGGCGGCATATAAATCTTAATTAAAAATTAAAAAAATAAAATAAAAAATGCTAGAATCCTGTCTATTTCAGTATTGAGAACTTCAGCAAGAATTTTTTGGAGATGGGGGACAGAGAACTACTTGAAATCTTGCACCTCAGTCATAGTATAGATTCATCTAGTTGAGTTCTTGCGGTAAAGCAAAAGAGAGTGGCTCTCTTAAATTCCAATAAAGACTCTTTCAAGAGCCGTGGTGGCACAGTGGTTAGAATGCAGTACTGCAGGCTTCTTTTGCTGACCGCTGGCTACCTGCAATTTGGCAGTTCGAATCTCACCAGGCTCAAAGTTGACTCAGCCTTCCATCCTTCTGAGGTGGGTAAAACGAGGACCCAGATTGTTGGGGGCAATATGCTGACTCTGTAAACCACTTAGAGAGGACTGTAAAGCAGTATATAAGTCTAAATGCTATTGTTACTGCTTTCCAAGCCTATATAGGGAGGCTTAGGATAAAATATAGCTCTTTCTGCATGCTAAGCATATATTTAATTACTGAGAGAAGGCCCATACCCAGAAACAAAAATAATTGGTTTTGTTCTGGAGGAATGCATGTTGACCTTGCGAGGAATGCAGAAGAACAAGACTTCTACTCCCATCAAATGATTACTGGGTTGCCTGCAATCTCGGTGTTCCCAAAAAACCTTCCTTACCCCTTTGGGTCCAGGAGATCTCTGACTTTTTCATTATAAATCTCCATGTAGGATACTTCCACCTTAAAACTCTGCTCTTCGCTCTCCTCTTGCTGGGCTCTTTCGAAGAGACTGCTACAGAGCCGAGGTATTAATCCAGGTTCATCAGCAGTGCCCATCATTGTGTAGGATTTTCCAGATCCTGCATAAAAGAGTGAGAAAATGTTTTTTAAGAAATTAAAAATGGCGGGAAAGCCTGTGAAGTCTTACTGAGGACTTTTATAAATAAATCTACAATTTATTTTATTATTAGTGATGAAAAGATAAAGCAAAATTATTATTCTGAATTCATGGGAAAAAGTTCCTTTACAAATATTACAGCACTACAGGCAGACATTTCGTGCCCTACAGAGTGTAAATAAATGGCTATGGTTCTATAAACCAAGTCTAATTGAATTTATGGAGTGAGCTGGATAAATAAATTACTATAACTAACTTGTTTTCTCTGATCAATGAAAAAAATTTGTAAATATACAAAACTGGTTTGTCAAACTGCATAGGTGAGTTGGAGCACTGTAACTGTCTCCTTGTGCTGTTAGTTCAAGGTCAGTCATACCACTGTCAGGAGATGCTTATCTGCTTAATGTGGAAAAGAATCAAATGGTAGATAAATAAGGGTTATATCTGGTTGCATCCCTACATAACCAATATTATCCCGGATCTCCTGCTCTTTTGTTTGCTATATAAGTTAAACAAAATATATCAAGGAAAGTCAAGAATAGGAAACTGCTGTCCTCAATCCGTGGCTACCATAAATATTCTATCGCTATTTATTATTCTGTGCCCAATAGCAGCCAGTATCTTCAGCAGCTAATGGAAAACCAAAAATACAAGCTGTTTCCCTCCCCATCACCTCCCCGCTTCTCTCCCTTCTCCTTCCCCCTCTCATTCTTCTATTTCTCTTAACCTTACTGTTTTTCATATTACCTTTAGCAAGGTGCAGCCCTGAAGAGTATAGTCAAAATTAATATTTCTGTTTAAAATGTCAATAAAACATCTGGCTCCTAATTATAAGCCTCCATAGTCGGTTTCATTCATTTAGCATTTTAAGGAGGAATGAACAACATTTCTGCAGCTGGTCTCTGAAAGTGGTTGTGGCTGGTAATAACATCTAAATGGGTAAGATCAAATTTTCAGCTTTCTTCTGGTAGGTGGGGTTAAGCAGCAAAACTGATGCCTGAAGCCTTGTAGACACGCATGGAAATACTTTCCTCCTTAATTAGCCCCTCAATTTTATCCAGAAAGATTTGGATTTTATTAATGAGAATTCTATTTTAGTTCTTAAAATCCTTCCCAAACTCTAACGTTTTGGTCTTGCTATTTTTTGGAGTATACTAAGGGCTGGGGGAAAAAGTCTGTAGGTTGGCTATCTTTGCTTTAAACTATGGCAAATTGGCAGAATGCTGTGGGATAACTTTAAGAAATATAACTACTTTGTTCTTCAATGTGTCTAAAAAGCTAAATTCTGAATCAGTCTATCTAAAGCAGAGGTTGGGAATGATAACCCCTTTATGACTTGTGGTCTTAACTCCAGAATTCTGGGAGTTGAAGTCCACAAGTCATAAAAGAGCCATTGTTCCCATCCCTGATTTAAAGGATAGTCTATTCCCCATATAATCTGCTTGTTTTGACTGTTAACTGCTCTGTGGTTGACTCAAGTTTTGTAGCTGAATATGCTGGACTAGGACTTCTTACCTGAAATTCCCAAACTCCCTCCTTTCACCCCCAACCCAATCATTCTAATATTAAGCCACTATATGTGAGTTGTGCTGCTACAAAACTCGATTAAATAAATAAATTGGGTTTTTTTTCAATTGGCTTTCGGTATTGCATATTTTCCTCTAATGAAAACCAGTTTGGTGTAATGTTTAAAGGCAGCAGACTAGAAATGGGGATTCTGAGTTCTAGCCAGGGAACCAGGGTAGAGTTCGAAAGTACTACAAGTTTATTTCATACTACCTATATGCAAGAATCTGAATGGTCAAGGCAAATTGGCACCAGATAAGAGTCAATGCACTTCAAGAATGTGGGCTAGATATAGGTCTCTTATTGGGGCATAGAGACTCCAAAGCCATGATGCATTTGACCCTGCCCTTGGGCTCAACTTAGTCATCACCTATAAAAACTAGCTGAGTGATTTTGAGTGCTAGGAAGAAGAAGAGAACTATTTTGGCTACTTCCAAAATAGTTGTCAAGAAAAAACTACCAGGAATCAGGGTTGATTCAAGGAGCCACTGCAACAGTTTTATCTATTGATATTGCACCAGGTCTGTTTTTCTGTTTCTCTTTTTATTGCAGTTCAGATGTGCATTATATTACTTAAGGCTATCAAATTTTTTTTTTAAAAAATTGGGCTATATTGACAGCCTGAAATGAATTCAAGATAGATAAGAGAGGAAATAGGATAATCATTCTATTGTAGTGAAAAACACATAAGAAATCAAAACCAGCATCTGAAATTGAGGGAAGTATGAATAATTAAATTATGACTTATTTCTTTTAACTTGATGTGTTGTTGGATACTGTTCCTAATTTGTTAAAAACTAACACATTTCCTCCTATCCTTCAGTGCTTGCTAATGCTTACCGGTCTGTCCATAGGCAAAAATGCACGCATTGTAACCTTCAAAGGCATTCTGGAGAATGTTCTCACCAAGGCACTTGAAAACAACATCTTGACCTAAAATTAGAACAAAAAGATTCAAATTATGGGGGGAGGAAGAATTAAAAAAAAAAACCTTTGTTAAAACTCTCAAAAGCTCCAAACACTTCTAATGTGTGAAAACATTTTCTGCTTTTCATGTGCGTCCAAAATCAATGAAGCCACCCACAATGGAAAGCACAGAGCAGATACTCATCTTAACTACACCAAGGTATCCAGTAACTTCCTTTGGAGTTGTTATGTATTTAACCAGCACCGGATGAAATCATTCTGAAGCATATCTTATGAAAAAAAAAAAACCTCTGACCTCAAGAAAACCAGAGCCATTATTTTTATTGCTATTTGAATTCAAGGTAACCCTGCCCCCCAAGAACCTTATGTATAGAATTATTCAGTTTTATATTCACAACCATTTTGTGCAATTCATTTGGGTAAGAAATTGATGACCTCCATAAATTAAACAGGAATCTGAACCCATCCTATCCCTGCTTTTGAGTCTTTATGATTAATTGATTCAATCTCAGCCCACAGGATTAGGCTAAAATGAGACTGAATAATTTGGAATTCAGAATGTTATGGGAATCCAGATCATGATGTTAAATCATGATATATATTTTTAGACATAAGATATTACGAACATGCTACAACTGTGCTTTGTTAACTTGAATTTAGGGTTTAACATGCTGTCTAAATCTAACAATAACATCTGATCCCAATCTGTCCTTTGTAAGGTCCAGGATGTGGATATATAAAGACTACATCTTCTTCATCTGTTTTGTTTGGATTGTTCCTTGCTTTTGTTCTCCTTTGTATGATAATAATACAAAAAATATCTTTTGTTCTCTTTTGTATGATAATAATTCAAAGTAACGTGGTATCCTCCAACTGCTGTACTTTATAATAGAGGGAAATCACAATTTACAGCTTTTCAGAAATAGGATTGAGAGTCTTTTGGGGAAGGGAGGGAGACCTGATGCTAGTCCTAAAAATTATTTATTTTCTTCTTCTAGAAATGTGTTGACAATGAGGAAGCTCTCTTAAGTTGTGGAGATGATCTTTAAATCTTCTAACTCCTTTGACAAATGATTGCTAGAGACATGCCAATTTTCCTCCCACTAAAGTTGTTCATCATTACAATGATACCTGCATATTTTTCTTTGTTAGTTTCATCCATAGACCAGAAGCAGTGATCATAGGCAAACACCTGCAGAGAGATAAACAAGAAATGCATTATAAACATAAAAGTTTATATTTATGGCGCAGTGGTTCAAATGCAGTACTGCAGGCTATTTTTTCTGACTGCCAGCTGCCTGCAATTTGGCAGATCAAATCTCACCAGGCTCAAGGTTGACTCAGCCTTCCATCCTTCTGAGATGGGTTAAATGATCCAGATTGTTGGGGGCAATATGCTATGTAAAACCGCTTAGAGAGGGCTGTAAAAGCACTGTGAAGCGGTATATAAGTCTAAGTGCTATTGCTATTGCTATTCTTCAATTGCAGAATAAAAATAAACTACTGGGAAATAACAATTGCATTCTGAGTCTTTGCAAAAATGACTCTAAAACCAAAATACAAAAAAAAACCCCCAAAAACCACAACCTAGCACTCTTTTATCAATAACTCTCAATCCTCAGTATGTGCTACTGGTTTCCAACTTGTTCTTCTGACTCATGACTCGGCTGCCAATGTGGCTTGTTTTAAAGAGAGAGAGAGAAAGAAGGAAAGGCTGTTTTAAATGTTTTCCCCTTCCTCTTACAATAGTAGTGAATATATCTAGAAAGAATAGAAAATATTTTGGCAAAGAATTGAACATGATGCTGCACAGTATTATAAAAATCTTTTACCTTTGGTTGGCTCCTTCAGTTCCATGAGGAAACCCAACAGGACATAACAGGAGAAGAGAGGGGAAAGAAAAGAAACTAATTAACATGTACATATTTTAAGTTCAAAGGAAATAGTAACTTTCAAATACATTAATCAACATTAGGTCAAGAAAACCCACATATGCAAAGTTTTCTTTTTGGAGAACTGTGAAAAGAAACCTGACTGGCTTTGAATACAAGAACTTTCTTTGGAAGTGATACAAGCACAATAAGGTCAACAAACAAATACATTTTGAAAGAAGGAATCCAAAATTTCCCACAAGATCAACACAGTGCTCTCATTATTATCATTATATCTTAAACAGTAACAGTTAAGTGTTTTCTCCAGTATAATGCCCTTCAGATATGTTGGAACTTAATTCCAACAATTCTGCTTACAACTTCAAGAGGGGGCATATCAATATATTGCATTAAATAAATAATAATAACTGCCAGCTACTGTTAGCCATATGCCCAACATATTTAGTGGATGAAGATAGAAGAAAACTGCATTCATAGATTGAATGAGATAGCATATTTGGGTGATTTAAAATTGTGGTTTGCAGGTGTAATATTGATAACATGAATGCTTCAGAGTTTACATTGGGCTTTGTTTAAGGAGGGTGACTTAAAGACTCTTATCTGAATCACATGCCACATCATAGTTTGAAGTAACAAAACTGATCCAAGGAAAGTCCTGATTTCATATACTCTTCTTAAGTGTGGGAAGAATCTGAAAACTCCACATGACATCAAGTTTGCTAAGGTTAATCCTTCTAACAATCAACAATGTGCAAACTAGATGATAATGCTAATTATAATTATATGAATCTGGTATCATAGATTGTCATTGCTCCAACATTTATTCCCCGCCCCACCCTTTGATATAATTGCTGGCCATCCTTATCTTTGACACAACTCAGAAATTCAAATGCAATACTCAGTTTATATTGGCTGTAGAAACTGAGAAATATGAACAGGCAAGACAGAGAAACTAACAAAGAAATGAACTACCTAGTGTAAGAGAGTGCCTCTTACATTTTACTCTTCCCTCACCCCACTATGAGAAGGAACAGAAGGAAACCAGATTCTCCTTTTCTGATCATTTTTGTTTTAGTAGAAAAGAGACATTTGCCACCTAATGGGTGATACTAGTCCTGTCTCATCATCTAAAGTTATCCTTAACCACTCCTGATCCTTTCATATTGCCCATCACATTAAGCACCTTTCTTCTCCACAAAAAGCAGTCAGCTTTCTATGCTTACTGAGCATTACTACTTGGAATAGTTTTCCCAGCCCTAATTCATGTAAGAATTATTTTTTTTTTGTACTTGGACAAACTGGGATTCTATGGCCATGCCCATACGTCTTTTATGTAGGTGGAAAAGCTGCCTGAGAATACTATAAACAAATTTCAATTTCTTTATCAGATCTCTGCCAAAAGATTTATAGCAGAGTTACCTTTTTGCCATTCCATCAACAGCACAGCAAAGTATCTGCTTAAAGCTCTACCCAACTGAACTAGCCCTAGCAAAATGGAAGTAAGGTAGAAGGGTAAGATGAGCCTGGCAGTGTTTATAAAACCTGGACCTAGAATTGGAAAAACGTCAGATGACTGTTTTCAGTTAATGAATTGAATGAGGTTTTCTGATATGATTTAGCTACATATAGTGTAGAGCTTGAAGTTGGTGCACAAATTGATCCACTGAACATTATGTTTATTTCAGGAGTGCAAGGAAAGTATAAATTTCAGTTATTATATCTAAGTTGTTTTAAAAAGTGCACAAAGCCATAATGACATTTAGACCCACCTACATTCCAAAAAAAGACTGATTTTATTACTTTGGTTTTACATTGGTGATGCCCCTCCCATGTTCTCCCTGGATTACAAACAGCAGTAAAATATAACTCCAGTAAAAATATTATTTCTTGTACAAGGTTATTTTAAATAGGGGTTTATACTTTATACATAAGCAGTTCAAAAGGCTACTGTCAACTAACCATTGTATTCTTTCTACATCAATGAGAACACAGTTTTAATTAAATTTATTTTTAGAACAAGAGACAAAAGACTTGAACTGAAAGCACAATTCTCATCCAACTAAGAGAAATAGTGGATACAGCCCTGTAATACCAACCATAACATGGGCATACATGCATATAAATTCACATTTTTTCATACATGTTTTTTTTAAAAAAGAACATACTAAATAAAATATCTATAAAAGCAAATTTAAGTAAATATTCTGGGATTTATTTTCTCAGACAACCCATTCTTATCATCAAAATGCCCTGTAGAATTTAAAATTATAAAATCCAATTGATACAGCAAGTGATACTCAAATAATTTTGCACCAAAAAACCGAACAGATTTCCTCAGGTGTGCCCACGAAGCCTTAAAATCACAGACTGAGCCTAAATTTAACGCATGATAGAAAACACAAAGAAGTTTATAGCCCCAAAGAGTACATCCTTGCCATAAACAAAGCCCCAAATTACAAAGAATTGAACAGCAGCAGTGTTTCAGGGCTTCCAGATAAAAAGAAAAAAGAAAAGCACCCCTCATATAGACATGAAAGCCAGCCAATATATGGCTCTTCCTTTAATGGTAACAGCTGGCGAAAGAGATCCCTCCTTCTTGGGAATTAGTTTCATATGAATTAGAATGGAGAAATACATATTTGTGGGACATCAAGATTATAACTTTTTCTGCTTCTGATGACCTTATTCCTTCCTCTCCCATGTGTGTGTCTGTGTGTATGTCTGGCTAAGAACTAAAATGTAAAATATTTTACATTTTTATATATAACAATATTAATCTTAAATAATAAAATCGAGTATTTCTGTTTTTAAAAATGCCCTTGGAGAACTCAGAATAAGTTGTAGTTGTTTTTATTTGATGTTCGTTCATTTCATCCGTCTAAAAATATGCAAACTTAATTTTTTGCTTCTGATTCTATTATAGAAAAACGTATTGCTTAGTTAATCTTGGGCAATTATAAGAAATCAATATACTTGACTTCTTAAAAATGCTTTAAAAACCACAACAGATTGCAGTGGTAATAACAATCAGTGAGTCAGTATGTAATTTAGCCAGTAAAATTCTCCCATCAGAATTTTCAATATTTTTAGCTGTCCAATTGAATCCTTAGATTAGGTAAGGTTTCTTATTCTATTATATTAGTAGACTCCCATCTGGCCATTATCTCTTGGCTGGGGCAATTCAGGTCATTTGACTTGAATCCCCAAGAAAGGGACCCAGCAGGAATTATTTGAAAGTATTTATTAGCTTTGTCAGTGATAAAATTGGACTTTGTCTGGCTTGGATAGTAAATATTGAAAATCTGTAAAAGATGTCCACCTAATGAAATAGACTAGACAGGAAACAAGACCAAATGAACTGATTCTACTTTATTATAAGTTACATTAACAGAATCTTGCAACTTGAAAGTACTGCCCCCTCTCCCCAGCCTAGGGGTCTCTTTTATATTCCTCAAATTAGGGAGAGTCTCTTTTAAGCCTCTTGCCCCACCCACATTTCTGCTAAAGGGTGCCTTTATCTGACAGTCACCTTGGTTGTATCTCATTGCCTTGTCTCCCAAAGTCATTCCCTCCTATTGAATAATTTGAATAATTTGAATAATTAGTTGAATAAGTTGAATAATTAGTTGAATAAGTTGAATAATTAGTTGAATAAGTTGAATAATTTCTAAATATTGCAATTTCTTTAGGAATGGCAGAGCTTTGTCAAAACTGAAGGCAGCTATTGAGAAATCCAGGATGACATGAGGGGCTGATTTCCATTATTCCCTATTATGCCTAAGATAACCATCCCAGTTACAGCTAAAACAACTGTCCTAGCAATGACTGGCAGCAATTTGACCTAGTCCCAAATGCAAATGCCTATAATCTAGCTTCCAATTCTTGTGTGTTAACATTAGAACAGATTCCTTGGCTTTTAAAAGATGATGAACATAATCAATGACTAGAATAGAATAGAATTCTTTATTGGCCAAGTGTGGCTGGACACACAAGGAATTTGTCTTTGGTGTATATAAGGAGTATACATAAGGAGAATAAAATACATTCATCAGCAATAAAAAGATACAACACTTAGTGATAGTCAAGGTTACTAATAACAAGGTTTACTTGTTTCCTAGTACAATCAAATTGTACTAGGAAACAAGTAAAAACAATATAAATTGAAAGATGCAAGCAACATGGTTATAGTAATAAGTGGAAAGAGATAGATACTAGTAAGGAAGAGAAGAATAATAGTAATGCAGACTTAGTAAATTATTTGACAGTATTGTGGGAAATAATTGTTAAGCAGAGTGATGGCATTTAATAATAATAATAATAATAATAATAATAATAGTTATAATAATAGTTATAATAATTATTGTTAATAAATTCTACTTAGCACCTATACAGTATGTGTGTAGGGTTTTATTTAGTGCTGAAAACCTTTTATATACTGTAGGCTTTATTTAATTTATCTAGATGTAATCAGTCCTGGATGCCCTAAGTGTCTTCTTGGGCAGATAGATAAAATATATATTGACTGAACAAATAAATACCAAGCACAAATTTCTAATCATTACCTCTGTATTCCAGAGCAACAAAGGGAACCTTAAATTACTTTTTTAGGCTGAGGCAAGAAAAGGAAACATATCATCAGACAAGCACTTTCTAATATTCTTCTGCTCCAGTGGTAAGGAAGATGATGTAGGGCTCAAGGGATCACACAAAAATGACATAAAAAGGGGATTTCCTTGTTCCTTTCTCACAAGTACATTGGGGTGGAAATAGAAATACAATATACAATCTAATTTTTGATCTCAGCATTTTTGAAATCACCTAGTTCCCTTCCATACATTTGCAAGATTCCATTCTGAGTGAGGAAGAATGGGATTATCTTCTTAAATATATTGAATGCAGAAAATTAGAAAAATAACTTGGCCTAATTAATATTTCCCCACCCCAGATGTGTCTATCTATAGTATATTATAAAAATTGTGGATATTGCATTTTTCCATGTCATCTCTGCAATGCAGCCCAACCTTCCCTATTTCTGTCATTCTGTGTTAATCATCTTTTCACTGGTGGGAGGAAAAAGAACTGTGGGAGATGAGCTAATTTAGCGCGCACGCGCAAACACACACAAGTCAAGCAACTATTTTCCTATGTGTGACAGAAACTGCCATGAATCCTTTCATGCAGTTATACTCCTGATTCTTCCTGCTAAATTTCTGGAGTTATATTTTTGTTTTTCATTTCCAAAGGTGGGTCATTTCAGAAAATGCCAGAAATCTACATACATGAGACTTTTTTTTTAATGATATAAAATGCTGCAAGATTTGTCAGAGAGGGATGGACTGAAATAGAGAATGGGAAAAGGAAACAAATCCAGATTTTAGTGACAGATGGGCATGAAATCTAGGGAACAATCAAATGGAAGCTCAGTACTCAGCAGCACTTCGAGAAGTAGCTATGTCCCAGGGAAAGAAGATACCAAAGCATGAAAAGTATTTGGGTTTAAGTATTTCCATTTTCTTTTTTCTACAAGTCCAATTTTTGAAGAAGTCAACATTTTTACTTAACATACATTCCATCCATCCATCTGTTCTTCAAAAATTTAACTTACTTTTTTATTCTTTCAACATCTGGTATATTATTCTCCTACCCACCAAGAATAATTGTATTTATGAAAGATTGGCAAATGTGAATGATTCTTGTTGTCTCAAATATATGGAAAGGCAGATAAAAATATAAATTTTATTCTATTCCTTTTTCTTAATGCTGGATTTTTATGTCTTACCATTACTCATTCTTTCTTTCTCTCCTCCCAAGATTTTCTCTTTTGCTCTATTCAATTTTTTTGTCACTTATTTTTTGTATTACATCTCATTTCAACTGCAGAACTATGCAATATACTGAAAGCCTATCTCACTTTAATCTGGGTTCCTGGACCACTGAGTAAGTCTCTTCCCCTTGTTCATTCCCCTTTGCCAAACAATCATAATGCAATGAGATTTCTACAATCAACAAAATCAAACTGAATCACCATCTCCTTGGATATATCCAAGTGTTCTGATAGTTTTACTATTAAAAGAGGGAGGAACTTTTCTCTAGCCTTTTTCTCCATAGAAAGCATAGTTTTATGCACTCCTATTATTTTGTAGAGATTCTCAGTCATTAAGATCATGGGTGTCCCAAAGCTGCTTTTTCAGGAGGCAACTTGACTTTCTTGTTTTTTCTTTGAAGATGTTTTGCTTCTCATCCAAGAAGCTTCTTCCACTCTGACAGGATAGTGGGGAATGAAAGGATGTATATTCCTTGCAGACAGCTGGTCATTTGCATCCTTTTAGAGCAGGGGTGTCAAACTCGATTTCATTGAGGGTCACATCAGGGTTGTATTTGATCTCCAGGGCTGGCATGGGCGTGGCCAGCTCAATGTCACTCATGCCAGGGGCGCCTGTGGCGGCCTGAGTGCTCTGCTAGTGAAACGGCAGAGCTCCGTTTTCACTGGCAGAGGGTTGCAGGAGGCTGTAGGAGCTGAAAACGGAGTTAGGAATCCAATTTTTGCTAGCAGAAGCACTGCAGGCTAGTTGTTCGCTGTTTCCTGGGTGGCCCCATGGGCCAGATCTAAGTACTCCATGGGCCAGATTCAGCCCCCAGGCCTTGAGTTTGATACCTCTGTTTTAGAGGGTTGTTGAAGCACTTTGAGGTTTATCTGTGTCCTCAGGGTCACCTGAGTAGTGCTCTTGGTTCCTGTAGTCTATAATTTTTCTCTGGAAATCCATTCCTATTCCCATATCATTCAAAGGGTGTTCATCTTAAATTGTACAGCTAAAGGTCTGTCGAGATTCTCAGTCATCCAGGTCGTGGTTGTCCCAAAGGTGCTGTCTGCAAGGAATATATGGTAAATCCTTCCATTCCCCACTATCCTGTCAGAGCTGAAGAAGCTTCTTGGATGAGAAGCAAAACATGTTCAAAGAAAAAACAAGAAAGTCCAGTTGCCTCCTGAAAAAACACATTTGGGGCACTCCTATTATATTACCTCCTTCCTATGTTGGTTCATCACTGTTGCAAAATGATGGCATGGCTTTGGCATGAACATATAAGATTTTTAATCTGAAAGAGCGAATGATGTGACCTGGGAGATAGTAACTATTCTAAACAATTACGTATGCAGAAATACATTCAGGGAACTAATATTAGCAAGTAGTACTGTGCAGCCTATTGGATTAAAAGACAAAAGATGCTGGTTGACAGCACTTGTCTTCAGTTCCTTCAGCAGCTGCATCTTTTCCCAGCATCTCACTCCTGTCCCCAGGGTTCATATCTGCATATATGCAGCAACAACATCTAGTAGCAGAATTACCAATAAAGGAGAATATTTGTAGCTCAGGGTTGAAATGAGGGGTCCTTGATGCTCTCTGAGCTTGCTTGTTTTCTTGCAGACGTTTCATTACCTAAACTAGGTAACATCATCAGTGTCAGTGATAACTATCACTGATGATGTTACCTACTTTGAGTAACGAAACGTCTGGAAGGAAACAAGCCAGCTAAGGGAGCACCAAGGACCCCTCAGTAGCAGAATTGAAACAAAGGCCTCTTTCTCCATATAAACAATTCTATTTCTTCATTCAAAAAGAGTATTGCAGAAAATGCCAAAGTAAGTGTTTTGCTTTGTTTGAAATACTTATACACCCCTTTTTCAGACTAAAAGCCTTTCCAATACTCCAAAAGCCTCTCTGCTGAGAGATTTTAAACAAAACAGGGTGATATGCACACAGGCAAAGAATATTTATTTGTAAAAACATTTCAGCGAGTAAAAAGGTTCTAAAAATTAGAAACGGACATACAAAATTATGTACTATGTTTATCTGCAAACATAGCTAGCTACAGTGACAGGTGGCAAACATTCTTCAAGGGGGAATCATTCGTTCAACAGATGTTTCCCAGGAAGTTTTTCCTATCAAAGCCCTGCTAGGAAGCACAGCCAATTTTCTCACCCTCTTCCGCTATCTTTAAAAAGCAACACATTAGGCTTTGATTAAACTATACTCGGCAGATGTAAAGTATTCACATCATGCTTTTAACTTCTCCATAGTAAGTTAGTACATAAGCTACATCTTGCTGAGGAAAATCCCAGTTGCTAAAATGTGTGTCAGAGTAAGAAAAAGGAAGTAAATAGATGGGACGCTAATTATCAGTCATAGCAGCACTGGCTGAGTTAAGGGAACGAAAGTGGGAGAGGCTGTCAGTCACGCTCTCTCAGAAATCCTCTAGGTTTTACACAACTTGGCCTTTCTACCTTGGCACAACAGCTCCAGAAGTGCCATCATCTATCTTTAGAGCAGGGGTCTCCAACCTTGGCAACTTTAAGACTTGTGGACTTCAACTCCCAGAATTCCTCAGCCAGCTTTGCCAAGGTTGGAGACCCCTGCTTTAGGGGACCTTGGCAATGCCCTGACCTTGGCTTCCTCTCCTTCACTCTGGCTGATGAGAAAGACAAGGGAATCCCACAACCTGAGTACTTCCTTGCCAGAAAGCTGGTCATAATAGTAATAATGGTGATGATAATTATAATGATTTCAAGGGAAAATTACACATTATAACGTCATCTTTTGGCCCTTGTAGCTTGAGGCACGTGGCCAGAGAAACAGCTTCCCCTCCTTTTTTCCAGGAGTTGCGAACAAAACAAGAAATTGAAGAAAATACATTTGTTTTTAAAAATGAGGAATAATATAAACTTTCATTTCAACTTTACATAGTCAAATCACCAAAAGACAAATAAGTAAATGAAATAAAAAGGGAGGAATACTGATAAAACCACAATAGAACCATAAATATAAATTTGCCATAACATTCTTTATTAACTTTTATACTGCTCTTGGGTTTTAAACGTTTGCATGAATAAATTTGTTTCTCACATATTTTTAATTTTTAAATAAAGTAGTTTAGGGACAATTCAATGTAATTCTTTTACCTCCAATCTCTACTTTCTTATTCTCCAGAAAAACAGCTTAGCTATGTTTACTATGGATCCAGACAGTTTTATCTCTTCAAAGCCCTGAAGACCTAAAGAAATCTTTAGATTTTTAGAACTAAGCCTTTTTTGAATCCTTGAAGACTTCTGGGGTCCCAATCCAAACGTTCCTCCCTCTGCTTTCTTCTCCACTTTTTCTTTTCAGGTATATTTTCCAACAATCCTGACTCCAACTAGTTTTTCTTACATACGTCACTCAATAAGGCTTTGTAAACAGAAATGGTTGAACTGTGGAGAAAAACTTCTCTGTGGCTTAACCAGACAAAACAATCCATCCGTCCTTCTCAAGGCCAGGATTCTAAAACAACTAATTTTTTTACTCTTTCTAGCCAAAAGAGTGGATTGTAGCTCATCCTACAATGTATGAATTATCAGGCATGTTCTGTTCCAAGAAATGGAAAGCATGTTCCGCTCCAAGAAAGGCTCTGGAGCCTGAGAAGGGCAAACAACTGGCCTACTGGGCGCACTGGAAGTCAGAAAATGGGCCATTTCTGGCCTCCAGAGGCTTCAGTAGGTCTGCTAGGCCCAAAACAGAATGTGGGGTCGCATGCACGCGAGTGCCCACACCCATAATTCAATGCGCCCCATCCCCCTGAACTCCCCTCACGTTTAGCATGTGATGGCCCGGTGGGCCCAGTGGGCCTGGTAGGCCTGTTTTTCGCCCTCCCCAGGCTCCAGAGCCTTTCTAGGAGCCTGGGAGGGTGAAAACAGCCTTCCCCACCCCCCTGGAAATCCTCTGGAGGCCAGAAACAGCCTGTTTCCCAATTTCTAGTAGGCCCGGAAGGCCTGAAAATCAGTTGGCCAGCGTGAGCATGTGCACCGGACCTTAGCTAGGGCAACACTCGTATCCCCACTAATATGGCTCCATGTGCCACCTGTGGCATGTGTGCCCTAGGTTCACCATCATGGTCTTAGTCTATGTCAGGCACATTCTTAACTGATGGCGGACCTGCGCATTCAACTACATTACTGATCTTTAGTTCTTTCAACTTACTTTACTTCAACTTTGAAACGCTGTGGAAGGGGGATGAATTTTATTCATAAAGATGGTTAGGTTTCCAACTGATTCAGAAAGCCACACACATTTCATTTAGAGATAGGTTCGCCTAACCCCAGAATTTGTTACAAATCAGTAAAATTTAACTTGATTTCCATGGCTTGTTTTAAAGGGGAAAAAAATCGTGTTAATTATTCCCATTGGCTCTCTCTACAAAAGGGAAGGTAATCAACAATGAAACAAAATAAATGGATTTTTGAGGAAGTTCACAGAACTGGTTTGTGAAACAGGCAGTCCTCAGGTCTACACAGAGCACCTGAGTCAAGTTGTTGTTTGGCAAATTCTTGAAGCACTTATAATTTTTGAAAGCTGAGATCAGAAGCAATGGCTTCAAGCAAGCAGTCAGGCATCTGCATTTCCACCCACACCCTAACTATTATTAGGGACAAACTTGGGATATGAACAATTGTATTCCAAACTCCCAAACTCTTACTATTATTATATGTCTGCTATATATGAAGCCTTCAACCAAGTTGGCAGTTCTAGAGACAAATCTTCTATTCCTGAAGGAGGGTATCAAACCAACAGAACTTGAATATTTCCATGAGGATGCAATCCAGGGCTCCTACTATTTTGAAATAATTCTACATAGAATAAATCTGCAGAGATTATTAGTCAGCTATTCATTTTCCAGCTTACTTATGAGGTTCCAGGACACATTGTGTTGGACACAGGATGCTTGACTAGTTGAATGTTTAATCTCATCCAAGAAGAATCAGGTTCCATTTTGATTCAACTTCTAGATGGCCAGAATGCTATTCCTTACCTACATTCAAGTCTCCACACTTAAGTAAATTTAGAAAAATACCCTGCAATAGTTTCTCAGGTTAGTATTCCAAGAAGAAATAATTCCACAATGCATCACACACAGTACCTTTCACTAGGACTACAGAATAAGACCTAAACCACAATTTAATTTAGGCAAAAGGGAGACATTGTCAGGAAGGAGAAACTCTGTAAACTTCCTAATGCTCTCTGAGCTTGGTTGTTTTCTTGCAGATGTTTCATTATCCAATTAGGTAACATCATCAGTGCTAAAAGAAAGTGGTATATATCAGTGGTTGGTTTCACTTACCTTTGCTACCGGTTCGCTCGCCACTTCTGCGCATGCACAGAAGCTTCTGTACATCCGCAGAGTGTATTTGATGATATCAAGGCAGGTGGGCGGAGCCTCCTGCCGCCACTGCTACCGGTTCGCATGAACTGGGGTGAACCATTAGCAACCCACCACTAGTATATATTCTCTTTTTATATTCTAGTGGCTTGCTCTGTCAGTGTTCGGGTGTGTGTTCTTGATGGTTCCTTCATGCTGTGTGCAGTTTATTAGAGATTTGTATCTGACACTGGTAGGCAGGGCATAATGTGAAGGGCATTCATGTAGAAAGAATAGTTGTTTATTGATAACAACTATTCCAGAGATGTTCCAGAGAAACTCTGGAAAGGTTTGGATTAGAAACCATTCTTGATTAAGTCAGGGAATATTTCTGTTGTTTTTTGCACTTGGATACCCAACCTTGGGCTAGAGCTAAAAAGGTCCTTGCTTAGCTTATCTTGGCACATCACCTCTGGATTTCTGAAGCAGTCTGACCCAAAAAGAAGGCTTTCAAAAACATCAACAGGGAGAAAAGGAAATTTCAGAGTTTCTTGAAAACAACTGTGAATCAGAGTATCATGCACAGCTGCTTACCTAAGTGAACAGCAGGGAACAAAGGAAGCAAAATACAATTTAAAGTGAGCAAAAATCACATCTTTTTTGACGCTCCCATGACACGTAGGAGTCTTGAAGTATGAATAGAGATAATGAATGGACAGAATGAACAAGCAAGGGAAACAAATGAAAAGGAAGAAACAAGAAGGTGGGTCCTAAGAGGATCCCATCTCAAAATAGGACACCTAAAGAATTATAACATCAGATTAGATATCCAAAATGTTATGACTGAATAATTTTGCAAGGAGTAATGTTTTTGTAATTGATTTGAGTGTCTAAATTTGGTGCAGAGACTGTGGTCCTTCATCTCAAGCTTTGTTCTATGTAGCTTTGCTGCACGCACTTAAAACAAGAATTGGGCACTCAACTCTAAAAGCTTCAAGGAGCCCAAAATGCTTTGGGGATCATTTGGAACAGATGTACATTAAAGATCAATGATGTAGCTATCATGTGGCTTTATAGATATATTTTGTAATTTGCAACTACTGTTTCAGCTGCATTTCTACCAACTTTGTTCATTGGTAATTATGAAGTTTCTAATTAAGTGTATTGGTTTTGAAATGTTGGAAGCCCATCTTATCTTAAATCCCATTGAGAGAAAAAATCAGCTTGGAAAGGCAGTGCAGCGTTATTTTCTCCTCAGCAACTGAAGCAATCTCTCTTCTCACCC
The DNA here is from genome assembly GCA_030761175.1 of Masticophis lateralis. Lineage (NCBI taxonomy): Eukaryota > Metazoa > Chordata > Lepidosauria > Squamata > Colubridae > Masticophis > Masticophis lateralis. The sequence goes on from JAUDYJ010000001.1 coordinate 29,420,279, forward strand.
TGCAATTATTTCCCTTCTCCAGTATCGGCACTCTAATGACTTAATAACAAAATATTCCCAGCGGAAGAATCAGACTGCAAATCTAACCCACAGGCTTCCATTAATTGTTCCAGGGGGCAGAAGGGAAACACTGATTCTTTAAAATAAAATGTTAAAAAAATAGACATTCCAAAGTTACACTGCAACCTTAGCATATCCAACCACTTCCTCCAACAAGTAGAACATGGTGTTTGAACACCATCATATCAGATAAAATTCAGGTCATCTCATGATGGTGGAGAGGGCATGTTAAAATAAAAGAGAGCTTTCATTGAGAACAAAATCTTGGTCTGTCTCCTTCTAAAAAAATGTGTAAGAAGTAGTTTAAGGGGTCTCCAACCTTGGTAACTTTAAGACTTGTGGATTTCAACTCCCAGAATTCCACAAATCTTAAAGTTGCCACAAGTTGAAGTCCACAAGTCTTAAAGTTGCCAAGGTTGAAGACCCTTGGTTTAAGTAGTGCCAACACAGTTCCCTCTAGTCTGAGGAGGTTGAAGAAATTCTTCAGTGCCAAAAATAGTCTGCGTTTCCTACACACAGCTACTATTTAGATCAGGGGTCCCCAAACTCTTCAATTCATCAACCCCTTCATAAAGGTTTAGATTGTTCATCAACCCTCAAATTCTTATGATATCAACATAATTCAATCAATTTTACCATTATGTGACTGTTATCGGCTGATCATATAACCCTTGAAAATAATAGCAATAAAAAAATCGCCACCCCAGTTGATTCTAAAACAAGAATCACCTTTTATCTGCCATCTCAACTCCAAAATTCATTTTTATGATCTCCAGTTTTAGGATGGATTCAGAGCCTCCTAATCTCACTTGAAAACAGCCGTAGATTTGAATAAGAGAACCATCTGACTGTCAAACGTGACATGGAAAAATTGTGCTATTAAAACACATATCAAATGACAGTTTGCCCTTTCAGTAAGAATACACATCTCATTTTACAATTTTTCCTGGCCTCTTTGAAAAGAAGCTCTAATAGTAAACTAAGATTCAGAGGAACCCGACTTTGCAAAATTGCTTTTTGAGGCAGAATTTAGAGATGGAGTCCAATGGTGTCAGTTTGCCAATAACACAGATGCCATCAATAGTATAGATCCTCCCTTATTATCTCACATTTCCCATATGCCTGCTAAATCTGCTCCAGCATGCTGGCAAATATGGGAAAGCAGAAAGGAAAAATGAAGGGAAAGTTTCTTCATATGATGCTTAGTGGAATTTATGAGGCCCAACTGTAAAAAAAAGTATTTTAAAAAAATGTCACAGCCACTTTAATGTGACAACAGCTAATCTATTAGGGAATCATTTATACAATTTAAGAGATGGACTCTTCCTCATGTTTTATATTAAGCTCGGCTTGCAGATAAGTTTATTTCCTATTCTTTCCTCTATCCCTACCCAGATATTTATTATCTCTCTTTCATGGTCAGATGTTCTTATAACTATATTACTTGTTTGTCTATACAAGAAAGGAAAAAATAACAAAATAATAATAATAATGCATATAAGTTTATCTTATTCCACACTGTATTTCCAATATGTCCGATAGTAACCAACTAGGTATTTATAGGAAACCCATATGCTACAACTGCTATCTTCTTTTCCTGCTAGTATTTGATTGTGAAAGTTCTAGTGTGAAGTCCTATATAACCAACATTAGTAAGAGCCATTGGTTGACCTTCTTAGAACCTCATTCCTTTTTGAAACCATCTAGTTCCGTAATGGCGAACCTATGGCACGCATGCCGTGGCCCCAGCTTAGCCAGCTGGTCTTCAGGTTTCTGAGACATGCCTGCGTCCTGGCCAGCTGGTCATCGGGTTTCCGATGCTCTGGCACAGATGCATGCACCTTCCGGTTTGGGCTGTGCCTAAAAGGTTCGCCATCACTGATCTAGTCCAATATCCCTTGAGCAAATAGAAGCAAGTTCCATACATTTATAGAATTGTTGGAGATGTACTTTCCTTCAGCTGCTCCTGAATTTCCTGCTGACTCATTCCACTGGATGACCTCAAGTTTTCACACAATGGGAAGAGGAAAAAGCCGATCTGTTTTCACTTTTCCCATACCACACATAATTTTATTAGCCATAATAACATCCTTTCTGCTAAGTAATCTTTTTTCCTCACCAGCCTTCTCCAACTTTATCCCTCCAGATCTGCTCTTCTGTTCTCTAATTCTTCCCATGACTCTCATGGCAGGAGGGATTACAGGAATGGATCCAATGCATTCAGAGAATGTCAGATTGGGAAAGATCAAGCAGGCTATCAGTATTGTCCACCTACCCAGACCCTAAACAGTAGAGGGCAACAGAACTGCCACAAGTTTGCATGGCAGCCAGGAATCACATTTGGTCCAAGGCAACACCATGGCAACAGGTCAGCCTCACTCCAGGGTTAGTTTTTAAGACTCCTCTGAGCTCTCTTTTATTTCTGCCACTTGTAAACACAAATCAAATTAGGCGATTTGCCATTACCAATTAAAAACAAACTAATAAAACCCTCAGAAAGAAAGAGTGCTGCCGTTGTTTTATTGCAAAGTTTAGCACACAGCACTGTAACAAAGCCCCAAAGTATCTTTTAGCCACAGGAATCAAAAACATACATATACAATCCCTTGTCCCTTTTCACAAGTCTCCCTAAAATAGAGTGAAAGAGGCCTGGATAATATGCTTGTATTCATGTCTTTTGAACATACAGGTCCAAATAGTGCAAAAGAAACTTCAATAGGTAATGTGGTGCTGAAAAGGGTGAAACAGAAATAATCAGAGGCGGTGGTGAGGCCCCCTCCTTAAGATGCCTTCCCTGGACCCAGCTGTTTTAGCTAATTATCGTCCTTCGCTGCTTTGCAGCGAAGGTTGTTGAGAGTGTGGTGGCGAGGCAATTTCCTCAATTCCTGGATGAAGCTGTCTATCTAGATCCATGCCAGTCGGGCTTCAGGGCGGGTTACAGCACGGAAACAGCATTGATTGCATTGGTTGATGATCTCTGGAGGGCCCGGGACAGGGGTTGCTCCTCTGTCCTGGTCCTCCTAGATCTCTCAGCGGTTTTTGATACCATCGATCATGGTATCGATGGTACCATGGTATGGTATCATGCTGCGTCGGCTAGAGGGGCTGGGAGTGGGAGGCACTGTACTACGGTGGTTCTCCTCCTTCCTCTCTGACTGTACACAGTCTGTGTTGATAGGGGGGCAGAGGTCGACCTCCTCATTTGTGGGGTGCCACAAGGGTCAGTCCTCTCGCCCCTCCTGTTTAACATTTATGTGAAGCCGCTGGGTGAAATCATCCGTGGCTTTGGGTGAAGTGTCAACTGTATGCCGATGACACACAGTTGTACATTTCAACCCCAGGCCACCGCAATGATGTCCTTGATGTGATGTCCTGTTGCCTGGAGGCCATGCGGATCTGGATGGGGAGGAACAGGCTTAGACTCAATCCCTCCAAGACTGAGTGGCTGTGGTTTCTGATGTCCCAATATAGCCATCGCTGCTTATTGGGGATGAGATCTTACCAGCCTCAGAGAGGGCTCGCAACTTGGGTGTCCTCCTGGACTCACGGCTGTCCTTGGATGATCATATGATGGCCGTGGCCAGGGGGGCTTTTTATCAGGTTCGCCTGATTGCCCAGTTGCGTCCCTTTCTGTATCAGGACGCCTTCTGCACAGTCACTCATGCCCTCATCATCTTCTGTCTGGACTATTGTAATGCTCTCTACATGGGACTCCCCTTGAGGAGCACCCGGACGCTCTAACTGGTCCAGAATGCAGCCGCGAGAGTAATAATGGGGGCTCCCATGTAACACCCCTCTTGTGCGATCTGCATTGGCTCCCGGTGGTTTTCCGGGTGCGCTTCAAGGTGTTGGTTACCACCTTTAAAGTGCTCCATGGCTTAGGACCTGGCTATCTACAAGACCGCATTCTGCCACCGATTGCCTCCCACCTACCGATACACTCCTACAGAGAAGTCTTCCTCAGGGTGCCGTCAGCCAAACATTGTAGACTGGCGACCCCCAGGGGGAGAGCCTTCTCTGTGGGGGCCCCTGCCCTATGGAATGAATTGCCCCCGGACATACGAAGGATCCCCAACCTCCGCGCCTTCCGTCGTGCATTGAAGACTCTGTTATTCCAGTAAGCTGCTCTGATGGGATAAATGATTTTAATTCAGTTTTAAAGGGTTTTTTTAAAAAAAAATTGGTTTTAGATGGGAATTTTAAATTTGGCCTGTGATTTAATTATTTTAATATGTCTTTTAAATTTCTGTCTTAGACATTGTTTTATTATGGCTGTTCACCGCCCTGAGTCCTTCAAGAGAAGGGCGGTATATAAATATAATAAAATAAATAAATAAATAAATAAAACAGCTGGATTATGGGACATCAACAATACATTCAAGAAGAGAGCACCAGCAGACTCATAATCAGGTTAGATTGTAAAACTAGTTGCAACAAGGATCAGCGTGCATGTAGTTGCCCAATTAACCTCTGCAGAATTATACTAAAAGAATCACTGCAAAAGGGGATGGACAGAAATGGGTTTTTTTCAATGATACCTCCAATACACACACTTAAGACAAAGCTACACTTGGACACATTTCAGCAATGTATATGCCTAAGAGCTGTATTTGCAATATAAGAAAGCTGTTTCTAGTAAGTCAAAAAGGTACTATGCCTTTCCTTGCCAGAGTGCCCTGGAGGACAAAGAAGATATTCTACCATCTGGTAGAGACGACACAGTTGAACTGAGGTCAAAATGATTCCATTCACACAATACAAAGTAATACATTCAGCTTGCTAGAAACTACTTCTGGCAGATGCGAGCTCTTAACTTGCAATGGAAAAGAACACAGAAGGCTGCTTGCTGCCTTGCTTCTAATTCAGAAAGTAGGTAAGAAATTTTGTTGTGGATATGTAACATCAAGTCTTGTTTCCACTTCTGAGACAAAGATCTTAAAAGACACTTAGAAATGTTCCTCCAGCTGTGTGAACTTCAACATCCAGAATTCTTTAGCATAGCACTGTCAACAGTAAATAAGTTTGCTTTGAAGACTCAAAAAAGGGAAAAGTAGTTTTAATCAAGCTTTCTCCAAAACCCTGTCATGCAAAGAGGTATATAGCGTATCTATATAGAAGGGGAATAGCATAGTTTGGAATTCAGGCTGGTGAGATTAAAATTAACGAAGTCTTCAACTCACAAAGTATATGACCTGTACATAATCCTCGATTTACGACCACAGTTGAGCCCAAAATTTCCATTGTTAAGCAATGGAACAGTTGTTAAGTGAGTTTTGGCTCATTTTACGACCTTTTTTGCCAGATTTGTTAAGTGAGCTACTGCTGCTGTGAAGTGAATCATGTGGTCATTAAGCAAATCTGACTTCCTCTATTGACTCTGTCGGAAGACAGCTGGGAAGGTTACAAATGGTGATCATATGACCCCAGGACAGTGCAAATGTTAGAAATACATACCAGTTGCCAAGCACCCAAAATCTGATCACGTGACCATGGGAATGCTGCAATGGTCATGTGAAAACCAGTCTTAAATCACTCTTTTTCAGTGCTGTTGTAACTTGAATGGTCACTAAATGAATAGGTCTAGCTATAGTTGAAATTCTGGGAGTTGAAGTGTCAGAGTATCTAGAAGGCAATGACAATGTGAAAAGCTGACAAATAGTCAACTCTCAGAAACACTGAACAAGGCAAGTTCAATAACGTCCCAAATTCTAGGTCCCTGTAGTAAGTATAACATTTTCCCTCTCTCCCCCACCTATATTTTTTTAAAGACAGAAAATCAAAAGAAAATGGCATTTTTAACCTGGAATAACTTTCAACCACCCTTGCATTTTAATGAAAGCAAGAAAGGACAGTATTCAAGATGCTCAGTGCATCCTGTATCTGTATAAAGGAGTTAAATGTTTTGCTCCTGGCTTCCCTAGAAAGTGGCACCAAATATATATATATATATATAGTGTGTGTGTGTGTGTGTGTGTGTGTGTGTAGGCACATGCATCCTATTTGCAGGAACTAACTGAAATTAGAGGAAGCCAAATCTATCACAGCAATACAAGCCAACACATGAACTATTTGTTCTGATTCCAAAAACCTCAGGCTAATACGAAAGAATCTGAAATATTTTTCAAGTTCCTTTTCTTAGGATTATAAACAGTCTTCTAACAATTTGAAACTGCAGTTGTGTGGGGGGTGGGGAGGTGGAAACCAGATTTAAAGTTTAATAGTCAAATTTTATAACAAAGAAGAACAGGTTGCTTTTGCCAATCAAAGGCTTCCAAGTGTAAAAATCTTTTTCTGTGAGAATGTCAAAGCAGATATAAAATAAACTGCTGGTTAAAAGTATATAGAAATGCTTATAAATAGAAGACAGGGTGAATGCTGGCACACTTGTCTGGATTTTCTGTCAAAAGGGCAAATATTACAGTCCAAAAGGAAGGAAGGCTACTTTCTGGTCAGCCAAAAGCAGATGTTGCCTTTCTGTTAAAACACACTTATAAAGAAGATACTGCAATAAAAAAATAACATATAAAATGCTGGATTATACTGAGAAAGAAAACAACCTTGTTTGCCTTTGTGGCATGAAAGGACATGGGCACTACAGAGATGTCAAGGAAGACAAAGAGGAAAGTATCTTATGCTGTCCCCAAGGATCTCATTAGTTAAAAGTCTTCCTTTCAGCAGAAGCCCTGAGTGTATCGGGGATGGAAATGAAGTCCCTTTAAAAAAACTGAATCTGTTCCATAACTATGTTGCTTTCATGAATTCAGAGGGATTCCCTTCACAGAGTATTGGGAAAAATCATAGCTGAGTCATATATGTCATATATATGTATGACATATAGATATGTCATAATGACATACAATGGCATTATTTCTAAACTACCTAAGCAATTGCTACTGAAGCTGAGATGCCAATTTTCATTAATGTAGCTAAGAGCTATGAAATAATGAGTTAGATAAAGGGAAGGTTCTTTAAATTTTAAACAGAGAACTTTACTTTCCAGTTGCCACAAAAAGACTCTAAAGTACAGTGAATGCTAGTGAAATAATAATATCCCCTTCATTGTTGGACTGTACTAAGTGGCGTTTTCTGACACAAAGATATGCATTTAAGGAATAATGCCACACTTCCTGAAAAGTGGGGGAGAGGGTCAGAAATGGTCATGTGGAGCCAAAAACATCTGAGTCAAATTATTCAGGCCAGAATTCAGTTCTATTTATTTATTTAATTTGTGAAATGGCTCCTAAAGCAGCTTTTTCCAAATTAATACCCTCCCTCCCGATGTGTTGCAATATGGCTGCCAGTTTATCCAAATGCTGTACTCCAAGACACCTGATGAATGAGGGGTCCTTGGTGCGCTCTGAGCTTGCTTGTTTTCTTGTAGATGTTTCATTACCCAAACTAGGTAACATCATCCGTGCACATCCCCTTTACTGGTACCACATATGGGCATCAAACGCTTCAGAAAGCACGCAAATGGGAAAAATTTGCCTGTGTGTACACTTCCACCAAGGAACAACTTTTCTTCCTGCATGAATGCCCTGCCTACCAGTGTCAGATACAAACCTCCAATTAGCTGCACAGATGGATGGAAAATAGCCCCCCAAAATGAGCAGAAATTACTAGCACTGGTGATGTTTGGATAATGAAATGTCTGCAAGAAAACAAGCAAGTTCAAAGAGCACCAAGGACCCCACATTTCCACCCTGAGCTACAAATATTATCTTTATTGACACCTGATGAATATCAGATTAGGAAAAGTGTTTTGTTTCATTTGGATACTGTTGGGTTGTCTGAAGAATAAAACACCACATTACGCAAAGCCAATGTTAAGAAACTGGACCTGGAATGAAGCAATATAGTTCAAATCCCCACTTGCTTATAGAACTGAATGTTTTACAGGTACACATTTTAGGCCAATCTAACTCCATAAGATTGTTATCATAGAGAAGAGGAAACCTTCTTACACTCCTTCTTTAACTGAGCAAAATATAAACACAACAAATATATGAATGACTAAACGTTAACAACAGAAAGGGGCTGTTACAAAATGTTCGTCAATTTAGTTGGTTCACTATTTTGTTAATATCCTGTTTTCCCCAAAATAAGACATCCCCTGATAATAAGCCCAATCAGGCTTTTGAGCACATGGCAATAAGGCCAACCGCTTATTTCAGGGTTCAAAAAAATATAAGACAGCGTCTTATTTTTGGGGAAACATGGGTAGAATAGTTGGATAAAGGTATGTATGTATGTATGCATGTATGTGTGTATGTACCGTGTTTTCCCGAAAATAAAACCCTGTTTTATATTTTTTTTTGAACACTGAAATAAGCACTTGGCCTTATTGCCCGATTGGGCTTATTATCAGGGGATGTCTTAGGGGGAAAGGGTATGTATGTATGTATGTATGTATGTATGTATGTATTTATTCAATCCATAAGCATCAAATATTTCTTTTGAAAGATGCACATGGAATTTTACTGAATGCTGCCACATCTGTTTCTATTTAAATGACATGGTGGGACTAACATTATGCCCTTTCAAATGCAGTAGCTTCCATCAACCGTTGCCTTCAGGATTGATGCAATAATTACCAGCTCAATGTTTACACAATATTTTGTAATAGTTACAATAAGTGCAACAGTGTTTACAACAGACTTATTTAGGTAAATCGTTATTATTCAATGTAATTATAGATGAAAAGTAGGGGGGAAAGTGTCTTGTGTCTAAAGAACCTATGACTCAGGGAAGGTTTTGAAAAAACAGCTTCCTGGCCTTCAGCTTGTGTTTGTTCACAAAGCTATGGTCCTCTCCTCATAATATAAGGTTCTCTTTTCCCTTCTTCTCTTTTTTTTCCTGCCACAGAATAGCAGTCTCAGAGCCACAAGCCACTATACTGGAGGCTGTGCTCTGCAAAGGGACCAGATGTTTTTTGGAGGAGAAAGTAAAGAATGACCATCTGCCATGAAGACCAACCCCTTCCATATTTAGACCATGCTCCAATTATCAGTGGGATCCATGCTGCTTGTGTGAAAGCGTTAACATTGTCCATCACCATATCATGTGGCCTCAAATCTCTATCTTGTGGGATTCTCAGCTTCAGTTACAAATGTCTAATTTTTGCCTGCAAAGGGCTTACCAGTTATACAAGAAAATTAGTGGCAATAACCATTCAGCTTGCTAACTAAAATTGCTTGTTATGAACATTCTCTTCATATGTGGTTCCTCCAAAAGAATGTGTCTCTTTATAGGGATTTTATTTTTAGGGTAGCCACACCTTTGAGGTTTTTTTTCCCCCAAGGTTACTTTAATTGCAGAAGCCTTTATTGTGTGAAGGACTCAATTGGGTTAATGTGTAATAGAAAGCCTTCTGCCCTAATGCAATAATAGAAGGTATGATATTTGCTCAAAGCAAACAATTCCTTGAAAAGAATGAAATAATTAAGAAGCCATTTCAGGAGCAAATTATACAAAGTATAAATTCTGAGATGTTGGCATATTGAGAATCATTGGGTTGTTTTTAAATCACAGAGAGTAATTTTTTCCTCAACCTCAAGGGCTTACATCACACACAGGCACACACACACACACACAAACTCAAAATACACAAGCAAAGAACGAGCACATTTCTCCTCCAGGCAGCTTGCTGGCAAAACACTAATGTGATCATGTTTGGATGACTAAATCTGATATTCAGAGTCCAACAATAGATTATCAGTAGCAACTCAAGAGGAAAATAAAGGGCCATGCTGCTCAGTTATTTAGGAAGATACAGGCAGCGAAAAACATCCTGAATTTTAGGGACTTGATTTGTATCCTGAAGAATCACATCAGTGCTCTCATTTGTTCTGGCGGGATGGCATTTACCCCAAGCATCCATCTTCCTGAAGTCTGAGATTGACTAAGGAGACCTCATCCAGATTCCATAGTTATAGTTGGTACCCACCGCAAGCAGATGTTTCCTGTTGTGGGGGTGGTGTGATGATAGTTGTTGTTATTGTTATTACCATGGAATAATTATTCTTGGAAGTTCATTTGCTCTCTTTTCTTGTTTTCATTAGGAAAAAGTAAAAGGTATATCTATTCTGCCAACCTTGAAAGGTATATAGTTCACTAAAAACTGAAATAAGAATATTTATTTTTTGTCTTAAAAAAAAACCGGGGTGTGTACAGTGCTATTTACACAAGGTTGTCTGGAGATTATTAAGACCTTGTTGCTTTAGACAACTTAAATCTTTTAAGATGAAGAAAAAAGAAAGTGTATATCAATATTAGCTATGATTTCTAAAATGTTAAAGTTGACAAGCGTAAGATTGAATTAAATTGTACACATCTAATAATAAACCACAAAATACATTACATTATTTACCATATAATAAAGGTTTTTATTTTAGCCTTAATACTTAATACCATGGCCTCCACTGTATTGTTACTTGTTGTTGTTTAGGCATATTAAAAAAAACAAAAAACCCCACATTTAAAAAGCTATTTGTTTTCTAACCTTCTTGTGTACGTACACACACACACACACACACACACAGATACATACACATATATATACACACACATACTGTCTGCATCTGGGTATATATTTACTTCATTTATTTTTTTTTATGACATAGGGCAATATATAAATGACACAAATCATTTTGTTACATTATCCCACAACATACAGGATGGCCCTTCCTCCCCCAACTCTACTGCTCAAACATTTTCTCTTCTTTTATGCAACTCTATGGTTTCACTGACTCTTAGATTTAGAATTTCCTTCCCAAACATCTGTGTAGTGATACCCCAATTCCAGACATATATCACTTAAACTAGCCCCATGAGTAGACTGTCAAACAGTCTTGGTGGACCGGATGATAAGAGGATGTAGGGAGCTGACAATGAATTCAGGAAGGGGAAATTCTACCCAAGCCATTCTTTCAGTCTTTCCTCTGCTCAGTGGAGAATGGCAGGCATTATTCCTCCTTTTGAGTGCAAGTTGGCAGGCTATACTCTACTCTTATAAGCTTTCCTCAAAAGCCACCTTTTCCAACTCTAATCTTTTAAAATGCAGTAACACTGAAAGAAGCATTGCAAAAATCTGTGGAAGCAGACAACAGAGCCTTTCATGTTCTCTTAGGAATTAAGAAATGTATTGTTATGCAAACGTTCATAAACAAACATTCACTTTGTTAAATACATATTCTAAGAAAGAAGAGATACATTTTGCATCTACTAGAGCAAAATGATGATGATGATTACCGTAGTATAAGACGCACCTTTTCCCCCCAAAAAAGAGGGTGAAAATCTGAGTGTGTCTTATACTCTGAATGTAGCCCTACCCAGGCTCTCAAATGGAGGTTTCAGAGGCTGAAAAAAGTCTCAGAAATGAAGCTTCAGAAAAAAAGCCTCCAAACAGAACTTCTGAAAAAAAGCCTCTGAAATGAAGTTTTTTTTCTGAAGCTGTGTTTCGGAGGCTTTCAGAGGCAGAAAAAAAAGTTTTTTTCTGAAACAGAGTTTCAGAAGTTTCAGAGGCTGAAAAAATACTCAAGGCACAGAGCTCACAACCAACAAACCTGTTGCTAAAATTCACCTCTGGAAACAGCTGATTGGGGGCATTCCGGGAGATCGATTTTTCTGCCAATCAGCTTTTTTCTTATTTTCCTCCCCAAAAACTAAGGTCATCTTATACTCCAAAAAATACGGCATATACAAGGAATAATTCTATACTACTGAGGCTACAACTCCATCCATAACAAGCCATGACTTCTATAAGCATTCTGAGTTTTATATGCGACTAGGGGATGGGGAAAAGTCCATAATTACTATCTATCATCTATTCTTATCATAGGAAAATCAATAACTTCAATTTTTACATTATTAATACTTTCATTCACTCATTCATTTATATGACTGTCCTCTCAAAAATGTCTTAGGGCAGAGTACAGTTGAAACAAAGAGCACCAAACGTAAATATACATACAATAATAAAATGTATGTAAAAAAATGTTGAAAGCAAATGAACAATAAGGCAGTTGTACAGGACAAGGTTACGAATCCTCTTCGCCCAATGCCTGAAGGAAAAATCAGGTTTTCAAGGCAGGATTGGAACCACCCAGATGTTGACAGACTTCAGACACTGAATCAGAACTATGAAGGCATCATTTGAGCAACTAGAGCCTGGGGTGTATAAATGAGGAATATAAATGATACTGGATGTCCTCACCCAGCAGTCTCATGTTATTGTTAAACAGGAGTGGGTGGAGAATTGAACCCTGAAGAACCCTCAAACAAGAGATCAAATCTGAACCTCTCCACTGTATCAGTTCTGAGAGAAACGACCTGTGGAGGAAAATCAATGAAAAATGATGCCTCAATACTCATACTCCCACATATATTTGCAACTGGGACAGTAATCAGAAGCTAAGTATCAAGGGAAGAAATTCTGGAAAAAATATATTCAACAGTAGAATATGTACTATTGTGCTGCCTTTAATCAATCTTGTTCTTGGCCCAAGCAATTATCCAGAATTTACAAAAAAACCTAGAAAGAACACCTGTGTCAGCTTTGGAAGCCATATTAACACTGGAAACTTCCACGCTGCCACCTTCTTGTACTTGGGAAATTAAGGGGGGGGGAGGGAATTTAGTAGAGGGAATGTACTTAGACAAAATAGCATTCTTCTTTTCAGTCAAGATCGGGGAGTCCTGCATCTGGAGGAGTGGTGACTTAAGATGGGACGAGTGGTGATGGGACTATGTGATGGACTGATGGGTGCAGGGGCTGGATTTGGGGTTTTGATTTCCTGAGGGAAAACCTGGAACTCTCAGATTTGGGTTTTCCCAGATGGGGCAGTATACCTACTCTAAAAAATAGGAACTTTGAGAAAATGCTGACTCTGAGTTTTTAATTGGAGCTGGGTTCTTCTGGAACGCTGACAAGGTGCTTCAGTGCTAAGTCTTCAATCCATTTGGGAACATGTTCTTCATTTGCGTAAGTTTAAGTATAGAAAAATACACATCCAATTTTTAAAAAATCACAGGTAGCAGTCCTGAAGTTCTCCCTGAAACCCAGAGAAGTCACTGGTTTTTTTTTAACTGATTATACCAGAGACAGGTCTCGCGTTACCCTGAAGCACCACTATAACCTCAGATTATAATCATATATCCTTGGTTTCCATTGGATGTTTCACTCCACTTAGCAATTTAAAAATATTCTTTTCATATATGCAAAGACAATCCAGGAATGCCTTCAAAGCAGTTGGGCTGAGTATTCCAGAGGATCGTTTCATAATGCTAATGTGCTTTGCGAAGTTCTCTTTGAAAGGTTTGCAATGTCACCTAGAGAGATAGGTGGCTTATAAATTTAATAAATAAATAAACCAAGCAAGCAAGCAAAAAGGCAAGCAAGCAAGTCCTGGTAAATGCAAAGATAGGTCATACATATGAAGGTTACAAATTCTAGATTCAGCTATGGGAACAGGGATAGCAAGAGCAAATCTGACTTATCGTGATCAACACAACTATGCATAATTGAGCAGTATTCCAAGGGCATATATATTGCACTACAGCAAAAGGGGCCTATCTACAGGGTTTCTACAATCAACCTCTTAAATGTTTTTCTGCAGGGGTGCAACTCAATTATACTTCACATGTGGTATAGTGATCCTGCTATTATCCTTCCTAATACATAATATAGTTATTTTTTAAAAGCCCTGAATAAGTTTTACATTATGAAATGCCACCAAAGCAAATAAATAAATAAATAAATAAATCACAATTTAGTTCGGAAGTGCATTATTTCTTTTTTAGTATCTGGTGCTACAGACACAGAATCTTTACATTCTTCAGAAAGTAGTTCACATGGCTGCAATTGTTTATATTTTTGAGGGTGTTTAAACTGGTCACCTAAAAAGTATTGCCCAACATGTAGGATTCATTTATGACTGATCTAGGTACAGTCCAGGACTTCCTAAGAGCTGTGGAGAGGAAAATGCACAATCCAAGACTTATTGTTGTGGCCCGCCAGCAGCTTGCACAGATCGTGGCTGATCCCTACAACGAGGAGGCTGGTGTGGGGTTGCGCCAGCAGCCTGCGCAGCCGGCGCTCGCGTCGGACAGCGAGGAGGCTGAAGAGGATGTGGTGCCAGCGGCAGAGACTCAGCCTCGGCCTTCAGAACCTCCAGAGGCTCCTTCAAGTGGAGAGAGCGAAGTGGAGGAGCCTCTCCTCAATGCTCGAGCACGCAGGCTGTCAAAAGGCAAGAGTGGCTACTCAGGAGGAGGAGGTCTCCTTGAGAGTAAGGTTTGAGGATAATTGGCCACTCCCTTAGCCTATTTAAGTCGCACTCAGTAATTTCTTGCTGGAAACAACGTGTAATTATTAAAGAGCATTTTTGAAGAGTGAGTGTCTTATTGTATCTTGTCTTCTGGGCTGGTTGCCAACCTTTGCCGGACTTGGTTTATTCTTGGTACGTTATAACTTTGATAAGGACCATTGGTGTGTGTCACAATCCTTGGGAATCCGGAGCTGGGGCAGAACATTTATTGCCATAATTTCAAGATCTGATGTAGAAATACAACCCAAGAATAATGTATAGGTAATCATTGATTTACAACAGTTTGCTTAGTGACAGTTCCAACGGCATTGAAAAAAGTGACATGATCACTTTTCACACTTACCATCATCATAGCACCCCCATGGCCACGGGATCAGAATCCAGACATTTGGCAACTGACTCATATTTATGACAGTTGCAGTGCCCTGGGGTCAGGTGATCATCTTTTGCGACCTTCTGACAAGCAAAGTCAATGGGGAAGCCAGATTCACTTAACAGCCATGTTCCTAACTTAACAACTACAGAGATTCACTTAACAACTGTTAATTTAGCAACAGAAATTTGGAGCTCAATTGTGGTCACAAGTCGAGGACTACCTGTACAGTAATGGAAAGGAATTCCTGCTCTCCTGCATTTCAAGCAATATGGTTGATCTCTTTCACAATAATAGCAATGTTCCCTGTAGCTTTGCAAATCCACACTGGAGCGTTCAAGCTATTTATTTAAAAAGTGGGTTGGCTGTCGAAGTTCCAGGCACACAACCAACCTTGTGATCTTGATCTAGATGCCTGAACTTTGCTCAGTGCTTAAGTAAGCAGACTTAGCTGGCAGAAGTGAAAGTTCAGTGCAAACACGGCATTACTCAGCTGGACACCCAGCTCTCCCTGAGCCATGAATTCTAATTACATGTTTTGCCCCTGCTGCCAACGATGCTCATACTTGCATTTCTGCTTAAACAACCACAGGAACAGTAATTTTTGTTGTTATGGCTTTATAATAATTGGACAAGAGGTAAATAGTGTTTAGACTGTCTTGTTTGCCAGAATCTTCCCTTTATTATTTTGGGGAGTAATACAGTCTCAAGAAACAGTGATTTACCAGCAAGATCAGGATTATCTAATTTAAAAACTACCAATAAGGAAGTGGAATCTAAGAAGCTCCAAAAAACAGAAGAGAAAGTTTGTGGTACGGTTGCTGCCTGCCAATAACTTGTGGAAATCATGTGAACTGCTGGCAATTGGTCCCAAATTTCCCTCCTTTCTCAGTTTTCCTGGCCACCTCACCAGAAACAGAAGGAATCTTTGCTATGTATCATTCAACAGCAATGACTAGGAAGAATAGAACACATTGGCAGTTCCGAAGTAGAAATATTCTTCAGATGGACTGAAATTTTCCCTGTATAAAAGGGCTTCTTGGACATTTGAATAGACATCTGTTACCAAAGTGGGCTGCCCAAAGTACAAGGTCTTCCTAAGAATTCAGACCTGAGAAACATGGTCTTCAAGAGTTCTCTACAATTAAATTGGATTCAATTCTGCTTGGGTTTCATGAATAGATTCTGGCTATTTTCCCTCCACATTGACAACAATAGCGCCATCACAGACCCAAAAACTTCACATATAAGATTAGAGGTGCCTTAATTTGATAAATGCCATCATCTGCCAGCAATGCTCCTCCAAAATCTATGAAGAACAAATGAACCAGGCTTTGCACAAGTTTGATTCAAAACAAAGACAAAGTAATATCAGATTATTTTAATACCTTAGGACTGTGATGGTGAACTTATGGTCTCAGTGGGCACGTGAGCCATCACCCCAGTTCAGCTCCACCGCACATGTGCGCGTGCCTCCCATGGCCAGCTGGTCTTTGGTGTCTCTGTCGTGCATGTGCGGTGTGCCTGTGGGGGGCAATGCACACATGTGCAGAGGGTGGGTGCATGTGCAGGGTGCATGCACATTTGCAGGGGTGGGGCACATGTACGGGGCCTGCACACGCATTGCATTTTGGGAGTTCGGGCGTGTGCACATTTGCATTCACATAGGCTTTGGGTACTTGATCTGGAAAGAGTTAGCCATCACTGCCCTAGGACATTTCCCTTATGGTACAAAGAAATTTCACCAGCACAAGGAAGAAAATTGCCTACATTTCAGGCCACCTTAGAAGGTCTCAACACATCTATGAGGTTTTTATCATATAACAATTACCATCCCTCTCTGGGTACTTACAGCCCCTTTTTGAGAAATATGGGCAGTTCAAAAGTTTGATCAATCAATCAATCAATCAATGATGAGTCATTTTTAACTGTTTCACATGCAACCTGCATCTGCACAACCACCCTGTATTCCCCCACCATTTCCCCTTCCCCATATCATTCCAGTTTAAATCCTACATCAATTTCCCTATGTATCAATTAAAAAAAGATGTGGAAAGATGTATTCCTTAGCTTTCAGAATTATATATAAACATCTACTTGATCCACAAGAAGGCATCGTACTACTGAATTTGGGTAATACTACCCAAAAAAAGTGAAAAACACTTTGGTATAGTGGTTAAAGCACCAGGCTATAAACCAGGAGACTGTGAGTTCCAATCCTGCCTTAGGTATGAAACCAGTGGGTGACCTTGGGCCAGGCACTCTCCCTCAGCCTTTGAAAGCAAGCAATGGTAACTCATTTCCAAAATCTTGCCACGAAAATGACAGGCACTTGTCCAGGTAGTTGCCAGGTACTGATTTGAAGGGATCAAAAATAACAGCAAAAAATAGCACCCTTATCAGCTGCAAGAATCATACAAATGAAGTATTTTTATATCAACTTTTACTTGTTCTGTATGATTCTAAATATTTTATCTGATTCTAGGGTAAGACAAGAGTCATATAGGCTTAAAATCCTGATTTAATTTGAAAAGACTTGATTTTTTTTCCCTGTAAATTTCAGTTCTACATAATATACACAGGTTTGATTGTATGTTTTTATTTCTGCCACTACAGACGTATATCATAACTGTCTTCAGTTTTCAAAACATCTACTTAGGAAGGAGCTGAAACAGCATTAGTGTACAACTCAGACATTACCACACTAAAACTGGACAGCCTGCTTTATGAAAGGGCACCTAGGAAGTAGCTTTCCATGTATTTTACAATTTATTTTTGAGATGCTTTTGTGAGAAACAGCCCTAACCAAAATTCAGTGTGGAGCTGTCTTATAGAAAGTTTTTCTTCTTACGCTCTAGTTTATGGAACAGCTGTCAGAGATCCAGATAGTGATGGGTTTTTTTTAGTTATAATGAAAGGAGAGTCATAACAAAGCTTTTCTGCTTTTAATTTGTTAAGTATTTATTATTTTTCGAACTAGGCATGGTTGTATTTTATGGATAACATGGATAACATGGATTTGTTCATTTGAACTGTTTTTAATGGTTTTATTCCAGTTTTATAAACTGTTGGGAATCTTTCTGAAGTAATCAATCAATCAATCAGTCAATGTGTAGGTTTAAATATAAATGAAATGTAGGTTTAATTCAGAGGTGAGTTTCAGCAGGTTCTGACCAGTTCTGGAGAACCGGTAGCGGAAATTTTGAGTAGTTCGGAGAACCGGTAGTAAAAATTCTGACTGGCCCCGCCCTCATCTAGTCTCTGCCTCCTGAGTCCCAGCTGATTGGGAGGAAATGTGGATTTTGCAGTAACCTTCCCCTGGAGTGGGGAGGGAATGGAGATTTTATAGTATCCTTCCCTTCCCACTCCCATCAAACCACACCACGCCCATCAAGCCACGCCCACAGAACCGGTAATAAAAAAATGTTGAATCCCATCACTGGTTTAATTATGAATGAAAGGGATAAAATATATACCAGAAAGTATGAGCCATTGGCTAGTGATAGTTATCAGTTGTGCTCAAGAGAATGGTACAACTGAACATGAGAAAAAAAAGCACATAAGATGATGATTGCCACAAAAGGATGAAAGTTACTATCATAAGAAATGAAAATAGCCATTATAAAGCATATGTGCTATTAATTTTCCAATATTAAATAAAAGTTGTAAAGTCAAGAGAAAAATGATAGTCAGCTGAATGTAGTGAGAATGGTTTTATTTAACTAGTATAAGAGAAAAGGGAAAAGAACAGACAGAATCAAGTGAATTATGAATGGGTGCTGAATGAATGCGAACACAAAGTAGATGACCCATATGAATGAAATACATAGTATTGTTAGCCTGATCATATAGAGGAAATGGTGATCAAGTCACCAGAAAAAATATGAACGGTGAGTAAATGTATTGAGAGAAAGAGGAAAACTAAGAAAAAAATATTTGGAAAGTTGATGAGATCCTTAAGAGAGAGGACAGAAAATAGAGGGAAATTATGGATGTGTTCTCCAGGGGTTTGTAAGGCAGAAAGAAATGGAGAAGTATAATAAATGTGTTGGTGTAAAATACATTCAGCAGCATCCCCCACCCCCCATCCCCATTATCTATGAATTCAATTTCTTTGGTTTATCATTTCTTTCTTTCTGCATTTTTCATAAATTGATTAGTCCCAAAGGGAATAGTGTGAAGTGTGCATTTGGGTGTACATGTTTTTTAGAAATCTAAATGGGAGATTAACATGCTATAAAATAAAGTACAGCCTAGTCCATTTTATTCATTTCCTAATATGGTTTAGCATCTCACATAAACCCTTTAGGGAGCATTTCTTTCTTTGGAAGCAAGCCCATCTGCCCAGAAAAAAATATAAGTTTATGTGGTGAGGAACAACTTCCCAATTTCTCTTTAGGTAAATGGGTATTTTGTTATTGGCCATGTTCAAAAGATTAGAGATCTCTGCTTTATATATTCTCACTGAACATGAACAAAGAGACATTTAAAATGAGTAAGAATAATTTTATGTCCTATATGGTAGGATAATGATCTTTTTCACAGCAAAACCTTCTACATGTTTTGGATTATAAACTTTTGGTGTAACCCAAGACAGCTCAGATAGAATTTTGTTACTACCTAGAATGACATATATTTACATTAATGTGCGCTAAAGCAAAATATTTATTTGTTTGTTTGTTTGTTTGTTTGTTTATTTATTTATTTGTTTATTTATTTTATTCAATTTGTATACCACCCTTCTCCTGCTGGACTCAGGGCTGTGAACAGCCAAGAATAAAACATACCAATACAAAATTTAAAAATTATTAAAAGAATTACACAACTTTGGCTCAAAAATTTAAAATATCCCACCAATATCCCATTGACACTTTAAAAAGCTAAAAAAAGGTTTTAAAAAAGGTTAAAAAAAGGTTTTAAAAAGGTTTTAAAAAAAGGTTTTATGTGTGTGTACACACACACACACACACACACACACACATAACCTTCTCCTGGAGTGAGGTGTGAATGGAGATTTTGCAGTATCCTTCCCCTGCCACGCCGACCATGCCACACCCCACAAAACTGGTAGTAAAAAAATTTGAATTCCACTGAATCAGGGATTCAATATAATAAGGTTTTGCTATAAACTAGAATTAGTTAAATCACCCAGGGTCCCATTAACAAGGAAATGAATGAATCAATCAATCAATCAATTAAGACACAATGTGATCAGGAAATTAACAACAGACCTAATCAGGTGCATTTCATCTGGACTAGACATTATATTACTGTGCACTAAACCAAGAAAACAGAACTAAGTAAACTCATCAAAGAATCTTCTAATTATCCTCCAGTACTCATATCATTATGCCAGAATCCATAAAAACAACACATTATCTATTGCCTTCCAATTAAACTTATACCTTCTCCAACCTGTTGCATTCAGCCATTCACCATTCAGAGGAACTAATTTGCTTTAATTTTCAACAGTTGTTTTCAAATAAAATATTTGAACAGCCAAGCTGTCCCAAAGGTGCTTTTTTTCAAAAGGCAACTGGACTTACCTAGCATCTCCTTTTGAAAGGTTAGTGTTCACAGGATGAAGAATAACTTTGTTTGTCTCCACATCTACCACACATTTTGTATGCAGATCTATTTCTATTATGAGAAAAAAAGAAGGGGATAAACATGTTAGATGCCATTTTTAGGACCATAGAGTTTTTTAGTATTACAACCTGTTCATTTCTTTTGCTAACCAATTTGCCCCCGATTATCTATAATTGCCTACCAGGATATTCAGCTTTATACTTTGTTCTAAAAAAAGAGTTACAGCAGCCTTCCCAAATCTGGCATCATCCACATCTGTTGGATTACAACTCTTGTCATTCCACTAGTATGGTTGGAACTCCAATAGATGAAAATGATGGGAACTTTTATCTATCAAATGGAGAGAAGGAACCAATTTTGGGGAAACTACTGCAGGCTTCTTTCTGTTGCTCCTCCCATCTCCAAGGAGCTGGTTGTATAGAATCTGCAGAGACATTCTGAAGGACTGTGAAGGAGCTGTAAAGTTCAGAAATAGAGAAGAAGGAAGACAAAAGCTGTCACACAATTATTTAGATTAGGTAAGTGGGAGAAGAACATTTCCTCTCTAGTTTCAATATATTTTGTCATTGTTACATTCAGAACAGGAAGACTTCCTTAGTGTAAAGAACCAGTCTTACATGAAGATTTTATCAAACAATGTAGGAAAACACAGAGCAAATATTCTCATAGATCTACCACTGACAGTCAGACCAAAACAGATAAATAATAGTGGATTAGACAGACCAACTGTGAAAGACTGGTACAAGTTTACCTAATAAAAATGGTGCAGCCATGTTCTCTCCCCTATTCTGATTGGTCCAGATCAGGGTACAAGCTAGTGATCCAAGAAGGATTATACTTCTCTATCCTCATTTTTCATTTTTATCCATACAATCATTTTATCTTACAACTATCTGCAGATTTGAAGAACATTCTCAAGTTCTACTGAATGAGGATGATAGTCCCCTTCTTCGTTGCTCAACACTTCTCAAACTTTGTGTAAACTGAGCCTCCATGCAGAAACAACATTGAAGGTGATAACACTGTACACAACTACAGTATCCTATGTTGACTGCAGCTTTCAAATTTTCACATTTGTGGCTGGGGAAAGCTTTGAATTGCTAGATATCAAGAAACATATAGCTTTGTTTCACTACAAAGAAGTTGGGAACAAAGCAATACTTCTTCCTGGAATCGCAGGAAATTGTCAATAATATTGAACCTATACTGAAGGTTCAAGTATGTATCATTTACCTTTCTACAAGTGGAAGTTGTAAGCCCAGTTAATTGAAAATCCACCTTTTAAAACATCCATCCGCAAACTAGTTTTATTGGCAAAAAGAAAGAAAAGATGGGAGAAGAATTGTCTTCTAGAAAAATGAAGTATAATCTGGTATTTGAAACATTTTAAACATATTTTACATTTGTGCAGCAGATAAATATTCCGAATTAATAATACCTGAACATTTTTAGCTTACACTAAAGAAATCAAATATATTCAGCCTTCTTCTTTCACATTTACAAATGAGAGCTACTGAAAGGGAGCAGGAATTAGTTCAAACAAAAAATATAATATTTTCTTATTGAACATAAGATGGAAGGGGTAGAAGATAACCTAAGGCAGCATGCTAATTCTTTTCAATAAACATAAAATAGGGCATGTGGAAGCACTTCAGATATAAAAATAGCTTTTCAAAATATTCACCCTCGAAAACTGTGGGCAGATTTCTTATAATATCATTTTCGGTTCCTGGACTGAATAGGATGACCAAAATTATATATTTTATGCAGATATGTATTAATATTAAAACATAATTAATTCTGAAGATACAAGCAACTTCAAATCAGACACACACATGATGCAAAATTATTTACAATCTATCCAAGGCCTGAGGGTCAAACTTTATTAAAGGACTCCATCAAACTGGCAAGATTAAAACAAAATGACAAGATCAGAAGACTGGTAATTAGAGTCCATGAGAATGAGACTTGACTATGATGGTAAGTGATAATATACTTGAATCCCATACAAGTATCTGAAAGAAGGTCAATTTAAAAAAATGCACACTAATCGGCATCATCCAAGAATGTAGAATGTGATGGTTTTAAATTATAGGAATGAAGATCCCTCTGAGTTTTAGCAAAATGCTTTAACAATAACAGCAATTATTAACAGGAATCAATTATCTGGTGAAGTAGTGGGCTCTACATTTGATTGTCTGGGGAATTCTGGGAGTTGAAGCCACATATCTTCAAACTGCCAAAGTTGAGGAACACTAAATTAGAGGCTAGATTACCATCTGTCAGGGGTGTTTTGATTTAAGCACCTGCACTGACAGGAACCGGATTTGATGATCCAAGTAGGCCCTTCCAATTTCATCAATGGATTCACAGTTTGTTCTAAGACAGTTTGCTTAATTATGGTTTAGATAACAAGCAATGGTTGAATTAATACCATTAAGCCATAAAGTATGGTTTATAAACCACATATGCACTTGGTTAGAAACTTGGAAATTGTGAGTTTTAGTCCCACCTTAGGCATGAAAGCCAGCTGGGTGACTTTGGGCTAGTCACTCTCAGTCAATTCAACTCATAGGATAGTTGTTGTGGGGGAAATAGAAGGAAAGAGTATTATATATGTCCACTGCCTTGTGTTAGTTATAAAAATAATAAAAGCAGGACAAACAAATCTAAATCTAACTATATACTAAGCCAAACTAGACATATCGTATTAGTGCTCATATATATTTAAGGAACTGAGCATGAAGAATGATGTTTCCAATGATGTTTCCATTCCATTAGAATGTTACTAATTCTAGTAATAGGAGTTGTTTTCATTACAAAAACAAGAAACATTGTGTAATTGGAGTAGTTGTTTTAAAACTTTCTAATATTATGGAACTTTTACACTAAACCACTTGCTGAAAAGACTCTGTATAAAATTACAAAGCGTATATATGTTACGGAACACGCTGGATCCATTTTCAGGTGAATATAACTACCACTAGTTAAGCTTAACTGCAGTCGCAAATGTAATAGATATATGCACGAAACACACTTCTGCAGCTGGCAATTACAGCAAAGTTAACAGTAAATGTCACAGGATTATCAATCTTCTCACAAATGCGATCTCACACTCTTTTCAATCACTTTCCAAGGAACTTCAAAATCCTTATGATAAAAAGCTCCAGTGATTCTGGAAACAAATCCTACAGGTTCAAATAGATACCAGTTGGCATTCCAAAAGGGAAAAAAAATAGACTTCTTAAAGGGAGATCTAAATAACGTTACCGATATCTCTAATCGGTATCTCTATATCTCTATATTGAGTAAAGATATGGAAAGATAACCATATCTCTACTCAATTTCCTCAGTGACCACATGCTATTCTTGAGATATCTTTCCTTTAACACCATTCCTGATTGAAAAGTAAAATTTGAAATGACTCAACAGCAGTTAATTAGAAAGAAATCCAGAGAAACCACAGTTTTATGAAATATGTTGCCAAGAATGCTAGCTAAAGGCATTATTCTTCTGCAGATGAAGGAAGGAAGGAAGGAAGGAAGGAAGGAAGGAAGGAAGGAAGGAAGGAAGGAAGGAAGGAAGGAAGGAAGGCAGGCAGGCAGGCAGGCAGGCAGGCAGGCAGGCAGGCAGGAAGGGGGATTCAGAAAATGTTTTATGTAGATTCAGTGAATACAATGCATACCTTCTTGAGGGTCTCCTATTAAAAAATAAATGGACCTACTTCTGAATACTATGTGAAGTTGTCTGCTACTTGTGACACTGATTTTATCTTAACCTACAGTTAAAAGTAAAGTTGGGGGAAAGGGGAATTTATAAAAAGCTTAAAACAGGATTTACAATCAACATTTTTTCTAATCACCTTACAAAGTATGTCCCTGTTACAATCCATTAAAATTTCAGACTACAATAGTTCATTTATTATGTATGACTACAGCAGCTAGAAAACACACAATACTTGTCTTCAGATTTCCAGTCCTGGGTAAGATACAAACCCCAAAAGTAGCCCTGCTCCTTGCGGAAGAAAAATATACTTAGAAACATTGTTTTGAGCTCTAAGTGTTTGCAATAGTGTAAAATAAAATCCGAATGAGTCATATTTTCTTCTCACAAATCTATTCTTCAGCTAAGAAAAGTTAATAAGTTTTGAAGTGTACTTTAAATGAAAATCATCAGTCATTTAAAAGCTAGCTATGTTATGAATATGTTCTTAAATTTTATATTCCTGTAATCTTTACATTAATGTTTTAGGTCACTAAGCAACGCAGGGGTTAAACAAGGACAAAAACTTTTTAACTGTGCTGATAACTTGAGATGTATTGGGAACCAATTTCAAGTGTTTAATATAAAATAACCTAACTGCTTCCTTTTAAAACAGACATATTTAATCCACTACAGTACTGTAAGAGAGCATTGAGACTTTCATAAAGGAATGTGGCAATTGCATGCTTTTATCACTGTTCTATTTTGAGCATCCTGAAACTATACGGCCACGTGTTTCATTTCTGTAGCAGTTTCTCCAGATTTTATTACTTCTGTCATGCAATTTATGAGCACGTTCAGAATCAATTAGCCCTATATTGCAAAATTTTCTTGGTTTGGAAAAGAATAATTGAGAACAGAATCCATAGGATTATTTTACAGTATTTTGCTAGCAAACTTGTATGTGCCATTTTGTTAAAAGGACAATCCCTCTAATAAATTTGGTCTCCTGTAATGAAGCATTTCAGATTACATCCACACATTTGCCATGTCTTATTTCAAAGATACACAGCCCAACAGAAGTTCAAAAAGTTTGCAAGTGTTAGCAATGCACACATGAGGAACATGTGTTGTGCAGGAAAGGGTGTTGATATTTGTGTAAAGAGGTTCAAAGGGGACTCCAATACGGACTGTATAATTAAGGGAGAGAACAGAGACCTAAACAGAAGATGATCTGCCTTATGAAAGACCATTGAGCCTGGATAGCTCAGCAGACTAATGCATTGTGATTAACTCCAGCTGTCTGTAATTACTGTAAGTTCGAATCTCACCAGGCTCAAGGTTGACTCAGCCTTCCATCCTTTCTAAGGTAGGTAAATTGAGGACCCAGTTTGTGGAGGCAATAAGCTGACTTTGTATAAAATATACAAAAGTATGAAGGCTATTGCTTAATGCATTGTAAGCTGCCCTGAGTCTCCGGAGAAGGGCGGCATATAAATCAAATTAAAAAAAAAAAAAAGACCAACCCTAAGTTTATTTGCCCCTATCATAAGCATGGTCCCTTAATCTAGAAACTGGAAATTAACAACTCGGAACCTCTAGCTTAGTCCATGCTTTGTCACCGGTCTTATCTAACTTCTGCATAGCTTAGCCTTTTTCTGTCTTGCCTCCATAATGTTGTTCCCACATTAAGCAGCACATCAAATGTTAGTGATGATATGGTTATAGGGATGTACAAAATACATTGACTAGAAATGGTGTAGAACTGCAAAATGTTCCATTTCCCTCCATACCATGTTAAACTTCCTACAGACAATCTCTTCCAGGGGGCAGTTCAGCAATTTATGTAAGAAGATCCTTTAAACTGACCCTCCAAACAAAAACAGTTTGGAAAAGTGACTGAACTCCCAAACAGCCCTGTTTCATCCAGAACATTATATCCAGAATACAAGAAAGCATGTCCAATCAGAGGATTTATGTTGGCATTAATTTTCAATGAAATGTGATTTTTTTAGGGAACTGCACAGCCGATGTCCAAATGGAGTCAGAGACACTGACACGAACTTGTACTTTTGTATAAATAAATATATTTTACAACTATATACAACTATACAACAAAGTAGATAATCAGCAGGCAGGAGCATCATCAGGTAAATCACAGCACACAGGGCACACACAGAAGAAATAAATGGGAAAAGGGGAAACCCCCTCCACACCCATAGCAACCAATCGCAACTCAGATCACCTCACACAGGAACCAGCACTCTGGTACCAATCAACCACATTTGGTGTGTGTTCCAGCTCACTGCACAACCCCATTGCTCCAGCTGTAGATAAAGATAAATTTATCTTAGCAGATTTGTTGTTATTTCCAAATCTGGATCCATCTTTTTTCCCTCAACCAAAGCTTTATAGTTTCCATTGGATGACTTACCAACAAGCAGGTATTACCGGTAATACATTTTGTTGTAAAGATTACCATGAAGTAAAAAAAGAAAATCCTATTTCAGCTCAAATAAACGTTACATTAATTTTAGCCAAACTCAAACTCAGCAGAACCTACCCAAATTTGATATGGCATGGCTATTTAGTTGATAACACCACTTGCATTCCTGTTTGGGAAACTAGTTCCCAACAAAACTTTTATAATTCGGAAGCTGGCTGATGGTCTTTGGGGAAAGCATATCGATGAATGTAGCCTGACATAAATGCACTGCCTTCAATGAAATGTCACTTTGTTTTTAAAGTATGCATTATAAGGAGTGTTTGAATATGTTTGTTACTTTAATAGATGGCAATGTATTAGTTTAAGAATCAGAAAATTAGCCATGATCAAAAACTATGGCTTTAAATGGCCTTGTTTTTATAAATCAGAATTGAGAATATGCAATTTTTCAGATTTAGATATATAGATAGTCCTTAGACCAGTTGCTTAATTAGTGTTTGAAATTATGATGGCTTTGGAAAGGGGTTTTATGGCCTGTAAAAGACTTCTAACTATTACAAAATATCACACACATAGTCATGTGATTCTAATATAGGTTCTTGGCACCATTCTCGTGATATGGGTTCTTCTTACGTTCACACTTACAAGTGCCCCACAATCGCATGATTGCCATTTGCAGTCATCTCTGCCTGCCTCCTCAGGTTGTCAATGAGAGAAACTGGCAGTTGCTACTGCCTGCCAAAACGGTCCCTCTTTTCCCTGGGGGCTGGTGGAAAAAGCACCCCGCCGATCTTTGCCTGCATGAATCTCAACAACTGAAATGCAAGCAGGCATCCTTCTCTCCACACCTTTGTGGAGCTCTCTGCAGAAGCAGGGAGACAAGGACCCCAAACTCCATTTATTCCTGGACCTCAGTAGTCAAAACTGAAGCAGGCACAGAGCTCAAATCCCAATCCCAGTCTCTGTGGACTTCTACACAGAGGCAGGAGAAAAGGACCCCAAGCTCCATGTCTGCCTGGATTTCCAAGCATGCACAAAACTCCAAATCCTTCCCTCCTCACCCACAGAGAGCTCTTTGCAGAGATGGGGAAGGAAGGACCCTAAGATCTGTGCCTGCTTGAACCTTGGCACTCAAAATCCAAGCATACAGGGAGCCAAAACTCTCTCTCTCTCTACCTCCTTCCCCCTTCCTTTCTCTGCCTCCCTCCCCTTTCACTCAAAGAGCTGTTCTCTGGGAGGGAATCTCAGCTCTCAGCAGAAAAGTCTCAGCTCTCAAAGGGCTGCCTGACAGAGCATTGGGGGTGGGTGGGAGAGAATCTCAACTGTACATGAAGCTGAGATGCCCTCCCAGCTGGCAACCCTTTCACTCCATCCGTTTAATGACCCAGAAGATCATTTAAGGACCACAATTGGGAGTGCCATGTTTTTGGTCATTGAGTGAAGTAGTCATGTGGGCATCTCACTAAATGACTGCTTTGCTCAACATCCAAGGTTCCCCAATTGTGATCATGTAACTCCATATCATTACTAGTTGAACATGGGAGGTAATGTTTCCTTAAAAATACACCAGAGGAAAAGATTCATTTATGATAAACTAAGCTATTGTTCCATTTTTTTCAAATGGCAAAACTATCATTTAACATTGGTTTTAAGGAATAAAGTTTTTAAACTATTCTCCCTATATGTTTGTGAGATGACTTTAGAGAGATTTCAACATATGGCTCCAGGAAACTGAAGCATTTGTCATTGAAGATCATTTAAAGCATTTTTTCTCCAGATAAGGCTATTGTTAGGGCAGACAATGGCATGCATAAGACATCTTTACTCCAAAGTGAGAGAGAGCTTTGATATTTGCCACACTCCAACACAGAAGCACAATTGTTACTGGAATCTCCACCCAGTCACTCCCCCCAAATGTCAATTTCTCTTTTTAAAATTCAGCTGTCAAGCAAATTTTCAAGTTCCAATCAATACTATGCGCACACACACACACACGTATGTTTCAAATATAAAATATGTCTGTTTTGATACCATGCATAGTTATGAAGAGTTTGAACAGTTTACCTTTTAAAAAAATAGCTATATAATAAATGCATATCCAGTTCCCCTTTTACTTTCACAAGTTTAAATATAGAGAATGTTACATGCCTCAACCAGTCCATGATTTTCTGCAATATTATGGCCTTTATGATATCTGCAAAAATGTCAACAATCATCTTAGAAAGATTGGAGAAGTTTCTGTCTGGGAGATCAGCGTGTAAGAGAGTCACTGATAGAAATTTTAGAGTACAAATTTAATAAAGAAATATGCAAGTGTAGCTGAAACAGACATTGTCCAGAGTAATGGAGGAGTAAGTCAGCTCCTTCCTGCCACTAAAAATTCCCTGGCCCCGCCCCCCCCCCCTCTTCTTTTCACTTCTCAAGATGTTAGCTGGCAGATTTTTAGCCAGGCATCAATTCAACACTAACAATTTTACGCTTGGGAACAAAGAGGAGAGTTGAGCATCTGGTTGGATGGAGAGAATATTCTTAGATCAAACCAAAATGACAATATTCTCCATCTCCAAACCAAAATGAATTGTGAATGATTTTGTTTTGGTCTACCGGATCTCAACTCTCAACATCAAGCAATTAATAAGAGTGACCTTTTTTTTTTTTACTTTTTCTGAACAAAAGCCACATACAAGGAAAAGCAGCAGCTGAAATTCTCAATGGTATTATGGCCTTGGGGGTGGGGCCCAGAGAGAATGATAAAGCCGTTTTGTTTAGAGGGCTTCATCTAATAATTACTTGAGTGATGATTCTGTAAGCTCATGCAAAATGCAAACTATTCAAAAGGGCAGTTGCCTTCAAGCACAAATGTAAAAAAGGCAGAGTATTGGTAAATATTATCTATTGATAAGAATTAGATATACATTTCTTTAGACATGAAAAATATTTCAGACCTTACCATTTTGCTATAATCACATAATTACAGCCTTATAGTAACAAAAATGGCATTGGGAAGACATTTAAAAAGTGTTGTTCCCATCAGAATTATTCCTGTTGTTGTTGTTGTTGTTGGAGGGGGAATTAGAAACATTATAAAGAAGCATCCATGAAACAATGTAAATTCTAAACTCAGATGAATAAAACATAATGGCTACATTCATTAAGCATGTTATGCCAATGAAGCAAACCATATTATTATTTGCTTGGACATAACAAACAATATTGTACTGCAGTTCACACAACCTATTACTTGTATACCTATTAGTGTAACTGCTGGGTTCTCACAATGAACCCCGATCCAACCTCATTTTAGCCTAGAGTAGTGAATGGATTGGAGAAATTAGTTTTCATTACACTTTGGAGTAGTTAAGAATTTCTATATTCACCGTCTTCTAATAACATCATTTTCTGCTTGATGCAGAAGCAAGTTGACATGGATGAAAATTCATAGCACAGGACAGGTTTCTCAGTGCAGTGTCTGACTCTCCTACCTAACAGACAAGAAAGTTTAGACTACGTTGCATTTGAGCATCCTTTTTGAAATATTAATTTTCATAGGAGGGGAGGAGAAAAGTTGAGATATCATACTATCTGGGGGGGGTCATACATGGGGTAAGGGGAAAGAGGATATTATATATAAAAAGAGCTATATAATGACCTATTTTTTTAAAAAAAGGGCATGTCATGAAAATGCCATTTAGTTGCTTATCTAACCAATTTAACAAATTTAAGAACACCAGAAAATTTCCTCCCTCCCTTCAAACAAACAAGAACTATTCATGTCTATCTTCCATGATAGGACATGCCTTTATTGAAATATTAGGAGACAACCTGTCTTAATCCCCATGATTGTATTACCTCACGCAGGTAGTTGACACCTGTGAACAAACATATAGCAAAAAATGCACCTCACTAGGTGCTTCCCTATCATCACACATGCAGATTTCTTAAGGGTAGTATTACGATTCATATTGCCAAGCTGAATTAAAAGCAATGCCCTTGTGTAGCTGCACAAATGCTGTATATCTGGCTACAATGTAGAAATAATTGTGAGTAGGTGAAAACAAGAGACTGTGAAAAAGATATACCAAAGGGAAAGCTTGAAAAGCATACCAAAATCACCCTAAAAGGGAAAAGGCAAATTTACAAGAAAGGGAAAAAGGATGAGATGACATTGACAAAACTAACTTAAACCAGGTCAGTTAACAACTTGGCAGTCCATTTTCATAACTTGCGAAGCTTAGTTATTTTTAACCTTAGATTTTTGTTTGGTCTGGTAGCCATCTGGTTAATGTGTAGTGTCAGGTCTTATGCAAAGCCAGAAAAGTTAACCACCAGGTGACACATATTGTATAAAGGCAGTCAATCTCTCATTCTCATCTGGCCTCCAAATTGCTCAAGATCTGCTTGGTTTTTTCTGACCTTGAAGGAAGAGATTTCACTTTAATCTGCACATACATACAGAGAGTGTTTGCTTATTAACTCCTTCTTAAAGTTTGGGTTCCACATCTTCAGTTGCTTTCCTGTCCCAGGTAAAGGAAGGACTTCCCACTTTATGAGCACAGATTATTCTGTTCCAGCTCCTGGGGAACAGGACACTGGCCAGTTTCATTCTGGTCCACCTAGTTTCTCTGCTATTTGGGCAGCGGTACCTGTCAAGCAGGGAACTTCCCTCCAATTCCTAACACAGGCTGGTAGTGCTCCTTCCTATCTTCTGTGTTTAAGATTCCTGGGCACACTTTCACCTTGGCAAGGGATTCCCTCACCTCAGCAAAGAGGCGGGCCCGGCACAAACTACAGTTTCCAGCTGCAGCTCCTTCTGACTCTTCTCCCCTGTTTTTGTATCTGCCTCCTGCCCCAGGGCAAAATATTTTTCCATACAGTGGTGGAAATATTTTTCCATACAATGGAGGGGTGTAGGGGGGGGGGGGAGAGTGGCCCTTCTCTCTTGGAC
Organism: Masticophis lateralis; assembly: GCA_030761175.1. Classification (NCBI taxonomy): domain Eukaryota; kingdom Metazoa; phylum Chordata; class Lepidosauria; order Squamata; family Colubridae; genus Masticophis; species Masticophis lateralis. Next base: position 29,451,718 of record JAUDYJ010000001.1, read on the forward strand.
TTTCTGACAGAGGATTTCCCATACTTTGTCAAATCAGAAAATGTGGGCTGAGGCTCTCCCCCCACTTCTGCAGCCCTTCAGTTCTGGGGAAAAGCACCCTTCCCTCTACCCCTATATTGAAGTGGGGCATTGTTAACTCCTTAAAGATACGCTTCAGCACTGGAGCAGTGGTTTTTCCGGGGAGGGGTAAGTCTTTTCTGCTTTTTAGATGCTTTTCACCCACTCAGTAGGGAGGGAAGAAGTGGATATTCGCCCTTCCTTCTCCTTTTGGTCCTGGGGAGGGGAGTCTCTCCCGCAAGCATTCCGAAGCGTCCTTCGTTCTCTCTGCTTTTAATCCTCTGCGGGAGGGGGCACCTCTTTGCCAACACGAGGGGAGAAAGACCTGCCCAGCCACCAAGCCCTTAAGGAAAGATCGGTTCTCGGTTCCTGCCCCGCGACGTTTGATTCCTTCCCAAATGTTATTTGCCTAGAATGGGGGGATCCTTTTCTTCGCGCTGCTTGGGGAAGTCTCCTCTCTTCTTCCCTTCACACTTACTGGAAGGCGCCCGGTCCGCTCATCGCCCCTCAACTCACCTCTCTTATTCATGGGTCGGATCCGCACCGCCACCTTCACTTTGGAGCCCCCCATCTCGTCAACTCCGCTCCTCTTCACTTTTTCCGCAGGCTTCCGTCTTCGGGGAGGAGAGCGAAGGAGGAGGAGGAGGAGGAGGAGGAGCATGGTTACGGGGAAAACCCTCCCACGAGGACTACAACATCCAGCAGTCTCTGCGCCACATGCGAGCATTTTTTCCCCTCTCTTCTCGGTGCCTTTTGGGAAATGTGGTCTTCTCTGTACAGTCTTTTAAACCTTTTTTAATATTGAGAACTGGAGCTCGAGGAGTAGACCCGGGAAGAGTAGATCTAGAAGTAGGGGAGTGTGATTTGGATCTGCAGTTTTGGGGAAACTAGTGTTTCGAGAAGAACGAAAAAAAAATCTCTGCATGTGAACAAATAACACATCATGGAGACCCTCCTCTCTAATCCACTAGATGTAAACATAAATACGCGTGTTGTATTGTACTCTCATGGATGAACAATCCATCCTCTCTTTTAAGTGGGAAGTCCGAAATAAAAATTGATTGCAACACAGACTAGACCAAAATTTTGACAAGTGTTTTCGAGACTTTTGAAACAAAAGCCCACAACGTGGCTATCACCTGAATTGAATTGGGAGGGAAATCTTATTTTACATCAGATATATTATTTTTCAGAACGTGGGACACCATGAATTTATATGTCTATGGCCGCGTTAAGAAACGCGGCGTTCATGTTCCACTGTTGCTACAAATCATTGAAATACTAATAGGGCACACCTGTGAACTGCACAAGGCTAGGCTGAACGAAGGTGATCTGGGGAAGGGAAGATCTGAACTGAGAACAGAGGACCCTCACCCAATCTCAAATTCATCCCATTTTGTTTCTGGAAAAAAACAAGTGCATTAGTAGTAATATTTGTATTTTATTTCTGATTTCTTTTTTCTTGTCATAGTGCATACAGTATGTAGATTGATCCTATTTCAGTTTCTGTATCATTCTTCATTACACTTCTTACTCTTAAGAAGTAACCGATGTTCACAGATGTGTCCTATGCATATTAAGATACCACACAAAGTATTTTGATGCAATTCCTAAATATGTGATTTAATCAACATGCATATAAATCGCAATAATAAAATAAACAAACAAACAAATAAATAAATAAATGTTAGCCCCAAAATATTGGAGCAGTGTGATATTTATAAGAAGATGAAATTTCAGACAAATCGTTATTCTGATATTTTCTCCAAGCTGGTCTCTTCCAGATATATTGGATCTGCAGCTTCCAGGAATGCAACCTCAACAAATCTGAAATCAGCCAAGCTAGAAATTCTACATTAGACAAAGAGAATAAACAGAGAGGGAATAAATTTGGAATCCTTTTATTGAACAAGGCAAAATGAATGAATGAATGAATAAAATTACAAAACAGGAATCATTGCTTTTTATTAGATTCGTATTAAAAGATATATCTTCTTGGTTCAACAAAATCTGTTAATGAAGTGTGATCTATTTCCTTTTGTACTATAAATCTCTTTGATTTTCTTAGTACATTTTTCTTTCATAATTTCCTGTGCTTTCTCTATTTATGCACTATATTCTTACATTATGTATATTTTTTCTTGTTAATGAAGAAAACCTTCACTGCATCCATCATATATAAAAGGGAGTGCTACTGTCAATCTTTATTATTAATTTGATTTTAGAAAGGTCTCAAATTAAATCAGGGAGGATGAAGTATAATTAGGAACAATCAACTCATACGATAAGAATAGAATCATAGAATGTAAAGATTGAAAGGGATTTTGGAGATAATCTAATCCTATTAGCTACAACTTTGTCAAGAACTAGCTATCCAAATTCTGTTGAAATATCACCACTAATGGACAGTCCATCACCCCCTGAGGAAGTGTGCTCCATTGTTGAATTGCTATTACTGTTAAGGTTTTTTTTTTCTGATATCCAACTGAAATTTACTTCCGTGTAATTTAAATCCACTGTTTCTTATCCTGTCTTCTTGAACAACTCAGAACCATTCTGCCCCTTTTCCCATAGGAGACGGAATGCTGATACTTGAAAACAGTATCTGTCTCCTTTTCACCATGCTAAATATACTCAGTGACTTCAACTGTTCCTCCTAAGTGCTTCCTTTCAGACCTTTTATCATCTTGGTTCCTGTCCTCTGGACACATTTTAGTCTGTCGATAAATTCCTAAAATATAGTGCCTGAAATATTCTTGATGTGGTCTGACCAGTACGGCATACAGAAGAATGATGATGTAATACTGACATATGCAACTAGCAATGCATTCGTTTTATTTGCAGTTGCATCACCCTTTAGGATTATGTTCAGTTTGTGACCCAGCTAGATTCTGAGACCCTTTTTCAATGTACTGTCATCCATTGGAATTAATTCAATTATGTGCATTATTTACTTCAAATTAATTCAATTTAATTTATTACATTTAAATGCAATAATTATTATTTTTTTTTGTGCTAGTCTCATTCCATTCAATTATCCCGTTCTTTGGAACACAGCCCCAAGAAAGTCTCTCATAGTTCCTTGATCTACAAAAAAGAAGAGCATCCCTTAAAATTATATGATTTTTTTAAAATTTAAAAAAATTGTGCCATAGTGTGTTGTGTGAACCCAGCCATTATGGTTTATACATTTTGATTTATGTCTCAGTGCAGTGTGTGAATCCAGCCATGCACCTTTTGCAATCAGATGATCTTTGATTCAATTCTTATTATTTCCAGTTAAAGAGATCTCGGGGTTCAGCCAAGAAAGATTGCAGTTTACGACTTTGATGAACAGCTATCGTTCAGAGGAAATTGTTCTGAGCAAGACTGACTAATAGTTGGGTCAGCATAAATATGCTTTAAGTGTTCATACATATCAGACTCTGTGTTTTATTAGCTTCATCAGGAGTGCCATTGACTTACTTTATGCCTGCAAACACACAAATGTACACACCCCTTCTCTTATTACTCAAGGCACTCAAGTCCCCTCCACCCAGAAGGTACTGGAAATCCTGCTCCAGAATCAACTTGGTCTGGTTCCACCCTCTGCTTTACATACAACATCACATCATTGTCTCCACACCCGGCCTGGTTGCATCAGACACTGCCCACAATTACCTTTTCATTCTTATAGAATAGGAGCATTTAAAAATAATAAGAAAGAGATGAGATTACCAAATTTTCCTGCTGTGTGATACATTTTGGGTTACACATCAGTAGCTGATGTGTTCATGTCCACCAATACCTGTTCCAAACAAAATTGCATGTTATTGTTTGCTTGCTTGTTTGTTTGTTTGTCAAGGAACCAAAGAATAGATACTGGACAGATGGGTTGCATCTAGGGCTTAATTTAAGGCTTGGCTCATTTAGGTTTGGCCCCAGAACCAGTTTTTATTGCCAAGGTGCAAGATGATTCAAATACATGGCAGAGAATGCCTTCAGTATTGTGTCAGTCAAAGTTGTGCCACCTCGGCAAAGAATGAGAGGAAAGAAACTGAGGTCAGAAGTATGATTATAGCCCTCACTAACAGCCTTCTCACTCTCCTTTTAATTCTGTTCTTCCATGGTTTTCCTTTTTTCTGAAATCTTGAGGACAATAATTCCTGAAATGGCAACATTTTCCCCTCGATTCCCCCCCTCTTTTCTGCTGTCTGTTTGGTCACTTTGGGGCACATTTAATCACCTGAGCTAGGGAAAGGACTCATGTTCACCTGATTATCCTACATAGCTGTCTTTTTTAAGGCAGGCTGCTTTCAGACAATATCCTGGTCTAGCACAAAGATAAACTGTCTAGTGGCCCCTTAAGGCTGAAAACAATCCCCGACAACCATTTGTGGAAGGAAAAAACAATTCCCCATTGTTTCCCAAGAGGCAACTTTTGAGCTCAGTGACTGGATATATAAACAGAAGAGTTATATGATTGAGAAATTCTGTTTCTATAAATTGTCCGGGATATGCAATGAAGTTTAAAGGAAGCAATGAAGTTATGCCCTTCTGGTTCATACAGTGAAAGGAGAAAGGATTCAGATAGCTTTTCCTCATTTCATACAACCATGGTTACTTTTTTTTATCTTGTGCAGATCACACTGTAAGAGGATTCTGAATTTAAAACAGCTGAAGTGCCACACAGCACATTGTGGTTCCATGCCCCAAGATGACCAAGGCATGTGTCACTGGGACCAAACTATTTCAGTACTGTGTAGAAACAACCAGCCAAAACATTTCCAAACCTACTGTAACTGCCTGGAGCTTCAAGGACTAGATGTGGATCTAAAATGACTCAAGAAGTGTCTACCTGCTCTTTTTCCAAAAGTGGTTCCTGAGCAACCACAATATCTCCATGCATCTCATTAAATAAGTGCAGGGAAGCAAAATTAACTTCTGGAATCAAAAGGCAGAAAGATGCTTGTTTTGTTAGTTCAGAGGAAAGGAATTTACATTCAGCTAACGTTTAGGGACAAAATAGCTTGGACATCATCTCTGAAAAATAGCTGACTTTACATGTAAGACAGACTGACACCTGGTGGTGTGATTACACTTCACTCTAAATAAATATTTCACACAAGTGTGTTTATTTTGTTACTACCCTGTTTCCCCCAAAATAAGACATCCCCTGATAATAAGCCCAATAGGGCTTTTGAGCACATGGCAATAAGGCGAAGCGCTTATTTCAGAAAAATATAAGACAGGGAGGCTTCCGGTTGGTGTCTCCGTCATTGCCGGACGGTCTTTTCATGGCCGCCGGCCTCGTTGCGCGTTGGAGCTGCCTTACAGCTGGCAGGTGGCTCGGAAAACCCGCTCTTTAGACTGAAGAGTGGGTAGAGCTGGTGGGATTAGGTAGAGCCCCTTGAGTTGCCCCCAGGACTTTTTTTTTGTCCTGAGGAGGGCTCAGGGTGATGGCTCCCCTTCTAGCTCACCAAAGCTCCGTGCGGCGAGGGACCTCTGTTTGCAGCAGCAGAGCCAGACAATGAGAGCAACGCCACTAAAAAACTAGAAATCTACAGCAAAAATTTGGTGAAATCTGGACTTTCTAAAAGGAAAAAAAAGCAAGTATTTGTCTTTTTAATAACTTTTAAAGAAAAAGAGATTTAATGGGAGAAAATGCTTGAGAAAATGGCGATTAGCTTAAATGGAAGAAGGCAAAGTGGAAAGTGAAAGTGAGAGTTAAGCCTGCTTAGAAGTACTTAAAAGAAACATTTTAACAGGATTTTAAAAAGAAACAAAATTGACTTAATTCCTAACAAGATAGAATCCCTTTTTTGGGAGAAGTTAAGACTTTGTGGAAGCATGACTCCGAAACAAAAATCAAGGGGGGGGGGCTCCCTTACTTATCAGACAAAGGAAAAATTAGAAAAGCCTCAAATGCAGTCTCAGGGAACTGGAAATGGGGATTTGAAAGGCTTTATAACCAAGGCTTTGGGAAGCGTTGTTGAAAAGATAGAAAGTTCACAGAAGCAACTCAAGGAACTGGTACATGAAAAATATGACAAATTGAACCAAATTATTATTAAAGTCGTTTCTGGTCTTTCAAATGTGATGATGGAAATGGAAAAAAAAGTGGCTGAAATCAGTACAGAAGTTGATTTTAAGATGAAAGTAACAGAAGAAAAATTTTTTAAAGCTGATGCTAGAAATCAAAAAATTGAAAATGATGTGATGATGCTTCAATTTAGAGCTATGGAGTCTGCGATAAGATGAAGAGGTATAAGAGAGAACAACAGAGAAGATTTAAGAACAGTCTGTGCCAAGGCACTATCTGTATTACTAAAGGTGGAAGATGATCAAATTCTTAGCTGTATTGAAAAAGCTTATAGGGTGAACTCACGTGTGGCCAGACAAAGGAATTTGCCTAGAGATGTTGTTGTCTATTTTACTGATAGAAGATTGAGAAATGATATTTTGCAGAATTCTTATCTTGCTACTGTTCAGGTAGAAGGTAAACAAATTAGTGTTTATAAAGAGTTACCACCTAAGATGCTAAGAGACAGAAAGGATTTTGGATTTTTGGTGAAGGAATTGAAAAGAAGTCAGATCCCATTTAGATGGGATGCACCAGTTGGCGTAATTCTGAGATATCAAGATGTGAGATACCATTTAAATACTATTGAAAAAGCAGAACATTTTTATAATAATATTTTTAAGGGAGCCCCCACATCTTCATCTTCATCCATGTTGTTAACTATGGAAGAAGGCATTAAAGATAAAGAGTCTGAAAGAGAGACTGAGGAACAATGCAGGCAGATGGAATTAGAAACTCAAAGTGCAATAGAAGAAACTCAAGGAGCAGCAGGTGGTTTTTCAGATGATTTTATTATGGATCTTCCAGAGCCGAAAATAAAACACCCCAGAGATACAAGAGAGGTGGTACTGGACCTTGAACTGTTGAAGCAGGAACCGAAAGATAAACATACATTTTGAGATGAGAAGCAAATCTTAGCAAAGCAGAAACAGCAGAGGCCCAGTACTTCATAAGAGGAAAAGGGGATAATGGTAAGCAACAGAAAGCAGAAGTCAAGGGAGGAGTTAGACTGAAAACCACTGCTCTGCAACAGAAACTTCGTCAATTTATTTTTTTTTTTTTTGATTTATATGCCGCCCTTTTCCGGAGACTCAGGGCGGCTTACAATGTGTTAAGCAATAGCCTTCATACTTCAAATTTTTATTCTGGGATGTTAAATTTTTATCTTGGAATATGAATGGATTGAATTTTCTGCAGAAAGGATGGCAAATGTTTCTCTAATTGTTTTTTTTTCTTTTTTTTCTTTTTAAGGACTGATTTTATCTTGATCACACTTGATTTATATACGAATATGGATTATAAAGTTTTTGCAAAATTCATCCTGAGTTGGATTTAACATTTTGAGAAAAGTAAATAGATCGCTGCAGTACTGTTTTTGAGTGTCTGCAGAGGATCTGGTGGTTACCCTAATATAGCTTTTGGAATTAATTATCTAGATGAAGAAAACAAAGATGATAGTTAAAATATGTCGGAAACCCAAAGGAAGGAATTGGAAAGGTCGGCAGGATTTGAAAGAGTTTTAAAGGACCATCTGGGAATGCAGCTTGTAGTCTGTAATTAAGACTTGGAAAATTGGGAAAAGCTGCATCTGTCTTTATTTGGTAGAACAGCAGGAGCTAGGTTGAACGTTCTACCTAGAGGATTACAAAACACCTTGGTGGTTGGACCTTACAAATATAAAGTCACTCAGGGGGATCTTATATGGAGAGATGCTTTTTGCTGATGGGGACAGCTGGAATATGAAGTTTATAAAAACTTTGTTGAAAGAAGAAATTGATTTAATTAGGCTACAGTATACTTAACTTCAATCATGATGAAGAGAAGACTAAAAATTGGTTTATTGATACAGAAAATTACTTGACATAGATGATGCTATATATTATATTTTATTATTATTATTATATAACATGGGGGATTGATTTAGGTAAATAATTATTAATATCAGATTAGAGAAATGTTTGATATTTTTAAATGAATATTGATGGCTGATAAATGAGGTAAACATTATTATTAGTTTTAGAAAAACTTTATTATTTATAGGTCTATTTGTTATATTATTTTTCTGTATTTTTCTAGTTTAATATATGTAGACTGTGTGAAAATAAAAATTTTTTTTGCAAGGGAAGCCAAGGGGGGATGGGGGGGGAATAGGGGGTTGGGGGCTGGGGAAAGGGAAGTTGGGGGGGAAGGGGGGCTGGGGGGAAGGGGGGTGAGAAATGATAAAATTTGTATTGTAAAACTTTTTCCATAAAAAAAAAGAAAAATATAAGACAGGGTCTTATTTTTGAGGAAACACGGTAGTAACTTTTGTTTTGAGAAGAATCCATATAATACATATAAGAGATAATTATAAACAAACATTTTGCAACTATTAGAGAAAAGTAGATACCTTTCCAATGAGTTGTATAGAACTGAAAGCTGATACTTTTCTTGTTTCTCCTTACTACACGAGTACTTTCAAATCAAAATTTCCTCAGTGAAAGGATAGCCACCTCTTTGAGAAAAAAACAACAAGTATTTTAATCCATTTTAAATATTAATAGAGAGTAGTACGTAGGCTTTAAATTAGTCAGTATCAGAGGATGACTCACTATAGCAAGGGTGTCAAACTTGTGACAACATACCACATGACATATCGCAACTTTTTCCCCCTTTGCTAACCTGGGCGTGGGCATGGTTAGCGCATGACCCATCCAGCCCATGGGCCTTGAGTTTGATACACTCTGCATATGCGCAGAAGTGGTGTGCACACGAGTGAAGGGAGTATTATTCAAGAGAAAATAAATAATCAGATATTTAGAAAATGGGCCTTGCTGAAAAAAGCCAACATGACCTACAAGGAAGAGTCTTGTCTCACTAACTTATGAAATTTTGAGAGGGTCAGTAAGTACTCAGACAGAAAACATCCATCAGAGACTGTATTCTTTGACTTTCAAAAGCTTTTGGCTAAATCCTCCAGCAAGGGAGTAGCTGCTATCATGGATTGATTAAAGGAAACAGTGAATAAAATTACACATGCATTTTTTCATTTGGAGACATGTGAATGGTGAGGCCTCCTGGGAAAGAATATTGGCAAAATAGTTTAGTGTTGTTGCCAAAGAAGCTACAGGAATTGTAAGAAGTCAAGATGATCTCGAGGGAGTCTTTCTCTTTGCCTCTTTGGGCAGGAATACAGAATCATCATGTTACCAAAATATTCAAGATGGCAAAATCAAAAAGAGATTACAGAGATTTCCAGAGGGTATCTTCTACAAGAATTTATGATGAAGTCCAAAACACTTCTGAACAATTTTTGAATTGTACATTGCTCTAGTTGGTAGGGCTATGCACTACTTCAATTTTTGAAGAGAAAAACATTCTCTGGAATACTCATGGACAAGCATGTAGCATCTGTCTGCAATTCCTTACATTAAAAGTTCTTTTGATTGGCTTGTTCTGCATCTGTAGAAGACAACTGTGCCACATTGGAAAAATATGCAGCTGCTTTAAAGAGTGTAGTACGGACATGGTGTACATAAGAGTTTTATCACCTTGAACTATATTTTGCCTTCTAAAATGAAGCAGAACATGGTCCATTAGTGTTCAGTGAAAATGTTAACACAGTCCACAACTTTTTTTTCTTTTCAAGGCACACCACATAATTTGGAATGGAACTGTAAATAAATTCAGATAATCTTATTCCTGTGGTGTAGCTTTTAGAAAATGTGGATAAAGGGAGGAATGACAGAAAAACAAGAAAGTATAGAAAGTATAGAAAATTTGAATAAAGTTTTCCTACCTCTCTCACTGTTTAAAGTCATCCTTTAAATAAAACATTGCTTTAATAGTGGAATGTGTGAATATCAGTTTTATAATTGGCCTCCTATCATTGGCTACTAGGTCTGAGGGTGTTATTTATCTCTGGATATATTAAGTACCTAGAGAATAACAATGGAAGAGGACCATAATCTTTTTTTCCATGCTTTTGAGTCATTCTATGATATAGTAGGCCTGACCTAGTGGAACCAATTGTTCTGGCAATGCCTGAAGGGGTCCAGGTGATTCTACCACCTTGTTTTGATGGGTTTTTTTAATTAACTGTGTGGATGTAAAATAGTCAGATCCACCTCCCCTTGCCTCCGGTGTACCTGTTATTAAAGGCTTCATGTAAGATAGAGAATGGCTGGATTTAAAATGGAAGGCTTTCCATTTATCTCTGTTATTTTGATGCTGGGCACAAGAGGGTGCTCATCACCTTTACCTCAAAATATAATTGCCTGCAAGCAGTGGACATCTCAGAAAGAGGTTTTTGCAATAGTAATTGTTATATAACATTTTAGGGTAATATAATATATGAGTGAAGGTGAATATACATGTCCCAGGATAATGTTGCAGACCTGGGTCAGTCAGAGGAACCAGAGATTTAGTCTTCTGAGTTTTTGGACCAGGATGGGATCCTACTGGTTTAATAACTGGTTTGCTGAGCATGCGTTTTGTATGTGTGCTCTTGCTGCACTCATGCACACGCCTGATGCTCACTGCGCGTACGTGCACACCTTCGAGAAAAGTCACCTTCTGCATTGCAGCCGGCAAGGAAAACAGCTGAGGCACGGCAATCCACTCTGCCGCGCTGATCAGCTGTGCTTCGGAAATGGAAATATAGGTGAGTATAACACAGGGGCAAGTGGACGGGCCCACTTCAAAATCAGAGTGAACCAGTTCACTCACAATTGAAAGTTGGAGCTAATGGTTCACCCGAACTGATCTGAACTGGTAGAATCCCACCACTGTAAATTTGGACTCATACTGGAGCCTATCCTCAGGGAATTTCTCTTTACTACACACTCTGCTTGAGAGACATTCTTTGAGGATGGGCTCAAGTATGAGCCCGAAAGCTTGAAAAATTAAACCTCTGGTCCAAGTGGCTGACTCAGATTGGATCCTGCAAATATAAATAGGACTTCCGGAATACATCTATTAGTCTGTTGCATTGAAACATGGAAACAGCCTGTTTGAAGAGGAGGGTCTTCTGTAGCCATAGATCCAGCAGAACTACACGGTATTCTCTTATTTGGCCCCTGAAAAGTCTGGTGCATGCTTGCAGGAAAAGATTCTCTGAGCCTACATCTGTACTTGAAATAGTGCTAAATCAGGCCCCTCCTGGAATTCTCCATCAATATATCTATATACATTCCTTCTCAAAAATAACATTCTCTTCATCAAAGGAGGGGAAAGCAAGATTGGTTTCCATGGTAGGCAACCCATGGAAGGCGGGGGAAAAAATCTGTATTTATCAGAGAGATAAAATTCTCCTAATTCTGGTGGTCATTCAGATTTTTGCAGCCTAGATATGGTAACCACACAAAATAGTGCAGAAACATAAAAACATAATGTCCAATAATTTTTCTCCGGAATCAGGCACTTACAAGAAAACAAGGACATAGAATATCGTAGGTCTGGAAGGGACTCAGAGGTCCTCTAGCCCAACTCCCTGCTCAAGACAGGAGAACTTTGCCATCCTGGTCAAATGGTTGTCCAGTCTATTTTTGAAAACCTCCAGTGATGGCACTTCTACAACCCTGTGAGGCAAACTATTCCATTGATTATTTGTTCTCACTGTCAGAAAATTTCTCCTTACTTCTATGTTTGATCTGTCTTTAACAAGCTTCTACCCATCACTTCTTCTCCTACCCTCTGGTGTTTTGGAGAATAAGTCACAACACATAAAATATTTATTGCTGATACAATTATAACGTGTCATCCCATCGTCCCGTGCGCTCCCACAGAGCAGGCCTCCTCAGGGTGCCGTTGGCCAAACAATGTTGACTGGTGGCCCCCAGGGGGAGAGCATTCTCTGTCGGAGCGCCGACCCTCTGGAATGATTTGCCCACTGAACTCAGGATAGCCCCTGACCTCCTCTCCTTTCGCCGCAAATTGAAGACGTGGCTTTTCCATCAAATAACTTGATCTGCTGGGGGTTGCACAAACTGTAATAATTTTAAACATGGTTTTAATGGGGTTTTAACTTATTTTGTGATTTGTATGATCGATTGTTGTTGTAAGCCATCCTGAGTCCTTCGGGAGAATGGTGGCATATAAATCGCCAAAATAAATATAACAAAAACCAGCTTCTCTGCCCTCCTTTCTGTGCAAGTCCTAAGGTTTCAATTCTGAATTTCTCCCCCCCCCCTCACTTTTTTTTTGTTACAATGAACTGCTTGCAGTCTGTTTCTCATGCTAGCTGGTTGATTATATGTGGCTTGTGTTTACAAAATGTTTGATTCAGGACAAGTCTTTTTCCTCCTTGCTAACACCAGCGTTCATACCTATCTCTAGTATCCTACTTTTCCTAACAATGCCTTGTTAACAGGAAGGAGGGAGTGAAATAACTACCCATTACTCCAATTTTTTCACAGATTCCCCAGAGCATCATTTTCTTTAGAAATCTATTGGAGGTTTTTTTTTTCAAGTTGTACTCTTCACTCCCATAGGAATCATAAAATGATTGATAGTAAATTGTGAATTGTGTCAGTTTCCCTGTCACATCTGAACACGTGTTCCTCTTAAGATCACATGTCAAATCTACACACAAATGCCTCTATTATTCTCAGTAGGAAACCTCCTAGTCCCTTTTATACCTTTTCCATCTTGAGATACTAACTGGATTCTCACATATATGAAAAAAATGGGATTCTTTTCTATGAAGAGTGGATTGGTGTTTCTTCTGTGAAAGACATGAGGTCTACACCTTTAGCTAAATAGTTTATGCGAAGAGTTGTATGCCATTGAGAAATATCGATCTATCTATGTTTAAGCTTTTTCTGTAAAGGAAAAAACGAGCTAAGGAAACATAGCTAATGGGACATAGTTATATGGCATATTTTACTTCCCTGCCTCTAGAGATTCTGAACCTACTGACATTGTACTAGGAAATATTAAGACAAAGAAAATTCTTATCATTAAATAACTAAGATGGTGCCTTGGGTTTAATTTCTGGAGGGTCAAGGATCAGCAAGATGTCGATAAGCAGGCTTTTTCTGCTTGTACAGTTTTCCTTGTGCCTCTAAGCCAGGGGTGTCAAACTCAAGGCCTGGGGGCCAGATCCAGTCCCCAGGGTACTTAGGTCTGGTCCGTGGCGCCATCCTGAAAACAGCAAAGGATCAGCCTGCAGTGCTTCTGCCAGTGAAAATGGGCTCCCCAGCTCCGTTTTTGGCTGCCATGGCCTCCTGCAACCTTCTGCAAGGAGCCTTCCCAAGCTCTATTTTCACTGGCAGAGGGTTGCAGGAGGCCATGGCAACCAAAAACGGAGCTGGGGAGCCCATTTTCACTGGCAGAGAAGTTGGACCACCCCAGGTGCCCCCGACAGGAGTGTTGTTGACCTGGCCACACCCCTCCGCCCCTTCTGAGGTCAAACACAACCCTGATGTAGCCCTCAATGAAATTGAGTTTGACATCCCTGCCCTAAGCCAATCTGGCATTCCCAGATGTACTAAAGGACACTCTCCGATTGTTGATCCAATAAGCTTTTGTACAGAGAATGGGAGAGGCATTCTAAAGCTATATGAACTTTAGAAAGAAGATGGTGGAAATCATACTAAAATGCATATGGAGAACATCTTGAAACCATGTAAGTCCTTGATTTACAATAATTTGTTTAGTGACCGTTCAAAGTTACAATGGCCGTGAAAAAATGTGACTTATGACAATTTTTTCTTAGTTATGACCTTTAAAGCATCCCCATGATTATGTGATCAAAATTCAGATGCTTGGCAACTGGTTCACCATTGCTGTGTCCCAGGGTCATGTGATCCCCTTTTGCGAACTTCTGACAAGCAAAGTCAATGGGGAAGCCGGATTCACTTAATAACCAGGTTACTAACTTAAGAACTGCAGGGATTCCCTCAACAACTGTGGCAAGAAAAGTTGTCAAATGAGGCAAAACTCACTTAACAAATTTCTCACTTAACAATAGAAATTTTGGGCTCAATTGTGGTCATAAATTGACCACCTGTAGATGCTAAGCTCAAGAAGATTCCATGGCACTAAATGGCTGAAATTCTTAAAATCTCAAGTGTTTGAAATATTTGACTATTGATTAGCAAATAGTTTCTGATGGATGAAGTGCAAATGGAAAGCAGACTATACATACTATTTGCTGTTAGTTGTGAAGTTGTGTCTGACCCATCACAACCCCATGGACAACATTCCCCCAGGCCTTCCTGTTCTCTACCATCCCCCGGGAACCATTTAAGCTCATGCCGACTGCTTCAATGACTCCATCTAGCCACCTCATTCTCTGCCATCTCCTTCTTCTTTTGCCCTCAATCGTTCCCAGCATTAGGCTCTTCTCCAGTGAGTCCTTCCTTTTCATTAAGTGGCCAAAGTATCTGAGTTTCATCTTCTCTTTAGGATCTGGCCTTCTAAAGAGCAGTCAAAGTTGATCTCCTCTAGCACTGACTGGTTTGATTGCCTTGCAGTCCAAGGAAACTCGCAGGAGTCTTCTCCAGCTAGTTCAAAGACCTCAATTCTTTGACGCTCAGCCTTCTTTATGGTCCAGCTTTCACAACCATACATTGCAATTGGGAAAACCTTGATTATATGGACTTTTGTTGGCAGGGTGATGTCTCTGCTTTTTAGTATGCTGTCTAACTTTGCCATAGCGTTCCTCCCCAGGAGCAAGAGTCTTTTAATTTCTTGGTTGTAGTCCCCATGTGCAGTGATCTTGGAGCCCAGGAAAATAAAATCTGTCAACCTCCATTTCTTCCCCATCTATTTGCCAGGAATTGAGATGGCCAGCAGCCACGATCTTAGTTTTCTTATAGGAGCATCTTAATAACAATGTTTCTGAAAGAATAGTGGCCATGTAGAGGAAGGAATTCTTTTGATATGAGTATGGAAAGATTAATGTATGAGACAAGATTTATTGTATTTCTTAAAATATATTTTCTTGCTAGAAAATAGGTGAGAGAAATGGGGCAGGAAAAAGACAAGGGACAAAACTCTATGTGCGTTGCAATTTCCTGCAGAAAAGAGACTTGTCTTCTTTAAGAGTTTACAGATTCTACAGCGATGACAAGCAAGAGAGTAGTATACCCAAAGCAGTAATAACGCAGATTCAAAGCTATTTCTTTCTTCTGGCTTGAAACTTAGTTTTCTGGGGATCAGCCAAGGTTAGCTAGATGCAGCCACCTGCTATGCCACCCAAGCAGGCAGAATATCCGCTTAACAGAATTGAATATAACATGTTATTCTCATTTCAAAATTTTAATCTCTGCCTTAAAAATAATTCAGTAAAGGAGAATTAGAACTGCCTTGCTACTGTCCGAAAATTTATTAGCAAATAGGGAATGGCTGTCCACCATTTAATGTACTGCCTTGGCTTGAAGAATTGCCATTTCGCTGGAACGTAGTATAAAATGCAGGAGTAATCATCTCAGGAAAGTAGGTCAGTGTGTACACTTGCTTTCCTCTGACGGTAGGAATAGGTGCAGCTTGCACTCTCCATTCAGTATGCTGGAGACTTTCGGGATGTATAAATAACGTATTCCCTTCTTATTGCCTAATGCAACTGAATCTCATGGTGCACCCTAATTAACTGATTAATTGAACACTTCAGAGAGCAGAAAAGTCTTGAAGAAAGCATTGCTTAATCACTGATATCATAGACACCCAGATATTTCCTGACAACCCTCAGAATCAGGGGTTTTGATCCAAAGCATTCTTGAACACTATATACTTTTACATTTACCACCCATAATAGAAGGAAATTAAGAATTCAGTCACTGGATTCTACTGGGTTTTGATAGATTACAACCATCTGAAAGAACCAAAAGACACAGGCTGCATCATATTGAGCAGCAGGGGTGGGTTCTACTTACCTTTACTACCAGTTTGCAATGGGGCCGTGCGTGAGCTCTCGCTTCACATGCGCTCTTCTGTGCATGCGCAGATGCTTCCGCACATGCACAGAAGTATCTTGATGATGTGGGGGTCGGTGAGTGGAGCCTCCCGCTGGTTTTACCACTGGTCCTAAAGAACTGGTCTGAATCGGGGACAACCCACCACTACTGAGCAGAAAGGGGGACAGTGGTTACTATTAGAATGTACATCCTTCTTTATATAATGTTATTCACCTTCTCTTGTTCTTGGTTGTTGATGTCAGTTATTACATTTCAGAGTTGTGTTATTAAGTTTTGGGAGCAGGAAAGGGGGCAAGTTACATCACCTGTCCCATGACATCATTGCCCTTCCAATGGCTGTTTATGTTTCACAAATTAATGATTTCCTTTTTACCTGTTTATGATATAGAAAATTTTTTCACCTGCTAATTGAACTAACAGTATAACATTTTAGCATATATCTAATTTCTATGAAGTTTAAGTCATTAATTCAATTTTTCTAATAACATCTACAATAAAAATAATATTTAGTTATTAACCTGTTCTGCCACTTCCAGTTGAACAAAGTTACTATTAACTGTCTACTGTCCTCTTGTCTCCATATGACAGCATTAGCATTGCCTTTACTTAGCTTTGGCAGGCTGCTCCATCTTTCCTAAATTCTTCCTTTACTGTATCTTTTATAGATTTAATCAAATAACTGTTGAGCTAATTTGAATTCCTCATGTGTTTCCATTCTATGTGGTTATAATGAACTAAAGATTAGATTAGTTCATAATTCTGGTTAGTTGTCTAATTCCACATCTTAGAAATTCCAGTGTTTTTCGTGACCTTTATTAAAATATCTGACATCTCTATCATCTTTCTCTATCTCTTTCTATCTTTCTATCTTGTTATCTTTCTATCTCTATCTCCATCTCCATCTCCATCTCCATCTCTATCTTTATCTCTATCTCTGTCTATATCCATCAATCCATCCATCTTTATCCACATATTGATGTGGTAAATTCTTGGTGTATGAACATATTTTTCTTTGTGTTTGTGTGTATATGTGTGTCTCCAGAGATTCTGCATGCTCTGTCTATAATCTAAAGTGGCATAGTTTGAGAAAAGCAGATATCTTCTTCTGCCAAGTTGAAAAGTGTAGTCTCTTTTGCAAAAATAAAAGGTAGTTTTAATTTCTTATTTATTTATTTATTTGTTTGTTTGTTTGTTTGTTTGTTTGTTTATTTATCATTATTCATAAGAAAAATTTCTTCCGGAGGTGTGGTGGTGCAGTGGTTAGAATGCAGTATTGCAGGCTAACTCTGCCCACTGCCAGAAGTTCAATCCTGACCAAGGTTGACTCAGCCTTCCATCCTTCTGAGGTCAGTAAAATGGGGACCCAGATTGCTGGGGACAATATGTTGACTCTGTAAACTGCTTATAGAGGGCTGTAAAGCACTGTGAAGTGGTATATAAATCTAAGTGCTATTGCTATTCTTCTCTTTCCCTCAAAATGGCACTTCTGCTGAAAATTTGCCTAATTTCTTTGCTTCAGTTTTCTAAAAAAGATGATAATCAAAATTACTTATTCCTCTAATATTTTATTATTTGGATCCAATTTTAAGAATCTTACCAGAAAGAACAAGAAAAAGATATAAACAATTTGAACCAAATTGTGTACCAAATGAGATACAATAAAACTATAATAGATCTAGAAATGCAATTTACCAATGTACTGTCTTACGAAACAAGATGCCATGCTTTATATGTTGCATAATGTTTTATTTGCATTTATATGTATTTTGTCTGAGTTCTTTTATGTGTGTATGTTTTTAATTTAATAAAAAATTTTTTTAAAAAAGATATAATGGAGCTACATAATTTTAAATATCCTGACTTGTCTCGGAAGGGCTCAAGGTTGAGTTATATAAATTCTTCCCGCTAGGATTCGGACTTCTGAATTGGGAATTATATTATTAAGCAGCAGCACTGACATGGTTGAAAGAATGGATTGAATTAAGAAATATAAGACTATTAACATTGGAAGGACATGATTTACAACTGGGTTGGCATGCTTTTTTATGGTATGATAGAAATAAGATATACACATACTTTCAAAGACATTATATAAGAAATGCATTATTTCTGGTATGGGAAAAAGTTAGAGACAAATATTATGTGAAAATACCAATATGGTTATCAAACAATGGAAGCATTAATTCATCCAAATGTTTTTAATCTTGGAAATATTGTTAGATATAAAGATTGTTAATCGATAAGGGGGAGTTGAAAGGGAAATATGAACTGGAAGAACAGGGAATTGAAATGGATTGGTATATGTATGTGCAGATACAAACAAGATATGAAAAAGATGTTAAATTACAGGGTTTTTATTTAGAGAAAACTGAGCTTGATAAGATACTCACGGGAACAGAGGATAAACTAATTAAAAAAATGTTACAATTTTTTACTAAATATAGAACTAGAGGAAGAACAAGTAAAAGAAACAATGATAGCCTAGGCAAAAAACTTTGGACATTCAATTGAATTGGATAAATGGCAACAATTATGGGAAAGAAATTATGAATTAACAATGTCCACTGCATATAAGGAAAATCTATATAAAATGTTTTATAGATGGCATATGCCCTCTGAGAAACTGGCAAAAATGTTTAAAGATAAATCGGTTAAATGTTGGAAATGTCATCAGTTACCAGGTTCATATTACCATATGTGATAGACATGTCCTGAAGCAAAAAACTATTGGAATAAAATTAAGTTATGGACGTAGGAAATGATACAGCACTGTATAAAGAATGTTGAAAGAACAAGAAAAAGATATAATGGAGCTACATAATTTTAAATATCCTGACTTGTCTCAGAAGGGCTCAAGGTTGAGTTATATAAATTCTTCCTGCTACTTTGCCCTGACATCAGTCCTATGAAATGGATTAAGCTAAGAGTCAAAATGGTCCAAATTTCCACTATGTATTTTTAACTGGGTTCAATTTTTAACTAATCATTCTCAAGTCTTAGTTCTGATACTCAAGACTCAGGGGTGGCCCAAAACCAGAAGCTGTTTTGGAACATCTTTTCTGAACAATCAAAGTTACTGAAATATGCAATTGTTCTCAAAAGGTTATGCCTTTTAATAAAATGCGTTAGTTGAAAAAAGGTGCTACCAGACAACTTTTGATTTTGAATTACCATGGACTATCTTCCTACACATTCAGAGATAGGATTTTTTTTTCTCTTTTGAACTGCATCCTCTCTGAGATTATAGTTGGAAACTTCATGTTGGCTAGATCTGATTAAAAAACTAGGAAGTTCTGATCAAAGTTGAAAGTAGGGTTTATCAGGGGTGAAATGCTCCGGTTTGGACTGGATCACTCAATCCGGTAGCGATGATGGCGGGTGATTCAGAGAACTGGTAGCAAAAATCCCTGTCCCCCCATGCCCAGCAGAGTTACGCAATCATCGGAAGCTTTTTTTTTTATTTTTAAAAGCAATTTTTATACAACCTCTTCGCTCAAAAGCATGCTTATAAAAGTAAAAAAAAAAAAAGCCTCTGATGATCGCGCGGCTCAGCTAGGATCGTCAGAGGCTTTTAAAAGTATTTTTTCTATAACCTCTTTGGCTGAAGAGGTTGTAGAAAAAATGTTTTTAAAAGAAAAAAAGCCTCTGATGATCTAGCAACTCAGCTGGGACATTAGAGGCTTTTAAAAGCAATTTTTTAACAACCTCTTCAGCCAAAAAATTGTAGAAAAAAATGGTTTTAAAAGTAAAAAAAAAAAAGTTGGCCACGCCTACCCAGTCACATTACCCACCACCACCACCAAACCATGCCCACAAAACTGGTAGTAACAAATTTTACATTTCACCACTGGATTGTATGATTTATCTTCTTTACACCCTTCTTTTTGCATAGAAGGTATAAGTTAGAAGGAACCTGCAAGAAATGAATGGAACCCTCTTTTTTACTATTCACTGCCCAACAGGTATGGGTTTTTTAAAAATTTGTTTCAGGATATAGTTATGAGCACTATCAATCTGTTCCATAAAACACAAAGATTACAATATACATTGTTTTATTAAGACTATACTGATTGAGATGCCTTTGGCAGGATGGGCAGCATATGAGCTTGATAAACAATTACATAAATAGGCAATAAAATTTAAGGCTTTTTCTTATGGCCTGTGCAATGTAGTACTTACATTTTCTTGCTATGAGTAGTCAAAACCAGAAGGCATATAGACAATACACATTTGGACATCTATTCCAGGAAAAGTCATCAGATCAAAGGAGATGAAAACGCCCAAGATGCAAACCAGACTTTTATATCCTCTTGAATAATATTTTGACTACATCCCAGAAGATAAGAAAAACCATGCTGAATTAGGTCAAAAGCCTATCAAGTTCAGTAATCTTTTTTCAATGGTTAGTATGGGTTACTAAATGCAGAACAAAGGGCACTTACACAGGAGATTCAAGCATAGGCTGGAAGAAGAGTAGGTCAGATTGATGAAAGTAGCTGTCAGGGTTCCAAAAAACATCCCCAATGAAATAACACTTCAAGGCAATAGATTCCTCAAAGTTCCACTTTTTTTTTCATTAGATTTATATGCCGCCCTTCTCCAGAGACTCAGGGTGGCTTACAATGCGTTAAGCAATAGTCTTCATACTTTTGTATATTTTTTATACAAAGTCAACTTATTGCCCCCACAAACTGGGTCCTCAATTTACCTACCTTAGAAAGGATGGAAGGCTGGGTCAACCTTGAGCCTTGAACTTGCAATAATTGCAAACAGCTGAATGTTAATAACAGGCTATTTAGCCTGTTGAGCTATCTGAGATACTTTATTAGAGATGTCATATTGGCACATCTGGGAAAACCTGAATCTAAAAGCTTCCAGGTTTTCCCCACCCAGTTGAAAGTTCACAACCAACTTCTGGTTTGGCATCATGGGGATGCAGTCAGAGAAATGGTGGGGCTCATCAGAACCCCGGCTGGCTAACCGCCGCTGACAGGTCTGCGGACCTACCCTGTCCTGAAGGGACAGGGGAAATAGAGGGACCCCTTGGGCAGCCAAGAGGAATGGGCAAGTTCCTCGGAGGCCAGAGGCAATCCTCTAAGTCAGCGGTGGGGGACGGCAGCCATGGCAGCTGCCTCGAAATTGCAACAGACTGGGACAAGCAAAGTGCAGGAGGAAGGAAGAAAGGACGAAGTACTTTGGAGCCGGGTGAGTGACACCAGCCCAGGCAAGAACAACACATTAATGAGGACACTTTAAAATAAGACCCCCAGCCTTACTAGCAGCTGAAGATTTTGGAAATAAAAAGGGAAAGAAGTTTTAAACCCTTTAAGAAACTTATTTCACCACTGATTGATTGGCGGGAATTGCTTATTAACTAAATAGAGCTAGATACTTAAACTTTTTTGCTAAAACTGAAATGAACTTGAAAAGAGAAAAGCGAAATTAAGGATTTGCCACCTTTAAAAGCCAGACAAAGAGATCAAAGGGATTGCTATATAAATGCTTCAAAATAGCGATTGAAGCTATGATTAAGTGACTAACGGAAAGTGTTGATTGTGGAAACTTGTTTTTTTCTTCCGAAAAGAATCTACTTGACTTGTTACATATTGTGGACTACCTTGAAAAGAACTATGGCTTTTTGAACTTTGGAGATCCCTATTCTGTCATTTGATGGTTTTACAAAGAAAGAAGAAATTCAATGTTTAATAAACTTTTAACTAACTAGCGCAGCAACAGAAGCCTTGGCGCAGGACCAAAAGTTGAGAAGCTGATGTTTTACTGAAAACAGACTTTATAATGGGATCAAGAGGATATGCAGAGTTTTAAGCATGGAAGTACTGACTTTGAATTGAATTGTATATGGACAGATAAGGAAAAGAAAAAGCAAAATGGATAAATTGAATAGCAATGTCTGAATGTTTAACTGTTTAAATGCTTCAAAATTTAAATGAGCTTTAAATAAAAACAAGGAGTGCTTATGGTAAACAAAGATAGAAATATTATAAAAATAGAAATGGGAAGCTAAGGTGACTAAAAGTGATATGTTCATAAAAGCATAACTTGCTGTAATATGCGTAGTTTTAATTTGATAACAAAGTGGTGGATGATAATTATGATTAATTGTTAATTATCTTTGATGATGTATTAAGGTACACAGATGGAAGTTATAATTGTGATTGCATTTAATATATGTTGGGAAAGATTAATATTAAGAAATAAATGGGGAAACACCCTGGAAGAGTACAGTTGGAAATGGTGGATTAATAGATAACATATGGAAAAAGAAATTTTTAATAAGTTAGTAGAATAGAAGTTGGAGTTAATGGAGGAGAATATGCTGAGAAATCAGCCAAATAATGAACTGCTGGAAATCAGCCAAATAATAGGTGGAGTTGAGGAGGAGAATGCTGTTAATCAGCCAAATAATAGGTGAAGTTAAGGAGGAAAATGCTGTTAATCAGCCAAAACAAAAAATGCTGTTAATCAGCCAAATAAAAGGGGGAGTTAAGGAGGATAATATGCTGAAAACTCAGCCAAAATATGCAATGCTGGAAATCAGCCAGATAATAGGTGGAGTAATGGAGGAGAATGAGGAGAATATATTGAAGATTAATTATTAATAAGGGGTGAAAAAAATGTTGGGTGATAATTAAAATGAAATTTTGAGGTTTCTGTGTAAAGGTTTCAGAACATGATAGGATAGATTGGGTTTAGAAACTGAGAAAAATGGAAATAAATTTTGATTAAAATTGAAATAAGAATTGAGTTGTATACACTTGGAAATTAAGATTTGTGGTGATAAAATTGTAAGGTAAATATATAGATTAATAGAATTGATTGTCTTTGTGTTCAATGTTGATGCTAAAAGGAGCAAGGGATAAAAAAATTTAGATAAAGTGGTATTGAATTTTGATTTATAATTGAATATAAAAAGGAGTTTTGTCTTAGTAGGAGATTAGGATGTATGATGAGATAATAGAAAAATTTATTAAGATGTTGGAATTCATGTTAAAATGGTTTGTTTTTCACTTGTTAAATTAGTGTAGCCATTTGTGACCGGACCAAGACTTCGTTCTTGAAAAAAATTCATTTTTTATGTTTATGTTGAAAAAAAAATAGAAAGTTCACAACCCTGCGCCCCACCCACAAGTTCATCACATGGTCCATTACATTCTTCAGGCTCAACTGGAAACAATCCCCAGTCACTCGCATCCAGGTGCAGGCAAATGTCTTTGACTTCCAGAATAAGGAATTGTGTTCTTCCACCACTCCAACACCACCTCCCAATTTTCCAGGTGAAAATATGTGGCAGTCAGGAAACTAAAGAAAAAAAAGGCTTCCAAAACTGACAGTAGCATTGTGCCATCACCAGAGAGCCTCAGCCCCTTTCTACACGAATTGCAATGTTATGCCCATGCCCCAAAGAAGTGGTGCTTATAGCTTGTCAGTGGACATTCTATGGCTGTTCTGACATACACCCAGAAAGACTGAGGATTGTCCCTTTAGCCAAAGAGTATAATCTTTGAACTGAAAGAGGTGAGCCCTGCCCTACTTTGAAGAGGATGCATAAAGTACCCTAAGAGAAGGACGTTTTAATTCTTCCACTCCTGAATATTTCAAACCACATTATGTTCAGCAATCATTGCCTATTAACCTTTGATTTGTGTAGTGTCGTTGCCATGTTGTATCCTTTCTTGTGATTACTTGAAAAATAAAATTATCGACCTTAATCAAAATTCATGTTTTCAAACAAGGGTAATATTCCGCTTTCCTGTAAGTTCTTAGCTAAAGGGAAAGAGTAGAGTGCCTTAGTACAG
Source organism: Masticophis lateralis (assembly GCA_030761175.1). NCBI lineage: Eukaryota > Metazoa > Chordata > Lepidosauria > Squamata > Colubridae > Masticophis > Masticophis lateralis. Next base: position 29,475,552 of record JAUDYJ010000001.1, read on the forward strand.
AGCCAACTAACTGGGCCAAAAGTCAGCAATCTACAAAATCAAGAAGAAATGAGCCTGGATAGCTCAGCAGACTAAGCATTGTAATTAAAACCTAGCTGTCTGCAATTATTGCAAGTTCGAATCTCACCAGGCTCAAGGTTGACTCAGCCTTCCATCCTTTCTAAGGTAGGTAAATTGAGGACCCAGTTTGTGGGGGCAATAAGCTGACTTTGTATAAATATACAAAAGTATGAAGGCTATTGCTTAACGCATTGTAAGCCGCCCTGAGTCTTCGGAGAAGGGCGGCATATAAATCAAATTAAAAAAAAAAAAGAATAGAGAGCATTAAACTGGGTTGGGATTCTGAGTTAACAGATGCAAAAAAAATCGCCACAGCAAATATCTAATAAGTTTCAATGAATTAGTATTTTTTCAAAAAAACAATAAAATCAGTTGCAGATATGACTAGCTACCACTTGATATGAGTATATACTGTATCTTTAAGGGATAGAAATGCTGAATCTACTATAATTCAATATTGACCTTAAGTGAGCTATAGACCAGTGGTAAAATGGCCCGAGGTGATTAAATATCTGTGAATAACTATAGCTAGAATGCAAACAATAATCATATTGTTGGCAAAAAGGAAAGTCTTCTATATTCCAATTGAATAAACTCAAAGAAAGGAAATATGCTTAAAAGCTAGTAAGGCTAATCAACAAAAGACTAAAAATAGACTAGGAGGAAAAGCAAACATTAAGTCGGCAAAGCAACATCTAAAATGGATTCACATCCCTAAGCATAAACTAAAATGACCGTCAACAAAGAATCCTTTAGAAATCAGATCAACTGGTGTGGAGTTCTCCAAATACATTGACTATGATCAAACTAATCATCCTAAAGTCACATACCGTAAGTTAAGTCAATAAAAATACAAAGGGCAACTAAATCTAAAGGACAGTGTAATTCATCCTATTCATTGTAGGAATTCATCCCAGATAGGTGGACATACAACATCCAGAAATGAGGAGCCCAAAACCATTTTAGATAGACTGTTTCACTGCTTAATTTTCCATATCATCAAGAAATTCTTCTTAACATTCAACTTGATTCTGTTTTCTTTTAATTTCAACACATTGGCATTTGCCCTTCTCTTAGTTTCAACAAAGATTCAACAAAGACTCAGCCTCCCTGAGTCTTTAGAGAGGGGCGGCATACAAATTGAATAAATAAATAAATAAATTGAATTAATAAATTGAATTAATAAATAAGATCAGGCCTTCCAACAAACTTTTAATATTTGTGGGCTCATCAGAGGGTACATATATACAATTGAAGGATCTGATTGAAAGAGGCAGTGCCATATAGTATTCCAGTTTTTTCTCTTATTTATGTATTTATCCTCAAAGACAGTGAAAAGCAAATGATTTACAACCCACTAATTGCTATTCATTCTATAGTGAACCCTTCTCCCCCCTCCCAGGTCAGCAGTCTGCTGTAAAAGTACAAAGGACAAAGCAGATTTCCCTGTTAAATTCTATTAGCTCAAGGCAATTCCAGGCATGGATATTTTAGCAAGTTGATATGAACTTAAGATATGTGCATTCCCTGGTTGCATCCACTCTTTCACATTGTCAATACCAGAGCCATTCATATCTGAAATTAAGAAATGGATTTACAGAACTTACTGGCAATTTTCCTCTGTCAGTCAGAAGTACTGATAGCTAACTGGATTTAATGGGTGATCCCCTGACAGGTAAAATCTTTGATTTTCATCTTTTATCTACTTTTTGATTATCCACTGTGTCCTTTGCACTGGTATGGTAAGTCCCATAGTGCTTTTCCTCTTTTTCTGGGTCTCTTTCTTGCGTTGTGACCTTTCTTGCGTTGTGACCGCTAAAGAATGAATCATCTTTGAGCAGTATAAACAATCTAATTTAGGATTACTACCCACCCTTTCTCTGCATTAAAGTTAATAGGTGATTATTTTCAATAATCACTACTAATCTGTGCCTATTTCTGCTACACCTCTCCTCCATTTTTTAAAATAAAATTTATTGACCAGACATCTTACCACAGGGTAACTCTGGGCGGCTCATAAAAATATGTCTATACATATAAAATTAAAACTTAAATGATTAAAATCAAACATTAAAACCTAAGGACACCTGGGAAGGATGCCTCACAAACATAAAAGCAATTTAAAAGTTGATAACTTTCAAAAGTTATCGAAGTTTTAAAAGAAGAAATCCCTGAAACTCTTTTTCAAATATCTGATTCTTACATTTTTGTTATGCAAACTTGCTTTAAAATGTTTCATGCCTATCTTTTGATGGATGGAATTTAAAAGGCTTTTAATAGGTTTTAGTGGGGGAGGGGATCAAGATTTAATTAGTAGTAGTAATAGTGGCATTTATAAATCCATTAGGGCCTTCATAATGATATATTTCTCCAATCCCCATCAGCCAAAAGAAACCAGTGCCTACAAAAAAATTGTCATTTTATTTTAAAAGCACTTAATAAGGTGAGGTTTCTTTCAAGATTATGCTTGCCAGAGTATAAAATTCTATTTTTTTTTCCTTCAGGCTAATGCTGCAGTTACTAGACTGCAGTTTAACTGCATGATTGCTGTCCATGGTCCTGAATAGAAATTTTTTTCCTGGTAAAGTTATTTGCTGCACAGATTCCACAGATTCCACGGTCTATTTCATTTTGACTCTACTCCAGTAGGCAGACTTTTGCTGGGCATGGAGAATGGAATCTCTAATAATCTAGAACTGCTCTGTGTCCAGAACAAGGTTGTTTAGGAGCAATGTAAGCATGAAGATGTTTGTTGCACTGACAATACACATGCACATGATTGAAATAAAAATGTGTTACCAAATTTTGTGGTCGTTACATGAGAGTCAATTTATTTATTTATTTATTAGTTCAATTTATATGCCGCCCTTCTCCGAAGACTCAGGGCGGCTTACAATGCATTAAGCAATAGTGTTCATACTTTTGCATATACCTCCTTAGTAGGGCTTTCGCCCCCCTCCCAAGCAGTGTTCTTTTTTTGTAAGTCAGCTTATTGCCCCCACAATCCGGGTCCTCATTTTACCTACCTTGAAAGGATGGAAGGCTGAGTCAACCTTGAGCCTGGTGAGATTCGAACTTGCAATAATTGCAGGCAGCTGGTGCTACTTAACAGCATTTTAGTCTGTTGTGCTACCAAGGCAATGAGATGTTAGTGTTCTTTTTTTTGAAAAAGTTTTACAAAAGGTTTACATGTATATCCCCCCTTCCCTACTCCCCCCCACCCCTCTCCCCTCCTCACTTATGGCCTCACTTATAAGATGTTAGTATTCTTATAAGTGAGGCCATGAGATAACAGCTTTCTTAGATGAGATATGGAGTGTTCTAAGAATGAGATTGTTACAACTTCAGGAGATTTCTGCCTGCATTTTTAAATTTAGGTTTTGGGAGACATCTGTTCTGCAAAGGTTCATAGAACCCTAACCTTAACCTCCAATACAAGATAGTAGTTGGTTTCACACAACATGCTAATCCCTATCCTAGTTAACAAACACAATTGATGTGTTCTGTCCAAACACCTATATTACAATGTATTGTGATGGCCTGATTACTAAAACTGATCCTCACAATACATTGAACCATAACCTTTCTAGACCTTGTCATAGGATGTTGTGTGAATCCAAACTAATAGCTTGATCCCATAACATGTTTAATCAGGTTAGCTGACAATTGTAATTTCAAAACACAATTATACTGGGTATGTAAAAAGTTTCAGTGTTTGTAATTCTGAATCTCTATCCTGTTTTTTCAGAATGTGCCAATTTTTCCAACAGTATTTGCCTCAGGAAAAGACTGGCAAGGTTTCATGGCATCACTAATCCCAACTCCAGATAAGTAGCAGTAGTTATAATTTGCCAAGTACAGCAAATCAAGGTTTAGAACTTGTTGCAGGGTCCAATCTGGGTTGGTCACTGGGACCAGAAGTTTGTCTTCCAAGCTTTCGGAGTCAGGCTGGAGCCCAACTTCAGCCTAGATCAACCTCTCTAGCCTAGATCAACCCAGATTGGATCCTACAACATTATTCTGGGGCATGCATATTTGCCTTCATCCGTTCAGAACTTGTGTTCTGTGTTGTCAGGCTTTGGCAATGAGAGGCATAATTTTTAAATCACTTTTAATTCTAATTTTTTTTTAAGGGCTAGATATGTAAGTTGAATTAACCAACTGGTTTTAATTCTTTCCAGAACACAACTAACAGAAAGGAGTTACTTTAACTTTGTGCGTGAGTGGATTTGTTTAGGGATAAATTTAGCCTTATAGAGTTATTCAGCATGGTCAACATATATCATATTAATTTGCTCTTTTAGTCAATTTTTAAAACATATTGTGGGATCAGGGCCCAAGAATCTCAAATTAAACAATTAATGTAGCATTAAACAAAATAATTTGACCAAATCATTTTTGGTTCGATATTAAACCAAAAAGAATAGCAATCCGATGTTTCTTTTCCTCTACTACTCTACCCTATATTCTCTTAGCTATTCTTTCTAAGTACAACTAAAATATTAGTTTTTATTGTTTTCTTTTATTCAAAAATGAATATCAACCTACACTAAGACATGTCACTATTAGTACTATAAAGTTCCCATGCAACTTAATCTATTAAGATTGTGCAGACATTAATGATAATGCTATGGTACAGCAGAAGGGTCAGCCATAACAGTCAAGCTGATCCTTCCTTCTCTTTTCATAGACCCTTCCTTATTCAGTTGGGGCATTAAGCAGATAATTATATAAGTTTTCTGGAAGCCTCCCTTTATCAGCCCTAGCAAAAAAACCCCCACAATTCATAGCTTTCCCTTCTGCCAGTGATCTTCTGGAAGCCTCAGGGAATTCACCTCTTTTATCTTCACCACCTTGGAAACAGATACTCAAGCAGCAACCTGTTGTCCAAACTTCCCAGGTGGAACCTCTTCCCAAGAACTATGCGATTAAAGAGAAGGAAAGTTGGTGGATAAGAAACTTGGCAGAAAGGAAATATTTTATAGTCATATTCAATGCATTTTATAAACTAGCCCTTCTCATCTTTCCCCCTCAAGTGTACTGGGCTACAGTTGCCAGAATTAAACCTCTAACCACATTTGGCTAATCATTCTATGAGTTTTAGGCTAATATAATTGGAGAGCACAAGAATGGAGATAGAAAAAAGTTTACATTTAAAAAACTCATATTTCATGAAACCAGAGTGCATTTGTTTAAAGGAATTTTGATAGTCAATGAGTTTTGTTACCTTCTTAATTGTTCACCTTTGTTTTTTACCATTTCAAAATGGGAAATTGATCCCATATCCAAATATCTGAAGTGGGATCTCCTGAGCACAGGTTGAAAAAGTAGACCTGTATAAGTGTGATTAAGAGCCATGATGGTGCAGTGGTTAAAATGCAATGCTGCAGGCTAATTCTCCTGACTGCTGATTGCCAGAAATTCGACAGTTCGAGTCTCACCAGTTCAAGGTTGACTCAGCCTTCCATTCTTCCCAGGTCGGTAAATTGAGGACCCAGATTGTTGGGGGCAGTATGTTGACTCTGTAAACAGTTTAGAGAGGGCTGTAAAGCACTGTGAAGCGGTATATACTTAGTATAATATGCTATTGCTATTAAGTTCACAAGAATTCAGTTGTTTTGCTCTGCTCTGCTTCTGAGAAACTCTTCAAAATAAATGTTTTTAGGGAAACGTGCAACAGCAGTAAAAGAGGAAAATAAATATAAAAACGAATAAAGAAGGTTGGTTAATAGTAGATTATGCACTGGATAAAATATCAACAGAGAATTCTTTGGATAATAATAAATTCCTCTCCTACAGGCAACTTTTCAATAAACAGACAAATAAATACAAGTGCTTTGAGCACTAAAATATTCAAAGCAATTCATAGATCAGTAATTCTTATGGCAGCCCAGCACTCTTGGCATTAACAGTTTCATCCCATCTTGACCATCTGTATTGGGTGCTCTGATTCCCAAGCTCAGTGTGTTGTCAGCTTCCTTTTCATATCTCTTCTTATGAACAGATTTTTAGGACAATCTGCCAAGCCATTTTCAGATGTAGATTTTTGGATTTTATTTTTAAAAGGTTAAAATTCAGCGTTGAAGAGAACATGTAGGCAGAAAGAAAAGGACAGACACTGGTTTTTTTCTTTTTTTTAAAAAAACTATTTATTTATGATCATTAAAAAAAGAAGCATTTGTCACCGAGTTTAGCATTCCAAGAAAACACATAAACTCCACTTGATTAAATATGAGCTGGAAGTGAATGAATAGCACTGTACTAAACCAAGGCTCACCCTGAGAATTTTTCAGCCATGGCCTTAGCCTAATAGGGAACTGCTGATCTTCTCTTCATCTTCCAGGAATATGTCTAATGCTTTGTGAAAGCTATGTAGGGGAGCAACTCAGGCCCGGGAAGCCCAATCAAATAAAAACAGATGGCAGAACTCATGCAAGTTACTCCTGATTAGTCAAAAAGAATCCTCTTCACCTTAGGAATTAGCCAAGAAGGCAGTCCAGGCCATTGTGGAAAATGTTAACTGAGCAGGTGAATCCTAGATCCAGCTGCCACTGCAAAGATTCTGGCCAGTGTAGGTCAGGCCTGGAAAGCTCCTTGCTGGAATACTTAGATCCAGAAGCTGCTCCTCAATATTAGGCTTTGATGCTTGCCTTAATGGATGATGCTTCTGTATCAGAACCTTTTGCTGTAAAATGGGTTGACTATCACAATACTGCCATAGAATTTGGTTCTATACCCATCTCAAAAAGCAACTCTCAACTATAAAACATATGAAAGGAAAAAAAGAGGGAAAATGTCTGTTAAAGGTCATCAGTCTGAAAACTAAATATGACCTTAGTCAACCAAGATAGTAGAACTTCGACTTGGAGAACAAAGCAGAAGATGACCACTATTTTGTGCCCAGGGATATCTGGTTTGTTAATATAGGAAGCAGGATCCTGGAGGAATGTCGTTTTGTGGCAATATATCAAAATTAATGTTCTGTTCTCAAATCTGCGAAATGAACCATTTTTGGATCCAATCCAAGCTTATATTTTGATTCAGGGAAAAAAGAAGTAATACTTATGATAGTGTAGGGTAAAATTGCTAAAAATGGAGGCCTCTTTCATCTGTAATGATAACCAGAAAAAATACATTCATGACAGTTCAGTTTTAAAGGAAAGATACTTTTCAAGACATTGTATTGATGTCCCATCTGCTTAGTTTGCTTTAGTGCCCTGCTGCAAATGTCAGAGTTTGAGTACAAGAAGCCAGCATTAACAATGCCTAACCTGCTCTTGGAAAAAGCTATTAAGATTAGTATGCAGCTCATTGCTGCATTCACATATGACATGAAACTTTAGTTTTTTTAAAAAAACAACCACTCTATTGAAAAAGCACAGGAAATGGTTTTATACACTCGGCTGATATTGGGATTTCATGCATAAATCAAGGAAGTCTTACCAAATGAACTAAAATTAAGGAAGAGTTTGAACCTTTAACCAGAACCTGATGTTTGCTGAGTGAAATTTACTTTAGCCAATCTCCATGGAATTTAGGAAATGCTGTGAAACATTTGTTTTTATGTTATTTGTTTAAATATCATATGGCGGTTGATGATTTGTGGGTAACACATTTTAACCTGATGTTATTTTATTGTATCTTTTTAGTTCATGCTCATCGATGAAAACTTTCATGTTTTGAGGTTGAAAAATTATAAATCTCAATTGCTTCTTTCTAGCCAGGTCAGACTCTTCAGGATGTTGAAAGTAGAAATAAGTAAAATGTAAATAGTCTATAACGAGAATCAGGCAAAATTCTGCAATTTGGATCACTTTTTCACCACCAAACCCTAAATATGTATATATTGAAGACAGATATTCAGAATTAAATGTTCTTGCATTTAATAAAATTTACTCTGCAGATGAACCTGCAATCCTTAATATACTTACCTGGAAGTGAAGCTCACTAAATTCAATATGGATTTAGTTCTGAATATGGATGTATATCGTCTAGCTATGACTATGCATTCAGTGTAGACTTGCTCTGAAACATGGTAGTCTCCATTCTATCAGATTATATTTAACTGAATTGTTGGTTCTCTCCACCTCCCTGCTTTCGAAGGATATCTATGACGTGGATGCAAGATTGCAGTGCCATCATGCAACATTAAATGATCTGATCTGAAGTTGAATCTAAATATATTTTTATTGAATACAAACCCATTTGATCCCCAGTGCAAGGCAAGGCTGCATACATACGTTTACTGAGTTATTGCACTGTGGTTAAACTGCAGCAAATGAGGGGGACTAAGAGATCAGTGATAATTCTACGTTCCATGCAGATCAGCCCCAAATTCGAATCCCAGCATTTCCAGTTAAAACATTCAGTGGCGGGTGATGGGGGAAAAAAAAAAACCCTTTCTCCGCATGAGTCTCTGAAGAGTCATTCCCAGGCAAAACAGACAGGCCTGAGTCAAAGGGATAAATAGTATAATCTGGGATAAAGTATCTTTCTGGCTGACACGAAGTCTAAAAAGGTAACTCAGTGGGGAAATGTTGAATGTTAAGGTCCTGTCTAAAGAAAGAATAAAAAATGGAACGGATGTGAAAAATACGGCTCTTTCCATGGCATAGAAAGACGTAGAGATACAATGACATATTTCTAATGGTCCATCCATCCTTCCATCCATCCATCCAAGCAGTATATACTATAATATCAGCTAGACATTGCACTGAAACAAATACCTTTTTAATAGGAAATTCTAAAGTAAGACTATAATCCACTACTGCGTTCTCTTGGGGAGTAGAAACTTTAAATCAGTTAAATCAGTGGCTGCCTTAAACAGACTGTAGTAAAAGGAAATAAAAAAAGAAAAGTCTTCTAATGTTATCCAAACCCAATTCAATTGTTCTTTTCTTGTCCTATAGGAGCCATAAAAAAGTAGGGAGGGAGTTCATAAACCAGACCTTCTGTGGAAGGCAATTTCCTTCCCCCCCACTTCTTCATCCAAGCATTGTCTTACCAAGTCTCCTTTCCTTCATGTCCCTGAGCAATTTTTCACCCTTTATTTACAAGGAGCCAGCTTATGCCTTTTCTTCATCTTCATATTCCCCTCCTTTTTCATTCCTTTTGGCTCAATAGATTATGTAGTTTATTGATACCCTCCCCTTCTTTCCTTGGCTGGCTGGTGGGGGAGGAAGGGGAGGGCTCTGTAACAAATTAAATAGGGGGTGGGGGTCATTTCTGGAGGGTAATTGGTCCCATTATTGGAAATGCTGGGGCAGCTGCTGGGGGTGAGGAGATTGTGAGGAGGGATCTATATTACCATACAAAGGAAACAAATGAGTATGTTTTTACCAAACAGACTGACATCTCTCCCCCCACCATCGCCTCATGCATGCATGCATACATACATACATACAGCTACCCCTTTCCTTCCAATTTAATTTTTTTTCCTCTTTTTAAAATCAGAAATGAGAAGAAATAAAGCCTATAGTGACCCAGTTAGAAATATATACAAATACACGTACACTCCGTTCTGAGAACTCACTTGCGTTCTTAATGATATATTTTATTTTGATCTGAAATAATTAAAATGCTGCTTTTCTCTTTTCATCTCTACCATGTTCTGAATATTCTGATTGACCCCATTCTACTGAAAAACAAATGCCAGTTAAAGAAAGATATTTGTTTTTGCGGTAGAACCAGCTATAGCAATACTCTGGATGTGCAAGAGAGAGATCATTTGCTAGAAAAGCTCAGTTAATATTTCAAACATCTTTTTTTAAAAAAAGTGACAGAAGCAATAGCATTATGTGCTGTTTATGGCATCAGGGAGAACCCATATATATATATATTATTTCTGCACTCGCAGACTGCATTTTTACAACTCACACCAGCATATAATTCTATCTTGGCATAGTACAGTGCTAAATCACATTTAAAGTTTATGGACAGCAGTCATGTAAGTATGTATAATTTGCTCTATTGTTATATTTGAAACGAATAAATGTTGTAATTATTCTCTCATTCTAGTATCTATGAAATTTGGCCGTTGATTGCGATACAATGCAAATTTCATCTCTATCACCACCATCACTCTAATATGCATACATACAGTACATACAGGCATAGATATTCAATGTGTAATGGAACCAGTTGTCCCATTGCTTTAAATGATTCATTATTATATTTAATTCTCTATTTGCAAACACTAGAACTTGTCCCTGGCTCCTCTATGTTCTGACTTAGTAGTTTTTTATGTACTCTATATACAATAAGCTAAATATTCATTTATTTAGAGCATGATTAGAAATATATGTTTCTATACCTATCACATCTGTCCGAATACTTATCTATGTCTCTGCCCAGATATATTTCCACCTCTACTGTGTATGAATGAAGTATATGATTTTGTAAAGGCAGTGTATAATTATCTATTATATAAATAGATAATATAAATAATTTATCTCTTCATCCATCCAGCCATTGCAGTATCTGTTCTTGGTTACAAAGGATCTCTTTTTCCTCTTCCATTGTGTATATGCTACCGTATCATATCTAAAATAGTAATTCTGGCTTCAAATTTAACCCTAAGTGGATTTACTTTTGTGTATGATTTGTTGTCTTTTGCAAAATAACCTGGGCTGTGAGGTGGGGGGGGGGAGGGGGGGTTGCCGTGGAAGAGCTTCTAGCTAGGGCACCAATATGCTTGCTTTAATTGTCATCCATTCCTGGCCCATTGGAGTGGATAGCATTAAAAATGGAGCAATGCTTTGCATTAATCGGCATATCTGGGGATATGGACATATGAAATCTGATGGTTGTGGTTATTATTAAATGCCCAACAATATACCATCACAAGTCATTTTTTTAAAAAAAGGAATAAACCTTAAGCTCTATCATAATGTCTCAAGCGTATTAAATTTGTTCTCCCATCTTCCATCTCATTGCAGCAATTTTAAGTAGGGAGGCCATCATTCCAGATTGAAAATATCATGCAAATAGGATTGCTAACTGAGAGAGAGAGAAAGAGCCAGGGAATATCCTGCAGGCACACTTCTGTGAGAGAGCAAGGTTTTTCCAGCTCAGTTGGAGCTTGCATCTAAATAAACATGTGCAGCAAATCTGCGCAGTTGCCAATGAAAAAAAAAAGGGGGGGGGTATTAGTGCAGGAGAAGGGTGGGGGTGGGTTTTGGGCCCCAATTCATCCCGGACTTTTATATTCCCTCCCCTAATTAAACCCAGTTTGTATCCTAAGATAAGGGAGGAAGGGGCCTATGGTGCATCACACTTACCTGGGATTCAAGTAGGAATTCTTTCTGAGGACGCAGGTCTAGGCTGGGGCTATTGAAATCCAGGTCCCAACCTTTGGCCAAATTGCGCCCATTGTGCATCATCCACACACACACTCCAGTTCCTATCCATCCTTCCCTGAAGTTCTCCACCCTCCACCCCCCCCCACCCCCGATTTTTTCCCCCTTCCCGGCCGGCCCGAAGTTTTTCCAGCCTCGTTCTTAGCATTCACCGCGTGCCTTAATTGTATGGACATTTAAATCAAGGTCCGCTGTGAACACGCAGAGAGGGGCCTTTGCCAGCAGCTGCTGGTCCTGATGCTGACCAGGGTGGATGGTGGGAGAAAGCGAGAAGGACCCATTCCTTCCTGGCAATGCGTGGGCGTGTAGAGAGGGGTGGGGGGGGGATCAAAGAGGGGGAGTTGCGGCTGGCGGGCAGGTCAGCCGGAGCCTTCATCCTCCGATCCCCACCCGCGAACAAAAGCGGGGAACGAGAGGCGCGGAAGCTGCCTCTGCGAAAGGGCGTCTTTGTTCTTATCAGCCTCCTCGCAGCGCCGCGGAGATCTCCCGCCACTGCAATAGGCGGTGGGGCCTGTTTCTCCGCCCTCCCCACCCCCACCCCACCCCCGTCCCACAAGAGCTGCTGCAGGTGCCCTAGTCACTCAGCCAGGACGAGAAGCCGGGAAGCCGGGGGCGGGGTGGGGATGGGGGAGAACATCCAGCTTGGGATGGGCGAGGCGATGGCTGGCGTGCCCTTACCTCCCCCTTAGACCATCTCTCTCTTTCTCTCTCTCTCTCTCTCTCTCGGTCTCCGTTTCTCTCTTTTATCCCTGCTGGTCCTGATGCTGCGATGGCTGCTGCTGCTGCTGCTGCTGCGGCAGACGCCGCTGTTTGGTCTGCCTGCAAAGATGCTCAGCCAAGGCCAGGGTGGGAAGGAGGAAGGGAGGGGAGATAGAGAGATGAAAGGAGGAAAGGAAAGAAAGGAGGAGAGGGAGGGAGGGAGGGAACTGGGGATGCTGCATTCGTCTCTTTAATGATAAGGTACCAAGCGGTCCTCCTCCCCCCAAGGATGGAAGGGGGGGGGGGAAAGGCAGGGGGAAGGACACGGGCTAAGCGGGGGCCCATCTGGCTTGCGCTCAGCTTTGTCAAGTCTTGCATACGCTAAAATGCTAATGACCTAGATAGCTCATGCAAAATGCAGCAGCAAAAACAGAAGGGGGAGGGGAGGGTGGGGGAAGGAAGGAGGGAGGGAGAGTGAGCGAGGGAGGGAGAGCACCAGATTCACCCCCACTCAAAAACCCATTTTTGCCCCACCCCGAAGCCTTTCTAAGTAGACGTGCTTGACTACAGCATGACCAAAGGTTGCACCACGTTGGGGGTGGGGTGGGGGAGAAGAGAGGGAAGAGAACCTGATTTCAGGGATTACTTGACTGCATTGCGTGCATCCCTTCTAGCTACCCCCTCCCTTCTTTATCAGAGAGGGAAAGGGTTGCCTCGGTCTGCTCCCTCCCTCCCCCCCTTTTTTTAAATGCGGGAGGGTAACAACCACTTCACCTTCCCCACTAAATCCAAAAGCCAACTCATTGCCTTCAACACCCAGCCCAGCAGGCTGGCTAAATTCCTCAAAATCTCTCTCTTGCACACCGTACAGATATTGAGACACACAAGGGGACAACTCCTTTCCCCCTCCTCCTCCTCCTCCTCCTCCTCCTCCTCCTCCTCCTCCTCCTCCTCCTCCTCCTCCTCCTCCATCTCTTTCATGACCTACCCCATGCCAAGGTCTCTCCCCACCCTCCTTCCCAAACCCAATAGGAAAAAAACGACAGAGGGAGAGAATTCCACCTTTCCCAAATATTAAGGAGAACCTTGTATCTCAAGACTCAGAACCCAAACATCCAAAAGGATCTTCTGGTTCAGACCACTAGGTCTACGATTCTGCTTCCAACAGACCTCAGCCAGATGAATCCAGAAAACCCACCAACAGATTCCCCCACATACTAGGCAATAGCCCCCTCCCCCTGAGCTGTTTACCCATCTAGGAGTCGATACTCAGAGATAGATTACCTCTGAATGGAGAGACTTCACTTAACCGTTGATAGAGCTCTCCTCTATGTCATTCTTAAGAGGTCGCTTCTGACCGCCACCCTCACAGCCACCCCCACCCCAGCTCCGTTCTTCCCAATAAAACCGACCACTCGAGAGCAGAAAGCTGAGCATCCTCTGTCTCTTCTCCGGATTGTCTTCTGGGTGGTAGGCGGGCTGCGCCCCGCAATCTCTTCCTTTGGGGTGAGGGGCAAGACGGAATGGGGTGGAAGCTGTGAGGGATGAAGATGGGGAGGAATGGTGAGAAAGAAGGTTGAAGCTCGGAGCTGTTTTGAAAAGAATAAAATTGAAAATCCGCCGGTAGGACTGGTCTCCTCCGTGGCTTGGACAGGCAAAAGGTGGTCCGTGGGGCAGTGCCCACCCCCCACCCCGGAGGGCAAGCGAGGTCGGCCATCTCCAGTGAAGATCCAAGATGTGATGCGCCACTCAGAGGAAGAGAGGACGGCAGGGAGGCACGCAGCTTTTTTGCTGGTTGCCAGGCACTGCGGGCTGTGCCTCAAGTTGGAGCCCAAGCGAGCGAGCTTCAGCAGAGGGATGGGGTGGGCTGAGGGGCTGGGGATGGACGGGGGGAGGAGGCTGTGGATCACCTGAAGAGGGAGGAGGCAGAGGAACCCTTACAGAAGCCCTTCCCAGGCCAAGCCCCTGCTCTGAGCTCACCCACTATTCTGGAAGTCTTGCCAGCAGCGTTCTCCCCCACCCTCACCGGGTTTTTTTTTTTAAATTTTTGGAGGGATTTATCAGCCATCCCCTAAAATCCACTATTCAAATCTTGCCCCCCCCCCCCACCTCATTTCTGCTGCCTTCATGCTTGCCCTAGAAACAGAAGGCTTAGGTGTGTCCCCATTCAGTAACCTGCCTATCAATTGCAAACATCAACTGAACTGTTTTATTTATTTCTTGATTGTTATTTTTACAAATAACTCAGGGCAGGGTGTTGGTTCTCTTTTTCCCCACAACAACCCTGTAAGGTGGATTGGGTTGAGAGAGAATGACTGGCCCAAAGTCACCCAAGGAACTTCCTTCCTTCCTTCCTTCCTTCCTTCCTTCCTTCCTTCCTTCCTTCCTTCCCTCCCTCCCTCCCTCCCTCCCTCCCTCCCTCCCTCCCTCTCTCCCTCTCCATGGCCTACTGAAAAGGAGAAGGAAGAGGATTGAAAAACAGGAAGATTTCCACCATTCTATCAGCTGGTATAGCCACCTCCCCCCCCCCCACAAAAAAATCTTCTGGAATTCCAGAACATTTACCTACAGATAAAGATTGATTCTATACTGGGGAATGTCAAGTGACCCATGGTTTCTGGTTCTAATGGTGTTAATTTCACATCCTCTTCCCGCGTCAAATAATGCACAGCTTCCTCCCCACCCACCCACCTCCATCCATCCCCTTTTCCCTCTCCTTGCATGTAACAATGTGTGCATTTAGGTGATATTGAACACACACACACACACACACACGGCACACATGAGCAGCCATTCATGAATGTGGATGAATACAGAATACGCGACATTGTATGCATATCTGAAATACATTCAAGGTTGTACTGTAATGGGTTTTTTAAAATCTATATATTGTGTCCTTGGAATTATGCATCACAGGCAACATTTTTAGAAGACTGCAATATTGCTCAACAGTCAAGTTTTGGGAACTCTCAGCATGCATGAGTATGGAAAATATGTGTATATGTTGTTAACAGTCCTGTGTGGATTGTCAAACCACAGATTTGGAGATTTTGTTGTCACATGTATGTCAGCATTTCTTTATCCTCAAATCCTGCCTCTTGTAAAAGCTTGTTAGCTCCAGTTTAAAGAGGAAAATTAGATGGCTAGAAGGACAGATGGATGGAATGGGTGCATGCATCTGCGTGTTCAGAGAGCGAGAAAAATGGACATTATGTGTCTAATTCAAATGACATTTTAGAGCTTTAATCCCATCTCCTAAAACCCGTCTCAAGCAAAACACGCATACTGTAGATACAAATGCTATAGGGCGAGGGAACTGCAGGGATAGGTAAGTTAGGAAGTAGATTTGGGGGCTTAGTCCAATTGCCTTCAACCTCTTGTCACCCTTTCACTGGAATTTATCTCAGTGTGTGTGTGCATCTCTGTGAGTGCGCGTATGTATGTATGTGTGTGTGCGTGCGTGCGTGCATGTGCAAGGCAAGTAGAACTGTGCATGGAGGGGGGAGAGAATGTTGCTAAGGAAGGGAAGGGTAGCCATGTTTTGCAGCTGACAGCACTGCAGTGAAAGCAGAATTGACAGTTGGCTACATGCAGGCTGCAGTGGTTAGGATTTTTTTTTTATAACACTCTCTTCTTCCTTTCCCCAGCCTTTTTCCATCAGAGAAGAGAATTATTCCATTCCGCCCACCTCCCTCCAGCTGCCATTATACCCTTTTGCACTTCCACTCACCTCCCTGCATCCAAGGTGAATTAGAAGCTTTTATGGAGGAAGATGCAGTAAGGCACAGAGGCAGGCCAAGAATGCAAAAGACAAGGAAGAAAATTGAGGGAGGAGTGGGGGAGAAAGGCCTTAAAGGAAGAGGCACATTTCCCCAAAGAGAAAAGAAAATTAAAAGGGATGGGTGGGAAGGAGAGAAGGGCGATGTGCTGATAGTTGTGGGAAAAAAGGAATTTTAGTACTGCCATATTTCTCGGCTCTTTGATAGAAAGTGGGGTGAGGTGGGGAGAAGAGATGTTTAAGCTTGGAGGGAATAGGGGAAATTTAGTATGCCTTTTTTGACAAGATGTCTCCAGATGTGTCAGGGTCTGATTCCCTTCATCTCCAACCAGAATAGCCATGTGAGTTTGGGCTGATGGCAATTGGAACCCATGGATATCCACTTGGGCATCAAGTTAGAAAAGACTGGATTAAACAGTAGAAATATTTTTTTAGGCTTAAAGGAGCTCTTTAACTGGCTGAGGAGCTCTCTGTCTCTGACAATAGAATTGGACAGAGGGTTGTCAGAATACATATGTGTATGTCAGGCATGTCTTGAGATTGAAATTCAGGGAAAATATGTAAGCTTTATATTTATGTTTACAATTTACATGTGTTTCTTCTAAAAGCTATTCAAATTTATCTATAAGTGGTATGCACTTTGATCAAACTTCACTCCTCTGCTCAGTACCCTTGATGTGATACCCCTTATGTATCCTTCCACATGGTAGCATTTAGCTAAACATGCATAAACACACTGACTTAAAACATGATAATATTCAAGATAAATGAGAGATCTTCAGGTAGGAGAACCACTCTGGAACAACTGAATATATTTTGTGAGCAAAACCATGCCCCTTTTTTTCCAGTTAAGTGCAATAGGAGACTTGGTCCTGCTTTTTTCCAAAACTGAAAAGAGGGACTTATTGGAGTGAGTTTTCAGGACAAAGGACAGCACTTAAGCAGCTCAGATGCTTCTCTGTTTGTGGAATTCCATTGCCATACCCTACTGATTGTAACTGTATTTCCATATTTGAATACAGAAGCAAATGACAAAACATCTAAATAAAGAGAGACCTTTAACCTGAATTTACCAGGAAAAAAAAAATCAAAATTTAAAGTGGGATATGAATGTCTCTATACATATGATGATAAGAAGAAACAAGTGTTCCTAGAGCAAACCAGTAACATTAATACAACAAACCAAACACAACTGATATTAATACTCTGATAGATGCATCAGAAATTCATAACAATTATGAACAGAATCAACAACACTAGATTTTCTATCTAGGTCCTAAACTTACTTTTGTTTCCATCTTCTTAATTTCTGGCCCGAGGGAAGAACTCTGAGAAGACCATTTGTATTACTCAAGATATTTTCTTTCTACCTATTGGCAAAAGACATCTTTTCTGGCCCTTGTTAATGGCTTTTGCAGCAAAGATTGCTTGGTGATTGTCTTGGTACACAAAGACAAATGTTATTATTTGACCCAGTTTAACCAGTCTCAGTTTATGAAATCAAAAGATTAGTTTAGTGCTTTCTGATAGTTACTTTTGTCTCTTTAACCTTGCAGTAAGAATCTGTCCCTAGCTTGGATAGTTGCCCTAGATGCTCCAACCAGAAAGCAAACCTAATCTGGCAGTTTAGAGGGAGGGATCAACTATAACATATAATTAACCTTCCTCCCTTCTTTCCTTCCATCCCTTTAATATCTATTCTGCACCAGCAGATAGTTCCGATCTGGCTAGTGCTATCACCTTCCAGGGACATCATTGGAAGTCTAGGGACAGTAGCAGTGGTGAGATTCAAATAATTTAACAACCGGTTCTCTGCCCTAATGATTTCTTCCAACAACCAGTTCACCAAACTGCTCAGAAGGTTAACAACCAGTTCTCCCAAAGTGGTGCAAACTGGCTGAATCCCACCACTGGACAGTAGTGAATTTGAACTGAAATCCAGATGAGAACTGAATGACCAACAACAGGCTTCTGATAATCTTGCTTAATAAAAGCAAGGCTTCCATAATTGAGAACCAGTGTAGGGTATTTCCTAAAATGAGGGGTCCTTTGTGCTCTCTGAATGTGATTGTTTTCTTGCAGAGGTTTCATTATCCAAACTACCGTATTTTCCGGCGTATAAGACGACTTTCTAACACACAAAAATCTTCTCAAAAGTTGGGGGTCGTCTTATACGGCGGGTGTCGGTCTTCTGTAACCAGGCAGACCAGCCCGAAAGGCTTTGACGAGCCTTAAATGGCTCTAAGGAGCCAAGCTGAATTGCCTGCTGAGTTGCCGCTAATCAGCTGAGTTACACGCAAGCCCCCTGTAAAAGGGAAAAACTTTCCTTTTACACAACGCTGGCCATCCCAGCTGAGATTAGCAGGCAACTCAGCTGGGATCGCCAGAGCTTGGATGGCCAAGCGCTGTGTAAAAGGGAAAAACTTTTCTTTTACACAACGCTGGCCATCCCAGCTGCTAATTTTTGCCTGCTAATTGCTCCGTAGCAAAAATCCCCCCCCCACCTCCAGCTTGCTTACCTTAGCTGCTAGCCGCAACGCTTGCCTTGCCTTGCCTGCAATCCATTGCATCAGCAAGCAACTAAATCTCCCTGCCTGCTTGATTGCAGGCAGGGAGATTTAGTTGCTTGCTGATGCAAGCAACTTGTGGACTTCAACTCCCAGAATTACTCAGCCAGCAAAGCAAAGCTGGCTGAGGAATTCTGGGAGTTGAAGTCTACAAGTCTTAAAGTTGCCAAGGTTGGAGACCCCTGTTCTATTGGGTAAGTTTTTTTCCCCCTTTGGGAGCTTTAAAAAAAATAGTTAATTGGGGGGTTTTTTAGTTGTTCTTTTTTAGACCTAGCCATTTAAAGGCTAGGTCTAAGTTTTAGGCTAGGAAGTTTTAAATTTAGCTTTCATATAAAAATAAAAATAATAAATAAAAATAATAAATAAAAATAATAAATAAAAATAAATAAAAATAAAATGTGTGCAACTTTCTGAGATTTAATGTGTTTCTGTAGTGTTTCACTCTAACTACACAAACACACAAAATCTCACAAAGCTGTATGTGGAATTTTGTGTGTGTAAACCCACAATGTAAAAGTTGTTTTTTTTTGGGCTTTTTGTGGCTGTGTGAGGTTCCTGCTTATTGCAGGGGCCATTTTGGGTCTAGCACAGCTGCTTTTACATTGTGGGTGAGCCAGTTGATGTTTTTTAATTTTTATTTGGTGTGCGTTGGAAGAGGGGTCGTCTTATACAGCAAGTATAGCCCAAACCCTATATTTTTACAGGAAAAGTTGGGGGTCGTCTTATACGCCCAGTCGTCTTATATGCCGGAAAATACGGTAGGTAACATCATCATCACTAGCACTGATGATGTTACCTAGTTTGGGTAATGAAACGTCTGCAAGAAAATAGCCAAGCTCAGATAGCACTAAGGACCCCTCATTTCAACCCTGAGCTACAAATATTCTCCTTTATTAATTCTTAAGATGTCAGCCTTGGAACAAAGAGATCTAGGCTCTTTCCTATTCAGTAATCGAGCTCACTTTGTGACTTCATGCAGTTACACTCTCATAGATGAACTTCAGTCCACCATATCAACCCAACTGAAATCAAGGCTTTCTGTAATGAATGAATACAGGTTAAAGTTCAAGTCTAATTCAATTTTTATTACTACGCAAAACATGAACTCTCAATGCTAAGTCTTCCTTTTGAAAGCACAACTATATTTACTACTATTGCATTCAGTTTTGTACTGTTAATTAATATGACTCTTGATCTATTGAATCAAGGTTTTTTTCCTGAATACTAACAATAAAAGTAAAAGTAAATATAAATGTATCCAGATATTTTATTATGAGAATACTTTCATTGATTGCAGTGATTTTATAGCACATTAAGTGCAAAAAGAATCTCTCTCTATATATATCAGTGCCATATACCAACCATTTCCCCTTGGATAAGAGCTTGGGAGGGGGGATTGGGTGTGTGTATACCTGTGTGGTGTTGGTTTGGAAAGTGACCCTGCCTAGCCAGTGTGGGTAGTTTTGTGGGAGAAGGCATGGATGAAAGGAAGTGGATCCTTCTGAGTCCTCCATAGTACTAAGTACTGTATATGAATTGAAATGCCTGCAGGACTTAATTTCTTCCTCTTTTTAGATCAGACCTGGAATTTTATGGAATCAGTAAATATTCCAGGGTGGGTGGAAATGTGGCAGTTGTAAATAAGGTATCTTTTATAACATTCATGGGTGCTGGTCTATCAGATGTTGGGTGTGTGACCCTGTTCCTTAATTTAGATTTTAGGGGTCAGTTGTGGCTGCTGCTACAGTGCCAGCTTCTCTGCTGCATTGCAATCTCCCTGCCTATCCCAGGGTGGAAAGTACAAATCCCCAGGCTCATGGCTTTGGGAGATTTCATTTTACCTACCCTGGCAGCAGGGTCTGAGATGGCTTAGAGTTTATAGCCACCCTGACAATCATGGGGTTGTACCAGGTCATATGGTACCCAACATGGGGCAGTGATCACGCACCTGATCTGGGTATCTGTCAGAGTAGTGATAAAGTGATCTGGGATTAGAGGAGCTCTCTGTGCCTTTTCCGTTATAATCAAATCATGCCCTGGTAACCATGCCGCAGGGAGGCTCAACCTATTAGATTGATCTGTCCTCAGCAACTGATGGACCATAAGGGCTCCAGAGGGAACTGTGGGTTGTTCCTTATAGTTTGATGCATTATCTTAGTTGCTAGTTGGAATAAGAGAGCAGCTGTGGCCTTGATCAGCTGGTGTCCATGCAACACCTTCTTTCCACTGTTGCTCTTTGTTTATGAAGGAGCTGAAGGAGATGAAATGGAAGAAGAGATATCTAGAGCAGGGGTCCCCAATCTTAGCAACTTTAAGAATTGTGGACTTCAACTCCCAGAATTCAAAGTTGCCAAGGTTGGAGACCCTTGATTTAGAGCACTTGTGGAGATCAACAGAGGATACACTTGACTGAACATGGGTAAGAACTGCTATAAAAGTCACTTTGTGAAGGTAGCTGGCAAAACGACAACTTTCTAAAAAAGTATTAACCTTAAGTCTTTCCTGTGCCCCATTTCCCCATGTACTTTTATAAGTTATTTTGGCCACGTAATTTATTCTGCCACCTGAAGGGCCCTACCCCCAAAGTGACAGAAATAATGGGGAAAGACTTCATTTTCTTTGAAAAATCAAAGGTTTTTCCTTAAGTGTCTAGTGATCTTTGACAGACAGGCAAAGTATGCATAGAGCTATGCTATTCCCAAGAGTCTTTAACACCCAGTGTATTGGAAACATGAGAAAATCAGAGATGACCCTCCGGAAAACAAATCTTACATGATCAGAAAGAAGGATTTGTTTTATTTATTTATTTATTTATTTATTTATTTATTTATTTATTTATTTATTTATTTATTTATTTATTTATTTATTATATTTCTATACCGCATTTCTCCCACAGGACTCAAGGCAAGAAAAAATAAAAGATACATAAACTTCATAAAATTGATAATTAAAATTATAGCATAGTTTAGCCCAAATTAAATAAAACCCAGAATTATATAATATTTTAATCATTCACAGTTAACATGCTTAGCCCCGCCTGATTGAACATCAGGGTCTTGATGGCACAGCGGAAAGCACAGAGATTAAGGATGTTTCGTATATCAGGGGGCAGTTCATTCCAAAGGGTTGGAGCCCTTACAGAGAAGGCTCTCCCCCTGGGAATCGCCAGTTGGCACAATTTGACTGACGGTACCCTGAGTAGTCCCTCCCTGTGAGAACTGGTCGGTGGGAGGCTATTGGTAGCAAAAGATGGTCTCGTAAGTACCCAGGCCCTAAGCCATGGAGCGCTTTAAAGGTGATAACTAACACCTTGAATCGCACCCGGAAGACCACCGGGAGCCAGTGCAACTCGTGTAGGAGAGGTGTTACATGGGCGCAACGAGATGCACCCATAATCACCCGTGCGGCTACATTCTGGACCAGTTGGAGCCTCTGGGTGCTTTTCAAGGGGAGCCCCATGTAGAGAGCATTGCAGTAGTCTATATGGGAGGTGACTAGGGCATGAGTGACTGTGCGCAAGGCATCCCGATCCAGAAAGGGACGCAACTGGCGGATCAGGCAAACCTGATAAAAGGCCCCCCTGGCCACGGCCGTCAAATGGTCTTCTAAAGATAGCCGTGAGTCCAGGAGGACACCCAAATTGCGGGCCCTCTCTGTGGGGAGCAAGGTCTCATCCCCAATTTAGCTGGAGTGACGGTTTGAATTTGTTTATTGTTGTGCGGTTCATCAATTAATTGTTTCAAAGGTAAGTGACTTATTAGTCAGACGTTCATGCAATTTTAAAGCTGTTTAAAGTCAATATGTCTGAATCCCTAGGCCAATTCAAATTAATGTTCTTAAACAATAGGCAAAACCTGTCTAAGGTCAAGCTGAGTCCAAGCACTGAATTCCATGTCAACATTTTTTTTGGTCTTCTTTCCTACAATAAAAGTGTTATAATACATCCAGAGCAGAGATAGTGGAAAAATGAGAAAGGAGATGCTTAATGAAATATATTGGTCCCATCCAAATAGGGGTCGCTTGTTTGTTTGTTTGTTTGCTTTGGAATCTTCAAGACAGAATTGACTTCTGGTGATTGCCTGGCCACTTTTTCAGAAGTGATTTGCTCTAGCCTTATTGCTACGACTGACAGACTATAACTGCCTAAGTTTACCCAGCTGGTGTCTTGCCTAAGGTGGGATCAGTTCTTGGTCCTCTGCTTAGCCACAACACCAAACTGCCTCATATTTAAGAGGCAATTCACTTTTAGCCATCCCATGCTTTCTAATACTTATATTTAAACAGTAGCTAAGGAGGTCATCCTAGCTTGGTTATGGCACTTGAACATTTTTTTGTATAAATCAATAGCTAAAAATATTCTAATTATGGAATGCATTCTTTCAACAATTGTTTTATTCTTCTATCCCATTTGTTCAGCTTTCAAGGAAGAAATCACAACTTTCCTCTTCCAGTAGGTTTTTGGAGTTGGATGAATAATAATATTATGTATTGTTTTGTATTTGATGTGGTATTGTTGGACCCTTTAAATGTCCACAAATAGATATCCTGGAATAACAAGTGATGAACACTAAATAAACCTTACAAAATGATAAATTTTACAAGATTCCAGTGTGAACATATTTTAAGAAATAGCCTATCTAACCTATATATCTGACCTAGACAATTAGAAAAATTCTAGCAATTGTCTTTTCAATTTCTTCTTATTTCTGTTAGAAACAGAGTTGATATACCACAGATATACTATAAATATGCTCTAGAGCCTTATTAGTGAGCAAGGCTTTTTACAATAAGTCAGTGTTGCTGGAGGCAATTTTCCCCATGTCAGTTTGCATTGTGTCCCTGAACCTATACAGCATGATAGAATGATGGATTTTCCCCTTCACTGCAAGAACAAAGCATTTCTTTGATTTTCTTCCTACATCAAAATTACAGTTAATTTGGTATGCCATATCTAATTAAGTATGGTTTGTATATGTTTAACTAAAACATCATCAGCAAGTTTCTATGTCCTTACTTGCAAAATTTGCATAACAAAAAGGGGACAAGTACTGAGAAATATTATATTTCAGTGCTAAGATGAGGTGCTTTAAAAACTCTTTTAAGAAACAAACTCTCTTAAGAAAGGATCACACATGAAACAATTCCACGTATGTGTATGTTGCTTTGACCAGCTAAGCTGATTGCATTGACAGAAGACAATTGTCACAGAAACCCAAGAGAAGTTGCTAGACATAATCATGTAGTCAGGACCATAGACAGCTCTCTGGCAGGCTTTGATGCAGAAGTTAAACATGTAACACAGTACTTTCCAAATCTTTTCCTTCATTACCCAAAACCACGAATCAGAAAGTCGTATGTATGTATGTATGTATGTATTTATTTATTTGTTTGTATCCCGTCTTTATTATTTTTGCAAATAACTCAAGGCAACAAACATATCCATTACACCTTCCTCCTCCTATTGTCCCCACAAAAACAACACTGTAAGGTGAGTTGGGTTGAGAGACTGTGATTGGCCCAAGGTCACCCAGTACAAGTAAAACACTGTAAATCAATTTAAATGTCCTCATTGTGATTGGGTAATGGATTCGTGATTCATACCCAAAGAAAAAACACTTTTGCCAAATTTGGGGGCATTTAGTTAGGTTTGGGAAGGACTGACATAACCACTTTTCTTTAACAAGCTACCCTTTATGGCTTGACATCTGAATACCTGCATGACTGTTCACAGCTGGGTAGAGGTTGGAATAAGAGGCTCAGGAGGCATGATCCTTAAGTTATTGACCAGTGACAGTGGGAGAATTGTACTGTCAGACCTGCAAGACTGATGCCAGCTTTAGCAGTCAGTTCAGAGAAGAAACATGGTCAGCTAAGCGGATTCTATTTTATTGTAAACTACATGAACAGAAACTTGCAGATATGAAAGGAAACAAACGCAGGTTATAAACAAACAAATAAACAAACAAACAAGTTATTCCAAAATGTATATAACCATAGGTCCAGAATAATGTATTTCTGTCTATTTTGGTATAAATACTTCCAATTTCAATCAATACATATCATTTTAAGAAATTGTAAGTATTTTAATTTGGTGTCTGTTGGGTAGAAAACCACAGAAAAGCCATTTTCAAAAATGCTGTTGAGGCATGCAGAATTGTCCTAAAGGAACCATGGAGGTACCCAGTAGCTCTTTCATATCTAATGAACAATATACAGTATATGGTATTATTCATATGTCATACCAAATATAAGTCAGTCACTTAGTCCGTCCATCCATCCATCTGTCCATCCATCCATCCATTCTCCCATCCAGTCTTTTGTAAGAACATAACAAGAGCTGTGCTGGATCCAATAAAGAGCCCAACTATTTTGTCCTACACAATGGCTAACCAGATGTACTCAAGAAGTGCATCAGTATGGACAGGAAGGAATAGTTCTCTCCCATTGTTTCATCCAACAGCTGGTATTTAAGTTGTTCCATCTTTGTTTCAGAAGAAAGTATATGGTTATCAAGACTAATGGCCATCATCTGTTTATTACTCCATGGATTTGTCCAGCTGTCTTTTAAAATAATCTAAAGGGGCATGTATCACAACAAATGAATTTTTCAGTCCAAGTTGTTGTAGATAATAATGTTGCTGAGCGATGATAACCTCTGCAGCAGGTTCACTGAGAACCTGCTTAGAAATTCCATTACAGTCTGAGTACTACTGTTAAAAAGAGGTTGCAATATTACCAGAGTGATAGTGTTCATGCGACTGTTTAATCTATCTAGACAATATTAGTGTTTTTGATATCCAGTGAAAAAAGTCTCAAAATATTTTGTAAATGTAAGGCCAAATGACAAAATCAACCTTTAAATAGCTATATAGTTCTTTATCTTTGTAAAGAAAAGTTTCTTTCAAGTTGATTTCGTTTTGATTTCACTAAATTCAAATCTGCCATGTCTGTATAGTTTTATTGGCAGGATCTCCCTTCCTTAGTCTACAGTCCTCGTATTTTCTCATCCAAGTACTAACAAGAGCTAAATCAGCATAGCTATTGAGACAGCCAAGTTTGACTAGTCTTCATGGAAATTTCTAGGATCATTATGTTATACAAAAACATTTCCTTCCTTCCTTCCTTCCTTCCTTCCTTCCTTCCTTCCTTCCTTCCTTCCTTCCTTCCTTCCTTCCTTGATTCTGGGTGGCTTACAATTCTAATTTTATCCTGATAAAAAATTGTTTAAAAGTTATACAATTGGAATGCACTTGGTTTTCAACAATTACCTGATTTCTGGGTTCAATCGGCCAAACAACAGCTGGAAGAAAAAGAATAAACATTTTCACTTCACTGTTATTGCTGCACAATCAGAATGCATATTTGTGCTTCATTTATTTTTTTTGAAAATATCATTGTGTATTTGAGAATCAGGTAGATTTGTGATATTGCACTTTTCTAAACCAGTGCTTTCCACATTTGGAATTACAGTTCCAAATATCTCCATCCCTACCATATATAGTGGGGATTTCTGGATATGATAGTCCCAATCATCTGGAAAACAACAAATAGTAGAGGAGTGATTTGAGAGTTTAAGTCAGATCTCAATGCCATTGGAACAATTAGTTCTCTTGGACCTGTCCAGGAATCAGAAATTCCATCCCCCCAGTTTGACTTGTTTGGTTGGTTCACATATGGGGTGGTGGTGGTGAAGATTTAAAAAGCTCTTTACATCGTGAAAGAAGATATCACTTGCTAATTTCTGCTACACCTTATGTTGGGCCATGGTGTGGAGATACAGTACTTCTCCATCCAAGTACTTTGGGTTACTGAGTGTATTGAAGTGGCAGATTGAGACAGAATTAACTTGTACAGCTTTCTTATATATTGCCTCACAGCAAGGAAGATTATTGAATCTCCCCACAAGTCTTTGTTCAATTTGTTGTCCAACACCTATCATGTGGCAGTCTATATCAGATCAGGATACATTTGTAAACTCATTTGAATATTATTGTCACAGATTCATCCCTCAGTTTTGTGGATTCATCCCTCAGTTTTGTATCTTTTTCTGGTCCTGCCCTTGCTGCCTATTGTTATAGAATAGAATAGAATAGAATAGAATAGAATAGAATAGAATAGAATAGAATAGAATAGAATAGAATAGAATAGAATAGAATAGAATAGAATAACAGAGTTGGAAGGGACCTTGGAGGTCTTCTAGTCCAACCTC
Organism: Masticophis lateralis; assembly: GCA_030761175.1. Classification (NCBI taxonomy): domain Eukaryota; kingdom Metazoa; phylum Chordata; class Lepidosauria; order Squamata; family Colubridae; genus Masticophis; species Masticophis lateralis. Next base: position 29,502,222 of record JAUDYJ010000001.1, read on the forward strand.
CTGCCCAGGCACAAAACCCTACACCGCTTCAGACAAATGGTTATCCAACATCTTAAAAATTTCCAGTCTTGGAGCATTCACAACTTCTGCAGGAAAGTTGTTCCACTGATTAATTGTTCTAACTGTCAGGAAATTTCTCCTTAGTTCTAAATTGCTTCTCTCCTTGATTAGTTTCCAACCATTGCTTCTTGTTCTACCCTCAGATGCTTTGAAGAATAGTTTGACTCCCTCTTCTTTGTAGCAACCCCAGAGATATTGGAACACTGCTATCTTGTCTCTCCTAGTCCTTCTCTTCATTAAACTAGACATACCCAGTTCCTGCAACTGGGTATGTTCTTCATATGTTTTAGCCTCCAGTCCCCTTATCATTTTTGTTGCTCTTCTCTGCACTCTTCCTAGAGTCTCAACATCTTTTTTACATCGTGGTGACCAAAACTGAATGCAATATTCCAAGTGTGGCCTTACCAAGGCATTATAAAGTGGCATTAACACTTCATGTGATCTTGATTCTATCCCTCTGTTTATGCAGCCCAGAACTGTTAATGTAATGTTGCTCACTTAAGTCTCCAAAGAAAAATTCTCAGATTCCTAATGTATATCTTTTGTTTCTAAATACAAGGTCACACATACAGTACATTGTGTATGTGAGATGTGTGGAAACTGAAGTGAGTTTTACATTCTATTCTCATTCAGAGCTTTAAATTTTCAGTTTGCTGTCAATGTAAATAACAGTAAAGTAACATTGATATCAGTATATCCTTCCCATAAGAGCTTTGCAGTACATTGCTGCATAGGGGTAAAAAAAATAAATAAATGTATATACTTTACTGTCCAATCTTACCAGCTCCTTGTAAAGGAGGTTAACGTTATACATCTTTTAGCTATATTTGTACAATATGTTGGACCTGATTAGGTTATATGTTCCGAAGAGATACCAGTGTATTTGTTTAGGTTTCTTAGTGGAGAGTTTAGTATGTTGTATGAACCTACACAATTTAGTTAGTTTATGGTTCAATGGTTTGTGCAAACCATTGATAGCCAGCCTGGCTTAGTTGTTAAGATGCTGGCCCAGAAACCAGGAGACTGTGAGTTCTAGGCCTATCTTAGGCATGAAAATTAACTGGATGATTTTGGATCATAGATAGATAGGCAGGCAGGCAGGCAGGCAGACAGATGTGGGATATGAAAATGATCCTGAAAATGTGTTAAATCAGAACTTAAGGAAAGCAAGTTGTGTGAATGCAGCCATATAGTACTGCATTCTGTGTCTGCAGGATGCATACAAATGTCTATATTTCCCCAAATGGCGACAACAGAACAGAAAGGAAGATAAAAAGTAGAAGAATGGGAGGCAGAAATGGCAAAAATGCAGCCAGCTTTTCATTTCTATGGGGATTGAAGCTAAGAGTTATGCAGATCCACACAATGCAGTATATAGCCTCTGCCCAACCCATCCCCTGTAATAACTGCATTTTGCTGCTGTATTCAATTCTTGAAATGAAGGTTTTAAACCTTCCTAAATCAGCACTAGGCTTTTCTTATTTTGTTTGAATAAGATGCTCCTCAGAAAATGGTGCAAGCCTGACTTCATCTCCTACCTCCATTCTGTTCCCCTCCGCCCTGTCCCTTGATTCATTGCCCAAGGCTGCTGCAAGAAAAGTGGAAACGCTGACTGCAGCAAATTGCCATTTTTCTGCCTTTAATGCAGGGAAAACACACCAAGGAACAGAGTGTACAATCTCGTTCCCTGACTGTCTCTTGATCCAAGTGATTTGTTGAATTTGCTGCAGGAATATACGGAGAGAAGGGATGTGATGGTGATGGGTGTAAGTGAGTTGGCGTGATGAGGGAAGGAAGCTCTGTCTGTCTGTCTGTTTGTCTATATCCATCCATCCATCCATCCATCCATCCATCCATCCATCCATTTGATAAGTTTTGACAAATTGTGCAAATTCAGAACAAATGGGAAAATGCAAACGTAGATGCTTTTGTAGAACCTTAAGTCATGATGGCTGAGATTTCTGGGAACTGCATGAATCCTACACATTTGGAAGGTACAGATTGAGAAAAAGGGTATACATTTAAGGCCTTTCAGTGGCTGGAAGTTGCACTTAATTTTGGGGAACAAAGGGCAAGGCCTATGGGTATTCATGTAAAGTGGCCTCACTGACTTCACTATAAGTCAGAATCGAATCGAATCGAATCGAATCGAATCGAATAGAATAGAATATGCACATGGCTGGCTCATATCTAAATGGTTGTCCACTAGGACTCCAAGATCCCTCTCACAGTTACTACTATTGAGCAAGGTACCACATATACAGTACCTGTGCATTTTGTTTTTCTTCCCTTGCTTTTTTCACTGTTGAATTTCATTTTGTTAGATAGTGCCCAATGTTCAAGTCTGTGAAGATCCTTCTGTATCTTGAGCCTAACTTCTGGAGTGTTGGCTATTCCTACCAGCTTGGTGTCATCTGCAAATTTGATGAGTTCCTCATCTATCCCCTCGTCCAAGTCATTGATGAAGATGTTGAAGAGCACTGGCCCTAAAACAGAGCCCTGGGGTACTCCACTCCATACTTCTCTCCATGATCAGCTGGTGCCATTGCTGACTATTGGGGGTGAATCTTTGCCCCCCACAGAGAGGGCTCGCAATCTGGGTGTCTTCCTGGATGCATGGCTGTCTTTAGAAGAGCATATGACGGCCGTGGTCAGGGGGGCTTTTTATCAGGTTCGCCTGATCCGCCAGTTGGGGCCCTTTCTGGATCGGGATGCCTTGCGCATGGTCACTCATGCCCTTGTCACCTCCTGGCTGGACTACTGTAATGCTCTCTACATGGGGCTCCCATTGAAGAGCACTCAGAGGCTCCAACTGGTCGAGAATGCAGCCGCGCGGGTGGTTATGGGCACGACTCGTTGTGCCCACATGACACCTCTCCTGTGCAAGCTGCACTGGCTCCCAGTGGTCTTCCGGGTGCAATTCAAGGTGTTCGTCACCACCTTTAAAGTGCTCCATGGCTTAGGACCTGGGTACCTATGAGACCGACTCCTGCCACCAGTAGTCTCCCACTGTCCAATTCGCTTCTGCAGAGAGGGGCTCCTCAGGGTGCCATCGACCAAGTTATAAGAGATAGGTGAAAAGATTTAGCTGATCTTGAAAAATTAAGAAGTCAGACATGGCTTGTACATGGACAGGAGATCAGAGGAAAGGGCAGTATGTTTCCTGGAAGAAGACAAGGGCAAGTTTCTTCTATCTTATCAGCAGAAAAACTATGATATGTCAATAAACTCATCCTAAATTGAATATGTCTTGTGGGACCTTTTACCTTTTCAGTCCAATTTGTTTGTTTATTGACTAAATTTACTTACTGGCTTTCCTGTTAAGAGCTCAAAATTGCATCAATTGCCAGCTTCCCTTGAATTTTTTTCCATATAACCATGCCGTTGGAATATGGAGATCAGCATAAACTTATTCAATGAACTTCCATTTCTGAGAGTAGATTTCATTGTGTGTGTCCCAGTCCGGCACCTTGATCATTACAGTTTATTGCACCACAACTGCAGTTTTGTATGTGTCATGCCTCAAAATGGTAAGGAAATGAAACACCAATTTTTAAGAATTATTCTGCTGAATTATGCTGAATTTCAATGAATATAGGATCCACCCAAAAAGAATGCTGCTATAGATTACCTACTTCAAAATTCTTTTCTTCTCATCTGTGAATATTCCTGCAGGGGGTTAAATGGATTCACATCAACATTATTTACTTGTACTGGCTATTACAACCTGAGATCTAGAGACTTCATTTTTAGGGTTCTGTCTCTTGAATAAAACTCTGGTATCATTTTAATAGTATTATAAAGTATGCTACATCATGCAGGATGGGATTAGGACTCTAAAATATACCTTAGAGAAATAATGTTAGTTTATTTAGACCAACACTGTCTTTATTGATCAGAATAAATTTCTTGGGTTTTGATAAGAGCTTTCTAGTTTTATCAGATTACATGTATGTATGTATGTATGTATGTATGTATGTATGTATTCATTTTCTGTAGCTGCCCAACTCAGACATGTGTTTCTGGGCAATTCTAATTTGAACTCAAGACTTTTTCATGTTAACAGGCATTCTATCCTTCAAGCTGTAGTCTTATGTCATTGCAGGATCTTCTGCATTGCTGTAGGGCAACCTTTGCCATGTTTTCAAATATTCTGGATTACATATCCTCACCCCCAACCATTGACTATATTGATTGGGGTGAGGTGAATTGCAGTCCAGTAAGCCTGTGGGTTCCAGCTAGAGTTAGTTGCCAGTTCCTCATACTTCATCCTTGGGCCTCTTTGTGCAGAAGCTGGTCTCCCAGTGGTCTCCCTGACACCCAGAGAGTCAGCAGCTGTATAGAGAAGCTTGAAAAATGATTCAGTAGAGTGATGCCACAAAGAGACTCAAAGCAGATCTGAATTTAGGAGAGCATATCTGGATTATATGGCTCGGATTGAGGTATTGGTATTGGATTGCGGGTGGTAGGAGGGGTGCCCATGTGACACCCCTCCTGCGCGAGCTGCACTAGCTCCCAGTGGTCTTCTGGGTGTGATTCAAGGTGTTGGTTACCACCTTTAAAGCGCTCCATGGCATTGGACCTGGGTACCTTCGAGACCGACTTCTGCCACTAGTAGCCTCCCACCGGCCAGTCCACTCCCACAGAGAGTGTCTCCTCAGGGTGCCAAGTTATGTCGGCTGGTGACACCCAGGGGGAGGGCCTTCTCTGTGGGAGCCCCTGCCCTTTGGAATGAACTGCCCCCGGAAATGCGTAAGATCTCTGACCTCTGTGTATGCGTAAGATTTCCAATGTCTGTGCTCTCAAAACCTTGTTGTTCCACCAGGCTGGGCTATCAAGGTAATGATTTTAACTGGATGTTTTAAATTTGGAGTTTTAAATTTGGGGTTTTATATTTGAGCCGAAATTATTTAATAATTTTAATTATTTTTAATTTATGTTTGTCTTTGTGCTTTTAATAGGCTGTACACCGCCCTGAGTCCTTCGTGAGAAGGGCAGTATAGAAATAAAATTATTATTGTTGTTGTTGTTGTTGTTATTATTATTTTTATTGATACCCATCTCAGGAGGGAAGTGTTATAAGGAGGAAAAAACACAACAAGTGCCACACAAAGGAGATTTGACAGACTTTTTGAAAGGATGGAATCTTATCAAACATTTCCAGAAAGCAATCAATGTGTTGGGAATTAGTTTTGATTTAACTGGGTCTTCTTTAGGCTTGTTTGATTTATATCTGCCATTTAAAACCCAGGGAAAGCGTGAACACCTGCTCAAGGGTAATTGCCACCCATAACAATTTTGCACTATATCATTTAAGCCCTTATGAAAGATAAAAATGATGTCCAGTTCATGCACTGTTTATTGGCTGATTTCAGATCTCATGATACTGACACTATGATCTGCAGCACTAAGCTCAAACTGTTCATTGAAGTGGAGGAAGGAGAATTCGCTTTTAGAAATTATTTCAGAGAAGGACAGCATTTTGGTGAAATTCTCACAAGTGGGTGTGATGCTACTGCACTTATTTATTTCTGGAATGCCACAAGGTGTGCTTGTGAGGATGTCCTATTTTGGATAGTACCGCCATCTCTTCAGCAATCTGAATTCCATCCACAAGCTTTTTCAGTCTGGAAAAATGAGACAGGCAGGGATGCTTTTGTGTGATGGAAAAATGAGTGGTACTATAGCTATCTCCAGGGTTAAAATATGCTCAAAATACCAAAAAAACAATGGAATGACATTCTTCAGCCTCCTGAGATTGAAGTAAAAAAAAAAAACCAACAACACCCCAATATAAAAAGTATTTTTCACATTATCCTTCTTTTCCTTTTTTAAATGGGGGAAGAGAATGTTGGCAGATTACAGGGCAGATTTTGGAGATTAAGCTCCTGAGCTGATGGCTGAGAGGCAGGAAGTGCTCAGCTTCATGATCTCATTTTGGAGCAATGAAATTGACTCAGTGACACTGCTAAATTTGGCATAGTGTGGGTGGAGTACTTAGCACTAGAGGTTGCTGTTTCCTTGGCTGCCCTCCTTCTTAGCAAGACACTCTAGGGGAAGACCACGTATGATGGATAATTGGCCTTATCTAAAAGAGAGAGAGAGAGAGAGAGAAAGAGAGAAAGAGAGAGAGAGAGAGAAGCATTTTAAACCCCTTTCTGTATAATTCAGAAAACTAAATGTTATATTAAAGCAGGGATGGAATTTTTTTGGGAAACCAGGGGCTACATTGGCCAAGGATCACTATGAATCAACTAGCAATGTTTCAAATTTTATAATCATTATATTTTTAGGGCTGCTGCTTCAAAAATGTGGGGTATATCCATCTCTCTGGCGCATCAGACTGCTCACCTTTCTCTGAAATATTCATTTCCATAGATCTTGTCCAATACATGCACAAATCAGAATAATAGTGTGCATATTAAGAGATTAAAGAAAGAAGATGGGAGGAAGAATCTAGCATCCTATTTAGTGCTGGAGACAGTTTGGGGAGGGTGGGACAAGACTAATGGAAGAGGCATATGGTATTCCGTCTCTCTTTTGATGCAACAAAACAAAATGCTACTGCTAACAAATAGTTTTAGAGGGCGGAAACCTCAAGGAAACCTGCTGGGCCAGTTTGATGAAAGTGATTGTCAAGTGATGGGTTGCATTGGGGACCACTGTGCATTCCTTGAGATGCTTAATCTAGATATAGTAATATGTGATCCCAGCATACAAAATTGACTTTTCATGGAGTGGGAGTAGTGCATCAACTACTAGTCTCTGAGTGACATCTGATTTTGATGCCTTCTAGAGCCAACCTGGTAAAATCATGTAAATCAACCTTTCCCCTTCTGGCACTCTCCATATTTCCTGGGAATATCACTCTCACTGCAAGAAGAGATCTATAATCCATCACGCTGATTGTTAGTTGTAGTGTGGGGCTGATGCAGGGGCTTTATAACAATTCCCAGTGGAAATTTTCTACTGGATCCTGCCTGCAGTTTGTTTCATTAGAAGTAATCCCAGATATAGAGAGTGTTTCAACCTGCAGCTCCATTGAGACTAGTTTTTTTTTCCTGAAAAAGATGGCTTGTGCACCAAGGCTTTAAATTCAGAAAGGAAGCATTTGTGATTATCCATTGCGAGAACTGCCTCTCTAAGAAAGAAGCTCATCTATTTTGACTCATAGGTGCCATTAATAGATGGACTGTTCTGGCAGAATGAACTAGAACAGAATGGCCCTAATCACTCATTTCCAGTCTTTGACAGAAGAAGTTGCTTTATTGTATTAATACTTGCCTGTGTAACTCTGATCTTTCTGACTTGTGGAGCACCAGGACTTTTATACTTTCATCTGTCACTGGCTGTGAGATTATACAGGAAAAGGTGATTTTACATACACACAATACGTATAAAACAATACTGATGAAGAAAATACATGATAGCATACAAATCTGACTTGAAGTCATAGTGGACTTGCTGCAAACAAAACCAGCTTTCCCCAATATACTGAGAGAAGATAAATTGAGACCATAACTCTTTAAATTCCCAATCAACTAATTGCAAGGCTAGCTGGGAATTCTAGCCATTGCAATTCTAAATATATGCGAAGCCAGAGGGACTTGGGTGTAGATGTGGGCAGGATACAATGAAAATTCCAAAGATAGTGGCTTTTTCATGGAAAAAGCCTTACTTTTTAAAGCATGAAGGAATTTTTTTTGTAGTTCCTTCTCAGCATGCCATTTCTTCTGTTTTGCAAAGCAATTTTGTTTCACCTTTGAAAGAAACAAATGATGACTGCTTTCCATTCTGGTTCCCAATATGCCACCTATGGATGTGTCCTAGGTCACCTTTCCCCTCTGAAAAAAATAGTTTGTTCTTTTAAGAATGGAAAACTCACTTTTTGCAAAGCTGCAGCCTACTTTGAAGGTAAAAAAGAGCATATAGTGTTAGTGGTCAATTTTTCCTCTTTTTCTGTCAATCAGATAAACTACCGCCAGCCTTGATCTGGAGATCCTTTGATAAGTAAAGCCTTTGATCTTCTTTTCCATCATCTTCAACCTACCTACCTTATTAAAAAAATATCCGTTTCTTGTTGAAGACTTTTCCCTCAGATTGTCCCCTCAAATTCTTCATGAACCTCAGGCTCATGAATGCCTTCAGCAGTGCAAAAATCCTGCACAATCCATTTTAAGGTATCTCCATCCATCACTTTTCTCTGGATGGAAACCAACATTTCATATTCATCAGTATTATGATATATGTGCATGTTGGTGATTTTAGCTGCCAGCCATAATCCTCAAGTATCAACTTTTCCTTCCCACAGTTCTCTTGTAAAATTTTCAACTTCCTTTTCCATTCCATCAGCTACTCCTTCTCCTATTACAACTATTTTTTAATCAGAACCTAAACTAATATTTATTCTTGTCTACTTATCAGCAAAGTGCATATAAATTGTTTTATCTGGGTGCATGGATAGAGGAAAAGCCAATAAGAAAATATGACTAAGAGAAGCCTTATCCCATGGTCTTTTTTCCAATCTTTTGGGCTGACTTAATAGCACTAGCAATAGCACTTAAACTTCTATACTGCTTCACAGTGCTTTACAGCCCTCTCTAAGCAGTTTACAGAGTCAGCATATTGCCCCCAAATGAGGTCCTCATTTTACCCACCTCGGAAGGATGGAAGGATGGAAGGATGAGTCAACCTTGAGCTGGTGAGAATTGAACTGCCAAACTGTAGGCAGCTGTCAGGCAGCAGAAGAAGCCTGCAGTACTGCATTCTAACCATTGCTGTCGCCACATTTGTTTTTTGTTCTTTTTTTGTTCTTGTACTTTGACTCTGAAAGCATTTTAAGGGAAAATAAAGTGAACATTTTGCAGGTTACACATAAATAATGAAAACTACAGCCAATAAATGAATTTATCTTCCTTAATAGAATATTAACTCAAGATGGAACAATGAGCACAAATTGGAAGTATAGTGTAGCCTTTTGCAAGGCAGATGTCATGCAGAACAGATTTTTGCTCCTGAATAGGCTTTTTACTAAACAGAGTATAAGAAAGAAGGTTTATTGCAAGTTTGTTGATGATAAAAATATGATTTAATAAATAGCCATGAATTATGGAATTCTTTCACAAAGGTGGAACTGCTGGATATGATAAAATCGGTACTGAAGAAGGTAAGTCGTGTGTGTGTGAGAACTGAGAAACTTAACAAATGATTTAATATTGATTTAGGCAGTAAAATGTCCCCTTGGCTATTTAATGTAATGTAATAAAATCACATTGATGCATCTCTGATATACCTCTATATCATATATCATTGACATACACCTCTGTATGAAAGAGAAGTGTGTTGGCTGGGATCATGAACTTATGAGGAATTCTTCATACAATTGATGTCACACTGTTGATCAAGTCTATATGATGCATATGGTTCTGAAAATTAATGTATTGAAGACTATCATGCTTAACAGGGAAAATTGATTGAACAATTAAAAGTTAAACTTAAATAGCACCAAACTAGAGCAAATAGATGGATTTGTATACCTCAGTAGAATAGTTATTAAAAATGGGGAAATAGATAGAGACACACACAAGTGCTAATACTAACAGTTGAGTTGGGTAGGTGTCTACAAAGAGGAGCATAAAAGTTATTGTTTGCAACATATCAGTGCTGGAACATAAATTCTTAAATCAGGGATCTCCAACCTTAGCAACTTGAAGCCTGGCGGACTTCAACTCCCAGAATTCTGGGAGTTAAAAGTCTACCAGGCTTAAAGTTGTCAAGGTTGGAGACCCCTGTCTTAGATTAGATTATAGATTCATCCTGAGATGCATCTCTTAGGGCTGTCAAACTTGTGGGCTGCAGGCCAGATGTGTCACACACTGGCCATGTCCACACCCAGTTTAGCGAAGGGGAAAAAAGTTGTGATACGTGATGCTGCTGTGACAACACGACTTTGACACCACTGTCTTAGACTGACTGTTGCTGGACTGACTTGATTTTTGCTTGATAGTTTGTTTCAGCCTGAAATTTGGTTTTCTGCCCTTTTATTTACTTTTGACTCTGACTGACCGATGCTTGTTGAATATCATAGTGACTTTTGTCTTCTGTATTACTGCATCAGGTACTATTGCTTAGGACCAAACTGGCCCAGAGCAGGATATATTCAGCATTTCAGCTTTAAGCCTACATGATAATTTCACAAAAAATTGAATCTGGCAGACCTATAGAGGATAAACTTCCAAATTTTGAAGGAGATTTCTAGGATTAAAATCAGTGAAAAATTTAATCCATAGAAGGTCATTGCTGGAGCATAGAAAGTGTTTATTATGCACTAACCAATGTAAACAACAGAAAATCAATACAATCTTTTTTTTAAAAAGTGTAATGGTGGAACACATGTAGTTTCTTAAGTGAATGTAGTAGATACAAGATGGACCACTAATTTATTACCAAACTTCAAATCTTTAATTATATTAGAATAGTAATAGAAAATCAGTATAAACCACAGAGTATTGGAGAACATAAACACAAATCTAATTAAGAAGAACAGAACAGAACAGAACAGAACAGAACAGAACAGAGAATAGAACAGAATAGAATAGAATAGAATAGAATAGAATAGAATAGAATAGAATAGAATAGAATAGAATAGAATAGAATAGAATAGAATAAGAGGAAAAGTAAGAAGAGAGGCCACTTTCTCTTTTACCCCTCAGTGGTAGATGGATTTATTTAGCTGGGGAAAATGAATTATATCAACCTGAACAAGAGCAACCAATGAAGTATTTGTTATGCAAATCTTTTCATTACAGCAAAACCAGAGTGCTGATCACAGATAAAATTCTTTGTTGCTTCCACCCCCATCCTCCACCCCTGCAAGAAGCAACTACCTAGGCTGATTATCAGTGCAAGAAGGGAGAAGAGGCGGACCTTTGGGTGACACAGTCTCTTCTTAGCTTCTTTATTTTATTCCCAGAAGAATAAAAAGCTGGATGATAAATGAAAAAAAAAAACCCAAAACTGCTGGGTTCATCAAAGTTTTCTCATTTTAATTTCTCTCTTTCTTTCTATGTCCCCAGCTGGGGTGACATCTGCTCTTGAATGACCTCAAGTGCCTTCTGTCAGTGAATATTCCTTTGGGAAAAGCTGGCCATTTTTCATATGCGCATATATTAAGGTGTTGGTTAGAGGCCTCCCTCCTGCTTTCTTGGAACTCTAGTCAAGTCCTGTCAATAGTCTAAAGTGGTAAAATAGATGAGGGATAGGTCACTCATGGCTTATGACAGACCTTAAACCATTTCTTGTAGCCCAAGTAACTAATAGTCTGTTGGATGAAGTTTTGTCTACAGGGACGGATGGGGGACATGCTGAACATCAGTACAGGTTCTTATGAAAAAGTGAGACTTTCAAAGGCAGGGGTCAGATCTGATTTCTCTGGGAAGTGGGAAAGATAATATAATCTCATGATCCCTGGTCCCTTAACATCTGCATCTAGGAGAATGTCTCAGGTTTCAGTGAGGAGATTATTTTACCACCACATCTAATAGATTAGTCGTTATTGATCAGAGTGTTTTCCAGATGTGTGGATTTAAATTCCCAGAATTCCTCAGAGGGTTCATTATTAGAAGTTTGGGAGTTGGACTTTTCTCCTCCAGAGGCACTAAACTGGGAAAAATCTTCCCTGAATATAGTTTGATCTGTTTTCAGACTGAGACACCCACAAAGGGTGAGACACTCCAGGTTTTGCCTATAGCTCATTTTGTTGTAACTAGAGCTTGAGGCTAAAGTCAAATAGGGCTAGAAGGGCCACCCTAGAGCTTTGACAGGCTTTGGCTGCATTGCCAGCTGCTCTATTTAAGTCAGAGATGAAAGTCTGAGGCCCAAGAGCTGGGAGGAGCTCCTAGAGCCCTTTTAAAAATTCCCAATGAATTTTAATTTTTTCTTCAGCAGAGAAAAAATGTTCAATGTGGGGAGAGTAATGTTAAAAGTATTTAGTCAACAATTTAATGTTGAACACTTAAATGCCATCAATTTTATTCCCCCCCCCCCCCGGCCTTCTCATTAAAGATATGTAAGCTCACCTGGCATTGAAACATTACTATAAAAATCTTACCTTTCTATGTTTGTTCCATCTTCTCCAAACTCCAGATGTTTCATTAGACTTTTCTGCCTTCTTTTTACTGCTTTTGACATACCATTTATTACATAATTGGTTATTCTCACTACATTTTCGCTTATTAGTTAAGTCAGTTAATAGTCCTATTTTCTTGGTTCACTTGACATTCAACTATTTGGATGGATTTGCACAACACATTAGTTTAAAATGCGGCTGGTTAGATTCTGGTGCTATGTGCTGTGCAAACATAATCACTACAGTACTTGTGTTCTGAGCTAATATTTCTGACTATAGTTTATATTAGGGATTGCTTCCTGGCTTCTGAGAAGAAGCCAGCTCTGTCCCAACTTTCATAAGATAACAAAATGTATCCAATATTCTACAAATAATATATATTAGCTTAAGAAGCTGATATAAATCATGTATAAATCAGGAAACTGGGTGCATGACTAGATCAAGGAATTTCCCCAAGGCTTTACTTATAATAATATTGCACTCTGGGACATGTTGTGTTAATTATTTATATACCCCACTTTTTCCACCATAAAGTTTTTCAAGTTATTACTGTTCCCTAGTTCATATGCTTTTGTTAATAACACATTCAGGAGGAAAAAAGATGTAAGAAGGACAAATCTTGTGCTGCTTCCTCTATAACATGATCTTTTCTCAATTTTGTAAAATTAACCTTAATTTTGATCAAAAATTAGTAGCGAAAAAGGCTACTTAGCAGGAGAGCGATTCATACTAGAATTGACACCTTGCAGATAAATGGCTACCTCAGGTATCTAGCTTCTTTTTCCTTTTTCTAGCTACTGAGTCTGGCCTGTTTTCCTATTTTGACTTGTAAATTCTTGAAAACTGCAGCTTAATGCAGATTTTTTTAAAAGAAAAAAAAATCTTCAAAAACACAGGAAAAAAAAACACTTAAGAAAATACCCAGTTGGCATCATCACCCCACTCACTGTTGTCCTAGCTTCCCCATGCTCCCACTGCTCAATATTTTCAGGTGAGTGAACCGCAATCTCTCTATATTGTCTATTTAGAATAATTTCCTTTGACTTAAAACCTTTCACAAATTAGGCCAGGACCAGGGTGAAATGCTACCGGTTTGAATTGGTTCGGCCGAACCGATAATAATGGTGACGGGTGGTTCAAAGAACCGGTAGCGATGGCAGCGTGAGGCTCCACCCACCAGCCCAGTTGCTGTAACCTTTTTTTTACCCTCTGTGCATGTGCAGAAGGGTTTGTGCATGTACAGAAGGTCCGCGCCAGTGGTGAGTTGCCCCCGGTTCACACTGGTTCTATAGAATCGGTAGTAAAACCAGCAGGAGGCTCTGCCCACCAACCCTGATGTCATCAAAATGCTTCTGCACATGCACAGAAGAGCGCGCAAGCGAAGCGGCCCCATTGCAAATTGGTAGTAAAGGTAAGTAGAACTCACCCCTGGTCCGTGCGCACATGTGACGTGTGCACTTCCAAACCGGTAGAGAAGTTAAGTAGATTTTACCCCTGGCCAGGACTATTGTATAGCTGGTTGTTACAAATTTCAATGTTGTTACAGATGTAATATAGTAAGATTGTGAGTGACGAAGAGGAATAGGCCTTGGTACATGAATGATTCTAATCCTATCATAGCCCTGAGATGAGGAACGGTAGGTGATGCTTTTCTGGCTCCATATAAGGAGGCACTTAGGATGTTCAAGGCATGTAAATATTTCTGAGCTAGGCAAGTTGCTTCAGCAATGCCTTGCTGTTGCTATAATACATCTTTTCCACCTAGAACATTTCTGCATAATGTACATATTTCACATGTGACTGAGGTTCCTGGTTCCTCCAGGACATGTACAGGACATTTCGCACATACTGTCACTATGTGAAGTGGTTGTAGACAGAGTGAGCAATTTCTTTGAGGGATGTTGGCATGTAGGGAGCTGCAGTGATGCATCAGGCTTCTTCTCTATTAAAAAATAATCAGAACTTAATCTATCTTGTTTTAAGTACCTAATGGGATCTGTAATTTCTTGCTAATTATATAATTATTATAGTTTGTTGTCTATGGCTGCCAATTAAGCATAGAAACCCCACATCAGGGGAAAAAAACATTCCATTATGTATATGAATGATGCCCAGTTTATGATTTCCTTCTCAGTAATACTTCACATTTACTATTCAGATGTGTATTTCCTCTGCAACAGCTCCCACCCACTAGTCTGAATTCAAACAAAGGCCTGCTTCACACATTACACTAAGATCTAATATACTTCTTCCTTTTTGGCTTTGTGTGATATGTGATCCTACATTTTGGCTTGAATGTGAGCCACAGCACTATGCTAATTTACCATTCAGCTTGTATGAATGTGTTCTGATTGGCCTTTTTTCTTAGGCTTAAAGTATTGTCCATAATAATGTCAAACATAGAGTGTATAGACACCCCCTCTATTTTTATGTAAAAATCAGAATCATGCAAGAATCATGGTGTTTCCGATGAGGTTCTATGGAAGTGAAAGTTGGACTTTGAAGAAGCAAGATAGGAAGAGTATAGATGCTTTTGAACTTTGATTTTGGAGATTTCTGAGAACACCATGGACAACCAAGAAAACAAACAAATGTATCATCAAACAAATCAACCCAGAGTTCTCAATATAGGCACAAATGACCAGGCTCAAATTAGCCTACTTTGGACACATTATGCAGAGACCTAGTTCTCTGGAAAAAGCCCCAATACTGGAAAAGGTGGAAAGAATGAAAAGTGAATCTCTTTGTGATTCTTCACTTCTGTAAGGTAAGATGTGAGATGGTGTGTAGACACATTTTCTGTGTGCGCGTATGTACATTTTGGAATAGCCTTCACCCAGAAATTCACCACTAGGATATCTTTTGATTACAGTGGAACACAGTACAAATTTTACAGATAAAGGCATGCAGTAAAGTATACAACCTTTTAAAAACTTTTTAAAAGCATTTTTTTACTACCTATTCACCTGAACTGGTAGTAAAAAAATGCTTTAAAAAAGTAAAAAAAAAAAAGTTCTAACAATCAACTGTGCCACGGGATGGTGGGAACTTTAAAAAAACTTTTTAGAGCATTTTTTTACTACTGGTTTGGGTGAACCAGTAGCGTTTTTACTACTGGTTCTGGCGAACCAGCCTGAACCGGTAGCATTTCACCTCTGCTTTTAACCTACTCTATTCTGCATAAGTCCCATATTTTATTATACTTGCCTATATAAAGTCTATGTTCACCAACCTTGGAAGGATGGAAGGCTGAGCCAGTCAGGATTGAACTTCTGGCAGTGGGCAGAATCAGCCTACAAAACTGCATTCTAACCACTGTGCCACCATGGCTCTTGCGATAATCCTGGCTGTATCTCCATGTAGAACCATGGAAGATTTTATAGGTTAATATTACCACTTTGAATTGTTGTTGAAAGTCTATTGGTAATTCAGGCAGCACCAATTGGTATTATGTGACTGTAATGATTATTGGCTGCTGTATTTTACTCCAATAACTTTTGGTTAGTCTCCAAATGCAAACTCTGTACAATGTGTTGTGGTAATCTATCCTAGCCATGATTGAGGTTAAGCTAGCTGCAGCCTCTTACTCCTTACACCCTGGGAGGGCCATATTACATTGGTTGAGAATACAAGGAAAGATACATTTTTTTTCTATTTGAAAAAAAAGTATCTTAAATTCAGGAACATCCTACTTTCTACTAAATATAAAACTTATCATTCATAGTTCTTCATGATAGGGTTTTTGCCTATCAAGACCTGACTTCTCTGTTATTAACTTGTCTTACTTATGGGATAAATAACCAAGTAGCTTGTTAGTGGCCATGTTGGGTGAAGCATTTGCTGCATCCTTTTTAAGGAAGCATTCGGGGTTTTTTTCTTTTGATGTATCAGCAGATGGCAACACTTAACTGATCTTTGAAACATATTTGAATGGTCCCTAGTTAATATTGGTTGGGAATCACCAGGGAATTCCAGGTCTGTTGACTAGGCAGAAATAAAACGTACCCTGGAAGAAAACAATTGAAAGCCATTTACATTTCCGAAAGATGCTTTTTTTCAAGAGGCAATGGGACTTTCTGGTTTTTCTTTGAAGACGTTTCACTTCTCATCCAAGAAGCTTCTTCAGCTCTGGATGACTGAGAATCTTCATAGGCATTTCCATTTCGTTGCCAATAAAACTTCATGAACCTATCTATGAAGTCCCCAGGAGTCAAATTCAACTCACAGAAAACTTTACTTTTTTAGTTTTATCTTTCATAATTTGGTCAGTTTTTATCCCTTTTATTTCCATTGACATCTGGATCAATTGCTGTTTATCTTTCCTCTTGACCATGGTACTAAGGCAAAGTAATACTCTAAAACAGAAGGGGACCTTGGTGGCATCTGCAGTTCATTATTGTGTACCCCTCTTTTAACTAGCCTCTGAAATATAGTATCTATTCATCTCTGCCATATTAGAGGACAACTGCTTGGAAATAAAAACCTTTTATGCACATACACACCTCTTAATGGTCCTTATGCTTCATATGGCATTGTAATAGTTGTAACCTTGTGAAATATTGCTATATGAAATCTTTTATTCAAGCCTTGTCTGTCAGTCAGGACTACAAATGGTCAATGTCTAATATTTAACTTCTTAATAGAGGCCCCTTGAAGGTATTGTTCTGATAGCCATTTCTCCCTTTTCATACTTGATATTTAGCTGGATCCGTTTATTCATTACTATGACAGATTTTGAGCCCTAGTCAAGGAGGAAAGGCAACTTGTCAAAGAAAGGTTGACCTTGTTCTTTTAATCACAATGCCCTTTTCTATTTCTTACACTGATCCCTCTTCATCGTGAAAATGGAGTACAAGCTCTTGATTTAGTTCTGATCTCAAGTCTAGCTCTCTCCAACTTAAGATTTCTACCCTCAAGATTATCAGTCATTTGGAAGTGATGGTCAGTCTTCGTTAGGACCCGAGTTTATTGAAACTGCAGCCCGTACATGTAGGGGAAAGGGCTGGGCAGGATTGCTGTAAGTTTTAAGTTTTAGTATTTTCAGGTGTCTGTATATACTGTAGGTAGCTTATAAGTTTAACTGTATAAAAGACAGCCCTCTTCCCATTTGAAGGTATCTGAAGGGCTGCACAGCTCAATTTTTCATTTTCATTTTAAAAATAAAAGAATCCTATAAAGGAAGAGCAGGAACGTTTACTGATTAACAGTAACGATTCTGGACAGTATGATCTCTGCCTCACACCACGAAATGGTTCTTTCTTCAATTTTTAAAGATTACATTAGCTACATTAATGGCCAGATTTGCATTTCAAAATTAACCAGGTGAAAGAGAGATACCGTTATATCTATGTAATATCAGGGCTGTCTTAATGGCATTATGGGCCCTGGGCAAAGCAATGTAGTTACGACAACTACTCACAGGAATAAAAATGTAAATGGTTGATAAAATTAATATATTTGCATGTTAGCATTAATAAGAAATGCAGTGAAATGTAATAAATATGTTGCTGAATTTATATGATACAAGGTGCATTGAAGGGTTAACATACAGAGATTAGTATGGGGCCCCTATGCTGGTGGGGCCCACGGGCAAGTGCCCACCAGGCCCATTTGTTAAGAAAGCCCTATGTAATATACTTACTGGTAGTTTTGCCTTGATTTGGGTTTTGTTTTTTTGGAGCTCAACATACCGTTATCTAACTAGTTGATTTCTGTATAATCAACATATGTGACCCCCATAAAGGGGTTAATTCAAAAATCAAGGTAAACCTGCTGTTGGAACTTTAAATGCAAATCCCATGCCTTTCTGGTTTTTTTAATATATATTAGTGATTATATAAGTGAGCATAAACACTGAAGAGTTTTGTCCATGTCTTCTCATAGAGGCACAATTATTTGGCTAAATTTGCTGGTTCTCTTTGCCACATTGTAAGGACAGAGAACATGCTTGGGATGGCTTACTTATTACAATTTATATAGTGCTCAAGTCAACAAGCCTCAAAATGGCCCACAACAATAACAAAACTAAACCCAGAGTGTACCAAGATCTCCACAAAACAATTCAGCAATAAAAAGTCTGAGATACTCTGTGGAAAAGCTATAATATACAATCCATAGGAAAAGGAACTTTATCAATATCTATTCCAGGGCAGTTTTTAAGTTGCTTTCCAATAAACTAATAGGAAATAAACCTAAAATATTGAGATTGTTGTAAAACTCTTACTAGTGAAGGTCAACCTGCATTTATTCATCTTTTTCTTGATCCTCTCATAAATGGAAAGGAAGCAAAGGAGTTTTTGGAAAGTTCCGGATTATGTTTTTCTTAACATATTGAGCTGGTAGGCTCAAAGAATCTTAAGGAATTCCAAACTGAAAAAGTTTTACAGCGATAAACTGATAAATTTCCCAGGCCTGTTGTGAAATTGTGTAGTTTTATCTACAGCTGGAACTCTCAATTCTTTATTTGCTGTAGAACAGAAACCTGATTCTAAAACATCCAGGAATCTTGTAACTTCCCTAATCTAAAGGGTACAATGGATGCCTTTATATTTCTCTAGCATATGTGTAATTTCCTAACAAATGTATGTACTTTGCCAACCTTTCAGTGAAAAATTTAACTTCATAGCACTCATAACTACAGCGTTCATCTGATATTCTCCACATTAGATCAACTATGATGCTTTCCCAGATAGCACAAGATGACCATGGAAATTTGTCCAATACATTTGGAGGACAATATCTTGGAAAAGGCTAGCCTAAAAATCACAGCTTCAGGTCAATAAATCTGGTGCATGAGCTTCTCTAGTAGCAATAGCCCTTATCTTAATTTCTTTCCATATAATTATACACTACTGCATATAAATAAAGGAAATTAAATTGGCAAATGTAAAGGAGAAATATTAGTATATGCCAAGGATGGCTGATTCAATTATTACAGGCCATGTATTACTTTGGATTCATTCAAAGATGGAATGGCGTTTTCATATACTGAGCTGCCATCTAAAGAAGGATAATAATTATAAGCAGTTACAGAAGTGTTTTAAAATATACAGTCAAATACAGGGTGAACCATGAAAGACAATGGACATATACTTACTATAATAATTACAGAGGGGATCAATCTCCACCTGTAGAGAGTTAATTACTTCAATTATGCTGAGTAATGCCCATTTGAATGCTTAGAAGTTGTTGAATATTGTCAATATGGAATGATGGGAGATCCTTCCTGTATTTTCTATGGTAATATGTAATTTACTGGAAAATAAGCTATATATATGTTTTATTAAGTCAAGAAAAAAACATAACCCCACAACTAATCAATATGTTTATATTGCCTGAAGCAACAGAAGGTAGAATATCTAGGTCTACATGCTAGCAATGATGTCCATATTTCTTTTCCATGATTGAGGCATAAACTTTATCGCAATAAATATATTCAAGTAGAAGAATTGGATATGCAGACTTCAATGTTTACCCATATTTATTTAAATAATATATTCAGAATTAGTGTCCAATTTTTTGGACACTAATTTTATTTATTTTATTTATTTATTGAACATATATAGCTGCCCAGATCACATACTGGCCAGCTTACAATAAATAAATATTGCTACTGATTTGCTTATGTAAGGAGCTGAGCATTGTACAGTTTAATCAACACCAGTCGTTGCTCTTGTGGTCAGCTCATTTTAGCTAGAGTTATGAAACTATGCAAGTAAGAAATTTCTATTCTCAAGAGAATAATGTGGATTGCTGTACTTCTTCAGCAACCCTGCCTAAAATAACTGTGCTTTTAACTAGATGCCCTGCAGTTAAGATGTATTATTTAGAGGGAATTCCTGCATATACTGTTGGTGGCAAGCATACCAATCTGACTACCATGTAAACAGACAAGAGATATCCGCTTTGATAACTCTTAATTTTGATAACTCTTAATGGTTGATTTCCTTTTCTGTGGAAAACTGACTTGCTATTAACAATCAAGTACATATTATGACACTTGTCCAGAATTATAAACATTTTAAATTGAAGACCTGAATGTATTAGCCAAGAGATCCATAAGTTAACTCTGGACTATGCTTCAGTGTGCATCTGCTTCTTCTCTAGTGTAGCCACAGTAAAGAGTTGTCTCTGTCTTGATGTTCCACGCTAAAAACTGGTCTGACTAGAATGGCAATTTTTTCATAATTCTAAATGCATCTTTTAAAAAAAAACATGGCCAGAAAGCTTATAAAGCGGCTATTATATAACCTCTTGCACTTTTCTTCTTCCATTGGATGGGTCTGGTTTTAAGCTTTGAAATCCAAAAGAATTTCCTGATGTAAACCAGCATGAAGTGCATTGCTGCGCTTCCTCTAGAAATCCACCAGATGGCTTTGGAGAACTCATAACTAAAACTGAAAACTTCCTAGAAGGAAGATAAACCCCAAGGGGGTGGTGTGGGGAGGAGTCCTTCTAATAACATCAGTGTTATCCTTTATCCTTGCCCTTATATAGAATGGCAAGAAAATTCCACTTCAGCCTGTTTCATGTTGCAAAAAACATTACATGAGTCGTAACCTGCCCCACCCCTTTATCTTTTATATTGTAATTTCTTGTTGCACTGGTGACTAATGATTCAGCTGAATCTCATGTAACCTTCCCCAATTGAAGAAAAAGAGTCTGCTATTTTATTGTATGAACTCTATTTGGTCCATGGAAAGTGTCACAAGACTCTTGTGAGTTATCCTTTTAGATATTTGTTTACAACATTTCTAATTCTTGTGGTCTTGGGCAACTCAACAAAAGCACTTAGGAAGATTTCAATGTGTGCCTTTTTTGTATATGTGGAGGCATTATATAGAAAACATTTCTTCAATTTTTCTGGAATCAAATTTGACTACATATCTATATACCTACACATGCATATGTGCATACTAAAACACACACACATTCACATATTATATGTATGTGCATGCATATATGTACATGGACACACATCTACACTATATCCATTTAATCCAATTTAATTTACATCTATTTGATCCAATTTAATATATGTCCATTTAAATACAGAGACATATTCAGATACAATAGACATATTTACACATCCATGCACCAACAGATGCATATACATATTATACAGAAACACACATATATACCTATTGCATACATACATTGTCCAGGGTAGTATGAATAAAATTCTAGAAACGAATCAAGGCTAGGAGTGATGTCTTTGGCAAGCTGGCCAAAAGGCCGCTACAATAATGCAATTGGCACATGAGGATACGAGTCAAGAACTTAGCCATCTTACTAGTAATACTAATGGCACCAAATACATTGAATGAAGTCCATTCAATGTATTTATATAATGAGGACCATTATATAAATATCTGCCAATTCAATTAATTCCAAGCAGAAAATGGTCTTGTGCAGGTTCACCATACTAAAAACTAGTACTATTTGGCGCGGGGCAGTTCTTGGGACCCTAAGAATAGCCCATGTAACACCACTGCTCCACGAGCAGCATTGGCTACTGGTCTGCAATTCATACTGTTGTCTCAAAGGTGTTTTTTCAAAAGGCAACTGGATTTTCTGGGTTTTTCTTCAAAGATGTTTTGCTTCTCATCCAAAAAGATTCTTCAGTGCTGACTGGATGGTGGGGAATTTATACTCCTTCCATTAAAAAGGATTTTATACTTCTTATTTAAAAAGGATATACTTATCCTTCCATTCCCACCATCCAGTCAGAGCTGAAGAAGCTTCTTGGATGAGAAGCGAAACATCTTCAAAGAAAAACCAGAAAGTCGTTGCCTCTTGAAAAAGCACCTTTGAGACAACAGTATGAATTGCAGACCTGGATGACTGAGAATCTCCATAGACAATTCAAGCTGTTGGTAATCACTTTTAAAACCCTGCTCCAGGCTACTTGAGAAGCAGTCTCTTCTCACTGGAATTGACCCCTCCACTTGTACTGGCAGAAGAGATGTTCTGGAGGACCTTTTGGCCCAAGTATTCTGGGTGGCAGGGTCCAGGAGAAGGGCACCCTCTGACACGGCTCCTGCCCTGTGGAACATTTTGGCACCCGGAGTGAGGTTGGCGCTGACCCTCTTAACTTTCCATAAGAGCCTGAAGACTTGGCTCTGAAAGTTGGTTTTGGGGTTCCAATGGGGGAGAAATACAGTGGAGGTGCTTATTCAATTAGCAACAAATTCCATCTCCCCTCTCATCCTCTTCCCATCTTTTAATTGGTCTGCTGTATTTGGCTGTGTGCAGTTTTTATGTTTTTATCTTTGTAGAGTTTTTATTTTTTATGATTGTAAACTGCCCAGAGTTACCTTGAGATAAGATGGGCATCCAATGAATTTTATTTCTTTATAAATAAATGTCAGTTTTGAGAGGCATATCATAGAAACTGAAACAAGTGAAGTTCAACTGTACTATTTCGAAAATACATCTTAATAATTGGACTAGAATCTGGTAACATTTGGGCATTCCTTATTCATGAAGAAATTCCAATTTCCTTGGTCAGAAAGATCTTCTTGTGGGAAATTAAGGATAGTACAATAGTCCTACTACTATTTGTACTACAAATAGTATAATATCACAATATGCTTTCCTTGGTCATAGCTTAGTGTTGTACAAATTGAAAGCACTCCAATTTATGAATTGTGAATTATGGATTACAATAGAGTTTATGCTGGCCCAAAAACACTGTATTAGGACACCACATTAATAGGCAGAAATTGAGTATATGCATTTTCAAATTATAAGTTCTAACAATAATAACTTCATTGTCATTGTACGTGTATACACAGTATACACGTACAAAATTCACTTAACAATCAAAGACCAGGTCCAACACACATAACAATCCCCATACACACTCCCACCCACCACAATTCCACCCAAACATCCACACAACAGACCAAGTAATACTGTCCAACAGCTCACTGATGGTGGCCCTTTAGTTCGTTGTTGAGTGCAACTATAGCTCTGGGACAAAAGCTATTCAGAAAACGTGCGGCCCGAGTTTTAATTGTTCTGTATCTTCTGCCAGAAGGCAAGAGATTAGTGTTCTAGGTGAATTTCCCAAATTGTTAAACTAACTATAGTGCAGGATGTCCTTCAGTCACGTTCACTGTATTGTGCAAAGCCAGCCACTTGTTTCATAAATCATTCTTAAGTAAAAGTTTAGATTACTGTCTGATATAATCCACATTTTACAGAGGAAGCAAAACAATAACAAACTTTTATCCAACCGGGGTATTAAGTAAGAACATCCCCACGACTGATTTAACTCCAGTAGTTCGCAAAACTGCTTATCACAAAGTCCTTTTTACCCAAAACCAGGTAAAAACACTTCAATTTGAACGTCCTTGTGACTGGCTGATGAACGGATTCAGGTCTCGTCGGTTACCCGAAGAAAAAGCCCTTTTATCCAATTTTGGGTAATTTATCCGGATTTGGGAGGTACTATTAACTCTATTTTCCGAGTACTCATACCCACAGTTTAATCACAAACTAAGCACGGGTGCTTGTTTTCCACACCACTATGCTAAACTGCAGCCAGCTATCTCGTAGTTTAAGGCAGGGTCTCCAACCTTGGCGCCTTTAAGCCTGGCGGACTTCAACTCCCAGAATTCCCCAGCCAGCAAAGCTGGCTGGGGAATTCTAGGAGTTGAAGTCCGCCAGGCTTAAAGGCGCCAAGGTTGGAGACCCCTAGTTTAAGGTGCAAACCTTTCCTAATATCTTCCTATGGACCAGAGATCCCGTTGTAAATATTGCCTATGAGTCAAACGAAAGTTACACATAACCAGCAGCAGGATCATCAGAGGCAACGACGGTGCAGTCCCTATGCCTGGACGGGCTCCCGTCTTTTTCTCTCCCGCGCGGATTGCTGGCCACGTGCTCCAAGTCTCGAGCTCGGCACCTACGCAAGCCGCCAGGCAGTTCGTTACCGCCTCTTCCTCCTTTTTTGCCCTTGGGGCTGACAAGAAGGCGGGAGGGGCAAATGCTTTTTGCTGCTACTGCCTGCCGTCTCTTCCGTACTTTCGCCACCATGGGAGAAGCCGCTTCAATTTTCCTAAAAATGCCCAGCAAAGAAGAAGCTTTGCCTGGCAGAGACCAGAGCCTCGTCCGTATTCCGGGTAGGCAGAAGGAGAAGGAAAACACTAATTAATCTAACTGTTGGTGTGAGGCAGTTCCCTGCGCATGCGCTTCGAGAAAGCAGTTGAAGGGGGAAAACGTCGACGAGCTTTTTGAAGCCTGGAGGGCGTACGCTTGCTTTCTTTCGTCCAAGTAGGGCTTGACGCATGCGCCTGAGCACGCCTTCAAGTGTGAGGCTGAATATGGCGCGACTGCTCCGGAAAAGTAAAGCAAAGCTATTCAGTCCATTGCGCATGCTTATTCGTGCGTGTAGCCTTGGTTAGCTTGCCTATTGCGTTTGGTTTGTGGTTTTATTAATGCGCTATTTTTGACTTTGCAGTAAATGAATTATTCATTTGTTACCAGCTTTGATTTAATACTATTGCTAAGGGTTTTTTTTTTCATAGTAAATGTTTTTAATTTACTTGAAATGTCAAGTGCTTAGACAAAAACAATGAGAAAAAAAGCACCTGGCCTGCTTTTAACACAGTAACAAGGTTCAACCCGCAGAAATCAGCAGGTAGAGATTTTAGCAGTCAATTTCAGTTCAAGATTTTGCTATTAAAGACATAGGAAAATAAACTAGTATAAGATCTATTAGAAGGGCATTTTATGTATCCAATACTGTAGGGTTCTTGAAATATTTTTTATTATTCCTCTTATTTCTGTAACTATAGTGTTCTTAATTGCATTTTATATCTTCTTACTACCAGTATACTAACGATATGTTCCTGCTTCCTTAGTTTGCATTGCCAAAGCCAACAGGGCACGTAGGTAGGGAATTCAATACAATATGCTTGATGAATGTTTAAGATACTATTTAAAAATGAATCTAGGCTAGGTTAGGTTATTGCACATTTTCTGGTAGGTCAAGGGAGAAAATGCATACAGGTAGTCCTCGATTTACAACCATTTGTTTAATGACCATTCAAAGTTAGAACAGCACTGAAAACAGTGACCTAATTCACTCATGACTGTTGCAGCCTCCCCATGGTCATATGATCAAAATTTGGATGCTTGACAGCTGGCGTGTATTTATGGAGTATATATCTATACGTTTAGGACTAGATTGCCAATAAATTGGCTAGCTTCATACATTACACGAAGCTGGTTTTCTTAATGAAGTTTGTTCAAGAAAACCACAGTTGGCTCGATTCACACATGTTAAATCATAGTTTACAAATACAGTGGGTGGGTTCATATAATGCATTATGAATACAGTAAACCGCATTATAACTTAATATGGTCCCTGAATCAGTTCACTGCCTTCTAGCATTTATATTGTATGAAACATAAATGGTTAAAAAAAATCTTCAAAAGATTTCATTCATATGGACTCAATCTTTACAGTACATTCTTTTGTTGAAAATAAAATATATTTTTATGGATTAATAGTGCAAAGACAATTTATGACTGGCACTTGGAATTTCTTAATATAAAAGCTTTAAAGAAAGCAACTTGTCAAAGCACTTACTTAAAAGCTACAGTTTCTGAGGTAATATCTGGATATCTGGCACATTCTTATTATCTTGCAATATTCATTGGTAAGCCTTTCTCATTTAGAAGATTCTGTTCCAGTTCAATTCCTGCAGTTCTTGAAAAGTTGCTTATCGGGTCCTCTTACATTGCTGTTTGCATTATACTGAAATTCTGAAGCTGGATTTCTTCTCAGAGAAGATTTATGATAGCTTTGTAATCAGAGTACAGTTTGCTGAAAGAAAATATGTAGTTTTGTTTTTTACAGTCTTCCTTAAGAGCAAGAAAGTTATAAAAAAGAATATATATATAGCAGTTTGATTTTGCATTAACTTTAGCAAAGATGGAGATGGATTTTATTTTCCCTCTGTTAAGATCTAGAAAAAACAAACAGTCCTCTCAACTGTGTTGGACTGAGAATTTATTCTATTTTTACAGAACATTTAAAAAGAAATCCGGGAAAGTGGGTGAATTGAAGGGACTATTGAATATTTAGATGTATTGGTTTGGAGACTCTAAAGTAGATGCTATTTGGATTTCACTTTCTGACTGTTGGGCATTGTATTTTGGATGTTAGCAATGCAATTTATATGCTAGAATTTCCTTTTTTGTGAACTGATTAAATATACAACAGCTTGTTTTTGAATCAAAATATTTGTGGATTCATGAACTCAATGGCAGAAATAATTTTAAATATTTTCTCTCTATTTCTTAGACAATGGCATTGCACATTAAATAATTTTTAATAACATTCATATGGGAGTCCCTGTGGATTTTACTCCGTTAGTTGTTGCCGACTGCAGGGGGGCAACATTCATTTCCGTTTCAACGTTCATACGGAATAGATTCTATATGAACTTTGTCAACGCTTAGTGAGGAATCCTATGTAATGTTGGCTATGTTCGTATGGCAGGCTAATTTGCAATTTGTTTAACTATAATTTATTCAAGTAAATTGCATTTGGTTGAGTATTGAACACTAAGACAGCAACTGCATCTGGCAAAGCACAATAAACCAAAACAGAGTTATGCAGTGTGTATCTGAACCAAGATACAGTTTTATATTCCTCCTGCAAACTTATAATGCATTGAGAATTTAAAACTGCTGGCTAAAGCAGCATCTTAAAAATATTATTGAAAATACTTAATCATGAATGAAGTGACACTAAATGCCAAAGTGAGAAAAAAATCTTGCAGTCATCTATACCTATTTCCCAAATATGATTACATTTTTTTAAAAGGACAGTGTTTCATGTGTTATAACTGGGTGATGAAATGTTGATGTGGCATACCAAGCCATGCTAAGAGCTTTAGTAACGTTATTAATAATAAAACAGCATACTAGAGATTACATTATATCTTGTGCACAATGGCTTCTGGGTTTGCTTCTTTTAATTAAGTCTCTATGGTGTCTCTACTTCTCACGTAACAGGAATTACATCGAATAATAATTTCTTAATCCCTGTTACGGGAGACTTCTTATCAATTTTAGTGTAATGTCTGTTGTGAATAAAACTGATGCTGCTTAATAATTAAGTTGCATTCAAGTCATTCGTTTAATTTGTGGTTTACATTGAATTATAATGACTGTATGATTCTGATTTTACCACATACAAAATATTGGATTCTTTATGACTGAGTCCAGTGTGACTATCAGTTGTTAATATGATTCTTAGGCAATCATTATCTGCTAAACAAGTGTATGCTCTCTTGCCCATATCCTCAGTATTTGGAATCTATCAAAACTTCAAGAACCCTGGATTTCTTGACATGGAGGATAGTTTAAAGAATTATCATTTAATGCTGAAAGAAGAAATTGGTGCCTGGTTTGCAGCAATGGATTGTTCATAAAAGTGGTTTGTCAACAGTTATTTTATAAAAATGAAAGATGACTTGATAGATATGGACAATTTTTGGAGTTCTGGGTCCCTCAACCTGCCCTATGATTTTGTAATCAATCTAATCTGAGACATATGAAATCGTGTGTAGCACAGATCAAATTTGTCCCTATAAGCTCAGCTCCACTCATCTGTTTGCTCCATCCTATCATTCACTTCCAATTCTTGGTCCTAAATGTGCCACCACACCAGGCACATAACAGTGCTGCATCATCTCCATCAATGTTGATAGATAACTTGAAGAAACATGAGGTCAGATAGATCCTGGACTTCCATCAGTATTGAGTCATCTTGAATGCTTCATTATTGACTGGAAAGGATACAGCAGGAAGAATAATCTTGGGAGGATACTATGAATACTGAGGAATTCTCTACTTCCCTAGATGCAGTATGGTCAGGCTTTCTTCTGTCCCCACAGAGACCTGCCCAATCGGAGCAGATGCTAGGGGGCTGAGTAGACAACCTAGGCTATGCTGCTATGGTCCTTTGTAAATAGGGAGCAAAGGTAAATGAACTGGGCTGAAGAAAGGAAGTGAGGATTATGAAGACCCAGATTTCATTTCCTTTTAAAATTCCTTTACAAGGCATCTTTCCCTTTGTTTGCTTAACAACTTGCTTATTGACCACTTCACTCAGCAACCAAGGTTATGGTCCCAATTGTGGTTGTAAGTTGAGGACTACTTGTATTGAATAAAACACTATGGTTATATTCATGCATTACATTATTCTGCTCACATTACTATAACATGGTATTACATATTACTATATAATAGCATAGAGGTTGGTTATTTGAGGGAGTACCTATCTTCAATTGTTTCTACCTGCCTGCTATGTTTGAGCAGAATGGGTACGCTACAGGTCCCCTCAATTCATGATATATTATGGGACCATGAAATATGCCTTATCTGTAGCATACCCTGTCCTGTAGCATATCCTCCCAGAGATACATATAGTGACCAGTTACCTGGTATCCTGGAAGGCCTTAAGACCTGGCTCTGCTCCTAAGTCTGGGTTAATGTGTCTGTGGCACACCTGTCATCCTTTTACTTTTATGATTTTTAAAAGTCCAGGCTGTCTTTTATATGTTTTTAACTGTTTTAATTCTGTATTTTTGGAATAGGTAGCCATGACACATTTAATAAATAATAATTCATAATTTACAGTGACTTACATGAATAAACAGTTAAATATTTTGTGTTGCATTAAGTCATAATGTAAGTGTTTTATTTTGGTTATAAAAACCTAACCAGACAGCTGGTATTGTAAGTTGGCTTCATTTTGAAAAAATACTTGAATATAATTTGAATTTAAGATTGTTGTTAATTTAAATTAAAATCTAAATTTTCATGGTTTATGTGCTTTTCTAAAATGGTGGCATCTTGCTTGGCTGCAACTGCTTTGGTTCTCAAGAGTGTTGGGGTTTTGGAGATGAAAGTGCCATCCAGTTTGAGTGATTCTGTGGGAATTGTGACAAGAAAGCGGAATTGTATTACAAACTTGTTATGACTGTCAGTCTGCATTGGATTTGGTGATATTTAGCAAGAGAGGAACTATTGGTAAAGCTATTCTGGAGAGTGCGTTGCTTCGGACTGCTTCGGTTGAAGGTGCAAGTAGAAGTGTCGGTGGGTTGTGCGGAGGGTATGAGATTGACTGCGATCTCTGAAAGTGCTTGGAAGAGCACTTTCAGAGTTTTAGGTGGCAGAGGCAATGGGAGCAGCAGCCTTTGTAGCAGGGAAATCTCCCTCTGGCACTGAGCGTCTTCTGAGGAGGCGGTGGTATGATCGAAAGAGGAAACGAGGCAAACATGGAGGGCTAACAACTAGGCTAAAGGCTAATCCATATAGAATGTCATTACCATCTATTTTGTTTGCTAATGTGCTCCTTAGAGCCTAAAATGGAGTACATGAAGGTAGAGTTATTAACAAACCGGCAGGTGAGAAACTGCTTTGTTATCGTTGCAATAGAAACTTGGATAAAGCATTCTGTCCTTGATAGTGCTGTTAGCTCGGTGGATTTTCGACATTTCAGCTTATTTTCTTTTGAGAACGGGCATCAGAATGTCATTTTTTAATATGTGCCAGTGTGTTCATAGAAAAAAAGTGGCAATAAAGGTTGTCCTGTCCTATTCTGTCTCATCCCATCAGCCAGTATCAAGAAAATCTTAATACAGTATTTTGGGTTGTTTATGCTATAGGAAGATCCTCCTATGTGAAAAGCTTCTCTGCTGACATTTCTAGGAAAATTTCTTATTGTTGAGTGCTGCTTATAATTGCCCAGGCTTACTGAGTAAAGAAAAAAAAAGTTACTATCCTACAATATAAAATCCATGAAATCTGTACTGGAGTTTGGCAGAAGAATGGAAGTTGTTGCCAGGATATGGTTTCTGACCATCAGTAGAGTTGGTCAGAAACCATATCCCGGCAGCAGCACCCATTCATTCAGCCAGGTTGTCTTACAGATATCATGGTTGGTATACTGCACGATGATTATTGTGCACAGTATATGCATAATATATTGATTTTCAAAGGACTTCTATTAGAAACAAGGACTTCTGATAGGTTAGCACAGACTGGAGCTCCGCCAAGACTGCTTGGGAAGGTTGCCATGCTGGGAGCGACGAGTAGTGTAAGCTGAAGAAAAGAGGGGAAAAAAGGCAAGACTTGGCAAGGTTCAGTGAATCGGCTTCTTTTGTCTATTTTCTCGGCTTGAGCTTCGGAAAAGAAAACCATCTTGGGATAGAAGAAAAAAACAGAAGTTCCTGGTATTCAAACTTAGAATGATATTAAAGTCGCTTGGGATTTTTTAAAAAAGATGATAATTAAATTTGCTCATAAGTGACTTGGGAAGCAACCTTTTTAAAAAAGAAGCTATCACAATGTTTGTTTTGTACATGTAGGATAATGCATATGGTATCTGAATTTTGTGTGTATAAGATTTCAAAATGGGAGGTGGGCAAAAATGAAGATTCTAAAAGTGAAAACGTTCTATATAGAAAAGAATGCTATTAATATGTATGATAAAAGTTATTGATTTATTTGTTTTTAAAATTGGGTGGATGCTTTAAAATTTGGAATAAGAATATAGATTTTCCTTTTCTATCTTCATAACACTGCAGTTATTAACTTTTAAAGGCTAAAAACTATGATGTTTAAATTGATTAAAAAGACAAAGTGGAAACTAGGAATGATAGTTCCTTATTAATTATCATAAAATGGCAATTACAATAATAAAATATTATTTAAAAAACTTTCCAAGGAGCCCCTTCTAAGATGCATCCTGAGATCTTCTGTGAAGCAAGAATACATCAGAATATTTTCTTAAAGAAAAACATTTCTTTTTTATATTTTCTCCTCTTCTGGCTTATATTCCTTTCCACTATTTATTAACTGTCAGTGGGAAAGACCAGAACATGCAATTGGAAGAAACCACTGTGTGCTTGAAAAGGAACAAGCAGTGTTGAAGATGGGATTTCTACTATTGCCCACCAGAAGTTTGGGGATTAACCTTTTATAACACAGGTGTGAGATCAGTGTTCTTTTTATATTATTTCTGGATAAAAATTGTAGAACAGAAAAAGTTACTTCTCTTGTGTTCGGATGGTGGCAGAATTAATCACTTGATGAAGAATGTTTTTACTGGCTGTATCTGTAATTGCTATATCTAGAAGAAAAAGTGCCACAACAATTATTGGTTTAAGTAACAATAGATAAAAATCAGATTCATTGTAATTTTAACTATGGATTTGAATATTTAAGATGGAATTTGTAACTATTTGGCAGGAAGTAAGTTTCATGGATTTAATTTACTAAATGGATTTTAATGGTCAGTAAACATGTATATTTAGAGACTCTTTTCAGGACATAAAAGAGGAATAATTTATAATTTACTGTAGCACATGTATGAAATATCATCAATCAAGCCTTGAATTATTTTAATCCTGATCGATTTTTGAAACATGATAGATGTGTCCTCATGTATTAAAATTAAGTTTCTTAAAATAGTGTTCATACAGATTTGTGAGTAGAAGTGAACATATTTATAAATGTGTTTATTTCTATTTGTATATATTATTGTTGATATCACAGCTGTAATTAAGATATTTAGGCAGAAGTAAATCTATAAATAGTGAATATAATTTAAAAACAAAGCATTAAAATAGACTGTTTTCTAAATTTATAAAGTATGAAGATTGATTTGTTTTATTTGGATTAAAAAATGCTGAAAACTTGCTTAGTTGTATTATTTCCAGAAATCATTACAGCATTATTCTTTAATGGTTCATTGAACAGATAAATCCCATATATGTTTTTGAAAAGGAGATACTTCATGTTCTACTTTATTTTATAAAATTAACATTTTTTTAATGGAGTGTTATTGTATATTTTATAACTGAAGAACTATTACAATTAATGGAATTAAGATTTTGGTTAATCTTTAATTATATACATTTAACTCAATCCAGTCCATGTCTAAACTTTAAAATTCTATTGATTTAAATGTTTAAACATATTTTTTAAATGAAAGGGATTGACAGTTCAGTTCTGTACGTTCAACATATCCTTATATCCAGTGGGACCCACTCTAATAATTACCAAGTTCCTGCTATGCTTATAAACCATCTATCTGAGATTAAAATTTGGGAAGTACTACTTTCAAGATCTGTATTAGATTATCCTTACTTGACTTAATTGGGGTTTTTGGGCATGTGTGTGTGATATTTTCTGTTTTGCATACAAATCCCAAACAAAGAGGATGAAGTATGTTCTTATTATTTTAAAAAATTAATCTACTTTTATTTAATATGTTACAGCTAAAGAATGTGTTTTAAATATACTTTGGATAATTAATTTTAAAAGTATTAATGTATTAATGTTATTCTTCCCAAACCTTTAAATCACCTTGTAAGCTGAGTGGTTACAGAACTAAGGAGTAATTCTGATTTTCCAAATGAAAATTGCATAATAGCACAAATCTATATATCCATATTCTGGAATTCTGGAAGATTTGGGATCAATTCTCAATAGTTCAGGACTCCAATTGATAGCTTTGCTACATAAAAAAACAGATTCTTAATATGAGAATATTTACATTATTTAATGTGAAATGCTTTTTAAAGATATAATTTCCAGGGAGATATGACCAGAATAAGTTCCAAGCAAGTTTCATGGAAATCAGTAATATTTTCAGCATTATTGATTGAAGCACATTTCTAACATAGTATGGTTTTGGACTAAATAATACATAAACGTTTTTGAATATTTAAACTCTAATCTATATAAATTTGCCGGAAGTAAGCTGTACTGAATGGGACTTAACTCTCAATTAGATGTATATTTAGAAACTATTTTCAGGACATAAAAGAGGAATAATTTATTCTAATAGAAAGTATCATTGCTAGCTTTGTTAATGTACTATATGGATACAATTATTAGTCATTTTCCCCCTTAAGTTTTGGAATATATAACCTTTAGGATAAATTACAAAATTTACAAAATTAGGAATGCAGAGTTTGCAGCCTGAGCCTAGTGTGTGACCTCAAATGCCTTTGATGTAGTCCTCAGACCCTGTGCAAAACCTGTATTTGAGTTTTACTTTTTAATATGGAGGAAGATGTTTATAATACTTGAATAATATTCTATTATTTAAAGAAGTATTTTATTTTTTAGTTTTAATCAAATTTAAATGTAATTTTTAGTCTACTTCCCTTCTATATTTAGTATGCATTGCCAGACATAACCATCATAGATCATTTGTGAAAAGGGTTTCATTACAACTAAGTTTTGTCTATATCTCAGGACATTTTTTGTTTTTGGTGTCTTTGAGTCAGTGTTGAGTCAGTCCTGGCGACTGCCTGGACTAATCTCTGCAATTTTCTTGGCACATTTCGGAATGGTTTGCTATTGCTTGCTTCCTAGAGCTAAGGTAGAGTGACTAGCCAATATCACCCAGTTAGCTTTGTGCCTAAGGTAGGACTAGGATTTACAGTCTCCTAATTCCTAGCCTGTTGCCTTAACTGCTTAATCAAACTGGGTCTCTGTCTTAGAACATATCCTGAACAGTACAGTAGTCTTGGATGGTTTTATTTTATTTAATTCAATTCCAGATGACAATTATTTCTAGATTTTATTTATATACATGATAACTTTCTGTCATTTTAACTATTTTATTATAAAAATTAAAGTTAATAGCTGCAGATAAAATACAATGTATAACATTTAATAACAGCACTAATTGTGATAGAATAATATGGAAAAACATGTTTGTAGAAATTATCATGAAAACTGTAATGAATCAAGGTAAAATCTTATAAAAAAACTCACCATTTTTTAGGGAAAATAATCTTATAAAAAACTCTCACCACTTATTTTTTAGGGAAGTAACATTTCATGCAGTCGATTCTCTATAACAACAGTTGAGCAAACAACAGAGTTTTGGGGCTACTTTGGGCAACTTTTTTCCAATGAAATGGGGGAAAAATGGTGTTCCTACAGCGTTAATATAGTTATACTCTTATAGTGTTAATAAGAGAAAAAAGGATGAGTTTTGGGGAAAAATAGTGCAACATTTCCAGTACAGGTGATCTGGAATTAAAAATTATTTCATGGAGTAGCATACGTAGATGGATATTGGCTTCCTACGAACAGAGGGAATGGGCAGCATGTAAGCAGTATAAATATCAAAGAAAATACAGAAAAATTAACTAGGCCATTTAGAGACCCAAGAATAAGTACAATTGATTATTTGCTAAATATCTGCTTAGAAAAAGGCATATTTTGAAAATGTATTTTAACCATAAGAATATTCATTTATATGCATAACAGAGAAATGAATATAAAGTATGATGGAGTTGTCATTTATTATGAAAGATTATGTTTATTATTTGTTATGAAAGATTGAGAAGATAAGGAGGATAAGAGTATCTGAATGTGTGACAGACCATTGTTTAGTGATGTCAATCACTAAACTTTTTCATCTTGTGAAAAAGATTGTGATGGGGGGTGCCAAAGAGTAACTGTGGAAAGAAAAGAAGATATGAGAAAGTAGATGAATCTTCCCACAAAATGAATGGAAAGTAGGTATTTTGTGGAAGTGGCTTGGAACAAGAGTGAAAAGAATTAAGCTGCAAATTGCTATAGAAGTGATAACTTCTTAATCTTAAATATCATCTTTGATATAGTCTAAAATTAAATGCTTATAATGGATTTTACAGTACAATGCACTGGTCTCCAATATCAGAATCAATCTTCTTAAATTCAATATTTCTGAGGATATCTTATTCTAAATATGTAGTCCACTTATAAATAAACTTGAACTCTGCATGATAGTGATGCTACAGAGCCAATGTAGTCCAGCAGTGTTGGACTAGGATCAGGAACTAAAATTTCTATCAAAATTGGTTCCAGGTGTAAAGCTGTTTGATTCATTTGTTAAACACTAACAACAAAGTGAGTCGTACACATTATTCAAGATTTATTTGCAATTTTAAATACTTGAGAATGCAAGCAAACATATATCTGATTTTTTTCTATTCTACTCTACTCTCATTTTTTGAATAATTTACCTATAAAACATCTTTATGATTAACAAGTGTTGCTTTCTTCAGTAAGAATACCCCAATTTTGGCTTAGATTAAGTGGAAACCCATTATACAAGGCAAAAATAGCAATATACTTTACAAGGAAATTATTTTTTCCTAATACTTATTCTCCATAATGCCTGGAAAAAACAGTGATTGAGATTTGTGTAAGACTTATTTAATAGAGTGGAATCAGAGATTAATTAAAACTTGGAAATCAAGTTCAAAGAAGGAAAGCCAACACCACCAATATTTACAGTTTACTTTAGAAAACTAGCACATAAGAGTATATAATAGAGGTGCATAAAATTATGCAGGTGATGTTAAAATATCAGAATTGGGACTGATTAAAAAGAAAATATGAGGTAACACTTGTTCCATAAAGTATAGTTAAAATAATGGAATCCACACCCATTAACTTGCATTTTTTTATTTTACTTTTATCTTTCAAAAAAATACATAGTGCTGGTATACAAACAAGTGAATAATCAACTCAGAGTTCTCATTCAAGGCACAAATGGCCAGGCTCAAATTATCCTACATTAGACACATTATGAAGACTTGGGTCTCTGGAGAAGGCTGTAATACTGGAAAAGATGGAAGGAAAGAGAAGACAATGATCAGCTAGTTGGATGGACTAGTACAGTTGTGATGAGTGCACTGTTGGAAGACCTGAAGAACCAGTTTAGAGGCATATCATAGAGAAAATCTGTGGTCATTAAGAATTAATGATGACTTGATGGCACATAGTCCCTATTTTGATAACAAGTTTGATAAAAATGTGCTTATCTTTTATAGAAACAATAAAACCCCACTGGTCTTTGTAAAATAATAATGTATTACTTTCACTTATCATACATACATTTTTTTCTTTTCAGAAACCTGTTCAAAAAAGTTACAGACTAGATTTATCATCCCATCTGTCCATTGAAACATTACCTCAATATTTCCATTATTTAACAATAACTAATTTGGGTGATAGACATACCTGAACATTTTATGAGGAATTCACATTTTCATTGGGGTTATGAATGGCGGCTAATTGTAAATATATATTTTCTCCCTTGTCTTGAATTACCAGTGAAATAATATAATATAATATTCTTACTTGAGTGTAAGTCGAGGAATTTTGCTTATTATCTTAAAATATATTTTTATTGGATTAACGAGTTGATAAAATAAAGAAATGGCAGTTTTATTAAAAATCATTTTAAACATTATTACATGTTGCTTATATAATGTGACCCACAAAATTGAATGCAGCTTCCCTGAAAAATGTTATTGGATTAGAGTATTTTTGCATTTTTTTCATGCCTCAAGATGGGATTTATTTTATATAAATATTAAGAGTTTTACACTATAATTATAACTTGGTTTAGTCTTCCTCTTATTAGAAAAATCATTTAAAGGCATTGCCTATAAATAGTCATACTATAAATGAAGAACGTTGGGAATGCATGGCAAAAATATATGCTCCTACTATCACCCAAGACCCAAAGGTCATCCCAGTTGTCCAAATGAAACAAGCACCTATCAGGCAGGAACAGTGCTAGAGCTATGATCACTTAGTGACAATGAGGGACTGTCACAATGGTAAATTTTTCCTGTATTTAACCAGAAAATCATATACATAGACAAGAAAAAGTATATTTCATTTCATTTCATTTATTTCAATTTATATACCACCCTTCTCCCCGGGAGGGGGACTCGGCGGTGAACAACCAAATTTAAAACACATATAATACAAACATTAAAAGAATTTTAAAATTGAATTAAATCATTGGCGTTCAATTAAAAGTCTCAACCCCATTAAAATACCCAATTTAAAACCCCTGAAATCAATCGACAAATTTTGTTAAAACCCCATTAAAATTAGTCAAGCAAGGCCGGCTTGTTGGAATAAATAGGTCTTTAGGGCTTTTCGGAAAGTGCGGAGGTCCGGGATCAAACGAATTTCTGGAGGCAGCTCATTCCATAGGGTGGGTGCCCCCACAGAGAAGGCTCTCCCCCTGGGGGCCACCAGCCGACATTGCTTGGCTGACGGCACCCTGAGAAGGCCCTCTCTGTGTGAGTGTACTGGCCGGTGGGAGGTTATCGGTAGCAGCAGGCGGTCCCGCAAGTACCCTGGTCCCATGCCATGGAGCGCTTTAAAGGTCAAAACTAACACCTTGAAGCGCACCCGAAAGACCACCGGAAGCCAGTGCAGCTCGCGCAGGAGAGGTGTCACATGGGAGCGCCCTGTCGCTCCCATAATCACCCGCACGGCCGCATTCTGGACCAGTTGGAGCCTCCGGGTGCACCCCAAGGGGAGCCCCATGTAGAGAGCATTACAGTAGTCCAGGCGAGACGTGACGAGTGCATGAGTGAGTGTGCACATGGAGTCCCGATCCAGAAAGGGGCGCAACTGGCGCATCAGGCGAACCTGATAAAAGGCCCCCCTGGCCACGGCCGCCATATGCCCTTCCAAGGACAGCCGTGAATCCAGGAGGACACCCAAGTTGCGAGCCCCCTCTGTGGGGGGCAATGACTCACCCCCAATAGCCAGCGATGGCACCAGCTGGCTATACCGGGACGCCGGCATCCACAGCCACTCGGTCTTGGAAGGGTTGAGACGAAGCCTGTTCCTCCCCATCCAGACCCGCACGGCTTCAAGGCACTGGGACATCACTTCGAGGGCATCATTGGGGTGGTCAGGGGTGGAGACGTACAGCTGAGTGTCATCAGCGTACAGTTGGCAACTCACCCCAAAACCACGGATGATCTCACCCAGCGGCTTCACATAAATGTTGAAGAGGAGCGGCTTCACATAAATGTTGAAGAGGAGCGCCTCGTTTGCGGGGTGCCCTTGTGGCACCCCGCAAACGAGGCGCCTCGAGGTCGACCTCTGCCCCCCTGCCAACACAGACTGCGATTGGTTGGAGAGATAGGAGGAGAACAACCGTAGCACGGTGCCTCCCACCCCCAAACCCCCCAACCGACGCAGCATGATACCATGGTCGATGGTATCAAAAGCCGCTGAGAGATCTAACAGGACCAGGACAGAGGATGATGATGATGATGATGTTAGTACCAGATATGAGAGGCCCCTCAGTTGAGAATCTGTTGTCTTGATTGAAGCCTTAAGGACACCTGGTTGCTACTGTTGCCATGCAGAAAACCTGCAAAGACAGAATTACAGAGGGAACATGAAACACATGAAAGTTCAACACAATAAAGATGAAACAAATAAACTACAATTTGGTAATCTCACCAAATTGGAATTGAATTGGACATTTTTAGTCAGAACAGGTAGTTCTTGACTTGCAACCACAATTGGGAACAGAATTTTGGCGATTGAGTAAAACAATCATTAGGCAAGATGTCCCTGTGACTCTTCTCTCAATTATTGCAATTCCTGCACTTTGCACTCATTACTATGCTGTCTCTCTGCTCAGGAACTGAAAGTCTTCCTTGTTGAAATCCAAGCAGGATTTTCAGCCCCTGACCAGAGAGTTTCCCCTACTTGCCTGAGGCACCCTGTGCTCTTATCATGTTGCCTTTCTTCTTCCTTTTCGCTCCCTGAAAAATTGCCTGCTGAAGGTTTTCAGCTCTGTGGAACAGAACTCTTCAGTGGGATATAGAAATGGAGCTGAAATGCTGAAGATTTCAGTTCCATTTCTGTGCCCCACCAGAAGAGTT
Organism: Masticophis lateralis; assembly: GCA_030761175.1. NCBI lineage: Eukaryota > Metazoa > Chordata > Lepidosauria > Squamata > Colubridae > Masticophis > Masticophis lateralis. Next base: position 29,541,162 of record JAUDYJ010000001.1, read on the forward strand.
CAGCTCTTATTCACAAAAGGCAACTCCTTTGGCAATGTAGGAACAGAAGTATTTCAGCTCTGTTTCTGCTCCTCACTGAAGCAGTTCAGCTTTCCTTTGCAGGCAGCTCTTTCATCCAACCCATGGAGATGAGAGAGAAGTTGCAACCTTCCCTGCCATTGACTTTCTAGGGAAGCTGGCAGAGAAGACTACAAATGTTGATTACATGATCACAGGGCAATTGGCAACTGGTCATAAGTGCAAAGAGGTTGCCCATCTTGACTGAGATTGCAATCACATGGCCGGGAGAGAGGTGGTGTAATATTTTAAATGGCTAGAAGTATTTAATGGAGCACCCTTTTCAATCCTGTCATAATTCCATATCATTGTTAAATAAAAGGTTGTAAACTGAGGATTATTGTACTGTTCAGGATATGAAAAATTAAGAAGGAGCAGTATTGCTTTCACAGCCAGAAACGTTATAGCAAAGACAATATTTGAGTACAATACAATTAATGATTAAATCCTATTTAGACTATGCAGACAACTCTTTCATACGTTTATCCAAATATCTGTTCTAACTATTGATGAAGAGAACTTCAGTAATCAAGTCCAGTTTGAAATTGGCTAAAGAACAGTGCTGCTTGTGTGTGGCGATTGGAATGTCTAAGTTGGAAACAGCAAGAAGGAAAACACTTTATGCTTGGACTATTTGATCTGGGAAACGAAGCAGAATAATAACTTTCTGCCAATCCAATTATTACTTCATTGCTAACACAATCTTAAAGCAACTGAAATAATCTTTATAGACCTGGACATCTCCAGATGGGATATATAGAAATCAGTTTAACTATATTATTGGTACAAGGAGGAGGAAAATCTCACTTATAACAGCAAAAACATAGCCAAGGACTGACCCTACATCAGATCATAAATCTAGCCTACAGTCTGGTATTCCCTGGTCATCTGCTATCCAACTATTAAAAAGACTTGCTTAGCTTCCAAATCCAAACAAGATAGCAAATTTGTTGCAAGACCTCTCTGCAGTAGCCAGGGCTGGAATTGAAAATTTGTAGCAATTGGTTCTCTGCCTGGTTGCTGGGTAGGCATGGTCATGGGGGTGTGGTCTAGTTGGCTTCCTGCAGTACGGGGGAGGGGTGTTTGCCCTCCCCAGGCTCTGAAGGTTTTGCTCATGCCTACGGGAGGGCGAAAATGGCCTCCCCCAGGCTCCGGAGATCCTCCGGAGGCTGGAAAAGAGCCCGTTTCTGGTACTTCTAGTTGACCCTCCCCAGGTTCCAGAGGCTTTCCTCGAGCCTCCAGGAGTGTGAAAATGGCCTCCCTCGGGCCCTGGAGGCCCTCCAGAGGCCAGAAACGGGCCCGTTTCTGGACTTACGGTACTTCTCTCTCAGCCTTATTTTACCTCATGGAGTTGTTGTGTGGAAGTAGGAGGAGGAAGGCATTTTGGATATGTTTGCCATCTTGTGTTATTTGTAAAACTTAAAAGGTAGGATACATATTAAATACATCAAAAATAAACCCCATCTTTTATATAATTAAATCCAACCATTTGTGGGATTTTTTGGAACTCTTTTCTGATCTGGATAGATGGCTACTGCCGGGGTGGGATTCAGCCAGTTCGGACCGGTTCGGGCGAACCAGATGTTAATTTTAATCTGGTTTGCCAAACCAGTAGTTGCGAGGACTGGCGGACCCCGCCACCCTACTCTGCCCCTCCCAGGTGTCTCCACGCAGCCCATTTTGGACGCTAGGTAAGTTCAGGGCCAATGTGGAGGCTCTGGGAGGGCAAAAAATGGGCCTACCGGAAATACCGGAAATCAGGAAATGAGCCCATTTTTGGCCTCCGGAGTCCAGGGGAGGCCGTTTTCACACTTGGAGGCTCGAGGAAAGCCTCCGGTGACTGGGGAGGGTGAAAAACAGGCCTACCAGAAGTACCAGCAGTCCAGAAACAGGTCCATTTCTGGCCTCCGGAGGGCCTCAGGAGCCCAGGCTCAAGGAAAGCCTCCGGAACCTGGGGAGGGTGAAAAACGGGCCTACCAGAATGATTGGCCTAATGTCACCCAGTTGTCCTTTATGGCTAAGGCAGGACTTGAATTCATTTTTTCCTGTTTCCTAGCCTGGTGTCTTAACTACTAGACCAAACTGAATCTTTATGGGCTGCAGCTATTATTCTTCAACGGTGTGAAACCATTTAGATAAACATCTAAAACATTCTTTGTTAATTTGGTAGTAGAATGATGCATCTGAGTTATTTAATGCTGCTTTTTTTCCTTTAAAAACAAACAAATTACAGATTAGTTCTATGTATTCAGCTACTCTTACACTTGGTATTCTGAGTACTTTGGAAACTCCTAATTGATTAATTAACTAATGCACTAAGTTCTAAAGATTAATTACTTTAGATGTCTTTAATTGACTGTTTGAAATTTATACGATCTGTTGCAGTAAGATTGGCTATAAATTAGAGTTCATTTTAAAATCATAACTCAAAATAGCAGAATTGTTATAATTACACAATCCTAATAGATTCCATCTGCCTTTCTATGTTCCTGTATCACATTTTGTGGTGTCCCTATGAACTATAGTCCTAACTTGTATAATATAGAGGCCTTTGAAGTGTAGGAATTGCCCATGGGAGAAGAGAAATCAAAAGAAAATTAAATGATTAATTAATGCAATCTAGAGTCTTTTACCAAAGGCATTTCAGGGACATATTTAGCTCTATTAATGATCATGATCATGAAATTCAAAAGCAGGTTCACAGTGTTTTGAAGATCATAAAGTACCATTTTGTAATTGCTACAGGGGAAATTATCTGAAAGTTCAGTGCTGAACCTCACATTGAATGTGGACTTAGAAAGAGGGATTGAGAATTTATATTCTTTTTAAAAAACATTTCCAAGAGGGGTGGATGAATATTTGGAAGGAAAAATACAAAGTAATTGGGTTTAATTAAGGAGCATGCACTATGACCTTTAATTTCCTGCATTCAGGTGCAGAGAACTAATGAAAGTTCTGTCAAGATTTATTGTGGAAGTAGTTAAAGCAACTGAGAGTTTTGGAGGACAACAAAGGAACAAAATATAACCTCTGATATTCGTAATCTTATGTCTATTAGTAGTGGAGAGAGTAATGGACTGTAGAGTGTGTATTTGGTTTCATAATTATGGCTTCAGATTAGAATTGTAAATTCTCTGATACATTGGGTCCTTGACTGTCACCTAGCTTAAGAAAATTGACAAGGGTGTTGTGGGAATACAGTAGGCATCCAACTGGTGAAACTGTCCAGTACAATGGTACTTAAGTTTGTGAACCCTTTTGAATTTTCACTTCATGAATACCTTACTTAAGGAGATTTGTTCAGCAGGCATTTGAAGTTACAAAGGCACTGAATGAATTATATTTATGCCTGGTGTTCAAAGTTACAGACGTTGCAGCAACCCTATGGTCACATGATCAAATTTTGGGCATTTGGTAATGTGTGCCTACATTTATGACCCCAGAATGCACTTCAATTCCTCCCATTTGCCCATATCCCGCAATCTCTACCAGGTGAGGAAAACTGAGGCAGAGATGAACATGAAGTGTGAGGTCCTCTGCCAATGATATGCAATCATGGCATAACAATCATAACCAGGTCTACCGGAACTTTAGTGGCTAAGTCGTACAGTCATAGTAGTCTAACACGGTTCGCTTAGCAATAAAAATTCTACTCCTAATTAGGATGGTGAAGTGAGAACCACCTGTAGTCCTCACTGAGGCTGTTTGCAATGGACTTGCAATAATTTCAGTCAGTTGTAATTGTAAAGTTGTAACAGAGTATGTACAGTCTGTCAATTTTCAATGAAGCACTGGAAAACATTGATGCTGGCTTCAAAGTAAATGGTGTTCAGATCAACAATTTAAGATATGTTAATGATACAGTTCTGCTTGCCAGTAAGCATGAAGACCTTCAGCTCCTCATCAACAGTATATTTTTCAGAAATATCTGAAAAATATGGCTTGAAGTTTAACACTGCAAAAACCATAATCATGGTCATCAGCAAACAACCCATTAATTTACCACTGATAAATTCGGAAGGAATACCACTAGAAATAGTTGAAAGGATCACATACCTCGGTTTTAATTTACATGAAAGCTGGGACATGACAGTGAAGCAATGACAAGGATAGAACAGCATTCTTCAAAATGGAAAAGCTCTTCTGCAGTCACGATATAAGCCTAAGACTGAAAATCAGGCTTGTCAGATGTTACATCTTTTCTATCCTGCTCTACGGAGTAGAGAGTTGGTCTCTGACAGAAAACCACTTGAAGAAACTAGAAGCATTTGAAATGTGGATTTACAGATGGCTGTTACATATAAACTGGGTTAACAAAATCACAGATGAGGAGGTGACAAGCCACCTGGGAAAGCAAAAAGAAATCATCAAAGCCATTAAAAAGCGAAAGTTAGAATATTTTGGACATGTGATGCAACACCCAGAAAAATACGGCATCCTTCACTTAATCCTCCAGGGAAAGATTGAAGGCAAACGAGGTCCAGGTAGAAAAAGAACATCATGGCTTCAAAACCTAAGGGACTGGTTTGGACAAAGCTCAGCAGCATTTTTTAATGCGGCTGTTGACAAAAATAGGGTTGCCAACATGATCGCCAACGTCCGATGACGGATATGGAACAACAAGAAGAAGAATGTACAGTAAATTTTTGCATGATCACAAGGTTAAGTCTCATGGATAACACAAACAGACAACTTTGGCAATTCTCTTATATTGTTGCCTCCATTGTGGACCAAATAGGCATCCAATTGCTGATATTTTAGCAGAAAGTAATTATAATTAATGCTTTAGACCTAAATTCTATATACAAGTATGCATAGACAAGAACACTGAACATAGAACTATAGCCGAATACATGAATAGAATTGTTTTGTGAAGTCTGAGGACTGCCTTCTTTTTTTAAAGCTGCATTTGCCACCTTTTGGCAAGAATGTATTCCAGGTTTCTTTGACTGCATAATTAAGGAGGGAGGAAAACATGATGAAAAAATAATCTGATCTTGAAATCTAGTTGAAATATGAAAGAGTTAATTAAATTTTATCAGGAGGCTTTTTTCTCCGGGTGCTTTTTCACACCTTCCTCCTATTATACACATTCCACAAGGGAAATTAAATTAAAATTACATTTTATAATGGTTTTATTTAATGACATCACAGCTCTATATGGCTTTTAATGAGCTGGAAGAAATTATATGGCTTTAGTGAAGATGTAAAACTATATACGTGACTTGGGAGTTATTCAGAGTGATCGATTTTTAAAAATTGATTATTTCCTAAAGATTAAAAGGATTTATAAGATAAATTGAAATATTACTTATTTTTAAAATAAATGCTTTTTAAAATAGACAATTTTATTTATTTATTTATTTATTTATTTATTTATTTATTTATTTATTTATTTATTTATCTTATTTCTAACCTGCCCATCTCCCTCAGAGAGGGGCTCTGGGTGGTATAGATACACAATGTATGAAATTAGCTTTAAAATATTAAAATTAAGATTTACATTTTTAATAAAATTTCAAAAAGATAAAAATTTCCAAAATAGCCATTTAGGATGTTACATACAAGGCCACAGAGCCAAGTTTGACTTCTTTGTGGAAGGCCAGGAGAGTGGGATTCAATTTTAACTTGGTATGATGAGGAGTCAAAGTTCAATTATTAGTTATTCAAATAGCAGAAGTTAATTATGGCAAAGCTTTGGTACCAGTTTTTCTTTGATTTTGCTTGCAACACAGAAGTTGATATAACTGATCCAAAAGGATTGGCCTCAAAAGGTGATGCGGGTGGCTATGACACCATCTCATATCATGTCAGTATTTTTAGAAAAGAAATTTGGAGATTTGGGCTGAGGTATCAATATACAGTCTTCCTTTCTTTGACACTCCAAACAAAACAGAGGTTCTGTAGATAAGGAAATGCACTACTATACTTTCACATTTACAGTTTTAATCTTAAAATAAAATTTTTTAACCAGATCAGATAGGGGGGACATACTCCTAGTCCCTTCCCCTAAATATTGCCATCTGATGGGAACTAGGAAGCATACCTTTTCTATGGCAGCCCCTGCCCCAAAACACACTTTGCCCCCTGAGACTCTAGCTTTCTAGACTCCCATAAGGCATTGAAGACCTGGTTTCCCCACCCCCCCAAGGCAGAAAATACAGTCTCTATATAAATTTATTCCAAATTACATACATTTAGAACCAAGAGGATCACACATTGTTTGGAATAAATTTATATATAGTTGCAAGAAAAAGTATGTGAACCCCTTGGGATTACGTGGAGTTTTGCATGAATTGGTCATAAAATGTGCTCTGAACTTCATCTAAGTCACAACAATAGAAAAACACAGTCTGCTTAAAATAATACTACACAAACATTAGATGTTGCCATGGTTTAATTGAACATAACATGTACGCATTCACAGTGCAGGGAGGAAAAAGTATGTGAGCTCCTAGCCTAATGACTTCTCCAAGACCTAATTGGAGCCAGGAGTGAGCCAACCTTGACTCCAATCAGTGTGATGATATTGGATGTGTTGCTGACAGCTGTCCTGCCCTTTAACACACCTGTTTTGGGTGTACTGGTTTCAAGAAGCACTGTCTGATGTGAACCATGCCTCGTAGAAAAGAGCTCTCAGAAGAGCTACAATCAAGAATTGTTATTTATTTATTTATTTATTTATTTATTTATTTATTTATTTATTTATTTATTTATTTCAATTTATATACCGCCCTTCTCCCCGGGAGGGGGACTCAGGGCGGTGAACAACCAAATTTAAAACACATATAATACAAACATTAAAAGAATGATAAAATTAAATTAAATTCATTGGCGTTCCAAATAAAATTCTAACCCCATTAAAATACCCAATTTAAAACCCCAGAAATCAATAAGAAAAATTTTGTTAAAACCCCCATTTAAAAACAATCAAGCAAGGCCGGCTTGTTGAAATAAATAGGTCTTAAGGGCCTTTCGGAAAGTGCGGAGGTCCGGGATCAAACGAACTTCTGGAGGCAGCTCGTTCCATAGGGTGGGTGCCCCCACAGAGAAGGCTCTCCCCCTGGGGGCCACCAGCCGACATTGCTTGGCTGATGGCACCCTGAGAAGGCCCTCTCTGTGTGAGCGTACTGGCCGGTGGGAGGTTATCGGTAGCAGCAGGCGGTCCCGCAGGTACCCCGGTCCCATGCCATGGAGCGCTTTAAAGGTCAAAACTAACACCTTGAAGCGCACCCGAAAGACCACCGGAAGCCAGTGCAGCTCGCGCAGGAGAGGTGTCACATGGGAGCGCCCTGTCGCTCCCATAATCACCCGCGCGGCCGCATTCTGGACCAGTTGGAGCCTCCGGGTGCACCCCAAGGGGAGCCCCATCTAGAGAGCGTTACAGTAGTCCAAGCGAGACGTGATGAGTGCATGAGTGACCGTGCACATGGAGTCCCGATCCAGAAAGGGGCGCAACTGGTGCATCAGGCGAACCTGAAAAAAGGCCCCCCTGGCCACGGCCGCCACATGCCCTTCCAAGGACAGCCGTGAATCCAGGAGGACACCCAAGTTGCGCGCCCCCTCTGTGGGGGCCAGTGACTCACCCCCAATAGCCAGCGATGGCACTAGCTGGCTATACCGGGACGCCGGCATCCACAGCCACTCGGTCTTGGAAGGGTTGAGACGAAGCCTGTTCCTCCCCATCCAGACCCGCACGGCCTCAAGGCACTGGGACATCACTTCGAGGGCATCATTGGGGTGGTCAGGGGTGGAGACGTACAGCTGAGTGTCATCAGCGTACAGTTGGCAACTCACCCCAAAACCACGGATGATCTCACCCAGCGGCTTCACATAAATGTTGAAGAGGAGCGGCGAGAGGACCGACCCTTGTGGCACCCCGCAAACGAGGCGCCTCGAGGTCGACCTCTGCCCCCCTGCCAACACAGACTGCGATCGGTTGGAGAGATAGGAGGAGAACCACCGTAGCACGGTGCCTCCCACCCCCAGACCTCCCAACCGACGCAGCATGATACCATGGTCGATGGTATCAAAAGCCGCTGAGAGATCTAACAGGACCAGGACAGAGGAGCATCCCCTGTCCCGAGCCCTCCAGAGATCATCCACCAACGCGACCAATGCCGTCTCCGTGCTGTACCCAGGTCTGAAACCGGACTGGCACGGATCTAGATAGACAGTTTCCTCCAGGTACTGTGGGAGCTGGCGCGCAACCACACTCTCAACAACCTTCGCAACAAAGCGACTTGCATGTTGACTTGCATGAAGCTGGAAAGGATTACAAAATTATCTTCAAAAGCCTTGATGTTCATGTGTCCATGGTAAGACAGACTGTCTCCAAATGGAGAAAGTTTAGCACTGTTGCTACTCTCCCTAGGCGTGGTCGTCCTGTAAAAATGACTGCAAGAGCACAGCGCAGAATGCTTCATAAGGTAAAGACGAATCCTAGAGTGTCAGTTAAAGACCTACAGAAATCTCTGGCACATGCTAACATTTTTGTTGACACATTTACAATAAGGAAAACGTTAAACAAGAATGGAGTACATGGGAGGACACCAAGGAGGAAGCCACTGCTGTCCAAAAAAAATATTGCAGCAAGTTTGAAGTTTGCAAAAGAGCAGCTGGATGTTCCACAGCACTACTGGCAAAATATACTGTGGACAGATGAAACCAAAATTGAGTTGTTTGGGAAGAACACACAACACTATGTGTGGAGAAAAAAAGGCACAGCATACCAACATTAAAACCTCATCCCCACTGTAAAACATGGCGGAGGGAACATCATGGTTTGGGGCTGCTTTGCTGCCTCAGGGCCTGGACGGATTGTTGTCATTGATGGGAAAATGAATTCCAGAGTTTATCAAGACATTTTGCAGGAAAACGTACGACCATCTATCCGCCAACTGAAGCTCCATAGAGGATGGGTGATGCAACAGGACAATGACCCAAAGCATACAAGTAATTTAACAAAAAAAATGGCTTCAACAGCACAGAATACGCCTTCTGGAGTGGCCCAGTCTGAGTCCTGACCTCAACCCGATTGAAATGCTGTGGCATGACCTTAAGAGAGCGATTCACACCAGACATCCCAAGAATTTTGCTACACTGAAACAGTTTTGTGAAGAGGAGTGGTCCAAAATTACTCCAGATCGTTGTGCAGGTCTGATCTTCAACTACAGGAAATGTTTGGTTGAGGTTATTGCTGCCAAAGGAGGGTCAACCAGTTATTAAGTCCAAAGGTTCACATACTTTTTTCTCCCTGCAGTGTGAATATTTACATGTTATGTTCAATTAAACCATGGCAACATCTAATGTTTGTGTAATAATTTTAAGCAGACTGTGTTTTTCTATTGTTGTGACTTAGATGAAGTTCAGAGCACATTTTAGGACCAATTCATGCAAAACTCCATGTAATCCCAAGGGGTTCACATACTTTTTCTTGCAACTGTACAGACTATATTTCCAAAGACTTTCCAGCATTCTTACTTCAACTCCAAAATGACACAGGGTGGTAGTTGTAGCACATGTGCAAGAGCAGTTAGAAAATAATGTTCTTATAGTTTCAACAGAATCATAAAGATTAAATTAAATCTCAAGATTTGTTTTATTCTATATAAGTTTGTTATATTATTTGTTTAACCTCACATCCATTGGTGTTAAAATATGATTTATGTAGTCAAAATCTCTCAAAAATGCTATATATATTTATATTTCTATTGCTAGCAGCATATATTTGATTATGGCTTATTTAGAATTGGAATTATCTTATAATAGTTAATCATTTAGAAAAGTTAGAAGAAAACATTTTATGACTCCATTTTTCTTTTCTTCTATGTAGAACTTGTGTAGTTTATCTTTTGTAGTTTTTCTTCTTTTTAACCTGCTGTTCAATAGCATGATCAAGATATAAAATATGATTTTTTTCACAGTATTTATTATTTATTTTGCATCTTGGCAGATATTTGTTCCTTTTCCATCAAAGCTTGTGGAAGTCAGCTTTTCTGCTACAAATATGTCAATGTTTGCTGTGACTTTGTAAAAGACTAGGACACATGTCCTTGACTTACAACAGTTCATTTAGTGACTGTTCAAAGTTACAATGGCACTGAAAAAAGTGACTTATGACAATTTTTCACATTTACGACTATTGCAGCATCCCCATGGTCACGTGATCAAAATTCCGACTTTTGGCAACTAATATTTATGATGGTTGAGGTATCCTGGAGTCATGTAATCACCTTTTATGACCTTCTGACAAGCAAAGTCAATGGGGAAGCCAGATTCACTTCACAATTGTATTACTAATGTAACAACTGCAGTGATTCACTTAACAACGGTGGCAAGAAAGGTAGTAAAATGGGACAAAATTCACTTTAAAAATGTGTCACTTAACAATAGAAATTTTGGGCTCGATTGTGGTCATAAATCAAGGGCTACCAGTATGTTCTGTCCAAGAAGGGGGAAATCTTGTTTTCGTTGTTGTTGTTGTTTAGAGCAGGGGTGTCAAACTGGTGGCCTGCAGGCCGGATGCGTTACATGCAAGCCATGTGCACTCCAGCTCTGTGAAGGGAAAAAAACATCGCCCCACATCATGTGACGGCAACGTGATGCCGTGAATTTGACACCTGTGCTGTTGAGACTTCCTCAGTGATTTCTTTGTACATTCAGGAATTTTTTAGCTTAGTACTCAACCCTTAAATTTGGCAGATTTCCATGCTATTCTTAGATCTAACATTCCATCGTATGTTTTCCTGAGGAGCATTGCTAGTTTTATTGCCAATAATAAAGAAATTGTGTTGTGATTGTTAGTGCCAGTTTGCAGTCTTAAATTTTATAAAATTCCTGATAACTTTTTCCTTTAGCTATAGCTCTGTTTCTGTTCTCTTATAGAGAATCAAATAACTCATTTAAAGAGTTATCCATGTTATCCAGTTACTGTCATATAGGTAATCTTTGACTTATGACTGTTTAATGATGTTCTGGAATTACAACAGCCTCGGAAAGACTTCGGCACTTCTGCTGTCGCACAATCTTACACCTCCACCCTGAGGTCAGATGATCATAATCTAGGTGCTTGGGAAAATGTTTGCACTTATAACTGGTTTTCTCTTTTCCTGCAAACGTGGTCACCATTTTCAGTCTTCTCTGTAGGCTTCCCCAGACAGTCAATGGAAAAACAGCAGGGAAGGTTGCAAGTTGCTGCCATCTGCCAAGAGAATTCCCTTTCATCTCTGAGGCATGGTCAAAAGAGCTGCTTGCTGGGAGAAAATCTTGGAGCTAAAAGAAGAGTGAAAAGTTGCCCACCAAGAGCTGAAAGAGGACTGAAGGGCTACATGCTAGGAGGGAATCTCAGCTCCACATGGAACTGAGATTGCCTTCCCACAGGTAATCCTTTTGCTCCATTCTCTTAACAACCCAGATCACTTAATGACCACAACCAGGAATTCTGGGATTGCAGTCATAGAACGAAGAAGCAATCATGTGGGAACATCACTTAATTACATCTTTGCTTAACAACTGAGATTTTGGTCATATTTGTGGTCATAAGTTGAGAATTATCTGTACTGCAGAAGAAGTGAAGCCATCCTTCTATTACTTTTCTTCATATTTATCCATTTTAGGGAATATATAGTCAACATACATTTAAACAATCAGAATAGGAATTGGTGATATACTATTTTTAATTGGGGATATGTGACATAAGTGCAGTGACTATATGTCCTTTATTATAAAGTACAGTCCTTTATTTCAGAAATCTCTCCTTTAGATTTATTTATTGTTCAAATACTCGTTGTCCTTTTTTGGTTATTTAACTTTCTCCTTTCAAACTATCACCTTCACCAGTTATCTTTCACATTCGTGTGAAAAATATGGAAGCTGAATTGTATTTTTAAAATAAACTTACATATACTATTTAGATTTTAGATATTTTATTAGAATATGTGGGTTTTTGGTAAAGTTTTCCTTTGTTTTGCTCTTTATAATGTATAAACATGAATATTTTTTAATCCTTATGAACTTCTTTCAGATTTGCCCTTTTTCAGGTTTATCCTTTATTTTTTCAACGAAATATGGTCACTGTATATATAAGTGGAAGGTGTGAGTGACTGAATTCATATATCATGGTAAAAGAATGAATATCATTTTTGTGTTAACAGCTATTGTTCTTAAAACACGGATTGTGGCAAAGCATGATTTGTATGTCAGCTATTTTAGCTTATTTTAAGAAACCAATGGTTTAACATGGTTTACAGCAATGATACATAGCAATTAGTTTCTTTTTCAGAGAATGAAATTTAATAATTACTTCCATGTACTTTCTTGGTAACCAGTGTTCATATTTAAGATTGCATTAAGATTACAACAGATAAAAGAAAAAAAATATAATGCAAACAAAGCATCTTGCAAAATAGTATCTCAATGTTTTTGGTAGATAGGCAAAAGAATTATGGAATAGCTAATTCTTAGTAGATCAAAATGAAATTAAAAATTAGAAAAATAGTTAAAATTAAAAAAAAAGGAGGGGATTAGTTAGTTTTGAATCTATTACAATAAAAGCCAAAAATAAAAAATTTAGTAGAGAAAATGTTAAAAGTTTTTCATTTAGGAAACAGGATCTAAATATGTAAGTGGAGGGTATTTGGGTTAATATTATTCGTTGTGAGAGAAATCTGGACAGATTATGTACCTTCAAGTTTTTTTGGATTCCTAGTGATAACATATATGTATATATATTTTCTCCTAATAATCTATCCTTAACCTTGTCTTTCAGGTCTTCCAATGTGCAATTGCCACCATTGTAACTGAGTATCTACCTTGCTGCTGGTTGTATTTGTAATGGAAATACTGTTTTCCCCCCAAAATAAGAATGGGTCTTATATTAATTTTTGCTCCAAAAGATACACGGGGCTTATTTTCTAGTTAGATTTTATTTTTTGGGAAAATACGTTACTAAATGCATCCATCTGACTGACAATCTTAACTAGGGCTTATTTTGGCTTATAACTTCCTGAAAAATCATGCTAGGGCTTATTTTCTGGTTGGGTTTTTTTTCTGAGGAAACATATTAGTAGCTGATTACAAACTGAGTGCTAATCAGCAGTTTAATAATGATCCCCCCCAAAATTGCAAATATAATTTTAGACTATATTAGCACAAATAGTTTCTAATTTACAAGAAATAATAGGACAAACCACCTTACATCCAAGAAGGCAAGGCCTCAAATAATGTCCTAGTTTTTACCAAAGGCAAAGTCCTGCTGAAATTAAACTTTTCCAAGCAACATGACAGGCTTTTCTTTACCCAATGTGTTCAAGCAAAGCCTGTTGTAGATTATTTAATATGGATTCCTGTAGTTACATTATGGAACAAAAACTTGAAATATTATTTCCAAATTTATGGATCCATGTTAATCAAAATTTCTACTCTAAACATAATGTGGCAGTTAATTGGGTCTGGGGCTAATCCTTTGTCCTTGGATTCCTCTTGGTTGGCAATGGCAGAGTTGCTTGATTTTCAGCATAAATGTAGGAACTCCAACTGTTTCCTCTTCCCCCCACATATGATTGTCAGTTAAAGCTGGCTTAATGTTAGCTAAAGTGATCAGGTCCATTTCCACTGAATTTACTTCTTAATTTGGGGTGTTACTAATTCATTTATTCATGCTCAGAATTGAAATTCAAGACTCCCATATTGCAAAATAATTATTTAAAGAAGTGTATATGGCTTTCTAAGAAGATACTGGGATCAGTTTTAGTGAATCTTTTGTATCAAGAAAGCAGCAGAGTTTCAGAACAGAAGCATTTTAATCTCTATTTGAATGCCCAGATCTGTCATTTATGAAATATACAATTAAGAGGATCTCTCCAGCTGATTGGAAATAATTTAATTTCATACAAGAGACTATTGCCAAGATATCTTTGCCACAAGATCTTAGGAGTTTTATATGTCAAGTGTAATATTTTTCAGCGTGTTTGTAACTATGGGTTACTCCCAAGTCTGGGTCCAAAATAATCGAATTAAATCTGTCACTCATGTGAACCATACATGTTCTTTTCACATCCTCCAGGATTATTTTTTTCAGACATGAAGGTACATGATTTTGCTTAGTTGCGTACTGCATATCTGCTTCATATATCTTAATATGGAATTAATTTCTCTTTTTGGATCTCACTGGATAACTTGATCTTTATTAACATTTAATGTAATTAAAGCTTTAATTTTCTAACTCCAAATCATTAACTAAAATTACTGAATTTTAATTCTTTAATATTAGTAATACAGAAGTGTGTTTGGGGCTGGGAGCTGCCAGCTGCAAGCATGCTACGCAAACAATCCAATGCATTTCCCATTGTGTACCTGCTTACTCTCTTGTAATTCCTTCCAGTATAATCTCTATGCTTTGTAACAAATCAGGCACAGGAGAGATTGCCTACAGAAATAACTTATTGTTTCTCCCCTCTCACCCTTTCCATTTGTGTTCTTCAATTTCTCCTCTCTACAAGGGGAGAAAAAAAGAAAAAAAACCCAAAGCAATTTTTTTCTGCCCTGTTTTCTCACACACATAATCCCTTCTTCTCCAATAAATGATGATATAAACATTACTTCCTTTCTTGATAATTATTCCACAGTCTGGATAAGTAAGCATTGAAAAGGATGGGGGAATGAGGAAAACGAAAGCTCTATCGTTGGCTTATTTATTTATGTATTTGTTTGTCAAACAAGTACAAGATAACAGGTATAAGTAGAAACATGGACATGAACATAGGAAACAAGTACAAATAACTGGAGACAGTAGGACAGGGACGGTAGGCCCACTGGTACGCTTATGCACACTCCCTTTACGGACCTCTTAGGAATGGGGTGAGGTCCACAGTAGACAGTTTAAGGTTGAAGCTGTGGGGGTTTGAAGATGTAACAACGGAGTCAGGTAGAACATTCCAGGCATTGACCACCTTGTTGGTCAATATATATGTATCTTTTCTGAGGTTTTCGCGGGTGTTTGTATGTAGGTCTTTGGTTATTCGGGTCTTCTCCTGCGTAAAATTGGAAGTGTCTTGGCAATGTTTCGACGAAGTCTCATTCTCATCTTCAGGCTGGTGTTCTCGGCTTCGTGCTTCCAGGAGCAATGTGAGATCGCAGCTGTCTCTTCCTTTTAACTGCTAGTGGGGGTGTGAGCTGATTGGGTGGGAGCTTGGCTGTATTCTGATTGGGTGGAGGTGTGTTCTGATTGGTTAGGGGCTTGGCTGTGCTCTGATTAGATGGGGGGTTGGTTGTGCTGTGATTGGCTGGGGGTGTGTTCTGTTTGGGTGGGGGCTTGGTTGTGCTCGGTTTAATCTGAGTTGCAGGGGGATTTGAGCTGGTGAGCTGCATTGTTGTTGTTTGGCTTTGTGTTTGTGGCCGTGAGAGCTCTTTATGATGGGTGTCAGTCTGCTTCATGTATGGATTGGAGAGGTTTAAAGTGGCTAATGGTGCAGCTGCTGTCTGGCTTCTGGTCCTTGGTCATGCCTCATTATCAGTGTGGGTTTGAGTCTGCTTTCTGCGTGGATGTGTGGTGGTGACATCCTGTGTGGCTCTCGTGAGTGTGGGTCTGGTGTCATTCGTCGTGTTAGAGACTCGTTTGTCAATAAGGGCGGGTTTCCAAATGGCTGGCAGACGCGAGGTATCGTCTCGTTTGTTCATGCTGTGTGGGCGTTTTTCTGTCTCGATGGCTTTTCTGATTATTCTGTTGTTAAAGTGTTCAGTTTTGGCGATAGTTCTGGTCTTTTTAAAGTCAATTTCTTATCCTGTGGCTTTAAGGTGTTGGACCAGGGAAGAGTTGGTTCCTCTTTTCTGACTGAGTTCTTGTGTTCTTCAATGCGTGCACTTATTCTTCTGTTGGTTTGTCCGATGTATGTGGTGGGGCAGGCGGTGCATGGGATTTCATATACTCCTTGATTTTCTAACTCAATTTTGTCTTTGGGGTTCCTTAGAATGGTGGATATTTTTCAGTTTGTGCAGAATGCTGTCTTGATGTTATGTTTGTGGAGGATTTTGCTTATTCTGTCTGTGGTGCCTTTTACGTATGTGAGGAGGGCTTTGCTGTTTTCTTGTTTTCTGTCTTGGATTTTAGTGGGGGTTTCTTTTTGGATTAGGTTGGTAATCTTATTTCTTTGGAATCCATTGGATGTTAGTACATTAGTGAGAGTGTGTAGTTCGGTTTTTAGGTGTTGTTCGTCAGCTAAGCGTTTTGTTCTGTAGATGAGTGTCTTGGCTACAGAGTTGATCTGGGCTGGGTGGTGGTGTGAGAGTGCATGCAGATAGCGGTTTGTGTGTGTTTTCTTCATGTAGACACACTATCTACCAGACCCACACTCCCGAGAGCCACACAGGATGTCACCACCACACATCCACGCAGAAAGCAGACTCAAACCCACACTGATAATAAGGCACGACCAAGGACCAGAAGCCAGACCGCAGCTGCATCATTAGCCACTTTAAACCCCTCCAATCCATACATGAAGCAGACTGACACCCACCATGAAGATCTCTCATGGCCACAAACACGAAGCCAAACAACAACAATGCAGCTCATCAGCTCAAATCCCCCTGCAACTCAGACTAAGCCGAGCACAACCAAGCCCCTAACCAAAAAGAACACACTCCCAGCCAATCAGAGCACAACCAAGCCCCTAACCAATCAGAACACACCTCCACCCAATCAGAACACAGCCAAGCTCCCACCCAATCAGCTCACACCCCTACTAGCAGTTAAAAGGAAGAGACAGCTGCGATCTCACATTGCTCCTGGAAACACGAAGCCGAGACACCAGCCTGAAGATGACGAATGAGACTTCGTTGAAACGTCGCCAAGACACTTCCAATTTTACGCGGGAGAAGATCCAAATAACCAAAGACCTACGTGTGTGTGTGTGTGTGTGTTTCTTTAAGCCAGGTTTTTCCTACGTAACCAAGATGTTTCTGCAAACCCTGATTGAGTGAAATCACATTCACTACTTTCTGGGTTAAAAAAACCTGGCTTAAAGAAAAACACACATAAAACCTATGAAAATAAGAATATATATAATAATATTATTTCCCACTTAGTGACTGCTTCACTTAATGTACAGCTGCTGGTTCCAATTGTGATTACTAAACAACTACCTGTAATGAACAGGCCATGGCTTGCCTGTTCTAAATCTAAAAAAGCAGTATGCATATGCTTTTTTAGATTATGCTAAAAAAGCATAATCTAAAAAAGCAGTATGATAAAAGATAAAACTGCCACTGAGACAGACCCAGTGTGTGAGCAGAGCAGTGTGGAAGAAAGGGGTCATTTATATAAATATAAAATCCGAGTTATTTAGAATGTAAATCATAATGGATTAAGATTACAAAAAGATAAGTAGCTACTCATACCACTATGTCAAGATCTTCAAAGCAGACCTTCAACTTTTCTTCTTTGGAAAGCAACATCCCTTCAATTCTAAATATGGAATTAAGGGTTAAAATATCTTTATAGCTTTTAGTCCAAATTCCTCAAGTTATGTATTGAAAATTTGAAACTAGATCCGATGTTTTTCCATTTGATGTTGTATTTTTTTCTTTACTGAGAGATAATAAGTTGTTACCATATTTTCCTTAGTTAAAAGAGAATTAAACAAATCCGTATTTCTCTGTTGTCATTGCCCATTAAAAGAAAAATTATGTGCCACTTTGGACCTGTTTCTGCATTGTGAATCTGAATGCCCTTCTAATAATATATTTCTGTTAATCTTTTTTGTCTCGTGCTTTTATTACCAACGTTGCAGGGGAAAATCACATTTAAGTATTCTGAGCTTTGCAAAACAAAGGCACTGTAGTGGCTTCTTCCCCTATGCTTTTCCCCTTGAACTGACCTAGAGCAATTATGTTACCTCCCTGATGAGATGCAGTTATGTGTTACTATTCTGTTCCTAGTGTGCTTTTGTTTGTGTTCTTGCATAATTACAGGGAGCAAGATAGGCATGCTGTATGTTTTTTGAAAACTATTGTTTCATCATAGACATTTGTACTCAAGGTCTGCTGGCCATTTTTGGAAGAAAAAAAAAGAACAATTTTGCACTGTATTTACACTATAGTTATTTCAGTAAATGCTGATTTATTTTATGATGCATTCATATTTTTTATGCTAAAAAGTAACTTCCCAACTTTTTTACTGGTGTTTTTCTTCTTCTTTGAGATAATTCGGTTTTGAAAACATGGCTTCATTTTCCTGAAGGGAAATTTGTTATATGGTACTGAATAATCAGTACAGTGATAGTCAATTAAAAAGCTTTCTATCCTAAACACTGTAACTAATTCCACTGTATGTGATATAAAATAAAAAAAATAAGAAGGTGTTATATTGTTCTGTTTGCTGTTTAATGATATGATTCGCTTCTTTCAGTAAGTAACCAGCCTTATTTAATCTCTATATTAATTAGTTATTTGAATTTTTACGACAGGTAGTCCTCAACTTATGATCATTCACTTAGCAACCATTCAAAATTCTGATGGACCCCCAGAAGGTACTTACAACATTATTTCAAAGTTGCATCCTACTGGTCTTGTGACCACGTTTTGGGCACTTGGCACCGGTCTGCATTTCAGTCCTGGTGTCAGTGAAAGTCCATTAAGGATTACCAGAAATAACAAATATTTATGTTAATCTTGATCAATTAAGCCATCTTTATATTCTTTCCTCTTACTCATAACAATCTTTAAAATCATGGCAGTGTCCGCAGGTCTGGTGACATCACTCCTCCTTCCTCTGGCCAGGTGTAAGAACATCCTTCATTTCCAGGGGAAAGTATTTTATTTTGACTACACAACCCCAGCTATCTCTAATCCGCTCTCCCTATCCCTTGCTTCAGTGTGGCAACACTGAAGCTTCAAGATGGCTTCGGCCAGGTCAGATTCAGGGTTGACATTTAGTCCATTAAAACATTGCAGAACTTGATTCCCCCCCCCCCCATTTTTCTTTATCCCTTCTCAAAAGAGTTTTCAAATTTTAACAAGCCTTTTTTGTAAATTGAATATGGAAAAATTATCCAAGTCATCCTTTTGATTTATTGTTTATATATTTCTTTAATTACTACAAAATCAGCCAGTTTTTGTATGTCCAGGGTAAGATCGTTTTCCATGTCATTCTTATAACCTGTCATTTGTAAATCCACTTTTAACTCAGACTTGAACTTGTCAGGTAAAACCCGTTCCTCTTCCATAACATTTTTTAGACACCATCTCTACATAGAGATTGATGTCTTTGTTGACACTATTAATATTCTGGGTACATTTTTATCCTTCATTATGTCCAATGTAGAATATTGCTTTTCATTAAATTGAGTTTAGGTATTTTTCTCTTTTAATTGTAATTTTTAGTTCCCTGAAATGTCCAATTTTTAAAATCATCTTTTTACATTTTTTAAAATTCAAAACAAAAACATTTTCCCATGGGAAGGACTCTTCATAATAAATTCCAAATTTTTATTTCAAATATATCTGGATCCTTACTTCATCTGTAATTATCTGCCCTCACTCTGGTTTCTATCAGCCTCAGAGTTGAAAACACAAATCCCAAAAGTTAAAGGCAAAATGGAAACTGCCTGAGAAGAGATACCAACCTCCTGATAAGTTTCTTGGTGTTTAATTTTGCTGGACTTCATTTGCCTGCACCCATTATCAGGATGGACAGGCCAGATAACTGTCCTTTAATCCGTTTAGTGCCTGGATCTTTTGAAGTGTGATATGCCCACAGAATGATTTCATATTGCTATCCCAGTTTTGGGTCATCTGCAAATTTCCTCTACTTCTTTATTCAAGTAATTAATACAAATATTGAAGACCATAGTCTTAAGACAGAATCTCAAGTAAACCACTTGAGAACTCACTCATTTGATGAGCAAATGTTGAGCACCCACTGAACTTTAACTCCTGTTTTTGATTAAATATTGCAGTCTAGGCCAATCTTTTGCTAGCCCCCTTCGTTCTTCTCTAATCTGATCCAGTCTACAATTCCTAGTCAGCTGAAACTGAAAAATATGTAACCCTACACAACATAGATAATAAACGTATGCAGGATTTATAACTCAGAATTTCAGCAGGCTGGTTATGATGCTGTGAACCCTAACTCCAATCCTACCTCTCTCTTACACAGTTGTAAATAATTTCCTTCCCTTCCATACTTTTCTTTTGTTTAGACCCAGTCACCGTGCATTCTCCTTGTTTGTCCCAACTAAGTCCCTTGTTTTCTTACCTACAACTTTATTGAGTCCTTTATCGACTTTCCTATGGTCAAACTGAAACCTCCTTTCTTCTAACCACGCAAGGACAGTAGTATTTGTTCCTTAATAAACTATTGGTAGCATTTTCTATTTCTAAGGAACGGTTAAGGTCTAGTTTATGGTCAAAAGTATTTGTGTGAATAAAGATGGCTAATTGTTGGAGGCTAGCACTATACTTTGAAGTGCTCCTAAGTGCTCCTACCAGTGTATTTATCCATCCTGCCTGCCTGGCTATCTACGTAAGTGCCTATGTGCACAAATGCCAGCAAGCATTTGGACAGCAGAAGGTAAAATGAGCACTTTGGTTACTGCACCATTAGCCTCCTCTGTTCTCTGTGAATTCTGCACCCTGAAGTTGTAATCATCTCATGTAGTGAATAGCCTGTTGGCAGGACTCCCGTCATTCTACCTGATGAGTAGCCTCTGAGATTCAAACAATTTCTGGTGAAAAACTTCATGTTTTGTCCACTACTGACCTTAAATTGTATGCTTTTTCATTCTATTACTTTTTCTTTGGGAAAAGTGGTAGTTCTCCAGTAGATGGATTATTTATTCCTTCATCACACTTTTTTACCACATATCTCACCTAAGTGACTCTGAGCTGATAAATCAAGCACATAATGCTGATATAAAATCTACTGTATTTTTCGGAGTATAAGACTCACCTTTTCCCTCCTAAAAGGGGGTGAAAATTTGGGTGCGTCTTATATACCGAATGTAGCCCCGCCCACCCACTGGCCCCCCATCCTTTGGCCTCTGCCTCTCAGCAATTTACCTCCTTGCAGCAAGTAGGAAGAAGAAACAATCTGTTTTAGCTTCAGCACAGCCTAATTAGCACAAATTGATTGTCTGTTGGATCGGCCTCCCGACTCTCAGCTGTTTCAGGCTGCATGGATTCCCATTGCCTATTGCTGCATGGGCCTCTGCTGCTTGCTGCAAGGAGGTAAATTGCTGGGAGCAGATTTTTTTTTCTTGTGCTAATCAAGCTACGCTGAAAACGAAAATGAAAGTAAAGCAGGCTATTTGCTGTTTGCTGCAATGAGGCAAAATTGCTGGGAGGCAGAGGCAGATTCCTTTTTCTTGTTTTCCTCACCAAAAAAGGTAGGTGCGTCTTATAGTCTGGAGCGTCTTAGACTCCAAAAAATATGTAAGTGCTGCCACAAGGAACTTAAATAACTTGTACAATGTTGGTAACATTACAGCTATTTTCTCTTTCATTGGATGATACTTATTTTGTGGTGACATTGTTATTAGTCAGGGGCCTTGTTTGAATAAGTGGCTACAGACCAGAAAAAGAAACAGTAAACTGAAGGAGCAGAGAACTGGGACATGAGTGGGAGAAGACATCATCAGCTATTCTTCTGATAGATTGTATTATATAGTTGCCAATACCTATCAGCTCAGGATCAGAATATCCACATCATGCCAGTCCAAATTCCAAATATGTTTAACAGCCCAAATTCACAAAATTGAGTTTTTCTTTGGTCAATATTAGATAAAGGGGCTGGGAATTTGTCTTGTTCTGTAGTTCTGCTTCTAACAGCATAATCTCATGCATGTCTGAGAGTTAGGTAATTGGAGCTAACTGCTATTATTGAGTCTATCTCAAGGGGGCAAATAACAATAGGCTATCATGTGATTGGATGCAACTCCCTCCTGCTACTAACCAATAGAAGCATCCGTTTTCTAGTTATATTCAGGTGCATATTTATGACTGCTGGACTTTTCTATTTAAACATCTCATTATTGGATTTTTCTCCTTTCTCCCCATTCTATTATCCTTTGGATTATGTATCCAAGAATGAAAACTTGCAATCTATTTCTGATGTCTCATTTACACAGCTTTTATGTATGTTAAGAACAGAATAATGAGACGGTGTCCCTATCCCTCTCAAAAGAGCTGTAGAAATTATGTGAGAATGAAACTTTTTTGGAATGAACACCTAAATATTGTGAAACAACCATTAGTTATTGTAATGTTAGCCGCAATAAGCTAAACAAGACTCTTATTTTACTAAAGAGACATTATTTCCAACATCAAAAATTGCTCTATATTGTTGTTTGTTTTGTTTTTTAAAAACAAATGTTGCAAAATTTCTCAGTGTTAACCTTTTGTAGACCTCCATTAAAAAGCTTTTATCTTGTTTCCATAGAAACAGATGATCACTATTTCTGCAAGAATATAAAACCTTTTCACTATGTTTGGTAGCAATTTTCTCCAAATGACCTCCATATAATTAACACAATGGTTTAACCTAGGCATTAACATTATTTTCTGTGAACCAAACTCATTTTCCCCTTTAAAATGTACTGCATTGTTCATCCAAGGAGAAAAAAGATCCTTGAAACTTGATCTTTCCTGAAGAGCCTTTGTGAATTGTGCCTGTTAACACTTCTGTTCTTATTAAAACATTTGATCTAACCTTGTGGAAAGTACATATGTATATGATTTGTATGTCTTACATCTGCCAGAAAACTGGCAGTGAAAAACTAAGTAAATACAGAATTGTCAATTCAGTTTATATATCATCAGGTGAATCTGACCCACCTTCCTTTCTAAAATTATTTGGTCAAAAGTGATATAATGTCTTCTTTTGGTATAAAAATATAACAACAACAAGAACAAGAACAACAATAATAATAACTCTTTACATAGTCAGATATTTAAAATGGCATTTTTATCTATCTATCAAGTCCTTCCTTCCCAAGGACTGGGATATGATATTTGATTGTGTTAAAGGTATTGTCACAGGTTGTAAGCTGTTCCAAGTTAAGATGTCTTTTGCAATTGATTAATAGTGATTTTGTCAGTGTTGCTGGCCTGCAAATGATGTTCTAGAACAGTGATTCCAATCAGTGGTTCGTGGAAGGCTGGTGGGCCGCAATGTCAGAGGGGGTGCACGAACCCTTGAAGAAATGTTATGATTTAAATCTTGAGTTAAGTCTTGGGGGTCTGTGTCCATGATCCATGTCCAAAAAAGGTATTTAAAGGGGGTTCATGGTGAAGAAAAGATTGAGAGCCACTGCTCTACATGTTTTGGGACTGCAGTGAACTATCATTATTGGTACTATCTTTGCTTTCTTTTGCCACTATAGTTTTGCTTCTATTTTCATGACTTTGACTTTTATGATTTTTCTCCAGTTCTTTCTCTTCTAGTCTTCTCTGTCCAGATACTGCCATATCCACTATGCAAACATGTCTGTCTTTCTTATCAACACTTGTAAAGACAGGGGTGTTATTGGCAGGCGCTTCTCTGTCTGCATTTTAAAGTCTCAGAGCATTTTAGCTACCTCATTTTCTGTTTCTTTATCTATTCTGTGATTCCACCAGTTCTTTCTTGCAAGCAAATGGTATTTCTTGAGATACTCCAATACACCATTGTTGCTAATGTTGTCATGCTGTACTTTGTAGTCAGTCTGTGTAATCTTGCAATAACTAACTAGGTAGTCCACTGTTTCTTGAGCTTCTTTGCAGAGGCGGCACTATCAGTAATCCACAATAAATCAGTTTTGATACTAAGGTTTGCTCTTGTGAATTATTTTCTTTATCCAGTTCTCATTTACTCAGTCAATCAGCCAATCATGAACATTAAAAACATTATTTAATAATAATACTATAAGTACAAATGGTATGGGATACAAGTTATTTTCTTTAAAAAGATACATACAAAAAGTTTCACCGTATTTAATGACAGAACCTCTGTTTAGGTTGTCACAAGAGCTAACAACAAATACTTTTGTTTTGCCTATATTGGCCGTTTTCCTTTCCTTTTCATTCTCTCAAGATTACTGAACTCTCTTCTGTCTCTTTTCTCTTAATTCTCATGCCCCAAGTTTTCCTAGCCTCTGGTTGCCTTCCTTATAATGAAATGTCTGGTTAACCTTTTAATTGCATTCTGCCAGTGGCATAAAGGATCATTTCATCATAATAAGAGTAGAAGATCAGCTGGTACTCACCTTCACCTCAAGTCACCAGTTCAGAATGACTCTCTTCTTGTCTTAATTTGTTTATTTCTTGTTCTGAATCAGCAAGCTGCTATGTAGTTAAAAGGCTGGGGACAGAACTGTTTGAGAAACTTGTCTCTTTGTTAGCGTCCACAGTACATTTTAACACCCAGTGATTCAGTTATGCCAGTGGTGATACCAACTGCCTCCTAGCATTTAACATTGTCATGAGAGCTGAATGTCTCTTGTACAAATAGTATTTCTTTTGTCATGGTAGGATAAAGCAAACTTCTGCATAGTCCAATATAAATGATTCAAGGACTATAACACTAAAATACATGCATACATCAGCATCAGTGAACATCTCTCAGATACATCAAACTTTTTACATCACTTGTCTTCAGAGTTCCAGCTTCAGAAAAGCAAAAATTGTTGTCATAATGAATAAATAAAAGTGTTACCTTTATCTCCCACAACTGCTAAAAATACACGTAAAGGTCAATGCTTTCCCAAAATATAAAGCTAAGCATATTCAAACAAACCTAAACAAGCAGCATCTTTACACCATAACAAATTGTAAACAATCCAACAAACAAAAGCAAGAGATCTTGCCCTGCAGACTGGATGAAAATAAGCAGTAAACAACAGAGGACACAGAAAGGATATTCTGACAGGTTAAGTTGAATTATGTCTAAAAACTTTTTTATGTGAAACATTCAACTATTAATGCACAAATACAATAAGGCAACTAGTATTACAACGAATTAAATAAAATAACAGTTTTCTTTTCGAATATGTTCCATTGTTTCACAAAAAAATGAAAAGTAGCTTGAAAATTCTGCCTTTAGTTAATCAAACATTGGAGTGTGAAATCACTATCATTTCCTCGAAAATAAGACAGAGTCTTATTTCCTTTTGACCCCCCTCAAATAAGGGCTTGACCTTATTATCGGGGGGGGGTATTATTTTGGGGGTGCAGGACGCAGCGAGCGTGGGACTGGAGGTCTTGTCACTGCCATCGCCTCCTCTCCCTGTTCTTTGCGCTTTGGCCCAACACATCCCATCCCACCTCAATGGCAACAGCTTCTTCCCTTCCCCGCCGTCTCTATCAAGTGGGGTGGCAGGTCCATCACGTTCCTCGCCGTTGTGTCCAGGAAAACATGCCGTAAAAGAAAGCCTTGTGAGTTCAATCAAACTTCTCGAACTCACGAGAAGGCTTTCTTTTACACAATGGCGAGGAAAGTGATGGCACTTGAAAGGTCACAATTGTTGGATTGTTTACAATTTGTTATGGTGTAAAGGTAAGATGCAAATCCCGCTTCTCGCCCGCTCCACCTGCCACCCCCAAATTGCATCCCTAAAGAGGGCGGGTGGCTAAGCAAAGGGCAGGAGCCCTGCCATGCCTGGTGAAGGGGGGAGAAGAGACTGCAAGGGGAGCCACGTCTTGCTCCACATGTCTTGCTTCTCCCCTGCCACACCTGCCACCCCTCTCGATAAAGAGATGGTGGGGAAGGGAAGCAGCCAGGTTGCTGTTGTCATTGGGATGGGGTGGGACGGGTTGGGCCGCTCGGCCGGCACGAAGAACAGGGAGTGGAGGGAATGTCCCCCCCTTCCCCCCGGCCTCCCCTCAACTCATTTTGGTTGTGTGGCAAGCAACCAGAGGAAATGGCGGGACTGGCTGCACATGTGTGTAAGTAATTGGGGGGGGGCTTATTTTGCGGGGGTGGCTTATCGCATGTGCTGAAAAGCCTGATTGGACATGTCTTATTTTCAGGGAAACACAGTATTTATTTACATAATTAAATTGTTTTGGAAAATAATTGATATTTTAGTTTACTTGTACGGTCAGTGTCCAATCCCTGGCATCTTAAGGCAGTTGCAAAGCTAACATTTTCATTTAAATATACAAAATATATTTCAGGTATACTCAGTATGTTAATATACACAAATAATACTGGACAGAAATTGTATAAAGGTGCAGGATACTTTGTCTTTCAGTAGGATAATTGTCCTAAAATCGCTATCATTAATACTCCAGTAGGGAAGGCAGCAGGGCTGTGGAGACAAGATATTAAGAAAACAGTTGTTGGCACTCCTTCAAAACTTAAAACCAGTCCAATATTACTGTTAACAAACTCTTGGAAACTCTATTTGGTAGCTAAAGGCTGCAGTGCATGGACAATGATGCAGGAAGTGTGAAGCCTCCCATGTATGTAAATAGGAATAGAATCTTCCATTTTCAAGAGTTTTGGATATGCAGCTGAAAAGTTTCATTTTCCAATTTCCATTGTATGTTATGTTTTTTTATATATTTCCAGCCTGAAAATAAAGAAAAAACACACTAGCAATTTTATGTAGTCATGCTACCACATTTGTAGTTTAGCCAGAAAGAATGCTTGGGTTTTTTGAGGCTGCTTATATCTCTGAAGCAAAAAGTTCACAGCCCATAATAACAATTCTAATGAATATGAAGTTTAGTTTACCAATTTTTAGATCATTCAGAGATCTAAAAAGATCTCGTGTAAAAGAAAAATAACTGCAGGAAGGAAGTAATGGATACAGGAACAGCTTAGTACTCTCTTCTGCTCTTACTTCTTCATCTGAAATTCCCTTCACTCTGCCAGACTTACATTTCAAGACCAGGCCTACTACAATTTAAATATGAGTTGATGTTTGCAGTAGCAAAATAATAATAATAGATATTTTAGAAGCATATTAATTATAGTCTGTTCATAATTTTTTTTGCCAATGCCTGATTTGTTCATAAGTCAAACAGTGTCATTTGTCAACTAGATCTGGAGAAGAAATACATTTCTTAAGGCAGTTCAGTTTTGCAGGTGAAGCAGCACATTTTTGAAACGTAAAATACTAATAATCATGTATACACTTAAGCAATCAAAGCAGGGAGTTAAGCAGAGTCAGATGTGCCTATTCTTAAACTGGCCACCTCTGATGAGCCAGCTGTGAACTACAATTGCCACATTTTAATTTCAGGAAAGGTTGGGAGAAGGAAGAGGCATTTGAATTGACACAGGGGTAACATAATTATGCACAGCAGGATACTGCAGAATTAATATAGCCAATCAGAATTACAGTTGGGGGATGGGATTGTGCAAGGCTGGATATGGCAAGATAAGCATATATGGAAAAGACAGGAGCAAAAATGCAACTTTACCTTGCTAATGTTTTGATTATTCATCATTCACTAGAACTGGAAGTCAACCAACTGAAAATATAAACTATTTTATGAAGGTCCTTGGCTCTTTTAAACCATCTTGAAATTGGAGAAACAGTGAACAGGGATCACTATACCATAGCATGAGTGTAATTATTGATATATTATTTAAATCTCACAATTGACAAATGTAAATTCCTTAGCTGTGATGCAATAACATTTCTAAAACAATTTAAGAGGTTTCCAGACATGCAAGAAAAATCTAATCCAGGGGAATATGGGGAAGGTAGAATCCAGAGCATTCCCATTTCAAATTCTAGCATCCCAGTTAAAAAAAGCAGGTACAAGTTTTCTGATTAAGACCTTGACAGTTGCTGCCCATCTGTCACTACCATATACCAGGTCTCGAACTGTGAGGACAAAAATCAGATAATACCAAAGAAAGGCATACTGGAAGAATCATCTCCAGAACAAATGTCTCCAAATTTTCATTACAGTGATGGGGAAATTTATTTTATTCCAATTTTATTAAAACATTTTAAATTCCTTTCTTATTAAAATAAAACAAATACAATAAAACTACTAAACTCCATCATCTTAGAAAACATCTCTGCACCCTCTCCACAATGGAGGAAGCCTCTGCAGTCTCACATAAACCATTGATTATTTCAACCTTGGCTTCTTGTATATTGCTGAAATCTTTCCAAATCAACAGAGCTGTCCTTGATTTTCCTAGATCACTTGAACTATAACCCAACTTTGAAGCTTAGCCCTACAGAAGCCACCTAGAGCAGGATTCTGTACCTCTTAGCTTAGTATTTTATGAGCTTAGGCAGTTTCATTTGGCATACGTGCACTGCACGGAGCAAATGGTACAGGTACACAGAGAATGTTCAACATTTTATATAATTTGTTTCAGGATCCTAGTTTCAGTTTAATCCCAATTGCAATGACCTCAGAGTTCTGGATTCATTAGAAAAAAGGATAAGCAATATGTAAGAATGTGGGTATTCTATTTTGAGAAGTCTACATGTAGTCATATTAAGATGGCATAGTATGTGTCGATATGAGAGCTAGTTTGGTGTAGTGATGAACGCATCGGCTAGAAATCAGGAGACTAAGAGTTCTAGTCTTACTGCAGGCATGAAACTGGCTGGCTGACTTTGGACCAATCACTTTCTCTCAGCTCATGACATCAGGCTCAGGTAACAAGCTGGTCAGTTAAATGTTTATGGAGACTCTCCGTCATCCAAGTCATGGTTGTCCCAAAGATCAGAGCTGAAGAAGCTTTCTGCATGAGAAGCGAAGTGTCTTCAAAGAAAAAACAGAAGGTCCAATTGCCTCTTGAAAAACCATCTTTGGTACAAACTGATCAGTTAATTCCTGTCACCAATAGTTGATCTGAAAAACAAAAACAAAAATCCCAGACCCTGAATTTGTGGTGAAATTCTTGGAAGACAAAAAAGGATGTATGTGTGGATATCTTGAAAAAAGTTTGCAAGGACAATTATTTTAAAGTAAGAGACAACTCAGTTCTGGAAAAAGAAAAGTAAAGAAACTCAAAATATCCCCAGCTCTGAAGTTTTTGGAGGTTATGTGCAGAGAGGAACTTTGACAGGCTTTTAAGATTATATTGTTATACCATAAAACAATAGGGTAGCATTCCTATAATCCTTACACTGTTTCCTGAACTGAAGGGTGTTCAAAGATGATAGAAATAAGCAAACTTTTGAAGTACAATGATACCACATCAGGCTTTTTCTCAGTACAGATATGAGTGAGCATAAATTGGCTTATAATTTCCCTCCAAAACACATACTGTATACACACATAGCCTCATAGATACAAATGTAGCCTCATATTTACATATACACACACATATAATCTCTCTCCTCCAACTGCATGCACATGAATATTGTCACACACTTATTTACAATTGGAGATGTTTTTCAGTCTTATCCTAGTCCTTGTAACTAAAGGTCCCAGCAATATATTATGGACCTTTTTCATGCAAAGACATGTTGTATTTCTGAACATCCCATTTTTCCTTAGATTTATTTGCAATAATCAAACTAGCCATATTTGACAAAAGAAAAACATCCAATAGCTGAATGACTCTGTCCTATGAGGTTTTATCATAGGGATGGATTTTTCTGATGGTGATCTAGAATGGGCTTGGAATGAGCTCATTTACTTTTATTAAGTGCTCTTTGTGATATGTTTTAACTACTGGTTTTATTACATGCTACCCAGAGTTACCTTGTGTTAAATGGGCAAATAAATAAATAAATCTACTATTAATTTATTAAAAGCCAATTACATCATGAGGTCAACTTTCATTAAACCGTACACTCTGGTATATGAACCATAATGTCCCAGCTATAATATGTTTTGGTGTTAATATATTGTATGAATCCAATTAGTAATCTGATGCTTTTGCTAAAATTATGTAAATATTAATATTTTATTATCTAAACATTCACCTGTTTTAGAATTATGTTATATTTGGCATATCTTATTCACTTTTACGTTCTAATCTGTAAAGCACATCAAAAATTAATCTCTTCCTAAAATTTTGCCTGATTAATGAAACAGTAACACGTGAATGTTCCATGGGTGACCTGAAACCCTATTCTACTTACACAGAGCAGCCAAGACATCCTGTGCCTTCAAATTATGTTCCTCTGAAGGGAAGATCTTACATAATCAGTCTACTGTTCATACCAGAATCTTGCAAGAATTAAGGATATTTATGGAATTAGAAACTAGGAAACGTAAAAACAATGATAACAATGGTAACAATGACTTTAAAATGACAGGAAACCTGGTAGGATTTAAGAGGCCTTTGGTACTCTCTGAGCTTATTTGTTTTATTGTAGTATAATTTAATATTTTGCAATAAGGGTTGATCTGTGCTATTGTCAAAGAAAACCATGGTTCCATCTATAACGATGTGGAGTCCTATGATGAAAATGATATAACTACAAATCCTTATTAACAATCACTGCAACACTAAAATGAGTTTCCATAGCAACAGCGGAAAATTATACAACATACAGCTTTGCCATAGCAAATAAATTATTCTGTGAAATGTTCCTTTTGCAGAAATCATTTGGTTTTCTGCTGCATTGATGCTTAAAAGTCTGGCAAGTGCTACCTACTTGGGAGGTATGGCTTGTGCCATACCTCCCAAGAAAGATGCTAAATTCCATCATCATTTATGATTCAAATATCTCCGACTTGCTTTTCTAAAATGCATTTACAAAACCATAAACTAGAGGCTAAATTGTCCAAATTAAAATAGGTGGTTTGTTTTTACAATAACTTTAAATGGTCACTTATTTTGCTTAAAATAGGAGATAAATCTATACTGTACAGGTAGTCCTCGACTTATGACCATAACTCAGCCCAGAATTTATGTTGCTAAGTGAGAAATTTGTTAAGTGAGTTTTGCCCCATATTATGACTTTTTTTGCCACATTTGTTAAGTGAATTACTGCAGTTGTTAAATTAGTAACACAGTTGTTAAGTGAATCTGGCTTCTCCATTGACTTTGCTTGTCAGAAGGTCACAAAAGGTGATCACATGACCCTGGAACACTGCAACCATCATAAATATCAGCCAGTTGTCAAAACATCCAAATGTAAATTGTGACCAGAGGTGGGCTTCACATTTGCCCAGAATCGAAAATGTGACAGTGTGCACACACACGATTGCTTCACTCTTGCATGTGCGTCTTGCGCACATGCGCGTTGCGTCAAAAACATGGAAATTTTATAAGAAGGATAGGTCCGGGATGGGTGGGCGGGCCCAGCCCCTAGCTCAGTGATGGCTAACCTTTTTGCCATTGCGTGCCAAAAGCGGGGATCACGTGGGGGGTCCTGGGTGCATGTGCCCACATCGGTAATTCAATGCAGCCCTCCCTTCTGCGTATGCGCATGGGACCCCCCCAATTCCCCCTGCTTTTGGGATGTGATGGCACGGTGGGCCCGAGAAGCCTGTTTCCCCCCCTCCCCTGGCTCCAGAGGCTTTCTAGGAGCCTGGGGAGGGCAAAAACAACCTTCCCCATCCCCTCGGAGGCCTTCTGGAGGCTGGAAACAGCCAGTTTCCCGACTTCCGGTGGGACCGGCGCATACATGTGCCGCTGGAGCTGAACTAGGACAACACTCGGGTGCCCATCAATATGGCTCCGCATGCCACCTGTGGCACCCGTGCCATAGGTTCGCCATCACGGCCCTAGCTGTAATTACTGGTTCACCCAAACCGGTCCGAACCGGCTGAATCCCACCCCTGCATGTGACCATGGGGACGGAACAATGGTCATAGGTCTCTTTTTTCAGTGCTGTTGTAAATTTGAACAGTCATTAAATGAACTATTGTAAATTGAGGACTACTTTAGTCTCATCTTTCAACTATTCGATTTATTTTTTCCTTATCTGTTTCCTATCATTTAAAAAAATGACTCCTGAACCTTAAGTAACAATATTTGCTTTTCACATTTGAAAGAGTTATTAGCAGATGTGAATAAGTAGCCTACCAGTTGTTTTTTCAAGTTCTGTATATGAAACTCTAAAAGTAGCCTAAGATACTTGTTGTGAATGTACTGTATTTTTCAGAGTATAAGATACACCTACCTTTTTTGGTGAGGAAAAGAAGAAAAAGAAATTTCCCTCTGCCTCTGCCTCTGAGCAATTTTGCCTTGTTGCAGCAAACAGCAAACAGCCTGCTTTACTTTCATTTTCATTTTCAGCATAGCTTGATTAGCACAAGGAAAAAAAAATCTGCTCCAGCAATTTACCTCTTTGCAGCAAGCAGCAGAGCCCTGTGCAAATCAGCTGAGAGTCAGGTTGATCCAATCAACTTGGGCTAATTAGGCTGTGCTGAAGCTGAAAGGAGCTGTGTTTTCTTGCTGTTAGCTTGCAAGGAGGTAACTGCTGCCAGGTAGAGGCCAAAGGGTGGGGGCCAGTGAGTGGGTGGGGCTACATTCGATGTATAAGATGCACCTAAATTTTCACCCCCTTTTAGGGAAGAAAGAAGTATGTTTTATACGCCGAAAAATATGGTATGTTGTGTTTTAATCTGATGGTTTCCAAAACACTACTTTTACATTTTCTTTTCTTTTTTAAGTCACATTTATTGGAGAAATCGGTGGGCATTAAGAGCAATATATATTGCTACCATAGGTGTCATGCTGAGAAATTTTCCAAAATGTAGCTAGTTGTGCAATGTTCATAACTCAATATCTTATCCACCTACGTTTAATATAGCATTTTGTTCTTTTCTGTGTCACCTGGAAAATACATCAAGGCAGTTCCATTAAAAAGTCAAAGTTGTAATATTAAAATTGCAGCTTTTGCTTACTGGTTAGCTATTTTCAGTAGCACCACTTAGAGTTTGAATCACTGTGCCAACAAATAAACTATTTTTTGATATAATTGCTGCAAACTATTATTGAACTAATCCAATCCTTGCTCTCCAATTTTTGAATTGCTCTGCTTTCAGTTCTAAACTGAAACTAAACAGCAACACTAATAGCAGCCTGTAGAAATTCCCCAATTCTGTCTATTTTGTGATCTTGATTCAAATGGGGTCCAATGAATATTGCTGTGAATATTGCTATAATTATATTTATTAATTCCTAATTCTCTTCTGAACAGTTTTGCCTTTTATTTCTGCAGGATTGTCTATGAAATGTTTAGGAGCCTTGCTGTATTATCTATATAGTTATGCTGCATCCCCATATAGGTTCTGATTTGAGAGAAAAATTATATTGGTTTTCAACTTTTATGTATAACAACAGAAAAATACCAAGCAACTTAATTTAAATGTGTGACTTCACCTCTTTCCCTTTTTAAGAAAAGGTGCACAGTGCAGTTTAAAAATAATAAATCAGTCTTAACTTTGGATTGAAAACCTTACTTAAAAAGAAACTTTGTTTTTAAAAAACCCTTCCATCAGTGTTTCCCAATTATGAGTTCCATAATATGGGTAATTCTCAATTTACAACTGTAATTAAGCCTGGAATTATGGTCATAAATCGTGCCATTGTTTAAGCGGGTCATCAATAAATGCAGCATCCTATATACTCTCTATCTTACTTTTCCTGGACTTACTTCTGTCCTAGCACAAAGAGTGTGCAAAGAACCTTAATTTGTGAACTGTCCAGAGTTGTTTGGAATTTAGGTAGTAGTAGTGGCAGCAGCAGCAGCAGCAGAAGTAATGTCATTTGTATGGATTGTATTGCAGTTAAATTATGGGAATTTTTGAAAAATGTGCTTTGGAGGTATTTTTCTGTTTTAAATTGGAACAGTCTATCTGATGCTATTGTTACCTGAAATCTCCTTCCATATAGTCATTTTCACATGACAAATAATTCTATTAATGTAGCCTCCTGCATTCACGTGAGAAAGCCATCTGCAAACCTGTCCCTGACCTCTCCTTACAATACCTATTCTTTACCAGTATTTAATGTTAAAATATGGTTGCTGGTGGATGATGACAGTGCAGCATATGATGAAAAACCTTAATATGTGATAGCGTTAATGCACACCATGTGATAGCTTGGAGGGCATCACCATTTGCTCTGTCATCCAGACTAAGGAGTATTTATATTAATCCTGGGCTTTTCTTTACTGATAAGGTTCTTACAGCAACTATATTATGTAAGAGAGTAGGTCTGGAACAATGGTATTATATCAAGACTTATTTTTTAAGTATCCCACTTATTCAGATCTGCTAATATCTCATTCAAACGTGAAAAGCAAAAGTATTTAATATTCATTGTTGCACAGACTTCCAGCAAACCTATCCAAGAATTAGAGTATTACAGCAACCAAATTTGCTACCTAACCTCCCCCTCCCACTGCCAGGGTTCTTCCTCGATTTTTAATCAGTGCTCTCCTCTTCATTTATTGTCTCTCCTGAGTCATCAGTATTGGTCTAATGGACTGGAACAGCCTAAGGTGAATGATAATTACTTATTGAGTTGCTGATAGCCAAGATGACAATAGGCTTATTAGGTCAGTAATAAAGGAAATCTGTATTTAACATAGAAGTGTGTTATTCAGTTCAAAAGAAAAGAGCACAATCTTTTTTAGGGGTGGGGGTGGGTTTCGGTTCAGAAAATTTTCAAGAGCATTGTAAGAAAATTATAAATTAATACTACCAATTCTTCTAGAAAAAGAGAAAAATACATTGATCTTAGTCTTATATTTTTGAAGGCAAGTTCCAAAAAGGCAAAGTGATTTACATCAAAACATATGCATTTGGAGACAGAATGAAATATTTTATATTTCCACAGTGTAGTAAAATTAAGGACTTTGGTATGTTAAAATTAATTCTATGAACATATTGGCAGCTTCTTAAATTCATGCACTATAGTAGTATAATTACTATTCTAGCTAGCTGTCCATTATTTGCTATTCGTTGGTTCTGCCACTTTTCTATAAATAGTACTTTATATATAATTATAAAGAAAATCTACATGCATGGCAGATGAAGTTCCAAGAAGTGAGTTCGGATTCCAAGTCAGATTGCAGTACTCTAAGGAGC
This sequence comes from Masticophis lateralis, assembly GCA_030761175.1. NCBI lineage: Eukaryota > Metazoa > Chordata > Lepidosauria > Squamata > Colubridae > Masticophis > Masticophis lateralis. The sequence continues at coordinate 29,576,169 of JAUDYJ010000001.1, forward strand.
TACCTTGTGGACTGAGTTCTTTTCAAGATGAGATTTGTTCTATTTCATCTTAATATCTGCCTTGATAGATTCTTCTCCCAAAAGAGAGGAGGGCAAAGAATAATGCTACCCATCTGCCTTTCCTGTGTTTGATGGCAGTAATTTAATATGTACACATGTTAAATCTTTCTAAGATTAGGAACAACCTGCCTTTATATAGTTAAGCAAATAGGGAGAGGAAAATGTGTTCCAGGCCATTAGACAGATGTATAGCTGTGTAAAATAAAAAGAGTCAAGATTAGGTTCACATATTAGCTCACATATAAAACTACAAGATAGTTTTCTGTTTTGGATTATTATGTCGTATGAGTCCAGGCGGTTATAGTTTATAATACGGCCAGGTAGTTGTTTATTGCCTCACTGAAACTGAGAGAGATATACTGAAGATCTGCACACTGACAATTAGAACTTGGGCAAATCTGGAAGAAATTTCAATATTTGAATATCGTTTTAACAGAACATAGTTATGGTTTTACATATCATTAACTTACCTAGATGTTGCATAGAGAATAGAGAGAGAAACAGAATGCAGAAAGATATAAAACAAAAAGAATATATATATATATATATATAACAAATGATTTTCGACTTCTGAGGTTATAAAAAACAATTTTATAACAAATATTTGGAAATCATTTATACGTATTAGCCAATTTATTTGGAGATGTGTACCATCTATATGTAATTTTATAATGCCTTCAGCACAACAAAAATCTTTTGAAAAATATTTTTATAGTGGAGTGCTATAAGGGACATTTTTCTTGCAAATGAGAAGAAAAAGTTTAAAAAGTTGATAAATGGTAAATATTGAATTTTGTGAAGTTAATAGATGAAGTTGCTGTTCTATTACAATGTAATTATATTTGCATACAGTCTTCCAAAACCAGAAGATAATCTCTGTCACAAAGCCTTGTGACTGACAAAAGTAGAGGTTTTCTATGTGTGTATACTATATTTTATTATCCATACTTTCCTGTTGTTGGTATGAATCATTGGGCTTCTTATGAAAAAATGACATACAAATAAACAGAAGATAACATTGCCCAGAGCTAATGGATCAATGCAAGCTTCAGGTCTACCATCTGAAAGCAGTTGTGAGAAGCAGAAATTCCACTGTATTGAAAAGAGATTTGATATGCTGAACTTCAATGCTGCAAAGAACCCCTCCATGTTGGAAGCGCTGCAGGGTATCGGTAGTGATTAAGTCTGATGAGGTTAGTCTAAAACATGTTGTAAAGGACAGGCCTGATACCATGAAGCTTATCTGAGCATTCCTTCTGCTCATTTGTCACTGTCAGGAGGCAATGGGGGCAGGGACAGTAATGTAGGAGAAGCAGTGAACCATTGCGACTCATCTGTTGACTGGCAGTTAAATGTAACTTCAATATACCTCTAGACAGATAATCTGCCATCAAGGTGTGTGTAGTTGGGCCCCAGTGTGTATACGTAGGGTATTCACAGCCTGCACATTGCTTTCAGCTACTGACATCTGAACAACAGCTTCTTGTGAGATATGTCATTGGGGAAGAATTGGGTCACAAATTTTGTGCTGTATTAACAATAGAGTGAAAATATGGGCTCAAGTTCTAAAATAATAATGCAGCCAACAGGTGATCCAGATGACAAAATATGAACGTTTTTGTCCTCATTTGTACAGAGGTAATGATCAAATGTCAGCAGGTGATAGCCTAATGGTGGTATAATGAGGGAAATCCCTCATCATAGATCACATCCCTGCTATGAACCTATTTGATTTCATAAGACAAGTCCCTATTTCTGCCACTTTGATCCCCATCTGTAGTACAAGTATGGACTGACTGTGATATATAATACTGTAATGTGCCCTGATTGCCTCTTTTTAAAAATAGAGATTCAGGATTTATTTTTTTCAGTTATATAACATAATTTATTTGTAATTCGTTATTTCACACATTTTACCTAGTGTAAACTGTGGTCTTCTGGATACTTTTGAACTTTCATGCTCATCACCCTGGATGTCTTGGACAATGGGGAAGGCTTGAGAACTGCAATCCGTGGAGCCTGAGTGGCATAGTGGAGCCTGAGTGGCGTAGGAGGCTAATGCCTCCTACTAAGGCAGTAGTTAACATCCAGCTGCCTGCAATTACTGCGAGTTCAATCCTAGCCAGGCTCAAGGTCGACTCAGCCTTCCATCCTTTCTAAGGTGGGTAAATTGAGGACCCAGTTTGTGGGGGCAATAAGCTGACTTTGTATAAATATACAAAAGTATGAAGGCTATTGCTTAACGCATTGTAAGCTGCCCTGAGTCTCCGGAGAAGGGCGGCATATAAATCAAATTTTTAAAAAAAATTCAGTAATGGCTGAAGGGACACTAAAATCAAAATTAAAGAATTAAAAATAAATGAAGATAAATTATGAGTTTATATGCCTTTATAACACCACAGTATTCTAACTGTGTTTGCACATCATGGTATGCCATGTTAGTTTCTCAATGACTTACTGAATAAATCCCAGTTACTGAGTTTGCAGTACACGTGGCTATACCATAAACTAAACCACATCATATCTTAGTAATGTAGGAATCTGGCCTTCAGATTTCTTTCCAAAGACTTTCTGAAGTCTTACATTGTGACAGATGGTTCTATGTTCATGAAAAACTGTTCTCTAGCTTCCTTGGATTTATGAACGCATGGCTGGAGAAAATAATCAGATAAGAGTCTGGGCTACTATGTGAGTGGAGGTAACAGACAATTGCTTCTCAGCTACATCTATGTAGCTCCTTTGGGGTTTTGTATCTTCTGTCTAGAAAATGAATGGTATAGAAGAAAATCAAAATAATAGATGAAAACAGGAAAATGTGCAGTAGAGTTATGGATTTCAAAGGCTAATTAGTTATATACTGTTTGAAGTATAAACATATGGACTGTAATGTTGTGAAAGTATTCTTGATTTCCAAAAACCAAGTACCGGTAATTTAAAAGTGTATGGCTATTTTATTCCACACTTAATTTTCCCGCTGATAGTAATATATTATATGTTATTTTTTGGGGGGGTTTGACAGCTGCTTTCAAACAAAGAAACAAATGCAGAAGGAATTTGAGTATATCTTCAACTCATTCTAAAATGAATTTTGGAATAATCTGCAGAAATGCTGTGCTGAAATACATCATATTTTGTAATATTGATCAGTATGCAGCCAGTAGTTCTCTTGCTGTAATAGATCCAATTGCATGTGAGATGTCAGATTGTGCTACATTAACTATATGAACAAATTGCTCAAACTTACCACAGTGCCCTTTGTCACTGTCGCTTTTAATAACTAAAGATAATTTGTTCTGAAATATAAATTGAAACCGTGTTGTTTTTCATAAGTCTCCTTCTAACTAGGTGAAAAGTCACCTGGTTGGTCTGGAAGTTTTCTCATTCTTTACTTTATGTTATTTCTCCTTGAAAAATACAATAGCTGCAAATGTAACTCTTTGCTTGGGACCCCATTTCCAAGTGGGAAGGTGGCTGCCTCTTCTGCTGCTTGAGGTACTCTGAAACGATCTCAGTTCTAAAGGCAGCTCTTGGTATTAAATTTAATTTAAAAAATTAAATTTAATTTAATTTAATTTTGTAATTCAGTTCTAGAGAAGCTGCAAATTCACATTATGTTCTTTGTATTTCTGTTTGCCCTTAGTATTAAATATTGGTAAAATGCTTAAAGGCTGGATACATTCACACATCATACTTAGCCACATCATTAAAAAAATGCATTTTGTTTTGGCTGAGCATGTTGTGTTAAATCTAGGCACTGTGGTTTTAAAACCATGCTTTATAGCTTAGTGCAAAGAAAGAGCCATTAGAGTGTTTATTCAACAAGCCATGTTTTACCAATGTTTTTTTTTAAAAACTCCAATGAATTATTTGGGGACAAAAATCATATTTGTCTGCGGTTTTCTGGACTTATCTTGATGAAAATCATAATGGGCCAGGAGCCAAATTAAGAATAGTAGTTTTAAAAAAATTTAAATAGCTCCCTTTCCCACAATTTTCCTTTAATATCATATAGAGTTGCATGAAGGGCTGATGTCCAAAGGCCTTTGTGAAGCTATTTGGACAATTATTGGAACTGTGATCATAGGATGGCTACCATTTTCTATCTAGACAGAAAAGTAGAGACTTTTGTTAGGAGGGAAAGTACTCAGTTGGAAAGCAGCAATAGTAAATAGACACAACTTCCTTTTTTCTTTTCTTCACATGTCATTAGTTCTTTCTCAACCATATTGTGAGAATGCTTAGTCCTGTTGCTATACTTTCAGTGTTCATTTGGAGCATTTTCTCCTGACATTTTAAGACAGATAAATTATTACCTATCCGATGACATCACTGAAATTGGTTAGCATTTGTACAAAGGCTGAAAGGTAACCCACTGGCTTACAGATTTATACTGATGTTCACTCACAGCAGTGAAAAATGTTTGCATGGAATCGTGGTGAGGAATAAAGCCAGAAAAGGACTAGCAGTTATTTGATGAGGAAATATGGACAAAAAGTACAGGTATTATTCAGGTTATGACTGCAATTGAGACAAATATTTCCATTGCTAAGCAAGGTGGCTTCAATAAAAATTCAAAACCTTTCTGAGAATCTTGTAAGATCATAACCAAATAATCCATTAAAGCTCTGAACGTAAAACTCTTGTTTTTAATTTTTTGTCCCATTATCTTCTTATCTTGTCAAATATTTCTATTCAACACTTCATGAACCAGGATAAATAGCAAAGGGGACAAAGGATAAACTTCGTTTGGTTTAGTTGAATTGCCATTAACCACATCCTATTAACATGATTCAAACTTAAGAGAAATAAATTTAAAGAACACAAATTAACATGGGAGTTCTCAGACTGTGTTTTGTAACTCCACAAGTAAATGTGAAAGGGCTTTCATTTGTTCCCACCTTTATTATTTATTATTTTATTTTGATTGATTTATTTTATATCCTGCCTTTATTATTTATATAAACAGCTCAGGGCAGCGAATATATCTAATATTCCTTCCTGCTCCAATTTTCCCAAGAACAACAACCCTGTGAGGTGAATTGGGGTGAGAGTGAGTGACTGGTCCAAAGTCACCCAGCTGTCCCCAAGCCATCTTGAAGCTGTTGTGCATTTTAATTCTGTGACTTAATGGATAGTGGTTTAAAGAAAGGAGGGAGAACCATTCATCTTTTTAAAGCATATAGGAAGAACACAAAATATTGGTTTTGAAATATAGATGTGAATTTCATTCCAATAAGCATAACTGAAAGTATTTTAGAAGTCTACTAGTTTATTGTAAATACCATGTATCTAGGAAAGAAATATTAATTATACATGGTAAAAAACATGAATAGCTTAAGCTATGGTATATTTATCTCTTTCATTAAAAGTGAAGAGCTGCGGTGGCCAGAAAAATATGTTGTTATATTCAGTTCAAATGTGTAAGTTTCATATTATCTTCAAAATAATAAGAAACAAAAAGTACATTCATGTTAGGATATGATTTGGGCCTAACAGTTGTCCAGGCAATATATGTGTTCTGTGACTTTAAGTTTTAATGCTGCATCATGCTGTAATGCTGAGTCATGCTAATTTAACAATGTATTTAAGAAGGGTACTATAAGGTATTCAGTGGATGATAAGCTGCCATTGCGTGCGTGCGTGCGTGCGTGTGTGGGTGGATCTGCTATCATCCGGGGTTTGTGAACCAACTACTGTTTGTTTGGTAAGAGTTTGTTTGGAGTTAACCGGTGAAGACTTGGACTGTTTAGAAGACTACGAAATTGTTTATTTCCCATTATAAAGAAAACTTTTGATAACACCAGTTTGTATGTATCTCTATCTCATTGCTCTCAGCAACGTTTCTCTGTGCACTTTACTCTGCTAGTTGTTACACAACAACAATATCCTTAACATTGGTTATGGGCCCAGAGCCAACCAGGACCAACGAGAACTAACTAGGATTTTTTCAGAGTTAAACTGAGAGCTTCTTTGAGTTTGTGAGTAGTACAAACTGTTTGTTATAAACAATCTACGTGAAGATGGCACTAGAACAAGCAGCAACTTTTTCCATGATAACCCGGCTGGACGGAACGAACTATGTATCCTGGTCTACAAAATGTAATCTACTTTTGTGTAGAGAAGGACTGTGGGACATAGTTAATAATCCACCGGATGTAACAGCATGGGATCCTGCTGATGAGGAAGATGCCAAGAAAGTAGCCAAGTTTAACAGAGACAATGAACGAGCTCTTTGTATTATTGGACTGACACTGAGTGACCAGCAGCTTGTCCATATCCATGGTGAAGAGGTGCTGCTGCTAGGTGTTGGACCAAGTTGAAGAGACTATATGTTCGTGACTCTGTGAGTGCTCATATATATCTCACACGAAAATTATTCAACAAACATCTTCTTAAAGGGAGAGATATGATGGCTCATTTGGAATCCATGACCAGAATTTTCCAGGAGCTGCATGAAAAGGAACTTGTTTTCTCTGAACTACAACAAGTTTATATAATTCTTTCTTCTTTGGACGATAGTTATGATAACTTTGTTTCTTCGTTAGAGGTTTTGTCCAGAGATGAACTGACATTGGCTGGCATAACTGGTAGGTTGTTGGAAGAATCCAAAAGAAGACAAGAAAGGGATCAGTTGAGAGTGCAACAACCAAAAGAAGATGAAATGTACTCAACTTCTTATTTTGTAAAACGTTGTTTTGCTTGTGGGGCTAAAGGGCATATAGCTAAATATTGTAAAAATAAGAAAATGCCTGTTAGGGACAATAATAGACCCAAGAAGGGTTGTAATTTAGCTATATCTAGTTCAACTACTGATGTTAATCAGGATTGTTGGGTTGTTGATAGTGGTGCTTCTCAATCTATTACTAGAAATAGAAAATGTTTTGTTAAAATGGAGAAGAGTAACCAACATGTTAAACTAGCAAATGGCTGGAAGGTTAAGGTAGCTGGAGAGGGTGTTGCTCGTTGGTCATTTAGTAATGAACCATTGCCTATGTTATATATTCCTGGTTTAAAATTCAATTTATTATCTGTTAAATCTTTGGTACAATTTGGGTTTACAGTAATATTTAAAAATGATAAGTGTCTTATAGAGAAAGATGGCAAGGTTGTTACTGCAAATCTAGAAAATGATTTATTCATTTTAAGGGAGAACCCAGTATTGGTGGCTAAGTCTAAGTCTGTTTATGAGAATGTTAAACCACATGATGAATGTATTCATCTGTTACATCGGAGACTTGGGCACTTAAATTTCAGGACGTTAAAGAAGACAGTGCAATTATCGGAAGGGATAAAACTACAAGCATGTAGTAAATATCTGAACTGTAATGCCTGTAGTCAGCAAAAAAGTAGGGTTACACCAGCAAACCGTGTTAATGGTTTTAAAACTACAAAGCCGTTAGAGGTCGTGTTTATAGACCTAATTGGACCCAAGAAACCCAGTATAGGAGGTGCCTGCTATATTCTAAGCATAGTAGACCATTATTCAAGATATAGATACTGTAGAATCCTCTATTAAGGTTGAGGAACAGGAAGTAGGTTTAGGGGAGGATGAAACTGAAACATCTGAAATGAGTCCTGTATTGCCTAGACGATCTACTAGGGAAAGGCATCCACCGGATCGATATAAGGCAACTGTAGTTTGCCAAGTTAACATCGAACCTTCAAGTTACGATATCAGGCTTTATCCTGAAAAAGAGCAGAAGGCTTGGAAGGAGGCAATGAGTAAGGAAATTAAGTCATTGACTGATCTAGATGTTTATGAAAATGTGAAATTGCCACCTGGTGAGAACTTAATAGGTTGTAGATGGGTTTACAAAATTAAGAAAGGTATAGATGGGACAGTAACCCATAAAGCTCGCTTAGTAGCTCAAGGTTTTTCTCAGACTGAAAAAGATTTCGATGAGGTTTTTGCTCCTAGTTTACGTGTTAGTACTTTAAGAACAATGCTGGTATGGGCGGCTAAAAACAAATATAGTATTAACCATATAGATGTGGAGACGGCATACTTGCATGCTCCGTTAAGGCACACCATCTATATGAGGAAGCCTTTAGGAGTTGAAACACAAAACCAAACTGATTGTTGGAAGCTCAAGAAAAGCCTTTATGGTTTGAAACAATCAGGGTTTGAGTGGAACCAATGCATAGTTAAAGAACTAAATAGGATTGGTTTTCATGAAGGTATAGCAGATAAATGTCTCTTTAAGAGAGAAAGTAATTGGTTAGTTTCATTTTTGTTATTGTTTACAGATGACATAGCTATAATAACTAAAACTGACAAGGAAGCCATAGATATCGTTCACCAGTTACAAACTAAATTTAAGATCAGAAATCTAGGAAATATCAGGCATTATTTGGGACTAGATATTAGTCAAACAGCTAGAGGTTATAAAATATCTCAATCTAGCAAAATTAGCCAGATGTTGAAGCGTTATGGCATGGAGCTTTGTAAGCCGGCCAAGACACCTATGGCACAGGATTTTAACCATGAGGAGATCCAAAGCCCTAACTTTAGCAAAGAGATCTACCAGTCTCTTATAGGTAGTCTATCTTATATCAGCAATTGGTCGAGACCGGATATCTCATTTAGCGTGAACCAATTAGCAAGATACAACTCAGAGCCAACTGATAGGCATTGGCAGGCCGCAAAGCGTATACTAAGATATCTGAAAATGACGATGCATTATGCATTGTATCTAGAACCTAACCAAGATTTAATACTGAGCGCATATGCTGATGCCAGTTTCGCTACTGATGTGACCACTAGAAAGTCTACATCAGGTATAGCTATAATGTTAGGCAATTGTTTGATTGGCTGGAAATCAATTCGTCAAAAACATATTAGTCTATTTACAATGGAGGCAGAATTTTCATGTCTATCACTGGTATGAACTGATCTGATATATTACAAACAACTAATGATGGATATTGGTTTAAAGATGGCTTATCCAATTGTAATACATGAGGACAATCAAGCTGCTATAAAAATGGCAACTAATTTAGCAGTTAAAACTAGATCCAAGCATACTGACATTCGGTATCTGAATGTTCGCCAAAGTATCCAAAGCAATATGGTTAAACTGGAATATTGCATGTCGGAAGACAATATCGCGGATAGCTTTACCAAGGCTCAAGGTGCTGTCAAACATAAAGCATGTTGTGAAAGCTATGGATTAAGGATCTAAACTGTATATATTGTATTTAAACTGTATATATTGGCCTGTCCAAAGGGGAGCATGTTAGGATATGATTTGGGCCTAACAGTTGTCCAGGCAATATATGTGTTCTGTGACTTTAAGTTTTAATGCTGCATCATGCTGTAATGCTGAGTCATGCTAATTTAACAATGTATTTAAGAAGGGTACTATAAGGTATTCAGTGGATGATAAGCTGCCATTGCGTGCGTGCGTGTGTGGGTGGATCTGCTACCATCCGGGGTTTGTGAACCAACTACTGTTTGTTTGGTAAGAGTTTGTTTGGAGTTAACCGGTAAAGACTTGGACTGTTTAGAAGACTACGAAATTGTTTATTTCCCATTATAAAGAAAACTTTTGATAACACCAGTTTGTATGTATCTCTATCTCATTGCTCTCAGCAACGTTTCTCTGTGCACTTTACTTACAAAACAACAATATCCTTAACATTTCTTATATCATCAAAGGTACAGGTAGTCCTCAACTTACGATCACAATTGAGCCCAACATTTCTGTTGTTAAGTGAGATATTTGTTAATGAGTTTTGCCCCATTTTACGACCTTTCTTGCTACAGTTGTTAAGTGAATCACTGCAGTTGATAAGTTACTAACCTGGTTGTTAAGTGAATCTGGCTACCCCATTGATTTTGTCAGAAGGTCACAAAAATGATCACATGGGACAGAACAAAGGTCATAAAGATGAACCAGTTGCTAAACATCTGAATTTTGATCACATGATTGTGGAGCTACTGCAGAGGTCGTAACTCTGAAAAAAACAGTCATAAGTCACCTTTTTCAGTACTGTTGTAAATTTTTCAGTGCTGTTGTAACTTTGAACGGACACTAAAGGAACTGTTGTAAAACGAGGATTACCTGTATTTTAGTTCAGTGTCCATCACCACGAAGCTGGCTGAAGAGAGCTGAGAAATGAAATGAAAGCTATTCTGAATGCCAGGTCTGCCAGGCAGCTTAGCATGATATATAAATATGGTCAGAATAGATTTATAATTATAATAAAACTTGGTTTTGCAGAACTAAGTGAGGCACAGGATATCTGTAATTCTCTAAAGTCTGTTCAGTCAAATAGCACTTCATTGCAGTGATATAATTGATGGAAATTCATCATTTGCTCATTATGTCATCTGCATGATGAGATTGTTCTTCTCCACTTATTGCATCTCCAGACTCTTGCCTGGAAGCCTTATTTAGAGTTATTGAGACTCTTTTAAGAAAAGATGGGTAAGACAAAGCTCCTTCAAGCATGATGGATGAATTTGTGGGTTCCTTGGTAAATAAAGTCGTTTGAATTTCCTCTACCAATTGGACAGAGTCCACTGTGATGAGCAAGGTGGAATGGAACGAAACAGAATAGAACAGAATAGAATAACAGAGTTGGAAGGACCTTGGAGGTACAATTCCCTGCTTAGGTAGGAAACCCTACACCATTTCAGACAAATCGTTATCCAATCTCTTCACTTCCAGTGTTGGAATTTTTACATCTTCTGGAGGCAAGTTGTTCCACTGATTAATTGTCCTAACTATCAGGAAATGTCTCCTTAGTTCTAAATTGCTTCTCTCTTGGATTAGTTTTCACCCATTGCTTCTTGTTCTACCTTCAGGTGCTTTGGAGAATAGCTTGACTTCCTCTTCTTTGTGGCAACCCCTGAGATATCGGAACACTACTATCATGTCACCCCTAGTCCTTCTTTTCATCAGACTAGACATACCCAATTCCATCAACCGTTCTTTATATGTTTTAGGCTCCAGTTAGGGCACTCCAGTTAGGGCATCTTGCTCTTCTCTGCACTCTTTTTAGAGTCTCAACATCTTTTTAATATTGTGGCATGTGTTATTGAGATTCCTTTCATTATTTAGGGTTCAAATAAATGAACAGGTTTAGGAGTCCTGATACAGTGAACTGGATCCATATCTCTCCAGCTTCTTTGGACAGCCAGTAGGGTGTGAGTGATTTGTTAAGGAGACTGTTAGTGCTTTTTTGAAAGTGTGAATTATGCTGCCTACCTTGGTGGAACCCATTATTGAAGGTCCTGGAAAAAACAGATTATCTGTATTTCTGAATTCATGCTCAAATCAAAATGACATTGCAAAAATGACATTGTTAGCTATAGTGGATGACCTTTGTTGAAATATAGTTGAAAATAGAGACCCTCTTAGTCTCTTTTGACTTTTTGATGACAATTCATATCATCACTCATGGCATTTTGCGGAATCATTGGCAAGGGGTGGCAATTGGGGGGCTTGCTTGAGAGTAGTTTTGCTTCTACCTGAATTGTGGAAAAGCAGCACTTACATTCCTGGTTGCTTTAGTTTAGTGTGATGTGCTGCAGAGGTCTTTTCCTCATGTTATCTAATATTTACAGTATATGAAGCTGGTGGAAAAGGTCATTTGTCAATTCAATATATTGATGACACTTAACTACCGTATATTTTGCCATCATGGGCCAAACCGGAGCTGCCCTGGAAAGGTTGAATTAGTATCTGTCAGGATCTGGATGGATCCAGGATCTTGATTTAATCAGTTCAGATTAAATTTTATCGAGACCAAGTTGTTTTCCGTCAATTCACATTAGAGTGAACTGATAAAAGGGATGCTGATAGTTATTCTAGATATACACAAAGAAGTTGGTTTGTGAGTTGGAGCTCATCCAGGTCTTTATGGTTCCTATTTAAACAGGTGAAAGTTGTGGCCAAGGAAATATTTACCCAGGAATAATTGGCATGCCAGTGCAACACTTTCTGCTCCAAAATCATCTTACTCAACCTTTAATTGCCATCCATTTAGATTACTGCAATGCATTCTCCATGGCCTTTGAAGATGCCTTAGAAACCGAAACTTCAGAATGCAGTGGCTAGATAACTGGCCAGATAAGTTCACAATTACAGCTAGTATCAATTACAAGATCATTACACTGGATATTAATATGCTTCTAGGTCTAATTTAAAGTGCTGGTTTTTATCTTCAAAGCCCTTTCTGCCATAATACTTTGGTACATTAGGTAGTGGGCTCAACAGGGTTGATTCTGCTTATCTGGTCTGAACTTCTTGAGAGAGCCTCCTAAAGTAATTGGGTAGATGGCAGCTCTTCTCTGTAGTGGCTCCTATGCTCTGGAACATGGCTTCCTGAATATAGTCAACTTCCTCTTTGCAATATGCAAGGTAGTAAAAACATTCTTATTCCACCAGGGCAGGGGTATCAAACTCTATTTCATTGAGGGCCGCATCAGGGTTGTGTTTGACCTTGGGGGGCTGAGGAGGGCAAGTAGCCAGCTCAACGTCACTCATGTTGGGAATCCGTGGTGGCCTGAGCACTCTGCCAGAAAAAACGGAGCCCCAAGCTCCATTTTTGGCTGTGACAGCTTCCTGCAACCCTCTGCCAGCGAAAACGGAGCTCAGGAGGGCCATGTGCAGCCTCCCAAACTCCATTTTTGCTGGCAGAGGCTAATCAACTTCCTCTTGTAAAGGCCTGTCTAATCTGTAGTTATTTATTTGTTATTTATTTGATTGATTTATATTTCATCTTTCTGATCAGAAGATACTCAATGGAATGGCATTTGTTTAAAATATCAGTTTGGTTCCTTCCATTTTAGAAGGAAAAAAACTGATACCTACTGTATATGGTTACTAAGATTTGAAAATGACTTGATGGCACATAATCAGTCCTTCCATTTTTAGGTGGTAAATTAAGGCCAATTTGTTTGAATTTTTGATTAATTGCTGCTACTTTGGGAATATTATCTTGTGGTTTTGTTCATTTTTTAATTGTGAGATTGATCGGTCCTATGTATTTAAAAGTAAGACCCATTAAATTAAATGGAATTTACATGCAGTAAATTAATGTAGAATTACAGAATATCTTGCTCTTTGGATATCCATTTTGAACAGAACAATAGAAGCAATATTTTAGATTAGATTTAGATTTATTAGATTTATATACTGCCCTACTCCTGAAGGACTCAGGGCGGTGAACAGCCAACAATAAAAATACATGTATACAAAATTTAAAAGCCCAAATAAAATCAAATTAAATAAATTTGGCCCAGACAAAATTAAAACACCCCACACAACTTAAAACAGATTAAAATTTAACGCTAAAAAAAGAAGAGAGGTTAGGCCAGGCCTTAAAAATCTTATACCTTAAAAACCTTAAAAATCAATAAGAGAACTCTGATAATGTGAGTGAGATTCATGACAGAAATATATTGTAGAGAATAAACATGAGATCGATAGCAATCCCTGCCCTGTGGAAAGCAGATCCAGAAGGCCATCCTATTAGCTCTCTAGAAAATCTTGAAAAGCTGGTTCGTTTCCCCCCAACTTCAGGTTACGGGGAAACTGAAGCCCAGACAATGTGATTGTTTATGTATAGAGGGAATACTTTTTTAGAAAATTGAGGGTTTTTTTGGATGTTAGTTTTAGATTTTCTGTTATATTTTTATTTGCTGCTTTATGAGCCAGCTAGGATTATGGTATGCATGTATTGTCTCAATTTATATGATGATTTATCTCAAATATTTAGCCAAGATAAAAACCAAAACAAATAACAAACTGGTATAGTTGGTGAATGGGCCCTGCCCACATGAAGATCCCCAGGTATATAAAATGAGCGATATAAGTCAAACAAACTTTCCTATTTGATAAGGTAATATTGCTTTGATTTCAGATAAACATCATGTGAATGGGAACAGAATGGTTGAACCCTTTCCAGAGGGAATGCACATGGCAATATTTGGTAAGTTCAGTTTGTCTAATATTGAGACTTTATTTCTGACTAGACTTATATTAAATTATGCTGTTTTTCTATTATTAATATTAATGAATATCACCATAATTCTTTGCTTCAAGAAACTGTTTGTCACTATTGTCTCCTTTTAAAATAACTCATCCAAGTATGGATGAATTCAGGTTTTCAATATGCAGTCTAGTCTTTAGACTTATTAATAGACCCTTCCAATACACACAGATATGGGTATTGTATCCAGTATGAAAAATGAGTGAAGATTGCGATATGGAATGAGGGAGCTAGTTTGATATAGAGGTTAGAAACTGGGAGAATGAGTTCTAGGCCTGCCTTGGGCACAAAGGTAGCTGGGCAACTTAGGGCAGACACCCTTTCTAAGTCCTGGGAAGCAAGAAAGGGCAAATTGTTTCTGAAATTTTGCCAAGAAAACCGAGGGACATGTCCATGCAGTAACCAGGAGTAAAAACTGATCTGAAGGTAGACGCATACAAAATTATATAAAGGATTCATGTACTAATGGATTAAAGCTCAAATGTACTGCATTATAATAAAGAATACATTCATTATTGCTCCTAGTTATTTTTTTTAGAAGGGAATGGCAAAAGATATTAATCATTATTGTGTTTAGCCAGAAGCCATTTTAAACATTACAGGGTAGAAATATAAATGTAGTTCTTAGAAATCAGTAGAAATCAAATATATCTCTATGATTAATGATTTTTAGTCAATGGTTTGTAGTGACTTAGATGTTTCTCAAAAGGGATTTATGTTTTATTATCTTAATGGTAATTTACAACCTTGTAAAAATTTTAGTTATGATGAAGCTTATGGAATAACTTGACAGTTGAATGGAACTTTGAAATATCTAATTTGTAGAGAATTAAGATTGTGTTTATAGGAGAAAGAGTGGCAGAAGTTGGGGACAGAATTAAAAGAGGAATCAGACTAGAATCCTTATGTAGCCACCAGTGGACTAGGGCCAACTCCCCTTAAATTTCATTTACACTTATCTAACTCCAAGTAAGTGCTAACCATTAGTCGTAATATGAGAGGCTTATTATATATTTATTTACAAGATTGTTCATTGCCTCAATCATGAGACTTCAGGTGAGATACAACAACACATTGAGCAGAAATAAAAGAGAATTGGTGCATCATGCTCCCACCCCCCCAAATTGCAAACAAGTACATAGATGTCTGCTATTATTCATAGTGGGTCTGAAGCTTGATAGGATCTTCCAACTTGGAGTGGTCTGGGAAAGCACAGATTGTCCGAGCAGATTTCAAACACCTGTCCTGTAGAGATTCCTTCCCTTCCTGAGTATTAGGATGAATCCAGCAGCTGCCAATCAAAGAGCAGTTAGGTGGGGTGGAGGAGAGGAGAGGAGCGGGGGTGGTTTGAGATATTTGCCTGGAAACTCTGCAGTCTTCTTCCTCCCTCAGACTTAGTGGGAACTAAAAGTTTTGCTAGTTATTTCTCTCAGCTGGAGCCAAAATTAGAAAAGGAAAACAGTCAAACAAGCCAAGCAGGAAAAAACAAGCAGAAAAGCCAAAGAAAAAGTAAAGACTTTGACAGAACAGAAATAAAAAACAAAAACTAAAAAAGAAAGTAAGTATAAACCCTTCCAGGTAAACCAGGCAGGAAAACCATCTAGATGAACTATGTTAATAGAATCTTGCAAGTCTGGATGTACAAATTTCCTGCCACCACTTTTAACTGATTGACCATTAGGTAGGTCTTTTCTAAATTTCTTTCTTTTTCTCTAATATCTTGTAAGATATTAGGGTTTCCTGCCTCACTTAATTGACTGTTTACCAGGCAGCATCTCTTCCCTTTCCCCCCGAAGGTCATTCCCATATTCCATTATATAAAGTTGAACCCTATAGAAAAGGAATATAGTTCTAGAGAGATAACAGGGATATAAAGAGTTTAAGACAAAATAAATAAAGAGATCAGCAATACAGAATAGAATGATATTATAATACAGGTAGTCCTCAATTTATGACCACAATTGAGCCCAGAATTTATGTTGCTACCGTAAGTGAAAAATTTGTTAAGTGAATTTTGCCCCATTTTACAATTTTTTTGCCACATTTGTTAAGTGAATCACTGCAGTTGTTAAATTAGTAACACGGTTGTTAAGTGCATCTGGCTTCCCCATTGACTTTGCTTGTCAGCAGGTCACAAAAGGGGATCACATGACCCCGGGACACTGCCATCATCATAAATGTGAGTCAATTGTCAAGCATCCAAATGTAAATCATGTGACCATGGGGATGCTGCAATGGTCATAAGTGTGAAAAATGGTCCTACGTCACTTCTTTCAGTACCATTGTAACTTCGAACGGTCACTAAATGAATTCTTGTAAGTTGAGGACTAAGAATAGAATAGAATAGAATAGAATAGAATAGAATAGAATAGAATAGAATAGAATAGAATAGAATAGAATAGAATAGAATTCTTTATTGGCCAAGTATGATTGGACACACAAGGAATTTGTCTTTGATGCATATGCTCTCAGTGAACATAAAAAGAAATAGTGAAATTAGCCTCAATATGTTCTATATAGCTTATAGAAAATACATAAAAGATAATGTAGTTTTAATAAGAAAACATTAATTTCTGAAATAATTGGATGGATTTATAATGTACAATTCCTTATAAGCTGAATAAGTAAGCTGAATAATAAAAATCTTTCCCAGGCTTCGAAGGCTTGATACCAAAAAACACAATCAACTCCAATTTTCCAGTGCTTTGTGTATTTATTCAGTTGGGGTCAGTCTGATTAATTTTAAGTTGAAGTGTTCATACAGATTCAAGACCATCTAATACAGTGATGGCTAATCTTTTCCAGACCGAGTGCTCAAAGCGGGCGCAGCCATGTGCACATTCCTGAAATGCAATGCATTCGCAGCCCCATGCAAGCCCCCCACCCCACGCATGTGCCCCGCCTTGTGCATGCACATGCCCCCACATGCACCCCATCCCTGCACATGTGTGCATGCCCCCCCGCATGTGCCCCAACCCCAGCGCATGCGAGGCAGAGACCCGATGACCACCTGGCCAGTGGGAGGCGCGTGTGCATGCGCAGCGGAACTGAACTGGGGTGACGGCTCACGTGCCCACAGAGAGGGCACCATCATGGATCTAGTAGGTTGTTTAGTTGAACTGTTCTAGTTCTAGTTGACTAGAGTTCAACTAGAACTCAGATATGACATGGAGATAGAATGTCTATGGAGACTCTCAATCATCCAGGTCATGGTTGTCCCAAATGTTGTTTTCAAAAAAGCAACTGGAGTTTCTTGGTTTTTATCTTTGAAAACATTTTGCTTCTCATTCAAGAAGCATCTTCAGTTCTAACTCAGTTCTAATGATTTCCCACCAGCATTTAGAACTGAAGAAGCTTCTTGGATGAGAAAGAAAAAACCAAGAAAATCCAGCTGCCTTTTGGAAAATCACCTTTGGGACATGGAAACAGAGCAATTTTTTTAAAAAGTGTGATAAAATGGATGTCAAAGAAATAGTCATAACACAATAATGGCAAGAATTATGGAACAAATTTATAAAATTTACCCCACGTTACTGTTTAAGGGTAAACTGATATAAAATGTTTTACATATGGTATACAACCCCATCAATAATTGCTAAGTCATAAAGTAATAAATGCTGGAAATGCCATGAGACATAAGGCAAAGAAGAGGCTGTACTTCCTGAGAATGCTCAGGAAGATTAATCTATCTCAGCATCTACTTCTGTCTTACTATCGCAGCACCATTGACAGCATTCTGACATACGGCATTCTTGCATGGTATGGGAGCAGCTCTGTAGCGGACAAAAAAGCTCTACAGAGAATCATTAAAACTGCCCAGAATATCATCGGGCTCCAGCTACCAGCCCTGGACAATATCTTTGAATCTCGCTGTTTGAGGAAGTTGCATAACATTCTCAGAGACTCTTCCCATCCTGCTTACAATCTTTTCGGACTGCTGCCTTCTGGCATAAGATATAGAACAATTAAAACTCGGACCACACATTTTCTGAATAGTTTTTATCCCAGAGTGTAATTGCACTCAATAATGAACTAAAGGGCCACCATCAGTGAGCTGTTGGACAGCATTACTTGGTCTGTTGTGTGGATGTTTGAGTGGTTTAGGGGTGGGGAACTGTGGTGGGTGGGAGTGTGTTTGGGGATTGTGTGTGTTGGACCTGGTCTTTGGATGTTAAGTGAATTTCGTTGTATGGTTATACTGTGTATACACATACAATGACAATAAAGTTATTATTATAAGGAACATTTTACCATATATGGTAAACAAGGGAAAACCCCTCCGAAGTACTTGAAAGAAATACACATCATTATTCAGAGAATTTTAGAAATCATATTTGAAATGAAACCATTCATTTTATTAGGCATAATTCTTAAATATACTAACAAAAATATCACAATTTACTAAATAAATATTCATAGCTGCAGGGATAAACTTAGAACAACATTAGAAAAGAGTTATTGATAATAACTTGATAAGAACGTAAAGGTAGAGAATATGCAGTAATGGCAAAATTAAGAGTGTGTATTTACAGCAGACGTTTTACCTCATTCAAGCAAGAATGGTTTCCATATTTATACCACAGCAAGTTAAATTATAAGTATTCAGAATATGGCTATTAAGGGGGAAAAGAACTGATGAAAGAACTGAATTAATAAATATACAAACATTTTAAATGCTTAGAGATATTATATATCTGTCAAGTACAAGAAAGGGAAAGTTAGAAATTAAATATTTATAATATTTTTAGTAGCTTTTCTTTTTGTTTTGTTTTTAAAGCAACAAATAGTGGAAATTCTGGCACTTAGCTCAAAGATTCAACTCTTTTTTCATATTGTTAAAATAATACAATGTATCTTATTTTTATAGTTAATTTCTTGTGCATAATATATTGAGTACTAAAGAAAAATCGGATTGAAATGGGCAGCTATAGAAATTGAATAAACAAATAAAAGAATAAATAAATAAAAAGAGCCAGTTTGGTATGGTAGTTAAGGCACAAAGCTAGACACTAGGAGACCCTGAGTTCTAGTCCTGCTTTAGCCATAAAGCCAGCTGAGTGATTTTGGGCCAGTCACTCTCTTTCTAGGAAGGAGGCTGTACAAACCACTTGGGCTGTTTTGGCCCAAGTCACTCTCCCTAGGAAGGAGGCAGTACAAACTGTCAGAGTCTGTAGCTATCCAGCTACAAGTAAATAATTCAGCAGGATTCATTTATAGAAGAAACTTCTTTATATACAATAATATAAAACATGATGCATGTATATAATACCCATGCAGCTCTTGCAATGCGGTAGAGAGAAGAAGTAGTAGCAAGTACAAGTACAGGAAGTAGAAGTAGAAGCAATCAAGCAAAGGCAAACAAACTCTTATATACACAGAACAGTTAAGCTAAGCCACGCCCAGGCTCCGAGCCATCTCACATGGCTCACAAGAAATCCTATGTCTCAGTCACTAAACAATTTCTATTGGCTGACTTGTTGTTATGGCTATTCCAGTTCATAAATTCTTATACACAGACACAAGCTACTTACAAAAATGTTGTCAAGAAAACTGCAGGGACTTGTTCAGGCAATTACTATAAGTGAACTCTCATTCAAAGAGGAAAGAGAAGGAAGGAAGGAAGGAAGGAAGGAAGGAAGGAAGGAAGGAAGGAAGGAAGGGGCAACAAGATCATCTAGAAGTTAAAAGGGAAACATTCTTATATGCCAAGAAACTTCCTGTATTGATAATGGTATATGTAAATAAATTCAATGAATAAATAAATAAATAATGACTATTCCAGTTGTGTGATCTATTATCACTGACGGGTGTATCTGTTCTCTTTGGCCATTGTCTGTTAAACAAGGCAGAATTTTGGGTCCAGACATACATGTCAGCAAGAGACTTTGGAGTCCATGGAGAAAATTAATTATGTCATACTTTCTGAGTATCCCAACTTCAAAACTTTTTAATTCTAATATTTGTATCTAATATATATGTGCAATAATTGACTTAGATTTTCACATTCCTATTCTGGAGTCTCTAGAGTCTATGGTTGCTTTATGTTGCTCTAGAATATGGACCATATTAAACAAGAAACAGCATCTGCTTTTCATGAGCTTCAGTTCACATAAGAAGTATGGAACAATTTAGAATGTATGACACCTTCTATAGCTATGAAGATGAAAATAACAATTCCTCTAATATCTATCAACAGGTATACTGGAAACTGAATGGTTTCAAGATACAGGACACAATTGCAGTTTTACTTTTATCCATTGCTAGATTTATTCTGGTTATATAATTATTTTTAGACTGAATTGAAATTCTGTTTTTAGTACTTTTATACTAGCAACATAGATAAGAGCTGGTCAGAGAACATCCCTTTAGTTTGAAATTGGTTTCTGAAGATTCAAAAGAACTCCATACCTTTGTGACCCATTTGATGACAGTTTTGGCTTTATTCTATTAACTGTGTTTCTAAGAAAAATGTAGAAAATGACAGGAGGTAGCAGAGATGTCCTGATTCATTTCTCGCCAGGACTTGGACTGAAACATGAATAGAATAGAATAGAATAGAATAGAATAGAATAGAATAGAATAGAATAGAATAGAATAGAATAGAATAGAATAGAATAGAATAGAATAGAATAACAGAGTTGGAAGGGACCTAGTTCAACCCCCTGCCCAGGCAGGAAACCCTACACCGCTTGTGTAAGGTTATTCAACATCTTCTTAAAAATTTCCAGTGTTAGAGCATTCACAACTTCTGCAGGCAAATTGTTCCACTTATTAATTGTTCTAACTGTCAAGAAGCATTTCAAAGTAAAAAAAATCTGTCTAAAATTGGAGAATAAAAATAAAGATAGGTAGTATCCTGTATTCACATGAACAAACTTCCTCCATTGCCAATGAAATTTAAGAGCTTAACTTGAAGATGTTTTTGCACTTTGATATTAACGATGAAAATAGGAAGGTGTGAAGCTGCCTCATATTAATTGAAAATAATATATATATACTGTTCAATATTTATACACATACAGATTTCTTTATCACTGCAAAAAATTTTGGTAAATGATTACTTTTATGTAAAAGAGATGAGTGATTACTTCGTCTAGGTATCAGTGTTGTTTTAATTTTTTTTTTTACTTTTATAGCTGCTGGCATCATGGTCAGCAGGAGTCATCCTGCCAGTTACTGTTGCATTAGAGTGGGCAGAGTTGAAAATTTCCATTTTTTATTATTAGGTGGGAGGAATAGAAAAAAGAGCGCTCTGAGGAAGTCTGAGGAATAATGCACTTGTTTTTTTTTAATTTACATTATAAAAAAGAAATTATGTCATTTCATATTTCGGTGGCCCAATCTTGGGAGGCTTTGTGGTCTTCAAAAATAGGATTTACTAGCAGACAACCCATCAAAGCATTAATTGCCATGAAACATATCAGCATGATAATAATTATACCAAATGACAACATAATGATTCTGTTTTAACAACACAAATGTCAATACATCAGTTTCTAGTTCCTTGGCATAGTTTCTCATTTGATCCACAAATCCACAAAGAAAATACAGTCTCTTCAACTCCAACTGCGGATTTTTTTTTTTATATTAGTATGTTTTAATACTATTTGGTAATCCCAAAGAATTCTTCACTTTCCAGGTTTTAGGATCTTCTCAAGACTGTAAAGCAGATTAGGGAGAAAGGGATATCTTGCAAAATGTTGACACAAATTTATTTAGGACAACATTCAAGATAATTTTAATGGCTACTAAATGAAGCTGTTTTTGAGATGTTTTATGAATTTTCCTTGTTGGTATATATTTTCTAGGCCAAAAATGTTAATAACCTGTTTTCCTGAAAATAAGATTTATCTTGATAATAAGCCCTAGTGTGTTTTTTTATGTGTGCACCTAATATAAGTCCTACCCCCCCAATAAGCCCTACTTAAGACCCTACACATTTGGCTGCTCGGCCATTCCGTCTGGTTGCTTGTGGTGCCACGACCACGAGGTGACACAGGGTAGTGCTGGAACTGCCCCACATGCCTTGTACTGCCTTACCTCAGGGCCCCAACAGCCATGCCATCCATGCCCTGACATCTGCCTCGCAGTGGCAGCATCAGTAACCATGTGCAGGAGGAACCCACATGGCTGCCAGGCCACTTCTTCTGCTTGCTTGTGGCTGGAATGGAGCAGGAAGCTGAGTGGTGCGTTGGTGTCGTGGCTGCTAGGTGAAGCAGGTGTCAGGACATAGGTGGGCTGGCTGCAGGGTAAGCTGGTGTGGGTGTGTGGGGCAGCTCCACCCCTCCTGCCTCGTGGTGGTGACACTAGCACATTGCATGGTCTTCTGCTCCACCATGAGCAAACAGAATAAGTGGCCTCCCTTATACGTGAGGAAAAAATAGGACCCCCTTGAAAATAAGCCCTAGTGCTTATTTTTGGGGCCCAAAAGAAAATAAGACCCAGTCTGATTTTTGGGGGGAAACGAATATCTGTCTCTGCTTGCTGTTAATTTAGTACCAGTTGGGAGATTTCAAATTCATAGAATGATTTCTGAGACTAAAGATCATTTATAAGGAGGTTATTTGCCAACTTATACCTGCAGACTGGTCATGTCAGTGAATAAATACTTCACTTTGGTATGCACTTTATATATTATTTGCATACATGAATTGACTAGGCTGAGAGGGCTTTTCCCACCTCCTTCCTGCATGAGCTCTAATTTAGTTAATTATTGTTCTGCCACCTCTAAAGATTGCAGATGCCAGGAAGCAGAACATTAAATGAATGTTTGCCATTAATACAGATTACTATGTTTTGACAGTTTGCTAATCAACTAAAAGAAAATTATGCTGTAAAAATGTGTATGATTGCCTTTTAACCTACCCTAAAGGTGTTACATGGATGTGGTCTTTTCACTAAAGGTTCTGTATTTTGTAAGCAATTTTTGATAAAGTGCAGCATCTAAAATTAGGGAATATCAGCACTTTTAATACTTGAGTTTTTGAAAAGTGTTTTAAATTTTTCCTATTCAGTTAGCTTCATATTTCAATCCAGAAATCAAATTTAAATATAGAGTTGTCAAATTATCATGTTGATAATGGAATAAACTTATTTCATTTCATTTCAGTATGTTAGATAGTAAGCTAACCAAATTTGTATAATACCCTAAAGTTCAAAAGTCTATCTTAATGCTGGTCAATTTTTACA
This sequence comes from Masticophis lateralis, assembly GCA_030761175.1. Classification (NCBI taxonomy): domain Eukaryota; kingdom Metazoa; phylum Chordata; class Lepidosauria; order Squamata; family Colubridae; genus Masticophis; species Masticophis lateralis. The sequence goes on from JAUDYJ010000001.1 coordinate 29,599,419, forward strand.
TGTTGTTTAACTGTCATGTCTTTAACTAGCCTAAGTTATTTTTGTTAAACACTAACTTTATTTAAGAGCATGAGCTTTTGTGAATTACAAAGGAAAGAGCTTGTCAGGCAATAAAAAAGAAGAAAAGACATCTTACTGAATATATGAGTGCTTTTTCAGAAAAAGAGTTTTCCCACAAATTACTTGATGTTCAAAGGACATGTTCATCTGCATCATGCGGGTCAAGATATTATTTTTTATTGTAATCTTTGAAATTCCATACTAGTAACATTTTAATTTAATTGAAAGGGAAATCCAAATATAATTGTTTCCCTAAAACAGTGGTCTATAGTTAAATTGTCATAAATATTTTATTTTTGTTTTTTCAGTAAACACAAAAAGACCCTTTAATACCTTTTAATACATCAATATAAAAATCTCTAGTGAGACAAAATGAAAAGTATCACCATATGCTATTAAGAATAAATACATTATTATTATATGATTTATATATTTGATATATAACTTGTTGTTTGTATCTTATGATTTATGTTGATTGCTTTATTTAGTATCCTATGACTATCACTGAGTGTTGTATCTTATGATGTATGACTGTATTTTATGATTATGATCATGAATTATCACTTGTTGCTTGCATGTACACTGAGAGTTTATGCACGGGAGACAAATTCCTTGGCTGGTAAAGAATTCTATGTTATTCTATATATAAAGCAACACAGCGTCATTAGTATTATAATTGTTTACATTTATTGCAGGGATGGGCTGTTTCTGGGGAGCAGAGAAGAAATTCTGGAAGCAGAAAGGCGTCTACTCTACTCAAGTAGGTTATGCAGGAGGATATACCCCAAATCCCACATATGAAGAAGTCTGTTCAGGTAAGGTTCATATTTTTATGGATTAGATATATCTTACTGACAAAATTAATAGAAGAAATAAATATTCAGGAAGTCAAGAAAGAAAATAACATGCAAGAGATTAAGAGGAATCTACACAGATGAAGTTATTAGCATATAAATTTATGAAATTGTTTAATATCTATTTATTTGTGCTTCATGCTTCCTTCTCTGTAAAACTTTGACAGTCCTACAGGTCAATATGGTTGACCGAATCAGTATCCTTCTTATGCAAACTATATTATTTATAATATCAAGTGTAGCAGGATTGTACATATTATGCATTCAGTCCTTGTAATTGATTGTGTGGATGTTTTTGGGGAAAAAGGTGAAATGATACTGTCTAGGGGCCAATTGGATTGGAGAGGCAGGAGCCCTCAGTGGCTTAATGCAACTTTCTGGGGGGAAAAAAGTGGGCCCACCCTAATGGATGAAGAAGATAAAAATGGTGTTGGGATATTTGTGCCGACAGACTTGCAATATTCTGTTAATGTAGCCTTACGATAAAGTAGAATTAGTTCATCTAGTCCTGTTTCCTGCCTGGTTTACCTGGGAGGACTGACAGTCATTGTCCAATATTTTTTTTTTTCTTGAGGACTGTATATTAGCATATTTTTCAAGAATAGAATGAAGAAAAGAAAAAAGGAAAGAAATTTGTATGTGCAAAATATTTTTAAATGGACAACTTAAATATCTGAATAAATTTGTAAAAATAATATATAGCGAGAATAAAAATTAAAAAACGACAACCAAGCACAAACTTTTGACCATTCCATTTAAAACTTACTTTTTAGATTGAATTGGGCTGTCTTATTTATTTGTTTCAATTTATATAGCCTCCCATCTCAACATTATGACTCTGTCTAACAGCAAGCAGTTAAAAACACAGCATAACAGCAACATAAAAATAAATATATAATTAAAATAAATATATAATTAGCATCTGGGATAAAAACCACAAGCAATCATCAGGATAATCATCCCATGGGCCCTCCTATATGTTCTGACCCCAAAATAGCCACTAGTTTAAAAAACAACAAAAGTATTAGGACCACAGATGGTGCAAATTTTGGAAACATAGTTTTATATGTGGTCCTAGAAACAATGTTGTTATTTCCCCTTTGAAATGAATTAATCTTGTACAGATTGAAATAGATTTTTTTCCCTTTGAAATTCCTTTGATTTTACACCCATTTTAAATAAATCTATTGTCCCTTTGAAGCTATTGCTTTCCCCACCCCATTCTATCACTGAAGAAAGCTATTTTCTCTTGCAAGTAGTTATCCGAATGTTGTTTCCTAACAATAATCAGGATCTTAAAATGATAATACATTCCTTCACCTGGTGGGCAAAGCTGCAGCCTTGGTTTTTCCTGTTTCCTTGAAAGCAAAAGTAAGACTATGATCTAGATTTGCTGTTTTCTGCTTGTATTCTTCGTTTCGGCTAAGCAAGTTTCTGTACAATTAAGAATAAAGGAATTTTATATTCCTTTATGACAGCTCTTTTTGCTCTTTTAACAGGTTTCTAAGTTCACTTCCTCCCCATGAAAATAAAACTGATGGTAATATCTGCATTATCTCTTGTTAGTTAGAATGTGGTTTCTTTGTCGGTTCTTTGATGATGATGCAATATTGTATACCCCAATGCAGTGCTTTCTTCAGATCCTAACTATCTTTGTAGGTATTGTGATCAGTTACATCAACAGTATTTACATTAATGTAGTAGTGTGATGTAAAAGCTGGATTTTAGAAGTCTATGGAATGTTTGGAAATTTGTGCCCAATTCAGCTTACTCCTGGCCAGAAAGTAGCAAGGGACCTCATAATATAATCTTGCATCTCATGCAAACATAGCCATTTGGTGCAATGGAGTTTTGCAGAATGTGCCTTATCTCATAATGAGATATTTTATTACCAAACACTGCAAAACTCTCTTAAGATTCTTTGTGCATCAAATTACATCCACAGCAATTTGAACTCTTTCACAGATTACTTGACTTCTTGTGGATTATAGTATTTTAGTAGCAGAATGTAGAAGCAAATCTTTGTGAATTATGTATTATACTTTTAAGAATGATTATCACCTTTTATGTTAGCAAAATACAAACCATCTTGCTCTGAGCTAAAACGATAATCAAATTGCTCTGACTTCTGAAGATAAGTACCCTGATAGAAAATTATTTTTATATCTCTGTAAATTGTCTTACAGATGGATGTTGAAAAGATATTTGTAATAGATAAGTGTTTTGGGCTATTTCCAGTGCCTTTGACTCAATAGACAAATGCACATTTTTTGGCTAGTATTATATAAAATTCATGATGTTCATTCCTTTTGAAATATCTCTTTATAGTTTGCTTACAGATGTTCAGAACAACTTTTTATTTATCAGTGTATTCAAAAGTGATTTCAGATCGTCACATATATAGTGGAACTGAGGCCTGATGGAAAGAAAAACTTGTTGATTCAACAGCTGCTTTGTGGTAGTTGTTAGCTTGTGTCTTCATCCCATGTAGTTTGCTTGAGATCAAAATATTTTTACATTATATTTCTGATTCAAAATATGTAACCAAGTAATTATTTGAAATTTTGGGTAGCCTTTCAGAATATAATTATATGGAGGAACATGAGTTTTGAACATTATTTCTTATTTAGATACGGAACCCTAAAAGTCATTTAGTTTGTATTTGAGCACCCTGTAACATTTTTTTCCTCAGCAGCTGTCACTTTGTTTTTTAATATGTGTGAATGATCTTTGAAAATTAATGGCAATTTAAATGCCTGTTTTTAGATTTGTTGCCATGATACCTAGTTTTAAGAAATGATGCTTGTTTCAAAATTAGCTTTTTAAAAAAGTTTCCTTCAATTTTAGAATTTCGAGACAGCTGAGAAGTGATTCTTTACTATTATATTATAATTTCATGCACGCTTCTATCCTGTTCATTGTCTGAGAATTTGTTGATTGTTGTTCATTTATTAAAAATGTATATTCTGAGTCCTATTTTTCTCCTCAAGGCGGGAACGGCAGTCAGGATGGGTGGTGATCGGGCGAGCTTGTTAGGACCGAGTCTGCTCAGAACAAATGAAGCCCCACCTCCTGTTACGCTCTTCAGTTTGTTCGACTCGGTCGACTAGGACAGACGTGTCGTCTTACCTAGCGCCTCACAGTCAAACTTCGTCAGCCTTTTTTTTCGATCATCTAGCGTTTTTTCTCTTCAACTAGCATTCCGGCGTGCTGAGCTTAGAGCTTAATCCGCCGAAGACCGCTCTGCGGTAGGGCGGCTGCCCTGCTGCCCGATTCTTCCTCCCGCGAGCCCGCCCTGTCATTGGCGGCTCGACTGGCGGCCTCTTGGATTTGGCGCGCTTTTTCGCTGCGACTCAGGCTCTGCCTTGCAGCGCTCGGGAGTGAGAGTGCGAGGGAAAAGGGAGTCAGAAAGAGAGTGAGCAAGCCGCTTTCCTGCCCAGCAGATCGCGCTGTAGCTTGTTAGCTAGCAATCCTCCCGGCATCGCTCCTCGAAGCCTCGCAGCGGTTCCATTGCGGTGAGTCTCCAGGGCCGTTTCTCGGCTTCTACTGTTCCGGCGGCCATTTTCTACCGGCCAATCATGGCGGATGCCATTCCCTCTACTTCCTCCTCCGCCAGAAACAAGCAGTCCCGCAAGGCAGATCCCAAGGAGGTCCCAGCGGGCTCTCAACTGGCCAAGAAGGCTAGGAGCCATAAGTCCTCTAGACCACCTGGGAATCTCCCCTCTGCCATGGCTACATATACCAAGGACGAGGAGCGGCGGCACAGGGCCATTGAGCGCGTCTTTAATAAGGCGGGTCCTTCCACCCAGGGCTCTTCGGCAGCTACCAGGCCCTCCCTTCCTGCAGCGGTCATTTCCAGCGACCCCTCTCCTGAGGAGGCCCTTCCTTCCTTGTCCCCTGATGTGTCTATATAAGGGGACGCCACACTGACTACGGATGCTGCATCCGTTTTTCCGGAGGACGAGGTCGAGATTCCCAGGCCTAGCTCCCAACAGCTAACGAACCTTCCTTCTGCTCCTCCCCCCTCCTCCTCCTCAGACTCAAGAATCTGCTCAGCCTTCTGCACCAGTAGCCGAGCCCTCCCAAGCTCTCACCCCTGCCTTAGCCCAGTTAATTTCGGATTCTATCCGCCAGGGCATCGCTCAGGGGTTGCACGAGAGATCTTCCTCCAGGGTTTCAGAGTACCTAAGTGACCAGGCCCTTTCTGTACAATCTCAACCTTTAGCGGAAGGTTCTCAGGCACAGGGCAGATCCCTCTCCCCTTCCCGAGATAGCATCGCCTCCTGCTCCATTGAGGAAGGGGCTATTGTCGACCAAGATCTATCGGAGGACGAAGACCTTGAGCCAGAGGTCCCCTCCTTTGTGGGTCTTTTTCGCCCCCAACTTTTCTGGTCCCTGTTATACAAAGCTCAAGTTACCACCGGCTTAGGGGTGCCAACGACCAAGCCAAAGGACCCCTCGGCGCCCTCTGATTCCACAGCCGCTCTCTTTGAACTGCCCTCTACGGCAACGGAGACTATTCCGGCCCCTAAGCTGTTCTCCGAGGTGTTGCAGAGGCAGTGGAAATTTCCAAGCTCAGGGCCTTCCCCAAATTCCCTGGATAAAAGGTTCTACAACCTGGCTGCGGACTTCTCCAATCTCCTGCAGATTCCTTCTGTGGACGCCCCGGTGGTAGCCCTCTCATCTCCATCTCCGGTTTCGGCTCCTCCGGAGGAGTCCTTGCTCCCTGAGGACAGGAAGTCTGAGAGGTCTTTCATCAAGGGGCATCAAGCCTCGGCCTGGTCCGTGCAAGCGGCTTCTGCAGCCTCGTTTTTCAATAGGGCGTCCATTCTTTGGATCAAACAGCTCCTAGCCAGAACCCCATCTTCGGACGTCTGTTTGCACCAGGACTTAAATAAGATTTTAGCAGCCCTTGAGTTTTCAGCTGATGCCACCCTAAACGCGGCCCGGTTTTCAGCGAAGGCCATCGGTGCTACCGTTACCTCTCGTCGCCTATTATGGCTTAGAAACTGGCAGGCTGATGCCCATAACAAATGGCGCGTGGCTTCAGCCCCCTACGCTGGAGATAAATTGTTTGGAGCACCGTTAGAGCCTCTCCTCGTGGAGACCCGTGACCACCGTAAGATCCTCCCAGCGATCTCTCGCAGGTCGGATTCCAGGTCGTTTGGATCGTCTCGCAATTCTTCCTTTCGTCCCTCTGGTGGCGGCTTCTATCAGCAACACTTCCAGCGATCCTTCCCATCCAGACCTCCGGCCTCTCAGGACTCCCAGGTTAGGCCAAGTTCCCGATTCCCTCCCAGACGGGCCCCTCGGGGGGGGAGAGGTTGCTCCTTCAGACGGAATTGCTAGGCTTTCCTCCCCTCCGGGGGTTGGGGGTCGCTTGGCCTCCTTCTCTACCCACTGGGATTCCACTTGTTCCAATGTTTGGGTTAAGCGGGTTATCAAGTTTGGCCTTCCCCTTGAGTTCAGATCTTCTCCTCCTCAGTTGTTTTTGCGTTGCCCAGTTTCCCTTAATAGGGTCAAGCGGGCCAGGGTGGAAGCTGCCATCAAACAAATGCTCGCCTCCCGGGCTATTGAGGCAGTTCCCCGTGCTGAATATGGGAAGGGGTTTTACTCTAGGTTATTTTTGGTCCAGAAGTCCTCTGGGGATTGGCGCCCTATCATGGACCTTAAGTCCTTGAACCGGCACATAATATATCGCCGGTTCAAAATGCAATCCCTACAGACCATTTTACTTTCTATTAGAGAAGGAGACGTCCTCACTTCCATTGATTTGAAGGATGCCTACCTTCATATCCCGATTCTTCCCGCTCACCGGCAGTTCCTTCGTTTTTGCTATGAGGGGCGACATTTTCAGTTTCGCGCCCTTCCCTTTGGTCTCTCCTCAGCCCCTAGATCCTTCACCAAGGTTATGGCAGCCCTTATGGCTTTTATTGGCAGTATCCCCATCAGGGTTTTATTTTACCTTGATGACATTCTCATTTTGTCCTGAACTCCCCTTCAGGCCCAATCTGATGTGGCCGTAGTTTTGCGGGTTTTGCAGGAGCATGGCTTCTCCGTTAACTGGAACAAAAGCCACCTTACCCCTACTACTCAGATACAGCACCTGGGGGCCATTATTGACTCCGTTTCTTCGGAGGTCTTCCTCTCCCCTGACCGTATTTCCAGCTTGTCAGCTTTAGCAGAAAGGGTTCTCCATCATAGCTCCTCCTCTCTCCTTACCTTATCTCGCTTACTGGGGAAAATGGTCTCCACCTTTGGTATCGTGCCTTGGGCCCGCTTGCACAGCAGGGACCCACAATGGTTCCTCCTACCTTTCCAACGGTCCAGGAGAAGGTCCTGAGTAACGAGAGTCGTCCTGCCTCCTCGGGTTCTCCAGTCCCTCGCTTGGTGGACTCCCAGCTCTCTTCGCCGGGGCAGCCGGTTCCGGGAACCTCAGAGGCTGGTCCTAAAAACCGATGCCAGCTTGTCGGGCTGGGGAGCATATCTCGGCCAACACCTAGCTCAAGGGCGGTGGTCCCAGCAGGAAGCCTCTCTCCCCATCAATGTCCTGGAGCTTCGAGCCATCTTCCTCGCCCTCCTCTCCTTCCAACATCTGGTACGCAATCAGGACATCCTTGTCCTGACCGACAATGTGGCCGCAAAAGCCCATTTGAACAAGCAGGGGGGCACCCGCTCGAAGACCCTGATGAGCGAGGCCCACAAGATAGGGGCCTGGGCAGAGTCCAACCTCCGCTCCCTCAAAGCGGCTCACATTTCCGGGGTGGAGAACCGAACGGCCGATGCCCTCAGCAGGTCCCCAATCGACGCAGCTGAGTGGAGCCTCCATCCGGATCTCTTCAAGGAATTGACTGTTCGCTTCGGAGATCCCGAAATAGATCTGTTCGCTTCAAGCTCCAACCACCAGCTTCCCCGGTTCTTCACCAGGTTCCCCTCCCCGGGAGCGGAATCGGTGGACGCCCTGTGCACCAGGTGGCCCTCGGGCCCTCTCCTTTATGCCTTTCCACCTCTTCCCCTGATTCCGCTGGTCATCAGGAAATTATTGTAGGACAAGGCGGAACTTCTACTAATCGCACCAGGGTGGAAGCGGCGCCCTTGGTTTGCGGACCTTCTCTCCCTCTCGGTGCAACCCCCATGGCAAATTCCCGACGATTGCATAGTTCTCCTGCAGGGATCTCTTCGTCACCCGGAACCTCAATGGCTGCGCCTAACCGCCTGGAGGCTGAGCGGATCCATCTGAGGGAGTTTCCCCTTTCTTCTGGTGTCATTGGCGTTATCCAGGCCTCTCGTAGAGGATCAACCACACGGATCTATGAGGCCATCTGGAGGTCGTTCTCAACTTGGTGCAGGTGTCACCACACCGTGCCTACGGCTGCTTCCGTGAACCATGTACTTGAATTTCTCCATGAGGGGTTTCTCTCCGGTCTCTCCCCTAATACTCTCCGACGCCAGCTCTGGCTTCCGTCCTTTCCTGTGGATCTAAGGACCCTATATCTCGTCATCCCCTCATTCGGCAGTTCCTTCGGGGTGCTTCCAACCTTCGCCCTCCAACAGTGCACCGTTTTCCTTCATGGGATCTCCCGAAGGTGCTGACCTCTCTCACCACGGCTCCCTTTGAGCCCCTGCGCGAGGTCTCTCTCCGCTTCCTGTCACTCAAGGTGGCCTTCCTTGTGGCAGTCACCTCGGCTCGCCGGATCTCGGAGATGGCTTCCCTGTCCATCAGGGAGGAGCTGTGTGTCTTCTTCCCAGATAGAGTTGTCCTCTGGGTGGACCCCTCCTTCGTTCCGAAGATGAACTCCCTCTTCCATAGAACTCAGGAACTGGTTCTCCCTTCCTTTTGTCCACGGCCCAAGCACCGTTTGGAACGTCTTTGGCATTCCCTGGATGTGCGACGTGCCTTGAAAATCTACATTGATCGTACTTCCTCCTTCAGGCGCACGGATTCCTTGTTTGTGTCCTTCCTCCCCTCGTCTTTGGGATCCAAGATTTCGGCACCAACCCTAGGTCGCTGGATTAGGGCCTGTATCTCGGCAGCCTACGAATCGCAGTCCTTACCCATCCCGCGTAACATCATGGCTCATTCCACTCAGAGTGCGGCGACCTCTGCGGCCTGGTCCACCAGGGCTCCGGTGGAGGAAATTTGTAGAGCTGCGACTTGGTCTTCCCCGAGCCCTTTCATCAGGCATTACCGACTGGACGTCTACGCCTCGGCGGACGCTTCCTTCGGGAGAAGAGTTCTGCAGTCGGTTCATCGGGGATCTGACTCTCGGGTCCGGCCCTCTCCCTCCCAACGGGACTCCGGACTTTGGTATGTCCCATCCTGACTGCCGTTCCCGCCTTGAGGAGAATGGGCGTTGGTACTCACCTGATACGCCCCTTCTCTCAGGGGCGGGCACGGCAGTCAGCCCCTCCCTTCGGGCCGTCCCCGGTCTCTCTTTCATGGGGGGGGGGTCGAGGCGCTAATGATGTTTCTTTTATCTTTCAGACACATCAGTTTGCCTTGCTCCCTCGTCTCCAAACTGAAGAGCGTAACAGGAGGCAGGGCTTCATTTGTTCTGCGCAGACTCGGTCCTAACAAGCTCGCCCGATCACCACCCATCCTGACTGCCATGCCCGCCCCTGAGAGAAGGGGCGTATCAGGTGAGTACCAACGCCCATTTTCAGCATGTAACACTAAAAACAAAGAGCAATAAAATTATAGGAAAAATACATTAAAATTTCTGTGGAGTTCTGCACTTGGTAGGGGATTGGAATTGATGGCCCCATGATTCTATGATTCCATATCACTTCTCTTTTTTCTAAAGAAAATACATAGCAATCTTTTGTTAATTATGTCTTTCTGAACATACTTCAGAAAAAGAGATGTTCGTAATATTTCTTCCAGTTTCATTCATCTTGTATGTAATAATTTTTAGCACTAAAATATCAGAAGTACCGTTAGATATAGGTAGAAGGGGAAGAAAGATAACTGTCCTATTAATATAACTGAGGTATTATTTCACCTTGACAGTTGTGCCCAGATTTTTAAGATACTTTAGCTGCATAATAAAACTATAAACATTATCCCTGTTTTCTGTCACTACTAATGATGCCTACTGAATGTGAGAACAAACTTTGAGGATTACAGGCCTGAAGTCTTCCAGCAGTATCACAGTTGATGCTTTTTTTGTTGAAGCATACTTTTTCATTGTGAAGGATATGGATTTCTGTTAGCTTTGTGACTATTTGTCTTACAGCTTCTCTGAAAAGAACAGGATACAAGGATTTTAATATGGAAAGTGTCTGTATAGAGTGCAGCCTCGCTCATTCCAAAATCTTCTGCTTGTTAGGCTATATCATTTTGTCACTTATCTATGGTTGACTTAGTTCACATGGGCTGAAAGAGAGACAGGTCAGTTTGTCAAAGTAATCAGTATGCTTTGAAAGAATCTTAGGTAGCACAGTATAGAATGATAGCAGTTCTCATTTTCCATTATTTTATTGTTGTAAACAAGGGAAATGGCTCGATAAGAAAGCATTCACTGCTAATAGTTTCTATCTTGAACACTTTGATTCCTTGGAAATATTCTTTTTAACTAAAAGATTAGTAAGAGGACAGACAGTTCGAAAGGCAATGGTTTATTTGGAGTTCCTGGGAGCGTTGCGAGGTCTGAGAGACAACTTAATCCTTTCTGTCATTGCTCTTCTACAATATGTATTGTAGAATAGGAGAATAAATATGTTCTAAGGTTCCATTCGCTTGGGACAATTTTGAACCCCTAATCATTAGCGTTACTTTGTCTTCCTAGACTTAGGGTGGGTAACTAGTTATCAGGCTTAAGGGGAGAGGTTATTTCTAAATTAGATAGATCAGACTCAAATAGAAAAGGAAGGTTTGTATCATGCTTAAGATCCTTCTGAACTGATATTCAGCCTGAAAATTTGTAACCAGTCACGGATTGTCCTTGGTTCCCTAAAGTACACTTTTTCAGCAATCTTTTTGCATTGTACAGAAATATTGTGGATATAATGCAAACCACCCAGAGATTTCTGCTGCTGTTTTCTGCCACTATTTACAAATTGCCTAAACCTTTGGCAATTTGTAAATTCCTTAGCAATCATATAGGTCTAGATGATGATACCAGGACTAAAATCCTGAGCTGCTCTCTAAGTAAATGACATGCTTTATTTATTAAATAAATTTATTTATTTAGCCTTGGTGGTGCAACAGTTTAAAGTGCTGTTAAGTAACACCAGCTGCCTGCAATAACTGCAAGTTCGAATCTCACCAGGCTCAAGGTTGACTCAGCCTTCCATCCTTTCGAGGTAGCTAAATGAGGACCCGGATTGTGGGGGCAATAAACTGACTTTGAATAAAAAAACACCCCGCTGGGGGGGGGGGCGGAAGCCCCACTAAGCAGGTATATACAAAAAGTATGAAGGCTATTGCTTAACACATTGTAAACCACCCTGAGTCTCCGGAGAAGGGCGGCATATAAATTGAACCAATAAATAAATAAATAAATAAATGTTAATTGAATTTTAGGCTGCTAATTATTTTGCTTGCCTAGCCACTTCAGTCTGTATATTGTTATTTCCCATTGAACAACGCAAGGGATCAAACATTTTAACAAAGATGCATATTTGCTATGGAGATGAATAAAAAGAATAGGTATGGGCCAGTAGCCAAATGTAATGGTATATCCTGAATCTTCGTACTGCAAAAAGAAATGACCAGTCCTGAGCATCTTTAATACTGCTATTAAATGCAAATTTACAAATGGCCACAATTGGTATAGATTGCTTACATCTTTCTCATTATTTGTAGTGTTTTGTTTGGTTAAATTAATACTTTGTTTTTCTCCCTCATCCTCTCCTATCTCAAAGTCAAAGTTCAGGTTCCTTTAATGACCCATCAGAAAGGAACAATAATAATAACAATAATGATGTTTGTAGGACACATCTTGTTTCCCTGAACTCATGATGTTCCAGTAATTACTGTGTGTAATATTATATCCACCATTTATATGCCACTATTCCCAAAGAACAAAAGCTCCATATGGCTGAATACATTTTCTCTCACTTTAAGATAATGATTTTCAAGTTATTTTCAAATTAGGGGGCCTTCATAATGAATTCTGTATTTATCCTGGTTTCATGAACTAAAGTAAATAAGAAAGATAAACTCCATGCGTGAATTCTTGGGGTTTCAAAGGTCTTTTTCTGTGTATATGTTGAAGAAATTGTAATTTCCTAAACATAATGCATACATTTAGGTTACGATAAGTAAACCTGTTCTTTTACATTTTATTTTCTTTCATGAAACATAATTTTAAAAACCTCAATATGCCAGCATTATTTGCAATATTTATGTATGGCATGAGCTTGTTTTGTTAAATTTCAGTTTCCCTTCATAACAGCTGAGGGAAGACCAGCAAGACAAAACTCATCTTCAAGAAGATAAGACCAGTTGAGCTCTGGCTGAAATGTATGGGGTTCACCACATTAACTGCCATGGAAAATACTATCTTATTCAAGACGTTATGTGGTGGACGAAGAATTGACTATTGGGCAACCATAGCTAAGTCTGGTCAGATATTGGCATTTTTTGTCCATCCACTCATGTTTCTCTGGCTTATGCAAGTAGTATAGAATAGTACTACTAGTAGTACTGCTAATAGTACAGAATACAGCATAAGCCAACAAGCTATCTATGTGTTTATTTATTTTGTTTGCTGCCCATTTCATTACAATGTCTCGCAAAGCAAAGCAAAGCAAAGCAAAGCAAAGCAAAGCAAAGCAAAGCAAAGCAAAGAAGCAAAGCAAAGCAAAGCAAAGCAAAGCAAAGCAAAGCAAAGCAAAATCTTTCCTATAAGTTTTATTTCTTTGTATTGAATTTCCCAGTTGGCTTAAGATAGTATTTGCTCACTGAAATAGCAAAATAAGAAACTAACTGTCTTCCCTTTCCAAAGAAGTATCAAATGTTAATTGTCGCTGAAAAGCCTTCTAATGATTCTGTTCTAATATCACATTTCCATATAGTATATACAGCTGAACTTTCTGAACTGAACAGAATGCATTGTATCATGACTTTTCAGTAAGTGCCATGCTGCCTAGATAATTCCTGAAGTTGAAATTTTAACAAATCTGGAAATCTGGCTATTTCTTTTATTCTAGAACTTCAAAGTGAGTATTATCTGTGAGCAAGTATGCACAATGAACAAGGATAATCATTGTATTTATACCAGTCTCTTTTTAAATAAATACATTTTAGTTGGTAACCTAACTAATGCTTACATGAATGTATTTCATGGCAGCAGCTATTAACTTTTTAAGGATCCATAAGTGTGGAGAGTACTCATTCAATGCATCTCAATAATCATTCCCAATTCATTGAACTATGGAGATATGCTCACAGGGCAATGGATTGCCTATTAATTTTTGTAACTCTTTGCTTTTGTCTCAGGTTCTGCAGTCTTGTTTGTATCCTGCAACACTTCTATTTTCTTTCGTCTTAAAGAACTAGCTATTTTTCCTGCTGTACAATGATTTAAATTGGACTAGATGCTGCCTTTTATATTGTCTTACCTGTATTAGAAACATATTTCATATGGAGTAAGAAAGGGATATTTAGGTCATTGAATCTAAACCACTATCTTGTATAGGAATGTTCACATTCAACTGGAATTTGTTTTCCTATAAATCGAATGCAACATTTTATGTCTTTAACTTCAAAACAATGGACAAAGTTCCTCACTAACTTTGCATTTCATTCTATTCAAAGAATGTCTGAATTCTGCTGAAGTTTTTAAGAGATTATAAGAGGGCCTAAAGTCTTACACAATCACATTTGGAAGCACTGTTCATCACTGTGTTTGTGAAGGCTAATCTCTTTCACAGCTTACTCCTTTTGCTCTGGAATTAGTGCATAATATAATACATTCAGGTAGCCCCATAGTAAACATCTTGATTCTTTTTGCAAGAATTAGTATAAATAAATTTGCAAGAAGCATTATTACTGACCAAATGAACATAGGAAAAACTTCCTGCCGTAAGAAATCCCTTTGGCAAGGGACCAACATATCACTCTTCTCATCACCACTGCAGTGATGAGTGGTGCCACCCCTTGATGGTCAATTAGCTCACACATCCTGCATGATTGGTTGCTTGAGTTCACAAAGGTTTGATTCACAGCAGTTTTTGCTGTCTTGTTTCATACAAAACAATAACAAAACCCACCCTTTTGATGAACAGATGCAGAAGCAGACCTTTCTCCAATTCTTTTCCCTGTACCACTGTAGACTTTGCACTTCAAAAATAAGAACAGCTGTTTCTTCATGAGCATTTAATTTCCTTTTCTCCCCCAATCACTAATGGCCTTGATTGCAGGAGAAAAAATTAATATGGATGAAGGCAGTTTTTGTGTGAATTAAATTCATACCTAGCAACGTTTCTAGTTTAGAATCTTTCTAAACTGTGAATGTGAAATTATAGTGAATGTGAAATTCCAAAGAGACAAGCAATCACCATTGAGGATGTTGTCCCTCTGTCTTGTGTGTGGGAAGCAATCTTCTATTCTAGAAAAGGGGCAGGTAAATAGCAAACTGTTTACCAAAGCCAGATTTAATTAATTCCCTGTATGGCTCAAAACTAACTTAGTCTTATTGGTCCCTTACAGCATAATTAATCATCAGTAATAATTTATTTTATGTGGATTCCTGAAGTTAAATATGAGCATAGCAATTCATTAAGAAAGGGATGGGAATTAATGACTTCTAAAAGGTTTATCACAAAAAACCCTGAAAAGATTTATTTAAAGGCTTAATGATTGATGTATACAGTATTTTATCTGTTAAACTTGGGAGTTTAAATTTGGGTCGAGTCCCAACAGAAATAAAGAAGCTGCTGTTTGATCCTTTGCTAGTGATTAACTATCTTTGAGGGAGAAAAGGTATAAGATATAATCTTTCATTTATATTCTTGATAATATTCTAGTCCTCAGTGAGCAGGAAATCCTGCAGCAAGAATTAGGACTACATTTTATCTTTGTACATATTAATGAATGCTTTAATTTATGATAACTTTGAAGTTGTTAAACTATGAACTAATACAAATTCATTTTCTGATCGATGATCCTTATGTAGCCAAACATGCATGATAGATCTGCAACAGGGTAAAGGCTTGAAAAGTACAGACACGTTTTGAAAAAAAATAATTATAAGTAATTTATATAATTTATAAATAATTATGAGGGAAACCAACTAAAGTCTTTTTGGAGAGTGAAATCAGGAGCATATAAATTTAATAAAGAAAGAAAAAAAGAAAGAAAAAGGAAGCCTCCAAATATGTAGAGGTAAGCCTATTCTACGATCACAAAATTCTGATCAATCATTGACAGTGGAAGGTAGAAGAAGGGATTAAATTGGAATATGGTAGAATATCTTGCAAGAGGGCATGACTAACTAGAACTCTATAAGAGGAGAATTCCACATTACTATATTCTGTTGGAGATCCACTTCATACAGGTCAGTTTTTTTATGCAGCTATTGATTTTCATGCAGTTTTTTTTTTTTTTTTTTGTGGAACGTATAAATCAAAAAAAAAAAAAGTAGACTTCCGGTTTCGATCTCTTCGGCGCTGGGCGGTTCGTTTGATCGTCCGCCGCCCCCGCCGCCTGTAGAGCCGCTTTTTTACCTCAAAAGCGGCTTGGAACGCTCCCCCTTTTGCAGTGGGGGGGAGCGAGAGTGGGCAGCAAAGGTTGAGCCCCAGAAGTGCTGCCAGGGTGGTCTCTAAGCCCTGGTAAGCGCTTTTGTTGGGGCTCCCTATTTAAGCTGCTGAAGCTCCGAGCGGCGTGGGACTTCTGCCTGTCAGAACAAGCTGGAGAGGAACCGAAACGAACGAAGCTAATTCTCAAGTGAAAAACAACTAGCTTGGTGAGATCCTCTGATGAATATAAAGTTTTTAATGAGTTCTCTTTAAAATTTGGAAAGCAAGCTGTTTGAAGTTAAAGTGTGTGAAAATGGCGGCTGATTAAAGCAGAGTCAGTGAAAGCGGAAGGAGAAAGTGTAACAAGAAAGCGAAAGTGTGTTTGGCTGTAATTGGACTTTGTTTATTCACAAGTTTTACAAGTTTTTTACAATAATAGTTCTTTAAAGTATCTTTTCTACATAAAAGTTAATGGAACTTGCTCCTCTTTTGTAAACCTGGGGAGATCAGGAAAAGGAGGAAGATTTTTTTCTTTTCTGCCTGGATTTAAGCTCTGTTCAGGCATGACTTCAAAGAGAGCAGGGGGGGATTCCCCCACACACCAAACAAAGGAAAAGCCAGTGTCAGCTTCAAAGCAGTTAAAACAGACACAGGATTGTGATATAGAAGATTTGAAAACATTTATACATAAATACATGGGAGAACTCTCTGGCCAAATGAGTAAATTGGATGAAAGGTTGACTAAAAATCAAAAAGAAATGAAAACAGTGGTGGGGGAAGTTAAGGAGCTGGTGGAAGAAAAAACTGAAGGATTACAGCAGAGTGTAACCAAAGTAGCCACGGTTCTTACTGATGCTCTACTGGTGATTGAGAAAAAAGTGGAGGATTTAAATCTTGAAGTTGAAGCAAACAAAAAGGAAGTAAAAGAACAGATGTTTAAGGTGGGGGTGCAGAGCCAGAGGTTCGAAGAAGAGATTACCATGCTACAATTTCGAAATATGGAATATGCTTTAAGATTAAGAGGTTTAAGAGAAAGTAATCGTGAAAACTTGAGGGCAACCTGTGTGGAAGTGTTGGCGAAGATCCTGAAAGTTGAACCAGAGGTGGTGGATAATAGAATAGACAAGCTGTACAGAGCCAACTCACGTATTGCAAAACAGAGAAATTTGCCAAGAGATGTGGTAATTTACTTTACTGAGAGGAAATTGAGAAATGACATCTTGCAATACTCTTTTCAATCTACGCTTCTACATGGTGGCAATCAAATTGGGGTTTTCAAAGAATTACCACCAAAGATGTTAAGAGACCGGAAAGACTTTGGTTTCCTTGTGAATGAGTTGAAGCGGCGTCAGATTCCATTTAGATGGGATGTCCCTGTTGGTATTGTTTTAAGATTTGAAGATGTGAGATATCGTATCAACTCGGTGGAGAAGGCGGAACAGTTCTATAACAATGTGTTGAAAAAAATTCCTTCACCTCGTTCTTCTACACTTATACCTATTGAAGACATCTCAGTAGAGCAGGTTTTTCAACAGGGACTGCTAAAGGAAGGTCAAGAAGCCCCAAGGGAGGAAATTCTAGGTGCAGCAGGAGGTGTATTAGAAGATTCACTAATAGATATCCCCGAGGTGAAACCAAAGCAATCCAGAGCTACAAGAGAGGTGGAACCGGATTTGGATTTACTGATGCAAGAACCCAAGGATCAACGTATAACCAGAGCGGCAGGGAAGCAACGATTGGAAACATACCAGGAGAAGACACCACAGGAGGAGAAGGAAGCGAATGGGAAAAAGTTATATTCAGAAGCTGTGGGAGGAGCAAGACCGAAGACGTCGGCGGTTGCGGGAACTCTTCGTGAATTGCTTCGAGAGCTTCAGCCATCATCAAAATGATACTTAAAATTTTATCTTGGAATGTGAATGGTTTGAATTCACCGCAGAAGAGAAGAAAAATATTTCACTATTTAAAACAATACAATAATGATGTTGTCTGCTTACAGGAAACTCATATAAGAACCCAGGACCAGAAACTTTTAATCTCAAAAATTGGATTACAATTTATATCTTCTAGTAAGGCCAAAAGAAATGGACTTGTATTTTATATTGCCAAAAGAATACCAGCTAAACTTATAGAAGCGGATGATGAGGGGAGATATGTTGCTGTCGTAATAACTGTACAGAATGTTGAAGTGCTTCTAATTGGCATCTACGCCCCGAACCAGCAACAGGAAAGTTTTTATAAAATGCTGAATGAGAAAATTTTGCAGTGGAATTACAAATCTCTTTTGATCATGGGAGATTGGAACGGGGTGATTGATGTAACATTGGATAAAAAGACATCTGCCAAGAAAGGGAATAAGTTACCACAGACTTTTTTTGCTATGAAAGAGGAATTAGAGTTGAAGGATGTTTGGAGAATTCATCATCCAGATGAATTGGATTTTACTTTTTTCTCAGATAGACATAAATCTTTCTCGAGAATTGATTTTATGTTGGCTACTACTGATTTACTTAATGTAGTGACAAAAACAAAAATTCTTCCTAGAACTTTAACAGATCACAGTCCAGTCTGGATTGAAATGAACCCAGGTAAGAGAGAAAGGAGATCTTGGCGTATGAATGAGAATATCTTCAGATATGAAAAGTATATTAAGGAGTTAAAGGAACAAATTAAAGAATTTTTTTATATTAATTTGAATAAAGGTACACCCATTGAGATAGTTTGGGATGCATGCAAGGCCTATATGAGGGGAGTACTGATACATATGAACTCTAGACATAAAATAACTCGACAGAAGTCGAGGTTGGACTTGGAGACGGAGATAAAGGATAAAGAACAATTGCTTATTAAGAATCCGACTGATGAAAAGGTATTGTTAACTATAAAACTCCTGAAAGATCAATTTCAAATGCTGATGGCTGAACAAACAGCAACTAATCTGCAGTATGCTAAACATAATACTTTTTGTAATGCTAATAAACCTGGCAGATGGTTGGCTTATATTTTGAGGAAACAGCAAAATTCTCGTATGATAAATGCTATTGAGTATAAAGGGAAACGAATACATCAGCAAAACTTAATACACCAAGCCTTTTTAACTTATTATTCGAAATTGTATCAAGCTGATAAAGTTAAAGAAGATCTTATCGATGAATATTTGCAGCAGAAGAGAGTTACAAAAATCTCCAGTGTACAAAGTGACAGACTGGAACGACCTATAACATTGGAAGAGATTATATATGCAATAAAACAATTGAAATTATCTAAAGCTCCTGGGACAGATGGTTTGACAGCAGTTTTTTATAAGACCTTGCAAGAGGAACTGATAGAGCCTCTTAAAGACTTGTTTTGTAATATTCAACAGGGGGGAAAAATACCTCCCTCGTGGAAGACGGCTTTTATATCATTGATACCTAAAGAAGAAGACTCTGCTAAACCTGAAAATTTTAGACCAATATCTCTCCTGAATACGGACTATAAAATTTTTGCTAAAGTATTAGCCAACAGATTGATGCCAGTTATTCAAGATGTGATTCATGAAGACCAAGCTGGTTTTATAGAAGGCAGATACATGAAAGACAATGTCAGGCAACTCATAGATTTGTTGGAATATCTTGATGAAAAGAAACAGATCTCTGCGGTGCTGGTGTTTTTGGATGCGGAGAAAGCCTTTGATCGAGTCAACTGGGATTTTCTAAAAAAGATTTTGCATAAGATGAACTTTGGAGAGCAGTTTACACAAGCAATCTCGGCAATTTATCAAGAACAGACAGCACAGATCATTATTAATGGCAGTTTGACTACTAATTTTAATATACAGAAAGGGACAAGACAAGGCTGCCCATTATCTCCACTATTGTTTATTTTGACGCTAGAAGTGCTGCTGAATGCTCTACGGGACTCGGACAAAATGAGTGGAATAGTTGTAAGGCAAATAGATTACAGAACAAAGGCATTTGCAGATGATCTGATTGTTACCCTAACACGACCTTTGGAATCTATCATACAGATGAAGAACATTATAGAGGAATACGGTCTGGTTTCAGGTTTCAGCCTGAACCAGAAAAAGACTAAGATGATAGTTAAAAATATGTTGGAACCACAAAGGAAAGAGCTTGAAAGGGTGGCAGGCTTTGAAATAGCTACAAAGGTGAAATATTTAGGGGTCCAAGTTGCAGCATCTAATAAAAAACTTTTTCAAAATAACTACGAAGAACTTTGGCATAAGATTCAAAAAGATCTTGATACATGGAAAAAACTGCAACTTTCTCTGCTTGGTAGAATTGCAGCTGTTAAGATGAATGTTCTACCTAGATTTCTGTTTCTGTTTCAAATGATTCCGGTGCTTAAAAATGATAAATATCTGATGGACTGGCAAGCAGGCTTAAATAAATTTATTTGGAGTGGGAAAAAACCAAGAGTTAAATTTAAGATCATGCAAGATATACGTGAACGTGGTGGCCTTAAAGTTCCAAATCTACGTTTATATTATGAAGCAGCAGCATTGATACAGGTCGGAGATTGGATTGGAAAAACCAAAAGAGAGATTTTGAATATAGAAGGCTATGACTTGCAATTTGGATGGCATGCATATCTACTTTATGAAGATAAGAGAGACAGTGTATTTAACAGGCATATTTTAAGACACGCTTTGCTGAGAGTTTGGAAGAAGCACCAGCTTCAATTGGATTACAAAATACCTTTGTGGTTGGATCTTGGGCATATTTTGCCAAAAATAAAGTCACTCGGGGGGTTGTTGTACAAAGAGATACTTTTTATTGATGGGGGCAGTTGGTGTTTGAAGTCTTGGAATACTCTGTTGGAAGATGGAGTCAATTTAACTTGGTTGCAGTACTTTCAACTTCAAGCGAGATGGAGAGAAGATCAGAAAATTGGATTAATGCTACATGAAGAGGACTTGATGACTCAGATAAAATGTACAGGACCGATGCATATTAAACGATTGTATAATTTACTGTTGGAGAGAGATTCAGAGGGGGAGTTAGTTAAAGACTGTATGATTAAATGGGCACAGAATTTTGATCAACCAGTAATGTTAGAAACATGGGAAAAGATCTGGGTCCAGAACGTTAAATTTACGCAAGCACAGAACTTAAGGGAAAATTTTTACAAAATGTTTTATAGATGGCATTTAGATCCCAAAAAGTTATCACGTATGTATCCAAATGTTCAACCTAAATGTTGGAGGTGTGATTGTTTGGATGCAACATATTTTCATATTTGGTGGACATGTAGGAAGTTGAAACCATTTTGGATTAAACTTTGGTGGGTGATGCAGAACATTTTGAAGAAGAAGTTGGAGTTTTCTCCTCAGTTTTTTCTGTTGGGAATAGTCAAGGGCTTTTCAGTAACTGATACTAGGTTAATATTGTATATGATTTCTGCAGCCAGATTACTGATAGGTCAATATTGGAAGAAAGATAAAGTGCCTACCATAGAGGAATGGATATTGAAGATGTCTAATCTGGCAGAGATGGCAAAAATTTCTGCATACCTAAAGGAAAGGACCCATGAAGCTTTTGTTAAGGAATGGAGGAAATGGGTTGACTATATGAAGAAGAAATATCAAAGCAAGAAATTTCAATTAGTGCTCAGTTGAATTAGAGTTAGAATGTATTTAAGTAAATGTATGGATAGTTAAGTGGTTTATTATTATCATTAAACTGAAGAATTTATAATTGAAGTATAGTTTAAAATTTAAGATTACTAAATGTTAGGATACTTAAATAACTGTATGAAAGGTATAGTTATATGGTTAATTATTATTATTAAAATGAAGAGTATATAATTGAGGTATAGATTAAATTTTAAAGAGAATGTATTAAGTTTATTTAGCTAAATTGCTTTAATTTTTAAATATGTGAATGTTAGTGAAGCTTTAATAGTTAATAGTTTCTTATGTAAAGGGATCTCGCCTTTAAAGAATGTCGAATATGATAAGATTAATGTTTGTCAAATAGCGGAAGTCAAGGGAGGGGGGAGGGTTAGAAGGGATAGGGTGGGGGGGGGGAAAGGGAGGGGGGAAAGGGGGGGGTTTCATATTATAAAATGTAATGTAAAACTTTTTCAATAAAAAAAAAAAAAAAAAAAAAAAAGTAAGGCCCACAATTCAAAAGTGAAGTAAGTCAAGGGACTATGCTTGGAGGAGAGTCCAAAATTGGAGTCTCCTCCAAATTGTAAAATAGATGCTATTAAGCCTAAACCTAAAGCATCCCTTATGCCTCTAAAAGCTCTACAAACATCCTCTGATGCCAAAGGCTTAAAGTGTTTAACTTCAAGAGATATTGGCAAATCACAAACAAGTCTCTTTTGTACTGGTCTATAGTAACGTGTGATAAGGATCATTCTGATAGGTTTGCATGTTATCTGCACATGAAATGAAACTGATATGTATGCATGGTTATTTTGATATAATTATTAGCTTTGTGTGGAAGTTTCATTATTAGGTCAGTTTTTCTTTACTTTATGATGCCTTCTGATATTTAGCATAGAAGCAACCACCGGCAAACTGAAAAAAAGTCTTTGTCTTATTTAAATAAATAAACTAAGGATATTATATATTACAGGTGTGAAGTTAAAGATGTATTTTCAATAGGGGATCAAACACGAACTGGAAGGCCAGAACTAAGCTGAAAAAAGAGATAATGTGGGTGAAAAAAACCAAGAGAAAAACAGAGTGCTAATTTAGGAATGAATTTCCACCTAAATTATTGGGAGGAGAAATTCCAGCAAGCCCCTGACTCTTCCAAATTTAGTAAGATACTTTCTGCTCTATAGTATTTTAAAATAAGTAAATTATGACAGAAAAATAAAAAGTAACTGGATATGGATTTTCTGATGTGTTGATAATGTGTCATTGATAATGTATTATGTTGACTCTTAGCAATCACATAATTTTTCTCTATGATGGCCTGTCCCAACCTGGCTTTTAACTCAAACATTGTTGAAAAAGGAAATGAATGTCACTTAAATAGAATACATGGTTATGACCACATTCCCACCACTTTCCTAGCAGTATATACAATTATTACATTCATTTTCCTTGTCTCAAAGGCAAAAAACATGCCCAATTTTTAAACTACAACCTAGTCTTTTGTCACAAGGTTCATTGAATATCTTTGTTTTGCTTCCCTGCTCCACATTTAGACTACTTGTTGGACATCATTTGTTTCTATTTTTATGCTAAAAGTTATTACATTTAATACAAAAACAGTGGTGTGTCCACCAACAATAAGATGTTCTGCAGCATTTCAGAACTAATTTTTTATTATTTGATAAATTAAATAATAAATTTATTCATTATTTGATAAATTTAATAATAAATTTAATAAATTTATTTATTTGATAAATCAATCAATAAATAATTATGGTCTCAGTGGTTGCTTCACCAAATACTCCAAAGGTGTTTTCAGATGAAGGTTTTATTTTACAAGAGTCCTGCTTCATTAATTTTATTGGATGGTGGGAAGCACCGTTGTAGAATGCAGTCTAGAAGCAAAAGTAAAATAGGTATACTGTTACTTTTTTTTATAGTGTTAGGAGCTACTACTATGGAAGTACCTGAAAAAATGCATATACATAAAATACATACTGTATCTAGAATAGAATAATAGCGTTGGAAGGGACCTTGGAGGTCTTCTACTCCAACCAGTTGCTTAGGCAGGAAGTCTTATACCATTTCAGACAAATGGTTATCCAATCTCTTCTAAAAAATGTCCAGTGTTGGAGCATTTACAACTTCTGGAGGCAAGTTCTTCCACTGATTAATTTTTCTAAGTGTCAGGAATTTTCTCTTTAGTTCTAGGTTGCTTCTCTCCTTGATTAGTTTCCATCCATTGCTTCTTGTCCTGCCTTCAGGTGCTTTGGAAAATAGCTTGACTCCCTCTTCTTTATAGCAGCCCCTGAGATATTTGAACACTGCTATCATGTGATCCCTAGTCCTTCTTAATGTGTGCATCTTCTATACAAACATTATACCATCTGGAATTCACATCACGCCACATTTTGCAGGGTTAGTTCAAAAGTTTACCCATTGTTTCTAATGCAGTCAAAAAAATTTGAGACATTCCTGAATGAAATTTTTGTATTTGTTTCTGGCCATGAAGTTCAAATTCTTTGTAGTACTTCTGTATTTAATTGTTGTGCCATCAAATATGACCGCTAAAATAAACACACTGAATAGTTCCAACATATAAGGTCTATGGTTTTGCTATAACTTTCTGATCTCTGATCATATGCCCAATCCCTATAATTTTCGGTTTGAATATGACTTAATATTTTGCAAATTTATGGAAGAAGGTTGTATATTTTAGAGTGTGGGTACAGCAAATAGTACAATTTAGGAAGGCAGGGCTTACTAAATCAAGCCAAACCTTATTATGTGCTACTGTAACGAGTTTCACAGTGTTACTTTCTATGTCGACCAAAAAAGTTAGATTTCACTTACGGATTAATGAACTGCTCAGTGGCTGACCAGAAAATAGTACTTAGAGTAAAAATTCATTGAAAATATTGTGGGCCAAACTTTTGGCTGGGATATGATTATATAAATGGGCTGGCTAACTAATCAATCCAGCATACAGCTGCTGTAAAAATAGAATAAAGAAACAAATAAACAAGGCAAATTCCATGACCACAATCATTAGGAAGAGAATTGAAAATGGGATTGTCATTATAACAGTGCCGTTAAATACTTGTGAGAGGCACATATGTTAGATTATGTGTAATTCTACTCACTAAATCTTAATGATTACTACAGAGCTATGAAGAGTGAAAAAAATAATAAAAAAATATTAGGGAAGTGGAGGAATTCCTTTATGAAGGAAGGCAACAGCATTGGCTTTTCTTTAGCTTCAAACCAAAGGATAAAGAAGATACGGTATGTATGAAATCATAAATAGCATTGAGACAGGTATATTTTCCTACTTTTTTTCTAATGTTAGAACTCAAGACCATCCACTGAAATTACATTCAGAGAAATTCAGGACTAATAAAATGAAATGCTTTCATATCCATCATATATACTAGAATTTACTACCAGCTGTTGGGATAATGGCATTAAATTTGAATGATTGTCAAAAGATTGAAAGGAGGATAAAATCCTTTCAAGGAAGATAATATTATCAGTGGCCACTAAAACTGATAGAAATTTGAAATTCCAATTCATACACACTGTGTTATAATAATGTTGTTGGGAAGTAACAATGGAAAGAAGCTACTGCTCTGTTTCAGGTTTGTGAGCATTCCCAAGTTGGCCATGGAAAGTTGGATTAGATGAGCCTATGTTTATCCCAAAGGTGCACTTTGAGAATCTGTGCGAACTGAGAGTTAATGCAATTGATAATCTGCATAGACGATGAGACTATAGATTAATTGATCAGAGTTTTATATTCTTTTGTTTTTAAAATTTGACCAAGGGGAGCATGACATTTAGTTGGGTTACCCTGTATTATAAACCCATATAACAAATTTTGTGTGTTGCCACACACAATCATACTTATGTATGATTCATTTCAAGTAAATATTTTTTGAACAAACAACCCTACTAGTGGTGGGTTCCTCCCAGTTCGGCCCAGTTCTCCCGAGCCAATAGCGGTGACGATACAACGTCACCGAATCGATTCTGCCTGCCCCCCCCCCCCGTTGCTGCCTCCTGAGTCCCAGCTGATTGCTAGAGGGAAAAAAACTGTTTAAACTCTTGATGCAGGGTTTCAAAGGGCCGCCCTACAGCTGATCAGTGTTAAAAGAAAACAAATGAGTAGACCAGTGCCTGCAAAAATACATGAGTAGATCAGTGCCTGCAAAAATACCTTAGTAGACCAGTGCCTGCAAAAATACATGAGTACATCAATGCCTGCAAAAATACATGAGTAGATCAGTGCCTGCAAAAATAAATGGGTAGACCGGTGCCTGCAAAAATACATGAGTAGATCGGTACAGCTCTGCAAGCAGTTAAAAGCCTGGTAGAGGTAATTCAGAGGTAACTGAATTTACCTCTGCTAAATCCTAAATAATTGTCACATGACCATCAAGCCATGCCCACAAAATAAGCACGCCCACAGAACCAATAGTAAAAAATTTTAGAACCCACCCCTGAACCCTACCATAGTATACTATATACTTGGGGATGAATTGAAAATGGATTAATTACAAAACATAAAGCATTGAGAAAGCATGCCATCTTCATATGCACAAAGTCCTATTGTATTATATCAGGAAACCATTTAAGATGAAACATCTCAGGACTTGTTTTATATTGTTATGGTTATTTTGCATGTTGAAAAACTGTTCCATAGTTACTACTGTATATTATTCCATGAGAAAGAATTATCTAGATTTCATTATCTTCTTCCTCCTGATTTTGCTTCTGCTTATATTTAAGAGAAAGACAGAATGTTTAGTATTTTTTAACAGTTCTATCATATCTCAGTTCTACTTTGCAGTAGAAGTAATGTATCCTTTTAGAACTTATAATTGTTAATTTTCTCCAAAGTTTTAATATTTTAATGTTTAGTTTTATATTTTTAATATGATTTTATTTGTAATTTTAACTTTTGATTGGGAGCTGCTCAAAGTTGGTTACAAAATGGGTGGTAATGTAAATTTATGAAATAAATAAGGTCATGAATTTTAGATGGATGGTCATTTAAACTGAAATAAATAAATAGTTCTTAAGTAAATGAAAACAAGGGATTATTTTTGTACATTTTTAAACCCAAAAATAAAAAAATACTTAGCATTGCAAACAATTCTAGGTAATAGA
Organism: Masticophis lateralis; assembly: GCA_030761175.1. Lineage (NCBI taxonomy): Eukaryota > Metazoa > Chordata > Lepidosauria > Squamata > Colubridae > Masticophis > Masticophis lateralis. The sequence goes on from JAUDYJ010000001.1 coordinate 29,625,801, forward strand.
ATTATCCCTTATTTTGTGGCTGATTAGAAGAGACATTCTCACATGGACTAAAAAAAAGCGATCTAGCCCAGTAGAAGGTAGTTTGTATTAATAAATCGTGCTCTTATATCCAAATTCACTATAGCATAGTACCTTTTATCTCCCATCCAGGAATCTATTATCATTACATTTTATGTTGAAGGATATATTTGACATTTATTATATGCTGCACTTCATAGTAGCATTTTTATGTTTACCTCCTATTAGGTATGCTCTAAACTGAGCTTAAATTGTTCACAGCTGTTTGTTCTGTTGTTAAAAGACTTGGGCAATTTTTCAGGCAATCTTGTAGTTTGAGATCCTTTAATTGTTTGTACCAGGAGAAGACATTTGAGACTTTTTACAGACCAATTTACACTATACCATATATGTCAAAACATAACACTGCATCAAAATGATATTGTTTGGAATGAAACTAAATTGAGAAGGAAGCCTGTTCATTACTTTGAGTGCCACAGTCAGAACATGGCTAGGTGACTGAAAAATCATGATTTTTTTAGCACTGAAAAAAGTGACAGTACAGTAAAGGGTAGAACTGGGCATGGCAGCAGATTCCTTTTAAGTGTTAAAAGAGAAGCATTAGGGCATTTGAAAAGACAGGTAATTATTATAGGTATGGATAGTTAGAGCTCTGTCAAATGTTTTCTAATATTTGTGTTGACATTTGACATGGTCAAACCTAGTGCTAAAGAATAATTCTCTGGATAAGAGGGGAAACGGCAGTCAGGCTGGGGGGACGACTCCTCTATGTAGCATAGGACTGAGTTTGCTAAATTTGCATGGCTCTGCCCTCCTGGCCCAGTGTTTCGACTTGGTCTATGATGGACAGACGTTTCTTCACAGCCTGACTGCCTTTTCCATTTCTACAATGAAATTTGAGAGAAAATTTCTGCTTATTTGCTCCTTTCTTCGATTGCTGACATTCGGATTGGACTCTGTCGGCTGAGCTGACTCTGTTCAGCAAGGCGGGCAATTTTGCCGATTTGACGCTCCCCAGGCCATCGGGGAAACGATGCTGCGCTTTAACGGCCTTAGCCTAGCAGCCCCGATCGACTCAAGTTGGGGTCTCCACACCCCCAGGGATCTCATTAACAGCCGTACGGCCAGCGATCTGGGGGAATCGCCTGTCAGCGCCAAACACGCTAGAGCCTTTGTGACATTGTCGATCGCATTAATAGCCGGATGGCTAGCGATCTAGGGATAATGCCCGTCAGCACCGAGCTTAGCGCTTTTGCTGACATTGTTGATCGCACTAATAGCCGGACAGCTAGTGATCTTGTGAAACCGCCGCCCAGACGAGCTCGCAATGAGCTGGCTGACAGGAAGATTGATCCACGGATATTATTACTTGGGTGTCAGCACGCAGTGAGTTTTGCCTTCGATGACTAATACTTACCATCTTGTTAACTGGGTGACATCTTAAGAGTGATTGGACTGGTTCGAAATGGCGGATGCCATGCGGTCCAAGGCTATGGCAGGCTCAGGCGGCTTGGCGAGGTGGTGCCTCTTGATGACCCAAAGGAGGGCTCTTCGGGTCTCCCTTCCCCATCTAAACGGGCCAGAAATACCAAGGCAGCCCCTTCAGCCTCACTAGTCTCCTCCTCCAAGGAGGAACAGCGGTGACACAACGCGATCGAGAAGGCCTTCCTCAAGGCTCAATCTCATGTTGGGCCTGAGGTTCACCAACCTAGACCAGGGGTTCCCTTGAGGGCTCAGTCACCAGCTCCTACGCAGAATGGCCGCTCTATAAGAGAGCTGTCCCCAGATCTACCGGCTTCTGCGGGCCTTGTTCCCCTCCCAGGGAATGAGCCCCCTTTTCAATCGTTGCCTGTTCCTGAGGCACCACAAGGAGAGCTTGAGGTTTCACATGTACCAACACCTCAATCCCAGGATTCTCCACCTCACGTGCCAGAGGCCTTTGAGATCATTATCTCCAGGGCCATCAGGCAGGGCCTGGCCCAATGCATGCAACAGGGCATTTTTCTTCCTGAGTCAACTGCCTTCGTTCAGCCCCACCATGCTAGCCACATGGAGGATTCCATGTTGGAGCAGGACCTGCCTGAGTCTCCAGTATCAGCTGATCATGTTTCCATTTCAGAGGCGGATGAGGTCTGGGAATCTGCTCTCTCGGATGATGAGGGACTGGTCCCTGACCAGCCTCCATTTATAGGTCTCTTTCGACCTCAAGTATTCTGATCTTTACTTCATAAAGCCATCTCGACTACTCGCTTGGGGGACATTCCCTCTGCCTGTATCACTGCCAATTCTTCTGATCCAGCGTCAGCGATGTTCACAGAGCCTACGTTTGAACCAGACTGTTCCGGCTCCCAAGTTGTTTTTGGATGTCCTTCACCATCAGTGGTCTCTTCTGGGGATGGGGCCCAGCTCCAATGGACTTGATAAATGGCTTTACAACTCTGCTTCAGGTCTCTCCGATCTCTTACAGCCACCGTCCGTGGATCCACCTATTGTGGCTCTTTACAATGCTCCTCATCCCATTGGGCCGTTGGAGGATTCACTGCGCCCTGAAGATAGACATGCTGAGAAGATGCTGCTCAAGGGGCATCAAGCAGCTGCCTGGTCCATCAGGGCCTCAACCTCAGCCTCTTTCTTCAATAGGGCCGCCCTCCTCTGGCTTAAACAACTTCAAGAACATCTTCCTCCCTAGGTCACTAGGTCACATCAAAACCTAAGCAAAATATTGGCTGCCCTTGAATACTCAGTGGGTGCAATGCTGGAAGCGACCAGGTTCGCCGCCAAGGCACTGGGCTCTTCCGTGACCTGACGTCACCTCCTATGGCTCAGGAACTGGAACACGGACATGAAAAGTAAATGGCAGCTGGCATCTGCACCTTACTCCACAGGGTCCCTGTTTGGCCCTTCTCTGGAACCTCTCCTTGTACAAACGAGAGACAGATGCAAGATTCTTCCCTCTGCTTCCAGACCATCGGATTCTCACTACTCCGCCCTTCCTCGATACCAGTCCTTTTGGATCTCTGAGTCTAGCTCTTACCAGCCCTGTTATTAACGGTCCTTTCCAGACACATCCCAGCAACAGGACTCCCAGGTCAGACAGGGAGGCAAGTTCCTGCCCAAACGCTCCTTTTGTGGGGGGAGGGGGTGCTTCCCTAGGCGAACCAGATAGACACCTATCGGAACCTCCCATCGGGGGATGTTTGTCTCTCTTCTTTCATCAATGGGAGGCTTCGACTTTGGACGCCTGGGTCCTGTCCACTATCAAATTGGGACTTTATCTGGAATTCCGCTCTCTTCCCCTGACCGTTTTCCTAACGTGTCCAGTCTCTTCGGACAGGTCCAAGTGGGATCTGGTCCTTTCGGCCATTTCTCACCTTTTGACTAATAGGGCCATTCAACAGGTACCCCAGTGTCAACAGGGTCGGGGGTTCTATTCCCGCTTATTCATTGTGAGGAAATCCTTGGGGGGATGGTACATAATTTATTGCTGATTCAAGATGCACACTCTTTTTTCCATCCTCGAGAGTGTCCGGCCAGGAGATTTTCTATCCTCCATTGACTTAACAGAGGCCTATCTCCACATCCCCATTGCTCGTCCCCATCGTCAATATCTAAGATTTTTTTTTATTTAATTAGATTTATATGCCGCCCTTCTCCGGATACTCAGGGCGGCTTACAATGCATTAAGCAATAGCCTTCATACTTTTGTATATTTTTATACAAAGTCAGCTTACTGCCCCCCCCCCCAAACTGGGTCCTCAATTTACCTACCTTAGAAAGGATGGAAGGCAGAGTCAATCTTGAGCCTCGAACTTGCACAATTGCAGACAGCTGGGTGTTAATAACAGGCTATCTAGCCTGTTGAGCTATCTTTTTATTTCCTGGGTGAGTATTACCAATATAGAACTCTTCCCTTTGGCCTCTCCTCGGCCCCTGGGGTATTTGCTAAAATCATGGCCTCTCTGATTGGGCATACCCTTCCCATTCGGCTTCAATTTTATTTAGACGATATTTTAGTTGTGTCATCCTCTCTCCCAGCCGCTCACCAGGATTTATCTACGGTTCTCTCCTTTTAAAGTCATGGGTATTAATTGGGCCAAGAGTCACCTTTCCCCGGGCCCCCACATCCTGCATTTAGGTCCGGCCATTGATACCAGGTCTTCTGTTGTCTCTCTCTCTCCTGACCACCAGGGTAGTCTCTGTGCTCTGGCCAATCAATGTAAATCGGAAGGTTTGGCCACAATTCTCAAACTGTCCTGCCTATTGGGGAAAATGGTGTCCATGTTCGGAATAGTACCTTGGTCTCGCTTGTACAGCAGGGAGCTCCAGTGGTTTCTCCTGGATCAAAGGATCGGTCAAGGCATCTCACTTGCCCATCTACGGCTGACTCCCCAGGTCAGCTCCTCCCTAAGGTGGTAGACGTCGCATGCCATATCAAAGGGAAGCTGTTACAAAGAACCTCCCCACCTCTCGCTTGTCACAGATGCCAGCCTCTCCGGATGGGGGCCCACTTGCACCATCACATAGCTCAAGGTCAGTGGTCTGCTCGGGAGCGTCGGAGCAACATCAATTTCCTGGAACTGAGAGCCGTCCGGTTGGCTCTCCTTTGCTTCCAGGACTTAGTGGAAGGCAAAGACATCCTAGTCCTCACAGACAACATGTCCACAAAGGCCCACATCAACAAATGGGGGGCACCCGCTTGAGGCTTCTTCTGGCAGAGACCCTGCACGTGGGCCACTGGGCTGAGCTCCATCTCAGCTCCATCAAGGCAGACTGTATATCCAGGGCGACAAGCATTCAGGTGGACGCCCTTAGCCGTCACTGGGTAAACCAGGGAGAATGGAGCATCCCACAGTCTCTTTCAGGAGATAGCGGACCAGTTCAGGACCCCTTTGGTTGATTTGTTTGCTTCGACATCCAAGCACTGGGTCCCAAGGTACTTCTCCAGGTACCCAGATCCTCAGGCGGAAGCCACGAATGCCTTGTGCAGTCCCTGGCCCTCCAGCCTCCTCTACGCGTTCCTGCTTCTGCCACTAATTTCCAAGACCATTTGGAAGCTGCTGGAGGAGGAAGCAGAACTCGTCCTCCTAGCGCCGCACTGGCCCAGGCAGCCGTGGTACACGGACTTGAAGTCCCTATCCGTGACCAACCATTGGCACATACCGAATTCCAAGCTATTCCTCACTCAAGGTGCCCTTCAGCACCCAGATCCCACGGGCCTCCATCTGACCGCTTGGCGGCTGAGCGGTGCCTCATAGAGGTGGCCTGTATCCCAGTCCTTGTCATTTCCACCATGCAAGATGCACAACATAGCTCGACTAATCGTATTTATGAAGCCACTTGGGCTTCCTTCTCTTCCTGGTGCAGATGGTCCAACATCGATCCTCTTTCCTCCTTGGTTGTTCATGTACTGACCTTTCTTCAAGATGGTTTCGAAGCGGGATTGGCTCCGAACCCTCTGCGCCGCCAGCTAGCGGCTCTTGCTTTGGTCTTGTCCTGCGGCTCGCCGGATTCCCTCTCCAGGCACCCATTTCTCCGCAATTTTGTTCAGGGGGGCGACAAATTTGAGACCTCCGGTCGTCCATCGCTTCCCTAATTGGAATTTGAACAAGGTCCTTCAAGCTCTGACAGTGGCACCACTCGAGCCTCTCCGACAGGTATCTTTGCATTTCAAAGTGTCCTTTCTCCTTGCAATCGCCTCGGCTCGTTGCATATCAGAATTGGCTGTTCTCTTCATGCGCCAAGACTTGTGTATATTCCATACCGATGGAGTCGTACTGCGCCTCGACCCGGCCTTTCTGCCTAAGGTAAATTTACTCTTCCACTGGGCACAGGAACTAGTTCTCCCGGATTTCTGCTCCTGTCCAGTCCATAGGCTGGAACGCTCTTGAAACACTCGACGTTCATAGGGCCCTAAAAATATACATCTCCAGGACGGCGCCCTTCCGTAAAACGAAGGTGCTCTTCGTATCTTTCCAAACGGAATCAATTGGCACCCGTGTCAAGGGTCCAACTCTAGGTCGCTGGATCAGAGCTACGATAGTGACAGCCTACCAGCAGTTGAATCTTCAAGTTCCACGCAACATCACGGCTCATTCGACGTGCTCATGGAAGAGGTCTGCCGGGCAGCCTCTTGGACGATGCTCACCCCCTTCATCCATCATTACTGGGTGGACTTGTTTGCATCGGCGGATGCAACCTTCAGCCATCGAGTCTTGCAGGCGGTACATCGCTCTTAATGGCTGCCAGGCCGGACTCTCCCTCCCTGGAGGACATTCAGCTTTGGTATTCCCCCAGCCTGACTGCCATTTCTCTCCTATCCGGAGAATGGACGTTCGTCTTACCTGATACGTCCGTTCTTAATCAGGAGGAAATGGCAGTCAGCCCCACCCTTCTGGGTCTGGCCCGGATGTTCGAGCGGGATGGGTGGATATTAATTCTCTCTCATTACAGGAAGACACATCAGTCTGCGTCAGCGCCCTTACCGAAACACTGGGCCAGGAGGGCGGAGCCATGCAAATTTAGCAGACTCAGTCCTATGCTACATAGAGGAGTCATCCCCCAAGCCTGACTGCCATTTCCTTCTAATCGAGAATGGACATATCAGGTAAGACCAACGTCCATTTCCCTGCCAAAGGCTTGTGCTGTTTGTACAAGGAAACCTATATTATTATTTGCAGTTTATATCAGTATTATTCCATCAGTAATAGCATAATAATAATAATTTATGACATTACAATGTTATAAATAAAAGTACATTTGTTTTCATAGCCTACTTCTTTAATCAGAGGTGATACAGCTGAGAACAGTGAAGCCAAGCTAAAAACAAAAAGCAATAGAGGTTACAATAAACTTTGCTGAAATAATATGAGTTTTGTACCAAGCAGCTGTTAAAATGGGAAGCACTTTGATAAGAAGAACAAATATTAAACTAATAAAGTGGTTTCCGCCCACAAACAATGATATATGATTCTTATTAAACGTCCTAGCAATTTTCTCCAGCTCAACTCCCCTGCAGTGAACTGACATGAAGGCAATCTTCAGACACCTGTCACTACTAACTCTTTATATGCCACTTTCAGAAACAGAGAAAATTTTGCTGAGAAAAGTCTGTATAGAGATTCTTAGTCCTCCAGGTCATGGCTGTCCCAAAGGTGTTTTTTCAGGGGGCAGCTGGACTTTCTTGTTTTTTTTCTTTTGAAGACGTTTCGCTTCTCATCCAAGAAGCTTCTTTAGCTCTCTTCCCCACTTTCCTGTCAGAGCTGAAGAACCTTCCTTCCTTCGTTCCTTCGTTCCTTCCTTCCTTCAATTTATATGCCACCCTTCTCCGGAGACTCAGAGCGGCTTACAGTGTGTTAAGCAATAGCTGTCATACTTTTGTATACCTGCTTAGTAGGGCTTTCGGCCCTCCCCTAAGCGGTGTTCTTTTTTTATACAAAGTCAGCTTATTGCATAAATTGCATAACTAAATTATTGCCCCCACAGTCCGGGTCCTCATTTTACCTATCTTGGAAGGATAGAAGGCTGAGTCAACCTTGAGCCTGATGAGATCTGAACTCACAGTAATTGCAGGTAGCTGGCAGCTAAGTGCTATTTAACAGCGCTTTAGTCTGCTGCTCTACCGAGGCTCCTTCTTGGATGAGAAGCGAAACATCCTCAAAAGAAAAAAAACAACAAAGTCCAGTTGCCTCCTAAAAAAGCACCTTTAGGACAATGTGCTGAGAAAATTTGGCAGAAATTTATTATTACTTTAGAACAGGGATGTCAAACTCGATTTCATTGAAGGTCACATCTGAGTTGTGTTTGACCTCGGAGGGCCTGGGTGGGCATGGCCTGCATAACATCATTTGTGTCGGGGGCGCCGGGGGAAACTGTCTCTTGCCATCTCCTCCTGCACCCCCCCCCCACGGTCACCTATATGATCTCATTATTTTATTGCCATGCCCTGCAGAGCTGCAAAAAACGAAGCAAAAAAAAAACAGTTTCCTAATGGAATAAAGCATTGCTATTTCGGAAACTACCAGAAAAATTGGCATGGTTTACAACTATTAATCACCAGTCTTTTCCTTTCCACGTATTTTACTTGTTCAACATACTGGGGAATAATAAATCCATTTTTTGGGTGTTGGTTTCAGTGATTAATATTCTTGTTTCTTATTGTTTCATCGAAGGCAAAACTGGCCACACTGAAGTTGTGCGAGTGATATTTCAGCCAGAAACCATCAGCTTTGAGAAACTGCTCAAGGTCTTCTGGGAGAATCATGACCCGACACAAGGTAGAGTGATGAGAGAGCCAGTATTTAATTATCTTACTAATTACAGCTGGGATAATTAGTGTTTGAGCTGCTTGGAAGAGATGAACCTTGAAATCACACCACAGCTCAAGAGTATGATTGCAGGCATTTATTGATGGGATGGGAAGCACGAGGAACTAGAATTTCACAAGCCTCCCTCCTCCCCACGGCTCCCAATAGATGTGTATGCTGTGAAAATTCCCACAGAGAGACTTATAAGACAATAGAAATACTTCTCACCTTTGGATTATTACGCCTTCTTCCTTAATGCAATCTCTCGCCTTTTAAATTAAAGGCCTTCTTCCTACATAGCTGTACAGTTGATCATTTCAATTATAATGTTGCTCTTTGAGTTTGGTCTATTTTCAATTTTTTTTTTTTTTTTTTGCAGTATCTTTTACGTTGCGAAACAAAAAATAAAAATTTTAAGGCACTTAGAATAACAATGTGGTGGGCAGTTCTTTTAATTTTTCTTTAACAAGTTCTTCCTTGAAGGTGTCTGCAGGTTGCATGTAATATGCCATTAGTATGACTTAAAGAAGAAAATGTTTTTGTTTGGCACCTTTTCAAAGGGTAAATACTGTCATATGATTTCATAATGGCATGAACATACATTTATGGCTAAATCTCTGACATCGTGTGAGATTTAATATAAGTTATTTTTATCCTGCTTTTATTATTATTCCATAAATAACTCCAAGCAGCCAACATACCTAATACTCCCTCTATGTTTTTCCCACAACAATAACCATGTGAGATGAGTTGAACTGAAAGAGAGTGAGTAGGCCAAAGTTGCCCAGCCAGCTTTCATGCGTAAAATACGACTAGAACATCACAGTTCTATTTCACATATTTCATTTCACAGTTTCATATGAAAATGCCGAATTCCTGCAAAATCTCAGAAAAACCTCTTGAGAGATTTTGAAGTAACATATAGTGATATTCAGAAATTTTTGTTATTATTAATATAAATCATTAAATATATATAGAGAGAGACAACCTTCATCTATACTCTGCCATAGTATGTAACTGGGCAACAATGGTTTCAGCCCCACAATCCTGTTTTCCAGTGTTTCTTCTTGATACATTTCAAAAAATATTCCAATATTTAGATTGGAGTGGAAAATTTGAATATTTTTTTTTATTTGCAAGCCCAATTTGTAGGTGTCACTGACAGGCTACTACTGGACCATCCTTTAAGAAAAGACGAGGGTGTGACAGCTTTCTCCTGCAGAAGTTTGAGATATGTCAGGATCTTCCACTGAAATACTTCTCCAATCTTCTTCTCTTTCAAATAGAATGTTGAAACATAAGAAGGAAATATAGTTTCAGGCTTTTGGATCATTCTTTTTAAGAGGTGTATTAATTAATTAATTAATTAATTAATTATTAATCATATTTCTATGCCGCCCACTCTCCGAGGATTCTGGGCGGTTTACAGCAATCGACAGTATACTAAATAGCATATTGCTCCAACAATCTGGGTCCTCATTTTACCCATCTCAGAAGGATGGAAGGCTGAGTCAACCTTGAGCCAGTGAGATTTGATCTGTTGAACTAGCAGTCAGCTGAAGTAGCTGCAGTACAGCACTCTAACCACTGCGCCACCTCGGCTTATTTATTTCCTGTTGACTATATTGCAAACCTATATATTGCATGTATAACAGTGTGCACATACCAACTCACATTAAAGAGAGATCTAATCTGGAACTAAGAAGAAATTTCCTGACAATAAGAATAATTACTCAATGGAAAAGCTTGCCTCCCAGAGTTGTAGGTGCTTCATCACTGGAGATCTTCAAGAAAAGATTGTCTAGAATGCAATAAGGTCTCCAAAGTCCCTTCCAGTTCCACGATTGAGGAAAATTCAAGGGGAAATTCAAGCTTTGAGGAAAATTCAAACTTCTTTCAGTAACCATTTTATGAAAACATCCATGATGTGTTCTCAAAATATCAGATATAGTACCTGATCTTAAAGTTTTGGGGAGCTTTTAAATATATGATATGCTTTATTTAATTGTCATTGAACAGAGAGAGAAATGCAGTTTCTGCCACTGTAAAGAAGATAGCTAAAGTATAGAGAAGTGAAATAGGAATTTAGGAATCAAAGCTTTTAAGCAAAATGCCTTTTTTTGCCACTTCTTTCCTTGTCTGTCTTTCTCATTGTTCATTTTGGAATCCCTTCCCTTTCCTTCATCTTTTCTGCAAACTGCTGATCTTCCTTCCAGGGATGTATTGCCTGTCCTGTATTTTTAGACAGGAATATTTCATGCGGTGCTGTTGCTGTTTCACTTTGGGTCAGGATCACCAGTGCAGTGAGCACGAGCATAGGATGTTGTTTTGATGAGCTGTTATTTTCTGCCCAAATAGGATGCAGCTCTGGTACCTTCCCCATCAACACAAGGTTTCATTTGACACATGACCATAAGGAAAAGAGAGTCAGGGAGGAATAGGTACTTCCCAGCTGTTTGAGTGCCTTTGGCATCTGTGGTAATAAATTATCATAATAGAAAACTACAGGATTTTGTAAACCAAGTGAAGTGCATGAAACTGCTTAATTTAGGATGCTAATATCAAATACTACAAGGCTGTGGACCAGAAGATTCCTCATTCTTCTTATCTAGACGTAACTGCCACATTCAATACACACAGAAATGGACACAAATTTGTATCAGGTCTTTTACTGCTTTGGTTCTTGTTACCTAAAGGCCCTGGTTATTAGTCACTGAGTGGGAAAAACTGAGCCCTTTATGGAGGCTGCACAAGAAATCTATCATCTGCAAATAATTAGAATTAGACACTAGAAATTACATTGTTTTTCTAATGAGCAGATGTGTCTACTTGGAGAAGGAGGACAGCTGTACCCATATACAAATGTGAAAGCAAGCCTAAACCAACATTGCCCATTTTGTGATAACCCTACTTTTATAATGTCAAATGGGTCATTACATAAAGGATCATTGCATAAATTGTTCAAGATGGCTCCTCCAGAACTTTGAAAAAAGATATATAAGAAATCCAGACCTCAGTAACAGAGGTCCTTTGTAGAAGTGAAGTAAATTCAGTTATTGGGATGGTACTTCCTATTTACCAAGATTTATTGACATGACGTATTCTTTTCTGCTTCAGCTGTAAAGGAGCCATTCCGGGTCAGAAAAAAGATATCTCTGCACTGTGTTATTGTCTGTGTAGTCAAATGGAGGCTTGTGAGAGGCTTACAAGTAGGACATGAAGGGTTTCTTTCAAAAGAGAACTATTTGTGGGGAAGTGGGAGATTTTCTTTTTATCCTCTGTTCAGCAAATCAAACTGAAAATTGAAGGCCTTAAATAGACTAAAAATTATGAGAAGCATCTATAAAATCAATAGGGAAGTGAGTTGGAAGTTTTAATTCCATTCCCTAATTTTCCTTCCCATCAAATGATATTCCCACAAATTATTCTCTAAAGTTATGTGTATGTATTTATGTACATGTATTTGTTTTGGGAAACATTCATTGGGCAAAAGATATAAGCCAACCATAATCAGAAACCTCACAAAATGAATAGGCAGTAGGGAAGAAATTGTCCTTGTTTTAAAAGGGCTTTAAAAAGGGTAAGAAGAACATAGATGTTACGCACAATGAAGCCACTTCTCCAATCCCCATTTCCACAAGACTATTATATAACCAAATTTAAAGAGACTTCTGGAAAGATGTCAAAGAAAGGTAGGTTTCACCTCAGGAGTGGGAGGGAAGATGTTCCACAGTGCAGGCGCTACTGCAGAAAAGGCCCTCCATCGGGGTCCCACCAAATATAGTTCATTAGCAGACAGGACCTGGAACAGGTGGAAGCAATCAGGAAGCAACAGTTTCTCAAAATAACCTGGTCCATGAAGAAGGACTTTAAAGGTCAAAACAAGCACCTTGAATTGGACCTGGAAACAGACTAGCCATGTGCCATTCTAGGGGCACAGATAACTGCATGAGCTATTGCATTTTGTATCAGCTGAACCTTCCAGATACCCTTCAAGGGTAGCCCCATATACAGCACATTACAAAAGTCCACCTAGAGGTGACGGGACTTGAGTGACTGCAAGCAGAAACTCCTGATCCAGCAACTGATGCACAACTTGAAACTGTTCAAAGGCAATCCTAGCCAGGACTGTCACCTGCTCTTTATGTGTCTCTGTACTACACTACCTGTATCTGTGTGCTGATGATACCCAGTTACAGGTAGTTCTCAATTTATAAGAGTTTATTTAGTGACTGTTCAAAGTTACAACAGCACTGAAAAATGTGACTTGTGGCCGTTTTTCACAGTTACAACCTTTGCATCATCCCCATGATTGTGTGATCAAAATTCAGATGCTTGGCAACTGGTTCATATTTGTGATGATTGTAGGGTCCCAGAGTCATGTGGTCATCTTTTGCGAACTTTTTACAAGTAAAGTCAATGGGGAAGCCAGATTCAATTAACAACCAGATTACTAATTTATCAGCTGCAGTGATTGACTGAACAATGGTGGCAAGAACGGTCGGAAAATGGGGCAGAACTCACTTAACAAATGTTTCAGTTAACAACATAAATTTTGGGCTCAATAGTGGTTGTAAGTCGAGGACTACTTGTATACATCGCTGCTCCTGGTGAATTAAGCAATGCTAGCTCAAACTGCCCAAGGAGCTGCTGATATAGTTCTACAGAAGAATTATTGAGTCTGTCATCTGCACCTTCATAACTGTCTGATTTGGTTCTGCAACCCAACAAGACTGACACAGACTTCAGAGGATAACTGGAACTGCAGAAAAAACAATTACTATCAACCTGCCTTCCATTGAGGACCTGTATACTGCACGAGTCAAAAAGAGAGCTGTTAAAATATTTACAGACCCCTTGCATCCTGGACATAAAGTGTTTCAATTCCTACCCTCAAAACAATGCTATAGAGCACTTCACACCAGACACAAGAACAGTTTTTTCCCGAACATCATCACTCTGTTAAACAAATAATTCCTTCAACACTGTCAAACTAGTTAGTAAGTCTGCATTACTATTAATCTTCTCATTGTTCCTATCACCCATCTCCTCACACTTATGACTGTATGACTGTAAACTTGTTGCTGGTATCCTTACGATTTACATTGACTGTTTCCTAATATGATTTGATTGCTTATTTGTACCCTATGACTATCATCAAGTGTTGTACCTTATGATTCTTGACGACTGTATCTTTTTTTTTATGTACACTGAGAGCGTATGCAGCAAGACAAATTCCTTGTGTGTCCAATCACACTTGGCCAATAAAGAATTCTGTTCCGTTCCGTTCCGTTCTGTTCTATTCTATTGATGTTCTATCCTGGTTCCTGGAGGCTGTGGGGATCTGAATGGGGAACAACAGGCTTCAACTGAAGCTGATAAGATTGAGTAGTTCAGGGTTTGGGGGCTTTCTCATTCTGGGATCCCCAAGTTGCATATTAAAGTTTTCCTAGGGCAGTCCAACCCCATTTAGCAGCAAAGATAAAATAGTCCTGGAAGGAGAAGACCCCATATGCCTCATGTAAGGTTTTTGTTTCCACATGTCTCTTTTCTCCCTAATTCACCTGCACTTTATCCCCTATCCTTTGCTTCCATCTTTGTCAGATACACTGTTCTGCCCTTTCTCTTCTTGCACATGAGTTGTGCTTCCTCTAGGATGTTCTTCATTATTTTATTTCCTCTATTCTGTCCTCCTGCTATTCATCATCTGTTGCCCCCTCCATGCTGCATGGCACAGTCAGTCAAACTAAATCACTAGCACTTTTTAGGAAATGTTCTGCATAGCCAGTCTCTACACCAGGTGAAGCCCATCAAAAGCTGTTATTATCTCTCCCCAATTTCCAGCACATTTTATCACATAAGGCAAGTGACATTTTTACTTTATACACTGAACACAAGGTCAGAGTTTCTTTTACCAAGACAGGTTTTGAATTCTGGGCATTATATGTCTCGTCATTTCAGGCAGGAAATAAAATAGTTGCCTGCAGTCCACAAATAAAACTCAGCCAGCGTAACCAATAAGCTTCAGCACAGTTTTGGTTTTTCAGAAGGTTTTTATAATAATCTGACCTGCTTTTCACATTTTTGCTAACCAGGGAATTGGGGAGAGATGTGATACAGGGACTGCATCCAGTACAAAATAAGCCCCTTCATTATTTATGCATTATTCATGGCAGTTTGTGAACACTGCATTCCTTTGGTCAGTTTGATTTACATGCTGCATTAAAATTCAAGCGTAAATGCTACATGGATTATTAATAGGCTTTTAATCTTTGATTTCATGTCTAATTAGTTACAAGAGGTCAAACCTGATTTTCTCTTTCTCCTTTTTTCCTGAAACAGCATTTTCAGATGACTCTTTTTCTTCCCTATTACCTAACGCCTCTACCTTCCCATAAATGTAATGCAGTAATAACTTGCCTTAATGATAACATAAAAGACTTCTAGGAATTTTGAAGAAGTCTTAATCCTCAGTACGCTGTAATCTAGACAGGCTTGAGTGATACAGTGCATAAGTAAAACAAAATAGTGAGTGCATTAGGAAGCCATATTGTATGAAAGCAACTCATCCATCTAGCTCATCTCTAAGTATGCCATGGTTTGGTCAACCCAGTTTTATGGATTTGTATGATACTCTTCATTATTGACTACATAGGTGAGGTTCTCACTATCTATTAGGTGTAATGGGTTTGTCTAATTTTGTGGCTTGATGTATTATGCAAGCAAGCATCCTTTAAGAGGCATTGGCTCTCCAGGCAGAGAGAGATCCTTCCCACTCCCTGTTGCTGACTCTTTTAATTCTAGAATTATAAATGAATCTTAGACATTTTGCTTTTAGATCAGGGGTATTGCTAAGCAGATACAATTTCTCCCCAAAGTTAAACTGATACTATCAGCTCTTTAATGTACACCAGGTCAGTGAGCAAATAGCATAATAAATGCTGGGAGTTACTTTATTGTTATAAGCAATAATAAAAGAATCTTGAAAGCCTGTCAGGTTTCTGTTTCCCTCCCTCTTTTACCAAAGAGAGTCAAGGCAAGAAAGTTTTCATTTTCTTTTCATACCTTCCTGTTTTCCCAAATGAAGTTCATATTTTTCCAAGATTTGCAGCATATTTCCCTCAAAACCATCTCTCTAGAGGTAGTACTTGACTTATGACCATTATTGAGCACAGAATTACAGTTGTCCCAGTCGTTAAGCTAGTCACCATGTCACCATGTTACTACACCAATTTTATTTTACCAATTTTTTTACCTTTACCAAAAAAAACCATTGTAAAGCAGTCATGTGACTTCAGGATGCTGCAAGCATACTTCAGGATGCTGCAAGCAGCCATACATATGGGCCAGTTGCCGCGTGTCCAAAATGTGATTGTGTGATGGGGTGTGGTTGTTGGAGTCTCAAATCCATCTCATAAGTAGCCCAGAGGTAGTCCATCAAGGAAGACTACCCGTACTTCTCTATGGATACAGAAGAATACCAAGATAAGTACTATCTGCAGACTTGACAAACAAGGTCACACAAAACATAATTTCTTGTTTCAACTAATATTTCAGTTTATAGCTAGTAAGAAGCCATGGGCTCTGATGTTACAGAACAGCTGATCTCAATAAAAGTATTTTTAGACTTCCTATGGAATTGATTTCTTGGTCTGGTCTACCAAGTGGGACTGACATAATCCTAGAACATAGAATCATAGGGCGGGAAGGGACCTTAGAGATATTATAGTCCAGTCCCTTATCCAAGGCAGGAGACATTATGCCATTCTGGTCAAATGGCTGTCTAGTCTTTTCTTGAAAACTTCCAGCAATGGAGCATAAACAACTCCAGGAGGCAAGCCTTTCCATTGATTAACTGATCTTACTGTTAGGAAATTTCTCCTTAGTTCTAGATTAGATCTCTTTTTAACAATCTTCCACCCACTACTTCTTCCCTATCCTTTGGTGTTTTGGAGAATAAGATGATCTCCTCTTGTCTGTGACAGTCCCTCAAATACTGGAAGACAGCTATCATGTCATTCCCAATTCTTCTCTTCAAAAGACTAGGTATATCTAGATATACCAAAATCGTTCATCATACGATTTTGCCTCCAGATTCCTTATCACCTTTGTTGCTCTTCTCTGCATACTTTCTAGAGTTTCAGCATCTTTTTGTGTCATGCTGATCAGAACTGGATTTGTATTCCAAGTGTGGCCTCACTAATGTGGTATAAAACAGTATTATCACTTTTTCCTACTCGTCAGAAACAGCAGCCAGGCATGGGTATTGATCGGGAGTCACAGCTTGGGACCGAGTCTATACAATTTGAATAGCTCCACCGTCCGCCTCCATTATCCAGTGTTTTGACTCGGTCTTCAGCTGGATGGTCGTGTCTTCCATGCTCTTGATTGCAATTGCAAAGATTTTCTCTCTTTCTGGACTTTGGACTCCTAGTTTGACCCTCGGACGGTTTGCCTTTTATTTTTCTTTACTTAGCTGTTACCGGCGTGAAGGATCCTTATCTGATACCACAGAAGGCCGCGTGACGGTATCGGACTGCTGCGGGCAGTTCCGTGAGGGGGTGGAAGGTGGATAGCCCCTCGAGCCTGTTTTTACTCGGGGCTCACAACTAAACTGCTGCATTTTAATGGCTTTGACCTAGCAGCATATCGCAGCGCTAATTCCCAGTGACATCGGAAATAGCCGCAAGCGCTCATTCCCGCTTCTAGCCATTTGGGCTAGCGGGCCTCAGTACTTAGCGCCGTTCTCGGCCGTACGTTGATTGCCGCCTTGGGGGGGGGGAATTTCCCCTTGCTGATTGACATTGGCAGGCTCATTAAATGAGTTTTTGGAGCACACTACTTAGGGCGGCGTTTGGAACATTAAAGGCCGCCTGGCCCCAACGAGTGTGTTTTCCCTGCCTGAGCAATTCCTACCTGTGGCCATTTTGTAATGGCGGACGCAGCGCGCCAATCGCACCCAGCTACCAAGCCACACTCTGGTTGCCACAGGCACCCTTCTAATCCAGAGGAGAGGTCTTTCACAGCCCCCCCCCCACCTTCAAAGCGCCCTAAATCCACCAAGGTGCAGGGACCTACTCGAGAGGAATCTCGTCGCCATAAGGCGCTTGAAAAAGTCATTAACAAGGCTCAGGGAAATATGCTGTCAGCCAATTTACCAACGCCATTGGCTGTACCACGGGAAACTGGCTCTTCCCTCTTCTCCTGGAAGGGAATTGTCGCCAGATCGCCCGTCCTCATGCGGCCCAGTTCTCCCTCCTGGCAATGAACCTTTATTTCAGACCCTTCCGGTCTCTGAGGTCTCTCATCCTGAGGTGGTGGGGCCTCAACTTCACGTTGCTGCAGTTCTCAGCAAGCTCCACCTCAGGCGCCTTCTGTTCTGAATCCAGTGATGCAGGGCTCCCTAGAAGCCACCATAGCCAGGGCAATCCAGCAAGGTTTGACTCAAGGTTTCCAATAATACCTTCTTTCCCTGGCCTCACAGTTGGCTCCGCCACAGCAATCTCTCGCTAGCTGTAGGGAACCTGTATCGGAGGTTGAGGATTATGTCTCTGACCAAGCAGAGGAAGGTTCAATCTCCGACGAGGAAGAATCTCGAGATGTTGATCTCTCTGACGATGAGGGCCTGGTTCCTGACCAGCTGGCCTTTGTTGGCCTTTTTCCGCCACAGCTATTCCGCTCACTCCTCTTCAAGGCGTTGGCTACTACCTATTTAGGTGATACTGCTTCTTCGGGTCTCTGCCCCCTTCTGGTGCTGATCCTGTATTGTCTCTGTTTGTGGAACCAGCAGTTCAACAAGAGTCTGTTCCGGCACCGAAACTTTTTACAGATATTGTTCTTCGACAATGATCATTGTCGGGGGCTGGTCCAGCACCCAACGGTCTGGACAAACGCATCTACCCTCAGGGTCCTGCTCTTTCCACCCTTTTGCAGGTCCCCACCGTGGATGCTCCTGTTGCGGCTTTAGCTTCTTCTTCACGGGTTATGGGCCCTTCAGAAGATTTGCTTCGACTGGAAGATAAGCGAGCGGAAAAGATATTGATCAAGGCATACCAATCTGCAGTTTGGGCAGTTCGCATGGCCACATCAGCATCGTTTTTTAATCGAGCTGCTCTGCTCTGATCAAACAGCTGCAAGATAAACTGCCGCCATCAGATTCGCGATCTCTTCAGGATCTTAATAAGTTTGCGGCATCATTGGAATACTCGGCGGGTGCCACCTTGAATTCCGCTCGTTTTGCTGCCAAAACCATAGGTTCCACCATTACTTCCCGACGCCTCCTCTGGCTCTGCCACTGGCAGGCGGATGCTCATAGCAAATGGCAGCTAGCTTCGTCCGCTGTCTTCGACTCTCTTTTCGGTCCCCCCCTTGAACCTCTTCTAATTGAGACCAGGGATCATCGGAAAATTCTCTCGTCTGTGTCTCGCAGAAGTGAGGCCTGTTATACCCCTTATCCTAGATCTCAATCCTTTCGGAATTCGGATTCCTCCTTCCAGTCCAGGTTCAACCACTCGTTCCAATCTAGACCCGCACCACAGGACTCTCAGGTCAGGACCTCTAACCATTTTTCCTCCAAGTGTCCCTTTCAGGGAGGCAGGGGCAGGTCCTTCTGTAGGCCCAAATGAATCGGTCGCCCCTATCGGGGGTCGACTGGGGCTTTTTGCATCTCAGTGGGATCTTACCACTTCTGATTCATGGGTTAGGGACACTATCACCCATGGGTTGGCTATTGAGTTTCGATCCCCACCCCCTCTGTTTTTTGTTCATGCCCAGTTTCCCGGGATCCTGTTAGAAGGTTTCTTATGGCGGAGGCCATCAAACACCTGGTCGCTATTAATCTTGTTCAGCTTGTTCCGGCTGACCAATGTGGCCAGGGGTTTTATTCCCAGTTGTTTCTAGTTCAAAAATCCTCCGGGGGATGGCCTCCAATCCTTGACCTTAAAGCCTTGAACTAGTACGTAATCTATCGCCAGTTCAAGGTGCACACCCTATTTTCCATTCTGGATTCAGTTCAGCCCTGGGGATTTTCTTTCTTCCGTTGATTTAACCGAAGCCTATTTACATGTCCCTATCCATCCTTCCTTTCGTAAATTTCTCCGTTTTCATTATAAGGGGACTCATTATCAGTATTTGGCCCTTCCCTTTGGCCTCTCCTCTGCCCCTCAGGTTTTCTTCAAAATTATGGCGGCTCTCATCGCCCATATTCGTTCCCTCCCCATTAGAATCCAATTTTATTTAGATGACATTTTAATCCAGTCTAATTCCCTGGATTCTGCCCACCGAGATCTCTCTTCCACCATTTGCTTGTTAGAGCATCATGGGTTCTCGGTTAACTGGGTCAAAAGTCACCTTACCCCCACTACTTGTCTTCAACATTTGGGGGGCGGTCATTAATACGGTTCAGATGACAGTCTCCCTGTCCCCGGAGCTTCATTCTAGTCTCCAAGCTTTTGCGCAACGGTGCATCTTGGATCTTACCTGATACGTCCATTCTCTACGATGTAAGAAACAGCAGTCAGCCCCACCCTGTATGGAGGCTGAGTTGGTGGGGTGGGTGGTTTACTAATTCTCTCTCATTGCAGGAAGACACTTCAGTCTACACCTTCATCCTCGCCGAATTACTGGATAATGGAGGCGGAGGGCGGAGCTATTCAAATTGTGTAGACTTGGTCCCAAGTGTGACTACCGATCAATACCCATACCTGACTGCTGTTTCTTACATTGTAGAGAACGGACGTATCAGGTAAGACCAACATCCATTTTGTGATCTAGATGTCCCTCTGTTGATGCAGGCTACGACTGCAGTGGCAGTCCCAAAGATGTTTCAGCATTTTTGGCAGTTGCAGCACATTGCTGATTCACACATAAGTGGTAGTTCACCAGAACACATAGACCCATCTCACAGTTGGCTCAACTATTGTGCCAGGTACTGCCTATTTTATACCTATGCATTCATTTTTTCCTGCCCAAGTGTGGGACCTTACTTTTCTCACCAGTGAACTGCATCTTCTTGGATGGGGCCCATTGCTCAAGTCTGTCAAGTTCCTTCTGAATCTTCAATCTATGCTCTGAAGTGTTAGCAATTTCCCCCAGCTTGATGTTATCTGGAATTTTTGATGTTCCTTTTCTCTCCTCTCCTCTAGATGATTTATGAATGTTGAAGAGTTTTGGGCCCAAAACAGAATCCTGAGAGATATTGTATGTTTCCCTTCATGTAAACATAGTTCCATTGAGGACTGTATGCTGGTATAATTGGTCAGCCAACTGTGAATCCATCTGACAATGGCACTGTCTATTCCACTTTGTTCTACCTTATCAAGAAGCAGTTTGTGGTTTACTTTGTCAAGTGCTTTACTGAAGTCCAACTATACTATGTCTACAACATTTTCCTGATCTACTAATCCACTAAAAGAGAAAAAAAGATTTGTCTGGCATGATCTGTTTTTAACAAACCCATGCTGCCTTCTGATAATCATCTTGTTCATTTTTAGATGCTCACAAATCTGCCTCTTGATTATCTTTTCCAGGATTTTCCTAGGTATTGATCAAGCTGATTGGGCAATAATTTTCTGGATCCATTTTCTCCCCTTTTGTAGATAGGAACCACATCAGCTGTTTTCCAGTCTTCTGGTAGTTCCCCTATGCTACAGGAGCTTTGAAAGATTACATTCAATGAGTAAAAAAAAAATAAATGAAAAATTATAAAAAAAAGATGAAATAAGCTATCAGCTAAAATTGATAGGCATCTCAACAATTCTGCAAAAAGCCAAAAGGAATGGCTTTGAAGGGAATATTCTTAAATTGTTTCAGGAACAATAAAGAGAAGTGCTCCTTTAGATTCTGGGAAAGGAGATACTGTTAGGAAGACAGTCAGAGTGCTTTTCTTTGACTCAATGGGAAATAAGGGAGGGAAATACAATACAAGCAGACTTAGAAAATTCTTTTCTTATAGCTTATTTCAGGGGTGTCAAATTGGATTTCTTCGAGGGCTGGATCAGCATTGTAGTTCTCTGTGGGCTGGTGTGAGGGGGGGCAGTGAGTGAGGGGAAAGATGGGATGCCCGCTGCACAGAGGCTTCCCAAAAATAGCCGGCAGAGTGCTGCTGGAGATAGGAAAGGCTAAAAACGGGCCGCATGGGGACCTCGGAAAGCCTCCATGCATCCCGTTTTTGGTCAGCAGAGTGCTGCAGGAGGCTGGGGAGGCCAAAAATGGGCCACAGGCTGGATTTAACCACCGCACAGGCTGGATCTGGCCCACAGGCCTTAAGTTTGACACCCCGGGCTTATTTCAATAAAGTAGAGTTATAGTAGTCTTGTGGTTCCTAATCTGGACTATCATAGGATTTATTTAATTTATTAAGAGGTTTGGGTCTATTTTTCACAGCTTTGTAATTTGTTGTTGTTAGTCCTGTTATTAAATCTATTATTTTCTATTATGTTCAGTAACAAACCCTGTTGAAGAAATTATAAGTCATTGTATACTTCCAGCAATCAAAACAGTCCTGGGAAGCAGCAACCATTGGGTGTTGAAGGGCGGTTCATCTTATGTTGCATTGGCCATACAAATGGCTTTACTCTACTAGCTGATTTTCATACTGTGACCTTCTTTTCACTTTTCTTTTCCCTTGGCAACTGTTAAGCTTTGTTCACATAATCGTTAGAGTGAGTGATGAGATCAAACCAGGGCAACACAATATAGATAACTTTTGCTAGATAATAATATGAGGAGCTGCAGGAAAGGAGTTTTTATTAGTCTTAACTCAGCAAGTATTGATTGGGGTGGAGAAAGAAAATGGTGGATCAATATATAAGGAAGCAAATGGCAGATGTAGAAAATTTAAATCAAAACTCTATTTTTTACAATCTAAGAAACTATGAACTGTCCTTTACAGTTTCACTACATCACACCAAAGAGAGTTTCAGAAAGTAGTAATTTGTCTCCATTATTAGTATAATTTCCTTTGGGAATGAAAGACTAGAAAAAAGAACCATTAGCTTCTTGTCACTTACGGGAAGGAAATTAGAAATGCTCCAGGTATGACACTCAAAATATCATTACACCTTAATACTAGAAAGGAGAAAAAACTGATAATTCCATAACCTCAACAGAGAGATTGACAGATTAAAATAAATTCAGCTAGATGCAAACTTTATTGCTGTGTAATGTGATATCTGTTTTCCTCTGAGTTGTACCAAAATTTAGTAATTCTTTTTGACTTGCCAAGCCTATTTTGCACATTGCTGGTGGCTTTGATTAAGAGGTACCTATCTCTTTTGCCAATATTCAGCTTTATTTTACAGTTTTAATAAAAGGACAGGATGCCATATATCAGGAATAACTAGCCCAAACCACAAACAATAAAATATAAGCACAAGGAAGAGACACATAAAGAAGAAAGATAAGAGAACTAGGTATTTCATAAGTGAATACCAAGAAGGACAAATATGAGTTCTCTTTCATAGACTTAGGAAATAGCATAAAAGTTTTAAATCAGAAAAAAATATACAAAAATCAACACTGGTCTTGATAAGTAGGGAGTAAACTCCCTACATTGAAATACTTAACTCTTGACAATAATGAAAATACTAAATACATTATGAGAGGTTTTATTCTACATGGAAGGGACACGATGGCTTCGTGGGTAAGATGCTGGGCTTGTCGATCGAAAGGTCGGCAGTTTAGCGGTTTGAATCCGTAGTGCCACGTAATGGGGTGAGCTCCCGTTACTTGTCCCAGCTTCTGCCAAGCTAGCAGTTCAAAAGCACATAAAAATGGAAATAGAAAAATAGGGACCACCTTTGGTGGGAAGGTAACAGTGTTCCGTGCGTCTTTGGTATTTAGTCATGCCGGCCACATGACCACGGAGACATCTTCAGACAATGCTGGCTCTTCGGCTTTGAAACGGAGATGAGCATTCCCCCCCCCCCCCCCCAGGTGGGAATGACTAGCACATATGTGCGAGGGGAACCTTTACCTTTACCTTTATTCTACATGGGTCAGTGCACAGTAACAGGTTATCAACAAATGTGCTTACTATAATACAGTAGTAAAAATCTTGATTTTCTTCATACAGTTTCCTTTCATTAGGTTAATTCAGGTTTGTACAGCATCTTTAGTTCACAGTTTTCTGCTTTCTTGTCTATACTTTTAAAAGGCCCAGCTATTTAAGACCAATACTATTCAAAAATATTTATTTGATAGCATGTTAATGTTACTATGATATCTGCATGATGCCTAAATGACAAATAGCATGTCATGTTAAACAGTTTAATATCTTTACTAATTTTACTAGTATAATTTGCCTAATAGTTATCACTAGTCTTAATAAGAAGATCTGAGGGAGGTTGGAGGGGTGGAGAGCCGCTGAGGAGTGGCCATCTTTGTCACCATTGTGCTGTTCCCCCCCGCCCCCGGCCTGGGTTCAGCCCCTGTTATGGTCATTTGCCATCCAGATTGATTCTTCCCGCTCCGAAATGTCTCTCTCTTGGATCTATCTTATCCTCTTCTTAGTATCGCCACTTTTTTGATCCCATGCCCGGCTCTATATTCCACTCTGTGTCTCTTTGCCGTAGGAAAGTTGCTAGCTCATGGATACAGGTACTGAGGGAGCCGGTTTTCTGCTGTTGTTTCATCACCGGATATGACAGTCTATCTGTTTCCATTTCCATTTCCATTCTAGGCCAGCCACCGTGAGAGGGTGGCTTTAGTTATTTCACTTTTCTGGTTACTTCAAAATGATGTGAGATTCCTCCCATTGTCGTGAGAGGACAATGGAGCCCAGTTAATCTGCGCTTGAAGTTTTGCATTTTTTTTCTCTCCAGGATCTTTGGACTATCATTGTTGACTCCTTGGCCATATGCCATCATCACCTCTGGCTAATGGATGTATTCAGTGGCCGAGCTCCTTGTGCTGCAAGACTCCCCCTCTCGCAGGCCTGGCCCTCCACACTATCAAGGGCCTACTTTGATGATGGGTTTTGGAACCCTGAGAGGTGGCATGCTGCGAAGAGGAGGTTGAGGGGGTTTCTGTCTAAATTTTTAGTTAAAATTTTAAGGGGTTCCAGGAGGGGGATGGGTTATTTTGTGAATAATGGACCTGGGGGGGTCCATGCAGATCAGCAATTCAGCCTGTCGGATAGCCAGGGCAGGGGGGGTGGGGAGGGGGGGCAGACGAGGTATGATGGGGTGTGGGTCATTCTGTTACCATGGTGGTTGGGATGGGCAGAGGCAGTGAGAGCAGAGGGCATCACATCAGGGGGGCGTGGCCCTGCTGTTTGCAAATGGTGGCATGTTCTGGTCCTCTTAGCTCTTCCTGCTCCCCTGGGGCGTTGGGAGTGTGGAACCCTGGACTCCGGCTGGTGTATGTTAACGCCAGGTCCATTGTGAATAAGCCCCCCCCCCATGCGTGATCTCATTGATGAGGGAGGCATGGACCTGGTTTGTATTACGGAGACCTGGTTGTGCCCGAAGGGAGAGGTTCCTCTCTCCGATCCATGCCCACCAGGTTTCCGTGTGCTACACCAGCCACAACTCTATGGAAGGGGTAGGGAGGTGGCGGTTGTTATTAGGGAAAATCTTAGACCAAGGGAGGTTGCTGTCCCTCAGATAGGCGGGTGTGAATCCGTATTGTTGAAATGGAACTCTGGAGTACAGTCAGGTCTGTTGCTTACGTACTTGTCTCCCAGCTGTGTATCCTCAGCCCTACCCGCACTGCTCGAGATCTTAGCCAAACTGACGGTTGAGCTCCCCAACCTGTTGGTTGTGGAGGATTTTAATCTCCCATCAGCCGGCAAGACATCTGAGCTGGTTCGGGAGTTCATGGCCTCCATGATGGCCATGGACCTGACTCAAGTTGTACAGGGTCCAACTCACAATGGTGGACACACACTTGACTCGATTTTTATCTCTGGGCAGTGCATAAATTCTCGGGGTAGGGGTTCAACCCCTGTCATGGACCGACCATTTCCTCCTTAAGCTAGATTTCCTATCTGCTAACCCCCATCGCTGGGAGACGGAACCAATTCATTGATTCCGCCCCAGGCACCTGATGGATCCTGATAGGTTCCTGACGGAGCTTGGGACATTTCCCACGTGCCTATCACGCGATTCGCCAGAGGCCCTGGTGGATGCCTGGGAATGGACCGCCTCTGGGGCATTGGATCGAATCGCCCCTTTGCAGCCTCTCCTCTGACAGGGATCCTGGGTGGCTCCATGGTTTTCCGCGGAGCTCAGGGAGATGAAACATCGGAAGAGACGCCTAGAGGGCTGTTGGAGATCTTCCCATTCCGAATCTGATCAAACACAGTTAAGAACCTATATTAGGTATTATCTAGAGATGATGGAAGTGGCAAAATGTGATTATTTCACCGCTCTCATTGCGTCAGCAGAAAATTGCCCAGCAGCCTTGTTTTGAGTGACCTGCTCTCAATCAGGGAGCGAGGGAGGATCCCTTGCAGGGCAGTGCTGAGGATTTTGCTCAATTTCTGCAAGACAAAATCGCTCCGATCCGGATGGGTTTAGACTCCGACTGGGCAGGACCTGATGAAGAGATGGGAGCTGGTCTTGAAGGTAACATCTGGGTGGACTTTGACCCTGTATCCATAGATGAAGTGGACAGGATTATGGGTAGATTCGGGGCCTCCACATGTTTGTTGGGCCCGTCTCCATCCTGGCTTGTTGCAGCAACCAGAGATGTGACCGGTGACTGGGTCCGGGCGATTGTCAACGCTTCATTGAGGGACAGGGTCTTCCCTGCCACCCTTAAAGAGGTGGTGGTTCGACCCCTTCTCAAGAAGCCAGCCCTGGATCTGGCCATTTTGAACAACTTCCGTCCCGTCTCCAACCTTTGCTTTATAGTGAAAGTTGTTGAGTCTGTAGTGGCATACCAATTCCCACAATTCCTGGAGGAAATGGATTATCTAAACCCATACCAATTGGGTTTCAGGCACGGACAATGGCATTGGTCGCCCTGGTGAATGATCTCTGGTGGGCCCGGGATGAGGGTTATTCCTCCATCCTGGTCCTACTTGACCTCTCAGCGGCTTTTGATACCATTGACCATGTTATCCTTCTGCAGCGACTCGGGGGGTTGGGGCTAGGGGCACTGTTTTACAGTGGTTCTCCTCCAACCTCTCAGGTCGCATGTAGTTTGACTGGGCAGGGTGGGCAGCTGCTGGGTGAGATCATTTGTAGTTTTGGGGTGAGGTATCATCAGTATGCTGATGATACCCAGCATACTGGGTACATTTCCATCCCGGACCAACCTTGCCCTTTCCGTGATGTCTAAGTGCCTGGAAGCGGCGCAGGTCTGGATGGGTAGGAACAGGCTCAGACTTAACCCCTCCAAGACGGAGTGGCTGTGAATACTGGCATCTCATGGTCTAGTGCCCCCATCACTTTACTCCCACAATTACTCCCTCCCTCTGAAAAGGCTCACAATTCAGGCGTCCTTCTTGATTCACGGCTGTCCTTGGTTGATCATCTGACAGCCGTGACAAGGGGGGTCTTTGCACAGGTTTGCCTGATGCACCAGTTGTGCCCTTTCTTTTTCTTTTTTAATTTGATTTATATGCCACCCTTCTCTGGAGACTCAGGGTGGCTTACAATGTGTTAAGCAGTAGCCTTCATATTTTTGTATATACAAAAAAATATAGTAAGCTGATTGCGGGGGCAATCAGCTTATTGCCCCCGCAAACTGGATCCTCAATTTGCCTACCTTAGAAAGGATGGGAGGCTGAGTCAACCTTGAGCCTGATGAGATTCGAACTTACAGTAATTGCAGACAGCTGCTGTTAATCATAATGCTTTTATTCTGCTGAGCTATCCAGCTCCTTTCCTAGACTGCCCTCTGTACAGTCACTCATGCTCTTGTCATCTCTGGTTTGGATTACTTCAATGCCCTCTACATGGGGCATTGAAGAGACTCCAACTGGTCCAGAATGTGTCCACATAGGTTGTTACGGGGGCTTCCCGTTACTCCCGTATTACACCTCTCCTGCGCGAGCTGCACTGGTTACCGGTGGTCCTTTGGATCCGCCTCAAGGTGCTGGTACTTACCTATAAAGCCCTTCATGGCATGGGCCCGGGGTATTTGCAGGATCACCTTCTGCCTGCCTCCAACTGCCCAGTGCGCTCACATAGGATTGCCCTCCTCTGGGTCCCATCGGCCAGACAGTGTTGGCTGATGGCGCCCAGGATGAAGGCATTCTCTGTGGGCGCACTGACCCCCTGGAATGGTTTACCCACTGGGCTCTGGATGGCCCCCTGACCTCTGCTTTTTCCGCGCTGACCTGAAGACATGGCTTTTCCAACAAACTTGCTGATCTGATGGGAGCGGCATATAAGTATAACTAAACTAAGCTAAACTAAACTAAACTAAACTAAACTAAACTAATAGTACTCTAAATATCCATTTGCTTCTCTGTGGAAAACTCTTCTAGGATTTTAAAATATAGGGAATGGATAGCTGTGTGAAATCCCAAATGATTTCCAGGATAACTGAAAAACATTTTATTCTTCCTATTTGTTATGGTTTAGTAATCAAAGCTGTTCTGCTTTAGATGTTAATGCTAAGTTTCAATGATGGTTTAAATTGTAATGCAGGTAGTCCTTGACTTACGACATTTTGTTTAATGAGCAAAGTTATAACAGCACTGAAAAAGTGACTTATGACTGCTCTTCACACTTACAACTGTTGCAGCATCCCCATGATCATATGATCAAAATTCAGATGCTTGGCAACTGACTCATATTTATGATGGTTGCAGTGTCCCAGGGTCATATGATCACCTTTGTAACCTTCTGACAAGCAAAGTCAATGTGGAAGCTAGATTCACTTAACAACCAGGTTATTAACTTATCAACTGCAATGATTCATTTAACAACTGTGGCAAAAAAGTTGTAAAATGGGGCAAAACTTACTTAACAAATGTTTCACTTAACAACAGAAATTTTGGACTCAATTTTAGTCTTAAATTGAGGACTACCTGTAGTAGTTTGGTGCAGTAGTATAGTCTAGAAATCAGAAGACTATGAGATGTAGGTCTCCCTTAGGCATGAAAGCTTGGTGGATGACATTGGGACAATCACTCTTTCTCAAGCTGTCCCACTTCACAGGGCAGGTGGGTCTCTGGAGGTCTTGAGCTTCCCAATCTACTGGCTCCACACTCTCCTCCTCACCCCTCCCATCATGGCTCCATCACTTATTTTTTTGGTAGGTCTTTGAGAAGCAGCTGCTCTACCATGTGGCCTTCCTGCCTAGTGGAGACCGTGTGGTGTCATCCCAGAAGGGGATACCATTTTGGGAGCAGATGGAATGAATTGTGGCTGCTCCAAAATGGCACCCACTTCCAGGACTGTATAGGAAGGCCAAGAGCCAACTCTCCTTCCCAAACACTATCTCTTTTGATAGAATCTTCGTGTAACAATAACATTTCTATCTGATTATTATCAGTTTGTGATCTGCTGCAGAATTGCATTTTGTGTTGTAATTTTAATCAAATGGCTAATCATGATCTAATCAGTTCTGAATTTATCTCCTTCAAAACCTTACATTTGCATTTTAGGTATTTAAGACTGATTTTATTTCAGGTTTCCTTTATTGTTTTAATAGTAAATTTTGATTTTGTTTATCATCTTTGATATTGGTCTGCCTCCCACAGGAAGGAAAAAGGACTGAAATCTCTAGCACATGTTTATATATTACATAGAAAGGTGACTAAATTATTATTATTATTTTGCTTTATGCATTTTTATCACCAGAAAAACATCACAGGTTATGAAAGCTTCCTTCTCACACAAGAAGGAACGAGCAAACACCATTTGAGGTGACCCCTGTAGGAGATATAGTATCAACTGGGTACTGGCCCAAGGGTTCTGGCCCAAAGCGGGAAGTAGGACCATGGGGAGGAGACCCAGAGGGTTTCTAGAAGAAGTTCCAAGACATATGGATTTCTATCTTATAGGATCCATTACTCTGGAGTTCTGGTATTCCACTGTTATTATTATTGAACGATACTGGTGGTCTGTAACTAAACATTCTATCCCATCCTTTATTTTATTTTTATTTTTAGGGATGCGGCAGGGAAATGATGCTGGGACACAATATCGGTCTGCCATCTATACAGTCACCCCAGAACAAATGGAGTCTGCCTTGAAATCTAAAAATGATTACCAAAAGGTAAAGATAAACTTAAAGTGCTTCCAGGTCACCTTACAATATTCAGACTGAGAAAAGCCATTACAACTTATCCTCTCAACTTATGTCTACAATTGGAGCTGGAGTCTCCAATTGTAAGGTAATTAAGAAAGACATCCATGTGACCGCTTCCCTCAATGACTTCAATCCCAGCTCTCCCTGCTGCAGTTGCTAAGCAGGTAGAGTGAAACAGCTGCTTGCTGAAAAAGGGCAGGTAGCTCCTCTTCATGCATGAAGGTGAACCTGTATGCTGGGTTGGAGAAATGAGGCAGGGATTGCTTTGTCTCTCCACTACAGTGCACAGGTTCCTCTCTCCTCTGTGTTCAGAAGGGAACTCATGCAGTGAGCTAGAGAGATGAGATGATGGGGATTGTGCAGCTCAACAAAGTACTTCTGTCCCTTCTCCTGCCATGCATGGCGGAGAGGGGATTCTTTGGCATGTGGTAGCAGCTTGCAACCTTCCCTGTCAGTTTCCCCATTGACTTTCTGGGGAAGCTGGCAGGGAAGATTGCAAATGATGATCACATGATCACAGAGCACTTGGCAATCAGTTATAATATCCAAAGTTGGCAAGCACCCAGAGCACAAACACTTCATGAACACAAAGCCATGTTTTATGATGGCAGGAAGTGCTTGACAGCCTTTAATGCCTTTATAACTTTGAATGGTTGTTAAACCACTGGTTGTATGTCATGCGCTACCTTTATCAGTTTTGTAGCCACTAGCCCAGGGATGGGCAATTAATTTTCTAAAAGGGTCAGATGAGAAACTGGGACTATTGTGGAGGATTGCTGCAGCCCCACCCGCCGCTGCCAACACTCTGCCCCCAAAGCTGCTCTCCTCTGCCAATGCTGCACCGATGCCCCAATGCTGTCACTGCTCTACGCCCCACCCACCAATGCTGCCCTTCAGTTGATGCTGCTGATGCCAGCTCCCTGCTGTCAATGCCATGGATCAGATTAGGACCGCCTGTGCCCACAGGCCGTAAAATGCCCAGGTTTGCATTAGCCTGTACTTTGCTTTTTTTGACTCCTTGAAGGGTTTTTTTGACTCCTTGAAGACTAGCTACCTATTTTATTTTCAATCGCACTGTTAAGGTCACTGTATTTATATCAGATATTGTTTTGGCATTGGTGTACTTTTTCATGCTATCATTCATAATGAGGAGAAACTCCATTCAGAACTGTGAATATCTTCCAGTATTGTTTGCTGTCTGTTTGAACAGCTAATAGCTGGAGACTCTTTATAAAATATGTGATGACTGACATCACTACCTTTGAGTTCTTTTTCCACAAGGGATAGCGAGCAAAATAAAATATCAGCAGGGAGATTTGTTGGCTAATGATTTCACAACAATTAGATATAAAGAAAAGAAGAATGAAAGACAGTGACAAATATATAACTCTCATAATTGCAAGCTTGAGTTGTTTATTTACTTGAGAACAATTTTACTTTGTGAAAGAGTATAAAATACTTTATATTTACATAGTTAGAAATGTAGTATATTTCCAATTCAAGCTTCCATATAGTTGTACAAATCAAGTGACACAATAAACTCTAAAATTCTTATACTTTATTTTTTGTATTTATCCTGAATATATTGGCTATATCTGAAATAGCAGAGATAGCAGCAGGTAGTGGCATGGAAAAAAATGGTGGTCTGCTACTATATTAATGTCCTTTCCCAAAGTCTCCTTCTCATTACTTTCCAATGAACGATAAACTTTATTCTAAGGAATACCTACATCATTATTATTCATTCCCCCTCCCAAGAGGACTAAGGATGGTTCTCATTAATTTATATTGTTTTCTTTCCTCTAGTTTTATGTGTAGTTTTCAGGAGATGGGTTTAAAGTTGAAAAATGTCTGGTTTTTTTCCCTTGCCCCAGAAAATCTTTCCTGTTATATACTAAAAGGAATTTTTTTTAAAAAAAATGGGGAAAGCTTGCTATCTGTCATTCTTACAGATTGTCAGCAATTTTCTGTGAAAGGTAAAGTATATTAAGTTTACATTTTACAAACTAGCAAACTTGAGTCTCGCTTTGGCACTCACATAACTGAGGTTTCATGCCAGCAACTCTTCTCTATTACGTCCTGGGCTTAGCCCACAGCCTATCATGCTATCATTGTCTATCTGTTTTGGTCTGTCAACTTGGAGAGAGAAGTATTGTCTTGTGACTGACTGTTACAAGGTCATCTGTGATCTTGACAACATGCCAGTATAGGTCCTTTAATCAGAAGAGCCAAGAGATTTTTTTTTTATCCATACTTTTCCCTTTTTTCTTTCCTGCTGTTTCATTCTTGACTCATTCTTCACACTTGGCTGAAGAGATTATAAAAATATATGCTTTTAAAAACAATTAAAATAGCCTCTGATGATTGCACAGCTCAGCTGGGCATGGGAGGGGGACAAGGATTTTTGCTACAGTTCTGCGAATTACCCACTGCCATCGCTACCAGATCGGGTGATGCGTCTGAACGGGAACATTTCACCCCTGGTATTTTCCCTCATTGATGTAATTTTTTCTAGGTCTGGAAATAGAGGTCTCTGCAGAGTTATGCTGCCAGCCTCTTGCCTTTAGAAAACTTTGGAGAATATGAATTTGCCACATAGTTGTTTTGGATCATTTCCTAGAGGAAAGCAGGCACATAGGTACATATGTTTCGCCTGTGAAGTATTTTGTTTGTTGTTTCACAGGTAGTGTTTAGGTTTTATTTATATATCATCTTAATCATACTCTTATATCTAATTTACTCTGCATCCTATTTATTTTCTATAGATCTATTAATCTATTTACAAATTTGTTCAGTAATTTTTCACCATTTGCAAAATATAGTGAGTCCAGCTCACAAAGAGTCTCTGCATTTGTTTCAAACTCTATTCCTCTAAGAGCAGTAGAATTTTTTCCCCATTCTCTCTAAAATGTGTTTACTTTTACAGTCCCTTTACACACTGTGCAGTATTTTCTTAACCTCCCAGTTCATGGTATAAACACTTGCTTTTCTCTCTCTCTCTTCACTTGTCCTCAGACTTTAGACTGCTTATCCTTAATATAGCTCTCAGTTGACTCTCCTTCTTTCATTTTTTTTTTTTTTGGAGCCCATAACAATTTAGCATTCCTTCTGGCTATCACATACCATTCTCTTATGGACTTGTGCCTTCTCTTTTCTAAAACAAATATGCTGTAAGCTCAAAAATGTCAGTCCTGCCTGTAACACACGCCACACTCCAGCATCACAGTCACTTAGCCACTAAGTACTGTTGATTTTCAGCCGTCTTTTGCTTCTGAATTCTGGTTATCACTTGCAAGTAGGCAGGGAACATAGAGACATTCCTATTTTATTTTATTTTTTTGAACAGTTGTGGGTCTACTATACAAAAAAGGATTTGCTATATTCCAAAAGCTTGGCTTCTCTCCAAAAACCACCAAAAAGAGGAAAAATCCTCAGATACAATTATGCTTCTCTTTATACATAGGGAGGAAAAGTTTGCATTTTCCAGCCTTTTCAATACAGGCTTTCTAAAAGGTAGACGGACTAATTTTGCAATGTTCCATCAGGATTGCTGCTGTGTGTAAAAGATGCATAGCCTATTGCAACAACCGATCAATTCGTAGGGGTTTATTGTCTAATAGCTAACTATTGTCAAGAGAAAAATATATTGCAAGTGGATCACGAAAAGATACAAATTCCCAATCCAAACACATGATTAGGAGAAGTCAGGATTCAAGTGCTATAATTGATTGGGGTTTGAATTGATGGGCCATTTGCTGTAAAAATGCAAGGTTATGGCATGAACTCAGAAGGAAGGGAGGAGATGTATATTTGCAAAGCCTGCATAACAAAGATAAAGGAAGAGGGGATGTGGACAGGTGGGGTCCCTTTTAATGTAGAAAACAAGAGCTAAGACAGAGCCAATAGAAGACTTAATAAAAGTCTTCTAGGATGCCTATTAGTTAACTTTTAGGAATAGGGTTGAAGTAGAGCCAATAGAATACTTGTCAGATAACTTTTGAAGTGTTCATTAGTTAAGACTTAGAAATAGGGCTGGTGTGGAGCCAATAGAGGACTCTTTAGATAACTTTCAAAAAGCCTATTAGACAGTTGCTTTATCCCACCTTAAAAAAAACTATATAAGGGACTTCCGCTTGGCGCCGCGATCCTCGCTGACGACCTCTTGTTAGGTCGCCGGCTTTGAGCTCCGTTAAACCGCCTCTGACAGCGGAAAACAGCTGTCTGGCGGTTTTGCAGTCCTTTCTCCGGGAAAAGGAGAAAGGCAGAGAGCTTCCCGGCAGGTAGAGCCGCCTAAAAAGCCCCTGGAATTAAGTACAGGGGCTGGAAAGGTGGGCTCCCTAGGGGAAAGACTCCGGACTCAAAGCGCGCTGCATAAGCAGCATTAGAGGGACGCGACCAGCTCTGCAAGCAAATTCAAAGATTAAGTGATTTCGGCAGCAGACGGAGTGGAGCAGGAGAGCTTGCAACAAAGTTACAGAGCTTAACTCCTGTGTACCTTGGTTTGAATGAGCCTAATTGAAAGAGGAAGTATCCAATTAAGAGTATCGGGACTGTGCTGAGAAGAGAAAGTGAGTACTGAAAAGGACTTTTTTTTCTATTTTTAAAGAGAAACTAAGCGGCCAGAAGACAGCAATCTGGGAAAGATATTGAAAGCAGCAATTTTAAGCAATAGGTATATTAAGACAGCAATTTAATATGTTAATGGCCGATCAAGTTGCAACTAATTTACAATATGCCAAACATAATACATTTTGCAATGCTAATAAACCAGGTAGATGGTTAGCTTATACGTTAAGGAAAAAGCAAAGATCACGTATTATTAGTAAGATGGAATATAAAGGTAAAGAAGTTTATCAACAAAATTTGATTAAAAAAGCTTTTTTAGAATATTATACAAAATTATATGCAGGAGATTTGATACAAGGTCAAGATATAGATAGATATCTTAAAGAGGTTGATGTCCAGGAATTAACTTTGGATCAAAGAGAAGGTTTGAATCAACCAATAAATTCTGAAGAGATTATTTTAGCAATTAAACAGTTAAAAGTAGGTAAAACGCCGGGAACGGATGGGTTGACAGCTATTTATTATAAGAACTTACAGATGGAAATGGTGGAACCGCTTAGGATGCTTTTTAATAAAATTCAATCTGGGGGAGAAACCCCACCCTCATGGAGAACAGCTTTTATATCACTGATTCCTAAAGAGGACCAAAATTGTGTTAAACCTGAAAATTTTAGACCCATCTCACTTTTAAATACTGATTATAAGATCTTTGCTAAAGTATTGGCAAATAGATTAATGCCAATTATGCAACAAATAATCCATAATGATCAATCAGGGTTTATAAAGGGGAGATATATGAAATATAACTTGAGACAAATAATAAATTTGGTTGAATATTTGGAGAAAAATAATCAGATTCCCGCAGCTTTTTTCTTTTTGGATGCAGAGAAAGCTTTTGATAGATTGAATTGGCAATTTTTATTCAAAATAATAGATAATATGCAATTTGGGGAGCAATTTATGAGCTCAATTAAAGCAATATATAGGGAACAAAATGCACAAATAATTATTAATGGAAGTTTAACGGATAGTTTTAAGATAGAAAAGGGAACGCGGCAGGGTTGCCCATTGTCTCCCTTATTGTTTGTTTTATCTTTAGAAATTTTGTTGAAAAAGATACGTGAATCTAAAGAATTAAAAGGAATAGTGATTCGACAGCAAGATTATAGGTTGAGGGCTTTTGCAGATGATTTAGTTGTTACACTAACGCAACCTACAGATACAGTTTCATATATGTTGGAATTGATAGAACAATATGGTAAAGTTTCGGGATTTAAAATAAATCAACATAAGACTAAGATAGTGACTAAAAATATGTCTTTCAATCAAAGAGAAGAGCTTCAACAAATATCAGGATTTGAAATACTTAAAAAAGTTAAATATTTGGGTGTGTTTATTGCTGGGTCAAATACAAAGTTATTTAAAAACAATTATGAAGTCTTATGGCGAAAGGTGCAGAAAGAAATGGAGGATTGGAAAAAGTTACAATTATCTTTATTAGGTAGAATAGCAGCAATTAAAATGAATGTATTACCTAAGTTTTTATTTTTGTTCCAAATGATACCGGTGCTGAAGAAGGATGAACAACTGAGGGAATGGCAAAAAGGTCTTAATACTTTTATATGGTCAGGTAAAAAACCCAGAGTTAAATTAAAAATTATACAAGATATTCGGGAGAGAGGTGGTTTAAAAATGCCAAATTTAAGATTATACTATGAAGCTTCGGTATTAGTTCAGATTAGTGATTGGTTTAATTTAACAGAGGATAGGATTTTGAATTTAGAAGGACATGATTTACTTTATGGATGGCATGCTTATTTATTGTATGAAAAGAAAGTGGATAAAGTTTTTAAAAGTCATATGCTTAGAAATGCCTTGTTGAGAGTCTGGAAGAAATATCAATATAAATTGGATTATAAAATACCTATTTGGGCAAATCCCAGACATGCAATAGAAAACATAAGTATAGAACAAAAGATGGAGGTGATCACATATAAAGAACTTTTATTTAAAGAAAGGGGTAAACTACAACTTAAATCCTTAGAGGTTTTGAAGAAGGAAGGGATAATTTATACTTGGTTTCAATATGGTCAACTTCAAGCAAGATGGAGGGAGGATCAAAAAACAGGTTTTATGGAAAATGAAGAAAATTTGGTAAAGCAAATCAGGGACCAGGGTATTATGCATATTAAAAGATTATACAATGTATTATTAGAGATAGATTCTGAATCAGAGCTGGTTAAAGACTGTATGATTAAATGGGCTAGAAATTTTCAGGAACCAATAATGATGGAGACATGGGAAAAGATTTGGGTTAGAAATGTTAAATTTACTCAAGCACAAAACCTTAGAGAGAACTTTTATAAGATGTTTTATAGATGGCATTTAGATCCAAAAAAGTTGTCCTGTATGTATTCTAATGTACAAGCTAAATGTTGGCGGTGTGATTGTGAAGATGCAACTTATTTTCATATTTGGTGGACCTGTAAGAAGGTTAAAGCATTTTGGATAAAGATCTGGTGGGTAATGCAAAATATTTTGAA
This sequence comes from Masticophis lateralis, assembly GCA_030761175.1. NCBI lineage: Eukaryota > Metazoa > Chordata > Lepidosauria > Squamata > Colubridae > Masticophis > Masticophis lateralis. Next base: position 29,662,441 of record JAUDYJ010000001.1, read on the forward strand.
AAAAAGGTTGGAATTTACACCGAAACTTTTTTTGTTGGGTATTATAAATGAATGTACATTATTGGAGACTAAGCTGATTTTAAATTTAATAACAGCAGCTAGACTGTTGGTTGCACAACACTGGAAAAAAGACTCTTTGCCTACAGTAGAAGAATGGATTGTAAAAGTAATGAACTTAGCTGAGATGGCTAAAATCTCAGCATATTTGAAGGATCATACGCAAGAAAGATATATTCTGGAGTGGAGGAAATGGATTGACTATGTTCGGAACAAATACCATATAAGAAGACATCAAATTGCGTATGAATGAAGAGGAAGAGTTGTAATTTTTGTTTTTCTATTTTATTAGATTGGAGTTAAGATTTTGATAGTGTTTGTAAACTAGAAATTGGATAGGTTAATGGTTGGGTTAAAATTTTTGTTGAAGAAGAGAAACCCTGTATTTCACTCTGGGAAGTCCGGGGGGGGAGGGGGGTTGAAGGAGGGGAGGGGTGGGGGGGAAGGGGGGAAGGGGGGGTTTATATGTTTGTACTTTTATAAAACTTTTAATAAAAAAAAAAACTATATAAGCTTGTTGAATCCTTTGTTGTGGGTTCTGGCATTTTTTTAACCGGGACCCCTTTTGTTGAAGCACTTCAATAAAAGGAAATCAATCCTGCACCTCATGTCTGGTAGTCTTCATCGGCTTTGGTGCCAGGGTAAGACCCGAATTTGGGGACAATAGAATGATTAGGATATTTTGTGGAATGTATCTTTGGTTTAACATCTCTGCACTTTGTATTCGTATTACATTCTACAATGGCAACACCTACATCAAGTATGTCATGATGTAGGTGTTACATTCACTATTCTTTGAGTTGGTATAATTTTTTTTAAACTATTTCAGTTAATTATATTTCGACAGATCATCCACCACTCCAAATTCATTATTAGCGCTTCCACATATGCAAATTGGTGTTAGATGTCAATTTAAGCAGCAAATAAACATTCACATTACAAAAATGGCATTTTATTACTGCAAAAATGAGAAATACTGTTGTGACTGACTTGCCAGCTCCAAGAAATAGTATGGAAATTCAGAATTTTGATCAAGGCAGAACTTGGTTTATTTCATTGCCCTCTGGTGGCCCTAGGAAAGGTCTGCAACATTGTGAAAACAGTTCATATTCCTCTTTTTTCTTTAATAAATAAATAAATAAATAAATAAAATTTATTAAAAATTTTAAAAGGACCATAAATACTAGCACAAAGTAATACAAAATAGAAATAATAGAGAAAGAAAAAAAACTGCAGTAAAAATGAATATAAAAATAAAAAAGTCTGCACCAAACACAAGTACAAAATTTTCTCTTATTGTATGATTTTTTTAAAAAGCTCACTTTTTTCTATTACCCATTCTTTAAATCATCAAAACTAGAAGTCACAAGTGCATTTTGTTTTTGTTTCATGCCAATAGTCTGTAAGAGGTTTTTCTCTAGGACTTGCCAATTGCTCAGTATTCGTAACAATACGAGACAATTCAGAGAAGTTTAGAGAAGTTATGTAAAAAATGTTTCATTGCAGGAAATAATGCAAGCCATTTTGATTCCCTGCATTGATCATGTTTCACTATGTAGCAGTGATAATCTTGACGTCTAAGTATCATATGTATGTATCATATTTTCTCCATGTTTTAACGTGTATTAGAAGCTAAGACAATTCCAGTTCATTTTGCTGCAGAATCCAGAAGAAATAGACAATAGGGTCTTTTCAAACTGCAAACATAAAAAAACATGATACACTTTTCTTTGCAACTGAGAAATTAAGTAGAAAATCAACATCCAACTAGAGCTCAATTGAAAGGAATGCCTCTGAATCCAAAGAAAAAGTCATTGGGAGTCAGGCAGCCTATAAATTGAATAATTAAATATGATAGTCAGAAAAGCTTTAATCTAGCCGGACAATAGGTTTTTTCTTTTTAAAAGACTAAGGAAATTATTTATTTAATTTGTATTCTGACTTTATCTTCAAGAGTATTCAATATTGAGAAAATAAAACAAAAAGTAAGCAGCCTTAAGTCCTTTTCTGAAAGCTAAAGAGACTGAGCACAGTTCCCAAAAAAGCTCTGTCGATAGCATGAGGAAAACAAAAGAGCACTAACACCTATATACTGCCTCACAGTGCTTTACAGCCCTCTCTAAGCACTTTACAAAGTCAGTATATTGCCCCCAACAAACTGGGTCCTTATTTTACTGACCTCGGAAAGATAGAAGCAGTGGTGAAATCTGAACCGGTTTACTACCGGTTTGCTGGCTGCGCATGAATGCTGTGTGCCAAACGTGCCCTGTGCGTGCACATGCTCAGTACCCACCCTGCACCAAATGCAAGGTGTACACGCGCACACAGTGCACACTAAAAGGAGACATGGGGTAAGTAGAACAGCGCGCAGGGGTGTGTGTGATCAGCTGGGGCGCACAATCTTCGGAGCCTTTTTTTTTACTTTTAAAAGCATTTTTTAACAACCTATTCAGGTGAATTTTTTAAAAAACTTTTTTAAAGCATTTTTACTACCGGTTCCGGTAGTATAGGACAAGTTTTTGTAAGGAGATAAAAGCAGTTTATCAATGTTGATGGTTATAAATCAGTCTTCCTATTTATATGGTGAACATGATCTGAGATATTACTGTGGGCTAATAGAGGACTTGCAAATATTGACAGCTTATTATTTTAATGTTGCGGCACCTAGCCAAACTTGACCGATCTCAAAAAAACCCAGTAGTGTTGGATATAGTTAGAACTTGAATAGTACACTCAGCTGGAAAGTTTAAAAGAACAAAAAACAAAAGAAGCCTACAGCGTAGTCTATTTTTGTGATTGTTGCCAAGAAAATAGCATGGGTCATCAAGATGGAACTCAATTTGAGGTAGATGTTTATGTTCCCTATTCATTAAAATTTTACTGTAGTATTTTAACTGCGATATGCTCATCAATTTACTGTAGGTCCTTTTAATGAAAAAGCAAGTTGCAAATATAATAAATAAATTTCATGAGAAGAATCAGTTATATTATTTTGGGGCAATAGTACAAATTGTTTAAAGCTAATTAGGTTTCAAGAATACCCTGGAAAAAACTGAGATTTTTTTATACCAAAGATGGAAAATTTGTATTGTCCAGCTGTTCTTGAACTACCTTCAATCATTCTTGAGCATTAGTCTATCAGGCTAGGTTTGATAGATCTGGAGGGTTTATATTCCCTTCCATAGCTTTATTTAATATTTGAACAGGGCTGGGGATACTAGAAATTTCCAGTACAGTTCAGTGTCAGTCTGATCAAAATTGGATCTTATGAGCTCTCTGGAATTTATGCTAGAGACTTAGGGAAATAAATTCTCTAATTACAGGATCAATTTCACAGAACTTTAATTGAATCACAATTTCACCCCAACTCCAGCTGAAACTTATTTGGAATGCATGCCTTCAGTTACAAAGTCTCTTTATTCGGAAGGTATTCTTCAAAAATGGCAGAGTTTCAGTCTGCCCAGTTGAAACATTTTATTTCCATGTTCCAGTGTTGAACTCTACCCAGATGGCAGATTCTAAACTATAGAGCTAGTCAGCCCTGAAGCAAATGAAACTTGACCTACAACTGCTCTAGTTGGGCTTGTAGAGGAAAGATTAATATTTGCAATGTACACTTTTAGTCAAGTAAAATTGGTTTTATTTGAATAGGTATGATGGAAATAGTTCTGCTATTTTATTTTATTTATTCTATTGTTTTATTTCATTCAGGTCAGTGTTGACTTCTGAGGACTGCCTGGACAAGTCATCATAGTTTTCTTGGCAAGGTTTTTTGAAAGTTGTTTGCTGTTGCCATGTTTCTAGGGCTGAGAGGTAATGACTACCCCAAGATTACCCAAGTGGCTTTATGTCTAAGATGGAACAAGAACAACAGAATAACAGAGTTGAAATGGACCTTGGAGGTCCTCTGGTCCAATCCCCTACTCAGGCAGGAGACCTATACGATTCTGGACAAATGGCTGTCCAATCTTTTCTTAAAAACCTCCAGTAATGGAGCACCCACAACTTCCAAAGGCAAGCTATTCTGCTAATTGTTTCTCACTGACAGGAAATTTCTGCTTAGTTCTAAGTTAGATCTCTCTTTGATAAGTTTCCATCTGTTACTTCTTGTCTTGTCCTCAAGTGCGTTGGAGAATAGGTCATCTCCCTCTTCTTTGTGACAACCCTTAAATATTAAAATACTGCTATCATGTTACCCATAGTTCTTTTCTTTGTTAGACTAGACATATCCAGTTCCTGCAAACTTTCCTCATATGTTGCCCCCAATCATCTTTGTGCTTTTCTCCGCACTCTTTTTTGAGTTTCAATGTCTTTTTTTTTTTTTTTGTATTGTGGTGACCAAAACTGGACACACTATTCCAAGTGTGATCTTATCAAAGAAGCATAGAGTGGTACTAATACTTCACATTATCTTGATACTTACTACCTGTTGTGAGCTACGCCCAAGTGATTATTATCAGACACAATCAGTCCTAAACAAACATATTTTATTAGAACAGCTGACAATTACTTCATTCTCAGCTCAGTCCAAATTAAGTCCAAATAAAGTCAAAAACAAATTCTTCATAAACAGTTCTTCGGCCTTATCACCAACCTTGCCTTCTTTGGCACCCTGCCAAAGGCTTTTCTGGACAAAAGTTCAGAAGCAAGAGACTCCAACACGAAACAAATGTAGCAAGACAAGAGACAATTGTAGCAACGTTGTTTTCCTACAAAGATCCCAAGAGCTGTTGCTGCTCTTTTTTTTTTTTTTTTTTTAATTTGATTTATATGCCGCCCTTCTCCGGAGACTCAGGGCGGCTTACAATGCGTTAAGCAATAGCCTTCATACTTTTGTATATTTATATTTATACAAAGTCAGCTTATTGCCCCCACAAACTGGGTCCTCAATTTACCCACCTTAGAAAGGATGGAAGGCTGAGTCGACCTTGAGCCTGGCTAGGATTGAACTCAGAGAAATTACAGGCAGCTGGTGTTAATTGCTGCCTTTAGTAGGAGGCATTAGCCCTCTACGCTACACAGGCTTCCTTATGGGAGGGGCCAATCATCTCCTGGCCTTACTCCCAAGTTGTCCTTTTTGCTTTAGCTGCTCTTGCCTTCTGGCAGTTCTTCGCATGTGTGCACTAGGAACAGGCTCCTCCTGTGCCTCTGCCTCTCTGCTATCCGCCTCTGGAGGCTCTGGAGTCCGCGCATCGCTCTCAGATGGCTCTGGCCCCATCTCTGCCTCCAACACAGCCCTCTTCCAGGCCTTCCCCTGACTACAGGACTGACCCATTGTCCTCCCCAGCCTCCTCACTGTCTGACTCTGTTGCTATCTCCGCAGGCTGCTGGCGGACTACAACACTACCCCTCTGTTGATGCATTTTAGGACTACATTGGGGGTTTTTTTAAGCAGCTGCAGTACATTGCTGGTTATACCTAAGTGATTGTCTACTAGGATTCCTAGATTTCTCTCATAGTTACTGCTGTTGGGTACCACCTATTCAATCCCTGGGCATTTGGTTTTTTTTGCCTAGGTGTAAAACCTTTCTTTTCTTACCACTGAATTGGATTTTGTTGGATTGGGCCCAATATTCAAGTCTGTCAGGATTGTTCTGGAATCTTGAGCCTATCTTCTAAAGTGTTGACTATTCCTCCAACCTTGATTTGTCTGCAGCTTTGGTGAGTTCCCTTTCTATCCTTCATCTAAACCATTTATGATGATGTTGAAGATTACTGGGCTTAAGACAAGACCTTGGGGTACCCTACTGCGTGCTTCCCTCCATGTTGAACTCACAGATCTCCCAGTTTCTAGCCTGATGCCCCAACATCAAACCACTATAAATGCAGTTTTAAAATTAGACAATTAGACAAGGTTTTCATAAATAACTTTACAGTAAAGAATAATATACAATAATAAGTAATATACAATAGTGAAGGAAATGTTCCTAAAAGCAGATAAGAAATTTTGGTTTCAGATATTATTAATTTTTGAACAGAAATAAATTCTATACAGTATATTTCTATGAAAGAGACTGGGATTTCCCCTCTTTTTTCTAAAAATAACATGAAAGACTTACATTGAATTAACTAAAAGAATTTCTTTCTTTTATATAGAGGGGCTGCACATGTCCTGTTGAGAAAACTACCTTTCTTTAAAAATATGGGTAAGTTTGTTGTGTTGACAGGGTGAAACTTGTAAAGAAGACAGAAATGGAGCACTTTAACAAGACTTGCTCCTTCTGATAAGAATGTTTAATCCCGAATCTGATCTTCTACTCAGCCTCCTTCTTCTCATTTCTGCCTCCACCCTTACATGCAGCACATTTATCTTCTTCCGTGTGACACCTTGAATATGCTGCAGAATCAGCTAGAGTTACCATAGTAACCAGCCTAAAAACCATATCCATTGGATGCATCTTTTGGAGGAAGAAGGAAAAAAGCCACCCACCATTGTTCCCTATCAACTCTTAGCTCAGAACCCATTAAGAGGAAGAAAGGGCAACACCCGGAGGTCACTTGAATTGCCAGCTGTATACCTTACTTGCCTTGCTGTGTCACTAAGAGCCTCTTCCCTTCTCCCTGGGTCAATACCATTAGTTTGACCCTTGGAAGTGGATGTTGCCAAAGAACAGGAGTCCCGCAGAGAAATGCAAGCAGGGAACTTCTTTTGTTTAACATCTTGCCACATTTCCTTTTGAACTGTTTAGGATTCAGATGCAGTTGCAAGTGGGGCCTTTCCTCCTGCCAGTTCAAATAGCGGAAATGCAGATGACAGGCCTCAGATATTATAATTAACTTCCATTTACAGCACAGCTGTCATCAGAATTGCTATGACAATTGAGCAACCAAAAGGGCGATTCTGCACCTGGACCAGATTAAATTCTAAACTTGGTTCTCCTTTGATCTTCTCTCCACACATATATGTACATATATACACCCACACATACATATAGATTCTAATGGTGTTTTATTTGTAAAATTAGAAATATTTAAATATAAGTATAAATAAACTCAGCACAATCTTAATACTTCTAGCATCCTGGCATACAACAGCCTGAGCTTCTTTGCAATCTTCAAATCTTACAAAACAATGAAGCTTTAGGGAGGCAGATGAGAATTGTTCCACTGAAAGTTTCTGTTCTGCCAGAAAATAGAAAAACTTCCATTTCATTTAGATGTTTTTATGATTTTTATCTTTCCACCTCCAGTTCTGTAATCATTTTAATGTTCACTGTATTTGTGTGTGTGGCAATTTTATAACACTATGCTATCAAGATGTTTTCAAGACTAAAAATTGTTGGAATATTTAACATTTAGATGTAATTCAGCTGAGCCCCATCCTTTGTATCTGTATGAAGAAAGGCCCATTATTTCAGTTCTCCAGTGATAATTTATTTCTGTTCCAAGGATATTTCAGTGATCTCTGATTCCATCCATACTTAATTCGGATTCCATCCGTACTTAATTCATTGTCTTCTGCTTCTGCTTCCCTCAATCAATTATTTTCTCAGTAGCTTCTCCCATCATATGCCCAAGTATATGAGTTTCTAATGGTTGATCATTGCTTCAAGAGAACAGTTAATTTTTATTTCATCTAGGATCAACTGAATGGTTCTTTTATAGTCTGTGATTCTCTTAGTAATCTTTTAGCTTGAGAATATTTTAGATTCTCAAAATACCTAATTCAATGGTAGTTATCTTAAACTTTTTGCTTACAGTGTCCAACTTTCACAGAGCCTTGGTGGCGCAGTGGACTAAAGTGCTGTTAAAGTAGCACTTAGCTGCTAGCTGCCTGCAATTATTGTGAGTTCAAATATCACTAGGCTCAAGGTTGACTCAGCCTTCCATCCTTCCGAGGTAGGTAAAATGAGGGCCTAGATTGTGGGGGCAATAAGCTCACTTTGTATAAAAAAGAACACCGCTTAGTGGGGGCCAAAAGCCCTACTAAGCAGGTATGTACAAAAGTATGAAGGCTATTGCTTAACACATTGTAAGCCGCCCTGAGTCTCCGGAGAAGGGTAGCCTATAAAATCGAACCAATAATAATAAACAGTCCTACATTACCACTGGGGGAAAAAGTTGTCTAGGCTTCCAGCACACTGTCCATCTATCTATTCTTGAGCCGAAGAAAATGAAATAATCTAATAGTTTGTCACCATCAGCAATAAATTCATTGGCCTGCTAATTAACATTACCTTTATTTTAATATTTGATATGATTTCAGATTTCTATATTTATTTTAATAATGATATCTACGTGATTGTTTACTTTCAATTAATCTGAATCAAGTGGAAATTTTATATTTCAAGTTGTTCGTATTCTGGCTTCCAATTTTGATTTCAAATGTCACCTTTTCTAATCTCACCATTCTTACGATAATTCACTGTTCACTGTAAAGCATCCTTAGAAGAATAAACAGATTCATGAACCACCTATTAGTATTAACATTTGAATGTGAGCTACAGAAGAAGAGTCTTGCTTTTGTTATGTGGAGACTAAGTATAATGGATCTATATAAGGCAGATTCACATGCATCTCTTCTTTTATATAGGCATGTGTTCTGATCCTTGTCAGTCTCTAGGCAAATATTTCTATATTAGCTGAGAGAACTGTTAACTTTTTAGTAGCCTTTTCTCTTTCAGCTTCAAATAGTTTAGTAAGCATTTCTTCAGGCTTGAACTTTCTCCATTTTGTGGCTGGTTCAATGCTTTTGGTACATTTCTTCCTTGTGAAATCAGTTTCCTAGCCCCCATATGTTCAACCTTAATAACCTGTCCAGGGGGTTATTGTGGGGGGGGGGGGGGGAGTGGTTTTTCTACTACCCAAAGAAAGGTAAAGATGGCCCTATCCAATATTAGAGGGGGAAGTTGTTGGAGTGAGAGAAGTTACTGATGAAGATATAGAGGGTTTTCACTTGCCTGGAGTCCATTAAAGAAATTAAAGTCCCCACTTCCCCATTGTGCCCATGCTATGAAGGCAGAAGAGATATAGACTGGTAAACAAAAATGTACATTAACAGCCCCCTGCTCTACCCACCCCAGCCAAGAGAAGAAGTACCAGTAACAATGCCTCTGAAGGGAGAGAAACATGTCAAAGAACAGATGAAAAAAGGAGGGGAATGAAAATCTCCTGGCATTTGCAGATCTAAAGAAGGAGGGAAGGATGAAGCTGGAAAAGAAAGTAATGCCAGGATTGAAGTTAGCAAACTGAAAAGAGGGAAGGATAGGAATACAAAAATTATCTTGAACACCAGGATAAACCAGGTTTATCCTGTAACATAAAATTGAGAAGAGAATGGTTACACTTTGTTTGCAACATCAGGATAAGATAGCGAAACCTAGAATTGAACCCTGTGAGGCCAGATCTTTTAGCTGGTAGTTTCAGTTTCAGTTTCAGTTTTATTGCATTTATATACCGCCCTTCTCCCGGATGGGACTCAGGGCGGTTTACAGCCGTATTAAAACAGTCAGATATAAAAATTAAAACTAATAAAATAATTAAACTGTTTGGCCGTAAAATTAAAACCCCTAATAAAAACCCTATTAAAATTTAACGCAAATTTAAGTCAGACCGGCTTGATGAAACAGTAGAGTCTTCAGGGCTTGTCGGAAGGCACGGTGGTCAGGAATATTTCTTAAATCCGGGGGTAGTTCATTCCATAGGGCTGGAGCTCCCACAGAGAATGCTCTCCCCCTGGGGGCCGCCTGCCGGCATTGTCTGGCCGACGGCACCCTGAGGAGGCCCTCTCTGTGAGAGCGTATCGGGCGGTGGGAGATATTCATTGGCAGAAGGCGGTCCTGTAAATATCCTGGTCCTAAGCCATGGAGTGCTTTGAAGATGGTGACTAGCACCTTGGAACGCACCCGGAAGACCACCAGGAGCCAGTGCAGCTCGCGCAAGAGGGGACTTACCCAGGAGCGATGGGTCGCTCCCATAACCACTCGCGCAGCCGCATTCTGGACCAGCTGAAGTCTCCGGGTGCTCCTCAAGGGGAGCCCCATGTAGAGAGCATTACAGTAGTCCAAACGGGAAGTGACGAGAGCGTGAGTGACTGAGCATAGGGCGTCCCGATCCAGAAAGGGACGCAACTGGACGATCAGGCGAACCTGATAAAAAGCTCCCCTGGCCACGGCCATCATATATTGTCTAAGGACAGTTGTGCATCCAGGAGGACGCCCAAGTTGCGAACCCTCTCTGAGGGGGGCAAGATCTCTTCTCCAATAGCCAGTGATGGAACCAACTGGCTATATCGGGACGCCGGAAGCCACAGCCACTCTGTCTTGGAGGGATTGAGTCTGAGCCTGTTCCTCCCCATCCAGATCCGTACGGCTTCCAGGCAGTGGGACATCACGGTAAGGGCATCGTTGGAGTGATCTGGGGTAGAAATGTACAACTGCGTGTCGTCGGCATACAGTTGACACTCCACCCCAAAACTACGGATGATCTCACCCAGCGGCTTCACATAAATGTTGAACAGGAGGGGCGAGAGGACAGACCCCTGTGGCACCCCACAAGTGAGGTGTCTGGAGGCCGACCTCTGCCCCCCGGCCAACACAGACTGCATACGGTCAGCGAGAAAGGAGGAGAACCACCGGATAATGGTGCCTCCCACTCCCAAACCCCCTAACCAACGCAGCATGATACCATGATTGATGGTATCAAAAGCCGCTGAGAGATCAAAAAGGACTAGGACCGAGGAATATCCTCTGTCCCGAGCCCTCCATAGATCATCAACCAACACGATCAATGCCGTTTCCGTGCTGTAACCCGCCCTGAAACCCGACTGGCACGGATCCAGATAGACAGCTTCATCCAGGTAACGAGGGAGCTGTTGTGCTACCACACTCTCAATAACCTTCGCCGTGAAGCGAAGGTTGGAGACCGGACGATAATTACCTAATATAGCCGGGTCCAGGGAAGGCTTCTTGAGGAGGGGCCTCACCACCGCCTCTTTCAAGGTGGCCGGGAAGACACCCTCACTCAAAGAAGCATTAGTAATACCCTGGAGCCAGCCTCGTGTAACCTCCCGGGAGGCCAGTACCAGCCAAGAGGGACACGGGTCCAATAAACATGTGGTAGCGTTTAGCCTCCCTAGAATCCTGTCCACGTCCTTGGGAGTCACAGTGTCAAACTCATCCCAGATAACATTCTCAAGATCCACTCCCGTCATCCCATTTGAAACCACCCAATTGGAGTCCAAGCCGTCCCGAATCTGAGCGACTTTATCATGTAGATATTGCATAAATTCCTCAGCTCTCCCCTGCAAGAGGTCATCCCACGCTCCCATCTGTAAGAGGGAGCGGGTCACCCTAAACAGGGCGGCTGGGCAGTTATCTGCTGATGCAATAAGAGTGGAGAAATAGTTAAGTTTCGCCACTTTTATTGCCACTAGGTAAGTCTTAATATGAGTTCTTACCAGTGTCCGGTCAGATTCAGTGCGACTGACCCTCCAATCGCTCTCTAGGCATCTTTTCCGGCGCTTCATCTCTCTCAGCTCCTCGGAAAACCAAGGAGCTAACCGAGGTTGGCACCGGGTCAGAGGCCGCGAAGGCACAACACGGTCCAAAGCCCCGGCAGCCACCCTATCCCAGGCGGCTACTAGTTCTTCAGTCGAGCCGTGAGCCAGAGCCTCTGGGAAAGGCCCAAGCTCCGTCAGGAACCTATCAGGGTCCATCAGGTGCCTGGGACGGAACCACCTACTCGGTTCCGTCTCCCTGCGATGAAGGGAAGCGGTATGGAAGTCTAGCCGAAGGAGCGAATGATCTGTCCATGACAAGGGATTGATGACTCGTTCCCCTAAATCAAGATCATTCAGCCACTGACCAGAGGTAAAAACCAAGTCTAGCGTGTGGGTGCGGCCATGAACTAACTGCGTCAGGTCCATGGCCATCATGGAAGCCTTGAACTCCTGAGCCGCCTCTGACATTTCGCCGATGGATGGCAGATTGAAATCCCCCATAACCATAAGTCTGGAGGTACCAATCGCCACCCTAGCTATTAGGTCGAGCAACTCAGGCAGGGCTGCTGCCACGCGGCAAGGAGCCAGGTACGTGATCAGCAAGCCCATCTGCACCCCACGACCCCACTTCACAAGGAGAGACTCACAGCCAGCAACTTGAGGAACAGTGGCCTCTCTCGGATCTAGGTCTTCCTTAACAATCACCCTCCGCCCCTCCCCTGAGCCCTTGGCTGATGAAATGCGCGGAAACCTGGTGGGCACATCTCAACGAGGGGCACCCCCCCTCCTGGCCCAACCAAGTTTCAGTAATTTCCACCAGGTCCGCACCTCCCTCCTGGATTAGATCGTTAATGAAGGGGGCTTTAGTTACGGCAGACCTGGCATTGCATAGCATCAGCCGAAGGCTCGGGCCCTGAGGCTCTGGACAACCAGGGTTACAGGATGCGCTCCGGGGGCCGGAGCATGCTACCGCTCACAAATAGCGGGTGCGTACTTATTTGTTTAAAGGGTTCTGCATTTGTCAGAAGAAAGCTTTCCTTGGTTAGATATAGAGACCGAAAACCATATCAACAAATCTGGAAATCTTTTAGCAACTTTTAGAAGTTTTAATAATTTACAAAAAAAGAGGAAAAATGTAGGAGGAAAATAATTGGAACTCTCTAGATTGGACTGTAACTTTCAGAAGCCCTGATTAGCATGCCAGGATTGTGGCCACTGTAGTGCAACAAATTTGGAGTATCAGTTTGTCTACAATTGACCGACAAAGATAACTTGATCAAGGGTTGCCACTGGTATGATGAAAATAAAAAACAACCATTTTGCACTGTCTTCAGTCTTCCTTCCCCTGCTTTTAAACAGCTACGTCTCATGCATTTTAAACTCTACACTTGGGATCTGGGAAATCCTTCTTGGTGTTATCCATTAAAGCATTTCACTACCTGTTTTAAGTTAAACCAACAGCATAAATGGAGGTATCTTTCCTTCAAATTAGATAAGCAGCTTCCATTTCCATTCCTCTTTCCCTTCCCCACTCCTCCTTACCCCTCCCCTCTCTACCCAACTGCACCCCACCCCACAACAAACAACATTGCCAGCATGTATGCTTATTATAGCTTCCTCCCCAGGATGTACACATGATGAAAGAAAGAAATGGATGAGATGCAAATTTCTAAGAAAGAATTACAGAAATTTTAAAAGAACAGTAAGCAGAAAAGGTGTGGTTGCTAGGATTTAAAGGAAATAAAAAGGCTCTCTCTTTTTTTTGTTCAGCCTGGTCCTGCTGTGGAACAACAGCTATGAATAAACTGGTACTGCCCAGTTAATGGGCTTCCAACTAAATCTCATCAAACTGCATCTAGAAAAATCAATGAGTGTTCCTCCCCCACCCCACTTGCCGTTATAAAAAATAGCCAGTTGAAAACAAATATACCTGAGTTTCTCTTTCACTCATTCTATTATTTTTGAAGGAGATGGCTTTAAAAATGCAATTCAATAATTTTAGAAAGCAATTAATTTCCGACTTTGTGAGATTTCTGCTTCTTTAATCAATTTTATTAAAGACTGATATTTACAATAAAAATTAATGCACACTATAAAAATAAAAGAATAAAAATAAAAAATAGAATATATATATATATATCTAATCTAAATATATATCTATATCTAAATCTAGATATATATATCTAAATGTTCTTCCCCTTCATCACAGCAAATATAAACAACTTTTAATCAAAGTTGTAATTGCTGTTTATTTCCCAAGATTTTATAGAAGTTTTTAAACGTGTATTTAAAATTTCCTTTGCTACATATTGAAGGAAACTCACCTGTGCTGTAAAACCTCTTGACCCATAGGTTCTTAATAGCTGAAAAGCAGTTAATAAGCAATTTTCAAAAGTAATTAGAAAAGAAAATATGCAAATCCAGTATTAGGCAATGATATGATTTGAGTAAAATGGCCACCCCACCCCACCCGAGCTTTAAACCTGCCAGAAACCAGTGTCTTGTGTCTCACAAGGAGCAACAATTTTGGAACACGTATGTGATATCTCCAGTCCACTTCTTGTTGAAAGAGGAATTAGGAACAGCTGATCTACTCAACCAGCTAATCATTCTGTCTGTCATCGGTACTGCTTTGTGCAAAGTTTGCCTCAAAAGTTGACATTTCTGGTATTTTGATATGTTGATTTATCACAAATATTACAATAATAAGAATCCATCCGAGATGTTGCACAAGCAGGCAATCCTTCACTGAGCAACGGGTTGGATTAGATGACATCCAAGATCTCTTTCAACACTGATTCTATTATTTTTAGCTCCTCTTGGTCTAATGTAGTACTTTGTTTTCTCCTGATATATTTTTTGTTGTAAACATGATGTAGCATGCTTCATTGAATTATAGAGTCAAGCTGAGATCTGCCGTGTAGCCATGTTTAGTATCCAAGCCAACCAAGAGAAGTAATCCCCTTCTCCTGGTTGGCTTGGATTTGAGAAATATTTACCTGTGAAATGCCTGAGTGGAGTTTTGTAAGGTTCTGGTATACACGGGTTTAGTAGTCTTTTGGAAGAGCACTAGACCTGTATTGAAAACTACACTTCTGCTTCACAGAAGGTCTATTTAAACCAGGGAAGAAAGACAGATCTTTACAGCTATGAATGGCTGATTCTATGACCACTCAGTGCATTACAGGTTTCCACTATTTCTGTCAAGAAGGCATTTCATGTCTATAAGTATTACTATTTTTATTAATGGAAAAGGAATAGATATGGATTTATCTATTCCATGACCGACTTTTTGGTGCTACCACTCATAGCAATTTGCTACTAGCACTTTTATTCTTTTGCAGCACTGGTCAAGAACAGCTAGGAGTGGATCTGAATATGGTCACTGAATATCTAGGGAAAAGATCATGTGGTTTGTCATTAGTCCTTCTATTCCATGGAAAAATACTGGAAAGGGGGAAATAAAACTGCAAGTGAATGGCTGGCTACGTTTATAGTCTGAAACTTTTGTCTGATGATGATAACATTGCAGGCCTGGTGGCTTTCACCTCACAAGGATTAAAAAAAATATCTTCAGGCAAAGCATGTCAGGTTTGATTAGAAGTTCAGTTCTATCTATGGGTGCTGAAGATAAACCCTGAACTAAGGACCTGAGGTAGAAGGAGCTGTAAACATTGCTTTAATCATGTTTATGAAATTATTAAATTAAAAACTTCTAAATTAAAAAACAAGAACATTGGGGCATAAGTTCATAGGTATTTGTAGTCTAAACACTAATGTCCAAACATTGGAAGGTACACAAAATGAGCTTGAATATTTATTAAAGATAGGGAAATACAATTTAATTATCTAATTATATTCCCCTAATAGGAATATAACAAATGAAGTATATAGCAGAACAGCCCAGCTGCATCAGGGCAAGTGGGTCTTAGTTCAGCATTTTGTTTCTCATAGTGGTCTGCCAATGGGATGCTTGCAAACGGAGTCTGGAAATACAGTATATCCATTTCCTGTTGCTGCTCCCACCCTCACCCCCCCACCAACTTCATGGTCACACTGAATTTTAAGGTTTATAGCTCTTCATAGATCCACACTTCGTACCTACTTCCCTTTTCCAAATTAATGCCCATGACCACATCTTGTGTTAATGCATTCCTGAGGTTCAGTTGATTGAAAAAAAGTGGAAACAATAGAAATTAAAAAGTTGCAGCTTAAAACTAGAAGTATCTACATTTGCTCAGAAGTCCATGCAAGTGATACTGTACTATAGAAGTCTTGAGAAATAGGAGGAAGAGCCACAGGTTAGATTTAAAAAATCTGAATCTGATGTAAAATTATAAGGTATATCTTAGCCCCCTCCTAGTGTACATGATGATAAAAGGAAGGAGGGAGACATATATTCAGACTTTCAAGATTAAATTACTATATATTTATAATAATAAAAAACCACACCTGGGACTGATGTTTGTCATTGTTCAATAACCCCTGTTTTGTTTTGTGGGTTTTGTTACTAGAATATTTTAGTTTTGGTTGCTTGTTGATTTAACTTTTCTTGTTGCTATTATGAGGTTTTTAGTTTTGTATGCCACCTGAAGTCCACTGGAATTGGGCAGCCAATACATTTAAACACACAAACAAAATTGATTTACATGATTTGGTTCTTTTAGTTAGATCTACTTTGAAGAGCATCTAGATTAAAATAAGTGAGTAATGAAAAAAAGGTATACTTTTATTGGTGTCTATAGTTGCCCACTCAGCCATAGAGAACACAGAGATAATATTGTCTAAAACACATTGCAGATTGTTACTGGTCATGCTGAGGGCATGCAAAAGCATTTTTATCAGGAGCTAGGAGCTATTGTCTTCCAACAAGACAAGGTCATTTGCCATTCTTGGACATTATTAGAGGAAGGCAAATAAAAGTCTTCACTACCTGTTCTTTAATGAAATGGGACAATAGGGGATGAACAAGGGGAAACTGAAACTTTAGTAGCAGTATTTTATTCATGTTTGGCACTAGATGAAATTAACTCAAAGTCAAATGAAAGAGTGGGAAAAGCTTTATTTTCAGGCTAATAAGAAATTTTTAAGCAGCAATTCCAAGGTTATTGCTACCTTGACTCAGGTATGCCAAGAGATGCATCTGAGGTGACAGTCGTCCCCCCCACCCCAATGAATTTAGCCAAAAGCATCCTGCTGAAATTAAGGTTCTTTGTTTTTCCTTGTTCAATCACTGCAGCATAGTATTACCTGCCCCTTCTTTTGACTATAGCTACAATTTATTCATCAACATTGCAACTATTTGCTTACCTGTCTGTTAATTTGCAATAACTAAGATTAAAAGATATTGATACACATGTCTTTCCTGTTCCTGTTATACCTGTCTTTCCAAAAGTCATGTAGCAGTAATGATGGGAGTCTTTAATTACCTTGACACCTGCCTGGAGTAAAACCGACAAACATGATCCTTCTTTACCTGCATTGTTAATAATTTTCTCTTTCAGAGGATGGGAGGAGGCACAGTTGATATAAGTCATCTTTGATCTACCCTTAATACAAACCAAGTGAAAATATTTAGTTGAGGGACTAGAAGCTGATAAATGAGCATGTAATAACTCTCAAATAGTTGCACAGCAGAAGGTTTTCAAGACCTGTTATCTATTGTTTCATAGTACAGGACATAGAATAATGAATATAAATTACAGGAAATGAGATTCTGATGAATGGTTTTTTTAAAAATAACCCTTCATAATAGTAATTTATCAGTGGTGGGCTTCCCTTTCCTTGATATGAAAAGGTAGACGATCATCTGTCAGAGATCTTAGCAATGAGTTGGACTTCATAATTTAAATGGCTCCTTCAAACTTTGTAGTTTTTTAAATGCCCATATTGTCTTTGTCCTCAGTTAGTAGTGGGTTGCCCGGTTTGGCCGAGCTGGTAGCAGTGACGCTATTACGTCTCCAAACCGGTTCTCTGTCTTCGGGAGCTGGGCCCTCCCGCCTGCCCCCACGTATGCCGACCTTATATTTCTTCTTTTTTTTGCTCAGCTGAGAGATGCAGCAGTGCGGATTGCCGCACCTCAGCTGGGCAGATTCACAATGCGCTGGCGCAAAGCACAGGTTTACCACGCAGGTGAGCTAAGCAAGCATGCGTGCGGCAATTGCGCACAAAGCGTGCGCACAAAGAAAACCGGTAGTAAAGTTAGTTAGAACCCACCCCTGTCCTCAGTGTTTTGTTTTGTTTAATATTTAAAAATGGTCACATTTATTGACTTGTACATATTTTTAGGCAGGACCCAAAGATTTTCCTGTTTACTTAGATACCATATATAATTTAGTGAGCACATTATTGAACACTAATACTTATGTGGGGGTGTCTGGTTTTAATTGTTGATTTCTTTTTCTTTTTAAAAAAAGTTGCATTATTTTTTGTTGTACTTGACCTTGAAAAACATTGTTCTGAAAGGAGGGGCATTAAATCTTTGAATGAATGTATCAGTGAATCAAGAAACAGTGCAGCAATTTCTTCCACATCTGTGGGATTCCCTTAATTGTAAATGATCCAGATGGCCTCTTATCATTCTTGTTCTGAGAGCTTCCATACACGCAAAAGATATGCAGGGAATTTTTTATTCTTTTCACGTAGTATTACTTTTAAAAATGGCAAATTTTAACCCTGACACATCATAATTAACCCACAAAGCAGTACATCTTTTCAAGAAAAAAAAATCCCTCTCGAACTATTGATGTGAAATATATTGGTATGTTATTTCTTTAGCTGGAATCAGAGAAATTTGTGAAAAATCTCATTTAATCCATAAGTAAAAATATAGCAAGTGGAAAGAAGGAAGTGAACAAAATGAAACAAAGAGCATTTCGTCTCTGTCATAGTATTGTTTATGGCGAACTTGTTTGGCTGAATTGTACATTTGGCCATTATCTTAACGTGTTATATGTATGCAAATTGCATTCCTTGCTTATTGTGCAGCATACATACTGTTAACATAGCCACAAGGGTGCTAGAATAGCATTATTTAAGCATCATTAGTATGCAACAAGGTACCTTGCTTCTCTCTTAATCCCTTTGCAAAGTGGGCCTACAAGCTCTCTGTCTCTTTGTTATGACAGTGCTAGTCTTTGTGCTTCTAATGCAATACTAATAAGACTTTAAACTAGAGAGCTATATTAGGTTGACAGGAAATTGAGAGGAGAGAATAAATCCCAAGAATGGGGAGTTGGGGGAAAGAAAATGAACAGAGGGGAGATCCTATTTGTGAGTAGAATGAAGATGGGATAGAGTAGTACAGAGATACCCTGGAGAATTTAGGCCAAATGGCCTTGCAGAAGGGAAATATGTGAAAAACCTTCTTAAAATTGTTTCCTTCTGCTACAGGCAGAGAAATTTGCAGTGTCATGAGGTTGGGGCCCAAATGTAGCTTTCAAAGGTTATTTGAACTTAAGATTCCTCAAAATCAAGGCTCTTTGATGGATTTTCTCCCGAGTTCTTGCTGCACTGCTGGTTGGTAACCCTGTCCACTACAAAACCACGGTGTCAACTCTTCAAGGTAGGGAAGGTCAAAAGACAGAGAAGCAGGGATTTCAGGTGGGTCACTACTTTATTGCCGTAGGGTTTATTAACACAGTCTTGAAAGCTTGTCCAAAACTTTCTCTGACTCTTTTAAGAACAACTAAGTCAAGGCAGAGTTGTTCTGAATCTTTCTCAAGCTTTCTACTTTCTAGGGTCAGGCAACTGTTTTCTCTCTCCAACTTCATTCAAAGTTAAATTCCTCCACACATGGTCTTAGAATTTGCTATGGGATTGCCAAGCTGGACAACCTAAGGCATATATATCATAAGCTGTACTTTTCTTGCCCCCTTTCAAAGCAAGCAGCTGAATTTATGCTTGATTTATCAGTGCTATAAACCAATATAATTTTCCACTAAAATAGAAATGAAAATAAAACAGATGCATTTAATTTCCAGGTGGTCTCATGTAGCTAAAAACAAAATAAAGGTATTTAGAATAAAAGTACTTAGAATTCTTCCAAGAAGAAGAAAGGTGGAATGGAACTAGCATTCCATTCCAAATCTATCCCTCCTTTTTTTCCAGGGAGGGAAATTTCTTCCATCACAGCTATATATTTGTTTTGGGGAATATCTATAGACCTTGGAGGAGGAGGAAGTGGAGGAGGATGTTAATTTTATGTTTAATTTCATCTTCTGATTCTTTATAAGATCTACTAGTGGCTTTTTTGCATTGGTAGCTTTTAAAAATACACTCTGCTCAGCATAGATTCTTTATGTAAATAGTCTTACAGTGAATAGGACTTGTGGAAGGGCATAGATTACATCTGTGTAATGAATCATAGTCGCCCAGTCTAACAATTCAACTACAGCATCAAGCCATACTTGTAATTTCCTTCAAATGAAAAAGAAAGGGACATTTAAATTAGAAAATATGCAGAGGGTAAGAGTAGGCTTCTATTTTGATGTAAGTAATAGTGATCCATAAACCAACCATTAGTGGTCTTTGTAGTAGGACCACATTACATGAGCAAGACTGGCAGGTGTTTCCAGTGATCGATGATTGCTATTATAAGTCCATAAGCATAAACGCTGCTGCATTTTCTACTATTTACGGCATCCTGGTCATCCTCAAAGGCAATACCTTTGCATTAGGGGTGAAATCCAGCAGGTTCTGACAGGTTCTGGAGAACCGGTAGCAAAACTTTTGAGCAGTTCCAAGAACTGGTAGCGGAAATTTTGAGTAGTTCAGAGAACTGGCAAATACCAACACTGGCTGTCCCGAGTGGGGAGGGAATGGAGATTTTGCAGTATCCTTCCCATGCCATGCCCACCAAGCCACACCACACCCAGCAAGCTACGCCCACAGAACCAGTAGTAAAAAATTGGATTTTACCACTGCTTTGCACCCCGTGGCCCTAGTAGAGCACAGATATACAGGTAGTCCTCAAAATACAACAGTTCGTTTAGTGACAGTTCAAAGTTATAACAGCACTGACAAATGTGACTTATGACTGTTTTTCATAGTTAGGACCTTTGCAGCATCCCCATGATTATGTGATCAAAATTCAGATGCTTGGCAACTGGTTCATATTTATGACCTTTGGTATGTCCCAGAGTCAAACAATTATACTGTCCGCTTTTTTTAACCAATACTTCTTTTCCTGCTGAATGCAGACAGATACTACATGTCAATTTGTACTGCAATAGATCCTCTGTAGAACAGTATAGAATTAGAATATTTCATCTGAAAATAATTCAGGGACAGCATCTTTTATATCTTGATGAATAAGTGTGTGCTGTAGCACATTCTGCCAGTGTATTTTCCACTCACCAATATTATCACTCTGTCAAAGTCCCTTTAAGATAAAGCTGATTCTGTTTTAATGGTGAAAGACTATAGCTCTGTCACAAAGACTACCAGTTTAATATATCGCATCTTTAGCTTAAAAGGTCAGATAATAGAAGATTTGAAGCTCTGATGAAAGGAATTGCAGATGAAATAGATAATTCTGTGGTAAACAAAGAATCATATTTCTTAATATGTTCACATTGCAGCATGTAATGGGAAAGTATAGCTCTTCACGGTTTTGTTGGAAAGCCTGTGGAGATAGTCCTCAACTTACAGCAGTTTGTTTTAGAGACCATTTGAACTGACCTATGACCTTTTTTCACCCTTACAACTTTTGCAACATCTTCATGGTCATGTGATCAAAACTGGCAGCTTGGCAACTGACTCATATTTATGACTGTTGCAGTGTCCCGGGGTCATGTGAACACCTTTTGCAACCTTCTGACAAGCAAAGTCAATGGGAAGCCAAATTCACTTTACAGTCGTATTATTGACCTAAAAACTGCTGTGATTTACATAACAATTGGGGAAAAAAGGTCGTAAAATGGGGGTAAAACTCACTTAACAGCTGTCAAGGACTATCTGTACCAGGTTATCCAATTTTATTCTTATCACACTCCTGAACTATAGCTTTGAATGGGGTTAACATAGTCTTACATGCCTGATACCATTGTGTGATTTTGGATACTAAATAAGTTTCACTTTTCCAGTGATTGGAATGCCTGCCAAATCTCATCCCAACATTGGGTTCCGAAAGGTCAAAATATTGAAAGATTACCACAATCTTCTTACCACAAGATTTCATATTTGAATGTCAGTATTTCTAATTAAGATTTTACTCAAAAACATTGAATTGGCACAAAATTATGGCAATCTTAGCAAGAAGTTTAGTCTCTTTTTCTGCCTCTAGATGAGGGGATGGGTGAGTTGCCATTGCCATTTTAGAATGGAACAGATGCATAGGGTCTGTAATTGCCACCTTGTTGAAAGTTGGTTTGGATGAAAAAATAACCTGCTCAAGGTCACTCCATGACAATCATGCTTGAAAAAGAAAAATTTTCAAAAAAACAAACAAATGAAATTCTTATTTTAAAAAAATTGAAAAACAGCTCATTAGCCCACCATTGTATTATAAATCCTTGTTCTTGCAGTTACTTATATTTAGGAAAAGAAGGCAGCCACAAGAATTTCAATATGAAAACAAATACAGAGAAAATTTCAAATAGTAAAATAATCATTTTAGAGCCTACCATCAAAGCATATATATCATATTTCATCTATTTAATAATGCATCGTGAGACAGTTGTAATAATTCATATTTTAAAGATGTAGATATATCATAAAAATGGGTATAAATAAATAAAGGGTGTTGTGCCTTTATGAAACGTATCACCTTTGATTTGGTAAATAGATAATACATAACTTTATATTCAGGATTGTGGTTAAAGAAGCATAGCAAGATATGACATGCATTGAGCACTATATTTCCTATATTTTCTTTTAAATACTTATTTCTTTAAGGAATTTATAATGGCTTCCTATTTTCTCAAACACAGCGTATAAGAAATTAAAATAATTAAAATAAACAGTGATATTAGAAAACTTCAATTAAAATGCTAAACATAAATATGAAATAATGAAAATGGAGGAAGAAATAAGTAATCATTATTTATAAATTATTTAGGAAACAAACTACATGTTTAGCATGCATACAAAGAAACCCTCAGGAAAGAGATATATTTTTAGCAGGTGTTTAAGGCAGTACAAAGTTGAAACTTCCTAAATAACAGGTATGCATGAGAAAGAAGATTCCAAAGATGTAATTGATATATGATAAATGATAAATGAACATGTAATTGTAAGTTATCAAGTATTCATAATAAGTTATATTAAATTACATTCATAATTCAATGTTATATTCATAATCAGGAAAGCTGCCTCCAAAAATCAATTTTATAGCCATCACTCAGTTTTATAACAGAGAAGATAATTTGGTCCCAAGTGGTTTTGGGCTTTAGATTCTAGCAGTAAGATTTTGAACATGATTTAATATCCAATTTGCAGTGATATGATCTATATGTCCATTCCTCCACTCAAGATTCTGTAAACATTTCTTTAGGACTCATTTTTCAACTGGTAGTGTATTTCTAATTCTATATGTCCAGTATAGATGAATTTACCAGCTGGATAAATTTGAATCAGGCAAGACCCAATATAAACAATATAAATATAATAATGTAATATCAATATTGTATTCATTTATTCAGTGTGTATGCTTTTCTATTGCTTTGGTCAAGAAACAAATCTCAGTTGCTTACCAAAATCATTATTAGGAACACCCATATTCCTCCTAGGATCATAATTCCACCATATTAATCCCTAAATGCTGATCTTTCACAAACGCTTTAAATCTAAATCTTCTAAATATTAACAACAAGGAAGATCTTATTTCAGGGGAAAGGAATTCAGTATAACGGGAGTTCTGGCAGAGAATGCTCAGGTTCAAGTTCCTTCCCACTGGAGCTCAGAGGGGGGAGAGATTTTCTATCAGGGATGGGCAGATTCTTCTTGGAATAAATAGATTCATATCCCATTGCTCCAAGCCATGTTGCTGTTATTAGTCCCTTCAGTTTATCCAGAAATTAACCAGTAGCCAATATATGCTGTTGGGTACAAGTGTTATATGGCAATATTGAGATGTTTCCATTATTATATAGGCAGTTGCATTCTGCCCCAGCTTTAGAGTGATTTCAGGACTAGTCGTAGAGCAGTCTATTTGAGAAATGCTAAAAGTATGAGTAAAACTTGACAATGTTTTCCACTATAGGAACAGTGTAACAGGCACTGGAGCACTCATAGCTGGAGTTTCCCCTAGCTGTTTTAGCAGAAGCTGTCAATCCAAAAGAACCACCTGATTAGGAATCATCTCCTGAGAGAAGAGCAGAATATGTAGACAGTAAATTCAACTAACTAGAATGAGAGGGAAAATGAAAATGTATTTAAAAAGCACATACAGTATAAGGATGGTCTATTAGATAAATTTCTCCCCTCCTCCCACGAGCAAGCTGATAAAATAAGATGTTTGGGAAACAAAGTGTTAATACATACATTCTCCATCACATGGAGAATGCTAGTCCTCTCCAGTCCATTTCACATATGAAGCAGCCAACTCTGGCAAATCTAACTTGAACAGCTTCATCTGTAATTCCAATGTTGTAGTTTAAAATTGTTTAATCTGCACAATGAGATATGGAAGATATGTGTGACTTTATATTGAGATAGGGAAAAAGAGAAATAGATATTGACACAGATATCTGAATAACATTTTCTAGTTAGTGATACGGTAATTTTACCGTGTCTTTGGAGCTCTTTAGTAGGCTCTCCTTTCTTGCTTACAAAATTATTTCAAAACAGAAATAATGGAAATGCTTTGCTTTTTTTTTTTTTTTAACTTTTGCTTTGGGGAATATTCCTCAAGAAGATAAACTAAATTCCACG
Organism: Masticophis lateralis; assembly: GCA_030761175.1. NCBI lineage: Eukaryota > Metazoa > Chordata > Lepidosauria > Squamata > Colubridae > Masticophis > Masticophis lateralis. Next base: position 29,686,811 of record JAUDYJ010000001.1, read on the forward strand.
TTGTGTGAAAAAGAGTAGTGCTTGCCTGGCATGACTTCCTCCTAATGGAGGGAAAGGAAGAATGTGCTTTTCCTATATACTGTATATTGGTTTGGCACAGGCTGCTTATTGGTGTGATTCTGGCAGCTGTGAAGCCCAGCTGCCCAGTTCCAACTAATTTCTTCTTTCTGAATATTAGCAAACCTTCTTCAGTACCACATTGCCAAGAATCAAATTGAATATTGTGTTTGGCTGTTTTAATGTTTGTGCAGTACACTCCTAGGTATTGGGTATATGGATGAGGGGGCTGGTTTTCTTCCTTTTTAAAGTAATATTGTTTAAAATTGTTTTTAACCCTGTAAGCCATCAGGAGTTGTATGGCAAGTGCAAAGCTTTAGTGATCTATAAAAGAAATATATGAATTTGGAGTAGTGTAATAGGGTTTTGAAATAGGATTAGTGAGACCCTATTTTAAGTCTACCTTTCTATAATTTTAGGCCATTCACTGTTATAAGGTTCACATTCATGCAGCATGGGATGCTATGACCTCCTGAAAGAAACATACTGTAGAATATTAATATTTTTCTGTATTTCTGTATTAATTTATTATTAGATTTGTATGGCCACCCATCTCAAATCCATAACTCTGGACAGCTAATAATATTAAAAATTATACAACCTTTCCTCTAAGACATAAAAGACCAGAAAAATTACAAAAATTGCATTTGACACAGTCACTTGACACAGCCAAGAAAATGACTCTATCAACACAGCCAGGATTTACAGTAAGCTTGAGCACAGATTCAAGTCTTTAAGACCAATGGAGCAGGGCCAATCACCCCAGAGGGGTGATAGTTTAGGGGATAGTGCCATTTCAGAGAAGGCTCTTTTTCTGAACCCTACTAATACCTGACACTCCTTAGCAGATGGAACCTGGATCATGATATATGGTAACTCATTTACTATGTCCAGCCTTTCTACTCAATTCCATGAAGCTATAAAACAAATGATTTAAAGAAATCTAACTACTAGGGATAATATGTAATATGCATTATCATGCTTTATTCTCTCATACTCTAGGGATGTTTCTTTGATTGTTCTTTAATGTAAGCTAGTGAGAGAAGGCAGCATGTTCTCAGACCTTCCACTAGAGTTAATGCCTATGGGAAGATTTGAATCAGAGGACTCTTATTTCACAGTCTTAATCTCTAGTCTTGCTACATTATTTCTTCTGCAGTGTCTGTATTGTAGGAGTTAAGAAAACTGCTTAATGATATTTTACTGTTCCAAACTTTGTGTAAAGTAGTACCTTCTGCTCCTTTTCATTGATTTATCTATTTAGAAGATTTATATGGCTGTTCATCTATGCAACATAATTCTGGGAAGCTCATCACAACATATCGAAATAAAAAAACTCAGGAAAATTAAAACCATTGCATACAACCAAGCATCATAGCACTTCTACACCATATACAATGCTCTTGCTCAGCCCCCATCTTGGCCAAACCCAGGGGAACAGTCAGGTCTTAAAACTCCAGAAAGCCAAGCCCTCTTGGACTCATAGCTCTTGCTTAAGCGCCAATGGCATCCATGGCTAGGAGGTGCTTTTACATAATCCAACTTCTGTGCTGGTTGTACTTATTCCTGGGCTGGGAGGCTCCACTTATGATCACTCACACTTTAGTTATTTTCCAATTGGACTACTCCAAAGAGCTCCTGAAGGTATTGACCTTGACGACTAACCAGAAGCTTCATCTGGTCCATAATGAGTGTTTTAGGAAAATGACAGTTAGGAAGCCATGATGCATAATGGCTGGAGTTTGGATAGTCAGGGCTTTGGAACTTTGTGGGTTTTTTTTTTTTTACCTGATCAACTGTTTTGTGTATTTTCATCCTTGAAGTGGCAAGAAAGAACATTGCTATTTTTCATCAGGGCACTTGGAAGGGGTTGATGAAGCCTTGTATAGTGCTTGTGTGTGTGGCTTGACATACTCTGTGTCAGTTTTGGAAACCATATTAAGCCGGAAGCTTCCATGCTGCCACCTTCTCATATGTGAGAAAGTAAGAGGGGGGATTTAGTAGAGGGGTTGTCTTTAGACATACTAGCATTCTTCCTGTCAGTCAAGGTCAGGCCAATCCTGCATCTGGAGAAGGAGTGGTCAGAGTGCTGTCTCGAGATGTGACGGATGGTGATTGGAGCATGTGATCGACTGAGGAGCAAGGGGATGGTTTTGGGGTTTATGATTTATTGAGAGAAAATGCGGACCTCTCAGATTCAGGTTTTCCCAGATGTGCTAGTTTACCTATTCTAGTAAACAGAACTTTGAAAAATGCTTGCTTCAGAGTTTTTACTTGGAGTTGGGGGGTTTTCTGGAACACTGACACCCTGACTTTAAAAAAAAATAATTCAACATGACTTGCTTGATATAAACTCTTCTTTTATTGTTTCATTTCTAGTGAGAGGACTCTTGCCTTATGCCAGTAAAATAGCTGCACAGCGAAAGTTTATAACCTGGGCACCATGAGCTGCCAGAAACTAGTAACCATTTCTATGTATGGCACTTTTTAACCTTAAAATATAGTAGACACTGGTCTTCATGAGTTCAAATTGCAAGAAAAATTTCTCAGGCTGTTTCATACAGCAACATTCATAGTCCATCACCCATCATATATCATATCTCAAAGACATATTTATAAAAAAAAATAGCTAGTATTAAACTAAAAGTGGAGGAAATTAACAGGACATGGTGTCTATCTTTCCTCCCACTTTTCATTATGGGGATTATTATAAAATTCATCATAACTGCTTGAAATGGACCCCCAAAGGATCTGCCAACATAGTTTGATTCTTTTATGGAATAAATTTTAAAGAATAAGGCTTTCCTATCTTGAAGTTGAATTAGATAAATATCAGTACGTTTAAGAAAATTCTATCAGTGAGAATTTTCCTTCTATGGCAGCCTTCTCAACCTGCTGCTGTCAGATGTGCTGGAGTATGAGTTCCATCATCCTCAGCCAACACAGCCAGTGGTCCATATGATCCCTATTATGGTATGGCACATGTTCAGGCAGGTTTTTCAGATTTGAGCACTTCATCTGAGGCTGCTGTTAAACAAAAACTAATCAAAAGCCAGCTCGCCAGCGTAGCCACAATGTGAACATGTTGCATAAGCACACAATGTCCTTTTTAACACTTTCCTCTCAAGCATCACCTTTTAGCAGTTAAAATGCTTCCTAAAATATTCTGATATTTTTAGCCATCATGTATGAATCAGTTTGTACAGTATTGCACATTTCCCTGGTGAACAAAAGAGATGAGTTTGTGTTCATTAACTCTGGGCCATCTGGTACAAACATGATGCAGTCTGTGAATCAAAACATGGACCAAACTCCAGGGATGGGGAGAGGTGCCAGGGCCTGTATTGAGGACCTGGGGTGGGTAGGCAGCAGTTAATTGCATAGATATTTTTCTTTCTCTCCTTCTCTTAATTATCTTTCTTTTACAGCATATCTGGGCTGCAGCTACTATCTCTGTGTAAATCTGTGTTCTTTTCACAGAATATGTAAATGGTTTTGCAATCCAACTTTATTATTGGCAGGTTAAAACTGAGTTGAATGGGAGTTTTCTGCTTTCAAAAGGGGGGATTCTTCTACTTCAAAAGAAATGGTCCGTGTACTGCAGCAGGAAGAAAAACCTCTCTATATCGAAAGTCATCCTATATTCATTTAAAGTTTTATGTTTTTATATTGGTTTAGCCATTGTTCAATTGTCCATCCTTAATTAAATCTTTTGAACTATACACATACATAAGCTATGTTTGTAGGGACACACTAATTGCAAAAGTCCAATTAGTACATCTGTGCTCACATTTTTTTTTACAGTGATCTGTTTAATAAGCCATTGTGATTACATTCATGTAGCCCAATAAGCTAGAAACTTGGTTTTCTAATCGCAGTAGTAAATTCAATAACTGCTTGGAAGCAAAACATTCTCTACAACCACATTTTGTGGAGTGGTTTCATTTCTTTGAATCAGTTTCCAGTTCTGCAATATAGAGAGGCCAGTTTTACAAACCTGCTGTATTCTGATTGACTACCTTGACCTTGATAGGAGGCAGGAAGAACCACACTGGAATAATTGTTTGGAGGATCAGAATTTTCCCTCCTTCCCTCATCAGTCATTCCTATGGTAATTAACTGTGATGTCATGATCAGGAGACTGTAATTATAGGTGTGGGGAACAAGAAACATAAGTGAATAAGAGAAGTATTCTGCAGAGCCAAGATACAGTTTCCATGCCAATACAGTATACTTAGCACAGTCATTTTAATAGTCCTGATTTTCTAGCTGTGTGTGGGAAAGGCATTAGCAGCAAAATGATAGACAAAACTATGGCAAGAAAATAGTCTGGGAAAAGAAAAAAATGTATAGTACAGCATCTCTTCAAAATAATTTTTATATTAACAGGATCCAATTTGCAGCATCAGCCTTCATATATATAGTATCTAAACTGCCACCATGGGTCAAGCAATAATCCAGTGTGGTAACAATAGCTAGATATCACGTCAGTCATAGGAAAGTGCATTCTGGGCAAGATTGTCTTATTAATTCTAACTAGCCAAAGCAGCAGTATGATGACAGTCCTTTTCTTCTTCTTCCTCAGTGTTCCTTCTGAAAACCAAGAAACTGTGCGTATTACAATACATGTCAAGAAAGAGCCATTGAAAATGACAGAATAATACAGAAGGGCATGAGAGAATACAGGAATGGGAATATTCCTTTCCTAGATTTTTTTCTGAACTTTTTTTATTAAACAATTTCTCATGTCTCCCCAAATGGCAGAGAAAAACTATGTTCTTCTATAATCAAATTATGTGCTTAGAAATATTTTTAAAATGCTTCTGAATACATGAGGTAACTAACAACAACCCTTGGAATTACTACAGGTAGTCCTCAATTTACAACAGTTCATTTAGTGACCTGTGAATATTTTTCACACTTATGACCAAATCAGCATCCCCATGGTCATGTGATCAAAATTCAGATGCTTGGTACTGATTTATATTTATTGCAATGTCCTGGAGTCATGTGATCACCTTTTGTGGCCTTCTGATAAGCAAAGTCAGTGGGCAAGCCAGCTTCTCTTAACAATCATGTTATTAACTTAGCAAGTTGATTAAGGGCGGTTTAACACATTGTAAGCCGCCCTGAGTCTCCAGAGAAGGGCGGCATATAAATTGAACCAATAAATAAATAAATAAATAAATAAATAAATAAATAAATAAATAAATAAATAAATAAATAAATAAACTTCAGTGATTCACTTAACTACTGTGGCAAGAAAAGTCATAAAATGGGACAAAATTCACTTAACAAATGTCTTGCTTAGCAATGGAAATTTTGGGCTCAATTGTGGTTGTAAGTCAAGGGCTACATGTATTGCATTTTTAACTGGGTTCCATGAAATGCTAAGAACTTTTTTGCAAAAATTTCATTGTTGAACCATAAGGTAAAGGTAAAGGTTCCCCTCGCACATATGTACCAGTCATTCCCAACTCTAGGGGGCGGTGCTCATCTCCATTTCAAAGCCAAAGAGCCAGCGCTGTCTGAGAATGTCTCTGTGATCATGTGGCCGGCATGACTAAACATCAAAGATGCACAGAATGCTGTTACCTTCCCACCAAAGGTGGTCCCTATTTTTCTACTTACATTTTTTACGTTCTTTCGAACTGCTAGGTTGGCAGAAGCTGGGACAAGTAACTGGAGCTCACATTACGCGGCTTAGCCCCTGAGCCACCGCGCATATATATAGATAGATAGATAATTTTATTTTCGTAGGTCTTTATGTGTATCTTTCTTTATGCCAGGGATTTTCCTATGTATATTAAGACGTTTCATGGCCTAATTTTCAGTGAAATCTCAATTCACCAGCTTTTAGGTCTTCTTAAACATTACAGCAGCCATTTATGCTATCTGTTTGAGTTTATGTGGGAGACTAGAATGGATCCATTTCTACCTTGTTAGGTTTTATCAACTAGCCACACCCACTTTTCTTAATTCTGCCCTGTAACAGTCAAATATTTATTATTTTATTTTCGTAGGTCTTTATGTGTATCTTTCTTTATGGCAGGGATTTTCCTACGTATATTAAGATGTTTCATGGCCTAATTTTCAGTGAAATCTCAATTCACCAGCTTTTAGGCCTTCTTAAACATTACAGCAGCCATTTATGCTATCTGTTTGAGTTTATGTATTTATATATTTATATTTTTATATATATATATATATATATATATATATATATATATATATATATATATATGTTTATATATTATATATATATATATATGTTTATATATTATATATATATATATATATGTTTATATATATATATATATATATATATATATATATATATATATATATATATATATATATATATGTATGTTTATATTATATATATATATATATATATTTATATATATTTATGCAGCCCTAGTTCAGTGAAATCACAATCCACTAGTTGCTAGGCTTTTTTTCTGGCAGCCAGCAAACCCTCTGCTGCCCATTGGGAGACTAAGATAGATCTATTTCGGGCTTATAAGACCTCATAAGTTAGCCACACCCTTATCCCATGCACCCTCTCTGTAAAGGTACAGTATTTGTTTTCTTTCCTTTTTGTAGGCTTTATGTGTATTTCTCTTTAGCAAGGTTCTTCATACGTAAACCAAGATTTTTATGCAGCCCTAGTTCAGTGAAATCACAATCCACTAGTTTAAACCAAGAAAGAAAGCCTAGAAACTAGTGGACTTGAGATATTCAGGCTTTGTTAACTGAACTGCATATCTCAGTGTGGCAATTCCTGGTATTTATAATTCTGGAATCAGCTGTTTTGAGCTCTAGAGTCTAATAACCATTACTAAGATATACCCAGTCCTAAAAGACAATAATTAAGCTTTATATATACCTTAACGTTTAACAGCTCTGAATTCTATATGTATGATTTTCTCAGGAACTAATACATTTACAACATGATTGATAATAACCTATACAATACCTTCCAATAAAATGAATACATATGCAACTTTATTAAATAGTGCCTCACCACTCAACTCACTATAGCACAACCAGTACAAACTATGAAAAGGATAATACTGCTATACATTGAAACATCTCAGAAACAAACAGCAGAGTATTACAACCAGATGCCATTACATCTTAAGCAAACCAAAAGATCCAAGAGTCAAAAAAAAAAGGAGGGGGGAGAAACAGAAATCATTTACAGCCCACACTGTAAGGGCTGTAACAGCCACTATGCAGGACAGACAAGCAAAAGACTAGCAGAATATATTTACAACTAGTGGTAAGAAGACAGGCTGAAATCTCCTTAACCACACATATAGATTCAACCGTAGTTACAGTCGGGAAATTGTGCATATCCTAGACCAAGTCAAATCCAAAAACACTATGGAATTCCTGGAAACTTGGCATTCAGACCAATCAACCATCAATAGACACATAAATAAACCACATTTACACATTGAAAAGGGACAATTAAAAAGGTAAGGAAACAAAAATACCAGAATACATCCTCTCCAACAGACAACACCTAGATATGTAGGGATTAGCACCAGACAATCAAACAGGAAACAATACCCTAATCGAGGAACTACTAAAGGAAAAAAAAACTTCTTTCACACCAAACAATGTCAGGGAAAGCTACTATATATAAACAGCAAACATCACAATCAGTATTACTGATAATGTTACCTAGTCAGTTAGTCAAGCTGAGCGAATACCAATGGCTCCACAAAACACTTTTCTTATAAATTGCCACAGATTCAATTCCTAATGTCTCCGAATTCTTCTAATGGAGAATATTTGTCTGAAACTCTGAAGGGTCTCTGACATTGTCCATGGGCATGATTGAGACAAAAGAGCCAATAAATGTTTCCTATTTTCTAAAAAAGATACTTGTTAAATATTTCCTGCCATTGGAAAGAAATTAATTTCATTGGACTTTGAAATTAATCAGTGTTAAATTATTTCAATACCTCTTTTAATATTTCAGGTTTAACTTCATGCATACACTTTTATTTACTGGTTGGTTTTGGTAGCTACATTGTAAAAATCTCAACAAATAATCATCAGGCTTCCCCAAGGTAAGCATTAGGAAATACAATAGCTGAGGGGCTCAAGGGTGTACAGTAGCTTACACTTCTTCATCTACTGCAAGGCAGTCAAACTCCTTTCACACGGGCTGGATGCATCATGTGCTGGCCACGCCCATGTCCAGTTTAGCGAAGGGGGGAAAAGTCCCTATACCATTGTGACGATGCCGCAACGTGAGTTTGATACCCCTGATCTACTGTAAGTCTTTTCTGGGCACTTTTCTCTCATTTCTCACTTAAAAAATGGATAAAAAAACAGACTTATAAAGCAATTTACAACATCTTAAACCAGATTCCATAGTTGTCCTAACTTTTATGCCAGTGCAATGGCAATGGAACAGAAAATAGCCCACAATATATCCAAAATATATTCCCACAAAATATTTGGTATCCAACATCCACAATATGAAAATATTGCCATTGTGATTAATTAAAATGTCACAAAAGAAGGCACAAAAATTCAAGTTCAGAATTTTTCATCAAACAAATCATCAAATAATGGGGAGGAAGGTGTTTCCAAAAAAATTGTTTTAGTGAATGATTTAGATAATTCAATCTTTATATTCAAGAGTTTAGCTTGAAAATCTTAATCAGAGGTACTGTAAATATTATCAGTACCTAGCATTCAGAAGAAAAATAGTCTGAGAAGCTATCCTACTCCTCTCCAGATCTAAAAACACAAAGATTGCAATTCCAAATGTGTCCCCTAGCTTGAATATTGAAAAACAACATTGTAGTGAGAAAAATGTGATTTGCAGTGCCTGCAAATTTGTCAGTATTTGGAAGGGATAGTGGAATTAACTAGTTAAAATAGTGTTAGTTTAGATACAGGTAGCAGGATCTCAGAAATGAGTCACAGTCTCTTTTGGACAGTGTATTTTCTTCATCCATGAGCATCTTCCATCAATCTGGAATCTGCATGACAGTTGATCATACCTTTTCTTGCATTTGTGAGGAAATTTAATCAAAATCACTGCCAGATAAGTGAACTTACTACAGAAATGAATTTACATTTAAATATTTACAGAAGAAATACATAAATTGACTCCCATTGCCAATGGAAATTTTCCCATCCACCTGCATTCTTTTCAAAAGATCTATTTAACCCTGATTCAGGAGGTATTTAAATTATTCTCATTTTAAATTGGATCCTGCTGAATCAAGATGGCCTCCAATCCAAATTGTGCTTTTCGTATTTGCACACTTCCAGTCTGCTACCATCAAGTTGTCCAATGTCCTAACCCCATTCTTCCCAAAAAACAAAATTATGCAGGAAAAGTAACTTCCAGAGATCTGAGATCTTCAGGGCTGGTGGGAGTATATGCAGCACATGGTGAGAAGTGTTATCCACTTCCTAAAGCTCTACCATCGTCAATCTCACATAATTTTTAATGCTGTACTTGAAATACCTGGGAATCTCTGTCGCAAAACAGATTTGCTTTGGATCTGTACAGACATATGATGCAACTGAATTCCTAACAGTGAGAACAATTAACCAGTGGAATGACTTTCCTTCAGAAGTTGTGGCTGCTCCATCACTGGAGATTTTTAAAAAAGAAATTGGACAGCCATTTGTCTGAGATGGTCCTGCTTGAGCAAGGGTTGGACTAGAAAACCTCTGGGGTTGGAATAGAAGAACTCTGTTATTCTAAGTTCTGTGTTCAGTAAGAAAAGGCCTTCAGAGAGAAATAGACCACAGGAACATTTCCAAATTGATCCTCATTATTTATCTATGAATTGTCCCAAACATTTCCATCCCTGGTTCTAATACCACCCTTTTAAAAGCAAGGCTGCCTGATGCACATAGACCTCAGATTTCTAGAAACAACTTAGCAACCACTGAACTCAAAGCAGGACTGATTTCCATCACTCTGTTCACTTTTGTGTGTGCAAGCACTTTTTAAAAAAAAAAAAAAGAAAGTGCTGATTGAAAAAAGAAACTTTCAGTTAATGATGGTCTCTCTCTTTCCCCCTGTGAGTCTGACTACTGTTCTTAATTTCCTGACCAGCTTGTGCCCCTCCCCCGCTCCTTTCCTAGCATCTGTGATTGTTTCAAATGGAGCTGCACTACCTGCTGCTCTGACTTTCTAACACAGAATACATGTTGCACTGCCAAGCAGTGAACTGCCAGCCATCTGCCATCCAAATCAAAATTTGCATTGTTTCTTCTTAAAATAACGCCTTTAGAATACAAAGTAACTCTCTGCATCAGGTTTCAGTGATGAAAGTCAGCCAGAATTTAAAAGAAGGAAAAGAGGGAGCAATAGAGAAATAGACCTACCAAATCTGCTTGAAAGAGAAAAAAGTTATGGGCACCTTTAAAGAATTGAAAGGTCTGTTTTGCTTTTTTCCCTTTCCTTGAAGTCTGTGATTATGTATTTATAGAAACTCAGAATAAGAAAAAAGATAGTAGAAAGTTCAAAGATGCAGGACTTTTCCCCAACATTCCCAGTTCATATATCCTGCAAAATCTGGACCATAATACTACACAGACAAAGGGCAGGTGCACTGCAGAGATTCATGTAAGCATCCCAGGCTATATCTAAATACATAGGAAAGAAATATGATATTGTATGGTATTTATAGCTACTTTTATATTTTGGGCACCATGTCATTTACAAATTCTTCTTTCTCTGTTTACTGCAACCTGGAAGGTGGGTTGCTGAGCATCTCACTTTACAAATGAGAAGAAGAAAGGGGGAGAAGAGAAGATGTAACTTACCTTGCTTTCTCAAAAACTGTATGTGCAAGCAGAGATTTCACACACACACACACATACTCAAAGTTAGTAGTGTTTTAACCTCCACCTGTATTGTTCAATTCTGCACTGCCAAAGCAGCAGCAAACATTGGAAGTGAGTAATGAGACAGTCCATGTTTGGAAAGTTCGCGACGATGTGATGGAAAGACAACTTAGTATCAACCATCCTCCAGAAGGACATATGGATTTGGAACAGGAACTGTAGTAGATGTCATTATAGATCAAATCTAGGACACATCCAGAGAACAAACTGAGTTACTTATAATTATTAATAAATAAATAAATAAATAAATAAATAAATAATTATAAATATATTATTTACAATATGATATAAGAATATAATCATCTTCTACCTATTTGTTTTATAAAAGCTTGGTTTTAAAAATAAAATATGTTTAGTTGGTCAACCACATGCAAAATTATAACTGAAAGTGTAAGTTCATGAGTGATTAAAATAATTGCTGTAAAACAAGTTGGACAACTCCTGGCCCCCATATAAGTGAGTCACTGCAGTTGTTAATTTAGTAACATAGTTCTTAAGTGAATCTGGCTTCCCCGTTGACTTTGCTTGTCAGCAGATTTCAAAAGATGATCACATGACCCCAGACATTGCAACGTCATCAATATCTGACAATTGCCAAGCATCTGAATTTTGATCATGTGACCATGGAGATGCGGCAATGGTTGTAGGTGTAAAAAATGGTCATAAGTCACTTTTTTCAGTCCCATTGCAACTTCAAATATTCACTAAATGAATGGTTGTATTTCAAGGACTACCTGTATTTGTTCTGGGCAGGGACATTATCCATAAATGTAAATGCCCAGATGTTTACTATTTTGGAACAGGGATGAATCAAATTTTCAGGCCTCACAGAGGTATAAATAGGTTCTACTGCAAAACTTGCTTTGATAGCATAATTATAAAAAAACTTCTTCTTTTATAGTCATGAAGGGAACAGACCACAGATATTCCAAAATGACATTTCTTGGAACAGTTTTGGTGCCATGGAGATAAAAAACTGGCTGAAAACAGGAAGATCTACACTATATGGTAGCCTACATAGGAAAAGGCTTCTCTGTTTGCAACTCCTGTGCATTCCCTGACTCGTGAAATAATCATAATACACCTTTGTAGCAATATATTTCCATAAAAAAACCATAGAGTTCTAGGCGATCATTTGTACTAATATTTCTTCTGAAAAGAGGGACATACTTTCCTGCAGTATTCTTCTAAATAATTTTTCTCACTTTTCTAACTTGCCAAATTTGCATGGGTAAATATTTTTAGTTGGATTTCTTTTCTAGTTTAATGAAAAATAAAAAGAGAGACAATATGTTACACAATGAGGGGAGAAGGATTGTGCTGAGTGGTCTTATTCTCCAGTAGGCAAGCCAGTTCTTTAGTTATTATTATGGTTCATGTAGGAGATGACCAGGCTAAGCCTGAGGGTGGAGTCAAATATGTCATCAGTCATGAATCCAGCCCATCTTGATTGAATTCCTTTCTATTCTTAACTCCCACTAATTTCTCTTGACTGTTAGTAGGTCAGATTTTTAAGCTCTCTCCCTCTCTCTCTCTCTCTCTCTCTCTCTCTCTCTCTCTCTCTGTATGTGTGTGTGTGTGTGTGTGTGTGTGTGTGTTTTCTGAGGTTTTCGTGGGTCTTTGGTTATTCGGGTCTTCTCCCGCGTGAAATTGGAAGTATCTTGGCGACGTTTCGATGAAGTCTCGTTCGTCATCTTCAGGCTGGTGTTCTCGGCTTCGTGCTTCCAGGAGCAATGCTCCTCACCTAATGATGATTTTGTCAATGCCGATGGTGTTCAAGTGGTGCTCCAGTTGTTTTGGGATTGCATGCAAGGCACCTATGACTATTAGTACTATTTTTCCAGAACTGGTGCATTCTTTTCAGACATCCGGTTGTCTTTAAGGCTGAAATACTCTGCTATCAGCATGGAGCAGAGAAAATGCAGCCACTGGTTTTCCTGACCTCATTGGAATTTCTGTCTTCCACAAAGAATATAGGGATGATTGACAGATGACCCCATGTCCGTTTTATAAGTTGTGGGGAGCCATTTTATTTTGGCAGGATTTTGTCTACTACATGCAGATCCTTTGATTGTGGTTTTTATCTTGATAATTTTTTCTTCTTTTATAATATTTCCTTTTTACTAAATGCATTGTTTATATTGTATCACAGCTTTAAATTGTTGCAGAATGTTCTGAACGATGCAAAATCATTAGGAATGGTAGGACAGGACTCTCTAATAAATAAAAATAAAACGTAAAATTCCTTCAAATATTAATATATTTTCTATTTTCCTCATGCAGTTTTTATGTTGCAAGGCAACAAAAATGAATTTGAAGGGATAATGGGAATGTAATCTAGCATTCCTTTTGCTTTAACTCCAGCCCATCAAAAAGAAGAGAATCCGACATATAGGTGCAATTCAATTGTGTGTGAAAGTCTCATTTTTATCCTTTTGAGTTGCCTATAAAGCTGCCATCTTTATATTTCTACATCTATTCTTTATGGTTTGCAGGGTGGATGCTAGGTGTCACAAGCCTTTGTTTGTATTCACTGCCAGCACTAACAAAAATGTATCAGAAGGAGTGCTATGTTTTAATCTTGCTATTCAGTTCAAGCAGGCATTGATAAAGGAACTTTGGAGCCCTTGAAAATATCTCATCTCTACCATTTTGAAAGAGGTGTGTGTAAAACTTTGCTGTTATTGATTTGTTCATCAGTGATGGTCTGAGCCTCCATTCAAGCATCAAAAAGGAGTACTCTGTCAAGGTCATTCGCATATTCCAAGTCTCATCGGGATGAGGAAGATGGGTTGGCTCTCTGGGCAACACAATGAGCCCCATGGTTTGCAGCATTCTTTGTCTCTCCATCTCACCATATTTTTATTACTTCATTTTATTAGACTTATTTATTTCATCAGATAAAAATAACATTGTGTATTGTCTTGTCTGCCATCAGATTTTTAAAACTTCTGACGTTTTTCCCCCCCTCCCCCAAAGCATAATCCTTTGCATCGTTCAGGTGAAATATCATCTTTCTACCAAGTAAAACTATTACAAATAGGAAGGAAGTGTTATGGGAGGCAATCCCCCCCAAAGGTTTATTTGTTTGAATAAAAATGGAATAAATCATATTGTCATTATCCTCTTTTCTTTTTTTTCCCCTCAAGTTAACCAATTCTTAGAAAAACATGCAGCATAAAAATGATGAATATGTCAACTTGGTAAACGCATTATGCCTTCTGGGCTACATCAATGGGATCGTCTTATGGAGAGATGGGCAGAAAACAAATTCAAAAATTAAAATCCAACCAACAACAACACCCCACCATACCAAGCTTTGACCCCTTGAGATAAATCTGAAAGAGATTCCCACCGGGAATCTTGTAGAAAAGATTTTCACATACTGTAACTTATCATTTATTTATTTATTTGTTTATTTATTTGTAACCCACTTTATTATTTTTACAAATAGCTCAAGGCGGTGAACCTATCCAACACATCTTCCTCCTTCTATTTTCCCCACAACAACAATCCTGTGAGTGAGAATGAGTGGCCCAAAGTTATCTAGCTGAATTCATGGTCTCCTGGTTTCTAAGTCAATATCATAATCAAACCACTTCTCTAAACTGAGATTTATTTCAGTTATAAAAATAAGCCATAATGATCTGCTTTGTAGAACAGGCAAATCTATAAACTCTGTTTTATAAATCATAGTGACTATATTCTTATTTATTTATTTACTTGCCACTTATCTCACTGTCATCTGACTCATTCATATATAATATCTATGGACATTCTCATTCATCTAGGTCATGATTGTCCCAAAGGTGCTTTTCCAGAAGGCAACTGGACTTTCTTGGATTTTATTTTTCTTGAAAACATTTTGCTTCTAATCCAAGAACCTTCTACAGTGCTAACTGAATGGTGGTAAATGGATATAAATTCTACCATTTTCCACCATTCAATTAGAACTGAAGAAATTTCTTAGATATGAAGCAAAATATTTTCAAGGAAAAGAAACAAGAAAGTCCAGTCCCCTTTTTTATTTATTTTGGTTCTTGAAGTTTTTTATTAGACAAGATGAGCAGATAATAGGTCTAAAAGTTAAAAATAAGATTTTAAAATTGAGAATTTTTCCTGACGATTTGGTTTAGATCTTACAGAACCCTTTGTAAGGGAATGAATCTTTGATAAAAAATTGAAATATTTTGATATATTAATAAGTTAGTGGGTTTTAAGATTAATAAACAGAAATCAAAGATGTTGGTTAAAATATGACTACATGAAATCAAGATGCTCTGATGAAGAAATGTGGTTTTAAATTTGAGAAAAAATAAATAATTGGGTGTTACTTTGACTAATTACTTTGATTAATATGAATTACATGTTGTTGCAAAATAACTTTGTGAAGTTATGGGATGAAGTTAAAAAAGGATATGCTGAAATGAGAAAATTACAATTATCATTGTTGGGAAGAATTCCTATAATTAAAATAATTAAAATAAATAAATAAAAATAATCTATAATGTTATTTTTATTGAGATAGAACCTGATGACGGAGATATCATGTAATCAGTGGCAAAAAGGTATTTCTAAATTTGTTTGGCAAGGCAAGAAACTAAGAATTAAATATAAACTCCTGCACAATGCTAAAGAAAAGGGGTGGTGGTTTAAGATTGTCAAATTTAAAAGTGTGTTTTGAAACTTGTGGTTTAGTTTGGATGAAAGAATGGGTGACTTTAAGAAATAGAGGTTAGCGGAACTGGAAGAGCATGATTTAAAGTTTGGGTGGCACAGTTATTTGTGCTACGACAAAGTTCAGGTGAATGTAGGTTTCAAAATAAATTTTATTAGTCGTACCATCTTGAGAATTTGGAATAGGTATAAGGTAAAATTGTCTCCTAAAATCCCTTTATAGTTGTCACCCCTAGAATTCTTTTTTAGAAGGGAATTGATAGTTAAACAAAATCGATTAATTTATGCTGCTTTGCTGCATTTTTCCCAAGGAAGCTTTAATTTAAAAAGAAAACTTGGAGTTGGAAGATTTTACATGCCGTTGGTTTTCTTATGCTCAGCTAATTATGAATTTGAAAAAGATGAAATTGAATAAGATGTACAGCTCTGTAGCAACGATGGTCATATTATTCCTAAGAAATATACAAACTTCTATTGAAAATGGAAATAGAGGATGAACAAGATAAAGATTGCATATTTTTATTTGTAATATAAATTTATATTTATAAATTTATTATTTTAATTTATTATTATTTGTAATATAAATTTATATTTTTTAAAATATAAATTTATATACAAATAAGTGTAATATATAGTTGGACCTATGGGAGAGTATGTGGAAGAAAGGTTGAAATGTATACTGAATTATAATCTTACAGAGATTATTATAAAATGATGCATGGTTAGTACAGGATACTGGAGAAATTGTCAGAAATATATAAGACATTTCAAATATTTGTAGGAAATGTAATCAAAGTAAAGGAACATTTTTTCATATTTGGTGAATGGTCATGAAGCAAAGCTAGCTAATATTGGAGTCATGTACATACAGTATTTTGATGCAGAAGATTTTAATAGTGAATGTACAATTGAAACCAGATGCTTTTCTTTTGGAGTTAATGAACAAACAAATAGAAAAATGTTACGGGACTCTTTTTTATGTATCCTAAATGCAGTGAGACTTTATAAACTCAAAGGTTTACAGAAGATCTACAAAAACCAACAAATTGAATAAATTTTGGTAGAATAAATTGTGAAGCTGGAGAATTAGAGATGGAAAAATTGACAACCCTCATGAATGAAAAGACTTTTGACATCTATATCTTATTTAAAAAGTCAGAAGTCATTTTTTCTAACTTTTTTCTTTTTTCCCCCTTCTCTTTTCTCTGCACTTTTACTCTTTTTCTTTCCTGAGTATGTGTGTGTATTTCCTTTTCTTACCACATATCTTTAATGCCTGTTGTTTTCTATTATTTACTCCATTTCTGGGCTATGCATAATACTTTAAAAGAGATCAGCATGATGGATATATATCTAGATATATATATACAGAAGTGAATGGGAGGATGGGGAACTCTTTCAGACCATTCACAGACCATCTGGTATTTTAGAACCAACCAACCAATCAATCAGAATAGAGCTGGAAGGGAACTTTGAGGTCTTTTAGTCCAACCCCCTGCTCAAGCAGGAGACCCTATACCTTTTCAGACAGGTGGCTGTCCAGTCTTTTTTTAAAAACCTCCAGTGATGAAGCACCTACAACTTCTGAAAGCAAATTGTTCCACTGGTTCATTGTCTTCACTGTTAGGAAGTTTCTCCTTAATTCCAGGTTGCTTTTCTCCTTCAGTAGTTTCATCTATTGTTTCTCATCTTGCCTTCTGGTGCTTTGAAAAATAAGTTGACCACCTCTTCTTTGTTACAGTGCCCCAAATACTGGAATACTGCTATCATGTCACCCCTAGTCCTTCTTTTCTCTAGATTGGCCATAACCAATTAATGCAACCGTTCTTCATACGTTTTTGTCTCCAGGCCCTTAAGCATCTTAGTTGCTCTTCACAGTTTTTCCAAAGTCTCAGCATCTTTTTTGTAATGTGGTGACCAAAACTGGATGCAGTATTCCAGGTGTGGTCTCGCTAAGAATTTATAGAGTGGTAATAATACTTCACATTATTTTGATTCTATGCCTCTGTTTATACAACCAAGGATTATATTAGCTTTTCTGGCTGCTGCCACACACGGCAGCACACAAGCTACAGTCTATGGAGAGGTTTGGGATGAGCCTGCAGATGCCCTCTAAAAGTTGCCATCACTGCTTGAGTGAAAATCACGTTGCCTTCGTTAATGTAATCAAATACTAATATTAAATTGCATGGCATGACACTAAAATTTGTACTGTATGATCAACATCTTCCGGGTGCGCTTCAAGGTGCTGGTTCTCACCTTTAAAGCGCTCCATGGCTTAGGGCCAGGATATTTGCGAGACCGCCCGCTTCTGCCGATAACCTCCCACCGGCCAATACGCTCTCACAGAGAGGGCCTCCTCAGGGTGCCGTCGGTCAAGCAATGTCGGCTAGCGGCCCCCAGGGGGAGAGCCTTCTCTGTGGGGGCACCTGCCCTGTGGAATGAGCTACCTCCTGGAATACGACTGATCCCGGACCTCCGTACTTTCCGTAAGCCCCTGAAGACTTATTTATTCCAGCAGGACGGCCTAGCCTGAATGGTTTTTCTAATGGGAATTTTTAAATTTTATAGACTTGAGGTTTTAAATTGGGAGACCGATGATTTAATTTATTTTAGTTTTCTTAACTTTTATATTATATGTATTTTTAATTTTAGGTGTCCACCGCCCTGAGTCCCTTTTGGGAGAAGGGCGGTATATAAATTTAATAAATAAATAAATAAATAATAAATAAATAGTACTTACAGATCAAAGCTAGTCCGTGGCTTGGAAAATGTGTACACCTCTGCTAAACAGCAACAAAGGATCTCAGTTACAGTCTGAATATTAGCTGTTACCTTGGAATCAATGTTAACAGGAATCCTTAGCCCTCCTAAATTCTTTTCAGAAGACAAAAAAATTCAGAAGAAAAAAAAACAGCAGGAAGCAACAGAAATAAACAATAGTTGGGCTTCTCTGCCTCCACTGGGTGATGTGGGTGGTGAATTTGTCAACAGCACTGCTGTTTTTAATGAAGCAGGGAGCTAATTTGAAACTTGGCAGCACCCAGCATCACTTTCTTCTAGAGATTGTTGCCATATTGCATCATCTGGATATATGCTGCTTTGATTCATCCTATTATTTTTTTTCTTTCTGCAGCTACAGTGCAGCAGACTCTTCAGAGTGCAGTGCAAAGGACTTGCTTTGAAAGGTTAAGCTAGAAATTTTATAAAGAGAAAGTATGGGTAGTGAAATATTGGCTGGCAACTGGGGTTCAATCCACTTTCAGCCATGAAATTTCAAGAGGTAGGTTTGGGCCAGTCACTCTCTCTCAGCCCCATCTATCTTGCAAGCTGTTGGCATCATTTGCACATTATCTGTATTAAGGGTAATCATCCATAGACACCATTTTTTTCAGAGAAGTGCCTTTTCTTTCCAGTGATTAATTAAAGAAATGCAGATTTTGATTTATATGAAAAATAAGCATAGTACCGCTGTTTGGGCATTAGCCTGTACTTTGTTGTTCTGATTGTAAATTCTTTGAGCTAACAGCTTAGCCTTCTTTCTGTGTGTCCTACAGGGAATAAGGCTACTCATGATAGGTTAAATAAATGGGATGGCATAACTCAGTTGTCATGAACTCAATATCACAGCTATCAAAATGCAACTAGTTTTTTGTGTACAAGTAAACTCCCTTAATAATTGTTATTCGCACTGGAATTTCCATCACAAAGTGAAGCAATTAAATCAATCAGAATACAGCTGGAAGGGACCTTGGAGGTCTTCTAGTCGAGCCCCCTGCTCAAGCAGGAGACCCTATACCATCGCAGACAAGTGAATGTCCAGTCGCTTCTTAAAAACCTCCAGTGAAGCACCCACAGCTTCTGACGGCAAACTGTTCCACTAATTAATTGTCCTGTGTCATGTGATCACACTGCTTAATAGCAACAATTCTGGCATTCACAGTTAGTGTTGTTAAATGCGGACTGTATGGGTCATTAAGTGAAAATTTCATGTGACCCCGACTTCTGACTTCCTGCCAGTTTCCCCAACACTGTTAGGGGCAACTGAAGAGGAAAGAGTTGCAATGTGAGCCTAAGCAATCCATTCTTCTTAAACAGTGTTTTAAAATGGAATTTACCTCACGTTTCAGATGGCAGCAGACAAGTAGAACCTTCTTATTCATTTATAATGTTTTTTAAAAGTGACTTTTAGAGGAGGTAAGGATAAATAGATGTAAATAATGTAGTGTAAATAATGCCGCAGACATCTTCAGGTTCCACATAAAGTTGGAATGCTTGATGCAGGAGTTTGATATGTATGCCTACGCTTATATGCATAACTTGATATTTCTTTAAAATAGTCACTTGTGAGCAATACCAGTAGGGAAAAGAAGTTCAATAACATTCTGTCATTTTGCTCTTCCATTAAAGCTATGCTGTCCTAGTCTGACGTTTTAATGTTTATATTTCATTCCACACACATTGCTATTGCTGGGTTAGGAGGTATTTTACTATGGGTTTCTTTGCAATAGATTTTCTTTTTTAGTTCCGTCACATAATGCCTTGTGTTGTCTTTCTTCCTATTGTCAACAAGAAGTCCTGCTGGCCTTAAAGCTTTTGATAAATTATATTTGTCCTTCTGCTCAGGTTGGCTTATAGCAGAAACACCATAAAGCTGTTGAGGGTTATGGGTATCTCACAGCTACTGCAGACATCAGCTGCATCTGGCCACAGGATCTTAGATGTCATTCACTCCATTGTGTTTTTGTCTCTGCTCTTCCTCCCCTCTGTTTTCTCTAGCAACAACACTAGCATTACCCCTCTCCCCCTTTCTCTTAGTTCTTTATCTTTTGCTCTTTTTTAAAGCATGGTCCTAAATGGTTGTAGGGGTAGCTTGCAAATTCTGGATGTGTAATCAGTGCCACAGTTCTATCATTTTCCTCATAATGTCTTCAGTTGGGAAGTTGCAGGGGGTAAAAAAAAAAAGGTTTGTCTTTTCAAACCTCCTTTGAAGTTGCATGCAGAAATGAAGCTTCGTCTTTGGGATATCCAGATAAAATTGGGCAGGATTCTTGCCTGATTGTCAGCATTGTCAAAAGCTTTGCTTTCACTGGTTCATTAAATAGCATTTAACCTGAAACAGTGAAAACAAACTGGCTTTCTCTGCATTGCAAGAATCTCAGGGAAATTAATTCTCAGGGTCTGATGTTATTTCTGTCCTCTTAAGCTTTTACTCCCTGCGTCTCCCTTTGCTAATTCCATTTACTGTTAAACAAGAATTTCTTGTCATCTTCTCCTGAAATGTTTTATTCTTTGGCATAATGCCATGGCAGTCTATTCACCATTACACAGCAAACACTTCAGTCTCTGATTAGTCACCCCTACCCCAAGGATGTGTATTTATCAGGTGGCATTTCTTTACCTATGGTTTAGGTTACCTTGCTCTGAATCCAGTTAAATTGCCTGGGAAAATTTTCTCATTTGTGCCCATTGAAAATGTTTGTCCTTGGTGTAAGTGGTACATCTCCAAGATACAGGATTTTCTTTTTATCTGCTAACACTGTCATACTTCACACTCCTAGTTCTATTGGTGTATGAGAGGGTTAAGTTGTTGAGTCTCAGAATAAAATTGGAGGAACCTTTGTTTACTCCATTCCTTGTTTTTTGGAAATTTCAGCCAGGAAAAAATGTCTATAGTGATACCATGATTAAAAGCCTAGGAAATGAGTATTGCCAGGAAAATTATATGCCCAGGATTATTGCTGGCCAAGGTTTGTGATATAGACAGTTCTGGAATGTGATAGTGATGATAGAATGAAAAAAAACCTCAGCATGCTTCCTACTTACCCATTCTCTCTAGAAATTTCCCTCTTCTGATACCACGTTTGACATGTAGCAGACTAGATCTGAAGATGCAAGGCTGAAAGAACAGTGATTTCCGGTTTCTTCTGCACAACTGGCACAAATGTTTACGTATCAAAACAAAGGCATTCATTTGTTTGGAATTGACAACAGTGTGACTGTTATGTCACTTATTTTATCCAAATTTCCCAGAGTGACTCATATCCTTAGATATCCATGTATATGAAATACTTTCATGTTCTGTGTGTGTTTATGTAGGCTTTCACTGTTGTTGCTGTTGTTGGCCTTACTTCCCTTGTTGAGAGAGAAAGTGTTTCCTTATCAGCAAATTAGAAGAAGCAAATTCTGTAATATTTAAATATCACAAACCTTCATGTACTTTTAAGCACTGAGTTGATGCCAGTGAAACCTGTGAGTAAGGAATAAGTAAGAGTATGGTGAGCATATCTACATTTCAGAAATCCAAGCAACAAGACGGGAGCAAAAAAATACAGAAAACAGTAATTATCTATCTGGATTTTTGCAGTCTAGATTTGGTACCCCATCTTTTCAGTTGCAGCATGATTAAAGGCCTTATTACATTGTGATTTCTCTCCATTGATGTCTTCCGCTTATACTTCAACTTTCAAGAACTTCCTCAGTAGCAATTGCCTGATTTTCTCCTTTTCAAATCTGTGAAAAGTCTTGCTTTATGAGAAAATATATACAAGTTGAGATGATTCAATATGGGTTTTTTTAGATCCCATATTGATCTATTGTAACTTGTTGTTTTACTCTGAGTTTAGTGTCACCAGTTACATTAAAAAACCCACACACACCTGGATTTGTGTTATATTTAGAAGCTGCCTTCTAATGCAGAAATGGGAGAGGAGGGGCTAAA
This sequence comes from Masticophis lateralis, assembly GCA_030761175.1. Classification (NCBI taxonomy): domain Eukaryota; kingdom Metazoa; phylum Chordata; class Lepidosauria; order Squamata; family Colubridae; genus Masticophis; species Masticophis lateralis. The sequence goes on from JAUDYJ010000001.1 coordinate 29,709,162, forward strand.
AAAATATATGAGGCTGCTGCTTCTCCAGGGTCCTGAATTACAACTCTCATCATCTCCAGACAGCCATAATGGAGATTGTAGTCTAGTACCTCCAGACCACAGCAGGATAGAAAACGCTGCTCAGAGAGGAAACCAGTTTAGAGAAAGGGTGCTTTATTGCCATGGCCTGTTTTTAAGTGGAGGAACTTTTCTCAGCTTCACACTGTTGGAAGGGAATGTAATAAGAAAACTTTCCAGCAACAAGCCTAACCCACTTTTATGTTCTCTTTTTCATTTATTTTTTTTCCCATCCTGTCATTTCAAATGCCAAGATTTTTTGAAAGACGATAACTTTTCAGCGTCAGTAATCACTCTTCCATCTGGTCCAGCCTGCTGCTTCCAAATCTGCGTGTTCTCAGCTGTGGAGCATTCAACTTCCTGCTTGTCTTCCTCTTGGAAATAGAGATGCCAGCAGAAGTTAAATTGTAACAGCCTGGTAGGGAAGCATCTTTCAGTTCAGCTGAAACATTAGAAGAGGCAATATTTAGCACTCCACCATCTTTTTAAAAAATAAACCAAAGGTTCTTCCTTGTAACAGAAAGACTGCCTTTCCTCCCCCACTTCATTTTCTATATTCAAAAAAGAAAAAACAAAACAAACCCTTACCCTATTGCTGGTAGCATGAATTACCTCATCACTGTGACCCTTCACACCTCACCCTACACAGGTTTGAAGTGAGGGACAAATATTCCATTCTTACATACCTGATTGCTGTGAGGGATTTTGAATTGCATAGCAGAAAAAGCAAGCAAAATGAAACTGCCCGGTGACAGTGAACGAGATAGAGAAAAGAAACCAAATTGTTATATTTTTCTTGGCATGAAAGAACATTGTTTATATAAGAAGGTGTCAGTAGAAAGGGTGGGCTTAGAGTCTCCTTAAAAACCAAGAATTTAGACTCAGCAGGTGAGCCCGTACTAAGGTCACCTGACCGTTCTTATCAGATGCTACATTCCAGCTATAAAGGCTATGCTATAATTTTATTTATTTATTTATTTATTTATTTATTTATTTATTTATTTATTAGATTTATATTGCCGACTATTAGCCCATGGCAACTCAAGGCAGCTTATAGAATATAAAAACCACATTTAAAAATAGTAAATGTAAGTGTAAGTGTAGTGTAATGTAAATGTAATAGTAAGTGTAATTTAAAAATAGTAAGTGTAATTTAAAAATCAAATAAATTAATGTAATAAAATCACCCCCCACTCCCCACCGCCCACCCCAGTGACAGCTGGTCACACAAGACATCTCTATGGTGTGCATACAAAAAGACAACCCTTTGTTGCATCTTCCTTGAATTCCTTTGGTTCCTAATATAAGTGGGCATTTCCCTCACAACACTGGTTTCCACTTCCTATGTTAAACAAAGCACATAGATTTCTTATGGTTCAAAACCTAAACTGGACCATGTGTACTTCAGCAGACAAATATATGCAAAAAGTTTTCCCCACAGAGTTTAATGAAATCTTGAAGGGCAATATATACAATATCACCCTGAAGAACACAAATGTGTGTATTTCTGTTGAGAAGTCTTACTGTTATTTTTTTACTTTAACAGTGTATGTTATTGAGGTTTACTTCTCATTCCTCATGAAGAGGACGGCATTTGTAAGATGTGGTCAAAAGTATTGGACCCCTCCATTTTTCTCCAGAGAATCCCAATTTCCCATAGAAATGAACTGAAACTCACACAAGTAGATAGGATAATTGTTTAATTGTTCTAACTGACAGGAAATTTTTCCTTAGTTCTAGATTGTAGCTGATCTCCATTGTATAAACAAACACATAAATAAATAAAGTAAATAAGCATTGTAAAGGTAGAGGCTCGAAAACTACCTCCAAAGAGCTTCATGTTGCTGTGACCATGATTGATAATGTTATCAAGAGGTTTAAGGTATATGGGACCGTGACCATCCACCCTGGACATTGCTACAAGAGGAAAACTGACACTATACTGAACGGAATGAAAACTTGAATGCTGGAGAAAAGAAACTTCAGAAGAGATTCTAGCTGACCTCTAAGATCAAGAAATAACAATATCAAATCCACCATCCCTTACTGTTGAACTGCCTCCATGGTAGAAGACCCAGGAAAATTAGGCTTCTGAAAACCAGCACAAAAACCTAGACTGAGGTTTACTAAAATCCATGTTGAAAAGTCACAAGATTTTTGGGAGAATGTTCCTTGGACAGATGAAACAAAATTCAAGCTTTTTGAAAAGTCACAGCAACTCAATGTTCTGAACAGTGGTTGTAAATCAGGGGTGGGTTCTGCTTACCTTTTCAACCGGTTCGCAACCAGGCCGCATGCGCAGAAGCTTCCTGAGGGCGTCCGGGTTGGTGGATGGAGCCTCCCACCGGTTTTACTACCGGTCCGAACTGGGAGCAACCCACCACTGTTCTAAACACCAAGATATCTTTCTGGGTGTCTGTCAGATTCCTGTACCATATGGCTGTGCATTTTTTGAATATGCTTGTACATATATATTAGCAGCTGGGAAACTGAAAAAGCAAAGCACCCACCCAGGGCCATCTTTATTCCTACAAAGTAAACTAGGCAGGCTGTCCCAGTCCAAGTCTTTGTTTGAAGTAAGCACATCACTTGCCCAAGAAAAAAGATAAAAAGAAAGGGGAAAGTGGTTAGAAAAATAACAATTGAATCTGTTAAAATCCATTTTGGCTTTCTTTTTGTAAAATAAATGATGACATGGTATTATATGTCATGTGTTGTTGTCCATCTGAGGTTGTATTTACCTACTTTTAAGAACTGCTACGGATCAGATAATGTTTTACTGTGTCTTGATATATAAAACTATAGAACTCAAAGTGGGTTTACTTTCTTTTTCTCATGACAGTATGTTAGGCTCGATTCCTGTTGCAAAAGAAGGAGATTTCTTTCTGTCCCTCCCTGCTGTTATATTGCCTGCACACTTCAGTGAAGGGAAACCTTTTTCATGTATACCAGGGAGTCCTAGTGAAATAATGGAATTGGCTTGAAAAGCATAAACAGTGTTGGGCAGAGCTATGCAGTCCTGTGGTCAGAAGCAAAGAAATGGCCAGGACCTTATAGTGCAAACTTTGGGACTTTCAGGCTCATATGAATGGACAGCTGGAGTGGAGGAGAGGAACCTATGTGAAGAGAAAGGTTCCTGCTCTACTGATTTCCATACACACACCTTTTCTAATACTATCAGGTCTGGGCTATAAAAGACTGAATGAGAGCAGCTGGGACCATCTGAAATTTTGTGTTCCAGATCTGGTTGTTTTGTCTCTTCAGTAAAACTCTTTTAAAATGGCTTTGTTTTGTTGTGGTATAGCTTTTGTCCTTTGCTCTCAGGTAATTGTTTTGAAGCCTGGTGCAAACATTTTTATACTGTTATACATTACAACATAAATTGGCTTATAATTTCAATTCTTCTCAAGGAAGAGGATCACTGAGAGAAGGAATTGATGGCTTGAGTGGTAGGGGGCTCTTAAACTAAGGGAAACTCTAACTTTCTACCTATGAACTTTCTCATTTGTCTTTGAGAGTTGCTGGGACTCCTTTGCTTCCTCAATCCCTGTACTTCACAGAGGGTGCCACTCTTCTTTGTTCCTATACCCATCTATTTTCTCAGAGAAGGCAATAAATCAAAAATATTTGCAAGTTGAAAGAAGAATAGCAAAACTGAAGGACTTTGTAAGAATTTCTGTCCCAGGTCTACAGGGTTGTTGCCAACATTACTGGGTTTCTGAGATCATGTCCAGGGATGTGCGTATTATGACATCACCAGGAAGTTTCCCAATCTCTACATATGTTAATATTAATGTGTAGACCTATCATCCTGTGTCAGCAGAATACTAGGTTGTGCTAATCTTCCACTAGATTGATATTTCTGTGTCAAAAACAAACTACCCACAATATAAGCCAGGTGTGTGATCTCTTCTTCAGTCTAAACTATAGTTTCAAATGACTAGATGGAGCAAGTCATGTTCATAATAAATATTAGCCAATAGGAACTTGCCAGATCCCTGCCTTGGAGTGTATTATCACTCGCCCTATAATGAAAGTGTTGATCATTTATTTAGCAAGCGTTGTGCAGGATAAAGAGGAAAACACAATTTTAACAGTGGACAATTACAGACAACTTCAGGCTTCCACTGCAGCAGGCTAGGAATGGAATAGTTGGTGAGCATCTTCATAGCAGGTTAAGTGGGATATGAAAATGAGACTAAATGTTTATAGGTAACAACATAGGGATAACATCTTGCAGAGACAGACTATATTCTGATTTTCTATCCTCTTTCTGCTTTGTTACAGTAATAAAGGGAGAGAAAAATATCAAGGCATGGCTAGGGATTCTGAATGGGCTGTTGGTCATCAGATGTTTCATGTGGAGCTGTGCAGTTGGGGAAAAACTACCTGTTATTTATTTTAAACTTAGCATATCATCCACAGGTTCCTTCTAGTCACAACTAACCTAAAGAGCATTTCTAGAAACAAACTAGGGATGTTCTTTGGTGAACTATCAAAGTCTTCTTATTGGGTGATGCAGAAAGTTTAAAAAAGCTATGGTTTGTAAACAAGCAATCTCATTATGGTGCTTCTAAAGGGCAGGAGTCCTTTGAGGGATTCACTTGAATCCTTGATTTAATACAGCAGGGTACTTTTTATATTCTTGTTTGTCTAGGTTTTTTAGGTGGTAAAAAAGCCTTTTGTGTCCTTTCAGAAATTTAGGTATCTGGCTGTGCTGGGTATATGTTTTTGTTTAAACCTAGCCTTCTAAAAGGTTGTAGAAATGTTGTCTTTCAAGTGAGGAGATCCTATTTTTAATATCTAGTAGAAATATCAAATGATGCACAGGAGCTGCTTATAAATGAAAAGCGTGGGGAACGTGTTATGTTTTAATGGCTGAAAAAGAACAATAATGAGAGAAGCTGCCCCCAAAGGGGGGGGGGGGAAGAGGCGTAGATCAGGACAGATTTTTCTAAGCTGATGCCTTCCTGATGGGTTCCTGATGGCTCATGATTCCTGCAGTCAGTCTACATGACAAGTGATGTGAGTAGTCATTCATCCCCAGGTTAAGCCAAGCTCAGTTAAAAGATGGAGAGAAAAAAATTAGACTGTTCATTTCATTTCCCATCTCACCCCCACCTCTAGAATACTCCGGTACTTTGATGAATCAACTGAAACTGATATTAAAGGAGAGGGAGGAAACTTCCTGTTTCTGGAAACTTCCTGTGATCATATAACTGAACAGTTTTGAGATTTCACAATGCTTTCCGTTTCCTAATTAGGACATGCTTAAAAGGGAACAGTTGGCATTCCCGTTGGTGAGGGCCATGTGTTACCTGCAGCCGGCCAAATCGAGAATGAGCCTGATTTTTCTCTTACCTACGTTCTGCAATCGGCAGCTGCTCCGAACAGGTGCTGGCTCTCTTTAGAGCAGATGGCACCAAAAGTGAGTTTGTTGGCAAGTGCCTCTGCAGAGCAACCCTTCTTCTCACACATATTGATGTGTATGCAACGTGTCACACTCAGTCAGACCTATTTTTTTTTGTTATAGAGCACTTCAGTTTGCAATAGAAGGCCAGTGAGGGGAAGGCTCTGACTTGGCCTGATAACTATTGTGATCTAAGAAGGGTCATAGTTTAAGGACCAGACCAAATGCTTTCAGGCTTTCCCTACTACTGTATGATATCCAGTTCACTTAAAGAAACATGTATTGATGGGCCCTTAATAAACAGTGAAATATCTTTAGATTGATATTGAAGCTTGAGTGTTTTGAATTTTTTTAAAAGAGGTAGTACAGACTATTCCAATTAGAGATATTTTCTTCAGCAAACAGACATAAAAACATGGTCCACTGAGATTTGTCCCAGAGTGAAGTAGGCAATTCAACCTGGGTAATATTGATTGTAGCTTATTTGCTTTGCCTAATTTCCCCTTTCACACATTTCATTTTAAATCAGTGGTCTCCAAGTTTTGTAGCTTGATGGCCCAGGGGTGGGGGAAGGGGGGAACTGGGCCATGCAAACAGTGGGTCATCCCGCACACGTATCTGTGCACAGCTTGACTTGCACAAGTTGACCTGCATGCACATATGCATGCATGCTGGCCCTCTGCTCACACAGCCCGGTTGGGGACCTCGGTTTTAAATGATACGTGCCTCTGCCCTTTCCTGTACCCAAAAAGCAAGATATTTGATCAAGTAAAAAATAGTGAGTGGTGTATCTCTGTAATCAGTCTATGGTTTTTATCTTTGGCACCCATTAGTGAGGATCTTACAGAATTTGGTCTTTGTAAATTATGATGTGAACTATTTTGTTCTGTGAGATTAGAACTACATATCTAAAATTTGCATTTATTTGTTCAATTTTATGGTGCAGTTCTTAATTTAAGAAATATTCTGAAAGTTTCTGTATTTTTGTCTTAAATGTATTCACAAATTTCCATATTTAGCTAAAATATGCTAAGAAATATGTTTCCAGTGAGAAAATAGATATAGAAGTAACATACTCATATACAGATGTGCCGAATCCTTTTTTAAATTCCCCATTACAGTGGGAATTGGATAGAATTAACTTCAGGTTGAACAGATATGAAAATGACACAGCCCATAAATAGCCATAAAGAGACTGATTTGCCCATCATTGGCTGTCAGTTGCTTTCTCCCCTCAATGAGAGAATTTAAACCTGGCAAAGGAGGCTAGAGGATGATTGGCTGCATATTCAAGTATCTGTTTATGCCATTTATTAGTAGTCAACAATAGTAAGTAGTTCAGGAAATGCCTGATTCTGCAGACAGAATGCAATGGACAAAATGTTACATAAACTCCTTATATAAGGGACTAATTTTTTTTTCCAGGGCAATCAGACAAAATATAGACAGATATAATATATATCAATTTACTTCATGTGTATAATTACATAAGTGATGTTTTATGTGTGCCTGTTTATTTACATATTGAAATGACATAAATTGATGCAATAGATGTAAGTGCTATTTACTCAATTACTCAAATTCGGATGCAGTAGATGTTCAGATTGAAAAGATAGCCTATTTGCACCAGATAGCCTATAGTAAACCAAGGTTTGACTTCTAATCACTAGCATGGGGAGGGGAGGAAGCAGAGGTACATGATGAAATAAGCATTGTGACATTACAATGCAACCTCCCCCCTTTTTTGTGTGTGTGCCATGACATAAGTGAAGAGCAGACTTCCAAAGAATAGTGCTTGCTTTGTCATTCTGATGAGTCTGATTCTTCAAGTGCCTCTGCTATAGGCTGGAGTTTTTACTATGCCAACTTTAAATATCAGCTAGGAAAGAGTACCTAGCTAATCTTGATTGGTGTCAAAAGATTGAGCTCTCTGGTTAGCACTGGAATGGGAATCCAGCAGGAAATTCCGGGATGGTAGGCTCGACTGGAGAATTGAAGACATATCCCAGAAGGTAACAATGGCAGACCAGAAGTCAAGCTCATTAAAAAAAAGCAACACTGGACTTCCGGTGGCGCCTTCCTCGTTGGCGGCGGGCTTTCCATGCCCGCCAGTCTCCCGGCGCGTTAGAGCCGCCTCACAGCTGGCAGGCGGCTCGAAAAACCTGTTTCTCGCCGGGAGGAACAGGCAGAGCTTCTGGGGGTGAGGTAGAACCTCTTTGAGCCCCCCAGGAATTTTCCATGTCCTGGGGAGGGCTCAGAGGGATGGTTCCCTCCATACCCCCAGGGTATGCTCCGCGCCGAGAGGATCCTCCGCTAATTATTTAATTAGTGGAGCCAGACGTGGGAGCAACACCACGATTGAAATCACATTTGGAGCAAGCTGGAAAAGAGAAAAGAAAATTCCAAGCAAGTATGGATTTTTTCTTTAACGGAGTTTTTTTTTCGGAAGAGGAGGGGGGAAGGGGGAAGGAGAGGAAGAAATTTGAAAGTCTTTAAGATGGCGACAGGCTCTGCCTGAAACGAAAGTGTCAGTGGAATGGAGTGCAGAGCTTAGTCTTGAAAGGAATATCCTGTTACAGACAAAGAACCCAAAGGAATAGAGGCTGATTTAAACAGATTTTTTTCTACCCTTTTTTTTTCTTTTCTCTATTGAAGTAAGGAAGATTCTTTTTCTTGGTTTTTTTTTAAAAAAAAGTAAAGATGCCTAAACCTAAAGGAAGGGGGGGCTCCCCTTTGAATCAGATGAATAAAGTTGAAATGTCTCATGTGCAGAGACTTACAGAACAGGAGTTAAAAGAGTTAATTACAAGGTCCTTAGAGAGTGTGGTAGATAAGATAAAAGGTTCACAGAAGGATCTTGAGGAACTGGTTTCTGGGAAATATGACCAACTAAATCAAATCATTGCTCAAGTAGCCTCAGATTTTTCAACAGCGCTGGCTGCAATGGGGAAGAAAATGATTGAGATGAGTAGTAAATTTGAACTTCAAATACAAGAGTTACAAATGAAACTCCTGGAAGCAGAGGCCAATAATCATAATATTCAGAATGATGTTATTATGCTTCAAATTAAGTCTATGGAATCTGCAATTAGATTGAGAGGGATAAAAGAAGATAACAGAGAAAACCTAAGGACAACGTGCAAAGGCCTTTGCAGAATTATTAAAGTTACAAGATGAACTAATTCTGGGCTCTATTGTGAAAGTTTATAGAGTTAACTCACGTTTGGCTAAACAAAGGAATTTGCCTAGAGATGTTGTTGTCTACTTCACTGATAAAAGACTGAGAGATGATATTCTACAAAAGTCTTATTCTGATAGATTGCAGGTAGCTGGCACACGAATCAGGGTCTTCAAAGAGCTACCTTCGAAGGTTTTAAAAGACAGGAAAGATTTTGATTTTTTGGTCAAGGAATTGAAGAGAAGTAATATCCTATTTAGATGGGACTTTCCAACTGGTATAATTTTTAGATATCAAGGTGTGAGACACTGTTTGAATACTATTGAAAAAGCAGAATATTTTTATCAAAATATTTTTAAGGGAGCACCGAAATATCTCAAGAATAAAAAGTCAAAAACAGAGTTTGCACAATGTGAAAAGAGAGAAGAAAATCAAAGTGTGTTAAAAGTAAAAGGAGATTTTGGTGGTTGTCCAGAGGATTCTATTATGGATTTTTCAGATGAGAAAACTGAACACCCCAGTGTTTCTGGGGGATTACAAGACCTTGAACTGCTGGAGGAAGATTCAAAAAACAAAGTTTTACATCGAGATGACCAGCAGCAGAGGTCTAATATTTCTCAAGACATGGGGGTTGATGCTAATCGACAGGAATTAGAATCCAACGAAGAAATCCGACTGGAAACCACAGGTGATAAATTCAAACAGCATCGTGAATTGCTTGATACTGAATCGGAAAGCATTGAAAGATTTGGAAAAAATGGATTAAGCACAATAACTGGTTAAAAGTTCATTCTAAACTGGATTAATTTTAAACTCACATATTAAAATGGATTATAAAAACTTTTACTATGAAGTTTATCCTGGATTGGACATGATATCCTGAGTTTTGATAGATTGCTGCAAAGCTAGCAGTGATCATTGGTTACCCAATTATATATTTTGGTGGAACATATCGTCTAGAAGAAGACTAAGAACTTGAAAACATTTTGTAACCCGAAGGGTTGAATTGCAAAGGGTGGCAGGATTTGAACTAATTTCAAAGGAACATCTGGGAATGCAGCTTTTGTTTGAAAGGCTGCAAAAGCCTATTTTTAGGTATAGTATAAGCTAGTTGGAATGATTTTTTCCTAGAGGAGTGAATACCTTCGTGGTTGGATTTTACCTATATAAAGTCACTCGGGGGGTTGTGTGGAGAAATGTTTTACTTTGCTGATGGGGGCAGCGGCAAGATGAAGATTATTGAAGCGGATTTACGAGAGGAAATATATTTGATATCAATCAAGTTAAAGAGAAGATCAAAATTTGGATTATATAGACTGAGAAATGAATTAAATAAAAGACAATCCTTCTTTTGATATAACTGTATGATTATAACTATATATGCATATATATTTTTTGTGTTTTATGTTTTTGGGGGTTTTTTTTTTTTCTCTTTAGTTAAGGGTGTAGTTAGGATAGAACTATAATGGTGCTTTTAATTATAACTATTCTTTTTTTATTATAATATTGTTTAATATTAATGTTTGTTCTTGTTAGTTTGTTTTTTACTTTTTTGCCCTATTTCCTTCCTTCTCTTTCTTTTCCTCTTTCGAAATTTGTTTAATTTAGAATTTGAATATTTAATAATCTTTTTCTTTTTCCCTTGTTCTAAATTTTGTTTTTTTTAAACTTGTAGCGGAAGTCAGGGGGGGATAGGGAGGGAAAGGGTTGGGGAGGGACGATGGGAGGGGTAGGGGAGGGGGATTGGGGGGGGGGAGAAAATGGAAAAATTTTTGTATTGTAAAACTCTTTCAATAAAAAAAAAAAAAAAAAAGCAACACTGCTTTGTAATGAAACCACAGAATTTAAAGCGTAGCCACAAAAGAAAAGAAAGCACAGCCCAACAGACATGTGTGGGATTTTTGTTCTCTCATATGGTGCTGAAATTTCTGTTGAATGAGATATTTGTGAGTTGGCCTTGGTCAATGCTGTTCTTATTTCTATTATAATGTAATAGAAATAAGAAATAGTGTTTATAACATTGTATTGTATTTTTAATGTCTTGCTTTTTTATTTCTGCAAATTGTAACTTGCCCTAAGTTACTTACTGAACTCAACGGAATATGTTACTAATAAATAAATCTGGTTAATTAATCCTCTTTTTGAGTTCATATATTATACCAACCCAGAGACTAGCCTATACAGTTTGATTTGCTTAACATGTTGAGTTACAAAGAAACCAGCCACATTACTGCTAATCAGTTTAATGTGTCGTGCAAATGCACCTGTTCAATCTTTGACCATGGGTTGTGTTCATGGAGTTGACTTTCTGGTTTCATAGATATGCCTGTTTCAGTGTTGCATGTACTGTTTCCATAGCAAATAGCGTAAAATGCCACCCTATGTGACACAACTGCGGTCCCTTTGTAACACGTTCAAGATAAAGTTCAGATTTAGTAGTATGTATAGAGGCATCAACCACAAAACGTGTGTGAATTTTTGCCTGCTCCTCATCATCTCAAGGGGACACTCAGCATTTTCAAGTGTTTTAGCATAACCATTAGCTTTAAAGTATTCACTGTAGCATGATCTAAACATTCAAAGGCATTGCTAAGGTCAATGAAGCATGGATAAACCTCTATCTTATGGTGGCCAACTGTCATGTCCCTTTTTTGAAACCTATGTATTCATTTAGTATTTTTCTCTCCATTGTTCTTTGTAAGATCTTCAATAAGTTGTTTATATAATGATTTACAAATTGTTAGTAATTTATCTATACCTTTTCTCTTGTACCTTTTTTTCTTCTCCACAAATATATAGACCATTTTTTCCCTAATATCTAGGCCACACTGTTTTGTTCCATAGCACAGAGCTCTTGGCACAGAACTGTTAATACTTTAGCTACCTCTTCTCATACAGCTTCAAACAATTTGGTAGTGCTTTCTGCTTGACAGCTGGTCTATTGCTTTTCATACCTCACTTTTTAGTAGTCAATTCTGAATATGTCCCCTCTCTACAAATGTCTTCATCATTCTACAGTCCTGCCTGTAAAAGTACTTTATCTTTTTCTGCAGTTAAATGGTACTTATTCCCAACTAACAATTTTTTATTTATTTATTTATTTATTAATCGAATTTCTATACCGCCCTTCTCCTACCGGACTCAGGGCGGTGAACAGCCAGTTTAAAACCAATAACAATATAGTAAGTTAAAATGTTCTAAAAGTCCATATAAATTTAGGCTGAAAATATATCAATAAACACTAAAACTCTAAAAATTTAAATAATTTAAAATAATTTAAAATTTAAAATATTTAAAAATAGGAGGGATCAGGCAAGTCCGGCAAGTTGGAAGAAATGAGTCTTCAACGCCCGACGAAAGGTCCGGAGGTCAGCAATAGTTCTCAGATCTGGAGGGAGATCGTTCCAGAGGGTGGGGGCTACCACAGAGAATGCTCTCCCCCTGGGGGTCGCCAGCCGGCACTGTCTGGCTGACGGCACCCTGAGGAGGCCCTCTCTGTGGGAGCGAACCGGCCGGTGGGAGGCAATAGGTGGCAGAAGGCGGTCCCGTAAGTACCCTGGTCCTAAGCCATGGAGCGCTTTAAAGGTGATTACCAACACCTTGAAACGCACCCGGAAATCAACCGGCAACCAATGCAGCTCACGCAGGAGAGGTGTCACGTGGGAGCGCCCTGTCGCTCCCATAATCCCCCGCGCGGCCGCATTCTGTACCAGTTGAAGCCTCCGGATGCATCCCAAGGGGAGCCCCATGTAGAGAGCATTACAGTAGTCCAAGCGAGACGTGACGAGCGCCTGAGTGACTGTGCGCAGGGAGTCCCGATCTAGAAAGGGGCGCAACTGGCGTATCAGGCAGACCTGATAAAAAGCCCCCCTGGCCACAGCCGTCGTATGATCCTCTAATGACAGCCGTGGATCCAGGAGGACGCCCAAGTTGCGCACCCTTTCCGTGGGGGCCAATGATTCGCCCCCAATAACCAACGATGGAGTCAGTTGGCTATATCGGGACGCCGGCATCCACAGCCACTCAGTCTTGGAGGGGTTGAGTCGAAGCCTGTTTCTCCCCATCCAGACCCGCACAGCTTCAAGGCACTGGGACATCACTTCCACGGCATCGTTGGGGTGGTCTGGGGTAGAAATGTACAGCTGAGTATCATCAGCGTACTGATGGAATTCCACCCCAAAACCACGGATGATCTCACCCAGCGGCTTTACATAAATGTTGAACAGAAGGGGCGAGAGGACCGACCCTTGTGGCACCCCACACACTAGGCGCCTCGGGGTCGACCGCTGCCCCCCTGTCAACACCGATTGCGACCGGTCGGAGAGGTAGGAGGAGAACCACCGCAGAACGGTGCCCCCCACCCCCAATCCCTCCAACCGGCGCAACATGATACCATGGTCGATGGTATCAAAAGCCGCTGAGAGGTCTAACAGCACCAGGATAGAGGAGTACCCCCTACCCCGGGCCCTCCAGAGATCATCCACCAACGCGACCAATGCCGTTTCGGTGCTGTAACCAGACCTGAAGCCGGACTGGAGCGGGTCTAAATAGACAGCTTCATCCAGGTACCGGGGGAGCTGCCGCGCCACCACACTCTCAACAACCTTCGCTAAAAAGGGAAGGTTGGAGACAGGACGATAATTTACCAAAACAGCCGGGTCCAGGGAGGGCTTCTTGAGGAGGGGCCTCACCACCGCCTCCTTCAAGGCAGGCGGAAGGACACCCTCACTCAAAGAAGCATTTATAATCTCCTGGAGCCAGCCTCGTGTAACCTCCCGGGAGGCCAGCACCAACCAGGAGGGACACGGGTCCAACAAACATGTGGTAGCGTTCAGTCTACCCAGGATCCTGTCCACGTCCTCAGGAGCCACAGGATCGAACTCAGCCCAGATAACACTCTCAAGACTGGGCTCAGTCACCTCGCCCGAACTAACCCAGTCAGAGGCCAGCTCATCCCGAATCTGAGTTATTTTATCATCCAGATATTGAACAAAATCCTCAGCACGACCCTGCAAGGGGTCCTCCCGCGCTCCCAGGTGAAGGAGGGAGCGGGTCACCCTAAACAGGGCGGCTGGGCGATTATCTGATGACGCAATAAGAGCGGTGAAATAATTAGATTTCGCCGCTTTTATTGCCACTAAGTAAGTCTTAATATAAGCTCTTACTAGTGTTAAGTCGGATTCAGAGCGACTAGCCCTCCAACCACTCTCTAGGCGTCTTTTCCGGCGCTTCATCTCCCTCAGCTCCTCGGTGAACCAAGGAGATAAGTGAGTTCGGCGCCGTCAGAGGCCGCAAAGGCGCGACCCGGTCCAAGGCCCCACTGGCTGCCCTATCCCAGGCAGCCACCAGGTCCTCAGCCGAGTCGCGTGTCAGTGTCTCAGGAAATGGCCCAAGCTCCGTCTGGAACCTATCAGGATCCATCAGGCGCCTGGGGCGGAACCACCTAGTTGGTTCCGCCTCCCTGCGATGGGGTGTAACGGTCAGAAAGTCGAGACGAAGGAGCGAGTGGTCAGTCCATGACAAGGGTTCCACACCTATATCCCCAATATCAAGACCACTCAGCCACTGACCAGAGACAAAAACCAAGTCCAGGGTGTGTCCACCAATGTGAGTCGGGCCCTGAATTACCTGGGTCAGGTCCATGGCCGTCATGGAAGCCATGAACTCCCGAGCCATCTCAGATGTCTCGCCGATAGATGGCAGGTTGAAATCCCCCATAACTATAAGCTTGGGGGTATCAACCGCCACCTCGGCTATAACATTGAGAAGTTCGGGCAGGGTCGTTGCCACGTGGCAGGGAGCCAGGTACGTGACTAACAGACCCATCTGCCCACCGGGACCCCATCTCACAAAGGCGGACTCACACCCGGCTATCTGAGGTACAGTGGCCTCCCTCGGACCCAGACCTTCCTTAATAATGACCGCTACTCCGCTACTCCCCCACCCCTGCCCTGGGCTCTCGGCTGGTGGAATGCAAGGAAACCCGGTGGGCACATCTCCACGAGGGGAACTCCCCCCTCGTGGCCCAACCAGGTCTCGGTAATACCGGCCAGGTCCGCACCCCCCTCTTCAAGAAGATCACATATGAGGGGGGCCTTGTTTACCACGGACCTCGCATCCTGAGACTCTAAACAACCCGGGGAACAGGAATAGCTCCGGGGACCGGGGCGCGCAATCGCTCGAAGACAGCGAGTGCGCGCCCCCAACACATGATATGGTCCCCTGCTCTCGCCATATCTGCCCCTCCCACATAACGTAGTTATCACACCACCCTCAACAGAGGGCTCATTGAGAGCCCTCTTGCCTCCAGAAACTAAGCCCCCCGTGGCATCAAAGACTGTCGGGCCTGTCCCTTTCCCCCCCGGGTTTCCCCCCAAACCCACTCCCTCCCCCACCCCAGAACCCCCTAAAACACCCCTTAAAAAATTCCTTAAAAAACCCCTCAATCCCCTCTTCGCAACATGCCACCTCTCGGGGTCCCAAAACCCGTCATTAAGGTAGGCCCTCGATAGTGTGGAGGGCCAAACCCGCGAGAGGGGGGAATCTCGCAGGGCAAGAAGCGTCGACCTAGGAAGCATCCAGCAGAAGTGGGCCAAGAATAGTGGCATGGCAAAGGTCCATGATCATAGTTTGAAATAATGTCCTGAAGCAGGAACCAGATCAGACAGGAGATCTGGTTCTTAGTCCTTAATTTAACCTGGAATAATGGTTTGTGTACATTTTTATTTCCATCTTTTGTTTTGTATTATTTATTTTTGTGCTTCTTTTTGCAGTTTTAGTATTGGTACTTTTAATATTTTAAACTGTATTGCAGTTCACCAAGGAAACTCTGGCCATTGGGTTGCTGAAAATTATTTTTCATCTGGTCTTGATAGGTGCATGCTCTGCGAAGTGCAGAAATGGAGAGAATAACAGTAGCTTTTATTCCTTTGCTTAAATTGAAGCAGTTATAACATGGGATGCATAGGGAAGGAAAGTGTTCATTGTGTGTCTGTCAACTGAAGCAGTTATACACAGGGCTATCTAAAAAGGGAATTCCTCTTTTGCTTTGTAGTATATGTGTAACTTGAACTCCTTGCTTCCCTTTTATCAGTTTCATACCTCACAGCAGGTTTTCTTTCACGACCCTTTTGCTCTGAAGTCACTGGTATCTAAACTAATGGCTCAAGTTAAAGCTTCAATTAGCACCTCCAGAGAGTGAATAATTCAGTTCTGGAATAGGCTAAAAGACCGTATCTGCTTCATACCATCAGATAACCATAATGATTCTCAAGCTGAACTCCATTCCTTTGGCGTTCCCATGCAGTTTCTGGTCAAAGTAGAAAAGTGGCTTCTTTTGCCTTTGGGAGGATTTCCCCCCCCCCCCCCCCAGTCTTTCACTTTAATTTATATCATTGGGATTTTCTGAAGTGATCCTCCATTCAACTATTAACCAGATTTAACTCTGCTTACCTATTTTGAGGCCAGTCAAATTGTGCTCATCCAGACAAGGAGCACAACCAGGAGCATCAGAACTAACTTTATTATAAGGAACCATTAACAGAATCATGCCAGACTGAAAATATTTCTCCCATCCTCTCTTTTTAGCTTCCAGGGAAACTAGGCGGGATCTCTTCTGAAATTTTTCCCATGCTTTTCCCTCATCTGTGGACTTTGTTTCTTTTGTTGTCCTGGCTGTAGGTCTTGTGTGTGTGTCCCAAGGTCATATCAAGGTCTCCCACATACCATCACAAGTTGGCTAAGTGCCAATACCTTCTGAGAAGCTTGCATTCAAGTGTACCATAATCTTCTTTGTTTAAGCTTTGATTCCTGGTGGGGTTTTTTTCTCCATGGTTACATCACATTCATTCAAGCCAGAGGAAAAAGAACTGACCAGAAGGGGTTGGTGCATTTCCTTTCTCCTTGGGCACCAAAACCCCCATGCTAGCTTGGTTTTGCTGTTCATTTTAAATAAACAACTGGAGCCGAGGCAACCAGATGAGGCTGACATCTGCTTCTTCGACTCTTGCCAAGTCATTGCTGTTCCATAGCTAGCATGGATGAGAGAGGCTACTGATGCCAAGTTCTCTTGGAAAGGCACAGCGCATTCTTCACATCTCTCTCTCTCTCCCTGTCTCTCCCTCTTCTATTGGTTTTGTTCCTTTCCTCCAGTATACTAAGGAGTGCATCTGAGGTGCATATGAAGCTGCTTGAAAAAATGCAAAGAACTTCTCAAAGAGCTGGCCCTATTTAGTGAGGAAAACAAGACCCCAAGAGGTGACCTAACATCCCTCATGAAGAGATCATGCCACAAAAGAAAACCATTTCTGCCAAAGAGACAGTACTTGTAAGCATTGAAGGATAAATTAGGTTCAGATGAAGAGCTTAAAATTGTAAGATAGGAGTATTCTGGGAACACGGCCCTTAAACGGTCACTGAAGCACATTCTCTCTGCACAAATTCAAAAAAAAACATTGTATATCCAACACTTTTATATGTATACACACAAAAACTCACATTTCAGTGAAGAACACAGAAAGCTGCTTCATGATAGTAAGACCAATGATCCAAGTAGCTCAGTGATGCTCCTCGGACAAACATAGGCACTCCCACCCTTTCTTGGAGAACTCACAGCAGAACAGGTCCACCTGGATGTGCTTTGGAGAACAGAAACTTAATTCTTGGACAGGTTAGGAGAACAGACAGACTGAAGGAGAAAGAGGAAATCTTCAACAGTTTCTCAAGGAGAAGATGACCTATAGAAGTGACTATAGGACTGCTAAAAAACTCCCAAAGAAGGAATTCTTTCAAGATTTTGCCTTTTTTAGTGGAGGGAAATTTAACTGAAGTGTGGCATGCCAGTGAAACTACAGTCAACTGAAAAAAATATTGTACAATAGAGAATTAGACCATCACATGTACCCCATGGCAACCTTATTGCTAAATTAATTTAAGAACCATATACCTTATCCATGGCAAAATTTTCAACATGCTATTTTTCTTTTAAATTATTTTTTAAATAAATTCTCTGTCATCAAGTTTAATAAGAGCCCTAGATGTTTAAAGGCACTATTTCTCCTTCAAGTGCTATAGATTCTTCTTAATTTTTGATAGCTGAAAAAAGTTGCATAATGTGAACTTTAACTTTGTACATAAAAGAATTGTCTGAAGTTCTCAATGGCTCATGGAAACCATAATCCAATGCAGATATTTTAGTAATTGTTTTGCTGGCAGATCCTGTGAGGAAGAGCATGGAAATCAGCTAGCTCTGATATGTTCTTGGCATCTAATAAAATTCCCAATTTTATTCAATGCCAAGAACATATTTGCAAACTAAGATTGAAAGTTGATCCTGCAGCATGGGGACTTGTGGACTTGTATCTGTTAGGAAAATTATAAGTTGACAGAATCTTTTCTGCCAGCTGGATCTGGACGCTGGACCAAATTGCATCTCCAATCTTAAATGATGGGTCCCTAGAAGAAGAGACTTTGAACTTTCCAAAACCATATCATATTATTCTAGATATTACTCAAAAGCTTGAGTGCAACCCAGCTTCAAGCGAATTCTACTTTCCCAATCCACTGAAATCTGGCATCAAAAGTACAAACTCATTTAATTGGTATCAAAATTAAAGCTAAGCTGCCAATGTAGGCAGTTCTGAGAATCTGAAAGTTGAAGTTTATATGTCTGAAGGATGCCCATCTGGAAAAGTTTCCCTAATATTTGTGCATCTTAATGATAAAAGCCGTTATCAGATTATTATAGAATTGACAGAATAACAGGATTGGAAGGAACTTTGGAGGTCTTCTAGTCCAACCCTGTGATAAAGCAAAATCTCTTTTTGTTCCTTCTAGAGCAGAGCTGTCAAACTCCCAGCCCACAGGCTGGATATGTCACACACTGGCCACGCCCATTTTAACAAAGGGGGGGGAGTCCCGATATGTCACGTGACACTGCTGTGACAAAGTGAGTTTGCCACCCCTGTTCTAGAGGAAGCAAATATACTGTACATATCCAGAATTCATCCAATTTTCTAATTATCTCAAAACTTTGGGTGCTTATCACCCCATCTCTTGTTTTTGTAAAGTGGCATAATGGGTTGAATGAAAAGTAATCCCTTTAATGTTATACATTGACAAAAGTACTAATGTATTAATGCTCTGACATTTTCTTTAGTGCATGATTTCTCACTTTAGTTCAGGGGGACTTGCGATGAGAAACTTCTACCTTTTCTCCAAATTGAAGGAATACCTCCATGGGTATCTGTTTCTTGCAAATGAAAACATGGAAATGACTGTCAGGATCTGACTGAAGAAATAAAATGTTGAATTCTTTCAGATTGCTTTAATTGTCTATTGTAAAAAGTATGCAGTGAATGGTAACAATAATGTAGAAAAGTAAATACTGGTAATAAGAGAGTTCATTCCAAGGATTATTTTCCCATTTCATTTATTAAAATATCCCCATTTAAACTAAAGTTATGGAGATGAATGCTTTAGTTTTCATTCAACTGAAACATAGGAAAATATTTTACTGAGGGTAATTTTTTTATTATATGCAATAGGAAAGTATTAATACTAATACTCTCCACATTTTATCTTAAGTCTCTTTGCAAGACCTCTGCAAGGCCTGTAATTCTTCTATAGTAAACTAAAACTATCACAAATCATTTTTTCTTGTTGTCTTTAGTTCCTTTGTCCAAAGAATTATAGATATACAATATTCGTATTTCTATAATTGTATCTAGTCACCTGCAAAAATCAGGACTCAGGAATATTGATTAGATTTATAATCTGAAGGAATCTATTCAAATTAACTAATCCCTGATTTTTGACTACTATAAAGTGACATGTCTCCCCTTCTACAGTGAGTAGACCAATGTCATCCAGGAGCTTCTAACAAGTATGGATTTGAATTTGGGCTGCCCACTCCTAGATTAATTCTCTATCCTTCATGCTATATTTGCTCAAGTTCACATTAGCCCTAGATTTAGAGCCAAGCATGTTCTCCGTTAAACTGATAAATATTTTCTTTTTCTTATCAAGTTCAAAGTTCTGTTATTAATCATATCATATGTCTTCTTGTAAACATTCCTAATAAGATTCTTTCCTTCTCTTTCTTTCTTTTGTCTTTGGCAGGCATTGACAGAGAATAGTTATGGGGTCATCACAACTGAAATCCGCGAGGCTCCAGAGTTCTATTATGCTGAAGAATATCATCAGCAGTACCTAAGCAAGCACCCTAATGGTTACTGTGGACTCAGAGGCACAGGGGTTTCCTGTCCTATTGGTATTAAAGGATGATCCTTATTCACAGGGCAATCATTCCCTAAACCACATGTCAAACTTAAAGAAAGGTGTTTTGGATTTTTACCATAGCTTCAGTGTAGCTTTCACAAATATGAAATCAGTGGAAATCATTCTCAAGGAAAGGCATAGTATCAAATAATGCAAAATTAATTGTGCAGTCTTCCTTGAACTATATCCTTTTGAGTTTAGATAGGAAAAAAAAAACATTTTTAAATAGAAATAAATTCATTACACTTAGAAAATGTGCATAATGGAGGAGATTTTCTGCTTAAGCATAGTACTCCCTGCCTTTTCAGAAGATGAATAACCTCCTAAAACTGTAAGGATCACTCTTAAAAATATAGGAACATCTGAAGTGGCCCAGTCCATGATGGTTTATATCAGAGACATGCAATTTCTAAAGCCATGAAGGCCATAATGGTCTTTCTATGGCATGTTGAGGGCTGAACTCCAGTTGTACAATATCCATTGGTGTCGTGTTTAAAAGATTTGTGTTTTTTTAAACAAATGAATGCACAAACCATTGCAAGGATTATGGTTAAGGAAATCTCATTCCTTAAGCACTCTCCCAACCCCTAAAATGAGAGGGAACAATTTTAATTTTTTGGCTCTGTTCATTGACCAGATTTGCAAAAGTGGTCATGGTCATATGTGACATATAGGCTGCAATTTTGCACACTTATAATCTTGCTGAATATGTATGCATCAGAATCCCATTAGCGCCACGTGGGTAAGATTTGGTGGGATTTTGTATAATATAAGCTAACATAACTTTTTACATTAATACTATAAGCTGAAGAGCTAAGGCAAATGTATGCATGTCAAGTTTACGTAACAAGAAAGGATATTAGCAAAATTATTGGGGGAAATGTTTCCTGGGAATGAATTGAATTTGAGAAATAGGAGGCAAGGGCAGGGTTAGCATCTCCACACCTCTCCCATTTCTTTACTCAAAATATCCAATCTTGCAATTCACTTTATAAATTAGCACCAGAGTTACAATATTAACAACTAGCTATTAGCCTGATAGCTCTGCCCCAGGTTGTGGTACCATTATATATATGCTTTTTGAAGTCAACTGCTAAATAAATTTCAAGTGGGAACATTATGTAGCTATAACTACCCTTAAAAACTATTACATTATGCAAGAAATTGGGTATTTGCTGAAAGTAAGTGAGGGATGTGAGAACATATTGAATAAGTTTCTTAATTGATTTCTCAGCTTGATTCTGAAATGTAAAAAGAAAGCTTGAAGTTTTATGAGGTTTTCCACTTACAGATTTCTTTCATGCCCCAAATATTTGTTTCATACAAACATGTTTAAGAAGGTGTTCCCTAATTCTTTCACCAGTCACAATCTCTTACACCAACATACACATACAGAGTCAGTTTCTCAATAGTGGGAATGGATCACATGCAGAAGAAGCAAAGTAGATTCTGTTGGCCTGAGAATTGGTCTGAATTAGTAGGGAAACTGTATCAAATATATTACAATAAAAGGGCTGCAAATATAGATAATAGTTCTTTGTGCTGTTATCTTGTATTTGAAATCCAGGTCTGGGACTTGACTTTTGGTTTATAGCTTGGTAACTATAGATCAGATACTCCTTCCTGGAGGTCTCCACAAAGCCATAAATCTCAGCCTTTGTGTCTCAACCTTTGTGGTGCATCTCTCTTCCAAATGCTCTCTTGTAACAAAGAAAATTGTGAAATTGTGAACTGGTCACATCCTTTAAGCCACACTCACAGCCACTTCCAGCTATTTGCTTTTCATCCTGTTGGTCAGTGATAGAAATAAGCAAAACGTATGGTGCATTTCAGTGTCGGCCATTAGCAAGGTCTTAATGTGTAACTCTGCCTTCCCTCTTGGATCCCCCCACCACTTGAAATGCCTGGTTCCTATAGTAACAGAATGTATTGTGTTGAGCATTATACCTCTGAATTGTTCTATTGTTCACTGTCAAGGAAACCAGCACTATCTATAATTTCCCAGCCACTTGGTGAAAAGGAAATGAAAGGGAGAACGGGTATAATGATGATGTTGGTACCTTACTCCTGCTATCTTTGCTTCTGGCTAATATTGGTTGGTGTGGGTGTGGGTATTCTATTGAGTGGGATCTCTTTGGCAAAACAG
This sequence comes from Masticophis lateralis, assembly GCA_030761175.1. Classification (NCBI taxonomy): domain Eukaryota; kingdom Metazoa; phylum Chordata; class Lepidosauria; order Squamata; family Colubridae; genus Masticophis; species Masticophis lateralis. Next base: position 29,731,230 of record JAUDYJ010000001.1, read on the forward strand.
CATTCATTGCCAAGGAGCAATCACAAATTACAACTTTAGAATCATCATTGTTTAAGATGAAGAGTGCTGTTGGAGTTTGTATTCATTAGCACATCTTGATACCATTTGATTTTGGGTTTAGCAGAGCATCAAGAGAGGTTTTCTCCTACCAGGAAACTTATTTCTCATAGTGGATGCTTAATGTAATGCTGTTGGATCATCGTTTCAAACAGGTCCTGCCCAGCCTACCTTAAGATTGCATTTATTTGTGTATTGCCTAGAAATGCTACAGATCTATTCATTGCTTTGTGCTCTTTGTATAGAGGTAATGAATAATTTGCTTCCTTAGTCATTATATGTTAATGTGATCTAACCAAACCAAATATAGGATAAGTTTATTTTCAGATGCGCTGCTACATTTGCCTTCTGCAAGAAAACTGGAGAGACTTCTGGTACCTTAAAGAGAGTGGCCTGACTCCATTTCTTCCCAATCACAGCATAAACATATTTGGCAACATTGTTTGCCAGCCATGTCCCCTCCCATCATGTTACGTTCATCTTATTTCAAACCATGAGTGAGACATCTTAAATAATTCCTATCCCTACCAGATTTAAAGTAGTATTCCTCCTCCCCCATTTCAACACTATCCAAGATATCGAGTGGTACAAAATCTATTGGGATTTGTCACCAATAATCTTGGAGGGAAGTCAAGTGATAGAAATGATTGAGAATACAGGCAGGTTAGAGTTTGACAATGGGAACATCAAAATTCAATCTGGCATTATTTTTTGTCACCTCAAGTATGGCTGAGTAGTGCTTCAGCTCATCAGTGGGGAAAGACCCTCTATATAACATAGCCATTGACAAATGAGAATATCAGGTGCGTGAAAGATACCTCTCTAGTTCTGGAGAGGGCAACCCCCAGTCTTCATACAGCTACAATCCCCCATTTGTAGCTCCCCAAATTTCTCTAGATAGATTTGGAATGACTTTTAAATTTTAATATTTAGGGAGGTTAATAGACAAACTCAGTACCATAGTCTTTCAGAGATTTAAGGCCTCCCATCACTCATTTTAAAAACCTCAACTTCACCCAAAATTGGGGTAATTTTTTCTATTCTGGATAAGGTTAAAGGGTAAAATGAGTGACTTGAGCTACAGCTTCTTACTAACCTTCCCCTAAATAAAAACAAACAAACAATGGAGCCTGCCTATTGCCGTTAATTATAAAATCAACAGATAAAAACAGATTCTGGTTTGCTTAAATTATAGCTGTGTTCTTTTATTGATAGTTGCCCTTATCTTGTGCCCTTTAGACAGAGTATCTTGCATTTCAACTCCATAATCAGCCACGTACAAACTTACAAACAAATACTTGTCTTCCTGCCTTCCTCCCACTCCCAAAAGGATCTGGGTGGCACTCTCTGTCCTCCTTCTATATATAACACTTGAAGAGAAGTGTAATAATTGCAGACCTGTGTAATAATCCCAGATAGTAAAAAGGTAGGTGCCTGCCTTAATTCTAGTAAGAGCTTGTTCCATAATAATTGCACTATGACAGAAAAAACAGCATTTGCTTGCTACAATCTGCGGAGCAATGGGGTTCAAAGCCAGCGATGCCCAATCCATGCTGTCTGCTACTTTCATGGTGGATGCAAGTCTGGATAATGCCTAATTCTCAGGCAAAGGTGTCATATGATGGCTGCCAGTATCAGACACCTTCAAAGGGACCAAGCTGCTTGCAGGGGTCTCTAGATGAGATTTTAAGTGGAATGAAGGACAAAATTAAAGCCTTGCACCAAAAGTTGATTCTGAAACTAAAAGAGACATGGATCATCTTCAAGCTGTGGGGCACTCCATTTTCAACCTGAATCTAGAGCAGGTGTGTCAAACTCAATTTCATTGAGGGCTACATCAGGGTTGTGTTTGATCTTCGTGGGGTGGGGATGGGATGGCCAGGGTGGGCATGGCCAGCTCGACATCACTCGTGTTGGCAGCGCCTGTGGTGGCCCGAGTGCTCTGCCTGCAAAAACAGGCTCCCAAGCTCCGTTTTTGCTGGCAGAGGCACCATGGGCCGGTCCTTCGCTGTTTCCAGGGCAGCCCCTGGGCCAGATCTAAGCACCCCATGGGCCTTGAGTTTAACACTCCTGATCTAGAGGAAGCATGTTCCCTTACTAACAAAGAAGTAATACAAATAAAAACAGTCTCTGCTGCTGGATGGGCAGGTTTGATCTTTGTCCAGATTCATAGGTCTTTAAGATGTATCACATGGTCACATCAAAGATTTCATCATTCTTTTGGACACACAAGGTGACAAAAATTAATCACATTTTCCTGAAAGCCATCAATTACCTTATCCAAACAAATCATTGAGTAGGTACTTCTGGGCAAGAGATTCTTTTATTCATATTCTATATCTTTCATTGTACCAAGAAAATCAAGAGATGGTACATTATCCTGACTGGAGCAAGTGAACTGTGACAAAAGACATTGCGAGTTCTGAAGGGAGATTCTGAGATCCATCATAGAATGCCTTTATAAAAGTGATACTGATGCCTCACTGAACTTACACATGCCTACACATTCATATTTACTCATCCCACTGATAGTTCCTGAGGTTTGAATACCAAAGTATTTGTTAGCAATTGAAAGCTATCCAGCTTGTGCTCAGCTCCTAGAATGTTTATAGAGGTGACTGTAATTGTGGTAGCTATTTCAGATCCCCCAGGAATATGTCTGTACTCTGCCTATGATTTGTTTTCCTGATTTTCGTTTATCAAAGAAGGAAAAAAATGACATCAGTGTGTCAAGGACTGTTTCCTTATCAGTAAAGAAATGGGCATCCTTCAACTAGCACATAGCCAACAGCTCCTTGGTACCGTTCTCACCCCTAATAGAGTATCTTCTTAATAAGATGGGATTTTGAACCAAGTTTTATACTTAGCTTCTGGTTCACAGCAATCCAGGAAGTCTACTTGAATTGTAACAGGGAACAAATTATCAATAATGGTTTCCTGATCAGTTTAACTACTTCCATTATGAGGAACAGGCAAATAGGAGAGATATTAGGGTAACTCAAAGCACTTTCTGTGAAATAAACTATTATTTTGTGTTTCTTATATTTTAGTGATAATTGCTTATCCCACCAATAGAACTTATGCCATATCCAGACTAGATTTACAATTCAATTTTTCATTTATTTTTCTGGTGGTAACTTTATTTAACTTATACTAATGAATGCATGTTTTATACACTTTTCAAGAATATGGGCCATCACCCACAAAACAGCTGGTGGGCATGGAGAACATTTTCACAAAATAGGCATTTAAAAAAGTTAACCAAACACATTGTGAACAACTTGTTACTTTAATCAGTTCACTGAACTAGCAAGATAAAGTCACTGAGTCCTTCTGAGGTGAGATTATTTTGTAGGTATTCCATCTTTAATAATGAGACCTGAGAGAAAGTGTGTGGAAAAATGGAGCCTATTAACTTTTTATTGCTAGTTGGCAATAAAGTTGGCATTATTTCCGTAAATAAAGAGCAACTGTAAGTGTATATTTTGGCCTAGGTTTAGAGACCTTCTCTTCAAAGGAGTAACATATTGGCAAAAGTTTCGTGTGTGTACAACTTCGTTAGTGTCTGAATAATTAAGGAGGAGATGCAAGAGAATGGCAAAATGTCAGTATCCATTTCATGCCATTTTGCTTCATGTATGTCAAAGAGATGGGTGGCTTGCTTGTTAGCTCAACTGTGGCAAATAGCAATAATTTGCAGGTTCATTCAGAAAACAGCTTGTGGAGAGAAGGTCAAACCTTTCCCTTCATATCAAGAACTTTCAATCTATATTTTCCTCCATAATTGCTATTTTCTTTTTAAAAAACATACAAACCTAGGCTTTTTTCCCCTATTGTGAGCTTTTCTTCTTCATTATTGGCATTTATGAATACAATATGATTTGTAGCCAGAATATACCTGGCTGTAATATATAAATCACAATATCTGTGTCTACCTATCTGCTTTCAACTAGAGTTATAGACTCAGTCTTTCTCACTCAGATTTTTCCTTTGGGCTTCCCAATTGCTTTCAAGAAAATGGCACCCTTTGTAATAGTGGTGTAGATTTCTTTCACACTTTCTTCTTTAACATCACTCTGGTGCTAGCTGGGTTTCTCTACACTGTCAAAGGGCATTCTGGTGTTATTTATTTAGAAGTACTTTTTTTGAGATAACCAAATCTCAAGATTTGGCATAACCAAATCCCCCCCTCCCTCCCTCTCCCTCTCCCTCTCCCTCCCTCTGAGATATATGAGAAGTAATTGTATTATCAAAGGTTCAGTAGAGCAGGTTAATAACATAAAAAGCACGTGGGATTAAATCAAAGGCCTCTTTAATCCAAAATTCTTCTTCCCATATTGGCCAACCAGATATCATTGGGAAGACTGCCAGCAGGATATGAGAGCAGTTTGAGAGTACTGAGAAAAATATCCCTGTGATCTAGTAGCCATTGATAGCTTTATCCTCCAGGATAAAGGTTTGCCCTTGGAGATTGGTGTGGATAGATGGCTGTCAATTCTGCCAACACTTGCTTAATTAATGGAACCTGGAAATGAGCCAAGCAATTTTTACATAACACTCTTCGGCATTTATTCTTCATAGCAGAGCTCATAAGCATGCACACACCCCAATTAATTAGGGACCTGGGAGTAGTGAAGCAAATAAAAATGCAACAGTGGAAAAAGCTTGAGTTTCATTGAGGACAAATGAGATATCATATTTGGGGGTGATGATGGCAACAAAAAGAATCCTAATTATATGCCACTGTTGTATCTCTGCAATATCATTGAGAGAGCTATGCTTTTGAATGAAAGGAGGATAAATTGCCTATCAAACAAGACTGGGGGATATCTCAAAGATACCCATAACTTGTTTACGAAGTATTATGTGGATAAAGATCAGTATGTGATAATCTGTTGGTAAACAGACCATAATGTTCAGAAATTTAAGATTAGAACAGGAATTACAAATGCCCAGAATGTAAATTTAAATGTCAGGAATGATTTAAAATGGGTCTCTTTAACTTTTAGCATGCTTTTCTATGACAGAAATATACAGTATATTATGTTTTAAGTTCCTATCAATTTTTTTGAATCAGTTTTGAAATCTCACATTTTTATTTTTTCATTTTTCAAAACTCTTTTAGGCACAAGTTCCCAGTGATTCTTACAAACAGTAAAGCCAAATTTCCTACATAAATCCCAGGGGATAATTTTAATGCATATCATGGAACAGAGTATGTTCACTCTGTTCAATGGTTTTATTACAGCGGCTAATGAGATTATCTCCTAGTTTATTTTATATCACTGGCCTTTTTGGCTTTGTTGGCATTTCTTTGCAGGATTTGTTCTTAAACTGCTATGATCGTTCCTGCAGTTTCTTTTTTAATATATTCCAGATTTCAACCAGAGTCATATTTTACTAGCACTATTTCTGGATATGTATAATCTGTGAATATCACTTCTTTGGTAAATAGCGTGATGTACAGTAATTAGTTTTCCTGTTTTCCTACCCAGTTTGTCCAATCCCTGCTGTTTAGCTAATTACATGGACTGACCAAGTATTTCTTGCTTTAATAATGTTTCCATAATGTAATTCAAAACATTTTTGACTCATTTGACATAATTCGAACTCATTATCTTTTTAACTAAATCAAAGGCTTCTATTAATCCTAAATTCAATTATTATTTCATTTTTTGAAAAGTTTTATGTAGAAATCCTCCAAACATCATTGCCAAATTATAATCATATGATCTAATTTCAGTGAAATCAGAATTTATTTTTTTATTGATTCTGCCCACTTGTTTCTCCGAGAGCAGGACTATCACACTCACAGGCCATGGGCTGGATGCGTCACCCGCTGGCCACGCGCACACCCGGTTTAGCGAAGTGGGGAAAAAGTTGTGATACATCACGTGATGACGCTGTGGCGCCACGAGTTTGATACCCCTGTCCTCGAGCCTCTACTTTTTGGAATGTAATCCATAGAACTCATGTTAAAGATCAAAGATACCCCTCAGTCTTTTCTTAGGTACCTGCCACATTTGATCCTTTCATCATTCAAAAAACAAACCAACCCCAGGTTCCTTTCAAATTTGAGAACCAGAAACTTGGACACACATTCAGCCCCCTGTTGTTGGACTTGCAAATACCAGGCAAACCCCAGGATTCCATTATGATATCATCACAGGTGATTTAGGTAGCACATGAGGTCACATGGGGCAGAGGAAATGTGGGTCATGCCTCTTCTAGGCAAATACATTTCTGAGCTAACACAGTGATATTTGTAGGAAGTTCTTTGTTCAGCATTCAATTTAAACGTGGAGGACCCCTTTAAAAAGAGGGCAAGATGCAGCTGCTTGTACTTCTGTTTCTGGTCTCCTCAATGACTGTCTCTTATACAAGTAGGTGGAATCCTTTTTTAATGTGTTTATTCCATATATCCCAGAAGAAAAACCATAATTTTGGAGCTGTCCACGTCATACTGTATTATCACAGAGGACTGGCTAAGACAGCTCCAATGAGTTTACACTTAACTTTCTCACACTTGGAAAATGGGCAAAAATTTAGAGGAATGAATTCCACTTTTTTAAAACAGAATTAAGAATATTGCCTACCGTACCGATTTCTTCATGTGGCCTGAGTTCCAAATTCAGAGCCACTTCCTGGACAGTACCAAGAATCAAAGAAGGAACCCCAGCAAGGACATCTGAAACCTTACCCTGGCAGGTCAGCATTCGGACCAAAGACAAGGTTATCTGCAGAGGAGCAATTCTGAGCAGCTGGTGGATCCTATCTGCAGCTCACTGCTTCAAGGAGGACCTGTGAGTATTGCAGAGAAGATGTAAGAAAGATGTCAATACATTTGAGGGAAGTGCAAACATTCAGGAAAATAAGGAGTGGTCACACAGACTCAACAATTGAGTGAGAACTGAAGCAGGCTAAATAGATGTGGATGCCAACTGACTGCAGAGGAGAATGAATTAGGAATAGAGCTTTGAGCAGGAACACCCACATGGTAAATAATAGTAATAAAAAACAACACTTACCATTCATATTCTCACCACCAATCCTCTACAGCAGGCTAACTCAAATTATCCTGCCTGCTCTACTTTGTTGCTTGAAGCAATTTAGGTTGACCTCTTTTTCTCTGTTCAAGGTCCCAAGTACACCAATCCAACTAACCTTTTTGGCCATCGCGTTCCAAAAGTGGGAGGAGTGCGGGGAGTCGCTCATGCACGTGTCCATACCCATAATTCAATGCCGCCCCGTGCATGCATGCATGACCCCCCTCCCTGTGTGACCCCCGCTTTTGGCACGCAATGGCATGGTAGGCCTGTTTTTCGCCCTCCCCAGGCTCCAGAGGCTTTCTAGGAGCCTGGGGAGGGCAAAAATGGCCTTTCTCACCCCCCTTGAGGCCCTCTGGAGGCCAGAAACAGCTCGTTTTCCAACTTCCGGTGGGCCGAGCAGGCTCAAAAATCAGCTGGCCAGCATGTGCATGTGTGCTTGAGCTGAGCTAGGGCAATGCTTATGTGCCCACAGATATGGCTTCACAGGCGGCACGCATGCCATAGATTTGCCATCATGGCCATAGGCCATTCCAAGGTGGGAATTCAAGGGATTTTGAAAAAAAGGGTTGGGAACTTTTAGCTGATATATAGGTTCAAAACAACAGATGTACTCACCTTTATAATATTTTGCACTAAATATACCATTGGCCCAACTGAACAGTATGTCTTACGATATTTTTTGATTCGTCAGGCCCAACTCTTAGGATCTGAATACATTTCAATAATGTATTGCCTCCATCTTTGTTCCCAAGTTCTTTAGATCTCCCCATAGTGGTCATCTTGCATGGGAAGCCTTCGGAGAAAAAGAAGTTGGACATGGTGATCATCCATGAAGACTTCAACAGTACCAGTCTGAGAAACAACATTGCTTTGATCTTATTGGATTCTCCCATCAACTTCAGTGAAAAAACGACACCAATTTGCTTGCCCTTGTTGCAGGACCTCAGCATATGGCAAGACTGCTGGGTTGCCACATGGAAGACTATAATGGCTGGTACTGCATTTTCTAATCTAGGCCTGAGCCAAATGGCCTTCCCCTAAATTTATCAGTTTGTTTGCAATCTCAATTTAGGGAGGAATTTGAGGAATGGAGTTGGGGTGATATTTTTAAGTTTTTGCTACTGATGACCTCCCTTCTCCCACTGCACTGTGCTTTGGTGAACCCCCCCCCCCCACTTTTTTTTTGTCCTTTCCAATAAGAAAAACTTTCTAACTCTGCCTTCCATTTTTTCATGGCCAAAAACCATGAAATTTGAAACCAAATCAAAGGAAGGGCAAGAAGAATTGCATCCTACTTCTTACTCTAATGTGGCTTGAAAACAAATTAGTTAGCCTTGAGTCAACTTTTTGGAGTAGACCAGGTTAGGAAACATTAACTATTGGCACTCTATTATTATAGGACAGAGTGACAAACTCTTGAAAGATGGAAGAGGGAAAGAAGAGGGAAAGTGTATCCCTCATACGCTAAAGAGAATTGAGATGGGGAAATGCTGAGTTGCTTTCCTCACCCACCCACCTATCTTCCCCACTTCTCCCATCCCGGCTAAGGTGGTATTTACATAAAGGTTACTGAATTCCCTTTTGATGGCCATCTCCCACCCCCTTTCAAGATAAGGGATAATGAAAAAGCAAACACTTGTTATCTAGAGGGCAAGAGGGGTAAAAAGAGTCTTTACAAAAAAATACAGTCCATAGTAGCAGGGAAGATAAATGAGCAGCTTCAAAAGGAAAAATCAAGATCGGAAATGGAATGTTTTCATGAACAGTGGCCCTGAATGAATTCAATCTAGAGATAGAATCTTGAAAATCTCCCCTTGCCTTTAAACTAATGCCTTTAAACATTGGTTATTGTATTGCTACTGTGAAGGTTAACAATAGACATTGGTGGCAGTAGTGGGTTCCACTTACCTTTGCTACTGTTTTGGAATTGTGAGCGTGTGCATGCACTCGCTCGCTTCACTCTTGCACGGCACTTCTGCACATGCACAGAGCATCCATGATGACGTCTGGACAGGTGGGCAGAGCCTCCCACTACCGCCACTACCGGGGTGAACTGGGGTGAACCAATAGAAACCCACCACTGGTTGGTGGGATCTCTGGTTCCAAGGAAAGGGAAAGGAATAAAGTAGCAGCCAACTTCTCTTCTCTTTCCCAACTTAGGTTGCAGACAAGTTTAAAGAGAAGAGTACCCTAACACCGCTCCCTCAATCAGCTATTAATTAGGGCAGGCCATTTTTGTAGCTGTGTGTATATGTGTGTTTAAGTACAGCACAGAAGGGTATGCATATATATTCATGTAGAGTTCCATGAACACTACAAATGATTAGGCACCCTTGACAAATTGTATGTTTCTATGAATTATTTGAAAGGGACACGGTGGCTCAGTGCATGCTGAGCTTGTTGATCGAAAGGTCGGCAGTTCAACGGTCCAAATCCCTAGTGCCGTGTAATGGGGTGAGCTCCCATTACTTGTCCCAGCTTCTGCTAACCTAGCAGTTCAAAAGCACGTACAAAATGGAAGTAGAAAAATAGGGACCACCTTTGGTGGGAAGGTAACAGCGTTCTGTGCGCCTTTGGCATTTAGTCATGCCAGCCACATGACCATGGAGATGACTTTGGACAGCGCTGGCTCTTTGGCTTTGTAACGGAAATGAGCACCACCCTAGAGTCAGGAACAACTAGCACATATGTGCGAGGGGAACCTTTATGATTTATTTATTTAGACTATATCATAGAGCTCATGGACAACAGTCAAAATATATATAGAAAGATCACATAATACTATGGTGAGCTACAAATATTCTCCTTCATTGATACTATGGTATGATGGAAATAGATAGGGTTTTGTAAGGTTTGAGGAATTCAATATATATATATATATATATATATATATATATATATATATATATATATATATATATATATATACATACATACATTATAGGTTACATATTAAAATGCATTGATTAATAAGAATAGAATAAATGTGGGGCAGAGACTGGTAGGGCTCCTCATCAGACAGTGGCCCACATAGGGACTACTGCCATTTGAGAGCTTATACAGGAGGGAAGGCGGACTTTCTCCAACAAACAAATACTGCACTTAATTGGATAAATGGCCTAGATATTAATATATATGTTTCTATGAATCTCTAAATGAATAGAAGCTAATATAATCTCTATGTCATGCAAAGTATCGTAATGATGCTTTGCTATCAATTTGGATGGATGTATATTATTTATGGATGTCAATTGTTTACAGATTCAGAATAAGAAAACTCTGTATGTGGCAGGTGCAGTGTGAACCCTTCCTTTGGCAAAAAAAAAAAAAAAAAAGGTTTTCCTGGAGCCAGCTAAGAATCTTCCTTGCTTAGTTTTGGAAAGTTTCCCATCCTTCTGCACCAAACTCTTTCATTTTAGAAATATTGTAAGGGAATTTTTATAAAGTCTCTAATCTGGGGGTTGTGGAGGCCTTTTCAAAACTTTTATCTTTGTTCCTGTAAGTATTTCATAATTAATTTGGAGGTGTGTTTTGGATTGTTATCTTATTGAAAGAGCTGTTCATTTTTCGGTTTTGGTTCTTCACTGACCATGGGACATTAGTCTGAAGATGAAAGGAAAATCTATGCCTTAACTCTACTTTGAAAACTGGTATAAGATACAGTTATGTAGATGTATATGTATTTATACTTTCAACTGGCCCAAGAGTGAGCTGAATTTTAAGGTGTTTTCAAGGATTTCTACAGATGACTTTATCTAATCTAACTCATTACAGATGAGTTAATCTAATCTAACCCGTTACCCATTACGTATTTTTTTTCTAGAACAGTATTTGTCAACCTTGGCAACTTTGATGTGTGAGCTCAACTCCCAGAATTCCCCAGCTAGCAAATAGCAGGGAATTTTGGGAGTTGGTCCATGTATCTTAAGGTTGAGAAACCCTGCCCTAGAAAATGGAAATTCACTTTGACTGGCTGATTTCAGCAGCACAGTCTTGTGGATCTGCAAGGATCATATAAAAGGGGATTAGAGCAACAACATGCTCTCCACCCTCTTCAAGGTGTGCATTCTTCCTTCTTCCTTCCCTTCCTTCCTTAATACATGAGACCAGGATTCCTTTCTATCACATGAGAGCAAAGCTGGCATCTCTGACATAATTCCATGAAATTGGCAGGGCTTCTCCTTGTTTATGGTGACAGGACAGTTGTGCTTCTTAATATATTCTGTCCTGTGAAACACTGCGTGGTTGATTTATACCCATTATTGGTTGATTCTAAACTGTTACTTGGCCTTCACCCTTTCCTTTTGCCTGCAGATAATGTTGAGAAATTAACCCACATATTAATGAAGATAGAAGTAACTCTAATTGACAGAGACGTATGTTCCAAGGAGATCCAAGGGTTAATTGGGAATGTCTTCTGTGCTGTTTCTAAGGAAAACATGGAGGAGAACTGTGAGGTACATTTAATCTCATCTTGAGCTACTAGAAGACCCCAATATCTTTTGTGCAACAGACTCATGCCCATTTTTTGTTATTCAACTTTCAAACACCTAGGGAAGATATTTTAGGAAAGTATCAAGCTAAAACTGTTCCTTCGTGCAGGGGTCAGCAACCCGCGGCTCTGGAGCCACATGTGGCTCTTTCATCCCTCTGCTGCGGCTCCCTGTTACTTGTCGGCTCTACAATTGATAGAGCTTTCTGTTAGAACAGGCAGAGCAAAAAGGACGCCATGCTAGGAGGAGACTCTATGGTGGGGGAACCTGGCTTCCAGTCAGAAGAGGAAAAAGGATGCCACACTAGGAGGAGACTATGATGGGGGAACCGGACTTCCAGTTAGCTCCAGAATTGAACGGGGGCTTCTGGTTAGGACCTTTGTGGCTCTTTGAGTGTTTAAGGTTGCCAACCCCTGCCTTAGTGCTTAGGGATATATTAAATTCAAGTCCACAATATTGGAGACCAGATATTCAGAAAAGGAGAAAAGACACATCGTTATTTTCTTTGCTTGTGTTTCTTCTGCTTTTCCCATCCCTTCTTTTCTCTTTCTTCTTTGATATCTTTGTGATCCTTTGATTTGTTTGTTAGCCCTTTAAATAACAAAAACAAGAGCAAGGGCTTTGCTGCAACAGACTGATCTTGTGTATTTTGTGTGGGAGAGGAAGAATTCAGAAGTTTCAGGAGATTGTTATTACTATCTGATTGTTGTTAAATAGAAATAGGCAGTTGACAGTTAAAGAAAATTTTAAGGGCAAGGGGAGGGCAGTGGTTGAAGGATTAAGCTATGTTTTAAATCATTTTTATTATGCAAGATTATCCCTTTTGGTGTTTACAATCCAAAATCCAAGCCAGGAGAAATAAGTCATGGAAATTAAAATGAAGACTCCTTTGCATAGGAATTTGGGCTATTTCAGCTGTACTTTTATTTCACCAGGTGGAGAGTGGGAGTCCCCTGTTCTGTGATTCTGGAAGCAACATGAAATGGTTTGTGGTTGGCATAGCAAGCTGGGGAGGTAACTGTGACCCAGAGGCAAGCCCCACCGTCTACACTGCAGTCTTCAGCTACCTTGACTGGATACAAAAGGCCACCGCACAAGAAGGAAAGCCCTTTATTCCTGAAGGAGCAGATGACATTGGACCTTACAGTCAAGTCTTTATCCCAGATTCTGCTTCCGGTTCTCCCCTCCTTTCAATGACCTGCGCAATTGCTCCAGTTTTGCTACTGATGGATCCAGTTTACTGAACTGAACAACTCCTTTTTATTGTAAAATTCTGATATTGTATATCAATCTGCCTCCAATCCAGCACCATCCTAATGCATTGGACAGAAGGATGATCGGAGCCTGTTTATCTGATATTTTTGGAAAGCAAATATTGGACAAGGTTGCTGGAAGCAGCTATAACTCTCAGCAGAGGCTCCTCGGACTATTATACATGTATAATAAATAGTTTTTAAAAAAAGAATTAAAGCTTTTTGTACTGAAGTAAGAACACTTCCTGCATAATTCCAAGCACTATCTTTAATTAGTTATTAAAAGGGACCTGTGTTTGTATTTTGTGCAAGATAGGGAGACATCCTGTGGCCACACTGGGTATTGCAAGACACTAAAGATCTCAAGGAATATTTACCGGTAGGTGTATAAAAAACGTTTGTGGTGACAATTTAGTGTGATCCTACATCTGCTTTTCCTTCTGGAAAGCCTTCCGGAATATAGTATGCTTGGTCTTCTTTCATAATAGCACTATCATGATTGGTAACTTAGACTCAAGACTCAGTCTTGATCTGTTGGTATTGTAGCATCATAGATATGGCCCCAAGATATTTGGCTATTATAAATGTTGATCATTGTATGGAATTGTACTTTGGGAAGAGTTCTGGGCTGAAAAAGCTGCCCTGCAATGACTGTCAATTTCCGAGGAGGGTGAGGGTGATATGGATTCCTAGTCCCAAGATATTGCAGTCTCCATTAAAATCTGCCTTAAGTCAAAGGGAAAGTCACTTTCCTTAAATGACTCTCTGCAGGTAGAACCAACAGCCAGGCTTATGCAGAAGCCTGTTATCCCAGGGACTGCCTGCAGGTAGTTGTTAGGCCTCTGGAAAACACTTTCAAATGAGACTCCCTCTCACTGTTGTGTTTGTTGCTGATTGGATTTGTACGGAAGAGATATTTGCAGCCCTGTTACAAACTATAGCAATGTTGGTTTTTAGCTTAGGACAAATTTCCCCCCAATCTTGGCAGCTTGAAGATCAACTCCCATAGTTCCGAAGCCAGCTTTATTTATTTATAACATTTATTGGCCGCCCATCTCACCATAGGGTAACTCTGGGTGGTTCACAGTCATAAAAATCTAATCCGATCATATAAATCAAAACAGAAATAAATAAAAGCTAAACATTAAAATTTAAGGACAGGTGGGAAGGGCAGGGGTGGAGTAGTAGGGAAGTGGGATCTGTTATTACTCAATCAACCACTTCTAGTGTGCCGTTTCCCCATTGGAGCCCCAAGCCAACTGGCAGAGTCATGTCTTTAGGCCCTTACAAAAGTTGGTGCAAGTGAGGCGGGATAATTCCAGTGGGGTGAGACAGTAACCTGGACCCATGCCATAAAGGCAGGGGTGAAATGCTCCCGGTTCAGACCGGATCACCCGATCCGGTAGCAATGGAGGCGGGTGGTTTGGAGAACCAGTAGCAAAAATCCCTCCCCCCAATACCCAGCTGAGTTGCACAATCATCAGAGGCTTTTTTTTAACCTTTAAAAGCATTTTTTCTACAACCTCTTTGGCTGAAAAAATGCTTTTAAAAATTAAAAAAAAAAAGCCTCTGATTATCGCACGGCTCAGCTGGGATCCTCAAAGGCTTTTAAAGCATTTTTACTACAACCTCTTCAGAGATGGTAGAAAAAATGCTTTTAAAAGCCTCTGATGATCCCAGCTGAGTTGCCTCATTGGCAGAGGCTTTTTTTCTTTTAAATGCCTCTGACGATCCAAGCTGAGTTGCCTGATCAGGCAACTCAGCTTGGATCGTCAGAGGCATTTAAAAGAAAAAAAAGCCTCTGCTGATCAGGCAACTCAGCTGGGATCGTCAGAGCTTTTTGAAAGCATTTTTTAACAACCTCTTCGCTGAAGAGGTTGTAGAAAAAATGGTTTTAAAAGTAAAAAAAATTAAAATAGGCAATGCCCACCCTGTCACTTTACCCTCTCCCCACCAAGCCACGCCCACAGAACTGGTAGTAACAAATTTTAGATTTCACCACTGCATAAAGGGCTTTAAAGGTGATCACCAACACCTTGAATTACACCTGGACGTAGGCCAGCAACCAATGCAGCTCACAGAACAGTGGTATTGTAGGGGCCATTGTTGCCCCCCCCCCCAACTGCTCACACTGCTCCACTCTGCACCAGCTGTAGCTTCTGAATGCTCTTCTAGGGTGGCCCCATGTAAAGTGCATTATAATAATCCAACTGTGAGATGACTAGGGACTGAATGACCGGGTGCAGGGAATCCTGATCCAGGAATGGCCGCGACTGGTTCACCACACAAAGTTGTGCAAAGGCTTTCCTAGCCACGATTGCCACCTGCTCCTCAAACAGGAGTCACGAGTCCAGGAGAACCCCTAAGTTGTGGACCGGTTCTTTCTGGGGCAGTGTCATCTCATCCAGAGTCAAAGATGACAAAGTCCCAGATCCTGGAACCCCATGTTCCCAAAGTCATTCAGTCTTGCCAGGGTTCAGTTCAAGCCTGCTGTCCCCCATCCAGGCCTCCATACCTCCAGGTACCATGAGAGGGCAGCATCACTTGGGTCACCACCAGTGGTGGGTTTCAAAATTTTTTACTACCGGTTCTATGGGTGTGGCTTGGTGGGTATGGTTTGGTGGGCATGGCAGGGGAAGAATACTGTAAAATCTCTATTCCCACCCAACTCCAGGGGAAGGATACTGCAAAATCCCCATTTCCTCCCAGTCAGCTGGGACTTGGGAGGCAGAGAATAGATGGGGGCGGGGCCAGTCAGAATTTTTACTACTGGTTCTCTGAACTATTCAAAATTCCCACTACCGATTCTCCAGAACTGGTCAGAACCTGCTGAAACCCTCCTCTGGTCACCACCAAGAATGGCAAATATAGAGTTTAGTATCATCAACATACTGTGCATACTTCAACCCATGGTGATAGATGATCTTGCCCCACATATAAATGTTGAAAAGGAGTGGAGAAAGTACCATGCCATGGTTGAGAAATGATGCTTTAGGGGGATAGAGACAACTCTCCCATCAGTCTAGTGACAGTTGTTTATTTAAAAGTCTGGAGAAAACAGAAGACATATTCCCACATAGCTGGAGGACACAGGGTTGAAAAGAATGGTCCGAAGAGCTTGTTCTCTGAATATTATTTTGTGTGTTCAATAGCTTTTATATGTGACAGCTTGTCATCTCAGCTGTAAGAGTGCCTTGATTTCCTGTATGTCAAGTTTTTCTCCATAGGCCCTTTACCTGACTCTCTAACTAATAATGCAATTATTAATCTTCTGTTGAGTGATACTTTCCTATTTATTTGTGACTTAAAACAATTGTTGTACAAAAGGAAAAGGTTTTAGCTGAGCGAAGAATTGCTTCTCCGTGTGTCTTCTTCCATGCCCTTTATATCAGCATTTTAGGGAGGCCTGTTGTATCTACTGAGGCTAATCCTGAGTTTGAGAAACTCTAACCCAGAAGGAAGTCCTAGAGCTGAAAGTCCTAGATCTTTCCTATCCCGAACAGGAGCAGAAGTAAAGGGCACCTGCCCAGATTGAATAAGATTCAAGACATTCTGATTATGAATGAAAGATGACTGCTCTAGGCAAGTACTAAAACAGAACTCTTACAGTCTCACAGGCCTACATGATTTATATAAATATGAGAATTATCTTACAGAGCAGAAGCTATGGGGGAAAAACCCAGTCCTGAGACGCGTGCTAAGAAAATGTAGTCCTTATGTCTCTCTTACTCTTTGTCATCCAACAATCAGGGAAGGTGCTTTTCAAAACCCATTAGCTTTAAAATGTCAAAAAGTCCATTTTAGTTGACTTGCAAACATCTTGTTTCTTCTACCTTTCTTTTGGCTCTGGTTGATCCCTCTTGTTTCTCCCCTCCCTCCTGACCCTGATCCAAATCTGGATTGTCAGAACGTTGCTTCTTCCAATCATGACAGCAATCATACATCAAGCTAGTCCTCGGTCTCTTGAACTCACCCCGTCCCTGGCATGCCTAGAGGTGCATGTTAAAGAGGGCAGAGCTTCCGTTGTGGCTACCATCTTGACATATATAATCTTGCTGATGTCTCAGGTCCTGCACATTGAATTGATTCTCCTCACAGTGAAACTTGCCCACTTATCCAGCTCCTTTAAATCCCTTTTGTGTCTGAATTTTCTTCCTTGGCTTACCAAATTTGACAGATTATCCTTTTCTTCTCTCGTTTTGTTTTATGAGTGATTCATGAGAAATCTCCCTCTCACTTGCCTCCTTTTTCCTTTACTCTGAGCTAACCTTTCACTTTAAATGTCTGATTCCTGTTTATTTCCTCAGCTTGTTTTTCTAAACTAACTACTTCATTTCCTTTTTTTTCCTAGTTACTTCTTTCAGGCTTGGTCTTTCTGGGTCAAAGCTTGTTTCAGTCAAAGTCCCTAGATACGTTCCTCTGAATCCAACATTGTATATATTTTCTTCACTCAAAATTTCATTACTTTCTGTTAACTCTATGGGTGACATCCTGCTCCCAATAGAAGGTCTCAGTTCAGGTTTATTTGTGAGGTTCCCACTATCTGGCGAGAGTTTTTGTATTTTAGCCCATGATCAGCTTACCTATTGCCTGTTTTTTATCGAAATACCAGTCTACCTCTGCTTAAACACCCAGATTTCTAACATCCAGATTATTTCCTTGCTTATCATGACATCCCTCCATATGAACTTGCACCAATGTTATTAATTCCCTTAAGTTTACCTCAGCTTCTGTGTTACATCGTTATAAGCAATATTTTTCTCCTTTGGATAATGACTTCTTTGGAAAAGTATGTTTTTAGATTATGAAGCTGAGGGTTCCGTTTCCTTTTCCTTTTCCACACAATTTTTTAGCAGCACCTTTCATTGTATTGTATTAATTGTATTAAATATCCTGAACAATAGGAATGATGTTCCTGAAGGAACACAATAGCAAAAGAAGACACTGTTGCTTTGCACATTTTGTGGCCTTCTCCAACCCTGAAATATACATCAGCTGAATTTTATCTCTTCTGTTTCTGAAGGCCAGACCTCAGGGACCCATCCTCAGAGCTTCCAGGATCTCATGTTTGGATCTTATCGTCCCAACCAGGGGAGGTCAGGGCTATTGAATTCATTTCAGTTTTTCAGTAGCCATGTGTCACAATGACTAATTGAAGCCTTAGTGTTAAGAGACACAAATATCCCTGAATACCAGTTGCTGGGCTGGTTGCTTTGACACCCTGCTTCGGAGGCCCATGTGTCTTCCTTGACAAAGGAAAGCCCTGCATTTGAGGGCATCCTCCATCTCATCTTTCCCCACCATGTTATCCTTCTGATGAGTAAGATCACAACCTCAGTTGTCTAAAGGGCTGCCAGAAGCAGGTGTCTATCCAGGTCAAGGCTAGCTGAAAGATAAAGACCCATGAGGCAGGAAGGCGGCTGAAACTGTCCATCTGCAACTGATGCCTAGACTAGCTGGGAATCTGAAGAAACCCAAGAAGAGTTTCCAACGTATGTAAGATAAAAGAATATGCAGACGCTTTAATAAATCAAAGCTGTGAGGAAAGTTTGGTATGACGTGAGCCTACAAGGTGGATTAACTCAGCAAACAGGAGTTAAAATAAACATGAATAACTGTGCCGCATGAATATCATCACATTTCTCTTATTATCTTCTCAAAGCTAATTATAAGCAGCTTCCTGAATAATTTAGTGCAGAAATCATTGAAGGATTTGTCCAAATCCTTAAATGTAATGCTCTGGAACAAGATTTAGAAGCCAGACCTTCTAAAATTGCATTTGAATGTATAAATTAGCAAACACCCATTTTAAGTAAAGCTGTGTCCTCTTTTGTTGTTGTTGTTGTTGTTGTTGTTATTGTTGTTGTTGTTGTTGTTTTTGGGTGGAAATATTAAGAGGCTATCTTATTTTGCTTGAGGACTTCCAGAGGCACCCTAGGGCAATGGACCAGGCTGATCCATCAAATGCAGCTAGGTTTCTAGGGTTTCCTGAAGCTACAAGCAATCGTTTTGTGTTCTACCAAAAGATGAAAACTGAGCCTTGATGTTTCTCTTTGTTATATAGTATATGTGGGAACATGCATAAATTTGTATTTATTTATTTTTCTTGTCATGTTTATGTTTATATTAGAGGTGGGGATCCTTTGAGAGCCGTATGCAATGTAATTTCATTTTAATGTATGCCGATTACTGTACATTCAAAGTAACAATAAAGCTATTCTATTCTATTCTATTCTATTCTATTCTGTTCTGTTCTGTTCTGTTCTGTTCTGTTCTGTTCTATTCTATTCTATTCTATTCTATTCTATTCTATTCTATTCTATTCTATTCTATTCTATTCTATTCTGTCCTATCCTATTCTATCCTATCCTGTTCTTTTCATCATGAAATAAATTTACACATGAGTGTGTATGTATGTGTGTGTGTGTGTGTATTGTGCTTGTGCACTTTTGAGTCAGTGTTGACGCCTGGCAATTACCTGAATAAACCCTTGCAGTTTTCTTGGCAAGATTTCAAAAGGGGTTTGCCATTGTCTGTTTCCTAGAACTGAAGGAGGGAGAGGGAGAGACAGACACAGACAGACAGAGAGACAGACAGACACTGGGTGATCATCCTTGTTCAACTTGTGCAAGAGTTTGGAACTAGTACTTTGGAATTAATCCTGTCCTGGAAGAAGGATTATTTTTCCTTAGCAGCTCCTTAATTTACTAAATTTTCTAGCTATTTTAAATGGATATTGGTTTGGGGGCCAGCATTATATAACTGGATGATATACAGAATTCTTTTGGGTAAAGAAACATAGCCCCCCCCCCCCCCACCAAAATCAGAATGGCTAGAAATTCAAAAGCTTTGGGAGGGATGAGTTAAACTGGAAGGATTGGTTTATTCTCTATCCAAGACTTTGGCTGCAGATTTCACTGTCCTTAACAGGTCAGGCAGCAATTCCTTGGCAAGACCACTGAGTGGCAGCCTTGCTTTCTTTTCTTATGTTTCCTGCATTGACTCACATATGGGCTATCTTTTGTGAGCTCCTCAAATGTCATTCAGCCATCTTTGAGCCTAGCTGTGTACAAAATTGCAAAGCAAAAGAGTTGGATCAGTCCCTGAATGAAATTTTCTAAGAATCATTTCTTCAAAATCTATGCTTTTTTTCTTTAAAAATGTCGAGTTTGGCAGACATCACAATCCAGGTTAACATTTTATCGTTTTAGACCAGGAGCGTCAAACTCAATTTAATTGAGGGATGGTTGTGTTTGACTTCAGGGGGCCAGGGTGGCCATGGCCATGGTGGGTGTGGCCAGCTTGATGTCACTCGTGTCGGGGGCATCTGTGGTCGCCTGAGTGCTCTGCCAGTGAAAACAGGCTCCCGAGCTCCATTTTCAAAATGGCCTCCTGCAACTCCCTGTCAGAAAAAACAGCGCATTCTGCTCTCCCAAGCTCCGTTTTTGCTGGCAGAGACATCACGGGCTGGTCCTTAGCTGTTTCCAGGGTGGGCCCCTGGGCCAGATCTAAGCACCCCATGGGCCAGATCTAACC
This sequence comes from Masticophis lateralis, assembly GCA_030761175.1. Lineage (NCBI taxonomy): Eukaryota > Metazoa > Chordata > Lepidosauria > Squamata > Colubridae > Masticophis > Masticophis lateralis. The sequence goes on from JAUDYJ010000001.1 coordinate 29,751,618, forward strand.
CCCAGGCCTTGAGTTTAACACCCCTGGTTTAGACTTTCCTGGGACCTGGATAATCTAATGTCTATCACAGTGGCACTTTAGGAAAGATTGTGGCTTGTAGACTACAGCAATACAATTTGTTTGATCTGAGCCCTCAATGGACTTGTTTTGCTGTACCTTAAAAGTCCTTCCAGTAATTGTAGCCAAATTTACCGTTTTAACATTCCAGAAAGAAGAAATTGTTTCAGCTTTCCAATTCAAAGTCCACTCCTTGGTTTTTCTGGTGCTCTGTATTAATCAGGTCTGACTAAGATTTTTTTGAGAACAGCCACCGTTTCTACTTTCTATGGCATTATATTCCCTATATATTTATTTGATTTTAATCTCAGATCCAAACCTTACTGAAATCAAATTTTGTTGTAGCTCAAGGTCCACCAAATTTTTGGAGAGTAGTCATTCCCTGGCATGCTACTAGAAGACCACAGTTTCTGACTCATAAAAGGCATTAACCAGAGACAGAGGCACCCACAGTGCTGGTCACCAACTTCAAAATTGGATGCACACCCAGATAATTAAGATTTCATCTCCCTTTTATGTGTGCAATGCATGCAACACATATTAAAAAGGAAAGGAACTTTGATTAATAAGTTAGACCTGCCATTTTGAGGCCAAACACTTCTAGCCAAGAGCTTCTACCTCTTTGCAATATTGACATAAAGTATACTAATCTCAGGAGTACTGTAAAACAATGATGGGCCACACTGAGTCATCTCACTGTCTTTCTTAAGTCTTCACTTAAGAATCTAGACCATGATGGCATTAACTAGAGAAAACTTCTTATAAAAAGTCAAATTTCTTCAGTAAAAAGATACCAATGTTACGTAAGCAAGTGTCAACCATATTGGATATATAATACACAACTGGCTTAATCCTTGATTTCCTGAGCAAGTGGGCACATTTGGAATTTTGAGAACTTGTTTTGAGTTGTTTGTTCATTTGTTTAAAGCAATAGCACTTAGACTTATATACCACTTTACAGTGTTTTACAGCCCACTCTAAACTGTTTGCAGAGTCAGCATATTGCCCCCAACACAGTGGTGAAATTCAAATTTTCTTTTACTAGCAGCTCTGTGGGCGTGGCTTGGTGGGCATGGTGTGGCTTGATGGGCATGGCAGGGGAAGGATACTGTAAAATCTCCATTTCTACCCCACTCCAGGGGGAAGGATATTTCAAAATCTCCATTCCCACCCCACTCTGGGGCCAACCAAAGGTGATATTTGCAGGTTTTCCAAACTACTCAAAATTTCCGCTACTGGTTCTCCAGAACCTGCTGGATTTCATCCCTGCCCCAACAATCTGGGTCCTCATTTTACCGACTTTGGAAGGATGGAAGACTGAGTCAACCTTGAGCCAGTGAGACCCAAACTGCCAAACTGCTGAAGTAGTCTGCACTACTCCAATCTAACCAATGCACCACTGTGGCTCTTTTATTTTATTTTATTTTATTTTATTTTATTTTATTTTATTTTATTTTATTTTATTTTATTTTATTTTATTTTATTATTTTATTTTATTTTATTTTATTTATGGTTTACAATTTATTATTATATTTAATATTACAATATTAAAGAGATAAAATTTTACAAAACCTATACACAATAGGAACGAAATAAATAAAAAAAAATAAATGCACAAACCTAACTAAATGATGGGAAAGGAGGGAATAAGATGAGCGGGGAGGGGCAGGGGGGAGAGGAGTAGAGGGGGAATCTGTTATTAGTCTGTTCTTTATCTTGCTACACCTACGGAGCCATGGAGCATTTGTTCATCAGATTCTCATTTTATTGATCAATAGATAAACGTGAAGGCAGAAGGTGTCTACCCAGGGACATTTGGCTGGATTCAGAATGAGCTGAGCTTTTGAACTAAGAATTTCCAGGATGATAGCAACATTCCCTGTGACTATCGTGGAAAGTGTCTCTTAAGAACTTCCTGCTTTGAGATAGACGGAGGAAGAGATCTATTTCTCACTTTGGCAATAATATGAACAAGAGGAAAGAAGAAATTGTGAATTAACAATCCTAAAGGATTGCTCCCCCCATCTCACACCTTGCTCTCCATTCAGGCTTTGGACAATAAACAAGGTCATTTCATTCATTCAGTTCATGAAGTAAACAAAGTCTCACAATAATAAATTTCCCCCTTTCCGTTCACCCTGCTCTGCCTCCCCTTCTCTTGTCTCTAAGAATAGCTGGGCCTCCCTAACTCCCTTCTACCTTCATCTCTGCCTCTGAGAAACTGACTGGCTGCAACTTCCTCAAACAGAGTTCAGGGTTCCACAAAAGAAGCAGCATTTCCTACCCAGTGTGGGAATCTCACCTTCCCGGGTAACATCTGCATGGATACACCCCTCCCCATCCTTTCTTGTGTTTGTCCGTCATTCCCTTCTCTGTTGCAAAACAGAGAAAAGAAACCACATACCAGTAATTATTAAAGCAATAGATATTGGCTTAGCTGGTGCACCCTCCAGCTAATGTGCTAGGCTATAACATTTAACTCCCTAGGCCAGGGGCCTCCAACCCCCAGTCTGTGGACTTGCACTGGGCCGTGGCATGCCAGAAACCAGGCCACACAAACAAGTGAAGCCCCATCCCTGGGATGCAGTCAGCCTATGAAACCACGCCCCCTCCAGTCCAGGGAAAAACCTGTCTCCACAGAACCGGTCTCTGGTGGCCAAACGAGGGGAGGGGGGGGCTCTGCTCTAGTCCATGGGGTTGATGGAAACCATGCTCAACACAAAATTAAATAACAGATCTGCCTATAATTATTTTAACTTCAAGATTGCCTTATCATGCTAAGAGGTTAGTTGTAGCCAGCTAGTAACCAAGCCAACAGAGGTAGTGGCTGTTTTGGTATCTCCAGTGCTACTGAGGAGTGGGAAGTGAGCGTATTTCAGGAGAGGTTGGAAGGCCTCAGGGAAGGTGGTACCCAGGTTCGTCCTTTTATTTGGATGTGGATTAAGCAGGAGAGGATGCCTCTCCCTGTTCTCCTCGCCCCAGCATCAAGACACTCACTAACTCTTTAAGACATGAATGTACAATATTCTCCTCAACATACCTCAGGCCTGGAAAACAGCTTCCACTGTGGGTGGTGGTTATGGTTTTAAAAAAAAATATTCCGAAGAAGGCCAGAACTGTGCAATTTTTCTAATAGCTGCCCTCTTGGCATTTCTGACCCGCTAGCAGTTGCCCCTAACTGTACCTCTTGTTTCTTGCTTTGCTACAAAAGTGGTGTTTCTCCATACTTGTTTATACAAGCCATGCCGATCAATCAGACCAAGATGTCTTTAGATGCAAAGGGCCCTTAGAAGAGGAAAAGAGGATGCAGAACTTCTGCTGCCAGTTCTTCAATCTCCACAGGATGAGAAAATCAGCAGCAAAGGAACCACTCTCCCCTTTTTCTCCCCCACTCTTTTTGGAATTTGTTATTAGGACTCATTCCAGTAGTTACCGGTAGATCATTGATCTAAGCCGGGGTGTCAAACCCAAGGCCCAGGGGCACGATCTGGTCTGTGGGATGCATAGATCTGGCCCATGGGGCTGCCCTGAAAACAGCGAAGGACCGGCCTGCAGTGCCTCTTCCAGTGAAAACGGAGCTCAGGAGGGCTGCCAGTTTTGCTGGTAGAGGGTTGCAGGAGGCCATTGCAGCTGAAAACGGACCTTGGGAGCCCATTTTTGCTGACAGAGTGTTCAGGCCTCCACAGGTGCACCCAACACGACGTTGAGCTGACCATGCCCACCCCGACCATGCTGATCCCGGCCCCCAAGGTCAAACACAACCCTGATGTGGCTCTCAAATGAAATCAAGTTTGACACCTCTGATCTAAATCATGAATGGCCTTTCTATATTTCGTGCAGATTCATCAAGGCCACATTTTTACATGTGTTTTTGCTATGGAGCTGCTTGCATAGACTCTCCATGCAACCTTGCACTACTTTACTATGTTATCATTTTATTGCTCCACTACAGGGTTATCAATGGAAGGGCTCCACAGCAGTGGTGAAATCCAATTTCTTTCTTTCTTTCTTTTTTAATTTGATTTATATGCCGCCCTTCTCCAGAGACTCAGGGCGGCTTACAATGCGCTAAGCAATAGCCTTCATACTTTTGTATATTTATACAAAGTCAGCTTATTGCCCCCACAAACTGGGTCCTCAATTTACCTATCTTAGAAAGGATGGAAGGCTGAGTCAACCATGAGCCTGGCAAGATTCAAACATACTTTAATTGCAGACAGCTGGTGTTAAATTACAGTGCTTTAGTCTGCTGCGCCACAGGCTCTTATTTTACTATCGGTTCTGTGGGCGTGGTTTGGTGGGCGTGGTGTGGGTTGATGGATATGGCTTGGTGGGTGTGGCAGGAGAAGGATACTGCAAAATCCCCATTCCCATCCCACTCCAGGGGAAGTATACTGCAAAATCTCCATTCCAACCCCACTGGGGCCAGCCAGAGGTGGTATTTGCCAGTTCCCTGAACTACTCAAAATTTCCGCTACCAGTTCTCCAGAACCTGTCAGAACCTGCTGGATTTCACCCCTGCTCCACAGGTAGGTTACATAATGTTCCACTGTGGAGCTTTTGGCTGCATCTTCTGTTGGCAGCTTTGAAGTGATGTGCATCCCAGTTGATTATTACATTATATAACAGTGATGGCTAACCTTTTTGCCATCACATGCCAAGTGGGGGTGGCGGGGGAGGTTTGCGCACATGCATGCCCACACCCATAATTCTATGCACCCTGCCCTATGCATGCACATGCAAACCACCCCCCCTGCTCCTGGCCTGCAATGGCCTGGTAGGCCTGTTTTTCTTTCTCACCTGGCTCCAGATCCTCTCTATGCATCTGGGAAGGGCAAAAACAGCCTTTTCCACTCCCTCAGACGCCCTCCAGAGGCCTGAAGTGGCCCATTTCCCAACTCCCAGTGGGACAGGAAGTGCCTTTTTTGCTGTCCGCAGCCTTCAGAGCCTCTAGGAGTCTCTGGAGGCTGGGGACAGCAAAAAAGTCACTGTTTCACTACTGCTGGTGTGTCCAGAAGACCTGAAAATCAGCTGGCCGGCACTCACATGCACGCCAGAGCTGAGCTGGCGTGCCCACTGATATGGCTACATGCGCCACCTGTGGCACGTGTGCCATAGGTTCACCATCACAGTTATATAACATCAGAACTACAAAGTCCACAATGAAGATGAACCATATGCAACTTCAGTAAAGGGTAGCCAGATCAGTTCAGTGCAACTTCAATGTGGGAATACAGCAGTTGTTGCTTTCCGTTCTTCTCTCTGTTGAAGGTTGAAGCATGCCATATGTGCTTGTGAAAATTACTGAAAGCAGAACCTGAACAAGGTGTTTGGTGAAGCAGATGTTATAACTATAACAGCAAGAAGATTATTTATAAGGAGGAACAGGCACTGCCAAGCATCTAGCTACCTACATCCTTCCAGGAGAAGAACATATGGTCCATGCACGTGTGCCCGGGAAGAAAGGCAGGACAGCCTGACCTAAGATTAACAAAATTTTAGACAAACATCAGGCAGGGTGATTGATAGAAGGAACATAAAGTAGTTAACTACATCATACTTCCCCCCTTGTGGTCAGTAGGTCATGAGATGCTGAAATCCTTGTTGCATGTTTTGGACCTCCAGCAATCAACCACTGGTTCAGTGGTAGGAGAAGAGGATGGCAAAAGTAGGGCAGAGACCAGGTTTTTTACTTACAGTGCTCCACTTCTGATGTGGACAGAAGCTCTAGTCTTCTTCATTGCCAAGATAAATGAGAATTAGACATGTGTTTAGCATTTCTTTAAGCCAGCATATTCTTCAAGTGGCTTCCATACTTAATATCAGCATGTAGAATAAACAATTCCACAATGCAGAATAAATTAAAATAAATGTGTAAAATTATGAAAAGAGTGTTTGGCTTTGCTTAACATAATGAGTGAATCAACCTAGTGTAGTTTATAAACCATGGTTTATGACTCAGGGTGTTGTGAGAATCCACCTCAATGGGATTTATTTAAGAAGTTGTGGTTCAGTAAACATGGTTTAACAATGTAGAAGTAGCAAGCCCTGAAAATCCATCTCTGCTTGACTTGGGAGGGCTTGATTCTGTTAATACCACTGCTTGATTGGTATATGGTTCCCCATCCTGGCTTTTAAGAGTTGCTACTGTATCAGGGCAATGATCATTATTTATCAGTAGAGTTTCCCAGTATTTTAAAGGAAGCAGTGAAAAAAGCCCTGGTTGAGCAACCTTCACTGGCAATGCTAACGTCAATGTTCCAAGCAACATACCCACAGCAAACAAAACTCCATGGCATATAGATTCCTCAAAGAATAGCTTTATTGGATAGGCTATTGGCATAGGCTGGTGTAAACTAACTCTAAATGTTCCCGTGCTTTTCACCTAATTAAAAGTAGAGGTTTCCACTTTCTCAAAACAGTCAGTCACATGGTCCAATCAGGATACAGTCCAGTTGCTAGGTGACTTCAGTCCCCTCCTTCCAAGCACCTGCTGAAATGTCCTTGGTTTCCAAGAGAAAGTATTTTGTTTTGGCTACAAACCCCAGCTATCTCTATTTTCCCCCTCCCTATCCCTTAGCTCCAGTTGTGGCAGCCCTGAAGCCTCAAAATGGTCTCAGTCAGGGTTGATAGCTGATTTCATAGCTTAAGCCAGTAGCCAATATGCCACGTTTAGTTAAATTTATGAAGTGTATAGTAGCATTGTATCTCCAGGAAAGTGATTATCTTCAGCCTTTCCTGTCCAAATATAGTTCTGAATTTGGCACGTAGACCTCTTGTCATCTTGTTGGATGATCTATACAGGTAGTCTTTGCTTAACAACCACAATTGGAACTCACAACTCTGCTGCGAATGTAGTCATTCAGTGAGACATCCAATGACCACAACTTGTGGTTTTACTGCTAGCTTTTCCATTGACTCTGCTTGTTGGAAGCTGTCTGTGAAGGGTACAAATGAAGAACAAGTGAACTGCCCATATGGATGGAGTCAGTCCAGAGTTGGCAGTCCATCAAAATTGCTGGTTCTCTCCACAGGGGAGCCTCATAGAGTTGTCAGTTCAACATGTTTCTAGACCAGTTAGAAGCATGGTCTATAAAGTGAGGAGTTTAATCTTCACACGCTTGTGCTTTCAAACATTTATAATCACTGTTGAGGAAATTATATGTTTGGAGGCCTCTCTAGATGTTTAAGCCTACAAAGTACATAATACACTGCAGTTTACCATCTACTCTACATGCACTCCAACATTAAGAGTGGTGGGTTGCTCCTGGTTTTGTCCGGTTCTATAGAACCGGTAGTAAAACCGACGGGAGGCTCCGCCCACCCACCACGATGTCATCATGAGTGATCTGCACATGTGCAGAAGCGGATGCTCCTGCTGCGAACCAGTAGTAAAGGTAAGTAGAACCCACCCCTGATACCAGTGTATTTGAAGGAAGGGAGAAAACATTCCAATTGGGCTCAGTTCTGTTCAGGTTAACACTCACATTTTAATAGGTTCTCTATTAATGTTGGTGGGGAGGCTGTCACTGACCCACACAACAAAGGGCTTTTTCTCTCACCGTCTGGCCAGAGCACTAGGTTTTGGCTGAAAGAACAATCTTGGCAGCCTGTGGCTACCTATCTTATGAATGAACAGAAGGGCCAAAGGAAGCACCTGCTGGGAGAGGAAATCCAGGACAACTTTTATTATCCCTTTTCACAGGTCTATTCAGAACTCCATTAGGGGTTTCCTTTTCCCTTTGTGGGTAGCTTCTGCATTCATTTGTGGCAAAAAAAAGAGAAGAAGACCGCCTCCAGTCCAGCCTGATGCCAATAGAGAACAGTCAAGACTCCATATTCTCAACCGAAGGGATATTTTGGAAGAAAAAAAAACTAAGATTCCCCGGTGACTCATTATCACAGTTATGTTTTGCATATAAAACATGTTGCAATTGTGTGGGCCTGCCATAATTTTTAGCTTGTTTGTTTTGGGTTCTTTTTCTCAGAGCTCTCTGCTTCCCTTCTGAAAACGCAAACGCCATTTCATTAGATTACGCAGATCCTTTTTTCACGCTTTACGTGACAACTGAGATTCACCGGTGTTTCCTATGGATGATTGGTTGTTTGCCACTTCTTCTTTTTTTTTAAAATGTTGCCTAATCAGCATAATTAGCCGGCTGAGAGACAAGTGGATTCAAATCATACAAGCCAAATAAAACAAAAATAGCAAACAGTACAAAAATACTATACAACACAGAAGGGAATGATAAAAGGGTGTCACGGTGTGAAAATAACAGTACAGGTAGTCCTCGATTTACAACAGTTCATTTAATGACCGTTCAAAGTTACAACGGCACTGAAAAAAGTGACTTATGACCTGTTTTTCACACGTACAACCTCTGCAGCATTCCCCATGATCATGTGATCAGAATTCAGGTGCTTGGCAACTGATTCATACTTATGACCGTTGCTGTGTCCTGAGGTCATGTTTTGCAACTTTTGCAACTTTTTGACAAGCAAAATCAACAGGGAAGCTACATTCACTTAACAACTATGTTACTAACTTATCAACTACTGTAATTCACTTAACAACTGTGGCAAGAATGGTTGTAAAATGGGGCAAAATGTCACTTAACAAATGTCTCACTTAACAACAGAAATTTTGGGGTCAATTGTAGTTGTAATTTGAGGACTACCTGTAGTAGGAGAGTAGTTAATTGATTAGCCCTATCACCATATAAAAGAAAAGAAAAGTAAAGTAAAATTCAGGATCTAATCTCAAAAGAAAATAGATAAAAGAAAATAGAGTAATTTATTTATTTATTTAGCGTATGGCTGGTCACACACAATATTAAAACACTTCATTTTTACAGGTTAAAAACAATTAAAACAATTAAAAAAAAGCAGTAAGAAAACCGAAAAGGAAAACAGAAATAACATTTCAAAGTCTGATGTCAAGTTTGGAGATCCAGTCAGTAGCTGCCGTTGTTATGCATAGGAAGTCCCTAGAATCTCCTGGATACCTTCTGTTAGGGCATTCCCTCACTATATGCTGGATAGTCTGTCGAGGGGCCCTGCAATCATATTGTGCTGAAGGCGTATTTCCCCATTTATACAAGGAGTCAGCACACACCCCATGAGTTGTTCTAGTTCTATTATATGTCATCCATATGTGTCGGGGTAGGCTAATAGAGTAATAAAATACATAGATGATAAACACAAATAATCAGCCTTTATATTGAGTACATCATCCTTACATGATGCCCCCAATGTATTTAATATAATGGGTTCTTAGTTAAACTGCCTTGACTATATAAACTCAGGAGTTCTGCTTAAAGAGCCCAGGAAGAAATAGGACAGTGTGAGATTCAGGTCCCCATGGGCTGTTCTTTCAAATAGGGTTGTTAAATATCTAGGCCTATAAGGGGCATAGAGTTGATGGTGGAACAAAACATGAGCAATATCTTCAATGGCTGGGTCATGTCCTCATGATGCGGCAGGTGATGGAAGAGCCCATATTTGGCCTTGGAATCCAACAATGCAAATCTTGCTTTAGAATAGGTCCTACTTAAGCATTGTGTCAAACAATGATTGACAAGTATTGCTTGAACTGATTTTAGTGGGATCAGATGCCTTTAAAAATGGGTGGAGTAGGAAGGAAGAAAAAACGTATCTCATTTTATTGGTTAGATTGCTGTCTTATCTTCCCTTTGAGAATTTAAAATGACACACTTTATCCTCAAAATACTAGGTGATGAGATTTGTTAGGCTGTGAGAGAATGATTGGCCCTAATGATCCCATGAGTTGCTATGATCAAATCTGACCCAGTCCCAGTCCAACATTTTAACCATTATACTATTCATTGGCCATACTATACCATGGTTATCTTAGTTAATATAATTTTTGTTTCCCCAGTCAGCTCAATTTATTGGATTAGCACAAAATGCATAAAACACATGGACTGGGTTTGCACATCATCTCAGGCTAAACTGTGGTTGGTAAATTTGTAGAACAGTGTGCTTTTCAAATAGCCTGGTTTTCCGATGGTGAAGGGCCATAATGGGTTAAATTTTGTCCTATAGAATTAAGATTGCAATCTAATTTATGTGCTGTGACTTTCTACTGACGAGGCACAAATGACTAGCAATAGCAATAGCACTTAGACATATATACCGCTTCACCATTGGTGGGTTTCAAATTTTTTTACTACCAGTTCTATGGGCGTGGCTTGGTTGGCATGGCAGGAAAAAAATCTCCATTCCCACCCCACTCCAGGGGAAGGATACTGTAAAATCTCCATTCTCTCCCCAATCCAGGGGAAGATTAAATCCCCATTTCCTTCCAATCAGCTGGTACTCAGGAGGCAGAGAATAGATGGGGGCGGGGCCAGTCAGAATTTTTACTACCGGTTCTCTGAACTACTCAAAATTTCTGCTATCAGTTCTCCAGAACTGGTCAGAACCTGCTGAAACCCACCTCTGTGTTTCACAGTGTTTTACAGCCCTCTCTAAGGGGTCACCATATTGCTCCCAACAATTTGGGTTCTCATTTCACCAACCTCGGAAAGATGGAAGGCTGAGTCAATCTTAAGGCAGTGAGACTCGAACTGCTAAACTGCTGGAAGCCAGCAATCAGTGGAAGTAGCCTGCAATACTGCATTCTAACCACTGCGCCACCACAACTAGACTCAGATTATCCTATTTTGAACGTGTTATGCAAAGACCCAGCTGTCTGGAAAAGGCAGCAATGTTGGGAGAGATGGAAGGAAAGAGAAGAAGTGGACCAGTAGCAAGGTGTCGTTGTGTGTGAATTGGATGACCATATTCATTTGTATAGATAGATAGATAGGTAGATAGATAGATAGATAGATAGATAGATAGATAGATAGATAGATAGATAGATAGATAGATAGATAGATCAATATCAATAGATCAATAGATCAATGATCCAGTTATAGAAAGAATGGGTTCACCACTCAAAGACCTGAAAGTCCAGGTTAAGGACAGATGTATTTTATTCATTTTTATATATTAAATTTATATGCTGTCCCTCCAGCCCCACCCCAATAAGGCAATGATGTGGGGGGGGGGGATCTACATGGTTGCTAAGAGTCAACAATAACAATGATGGCACATAATCAATCAATCAACCAATCAACATTTCTCCTGATAGTAGAAATACCAGTAGATGCTCCTAGTGTCAGGGGTAGCTTTTTCTGCTGCTCATTTTATTAACATTTCAAAAGAACCCAGTGAATATGCCAATGTTACTGCCTAGGCAAGCATCTGAAGACAATTGAGCAATAGAGTAAGATTGCAATTATTTTGTACTGCCACCTGGTGACCAAGGAGATGGCTGGGATTTTTAAACTTTCATCGGAGCAAGATGAAATGTCAAAATAAAATTTCAAGAGAATTACAGAGAAAGATATACCTATTTTAATCTTCTCAGCTTGTCAGCTTGTCAGGAAACCTGAGAAATATCAGCAAATGTTACTACTGGAGCTGGGCAATTCTTTGGCGGCACCTTTTCTTCTCAGGCCTTTGGGTCTCTGTTCAGGTTTCAAATATCTTGGGACTTTGCCATCTTGTAATACTTTTTTTAAAGAAACATTTTCTATGATAATACCTGAAGATGGCTTGATAGCACATCTTATCAGTGGCTTGTTCATGACTTCAGTCAACTGAGATATCTTCGAGTAAGACAGGCAGCACTTGGGAAAAGTCTGAATGGCAACTCGGGCCAATACCGTGGGAACCCAATTGATTCTATGACAAAGATGAGGCATCATTCCTAATAGACAACACCTGGAGGTCATATTAGATCAATAACTTGTGAACCCACATGAGTAACCTTTTGCTAAGAATTTTTTTTAATGAAAAATATTTCTAGTGTGCAACCATGGCTCTTTCTCCCCTTAATAGGTGTTAAGAGTAGGGAACCTGTATTGTTCTCTTTCATTCAATAGTTACAAGTATGAATACAGGTAAAAGGCTTGTGGGTGAGTGTGATTTACAGTGTAATGATGCAATCCTTAGTTTGCTGAGTGACTTTTTCTCAGTTTATATGTGGAGGAATGTACATTATAAGCTTGTTAAGTTAAATTACATATACATTGGCTTAGCTGGCTAAATCTTTTTTTAAAAGTGTTTTTATTTTATAGACAAACAAACATACAATACATAATCAATCATTCAGTGTATCATCTGAGTACATCTTTTGTGTCTTCTTATTCCTCCGATCTTTATATCTTGATATTATCATTTCATTTATTGTAACATTTCTCCCCCATTTAATACATTTATCTATCATATATATATATATATATATATATATATATATATATATATATATATATATCTTCTCTAACCAATGGTAAAATTGCCCCCATATCTTAAAGTATTCTGATTCCTCTCTTGTCAAAGTCAATCTATTCATTTCTGCACAATCCAATATTTTCTTAATTACTTCTCCCTCTGTAGGGATTTTCTCTGATTTCCATCTTTGTGCAAATACTATCCTCTCTGCAGTTATAACATGTATAGTCAAATATATACTTTCTTACTAAATTTCTTTAGTAAGATACCCAATAGGAACAGTTCAGGTTTTAAATCTATATGTTGTTGTATCATTTCTTCTAACCATGTTTTAATTTTAATCCAATAGTTTCTCACTTCTGGACATGTCCACCACATATTGTAATACGATCCTGATGTCTGATGGTATTTCCAACATTCAGAGCTGGCTAAATCTTATATGGACAAAAAGGAAAAACGGGTCCAGACCAATCTTCCACTATCTTCCACATATTCTTTTATTCTAAAAAGAATCACGACAGCTGGCCTGGTGTAGTGATTAAGGAACCAGGCTAGAAACCAGGAGATTGTGAGTTCGAGTCCTGCCTTAGATATAAATCCAGCTCAGTGATTTTGACCAGTCACACCTTCTCATTCCTAGGAAGCAGGCAAGAGCAAACCACACCTGGAATTCTTGCCCAGAAAACTGCATTCACGCAGTTCACGCAGACACCAGAAGTTGGCACTCATAAATAAATAAATCCGTGACACATTTGAAGGTCTCATAACCAGAAGTGAGTTTCAGCAGGTTCTGACCGGTTCTGGAGAACCGGTAGCAGAAATTTTGAGTAGTTCAGAGAACCGGTAAATATCACTTCTGACTGGCCCCACCCGCATCTATTCTCTGCCTCCTGAGTCCCAGCTGATCAGGAGGAAATGGGGATTTTGCAGTAACCTTCCCCTGGAGTGGGGGGTGAATAGAGTTTTTACAGTACACTTTCCATGCCCACCAAGTGATGCCACACCCACCAAGCCATGCCCACAGAACCAGTAGTAAAAAAATTTGAAACCCACCACAGCTCATAATGATCTGAATTCTCTCTATATTTTTATGTAGGACTTGTGCATGAGTGATGTGACATTATATGTAGTTCTAGTTTGAGAAAAAAACTCATGATGTGTCATACTTGAAGACCAAAATCTGCCAATATTTCTATTGCTGGTTTGAAGTTTTCCAAAAGCATTTCATTTAAAAGTGCTGGTTCAGATGACATTCCATAAATAATGTGGTTAGAACTATATAGCCCCTTGTGTATAACCATGGTAAGAAATACCTCTATTTCTATCTGTAAATAAGAGTCTTCTAGGTCTATTTCACTAAAATGCTGTGTCTTGATGAGATTAGAAAAGTCCTCAGGGGCTTTGCTTGGCCTGTCATAGTGGATTCATAGTAAATCACCAGAGATCCTGACAGTTCTAGTCTTCCATCCTGAGGCCGGATGGTCATCTTCAAAGATACTGTAATATATCCTGAAGTAAGGTACTTTCCAAGGCTCTGACTCTTAGTTATGGGAATCCAAGTGTGATAGGAGCTCCAATCAACTTTAAAAGAACTTGCTCCTTCCATTTGACCCATCTCAGTTTCTACTTTTTTGTCTATGGCATATGGAACTGAACCATGGTGGGTTGCTATCGGTTCACCCTGGATTGAATGAATTGGTAGCGGTGGAGTCAGGAGGCTTCACCCACCCGCCCGGACGTCTCTGCGCAGGCACAGAAGCGTCATGCGTGCACATGAGCGAACCAGTAGGAGCCAAAATTGAAACCCACTACTGAACTGAACTTGCTTTAGGAAATGTGGGTATGGTATTTTCATGTAAAGCAATTTTATTTTTGATGTGCTTGAGTGTGGCGGTGCCAGCTATGAATATGGCACAGCATTATCCAACACATATTTTAATTTATTTTTAGTTTACCCTTAGTTGATTCTCATGACAGGAACTATTGTGCACAGGTTGTTGATGGAATCCCAATTCAGCAGCAGCTTCCCTGCCAGGCATGACCCCAGAGTGCTGGTCTGCTTTCAGAATAACATATAAATATAATATAAACATATAAATCCCATATACCTTGCTGTGCCATGATATTTTACAGTAACAGATATGCTCCCAGGTTTTTATTTTTAGGAGAAATTGCTTTCCTAGTTCTCCAAAGAGGTATTCAAGAGGTCTAATTATTATCCATTATTGTAAACAATGTTTGTGGACTGTCCGTGGACTTGGGGTCACTCTAAGTGCTGCTCCTTCTCATTGTTGGGGGCCGGTGATACTAACTTCATTTTCCCCCCTGCAGATCTTAATCAGTATTGTTGTTTGGGCCAATGCTCATATACAGCTTCTGAATGTCAGGCTTTTGGCTGTGTTTTCATAACAGGAAGTGGCCTGCTCCCTCTTGCAGTATAAAGGAACTCCATTGTATGTGAGAAAATCTGTACCAGAAATCGGAAATCTATTAGCTGCAACCTTGTTGCCAAGTTTCTGAATATTCCTTCTAAACCAAAATAAAAAGCAAGGCAGGTCTGTTTACTCTCCAGAACAACTTTCTCCAACCCATTGCCCATCACACATGCTGCACAATGCCCACTTTTCTGGGCCTATTTGTTAGAATCTCAATAGGATAACTCAAGGGCAGCCAACTCAGTGCTTCTGGACACCATGATACTTCTGGATACCTTTTTGGGTGCCTGTCAAACTCCTGGGCCCATTTGGCTCTGAATTCTTTGGAGAACCATTGTATATGTATATGTATATGTATATGTATATGTATATGTATATGTATATGTATATGTATATGTATATGTATATGTATATGTGTATATGTTTTCTGAGGTTTTCGTGGGTGTTTGTATGTAGGTCTTTGGTTATTCGGGTTTTTTCCCGCATAAAATTGGAAGTGTCTTGGCGATGTTTCGACGAAGTCTCATTCATCACGAAGCCGAGAACACCAGCCTGAAGATGACGAATGAGACTTCGTTGAAACATCGCCAAGACACTTCCAATTTTACGCGGGAGAAAACCCGAATAATCAAAGACCTACATATATATATATATATATATATATATATATATATATATATATATATATATATATATATTTATTTATTTATTTATTTATATATTTATTTATTTATTAATTAAATTTATATACTGCCCTTCTCCTGACGGACTCAGGGCGGTGAACAGCCAACTAAAAACCAATACAAAAAAGTTAAAATCATACTAAAACAGATATAAATTAGGCTGAAAATTTAAAAACAGATAAAAGTTCTAAAAATTTTTTAAAAATAGAAGGGATCAGGCAAGTCCGGCACGTTGAAAGAGATAGGTCTTCAGAGCCCGACAAAAAGTCCGGAGGTCAGCAATTGTTCTCAGTTCTGGAGGAAGATCGTTCCAGAGGGTGGGGGCTACCACAGAGAAGGCTCTCCCCCTGGGGGTCGCCAGCTGACATTGTCTGGCTGACGGCACCCTGAGGAAGCCCTCTCTGTGGGAGCGAACCGGCCGGTGGGAGGCAATTGGTGGCAGAAGGCGGTCCCGTAAGTACCCTGGTCCTAAGCCATGGAGCGCTTTAAAGGTGATTACCAGCACCTTGAAACGCACCCGGAAGTCAACCGGCAACCAATGCAGCTCACGCAGGAGAGGTGTCACGTGGGAGCGCCCCGTCGCTCCCATAATCCCCCGCGCAGCCGCATTCTGTACCAGCTGAAGCCTCCGGGTGCATCCCAAGGGGAGCCCCATGTAGAGAGCATTACAGTAGTCCAGGCGAGACGTGACGAGCGCCTGAGTGACTGTGTAAAGGGAGTCCCGATCTAGAAAGGGCCGCAACTGGCGTATCAGGTGAACCTGATAAAAAGCCCCCCTGGCCACAGCTGTCGTATGATCCTCTAATGACAGCCGTGGATCCAGGAGGATGGCCAAGTTGCGAACCCTTTCCGTGGGGGCCAATGATTCGCCCCCAATAACCAGCGATGGAGTCAGCTGGCTATATCGGGACGCCGGCAGCCACAGCCACTCGGTCTTGGAGGGGTTGAGTCGAAGCCTGTTTCTCCCCATCCAGACCCGCACAGCTTCAAGGCACTCCCCATCCAGACCCGCACAGCTTCAAGGCACTGGGACATCACTTCTACGGCATCGTTGGGGTGGTCTGGAAATGTACAGCTGAGTGTCATCAGCGTACTGATGGAATTCCACCCCAAAACCACGGATGATCTCACCCAGCGGCTTTACATAAATGTTGAACAGAAGGGGCGAGAGGACCGACCCTTGTGGCACCCCACACATTAGGCGCCTCGGGGTCGACCGCTGCCCCCCTGTCAACACAGATTGCGACCGGTCGGAGAGGTAGGAGGAGAACCACCGTAAAACGGTGCCTCCCACCCCCAATCCCTCCAACCGGCACAACATGATACCATGGTCGATGGTATCAAAAGCCGCTGAGAGGTCTAACAGCACCAGGATAGAGGAGTACCCCCTACCCCGGGCCCTCCAGAGATCATCCACCAACGCGACCAATGCCGTTTCAGTGCTGTAACCAGACCTGAAGCCGGACTGGAGCGGGTCTAAATAGACAGCTTCATCCAGGTACCGGGGGAGCTGCCACGCCACCACACTCTCAACAACCTTCGCTAGGAAGGGAAGGTTGGAGACTGGACGATAATTAGCCAAAACAGCTGGGTCCAGGGAGGGCTTCTTGAGGAGGGGCCTCACCACCGCCTCCTTCAAAGCGGTCGGTAGGGCACCCTCACTCAAAGAAGCATTTATTTATTTATTTATTTATTTATTTAAATTTATATACCGCCCTTCTCCTAGTGGACTCAGGGCGGTGTACAGCCAAGAATAAAAAACACTCCAATACAAAATTTAAAATATTAATAAAAGAATTAAATAATTTTGGCCCAATAAATTTAAAAACCCAATAGGCAATTAAAATTTAAAACCCATAAAACTTTAAGCTTAAAAAAGAGGGGGGGGTTTACGCCAGCCCAGCTTGACAAAATAAAAAAGTTTTTAGGGCACGGCGGAAAGCCCGGAGATCGGGTATCGTACGGATCTCCGGGGGCAAATCGTTCCAGAGGGCTGGTGCTGCCACAGAGAAGGCTCTCCCCCTGGGTGTCGCCAGCCGACATTGTCTGGCCGATGGCACCCTGAGGAGTCCCTCTCTGTGGGAGCGAACTGGCCGGTGGGAGGCTATCGGTGGCAGAAGGCGGTCCCGCAAGTACCCAGGCCCTATGCCATGGAGCGCTTTAAAGGTGGTCACTAACACCTTGAAGCGCACCCGGAAGACCACCGGAAGCCAATGCAGCTCACGCAGGAGAGGTGTCACATGGGAGCGCCCCCTTGCTCCCATAATCCCCCGCGCGGCCGCATTCTGCACCAGTTGGAGCCTCCGGGTGCACCTCAAGGGGAGCCCCATGTAGAGAGCATTGCAGTAGTCCAGGCGGGAAATGACGAGTGCCTGAGTGACTGTGCGTACGGAATCCCGATCTAGATAGGGACGCAACTGGCGTATCAGGCGAGCCTGATAAAAAGCCCCCCTGGCCACGGCCGTCACATGCTCCTCCAAAGACAGCCGTGCATCCAGGAGGACGCCCAAGTTGCGAGCCCTATCCGTGGGGGCCAATGACTCGCCCCCAATGGTCAGTGATGGAGTCAACTGGCCATATCGGGATGCCGGAAGCCACAGCCACTCGGTCTTGGAGGGGTTGAGTTGGAGCCTACTGCCCCCCATCCAGATCCGCACGGTCTCCAGGCATCGGGACATCACTTCCACGGCATCGTTGGGGTGGCCTGGGGTGGAGAAGTACAGCTGAGTGTCATCAGCGTACTGATGGAACTTCACCCCAAAGCCACGGATGATCTCGCCCAGCGGCTTCACATAGATGTTGAACAGAAGGGGCGAAAGGACCGACCCTTGCGGCACTCCACAAGAGAGACGCCTCGGGGTCGACCTCTGCCCCCCTGCCAACACCGTCTGCGACCGGTCGGAGAGATAGGAGGAGAACCACCGCAAAACGGTGACCCCCACTCCCAACCCCTCCAGCCGGCGCAGCATGATACCATGGTCGATGGTATCAAAAGCTGCTGAGAGATCTAACAGGACCAGGATAGAGGAGCAACCCCTATC
The DNA here is from genome assembly GCA_030761175.1 of Masticophis lateralis. Lineage (NCBI taxonomy): Eukaryota > Metazoa > Chordata > Lepidosauria > Squamata > Colubridae > Masticophis > Masticophis lateralis. The sequence continues at coordinate 29,770,134 of JAUDYJ010000001.1, forward strand.
CCGAGCCCTCCAGAGATCATCCACCAACGCGACCAATGCCGTTTCCGTGCTGTACCCGGGCCTGAAGCCGGACTGGAGCGGATCCAGATAGACAGCTTCATCCAGATACCCAGGAAGCTGATGCGCCACCACACTCTCAACAACCTTCGCCAAGAAGGGAAGGTTGGAGACTGGACGATAATTAGCCAAAATAGCTGGGTCCAGAGAAGGCTTCTTGAGGAGGGGCCTCACCACCGCCTCTTTCAAGGCAACTGGCAAGACACCCTCACTCAAAGAAGCATTAATAATCCTCTGGAGCCAGCCTCGTGTAACCTCCTGGGAGGCCAGCACCAACCAGGAGGGACACGGGTCCAATAAACATGTGGTCGCGTTCAGCCGCCTGAGTATTCTGTCCACGTCCTCGGGAGCAACAGGATCAAACTCCTCCCAGATGACATCCTCAAGACCGGCCTCCATCATCCCACCTGTATCTACCCAGTTGGAGACCAGACCATCCCGAATCTGAGTGATTTTATCGTGCAGAAACTGAACAAAATCCTCAGCACGACCCTGCAAGGGGTCCTCCCGCGCTCCCGGATGGAGGAGGGAGCGGGTCACCCTGAACAGGGCGGCTGGGCGGTTATCTGCCGATGCAATAAGAGCGGAAAAATGGTTACATTTTGCCGCTTTTATCGCCACTAGGTAAGTCTTAATATGAGCTCTTACCAGTGTTCGGTCGGACTCGGAACGGCTGGACCTCCAACTGCTCTCTAGGCGTCTTTTCCGGCGCTTCATCTCCCTAAGCTCCTCAGAGAACCAAGGAGCCAGGTAAGCTCGGCGACGGGTCAGAGGCCGCAAAGGCACGACTCGGTCTAAAGCATCAGCGGCCGCCCTATCCCAGGCGGCCACCAACCCTTCAGCCGAGCCATGTGTCAGATCCTCAGGAAATGGCCCAAGCTCCGTCTGGAACCTCTCCGGGTCCATCAGGCGCCTGGGGCGGAACCATCTAATCTGTTCCGCCTCCCTGCAGCGGGGTATGGCGGTTAGAAAGTCGAGCCTAAGAAGGGAATGATCTGACCATGACAAGGGCTCAATCACTATCTCCCCTAATTCAAGATCATTTATCCACTGACCAGAGACAAAAATCAAGTCCAGAGTGTGTCCTCCCGTGTGAGTGGGTTCATGAATTAATTGGGTCAGGTCCATGGCCGTCATGGAAGCCATGAACTCCCGAGCCAACTCAGACGCCTCGCCGACAGATGGCAGGTTGAAATCCCCCATGACCATAAGCCTGGGGGTCTCAACCGCCACCTCGGCAATCACGCTTAGCAGCTCGGGCAGGGCAGCCGACACGTGGCAGGGAGCCAGGTACGCAATCAGCAAACCCATCTGCCTCCCATGTCCCCACTTCACGAGGAGAGACTCACATCCAGCTATCTGAGGTACAGTGGCCTCCCTAGGGACAAGACTTTCCTTTACCAGAACCGCCACCCCCCCACCCCTCCCCTGGGACCTTGGCCGATGGAATGCAAAGAAACCTGGTGGGCACATCTCTACGAGGGGGACCCCCCCTCCAGGCCCAACCAGGTTTCCGTAATACCTACCAGGTCCGCACCCCCCTCCTGGGCAAGATCACAAATGAGGGGGGCTTTATTTACCACGGACCTGGCATTGCACAACATCAGCCGAAGGCCTGGGGCCTGAGAATCTGAACAACCCGGGGAGCGAGAAAGGCATTGGGGGCCGGAGCACGCGATCGCTCGCAAATAGCGAGCACGTCCTCCCTTAACACGATATGGCCCCCTGCCACCGCTATATCTGCCCCTCCCACCCACAATGCCGATGGAAGCGCCCTCCACAGTATAGGAACTAGCCCTCTATAATCTCCTGGAGCCAGCCTCGTGTAACCTCCCGGGAGGCCAGCACCAACCAGGAGGGACACGGGTCCAATAAACATGTGGTAGTGTTCAGTCTTCCCAGAATCCTGTCCATGTCCTCGGGAGCCACAGGATCGAACTCAGCCCAGATAACACTCTCAGGACCGGGCTCAGTCACCTCCACCAAAAGGCACCAGGTCTTATTTTTGGGAGCAGGTGTCTTCCACTGACTCACCTTAGTTGTGTGCGTCTCCCCCGGTCTCCTTTTCGCTGTCAGAGGCCTTCAGGAACTTCTTCTGGGGCCAGCAAAACCAGCAAGGCTTTCCTGAAAGCCTCTGCAGCTGATAACAGAACTCCGCATTGATCCAGAGCTCTATTATCAGCTTCAGAGGCCTTGCCAGCTGCAGAAGAAATCGGCCAGCAAGGCAGGTGTCAGGGTGTGCGAGGTCTGGCTGCAACTGTCCAAAGGTAAGTAGTAGGGCAGCTCCACCCACCCCTCCATCCCCACACTAGCTTAATTTTTACCTGTGCACCCTGGAGTGGGTGGGGTTTTAATTAGGACTTATTTGGAGGGGGGTACGGCTTATATTGGGCTCATGTGTAAAAATCAAGCTAGGTAGGTAAAATCAAGGTTGTATTTTCAGGGAAACATGGGTATGTACGTATACACATACGCATACACATATACATATATTGCTGCAAAACTGAAAAGCAAAGCACTCACCCAGTCTTTCATTCTTACAATCTAAAATTAGCAGGCTGTCCCAGTTCAAATTTTTGTTTGAAGTATATCACTTGCCCAGAAAAAAAAGATAAAAGGAAATAGAAAAGTGATTAGAAAAGTTTTAATTTAATCTATTAAAAAATGAACTACATTACTAAACAAAGATGATTCTGTGCCATGTAAATATATATGGCCTCTTCCAGTTGGATTAATCCAAATGCAGTTCCATAGATCACTTGCAGCATAGGAAGCACATACTGATGTGCCAGATTTGCTGCAGATGCAAAGGCTGCTGCAATGAGTTATTTTCTTGAGAACTGTAATTAAAGGGCATCAAACTATCACTTGATTCTGAGTTAGTAATTAGTTGATAGCTACTTGTACCAGAAAGAGTCATTCCTGGTCTATACATGTGGAGCCTGGACATATGAAATGGTCTGGATTCCAGATGCCATTTTTGAAACAGGAAGCCAGCTTGTGCCAAGTTGATGGAGTATATTTGCACAGCTGGTGCCTCAACTGTACCCACTGCTGGTCATCTCCGGTCTGGTCATAATGACTCACACTTTTGTCTGGCCACCTTGACTAAGCTGCCTTTGCAACATTTTAAAAGATGTTTGTGTTGGTCCAGAATGCATCTTCTATGCTGTTGAACAGGCAGGATACACAGAATAAAGGGCTTCCCTGTTACAAAAATGGCATTGCTTACCAGTCTGTTTCTCAGCACGGTGGGATTTCTGGTGGACTGATGAAGGATGGTGAACATGAATCTTTCATTCTGCCTCCTCATATTCTAGAGAGATGAACAAGATTCTCTGGTGATAAGATGAGGCCTCTAGAAGAGGGAGGGAGATATAAATTTAAGGGCCTGGTGGCTCAGCAGACTAAAGCATTGTGATTAACATCAGCTGTCTGCAATTACTGTAAGTTTGAATCTCACCAGGCTCAAGGTTGACTCAGCCTTCCATCCTTTCTAAGGTAGGTAAAATGAGGATCCAGTTTGTGGGGACAATAAGCTGACTTTGTGTAAATATATAAAAGTATGAAGGCTATTGCTTAACGCATTGTAAGCCGCCCTGAGTCTCCAGAGAAGGGTGGCATATAAATCAATTTTTTTTAAAAAAATTGCCAACTTGAGTTGACCAATAGCATCCTTTTTTTGGATATGTTCAAGTAGAGGCTACACAGCCGTCATTTTAAGATGTTTTAATTTAGATTCCTGTACTGAGAAGGGATTGGCCTTGATGTCCTAACTGGAAACTTCTCATGTCGTAATTCTGGGATTCTGAGTAGATGCAACTTAATTTGAATTCAGGATTTGTTACTGCAGTTTATGAGGTGCTTCTTGGGAAAGGTTGGGTTAGTGGTGAGAGATGACATCTTGCAAGTCTTTGGGAGTAGTGCAGCAAGAAACAAAGCAAAGTATTTTCTAAGAGCAGGAGCAATAAACTCTGGATGTATGTCATTCTAAGAGCAGAGAATTATGGAAAAGTATGTGATTGTTAGCATAGAGAAACACGGGAAAGGGAAACTCTGGAAGATTATGATGGATAATCAAAATTAGGAGACATGGGAACAAACAGGAACCCACGTCAACACAATGTCAAGGAAAGTGATTTGAGCAAGAAGATGCTGGATGGTGCCAAGAGGAATGGAATGAACCAATGGAAGAACTGAATTTTTTTTTTTCAATTTCACTTTCAATTGAGAAAGGACATAATGGAAGGGCAATTTATCAGTAATGTTGCAATGAAGCAACATTACTTGCAATAACTTGTCTTGAGAATAAGATAAATAGGCAGACAATAATTAGATGATAGATAGGGGTGTGTTAAGAGAGGGGTGGGGAGGGAGTCAAGCAGACAGGCAGGCAAGCAGGCAGGCAGGCAGGCAGACAAACATTTGTGTACTTTGTCCAGATAAATTCTATTCCAGTGTTTAGAGTCTCCCATTCAGTATTTTCTGAGTACTGTATCTAGCTCTGTTGACTCTATGGAGACCAGGGTGTCCAGGCACTGTTGAATGGGGCATATTGGTTAAAGATTTTAGGTAAAGGTCTCACAAAGATACTTCAAAATTAAAAAAAAAACAAATACGTTATGCTAGACTTGTAACATGGAGCACTGTTTTTCTTTGAAGGGCATTACTTGAACACCAAAATAAAATGTGGGGGGGGGGGCAAGGGGGGACACAGGAAAATTTTCTCTGAGAGAACTGTAACAAAGTGTGGAGTCTAACTTTTCTTATGCATTGCACTCTTCCATTCCGGACATTGTCTATTCTAAACTTATTTTCAGAATAATAATGATAAAGGTTGTTACAAGAAGTACTTTCAAGTTCTATACAAAATACGCAGAAGAAGAAGTAACATCACACCACCAACCCGACATGCAGGAACTGCAGCCTCCCATGTCCCACAGTTTATGGATTTATTTTCCTGCCTTTTTATTTTTATAGATAATTCAAGATGGTGGGCATACCTAAAACTCCTTCCTCCTCCAAAGTGACTGGCTCAAGCTGGCTTTCATGCCTAAGGCAGAATTAGAACTCATAGTTTCCTGGTTTCAAGCCTGGTGACTTAACTACCATGCCAAACTATCTCTTACATCTTATATTACATTTGATGGGATGTCCAGAAAGAGGCTGCTTCATGCATTTAGTTGCCTATGCAAAGTGAAGTATCTGGATTACAAACATCAATAATGCAGGATTTGAATTGGATGTATCGCCTATGCACATAAGTTAGATATGTCAGTGCCACTTTCAGATGCTATATCAAATGTATGCCTACTGGGGCAAAGCTGGATGGAGAATTCACTTGGTCATTCCAGGGAAAAACTTTGGTTAAAGGACCACTTCCTTCTCATGGTGTGTTGCAAGATGCTCATTTTTGCAAACCCTACATCTTTATCGTTTTACGACCTGCTGCTATTTTCAAATTAAAATTTTGAATATCCACAAAACTGTTTCCTAGCTGTACCACCAGAATCTCTTTTGACTAAGCGGTTCAGGGACTCAGAATATCTTCTGGAGGTGGAGTTACTTGTCTTTCTCTATGCTGTGGCTCTTTCTCTCCAGGGAATGCTAGGACCTCAGTGTTAACCTGATTTTTGTTATTTCAATGCGTGGACGGTGTATCTTCCATCAATTGTACATTTTCTTGAGGTTTCCTCCTCAGGAGTGTATGGTAGGTGTTGGCTGAATTGTTCAATTCAAGCCTTTCAGACAGGATACCAGCTGAATGCCAGGTGCTGAAATATTTTCCTGTACAGTGGTGCGGTGCATGTGAATTGCTGATAACACAAACAATACAGCAAAGGAAAAAGTAGTAACAATTAGACTCTGGAAGCTCTTGGGACATGCCCCATCTGCCCACCCCCACCTACAATGTTTATGTGGCCTTCCAAACTCAGCAAGGTAAGATATAAAGAAATGCATATGTAAACTTGTTCCAAAAAATTGTTCTTAAAATTATGTTCTAAACATATTCTTGTAAATGCTTGATAAACAAGAACAGAACAGGTAATGTTAAATGAGGCGTAACTACTCTGACAAACTAACTCACATGCAGTGACATGTCTGGCAGTAGATAACTTAAAACAGTTAATTCTTGACACCACTAATAGTTTATCTTGTAGGAATATCTTATGGAATCTAATAGATATTAACATCCTGATGTGATTTGATGAATTGCAGACAATATTTGAAAGAAGAGATAGTTAACATATAGTAGCAATCAATAATGGATAGGATTTAATGGGTAACAGTGATTGGTGGTATCAGCCAGGTATTATTGATCTGAAATAAAGAATTGTATCTTACCTTGAACACATTATACAAAGACCTAAATCTCTGGAAAAGGGTCTAGTGTTGGGAAACATGGAAGAAAAGAGAATAGGATGACCAGAAACAAAGTGCAGGGATTCAGGTATAGTGGCGATGGGCATACCGTTGGAAGGACCAGGTTATGGAAAGATCATCATAAAGAAAATCTATCCCATTTCGTTGCTAACAGATGACCCCAACTTGATGACACCTATAGATAAACCTTGACTTACAACCATTCATCTAGTCACTATTTTAAATTACAACGATAGTGAAAAAACTCGTGACTGATTTTCACCCTTATCCCTACAGTCATGTGATCAAAATTGCAACATCCCTATGGTCACGTGATCAAAATTTGAACACTTGGCAATTGCCATGTATTTATGACACATGCAGTGTCCTGGGGTCATATGATCACCTTTTGCAATCTTCTGACAAGCAAAGTCAATGGGGAAGTCAGATTCTCTTAACAACCGGGTTGCTAATTTAATAACTGCAGAGATTAACATCTGCGGCAAGAAATGGGGCAAAACTCACTTAACTGTCCTTCTTTGCAAAGGAAATTTTGGATTCAATTGTGGTTAGAAATAAAGGACTATCTGTAATCAATCGAAATAAAAATAAAAATATTTGACCTACAATTGACATATAATTTATCTCATTTAGCTGCTTCTGCCTCATATTCTAACAGACATAATTTTACCAAGATTGTCTGCCAGGAATTGCTGTGAAAATTCCCTTAAAATAATTTTTGTGCAATCAGCGATAGTTTTCTTGGTACTTGTCTGTTGTTGCTGTCTTTTTTGATTTGATTTGATTTGATTCTTCAATTCTTCCAAACATCAGGTCTTTTCCAAAGACTCTTGCCTTTTCTTTATGTGTCTAAAATATTTTTGCTCCATTATTAGGGCTTCCAGTAAGGTTTTATTTCTTCTAGCTTTAAGTTGCTGCTCTTCTGTTGCTCTGCTGCTGAATATTCTCTGCTGAAAACTAAGATTATATCAACAACCCAGTGCAAATAGGGGAGAATTAAGTACATTAGTAACATATCTTATCTCCCTAGGCTCAAAAATATTCAAGGATGGGGGCTGTAGCCATGAAATAAATATATTTCTGTGGTTCGGGATAACTGCATTGACAGTTTTAGACAAAACATTGAAGTGCTGACAATACTGTTGACACCACGGTTTTCCTATTTGTAGCATGTGACTATGAAAGCTTGCCATCCAAAAGATTGAATGAAATAAAATGAATGCCTTTTGAATTGTGGATCCTGGAGAAATTTGTTGAAAATCCCTTGGACCACAAGAAGAACAAATAATTCAATTTTAAGTGAAGTAAAACTTCACTTAAAATTGCTTTCAGGTTGCTCCCTGGAAGCACTGAAGGATCTAATAAATCTTATTCTCCATAATGAGTAAGTTAGTTATTTAATTTACTGGCCATACCCTCTTAAGTGAAAGAGAAGGAATTGTGTAGCATCATTTTATGATGTCAAATTTCATCTCAAGCATTTACACATCAAATTGCAACACTGTATTTTGAAAGCTATATTTAGCCAAACTCACATCAAATCTCAGATTATTATTTTAATGGTTTATTCATGTTCAAATGTCTTAATTTCATTCATCCAATCATCAGTCATCAAATGCATTTTAACAAACGTCAACTATTTCCATTTACTGTTTTAATTAGTCACCCAAGGCTGCCTCTACAAAATGCCATGCCCCACAGTCTCAATTTTTTCTGGTTTTCCCCAGTACTCAGTCATCATTTGATATGCTCAGTCTTCATTGGGCTGTTCACTTTTTCTGTTTCACCATGGGGTTTTTCTCCCCTGCCCAAACATCTTTCCAAAATTGTGAAAGTCAATGTTTATTTGTAGGTGGGGTGGTTCTTTTTGACTGTGTAACATCATCCATTATTATTATTATTATTATTATTATTATTATTATTATTATTATTATTATTATTAATTAGATTTATATACCGCCCTTCTCCCGAAGGACTCAGGGCAGTGTACAGCCATAATAAAAGACAATAAGTCATACAAAATTTAAAACCCGTTTAAAATAACATTAAACAAATCTTGGCTTTCTTGGTCTTAAAACCCCATAATTTTAAAACTACCCCGTCTGAATTTTATTTAGTCAGCCAGGCCCGCCTGGTGGAATAACAAGGTCTTGAGAGCCCGGTGGAAAGCAAGGAGATCAGGAATCATGTGTATCTCAGGGGGTAGCTTATTCCAGAGGGCGGATGCCACCACAGAGAAGGCTCTCCCCCTGAGGGTCGCCAGCCTACATTGCTTAGCCGACAGCACCCTGAGGAGCCCCTCTCTGTGGGAGTGTGTTGGTCGGTGGGAGGCTATTGGTGGCAGAAGGCAGTCCCTTAGATATCCGGGCCCTAAGCCATGGAGCGCTTTAAAAGTGGTGACCAGCACTTTGAATCGCACCCAGAAGACCACCGGGAGCCAGTGCAGCTCGCGCAGGAGAGGTGTCACATGGGTGCGTTGGGTCGCATCCATAATCACCCACGTGGCCGCATTCTGGACCAGCTGGAGCCTCCAGGTACTCTTCAAGGGGAGCCCCATGTAGAGAGTGTTACAGTAGTCCAATCGGGATGTGACAAGGGTGTGAGTGACCGTGCACAGTTGTGTTGTTGCTAAACAATCACAACAGAAAGGCTGTGTAGGGAAATCAAAGGATGGGACGTGAGTATGCAAAACTACCCCCCAGCACAAAACATTTCAGAAAGCATTTCAAGACTTCACTAACCCGTCTGTTATAGACCATCTGCTCTTATTTTTTCCACATGTTTTTCAAAACCATAAAGATTGCACCATTTCCAAACTTAAGCGGGAGGCCCATATTACAAAAATATTTTTTAAAAAATCCTCTCTGAGTATTAATTTAATTAATTAATTAAATCTCGCTTTGGTTAGAAGTTTTAAAGCAGAGGATAGATGTCTGCATATCATGGAACCTTCTATCCTTTCTTAGCAGAGAATGGGCTAAATGCCCTTTGATCTCTCTTTCAGTCATGTGATTTTATGATATTTTATGACCCTTGAGCACCTGATTCCAAATCAGGATTTTTTCCCCTTCTGTATATACATTATGGCCAGTTCAGCCATGCTCTTTTGGATAAACTGTTTTGTCAGCATTTGCCACAGAGTCCTGTGTGAAACGACACCAATTAGGTTTGTCAGGTCTTCTTTGGAAGCCTGAAGATGTATGAAATCGAGCTGAGGAAATGATCCATCAAGCCCCGAAGAGGGTCCAAGGCTTGTCACAATGGCTCTGTATTGAGTGAACCTGCAGTCTCTCTGGACCGTCAGGTTATGGAGAACATTATATCATCCCAAGTCGATTCTGAAGCTGAGGGGAGTGAAAAATGAGACCCAGGAGTTGTTGATTTGGAATATTGACCAGGAAGAGTCTGCACTGAGATGCAGCATATTGCATATAAGCTCCTAGAGACATCATTGAGGCTGCCGAATCAGGTGAGCAATGATTAATGAGCATTAAGAAGATAGCTTCCAAAGATAAAAATAGCCCTTCTGAATTAGCCAGAAGTCCATCTTGTCCAGCATTCTCCCTCCTGAATCAGCTAATCAAATGGCTTTAGGAAATTCACAGAGTGGATTTTCACCTGAGAGAGAACCTGTAGCTTAGCAGGTGCCATGTTTGCTTTTCGTCTCCTGCTAGGACTAGAAATACTCATATCTGAAACCCAAGAGAATTAGAGCTCCTCAGTATGGACAGCATCAGAATAGGTGAACCTGTAGCTCATCTTGCCTTCTGTGGTTCCCCTTTGGTATATATAGAACATAGAATTATAGAGTTGGAAGGAACCTTGGAGGCCTAGTCCAACCCCCTGCTCAAGCAGGAAACACTACATATCATTTCTGATAAATGATTGCCTAGTCTCTATTTGAAAGCCTTCAGTGATGGAGCACCCACAACTTCTGAAGGCAAGTTGTTCCATTGGTTGATTGCTCTCACCGTTAGGAAAGTTCTCCTTAGTTCTCCTGGTACTCAGAGATACACTACCTTTGAGCACAGTGGTTCCATAGCGATAATTGCCAAAATCCATATCTTTCCCCTCCCCTTGTGGAACTTTATATGTAACATCACTCCCGCAGACTGCCAGCATCAAGCAATTCTGTAGTCTGAATGAGAATAACCTCCTAGATGCACAGAGGGTATTTTCCTTATGGAAATAGAAAACACAAAGGCTGTACTTTGAATTAAGACCAGGGAATGGAAAAGCTAGACCAGGGCTAACAAATTCCCAGCCTGCCGATGCATCACATGCTGGCCACGCCCATGCCCACGCCCAGTTTAGCGAAGGGGGAAAAGTCCTGATATGTCATGTGACACTGCCGTGATGATGTGAGTTTGACACCCCTGAGCTAGACCTTCCCTATTCCTGCCCCCCTCCCATGATATGGTCTCAAGCTTGCTTTCCTATAGTTTCTTTGAAATGGAACATTTCATAGACAACTAACAACTGAACAACATTGTTAAATGCTATCTGAATATATCTGGAAAATGCTAGATTGGAGAAATTAGCTTTATGGAACTGAATTCTCTGTCTTACACTACATCAGGTAATATAATAATTTCTTTAGCCAGGCATGGGGCTCAGGTGGTGGCTGCTTATACTGCATCTGATCCTTGTTTCTTCTAGCTGTCAGACCAGTCTGTCAAGTTCTTTGGGGTCTAAAATAAATTCCTGGGGAAACCTGAAGGTTACTCCAATCTAATATAGCTTTTAAAACACTCGTCTTTTTATTAGAGCTACATTTCCATGCATTTTGGATAAGGCTGGTAATACAGTTACAATCCTGAATCCATTGGTTTGAAAGGACTTATAGGAAACCAGCAAAAGACTATGTGAGTAAATGCACATGCAAATATGGATTAAGGAGTTAATTAAAGGCTCAAGAACTAGCCGTAACCCTCATCTGCTGCAGAAATTCTGGGCAAATATTCTTAACTCATCTATAGATCATAGACCCAGAGCAGTGACATAATAAATACTCCACTCTAAATTTTTAAAGGTAAGCCTTCAAACACCATTAATAATAGCTCTGGTGCCATATATCAAAGTGAAGTCTTCCCATTATAGTTGATGTCTGCTCTCCAGTCCCCTCCCCTGTTAATATTTTGGTTTGAGGATTCAAATCATACAGCTCAACATTTCCATTTTCTGGAAGCTCGTGTTATCTTTTCATGGAATTTCATGCCAAGTAGCCCAACTATTTTATCCAGCAACTGTACTGCAAAGTGAGAGAAGACTTGAAAATATCCAGAGTAGAGATGAGGTAACACAGGAAATCAAATAGGAGAGCCAGTATAGTGTAGTGACTAACAGGTGGAATAGGATTGAGAAGACCAGATTCCAGGCCACTAGCTTCTAAAGAGACTATCATTGGTTGACTACACCAATTTCTGTATATCTCTCTCTCTACACAAGTGCCACCCAGAATGTTGCTGTGGTGCAAGACTAAATGAGAAAATGCTGAGTAATGAATAAATAAAATTCAAAATAATACTTCTGTGGTAACCAGCCTGAGCTAAGGCTCTGGTTCTGTTTCAGCACCATAATTTATCTTAACCAAATGCTTGGTTCTTGATCAATTTTAAGCTTGAGTTTAAGCAGAAACTGTGGAATTAAAGAAAGTATAATATCAATAATGAAGAAACATTTATTTATTATTTTTTCTTATTTCTTGGTTTATTAGTTATACCCCAACCTTTTTACAGGAGTCCAAGGTGACATTTATCACATTCTCTCCTAGAAATGTTCCCAGTGCAAAATTTCTGGTTGGGCTGAGAGTTATCATATTTAAAATGACAAATTTGAATAGCTGGAACATTTAATTTGTGCCAAGTGATACTAGATCTGGAAGCTCCCAGTATTAATTGACTTTCAAATTAAATCACCTGAATTAATTGAAAAATAAAATTAACCACCTGGTTGAAGAAGGGGAGTACAAGGCCTTCCAAAGAGCTGGCAGAACCAGATTTCTAAGCAAATGCTTTTCATGTTTGCACCATGAGATCAAGAACAATCAAATCCCTTCTTCTTCTTTCTTATAGTATCTAAAATTTGGTGTAGTAGTTAAAGTGCTGCCTTAGAAACCAAGAAACTGTGAGTTCTAATTCCACCAGGCATGAAAGCCAGCTGGGTGACTTAGGATAATCATTCTTTCTCAGCCCATCTCACCTCACACCATAGCTGTTATGGAAAAAATAGGAGAAGGAAGGAGTATTATGTAAGTTCACCATTTGAATTACTTACAAAGTAATAAAATGGGAAAACATTAAAGATAAATAAAACCAGGTGACTTCTTCATATTCTTTGGAGTAATAAGTAGCCCTTGTTGGAAATGGTAACCTCAGTTCCACAGACTCATTCAAAGTGCGAGCAGAACATAGAGAGAGGGAATTTTAAGCCCCCCAAGCGGTGAAAGAAGATTTGAAAGAAATACTTCAGAAGTTGCAGAAGATCAGCACCTCTTTTCTATTCAGTAAGGCAGCTTTACTTCTCTTAGGATTCCCTGAAAGAGGTGCTACTGATAAAAAGAGTCACTCAAGAAAGTTAATCTCTCTTAAGTATCACTACACTTTTTTCATGCTTTCAGGAAACCTGAAAAAGGTAGAGCTTCAATGCACAGCCCATAAGCATCCAATTGTGTCTACTAGGTGTCTTAAAACTAGTGAAGAAGACAGTCACAACTGCACAATGGAAGATCTTCCCCCTTTTAGGATATTGCAAATGCAGGGCTTCAAACTGTGCAGCTGTGGTCACATCTTGACTTATTTTTAACTCTCCTCTGGATGTCCTAACAAAGCCTTAGTAGATATCTCACTGTTCCCCTCCCCCATAAAGAATCCTGTTTGGGTTCTTTTTTTCCAGTTCTACCTTCTCACATAAGTTATTGTCCCTGCTCTCTCTGCTATGTAGTGATAAGGAAGGATTTTGTTCCTTCCATCTTTACAATGGCCTGGTGCACTCAGAGAGGTCATTGGTGGCTGTCTTCTACCCAACCCAGTACAAGTCATACCTCTGATCATCTTGTATAAATGCAGCATTAGAATTTCTGTACAAAAAGACCATGTTTTCCTTGCAATCATTTTTGCCTGGAAGGTATTTTTTCCTGCCTGGTCAGAATTAAATATTATTCCAAAGACATAAACTTTCAATTCAGTACAGTACTTACAACCAATAGTGTGCTCTTGGGAGTCAATTAGCACAGTCTCATATTATAACTGTTGGGACCTTCCACCCCCACCCCACACACACTTACTTTCCTACTATTTTTCTCCGGCCTCCTCTTAACCCATTCTGGGAACTGGTTTCATTCAGGACTTTGTTTCCCATTGAACCTGGCACTGATGTTAAAGTTACATACACATCCCATCATGAGTCAAATCCTTTTGTGGAAGAAAGCAGTCTGGATATGAAGAAAAGAATTCTGTGATTCCAGTGCTGAGCAGAGAAATTCTTCTTCAATCCTTCTCCCTCCGCCCTCCCCTCCCCTCCCCACACACGCACATCCTCATTCAGTTTGGTGAAAAAGAGTTTGAGTGACACGGTGGAGTATGATGTTTCTGCAGTGATTTAGGGATCTTCCTCATTTACCCTTCAGTACAGTATGAATATTCATGTTTTATTCTGCTTTCATGCTTTCAGCTTAATCCCCAGCACAAAACTGAGGGGGCTTAATATCATCCTTATTTAATTCTCCTGTGGCACAAATTATTCCTGTGATGGAGATGATCTGGCAGATTTTACCAATCATTGGCTCAGAAGAAGGAACTGCTGGGACACTGTGGGAAGTTGAAGGGGGAAGAATGAAGTTTATGAGAGGAAAGGTAATACAACCCAGGCAGGCAGACCATGAGAGGAAATCACTTCAAAGCACTTCTCCTTAACTGATTTACTGTGAGTCCACCTAGGAATTTAATCTTGCAGTTTTCAAGATTATGTTTTAACCCAATAGCCATTAAAATTGCCTTCCTAAAAAACTCTAGCTTTCTTGGTTTGCTAGCTGTAAGAGGCTTGGCATGTTCTATCCATTTTGAATTGGGACAGAGGAGATACCAAACTGCAGCAGAGGCATCTGGTGGCATAATGCCTGATAAATACTTTCCACTGTGTTAATCAGGTCTTATACAACCTCATTATAAGTGTGGATTTAGCTCTCTTTTGAAAGAGTGTTAATTCTATGCTTCATTGGAGGTTATTTATGCTGCATAGGTGAATTGAGACTGGGAAAGGAGGCTGGGTTTGCTAGATGGGCGTTTCTATTTCCGTCACTGCTTGGTTCATTGCAGCTTTCCCACTGTTTCTGCCAATGTAGGATTTCGCATGGCTACCTATTTTGTTCTTTTTATTATTTGTATTCCTCTGTGGTTTCGCACAAAAGCATGATTCTGTCCACCTGACTGAGCGACATTTTCTGTACCAGTCTCATGCACCTGCAATTCCAAAGTTCTTGGTTCAATGCATTACAATTAGTTCCAATGTTAGTATATGTGCTGTCAAAGCCAGGATCTTTACAGTTATGGCTACCTTGTTCATTCCATGTCCACTCTATGCCCTGGGTAATATAGTGTCAATTCTTGTTATTATGATAGGCACAATTACAGTGGCATGATTAAGGAAGCCTATTGTTGTACACATTGTTTTCCCTCGTCCACTGGTGTCAAACTTGGTGTGTCATGTTGCCATCACATGACGTTTCGCAATGTAATTCCTGTTCACAGAGCTGGGGTGGGCGTGGCCTCTGCGGGATGCATCCAGCCTGCGGGCTACCAGTTTAACACTCCTGCAGCAGAGGTGGGCTTCAGCAGCTTCTGACCAATTCCGGTAGTGAAAATTTTGAGTCAGTTTGGAGAAATGGTAGTAAAAATTCTGACTGGTCTGTGCCTCCCAAGTCCCAGCTGATTGGGAGGAAATGGGGATTTTCCAGTAACCTTCCCCCGGAGTGGGGTGGGAATGGAGATTTTACAATATCCTTCCCTTGCCATACTCACCAAGCCACGCCCACCAAGCCATGCCATGCCCACCAAGCCACACCCACAGAACCGGTAGTAAAAAAAATTTGAAACCCACCACTGTCCTGGTGCCTAGTCATTCTCAGGCATTTCTGGTATTGCTAATTATGACATCAGACCTACAGGACTCTCTCATTTCTGCCAGCACTAACATTCCCTTGCAGCTCAAATTGAGATTTGAACTCAGTGCAGGTAGTCCTCGACTTATGACCACAATTGAGCCCCAGATTTCTTTTGCTAAGTGAGACAATTGTGAAGTGAGTTTTGCTCCATTTTATGACTTTTTCTTGCCACACTTGTCAAGTGAATCACTGCAGATGTTAAGTTAGTAACACGGTTGTTAAGGGAATTTAGCTTTCCCATTGACTTTGCCTGTCAGAAGGTTGCAAAAGGAAATTACATGACTCTACTTCAACCGTCATAAATATGAGTCAGTTGCCAAGTGTCTGAATTTTGATAGCATGACCACAGGGATACCGCAACAGTTGTAAGCGTGAAAAACGGTCATAAGTCACTCTTTTCAGTGCTGTTGCAACTTTTAGCGGTCACTAAGTAGGAACTGTTGCAAGTTGAGGCCTACC
This sequence comes from Masticophis lateralis, assembly GCA_030761175.1. NCBI lineage: Eukaryota > Metazoa > Chordata > Lepidosauria > Squamata > Colubridae > Masticophis > Masticophis lateralis. The sequence goes on from JAUDYJ010000001.1 coordinate 29,786,194, forward strand.
TGTCTGAATCTTGTTGGGTACCTTTCTTTTCTCTCTTTCTTTATTCTGTGCTCCCTGCAAGGCTCTTATTCAAACTATTTTTGAATACAGACTTAATGTTCTTTCAGAAAAGGATTTATACCTGTCTTCAGAAACAATCCTATTAACAAGGATATAGAAGAAGGGTTGGAAAGAGAAATAGAAGACTTGTGAATCATCTGTGAACCAACCTAAATTTCTTGTCCCAGAAGACCCCTTTACTGTCATCACTCCATTTCTTTCCCATCTAACGTAGATATCTTGATACGAATTGGCTGACATACCATTAACAGTAAAGTTATGTTGCAGGCTTATAACTTTTTTTACATGCAGAATCTTACGTGATTGGAGGTTCATAGGTTTTAACCCTTTAGTAACGAGTAGCCCACAGATGAAATCACCACTCTCTCCCATTTATTGTTCTCAGATTTCCTCTTTTTCACCTCAGCTAAGCATAATCAACTCTTGCTTTCTTTTCTTGCAGGGCATTATCCCAGGTCCCTCACCATTTTTGTCACTGGAGAATTCATTTTCCTCAAAACGGGAGGAAAATAAACGGGATTGTCAAGAATCTTAGCAAAACATCTCTATGAATCACATTATTTAACACCCCACCACCAAAAAAACTCTTCAAAAAACTTTGTCTTTGCATTTTTATTTTAAAAAGTAATTGTGAAGAAAGCTACTATACATTAATAATATAATACTGAGCACTGTCATTAACCTTACAAAACCGAATGAGATTGGTCCCTAATGAGTGTTTAGAATTGTAGTCTTAGTTAACCTTACTTTTCACAGATGGCTGCTGTTACCTTCAGATTTTATAAGGCTGGCAACCAGTACCAAACTGAACTATCTGTCCACCTCAGTTAGCACCATCAATTTTGATTAACAGTGGAATTAGGACTTCAGGAGAGATCTTTTTCATCATCTCCTACCTGATCATTTACTTCAGATTAATTAAGTTTAGGTTTATGAATGCTATTTACCATTCAGCATACCCAACAGATACATATTGGTAAATTAATTATGGGAAAATATATCTAGACTTATTAGAAAAAAATGGCACTTTCTATTATAGCTCCCATTACCCCTAGATAGAAAGTCTAATTATAAAGGATTATGGGAGGTTACATTTCCTCTGTTCTGTTATCTCTTCTTTTAACATTTGAATAATAACTTGGGCTACATCATCCATTGCACATTGATATTAATCTTGAAATATGAATTAAAAGGCATTAGATTTCAGGGAATAGACTTAAGAGAAAACCTGCACTGTTTGTTACCATGCCCATGACTAGAAGTTTGAAAGTTTGCTCAAAAAATAGCACTGATTAAGAAATCTCTATTCTACAGGCCTCAAACATATGAGAAGGAAAACATTTTGTTTTATGCAGAAGTCATATGGGAATATACCAGGTGATGTTTTCCCTTAAAGACTTATTTAATAGTTCAGAAAAAAAATCCAAATATGTCGAACATGCTGAAGTCAATTCATTTTAAAAGTCCAGATCATCTTGATCAATAACATTTGAGTTCTGCTTCTTCTTTTTAGAGACTTGATGACTATCTTCATTGTCTTCATTTGGGGGATCTTCTCCCATCCCAAAGCTTGCCTCAGATGATTGGTCTTCCTCCTCCTCTTCATTACTGTCAGGATACATCTTTGCAGGCTTACTCTTTATAACCAATTTAGATTCCCCATCACTTCCACAATCATAATCCTCATCACTAATATTGTCCTTTTTCTTAGACTCATCTTCATCACTTGTATATCCAGATCCTTCCTGAGACTGTTGTGAAAAAATCCCCTCAGATCCTTTCTCTGATGCTTCAGTGGTCCCATTCTCTTTTGTTCCTTTGTCATCTTCTGGGTTCTGTACAGATTCATTGCTATCTTCGCCTTTTGCTTCATTCTCTCCAGCTTCATCCTCCTCCTTGTTTTCATTCTCTTCTTCAACTTCTGTTGTTTCTGAACATGCCTCACTTTTTGCCTCCAAACTGACATTATTCTCAGATTTCTGTTCACTACTGTCAGGAATCTCTTTCTCAATAATGGCTTGAGATTCACCAACGTTTTCTGCAGGTTCATCTGCTTCGCTTTCTTTTTCATCCATTTCTACTGCACTATTATCTGTCACATCAGGTTCATCTTCAGCTTCTTGATCATCTTTTGGGGTTTCTTTTTGTTCTCCATCCATCTCCTCTTCATCATTCAATTCTTTGTGTCCTTCACTTTTGGCTTCCATTTCCTGATTATTTTCTTCATATATTACTTCCTTTTCTCCCTGTTCTACTTTCACATCCTTCTCCTGTTCTTCATACTCTTTTCCTTTCTTAGGTTCCCCTAATACTATATCCTCTTCCGTTTCTTTCTCTTCCTCCTCTTCTTTTTCTTTCACAGATTCTGCTTCACTTTTTTCTTCATCTTCTATGTTGGGTTTTTTCTCCTCTTCATTCTCTTCCCCTTCTCCTTTCACAGACTCCTGCTGCTCGACCTCCAACTGTTCCTCCTGCTCCTGTTCCTCCTCATCCTCCCCCTGCCCCTCCTCCTGTTCCTGCCCCTCCTCCTGCCCCTCTTCCTGTTCCTGCTCCTGTTCTTCCTGCTCCTCTTCCTGCTCCTGCTCCTCCTTCTCCTCTTCCTGCTCCCCTTCCTGCTCCTCATGCCCCTCTTTCTGCTCCTCCTGCTGCTCCTCCTCCTGCTCCTTCTGGTCCTTTTCCTGCTCCTCCTCCTCCTCCTCTTCCTGGTTCTCCTGCCTCTCTCCCTGTTCCTCCTCCTGTTCCTTCTGTTCCTCCTCCTCCTTCCACTCCTCCTGCTTCTCTTCATGCTCCTCCTCCTGTCCCTCCTCCTTCTCCTCTTCCTGCTCCTCCTGCCCCTCCTCCTGTCCCACCACCTGTTCCTCCTGCCCCTCTTTCTGTTCCTCCTGCCCCTCTTTCTGTTCCTCCTCCTGCTTCTCCTCCTGCTCCTGTTCCTGTCCCTCCTCTTCCTCCTCTTCCTGCTCCTCCTGACCCTCTTCCAGCTCCTCCTCCTGGTCCTCTTTCTGTTCCTCCTCCTCCTGCCCCTCCTCCTGCTTCTCTTCCTGCTCCTCCTCCTGTCCCTCCTCCTCCTCCTCCTGCCCCTCCTGCCCCTTTTCCAGCTCCTCCTGCTGCCCCTCCTCCTGCTTCTCTTCCTGCTCTTCCTCCTGCTCCTCTTTTTGCCCCTCCTCCTTCTCCTCCCCCTCCTCCTTCTCCTCCCCCTCCTCCTTCTCCTCTTCCTGCTCCTCCTGCCCTTCCTCCTGCCCCTGGTCCTCTTCCTGGTCCTCTTCCTGCACCTCTTGTTCCACCTGCTGCTCCTCCTCACATTTTGCTTCCTCCTCCCCATCACTTTCCACAGTTTTCTTTACTTCTTGTTCAGCTTCTTCTTCTTCCTGCTCTGCTTCACTAATATCACATTCTGTCTTCCTATAAGCAAAACTGGTGTTCTTCATCCTCAGGATTTCTTGTAGATCAAAAGCCTTCAAAACTGGGTTTGGAGCCTTAGCCATCAATTCAGCTGTACGTTGTGCAGTCTTGGCCACCATTTTTTTCCTTATACACTTATCACAGGGGCAATACTCTTCATCTTTTAGCTGATTGTCATAAATTTCATGTCCTTGAATTGTATTATAAAAGTAGTCATCTTTATCAATGGCCCCTGACTCCAGTTGCTTATCTGAATTTGTGCTCTGGTCATTGATATAATTGCGTGATAACATACTTGTCAAACGGCGCCTCCGGCTTTCTAGTTCTGGAGTAGATTCTTGTCTTAATTCATTTTCTGGAGGTTTTGGAATCTTCTTGCCTGTTCTGCTTTTGATTTTATTTAGTTCTTCCTCCACACTCTTTTGTATCCTTCTGCTCACTTCTTCTTTCAATTCTGCAATCATCAAATCCAGCTCTTCATTGTTTGTCAGGTTCCATTTCACTTTGAACTCATTCATGGCACTGACATAGTGTGTCATGAATTCCTTCTCGATCTTCTTCAGAAGTTTTAGCACCCAAACTGGATCCTGGCTGTTGGATCTTTGTTGGATCATTGGAGAAACTTTCACTGTGCTTTGATGAGATACATTACTAGATTCTGTATCATCTTTAGTCACAGACTGGCTTTCTGACTTGATCTTGGCCTCTTTCTCATCAATAGCCTCATTGACATTTGTGTCAGGTTCTGTCTCACTGTTGCCTGCCTCTTCGCTGGGATTTTTTCCTACTTCTTTGGCCATGGTGACTGTGTGAGCCTCCATCAGGATATTCTCTTCATTAGAGTCATTCTCTGCATCATCCACATTTTGATCATCATGTGTACTATTGGTGTCCAATTCAATATTGTTCTCATGATCCTGGTCTTCCTTTGCTTCTATTGCCTCCTGAACTCCAGCAGATTCTGCTTCACTTTCACTTTCCAGTTTTGAACACAGTGTCTGAGAATGTTCCTCTGGCTCTTCCTCATTACCATCTTCCTGCTCTGGCTTTCCTTCTTCGGGGAATTTGGCTTTATCTCTTTTCTCTTTTAACAAGGCACAATCATGGGCACCAACACCACATTCTTCTCCTGAACCTCCATCACCGCTACTTAGATCAATCCCTGAAGAGGTCATTGTTGTAAAGTCCCCATCTTTTGAATTAGGGTCCTTGAAACTCGAGGATGTTTTTATCTGGCCTTTTCCTTGCAGCCCTAAATTTGGGTCCCCATTTTCAAGTATGTTTCCAAACCACACTGCCTGGAAAATGTTTAAGAGTTCTTTGTATCTGAACCAATTCAGGCATTTATTTTGTTTATTGGATGGATCCAATTCTTCATCAAGGAGCTGTAGGGTAGCAAGGCATTGTATCAAAATATTGGCTGAGTTGCTGAGGTTTTTTCCTAATGTAGGAGACACTTCAGGCAAACTATAGGAACGTCCCAATTTTGTTTTGTGTTTGGAAGCCAGCAGCGCTTTCATAATCTGCACAGAGATTTGAATGGTGTTGGGCAAGTCTTTTTTGTGGTTGTTTTGGCTGGGGATGTCAGAATGCTGGCATTCTCCTTGGCTAGTTTCAGCTTCTTCTGATATAATTTCTGAAGCCTTCTCCTCCTGGGGACAGTCCTTTTCTGCTAGGTGTTCACAATCTTCTGCACCTTCCTTCTCACTACATTCCTTTTCCAATGAATCCTGGTTGTTTGAACAGTTGGGAATTTCAGCATGCAATTCAATTGTCTCCTCATCTTTCTCCATCTCACATTTCATCAGCAGAGATTCTGAAGGAATCTTTCTCAGCCACTCATGCACAACTTCTTCTGGAGAGGCGTTGGGAAGTGAAGATGGGATGATTTGGTCACAAGTTTCTGTTTGGATCATTGTCTCTTCCTCTATTTGTTTTTTCTCATGCCCAGAGCCTTCCTTTTCCTCTGCTTCATTTGCTGTGTCCATTTCAGGCAACTGAGAACCAGTCATTTCTTTTTGCAGTTCATCTGCAGTTGGCTCCGATTCATTGCTTGCAGAGGCACTCTTGATGTTCTTCAGGAGAGACCGACTGTTCGTGCTGCTGGGTCTCCCTTTTGGGGGGACAGGGGAATGGAAACTGAACTGGGTTGTAGATGCTGTTTCTGAACCTTGGCTACAATATTTCATGCTAGCATTGCTTCTCTTTTTTTGTCTTGGTTTTGAAGATTGTGCTATGCTTGATTGTGAGCTGACATCATTATTCTCTGAGGCTTGCATCTCTGAACAAGTGCTCTTAGCATCAGGATGTAACAAGTTGTTTGAACTAGCGCACTGAAGATCATTGTTTCTGGTTTCTGCTATGTGGCCACATTTGGAGCACATCGATTCTGAGCTACTTCCTTGCCTGGAAATGTTTTCCTGAGTACTATTTTTGGCAGTATCGGCCCCATTTTTTCCATCAGATTCTAAAACATTGGAAATAGAGGATGACACCTCCGTATCTTCTCTCTGAGTCCTTTTATGACTACTTCTGGAGGACTTACTGTAGCATTTAGATATCCTGCTGGCATTTTCCTCACTGGTGGCAGCTGCTTCACTTAAAGATGACACATTTGAATGAGAAGAATCATGAGATAATTGACCCCCTTTGTCTCTTTTCCCTACTTCATTTGAGTTTTCTGAAGAATAGGTTGTCCCACTGCTTGATCTTCCATCCTCCACATGTAAAAGTCCTTTGGTTTTCTTTCTCTCAATAGTGGATCCTCTACTTGACCCACTAGATACTTTGGAATCTCCTTTTGAGTCATATTGGTTACACTTACTTCTATTGAAGATTCTGGAGGCAGATACAGCAGCACTATGGATATCCATTTCAGTGCTATCACTTCTATCTTCTTCATTACAAACTCTGGACTGGGAGACTTTGGTCTTAGACCTTTTGTTACATCTATTGACCTCATCCTTGATAAGACTATTGGACACCATCTTTTCTGAAACTGAATTTATTTCATTATCCACATCTTCCTTTTCAACCTCTACTTGTGTGTCAATTTTAGGGGGGCAATCATCACTTGAAATTGACGATATTTTATTATATGATGGTATGTGATCATTATCTGAAATCTTTTCTACCTTGACTTTTGTTCCAAATGTATTACATTTACTGGATTTGCTACAGGCACTACTTGGAGAAGAACAGCCAATAACTTCTTCTCTTTCCTTAATGCTACATGATGAAATTGTCCTTACCACACTACTTGTTTCCTCTAACACATTTATCTGGCTTTCTATAGAATATCGACATTTTGATTTGCTACTCCTAGCTCTACTTCTTCTACTTTCATTTCTTTCTTTCTTCACTATGGAATCATGTTCATTTTCTGAACTGGCTAGGCTAGCTACATCATCCATTTTCTCTGATAGCTCCTTTTGGCTTTTGCTTGTTTGCATATAGTGATCTTGACAGCAGCATTTTTTAATTCTATCGTTCTCCCTTTTATTCCCTAGAGTGTCTGAGAAATCTGAAGTCTCTTGTATGAGGTGTTCAGAATGTTTTCTTTCATTTGATGAAGTATGGATACTCTCAATGGAGGCTCTCTTTTTATGGACAATTCTCTGATGTGATGAAGTGCTTGAGCAAGAGGAGTGTGTGTACCAAGTGTTTGTTGCTCCTGGCTCTTCTTTTTGAGAAGCATGCATGGGGTTCTTCCAAATATCATAGTTGCTGTGTGAGTTACTGCAACAATGGCAATAAGACACCTCATTTTCAGATTCATCGAGATTTGAAATGTAAGAGTCAGCATCACAAGGATATAATGAGTCTTCCATTTCAAAACTAGACTCTTGGTTAATTTTCTCTCTTGGCTCACTTTGATTATCTTCCATGACATCTGATTCTTCACAGAGTGTCTGATTCATCAAGCTGGACTTCTTGATTTGTGTGGACCATTGAAGAGTCTCGTCAGAGAGCAGATGAAAGCAGACTTTCATTTCAACTGATAGGCTGCCGTCTTTATTCATGTACACTTTCTTTTCTATGTCATCATTGACTAAGGAAGGGGCCAAACCCTCTCCTTTAGGACAATTGTTTGAAGAGGAGATTCCATTTTCTGGTGATGTTGCTGGACCATTCATGGAAGATTTTTCAGATGATAGCGAAAACCTCATGGACCGATTGCTCAAAGATGATCTTGGGTGAATCACACTTTTTTTGGCTTTCAGTCCAAAATTCACTGCAGTTTGCAGCCGTGGAGGAGGGGGGGGGGGAAGTAATGAGGAAAGAAAGAACAAAAATGAGGAAAAAATGACAACATAATACCTTGAACTGATAATAATAGCAATAGCAATAGCATTTAGACTTATAAACAGCTTCATAGTACTTTTACAGCCCTCTCTAAGTGGTTTACAGAGTCAGCATATTGCCCCCAACAATCTGGGTCTTCATTTTACCAACCTTGGAAGGATGGAAGGCTGAGTCAACCTTGAGCCTGGTGAGATTCGATCTGCCACATTGCTGGCAGCCAGTGATCAGCAGAAGTAGCCTGCAGTACTGCATTCTAATCACCATGGCTCATTTAATAATAAATTGCACCACCGTGGCTCATACAATAATAAATTGTAGCAGTTGCTTTAATCACAAAGAATCTGGTTCAGCTTTTAGAATCTCCACACTTGTAAGCATATCTATCACAAATCTATTTTCAAGGGGACTAAAAAAAAAAAAGACCTTATCTTTTTTCTGGTGCTGTCTCTCAAGGCTTCAAGTTGTGCCAAGAGGAAAGGAAAATAAATTGCAGGATGCATCCATCCCCTCTCTTCCCAAAATAGGTAGTTGCAAATGAAGTGTGGTAAACTCTATTCCAACTCACCCAAAGCTTTTTAAAATACCAGTACTCCAAAACCAGGGAACTCCTCATGTCTGGCCCCATCATCACTTGTGTTTGGATTGCAGGTGATCAGATGAGCAGATTATTGTCTAAAGCACGGGTGTCAAACTCGCGATGTCACGTTGTCATCATGTGACATATAGTAACTTTTCCCCCCTTCACTAAACCGGAGGTGGGCTTGGCCAGCGTGTGATGCATCCAGTCCATGGGCCACAAGTTTGACACCCTTCATCTAAAGTAATTTTATTGGTATGTTCTACTGTTGTTGTCTTCTCTTGCCCCAAACTCAGGAAATTAAACTGTTCACAGTAAACATTATGAATGCCTATAACTAGTGTTATTATGGTCTTTAAAAAAAATTGCTGGTTTTAATGGATGGAGGGATAATAGCTTTTGCTTTAAACAGCTGAATTAATTAAACAGAAAAAAATTAGAAGACTGAAGGAGAGCAGGAATTCTTGCTCCAATCTAGGTCATTTTCCCCTGTTCATCTGATACTTAGCCAACTGATACTTTAAAGAAGGCTTCGTTCCTTTCCACTCCCTCCCCCAAATCTAGAAATAAAGTGCACCAGCCCAAATGCAGTCATCAGTCATTTGTTCTTACTTTCATTCTTTTTGCCTAAGGTGTTACTGTTGGAGTGGGAAGCTAGACCAGGTAATTTCTCCAAAGAGTGCTTCTTTGGGTTTTGCATTAGGATTGGCTTGAAGGGTTCTTGGCCAACGCAGATGAGCACATTTGGGCAAAGCAGCAGACCTTGCATACTGTCAATCTGGAGAGGAGGCAAACACAATAGCAATCAATAGGGAGAAAGCAGGGACCAGTACACTGAAGGTGTCACAGATGGCTGAAGTTGACTTACACCTCAGTCCAAATCTAGAATGGTCACATCATTGTTATGACAGCATGTTTATGTGCTTGTCTTCCAGTCTACGTTTCTGTCAAAGACCATAGCAAGGGTGGTAATGATACATAGTAGACAGAGCTGCATCACACATATGGGTGGAATGGAGATTTTGTTTTGTTTCTTAGGTTTCCCTGTCTCAAAACAGCAGAAAACCACAATATTTGGTGGAACAATTCACAGGGAACTGAGGAGCACAAAGAAAACAGGTGTATGATGCTCAAAAGCAACATGTTGCCTACACTCTCCTATTTGAAGACCTGTCCAGTTTACATCAACTTTAAAGATCAAACATTGTAAGAAGAGATATAGCAAACTTCCTAGTACTTAGCAGCCTCTGGGCAGGTGACTGAATAGCAGACACTTTAAGATTACCAGCCAAAACAAGGTAATAGGCAGAAATTACCCTTTTAGGTTTTATTCTATATAATAAGTCAGATTAATCAAGTAAACACAACTGATTGCAAGAAAACACATTTGCAGGACTGAAAATTGCATTATCGCTCTCTATTAAGACTCATATCTTACATATTAGCATAAGTCTGATGGGCCTCCTTTGCCTCCTCATTGGGTCACTATGATTAAGTTATGGGGTGAATGGATCAGCAGTACTGACAAAAAGATAAAGTGTTAATGTATAGGAAAGAGTGTAGAGCAGGACTCTCCAACCTTGGCAACTTTAAGCCTGGTGGACTTCAACTCCCAGAATTCCCCAGCCAGCTTTGCCTAGTGGACTTTAACTCCCAGAGCTTTGCTGGCTGGGGAATTCTAGGAGTTGAAGTCTTCCAGGCTTAAAGTTGTCAAGATCGTAGACCTCTGGCGTAGAGGTATACTACACTCACTACAGGTAACCCAATTTGTTGCTGGCCCATGTGGCACATACCCAGAAGCAGCCACCATTTTCCAAGTAAGCACAATTCCTTGTGGCCATGCTAAAATGGTGGCTGCATCTGTGATATGGCCCAAGAATGCTGAAGGACAGCAGGGTCTGTCCTCTTTTCGCAACATGAAAACTGGACTTCCAGAGATCATCAAAAGGGTGACAGGGTGATGGGGAGGAGGCCCAAGGTCTGCAAGGACTTGTGTGGGGAAGCAGGCCCAAGGTCTGTGGAGATCCTGAGGTCAGAAAATGGAGCACAGGATACCTTGGGGATGGTGAGACCTCAGGAGGTCTGGGGTATGTGGGCCTGTACCTGCATTAGGCCTCCAAGTCCTCCCTCACACTTGAGGCACCCTATGCTCCATTTAATGATCACTTCAGGGAGAGAAGGATTTGATGACTATATGTAGATGTTTAATGCATCATCCAGCTGTATTGGTAAAAAGAACTGCCATCATTAATTGGGTTGGTTGGTTTGTGCTTCCGTCCTGGGTTGCTAATGAAAACTTTGTGGTCAGAGATGCTATGCTAGTAAATGCTGCCATGTTGTGTTCTCCTTTCCTTACGAAGATTTCAGCAAGCCTCATATTTAATTTTCTCTTCTCTCCAGTTTGCCTTAGAGTTGACAGCTTGGTCCTCAGTTGTTTTGATGGGCTGTTTTGCCTCCGTATTTTATTTATGGTTTTAAAACATTTGCAGTTGTGTATACCTATTAGCCAGATCTTTCCAAGATAAGCATTCTGATACTTGTCTTTAGATCGAGGATTAACTTTATTTATAAGATGATATTTGTATAAATATAATTGTCATGCATTGTGATCACACAGAAATTTATAAATTCAGATTAGACTTATTTCAGTGTACTCACAATGCATGACAATTACATTTACACAAGAATTTTGCATTTGCATTTAGTGCTATGCCAGCATCAAGACTTGAGACTCACCCTTTTCCCATCTATTGTGTAGAGCTTCCTCACTGTGAACTGCATAATTTCTGAAATTTCATCCAAGAGAACTTTGAAGCTTTGTGCATTTCGACGGTTCAGGATAATTGGCAACTGTGTTGTAATATCTCCATTTTTGATCAGAGTGATTTTCTTAGGTATTCTTGGACTCTGTTGGGTGAAAGCCATTGAGTAATCTTCTTGTTTGATATCTTGAACTACTCTCTTGAGAACACTGGCTGTCTGTTTAACCTTTTGGGGACCCAACTTCCGGTTGGCAACACCAGCGTTAAGAGGTGTGACATATTTCTTATCTGAACAAAGATAGCATCCTCCATCCTCCAGCTGATCTAGTGTGCTGATGAAATGTATCCCCCGTGGGGTTGTGATGGCCCGCACCCCAAAAGGCAAGGGGATCTTGTGGGAGAGGTCATCCATGAGAGCATTGAAACTTTTGAAACTGCGTTGATTGATGGCCATCTTGATTCCTGCAAACTGTGGGTCCCCACTTTTGTAGAATGTTATTTTCTTGGCTGGAGGCACCTGGGTGACAGCATTTGTACGAACTGTTGGAAGAAGTGGTTGCTCATTGGTATAAGAACTGGTGAACTGACAATCAACAGGTGGTAGGCTCATCCTATGGAAGGTTTAGAGGTAACTGCGATGCAAGAAAAAAGGAGTATAATTATAATTACGTACACATGAAATACCATATATATATATCCCAATAATCAGAAGTCTAGCAAACAAATAACCTAGCTGGAAATTCATCTAATTAGTCCGTCTATTTTATATTCCATCCTACCATCCTAATTAGTAAAATTAAGAAGCAGATTTAATGAAATATTTGTGCAATGCCCACCTGAGAATTGTTGCACAATCTTGAGAGTGCATTTTTCCACAATTACATGGGCATTCTCTTGTTCCAGCTTTGCCTCCATTTATGCCAAATTTACCTTCCTTAAAGTTTCTTGTTTGCATGTATAACTTTTAGGATCCAAACCTGATTTCAGCGACTTTAAAATTGTTTCTATCAATTTGCATGTGTGCAAGTAGGTGCACATACACTCACACAGACACAAATACAGACATACACACACACACAAACAAGCAAATAAACACAAATACACTTCATATTTTGCCCAAGGCATTGGGTTTGGTTGGCCTAGATCATGCTTGAGGATATTTATAGAAACATATTTTTTTATATCTATGTTCCAATTGTCCAAATCTTAAAAAATATGTCAGAACTAATCAGGAGCAATATTAAAGGAGAACACAGCAGAGGTTTTGAGGAACAGAGTAAATATACCACTTCTGAAATTAAATTGAGTTAATATTTGAGAAAGACAAAACGTTATCCTTCCTCATGCATTCTTTAGTATCACCAGTCCAGATTTCCTAAAGCAAAGAACAGGAAGGACAATGGAATTGTGGGTGCTCCATCACTGAAGGTTTTCAAAAAAGAGACTGGACAACCATTTGTCTGGGATGGTATAAGTCTCCTGCCTTGAGCAAGGGATGGATTTGAATACCTCTTAGGTCTCTTCCAACCCTACGATTCTATGTTTTATGTTCAGTGCTCCAAAATACTTAGAAAACTTTGATCCCAAATTAGGTTTTGCTTTTTTTGCTTGGACATGCTGGAATTAGGAGTGAGGAATGTTCTACGTGCAAAACATGTCCTCTATTCAGATCTAGAGGCCTTTTCATGCTAGATAGCACTTGTGGACCACAGCTTCTCAGTTATGTAAAAAAATGTGGTGCCATCCATTGAGATACATTTTGTATATAGGAAAGTAGCAATATTCTTCTTCTGGAAGTGCCTTCTTCTAATCTTAGCTGCTATAACACTGGTTGAAATTATGACATGGAAGTGGTATTATGCAAGATATTGTGCATTTTTTGACACACTGACACAAAATAGAAGTAAAATGGGCCAAGAAATCTAAAGACCTGGAATCAGCTTTATAGTGGGTAAGATAAGCTAAAGTTTGAACAGAACTAATTACATTTAAAAGGCAACTGGGCTATGTTTTTCCTTGAAGAAGATGTTTTTCTTCTTATCCAAGAAGCTGCATCATCCGGACAGAACTGAGATGTTAAAAATCTTCCTCCAAAAAAAAACATAGTCCAACTACCTTTTGAAAAATCACCCTTAAGACAACCATGACTTCAATGACTCAGAGGTGGGTTTCAGCAGGTTCTGACCAGTTCTGAAGAACCAGTAGCAGACATTTTGAGTAGTTCAGAGAACTGGTAGTAAAAATTCTAACTGCCCCTACCCCCATCTATTCTCTGCCTCCCAAGCTCCAGCTGATCAGGAAGAAATGGAGAGTTTGCAGTATCCTTCCCCTGGATTGGGGAAGGAATGGAGATTTTACACTAGCCTTCCCCTGCCATGCCCACCAAGCCATGCCACGCCTACCAAGCCACACCCACAGAACCGGTAGTAAAAAAGTTTGAAACCCACCACTGCTGAGACTCTCCATAATTACATTTAATACCATTTGCAAAGCTATCCCCAAAACATTGGCCAGAAAGATCTTTGTTGAGATTTTCCAAAAGTGTCTAGGCTTTTTGGGACAACTTAGAAAACCAGTATTTGGGAGTTACAAATCAAATACTCAGCTTTTAAAACATAAGGCTATACATTCCTCACATTTCAGACATACATGGAAATGCTCCGGTGTGAGGGCACCTCATATTACATGCTCTTGTACCCTAATAAAGCAGATGGGTTGCTTCAATTTGCATAACAGATGTCCCACTTTCTGTGGCATACTTCAGGAGAACATAGCTGTATACCATATCTCCTGGGGAGAGATTATTTTGGCTTCATATATTCTAGATATAGTATAAATCTGCTGATGGCTTAGATCAGAGGTCTTCAAACTTGACAGCTTTAAGACTTGTGGACTTCAAACTCCCAGAATTCTCCAGCCAGCATAGCTGGCTAGAGAATTCTGGAAGTTTGAAGTCCACAAGTCTTAAAGCTGCCAAGTTCGAAGACCTCTGGCTTAGATCAAAACTTGCTAAAGCTGACTCAGAACTTCAGTACAACCTTCAGCTGTTTGTACAGCTGTTTTGTACATAACCTGCCTTGAAATGAAATTAATTTAAGAAATTCCTTTCCAAATTTTGCCACCTTCCTCAACAAGTAATACCAGACTACGGTTAACATGTCTCTGTTGAGAGATTCTCCTTGTCACTTGGACTAAAAGGAGAAAAAAAACACCCTGTCACAATTCTTGTCAAAGAAAAAAAGAAAATGAACAAAGAAAGAAGAAAAGACCAGCTCTTCATCCTTCCTATGCTAAAGCTGTTCAAGACAAACAAAAATTGCCAGCAATTCCTTGTTCTTCTGCTGTTCTTATAAAAAAACATAACAACAAGCTAGCACTCCTGCAACTCCATAATTAAAGGTCCAGACTTTCATGGCAAGCAGCTCAGCATGAAATGACTGTTGAGACAACAGAGAGCAAAGATTTAGGAAGCTTGCCCCAAATCCCACAACAGTGAACCAGAACGAAGGCATTTGTGCAAAATGGAATGAAGTACAGCAGGGGACTTAAAGGGAGGGGGAAAAACCTCTGCTGTAGATTAAGAAAACTCAGGAGGAGGCTAGAGGCAGGCTGAGGACAAGATCATCTGATGCTCCCCTCCTACAAGTATATTTGGCCCATATTATATATAGTCATCTGTATTTGGTCACTGAGCAGCACAAAATAAACAGACAACAAGGTGAAAATACAAAGTACATCTAGGAACAGTTATATGCATGAATATAATATTTTAGCATCACAATTATAATCTATAAAACTGGAGTAGTATAAAACTAAAACCAACACAAGATACTTTCTAAAAAGATCATATTTTAACACTCTAGCTATAAACTATAGCTCGGTGGTACTCAGTCAAAGTTCCATCGAGTCAAATAAAGTCAAGAGAAATTATCCCTATACTGTCTTTTGTCTTATTTCCATTCTGGCAACACACCATGTAGTTACTGAGAAAGGGATGAAAGTTTCGGTTTTTCTAAAGGAACTTCAGAAAGCGCTTGCCTGATTTCCACCATGTTTGCAAACTAGCAAAATAAGATTGGTCCAAAAGGTGCTGTAAAATTTACCGTGTGACAATTCATGGGTGATTGTTTCCATCTCATTAAAGCCGCATGGGGAGGTGAACTCAGTGAATGGAATTTTAACAAACCTGCCTTGCAGCAATGCAGGGGAAAGGATGTTATGTCTAGTTTTTTTTTAAAAAAATATTTTTCTCAGCTAGGGGAAGATGACCTGTACCCATATCAGAACAAATAGGAAGCGTGGATCTATTTTTACAGAAATGGGACTGTATGGGACACACAACTTCAAATTATATTTTTTATAAATTCAATCAAGAGGATTGTCAGGGCATCTTCCAACTTTCTTCTTCCAGAATCTTTCCAATTTTGATGTCAGATTGATAGTCTGTAGTTCCCTGGATTCATTCCCCACCCCCTCACTTTTTAAAGATGGAAATTACATCAGCCCTTTTCCAGTCCTCTGGTGGTTACCTGGTGCTCCAAGCATCTTTGAAAGTTATGGTTCAGTGATTCTGAGATCACCTTTGCCAGTTCCTTCAGAACCTTAGGGTATAATCCATCTGTTCCTGGCAGTGGTGGGTTTCAAAAATTTTTACTACTGGTTCTGTGGGTGTGGCTTGGTGGGTGTGGCATGGCTTGGTGGGCATGGCTTGGTGAGCATGACAGGGGAAGGATACTGTAAAATATCCATTCCCATCCCACTCCAGGGGAAGATTACTGGAAAATCCCCATTTCCTCCCAATCAGCTGGGATTTGGGAGGCAGAGAATAAATGGGGGCGGGGCCAGTCAGAATTTTTACTACCGGTTCTCCGAACTACTCAAAATTTCCGCTACCAGTTCTGCAGAACTGGTCAGAACCTGCAGAAACCCACCTCTGGTTCCTGGTGATTTGAAGTCTTGTAGAGTGGATAAGTGTTCTCTTACCATTTCCTTGCTTATTCTGATTGGCATTCCTAATTTTACAGTGTTCTCTTTTTTTTGATAGGATGGACAATTTTTTTCCTTTTGTGTAAAGACAAGTGCAAAAAATTAGTTAAGCGGTTCTGCTTTCTACCTGCTGTTCGTCATCTTCTTCCCATTTTCTCCCATTAATGGACCAACTGTTTCCTTGACTTTTGTTCTTGGGAGAAGAAATCTGATGTAGCTTCTTTCTATTCTTCTGGCAGACTAGTGTTGTATTTATTTGCAAATGTTGTAGCTCTTTGTGGATTTATTCAGAATATTACATTCCGCTCAATAATTCCTCAATTACTCTAAGAATCCACTTTGAAAGAGAACTGAAGACTCCAATGCTGCAAATACTTTCCAGAGAAATTAAGATTAAGATTTAAAATAGAACAAAAACATCTGTTTGTCTAAAACATTTAGCCGCTGCCCTGTGACATAAATATAATGAGCTGGCCTTTTGTAACACTTTTCAAAATCTGGCCCCCAATAAACTCTTCCTTTTCAGTGCACAGGACAGGACAAGCTACTCCTCTCAGTGGCCAAGAGTGCTTGAGCACAATTGGGCAGCAATGTGGAAATCAGCACTTATCCTCTGTGCAATTAGTTAAACTGCTCTGGAAGTGCCTGAATATGCGGCTTGCAGGATAGTACAAAAGAGAGTAAACAGAGAGAAAGAAGTATGTTCGAGCACTGTGGTTACAGAGAGAGTGAAAGAGGACCAACACAAAGGCAAATATGTAAAAGAAAAATAAATAGGTCAGGAGGCAAAAGGGGAAAAAGAAAGATATGTTTGGATAGAATTGATAAAATCTTTTTTTAAAAAAGAGAGGTGAGAAGTTTAAAGTGTACTGTAATGTAGGAAGTTAGCACCCACCCCTCTCCTGGAAGAGTGAAATATTTTTGGGAAATATTAAAAAGGCAGAATATTGTATTTTCCTGGATGAGAAATGGATAAGCATACTTTGAAATAGCTCCCATCTTCCTGCCCCCACCCTTTGTCAATAGGCCATTTAGGCCTGGGCCAGTCTATTCTACATAACAAAGATCTATCTCCTTCAGGCACAGCCATAGTAGGAATTGCCAAATATCCAGCAAGATAGGATTAGCCCTCTACACAATAGCAGCAGAAACTCAGCACATGTGACCATCAGCCAGCAAGGCTAGCTAAGACCCCACCCCCTGGAAGTCGGAGAACCAATCAGAATACTCTTTCTGGGCCCCAGGAAGTTCAAAGCCACAGAGAGCATAAAACCCGAGAACTCCCTGTATCTGCCCTCTTTTCTGTTCAGGAACTCAAGCCATGTGATCCTGTCCACCATTAAACCATCTTTCCAAGCAGTCTCCATATCTCCAGTGTCTTTGTCCCCACTTGGAGCAGAACCTACAAGGATGTTTCTTCCAACAGTAAGAAGTGGTAGATAAATACAGCAGAAACAAAGATGATTGAATAAAGATAGAAACCTATCAAGTATGTTTAAAAACTAATTTTAGCTGTGTTTCTTTTTCTTTTTATTCTCATGCCTTCAGTTTCTTAGGCATTATTATTTCTTTCCGTTCTTCTGCATTCCGTACAAGATGTCTTGTCTCAAAAAAGCATATATAATGCATATAACTGCATTTGAAATACCCAACATGACAAATTCATGTTGTATGTATGCTAAACTCCCAACACAAAAATTAAAGATGATAATCATAAAACATCATTTTAAAAAATATACAATTATTTTAACCATTCTTATAGGAGCTCCTTGACCTCTTAGGAATCGGGTCACTTTGCTGAATGTATTCTCCTTTGCCTGTGTCTCTTTTGTATGTAATAACTTAGAATTCAGAACGTTATTCCAGATATAGCCTGACCGTCACAAACTAAAAAATGACTTGCCTCATGGTGGATTGAACTAGGATATTGATAGAACTCTTTGGAGGTATTTTGATTTCATATGCACCAAGATGAGTAATATTCCAGCCAGTATGCGCCTCAATGCACATGTTCAAGATGGCGGGGCTAGCCAAAATCGCGGCTTGAGCGATGGCGACTTATTTGCCTTCAGGGGCCTTTCTGGGGTCGTTTTGATGTTTTCCGACCCTTACCCTGGCTAGGAGAGCTTGTTGCCAGCCTGGAGAGGATTTTCTCCCTCTCGGACATCGTGGCTGGGAAGAGAATACAGTGTCGGAGGTGACGGATCTCACCAGCTGGGCGTCGGCGTCGTCCCCCTGAGCTGGAGCCCGCTCAAAAGTCAGGGCGGCGTGGCGGCGTCTCTCTCTGAGGTCGCTTGCTGCACGGCAACAGTCCCAGGCCTTGGGGTTTCCTCGATGGCCATGGGTTATGCTGGTTTCCAGGAAGACCTTGGGAAGCTGCCAGAATTTTCATTTGGCAGCAGGGGCAGCAGCGGCAACAGCGAGGTCGGCGGCGGCTGCAATGAGGACCGGCTGGTGATGGCAGGGAGGAGAGTGCTGGATGTCAGTTTACTGACATGGTTGATGGGGATTAACGCGGCCGAAGATTATCTAGTGCCGGGATGGATTAAGACCTGGTGTGAGGGCTACCCATTGATGGATCAGCTTCTCACAGATATTGGAAGGCTTCCATCTGGGCAGTTTTGGGGGCTGGGGGACATTAAATACCCCCCCCCCCCATTTGTCATTTTTCTCCTTGGCACTATGCCCCACTCGGACTGGCTTGGACCTTACTTGACTCATTGACATCCACATTGGCTCATCTCCATCCGAGCCTGTTCCCTAGCCATGT
Organism: Masticophis lateralis; assembly: GCA_030761175.1. Classification (NCBI taxonomy): domain Eukaryota; kingdom Metazoa; phylum Chordata; class Lepidosauria; order Squamata; family Colubridae; genus Masticophis; species Masticophis lateralis. Next base: position 29,805,053 of record JAUDYJ010000001.1, read on the forward strand.
GGAGGACTGTGTATATTTGACTGGGAGTCGGTTCATAGCTCCATCTCACCAGCAGGGGGGACTGACCATCAGACTAACTACCGTGAGAGGGTGGTGTTGGTCCTGAGCCCCTCGAGCTGTGCTGACATGACATTATGTTTGCACCTACCAGCAGAAGGGAGCGACTATGACCCCAACTGCCATGAGAGGGCGGCTTTGGATTTATACCCTTTGCACTGGGGTGTTTATACTGGTTTACTACTTCCATCTCACCAACAGAGGGGGCTGTCCATCGGATAACCGCTGTGAGAGGGTGGTTAAGTTTTATACTCCTCCCCCCCCTTTGTGCTGTGTCGACTTGGATAGAGACTTTGGACCTCTGTTGTGAGAGGACAGTGGTCTTCAACTCCGATTTTGAGATGCTCCCATTATACCATCATTATACCATCATTATACCATCATTATACCATCATATTATATTATACTATGACTTGCTGTTCTCCACTGGACTTTTTTAATTTGGACCCTTTAGGACATAGTCGCTTTTATCCTCTTATGCAAGATGTATTTGGCAGCAGAGCTTCTTGTTCTGCGAGATTCCCTGCTCTCGCAGGATTGGCCCTCCACTCTATCGAGGGCCTACCTCGATGACGGGTTTTGGAACCCTGAGAGGTGGCATGCCATGAAGAGGGGGCTGAGGGGATTTTTAAAATTGTCATTAGCTAAATTTTTAAGGGGTGGGGGGGAGGGAGGGTTATTTGGCGAGGGAGGGGTGTAGGCAAGGCCCGGCACAGGGGCATGTTGCAGGAGGTGCGGAGCGGGGTGTTGAGGGGGTTAGTACTGGTAGGGAAGAGGGCGATTCCGTCAGGACCGTGGTTGGGAGGGGCAGTTACGGTGGGAGCAGGGGGCCAGATCGTGTTGTGGGGGCATGCACCTGCTGTCTTCAAGCGGTGACGTGCTTCGGCCCCCTAAGCTCCTCTCATTCCCTGGGTTGTCCGGAGTCTCAGAGCCCAAGCCTTAGGCTGATGCTGTGCAATGCCAGGTCCATGGTTAAAAAGGCTCCCCTCCTCTGTGAGTTAATTCAGGAGGGAGGAGCGGACCTGGCGGGTATTACAGAGACCTGGTTGGGCCAGGAGGGGGGATCCCTCTGGTAGAGTTGTGCCCATCAGGCTTCCGTGCATTTCATCAGCCGAGGGCAGAGGGTAGGGGTGGGGGGAGTGGCGGTCATTATAAAGGAAAGTCTTGATCCTAGGGAAGCCACTGTACCTCAGATAGCCAGATGTGAGTCTCTCCTTGTGAAGTGGGGTCATGGGAAGCAGGTGGGCTTGCTGATTGCGTACCTGGCTCCCTGCCGCGTGACAGCAGCCCTGCCCGAGCTTCTCGGTGTTATAGCCAGGGTGGCGGTTGATACCCCCAACCTTTTGGTGATGGGGGATTTCAACCTGCCGTCCATCGGCGAGATGTCTGAGATGGCTCGGGAGTTCATGGCTTCCATGACAGCCATGGACCTGACTCAAATAATTCATGGCCCTACTCACATAGGAGGACACTCTGGACTTGGTTTTTGTCTCTGGGCAGTGGCTGAATGGACTGGTTATAGGGGATATAGCTATTGAACCTCTGTCATGGTCAGACCATTCTCTCCTGAGGCTGGACTTTCTGACCACTACACCCCACTGCAGGGAGGCGGAACCGATTAGATGGTTCCGCCCCAGGTGCCTGATGGATCCTGATAGGTTCCAGATGGAGCTTGGGCCATTTCCTGAGTCTCTGGCTCACGACTCCACTGAAGACCTGGTGGCTGCCTGGGACCGAGTCGTGCCTTTGTGGCCTCTGATCCGGCGCCGGATCTGCCCAGCTCCTTGGTTTTCTGAGGAGCTGAGGGAGATGAAGCACCGAAAAAGACGCCTAGAGAGTGGTTGGAGGGCCAGTCGCTCCGAATCCGACCGAACACTAGTTAGGTCTCATATTAAGACCTACTTAGTGGTGATTAAAGCAGCAAAGTGTAATTACTTTTCTGCTCTTATTGCATCAGCAGATAACCACTCAGCTGCCCTGTTTAGAGTGACCCATTCCCCCCTCTATCTGGGAGCGCGGGATGACCCCTTGCAGGGACGGGCTGAAGATTTTGTACAGTATCTGCATGATAAAATCACTCAGATTCGGGAAGGCTTGGACTCTGATTGGGTAGGTTCCGGCGAGGTGTCTGGGGCAGGTCTTGAGACTGTTATATGGGATGAGTTTGACCCTGTGACTCCTGAGGATGTGGACAAGATCCTGGGGAGGTTAAACGCCACCACACGTTTATTGGACCCGTGTCCCTCCTGGCTAGTGCTGCCTACCCGGGAAGTTACACGAGGCTGGCTCCAGAGGATTATAAATGCTTCTTTGAATGAGGGTTTCTTGCCTCCCGCCTTGAAAGAGGCGGTGGTGAGACCCCTCCTCAAGAAGCCTTCTCTGGACCCGGCTGTTTTGGGAAATTATCGTCCAGTCTCCAACCTTCACTTCTTGGCGAAGGTTGTACAGAGTGTGGTTGCGCGACAGCTCCCACAGTACCTGGATGACACTGTCTATCTAGATCAGTTCCAGTCTGGCTTTAGGCCTGGGTACAGCATGGAGACGGCATTGGTCGCGTTGGTTGATGATCTCTGGAGGGCTCGGGACAGGGGTTGCTCCTCTGTTCTGGTCCTATTAGACCTCTCAGTGGCTTTTGATACCATCGACCATGGTATCGTGCTGCACCGGCTGGAGGGATTGGGGGTGGGAGGCACCATGTTGCGGTGGTTCTCCTCCTATCTCTCCGACCGGTCACAGTCCATGTTGGCAGGGGGGCAGAGGTTGACCTCGAGGCACCTTGCTTGTGGGGTGCCACAAGGGTCGGTCCTCTCGCCGCTCCTGTTCAACATTTATGTGAAGCCGCTGGGTGAGATCATCCATGGTTTCGGGGTGCAGTGTCATCTGTACGCTGATGATACGCAGCTCTACATCTCCACCCCGGATCACCCCAATGATGCCCTCGAAGTGATGTCCCAGTGTCTGGAGGCCGTACGGGTCTGGATGGGGAGGAACAGGCTCCGACTCAACCCTTCCAAGACCGAGTGGCTGTGGATGCCGGCGTCCCGATATAGCCACCTGGTGCCTTCGCTGGCTATTGGGGGCGAGTCTTTGGCCCCCATGGAGAGGGTTCATAACTTGGGCGTCCTCCTGGATGCACAGCTGTCTTTAGAAGAGCATATGATGGCCGTGGCCAGGGGGGCTTTTTATCAGTTTGCCTGATACGCCAGATGCGTCCCTTTCTGGATCGGGACTCCTTATGCACAGTCACTCATGCCCTGGTCACTTCTCGCCTGGACTACTGTAATGCTCTCTACATGGGGCTCCCCTTGAGGACCACCCAGAGGCTCCAAATGGTCCAGAATGCAGCCGCACGGGTGATTATGGGGGCGACTTGGCGCTCCCATGTGACACCTCTTCTGCACGAGCTGCACTGGCTCCCAGTGGTCTTCTGGATGCGCTTCAAGGTCTTGGTTCTCATCTTTAAAGCGCTCCATGGCTTAGGACCTGGGTACTTACGAGGCCACCTTCTGCCACCGATAACCTCCCACCGGCCAGTACACTCTCATAGAGAGGGTCTCCTCAGGGTTCCGTCGGTCAGGCAATGTCGACTGGCAACCCCCAGGGGGAGAGCCTTCTCTGTGGGGACCCCCGCCCTCTGGAACGAGTTACCCAAGGGATTCGATTAATCCCAGACCTCCGCACTTTCCACAAGGCATTAAAGACTTTTCTATTCCAGCAAGCCGGGCTGGCTTAACGTAGATTTTAATGGGTAAATTTTATGAGGGGTTTTAAATTTGGGAAAGCCAAAATTGATTTAATTATGTTTTAGATTATTTTAACTTTTATATTGCTTGTATTTTAATGTTTGGCTGTTCACCGCCCTGAGTCCGTCAGGAGAAGGGCGGTATACAAATTTAATAAATTCAATTCAATTCAATTCAATAGAAAGTACAGAATACTAACATTTCCAAATTAATTGTATCTATATGAATGTGGATACATTTTGAAATATCAGGAATCTCAAAACATGTTTTCTACAATTGAGCTGTAATGTGCTAAGTATGTTGTAATATTCAGCATGAGAAAAAACTAATACATGATTATTTTAGCATAGGATGCAGCTAAAAGTGAACTCACACCAAAACATATCCAACAATCAGGTCTCATATTTAATATTTCAATATATTTGAGCTTCTTGTGGGATTCCCAAGATTTATTCTTTTGGCACATTGTTGGTTGATCACTCACAGTTTTTGACATTAGTCCATGTGTCTTAAAACCCCAAATGCTGATACTAAAGTCAATCAAATTACAATATAATTTTTTTGATTACTACCTTTTCAATGACTCGAGATGTTTTCTCAAATGTATTTCTTAAATTTAACAAAATTAGGAATGACATAGCAAGAGGATGTATATGGAAGGTGTTTTCAAAGTGTTTGATACAATCATGAGCTCTGGCAAAATGAACAGTGAATTTCTCAGGATGCTGCATATCCAAATAGATAAGGAAAAGAAATATTCCTTTCTATTGGAAGATTAAGCAGTAACTCAATTATGTGTCAAGTAAGATCTAAACCAGTCTAAGCTTTAAGCCCATACATACTTATCTTAAATTTTAAATTTAATAGATCTTTTATAGTCAATGACCTAATACTTAGAACCCTAATCCCATCAATATCAAAAGATCAGGATCTAAAGCCAACTTCTTTGGGGAAAGCAACCCATAAATTGGCTTGCAACATAATGACAAATTGCATTTATTTAATCAACTTCAATTGTCTTCCAATGTAAAATAAGACTTACCAGAGTGAAGACAGACTAAAGACATCACGTTATTCTACTTCCCAGCTCAAAGCAGGGCCTCATTCCTCTTCTGGGCAACTATATAGAAAATATAGAAACCTCTTAGAGAAGATGGTATTCAAACTCAAAAGATAGCTGTAATTTCTGTATGATCACTCAGCTGCACTCCACCCATTCAGTTGAAACCTGATAGAAGATAATCTCTTGAAGACTTTGAAACTGGTCAACTTGCCCCCTTTGGAAACTTGACTTCCATGGCATCAAACTGTGCAAAAGGAGACCCCTTTTTCTTGCAATATGAAAAGAAAGTAGTACACTGTTGTTCTTATTTAATTACTAATCCAAATAGGATTATGATGGCAGAAAAGCTACTTAGGTGGCAAATGCCATCTGCATAGACCAATGAGACACAACTGAAAATGACAGGAGAGTCATTATTGCTAAAGATTGAGCCCCAGCAGCTTCAGAAGAATGCTCTGGTATGGTCCTACAACAGTAGGCCATGATGTAAACTATTTTAAGCTCCCTTCCTTGATAAGGAAGAGATAAGCCTCATAGGTAAATCACACACTGCAATTACTCTTAGAAACAAGATTATAGGACTACATCCTTTGGGGCATGTTTTAATTCTATCCACCCATCCTTGAGTCAGCAGAAAACTGCAGCAGTATGAACTCTGCTGTTTCCATTGCTGATCTTTCTCCTGCCTATATTCTCAGCAGCTTGTCTTGTCAGCCCCGCTAGATAGACTGGAGCAGGAAATCAACTCTACAGGAAAGCTAAAGACTTTTTAAAATTGATATTGCTTATAATAATAGAATCTTGAAAGCCTCACTGTTGTGTCTCCTCTCTTTGTTATAGTGAACTGGAGAGGTGTCTGATGAGTCATTTCTGAATGTTATGCCATAGTTCTAGGCTTTAAAAATGCTACAGTTGCTTCTAATGGTCCCTACATATTTCCATCAATTTCATCTTCCTCACTCTCTACACTACCCTTCAAGATAAGGAGTGAAAAGTCTAATAGATTGTAGACATATTAAGGCTGCCCTTGGATGTTGTGAGAACAGAGGTAAAAATACTACTTTAACTCCAGCACAGCTAAGGAAGATCAAGGCTTCCTGTCTCATGGACTAAGGACAAGATGAAGACCACTTTGTGAAACGATTGAAAAAAGATGTCAGGACATGTTCTGTCTTATGGCTAGCGGCCAAGAGGGATGCAACCATAATTGTACTCTTCTGCAACGGCTATTATTTGCAGCTATTCCTATTTTGCGTTTGTAATTTCTGTAAATGGTTTTGAAATCCCCGATAGAATGTTCCACTTTGAAATAATATTCAAAAGTTAAAATAACATTTTAAGGAGCTTGTAGAAAGATATGAAAAACTAGTCATGTTTCACTCTGGCCATGCCTTCCCGAATTTTCTTTCTCTTACATGGTTCAGCTATACAGTTGGAAGGAGCTTGGAAGGATCATCTAATCAAATTCCTGAGTTACTTAATTCAGATTCTTCATTTCAGAATATTATTGCCAAGTTCCAGATCGATGATCATCATGCCACCATTGACTAGCATCCAACCTTCCATTTGTTAGGAAGATATAAAAGCTTGTGGCAGATCTACCCATAGGAAGCCTGTAGATCCTTTTCAATCAGAGTCTAAGGCTTGGTTTGGGATGGTGACAGGATTGGCTGAGGCATCAGTTGTGATTCTACCTGTGGAGCAGGAGGACCTGGCTACATTAATTCATGCTCTTATTGCACCTTGTTGGTCTATTGTTACCTTTCTACTCTTAAAAACTATCTAAAAACTATGGTAAATCTAAAATGCAAATCTAAAATGCAAATTTCTAATTGTTGAGACCAGTTTTCTGGACCCTGCATTGGCTTTGGAGTACAATTTAAGGTGCTAGTTTTAATCTAAAAGTCCTTGATGGTTTGGTACTTGGAGATATACTGAAATTCCTAGTCCTACCAGTACTGACCCAATTAATTCAACTGAGCAGAGAAGTACCTCTCACATATTTGGGAAGTCTAGGAGGGCTGAAATGCGGAAGATCTGCATTTCTATGGCAGCACTGATGCTGTGGGGCAGCTTCCTGGTTGACATCAGGCTAGCCCCTTCCTTGCTAACATTTTTAAAGTGTCTAAAGACTGAGCTGTTCTGCACAGCCTTCTCCTGTTTTTGTTAACCCATCTATATTATCTATGTTTGTGGTTTTATTTGGATGGGATTGTGAGGGGTTTTTTTGTTTATAATTATATTGATTTTTATTTGGTGTTTTGTAAGTCAGCAGAGGTCTCGGAATTGTGATAAAGTAGAATCAAGGCAAATAAATAGATAAAGGAGAAACCCTACCATATTTCCACCTCTCACAATACTAGACAACACAGTATCAACAGTAGAGACCTTCAAATTTCTAGGTTCTACCACATCACAAGATCTGAAATGGACAGCCAACATCAAAAACGTCATCAATAAAGCACAACAAAGAATGTTCTTTCTGCGCCAACTCAGAAAGCTCAAACTTCCCAAGGAGCTGCTGATCCAGTTCTACCGAGGAATTATTGAGTCTCTCATCTGCACCTCTACAACTGTCTGGTTTGGTTCTGCAACCCAACAAGACAGACACAGAATTCAGAGGATAATTAGAACTGCAGAAAAAATAATTACTACCAACCTGTCTTCCATTGAGGACCTGTATACTGCACGAGTCAAAAAGAGGGCTGTGAAAATATTTACAGACCCCTTGCATCCTGGACAAAAACTGTTTCAACTCCTACCCTCAAAACGACACTATAGAACACTGTACACCAGAACAACTAGACACAAGAACAGTTTTTTCCCAAATGCCATCACTCTGCTAAACAAATAATTCCCTCAACACTGTCAAACTATTTACTAAATCTGCATTACTATTAATCTTCCCATCATTCCCACCACCCATCTCCTTCCATGTATGACTATATGACTGTAACTTTGTTGCTTGTATCCTTATGATTTCTACTGAATATCAGTAGAATATGTTTCCTGATTGCTTATTTGTACACTATGCCTATCATTAAGTGTTGTACCTTATGATTCTTGATGAACATATCTTTTATGTACACTGAGAGGGTATGCACCAAGACAAATTCCTTGTGTGTCCAATCACACTTGGCCAATAAAAAATTCTATTCTATTCTATTCTATTCTATTCTATTCTATTCTATTCTATTCTATTCTATTCTATTCTATTCTATTCTATTCTATTCTATTCTATTCTATAAATAAATATTAAGGTAACATTAACAAACCCAAAATACTAGTTTTTGCTGCTGAATACTTTAACTATTGATTAGGATCCTTTTTCTGTTTAGCTAAAATTTTAGTCGCTGATTCTATTCCTGGCCCTTCATCAATAGAAAATAAGTTTGTGTCATCTTCATTATCTTTCAGTTATCTGAATACAGCAAGTCAAGAGTGTAACTGAAAGAATGGAATGCAGCAATGAATCTTTAAATCCCTCTTCGTGATTAGCAGTTATATGATTTGGTGGCTTTGGGTATGTCATTTTAAGGCTTAGCTCCACTTCGGAGCAAAAATATGACCTATTTTACAAGGTGTCGCAAGACTTACTGATCATATATGTGAAATGCTCAGATACCAGGAATTATCGTTAAGCCCCCTGCTCTCCAGAAGATAGTTCTACCTTCTTTTATTATAACCATCTATTTTTATGTGTGTAATTCCTTTTCCAAATGTTAACCTGCACAGTGCAAAAATAGCAGCCCAGGTTCTTAATTGTCTAGCAAATTAGCTGGCTAGAAAGAAACCTTTTCAGGCCTGATACTCATTCTTAGAAGGTCTTCTTAGGGAAATTTACTTGACACCAAGTATTTTTCCAGCATCAGCACATAAATGTGTTGTAGCTTTCTCTCTCTCTCTCTCTCTCTTTCTTGCAGTTGATCTTATCTGCAGTTTCTTTAATTAAGACTGTATTTTAAAATCGTATTTATAGGTATCATTACTATCAATATTTAGTGCAAAAGTGAAATAGAAATCTTTTTAATTTAATTGGTTAGTGAGTTTCCTGAAGTGATACTTTCCCTTGTGTCTAAGATTTCCTTGGTTCCTGCTGGTATTTTACTTGCACGATACACTAAGAGGAACGAAGGAGATATATGTGGCAGGAGGGAAAGGATAAGTCTTTCATAATCAGAGATATTTAGATTCCAGGAATAGCAAGAGGCAGCCAGTACTGCTGATTGGATTTTCAGCTTCAGCATTTTGCTCCCTTGAATGACATTAAATGCAATTGCAGAATATATTAACCCATGGCTCACTTAACCTCAGTTACTCAAGTTTTTGACTTTGACAGGGAAAAGTAATCCATGGAATAAAAACACACACACAGAGAGACACACACAGACACACACACTGTCCTGGACATAACTTTTGAGAATCACTTTTGAATGAAAATATAGAGATTTATTTAATTTTGATTTATATGCTGCCCTTCTCCAGAGACTCAGGGCAGCTTACAATGTGTTAAGCAATAACCTTCATACTTTTGTATATTTATATAAAGTCAACTTATTGTCCCCACAATCTGGGTCCTCATTTTACCTACCTTAGAAAAGATGGAAGGCTGAGTCAGCCTTGAGCCTGGTGAGATTTGAACTTGCAGTAATTGCAGGCAGCTGTTCTTAATAACAGTGCTTTAGTCTGCTGCGCCACCAGGCTCTTACAGCATTTTCAAGTGATGTCTTTACATAGACCTGCATAGGCAAACAGAAAGGGGAATTCAGACAATGTTCTTCTTGTGGAAGTATTACGGGGGTGGGGGTGACGGTGGGGTGTTGTATATTTTCCAACCTGAGCCACATCAAAATTGAACTCCTTTCCCATACCTGTGGTGTCAAAGATTCTGTATCACCATGTAAACATGATGAAGTAAATAAGTATAAATAAATCCTGACTTGGAAATATTGTTTGATGGAACTTGTATGAAGACATTCCTTTAGGGCAAGGGGAAGATGGATAGACATGCAGTACAGCTTATTTAGCATAAGTACCATAATTTATTGAAAAAAATCTTATAAAGTAGAATAAAATTATGTCCAGCTGCCTATGATTGGCCACTGCTGTATATTTTAAATACTAAAACTCTGACAATTGGATAGATTAAATAATTCAGAAAGTAAATAAAAATAAGAAAGAAGGCAGTGTTATCTCTGGTGGGAATCAGCATTTTGTGGTCACATCAAGTATTAATGCCAAGTCTGTTTGTTGCAACCCTTATCGTATACAATAGAGTAGGATCTAGGTGATTATCATGGGGCAATTCAGGCTTCAAGGCTTTGGATTTGCCCATGAAGTGTAAACTAGGAAACGCCGCTGGTCATATCTTTTATAGTTGCTTCAGCATTGCTCAAGATTCCAATTTCTCCTTACTGAGGAAAATCAGCTTGCTTAATCTGAAAACCTGCTTAGCCGGGAGACTTTAGACCTGTCTCCTTAACAAGAAAAGCTGCAGTTTGTACGGCCAGAGGAAGATGCTTGTTGAAGTTAACATGGGAAAGTAGCAGTAGTACCGGCAAGATTGGCTAAAATGTATGCAAATATGAAACTGGACTGCTGGAAGTGTAAATATAAGGATGGAACATTTTACCACATGTGGTGGCAATGCCCCAAAGCAAAGAAATATTGGAAACAGATAAGGAGATGGTTACAGAAGATAACAGAAGAACAAATTGAATTTAAAACTGAATTATTTTTATTAGGAATAATTAATCAAAGGATAAAGAAGAAACTCCAACATATCATTTTACATTTTTTAAAAAATTAGATGTATATGCCGCCCTTTTCCGGAGACTCAGCTTACAATGCGTTAAGTAATAGCCTTCATACTTTTGTATATTTTATGCAAAGTCAGCTTATTGCCCCCACAAACTGGGTCCTCAATTTACCTACCTTAGAAAGGATGGAAGGCTGAGTCAACCTTGAGTCTGGTGAGATTCGAACTTGCAATAATTGCAGATAGCTGAATGTTAATAATAGGCTTTTAGTCTGTTGAGCTATCCAGGCTCCTTATATCCACATATAGTAACAGCAGCACGAATTGTTTATGCCCAATGTTAGAAACTTGAAAATATACCAGCCAGTGAGAGGATTATTCATAAAATATTAGAATGTGCCAAGATGTATAAGCTCATGTTAGAAATAAAAGGCAAGGAAGAAACAGAGTTTTATGCGGTTTGGGATAGGTGGCATAAATGGTTAGAACAGAGAAACAAAAATGTATAGAAATAAATGTAGATAACTGTAAGAGACACATGACATAGTACTGTTAAAAAATGCTTATTTTTATGTAAATTGGAAAAATGGAAAATATTTTTTTTTTAAAAAAAGGAAAGAAGCAGTAGTGATAGTAGGGATGGTAAAACAATGTGTTGATGCCAAATGATATCAGCTCTGGTTCTAGAAAAAATAGTTATGTAAGAAAAAGAAAGATATCCTTACGTGTATAATTAACTTTCAGTGCATATAATAATATAAGGTACTATAATTTGAAATAATTTGTTAGTCCCTGCCTATTAGCTCAGCATTGTACCTCATTATTGCAGATAAGGATTTAAGCCAAGAGATGTTATAAGGCTGCCTTGAATTTCACAGTTAGGATGAGATTACTTTTTAAAGAGCCTTGGTGGTGCAATGGATTAAAGTGCTGTTAAATAGCACTTAGCTGCCAGCTGCCTGCAATTACTGCGAGTTCAAATCTCAAGACTCAAGGTTGACTCAGCCTTCCATCCTTCCGAGGTAAGTAAAATGAGGACCCGGATTATGGGGGCAATAAGCTGACTTTGTATAAAAAAAGAACACTATTTAAGAGGGGCCAAAAGCCCTACTAAGCAGGTACTGTATATACAAAAGTATGAAGGCTATTGCTTAATGCAATGTAAGCCGCCCAGAGAAGGGCGGCATATAAATCGAACCAATAAATAAATAAATAAATAAATAAATTTACTCATAATTTGTGATTCTTGAAAGAGCATGAGGATTGGCAAAGAAAGCATGGATAAGAACATAAGTGTCAGATATAAGGCACAATGATGCCATATGTCACAACACCTTCACATAAATTGTCATTTGTGTGGTGATGTCATATCACGTGTGACTTTATGTAACCTTTCCTCTGCCTACTTTTCCTGCTTTCTCAGGTCATCATATTTTGCCTCTTCTGCTCAGTCTTCCTGAAGATAGGGGTGGGGAAGGAGTAAAGAAATAGGAAAGGAAATATATAGCTAGGAAAAAGTTAAGCAGCCTCTTCTGTTTGCTGATTCTCCCTCACAGACGCCCCTTTCCTGCCATCCATTAGAATGATAAAGTAGTCACAAAAGATTTTTTCCAGTGCTGTGATTGAATTACATACCCAGGGCCCCTGGTTTGGAGTTAAAAAACAACAGGTCTTCAAGGCTTTGCAGAAAGACAGCAGGTTTGGGGCAAGTCTAAACTCTACGGAATGATATTCCAGAGCTGTTCCAGAGTATGAATGCCTCAATTGAAATAGGTCTCCTTCTGGATCCCGCCAGATGTTACTCCCTAATGGGCAGGACCCAGAGCATTCCTTTCCTCTCGGATCCGACAGGACAAGTAAATGCAACCGAGGAGAGACAGTGCTGCAAGAAACCTAGTTCCAAATCTTAAAGGGCTTTAAAGGTGACAACCAGCACATTGAATTAAACCCAGAAGCACAGTGGCAACCAATCTGTCCTGCAGAAGAGGGACATCACACACACCGAATGGTAACCACCATAGCTGCCAGCATTGCAGCATTTCAGAGTACTGTGGAATATTCTGCTACATAAAACAAACAAAATTTCTGGCCTCACTCAAACTCTAGATTACATCATTGCTTTCTGATCTGCTGCTGTGTTTTGCTTGTTGTTTTGGTGAGAGGATTTGTTTTTATGTACAAGAGCAGTGGGGTGTCTACATTTCTCTGCAAATTCAGGTGCTACAGAACCAGATCAGCCATTCCAATAACAGGCATAAGGCCTTCCTAGTCTTCCAGTTGATGAATCAGAATTTTCTGTTTAATTCTCAGTCACTCTGAGTGGCTGCAGTTAATCTTTACAATAGAAATCTCAGGGTTAATTTCTGTTCAACAGCCACAAAATCATCTTCCGTGCCTGTTTTCTCAAATCCTGTGCAATCTGGCTCAAGCATTCAAACCCTATCTGAAGCTACCAGCTGTGACTGGTGGCATGTGTACCATGGAAGGACTCATAAATCATGCCCATGGGATACTAGGTAAGTCACTAAAACTTTAAATCTCTACCATGCATATGTATCTAAGCATTTCATAAATGAGTAACTGAAAAAGTCAGATTTTTTTTTAACTCCATTGAATCCTTTGATAGGCAGATGAACATGAGATACAAAAGTTAAGACTGAGCTGCTGTAAGAGTCTTGCTTTGGAAGGGAGTATGCAAGTATGTCTTTGTAATAGAACCTTTTCTTCCAGGGTTTTGCATCGTAAGCCAGCGTCTCCTAGCAACCAATCCAGGAAGGATGGCCAATTTAACTGCGGAAGGTGTTGAAGCTGTCCTTCAGCTGCAGGTAAAAAAAGACGGGAAAAAGTTTAAGGTAATTCTGGTAGAGGGGAAGGAAGAGCCCCAGAAAATCTTGGTGAAATATAATATCGTAGTTCGCCAAGTTCCATTCCCATGGAAACCAGGAGGATCTTTAAAGAAGGCTAAATTCAGAAGCCTTCCTGCCTTCTTCCTGGAGAAACCTTGAAGGCTTGCATTTGTAAACTTTCCGTTTTTCTTCACTGTTTTGTTTTTTACTTTATTCTGATCGAGAAAATGTGGTTTTTAAAAAATGCTGTTGCACGGCGTCTTTTCATTTTAAAAGTACTAGGAGATGCATTGATCAAAGTAGCCTAAAGACGCCTCAGCCAGATTCTGACTGTGCAGTTGAATGTTACAATTTGCTCTGATGCTGACATTTTAAATCCAGAGGGGGGCTTTTCACACTTATATGTACATTTTTATGTGTTTATATATGAGAGGTTGCACTTGATGGCAGAGGTTTTTCTTTAAGAACGATGAAATTAATTACTGGATTCTTGGATTGTTTTGATATTTCATTTTCTAATCTTTTGGGCATGACATGTCAAAAATTCAGGAAAAAAAATAGACTCGACTCCTGTCTCTCTCTCCCTCCCTTCCCCCCCCTCTCTCCCCTCTCTTTCACACACAAAACAATTCTGTACCCCCCCCCCCCACACACATCTAGACCACCCTGAGCAATGGTATTCAATGGCAGCACTGAGGTCTTTCTCCTAGCACTGAGGAAGTAGAATGCAAGGGCCCAGCAGCCCACTGCTGCCCAGAATCCGCCATGCACCACTTACCTTCAGGTGGTTTCTTTCTGTTGAAAGGCCCAGAGGCTGCTCCAAGTTTTACAAGGACTTTGTTCTTGAAGCAGCTCTTCCACAGCCTCTGTACCCTCCAAAAATGACACAAAAGCACACCTCACCTAAGAGCATGGCCCACTTGCGCACCTTCCAGAGGGTCTGGAGGCTGTGTGAGAGCCTTGTGCAGCCTCAAACATTGCCCAAAAGCATGCCTCATTTTTGCATGATTTCTGGAAGCTGTGGAGGCAACATCCAAAAATTGCTGAAGAACAGGGCATGCTTTTGAGAATACTCGATAGGTATTGGTAAATACCAGTGTGTCACCCAAAACATAATGCCATGTTGCTTTTGACACACATGCCATTGGTTTGCTATCACTGTCCTAACTTTTATCCATTTTATTACATTTTCATAATTCACCAGCTCAGATTGGCATAAGGGATTGTCCAGAGAGACAAAGAATCTGACTGGCCTAATGTCACTTCACGTATTTAGTGGCAAAGTGGAGATTTAAACTTCTGTTTTGTTTATTAAAGTTTCCATTTGGGGGAGAAAAGACACATTGCTGTTAAGCAATTCCAGTTTGATTATGATTTTGATGGTGAATATTCTATGTATGTGTATGTGTATATATATATATATATATATTTAAAAACTGATTATTATTGTCCATAGTCTGGAGTGATCCAAATCAACCCAGAATTAAACTAATGAATTAGGATTATAGGCAGATCAAATCAAATCAAGTTTTTTACAGTCAAAGACTAGAGACCTAAACAAATAAAAATATTCGAGGAATATCCAGTTAAAATTCTAGAATAAAATAATAAATAACAAATGAAATCTATATTAAAATCACAATTTGGCATCCAATCTGTCAGTTACACATGGACTTGCTATACTATAATATCAATCCTTAAACTGTGAGGCCCATAGTCATTATGTATTAAAATGCAAAAGTGTAGTACTGCAAAAAGGGTTTGCTACATTAGTTGTGTAAAATAGCTATGTTTTTAAGCTATGTTTAGCTATGGAGGATCAATCATGTGTTTCTGATGAATTCCCAGTGGATTATAGGCAGTATTTTCAAATTTGATTATTTATTTATAAATTGCACTAATCCATAGTATGTTTTTTTTTAAATACTGTGTTGTATTATCCCAGCAATTGTGTTTTGCAAAGCATGATTTATAGTGGATTATAGTTCTGAACGGGGTCTCTATGGTTGGTTCAGAAAATTCTATCTAAACAATGTTTTAAGGTGATGTGTGAAGCCAACAACATAATTGGAATTTTATAACTGGCAGAAATCTTAAAAGTTAATCTAGTTCACTCCTCTGGTTAATGTGAATCTACAATTCAGAATGCAACTTCCACATGTCTTAAGCCTTTTTTCAGACTGAATTCTTCTACAAAGTGCAGTATGTTGCCAGATGGAAACATCCCAATGTCACCTTCATTTTAAGAGCTCTATAAAAGAAAAAAATCCCAGGTATATTCTTTTCAGACTAGACTGTTTCAGAACTGAAAACAAAACTTAATCGGGTGACAAAGTTCTTTTTATGAGGCTCTTTTGTTCCTTTCAATGTCTTTTGAGATAACATATTTGGCCAAAATCTTATATAGCAAAACCCAGGGGTTGTGTTCATATAATAGTTTGCTAGAATGCATCTCTTTTTGTCATTAGAGATTGACACCTTTTTTAAAAAAAAGTCTAGATCTGATAGCCTAGGGCAGGGGTGTCAAATTTGTGATGTCACATTGTCGTGATGTGACATATTGCAACTTTTTCCCCTTGGCTAAACTGGGCGTGGGCATGGCTAGGGCATGATGCATCCAGCCCATGGGCCACAAGTTTGACACCCTTGGCCTAGTGTAACATAAAATTTAAAAAATGGGGTGCTGGGTAATTGATGGGATAGTCTAGGCCAGGTTATAGTATTTATTTATTTATAAAATTTATAGGCTATAAGCAGGATATAGCCTATTGTGGTAAGTGTGCCACAATTACCACAATGTGGGCTTAGGGTTTATGTGTTTTTGTGTGTACTTAGGCAGTGGTGGGATTCAAATAATTTAACAACCGGTTCTCTGCCCTAATGATTTCTTCCAACAACCAGTTCACCAAACTGCTCAGAAAATTAACAACCAGTTCTCCCAAAGTGGTGCCAACTGGCTGAATCTCACCGCTGTACTTAGGGTAGTTTTATGTGTTTATGCAGCAGAAGTGTTACAGGTGTGTCTGGAGGAGTACAACCCATTCAGAACTAAAGGGGGGAAATCCACCACACTGGAAAAACTAAGAGTAGCCACTCAGTTGTGTCAGGTTGAGTATAAATTTACTCCTCTTCTTGAAGACCACAATAGCCTCCACTGTCAATAGCCTTGACAGTGTCAATTGGTTGATGTAGAATTGAGATGTACAACTGACGATACCTGACCCTATGTTGAAGAATGATCTCACCTAGTGGCTTTATGTAGATATTAAATAGAAGGGATGAGATCATTGACCCTTTGGTACTTCACAAGTCATGGGTTTAGGCTTGACTTCCTTCCCTTGTCAACACTGATAACCCAGCAGGCAGACCAGCAGAAATTTCAGCAAGCAGATACTCCTACAGGCAAACCTGGTAGCTGACCAATAGATAATCTTTCAAAATAAACTGACCAGGTAGGACCTTGACTGTAAATAGTATAGTATAGTATAGTATAGTATAGTATAGTATAGTATAGTATAGTATAGTATAGTATAGTATAGTATAGTATAGTATAGTATAGTATAGTACAGTACAGACCAGACCAGACCAGACCAGACCAGACCAGACCAGACCAGACCAGACCAGACCAGACCAGAATAGAATAGAATAGAATAGAATAGAATAGAATAGAATAGAATAGAATAGAATAGAATAGAATAGAATAGAATAGAATAGAATTATTTATTGGCCAAGTGTGATTGGACACACAAAGAATTTGTCTTGGTGCATACGCTCTTGGTGTACATAAAAGAAAAGATACATTCATCAAGAATCATAAGGTACAACACTTAATGATAGTCATAGGGTACAAATAAGCAATCAAATCATATTAGGAAACAGTCAGTATCAATCTTAAGGATACCAGCAACAAGGTTACAGTCATATAGTTATCAGTGGGAGGAAATGGATGATTGGCACGATGAGAAGATTAATAGTAATGCAGACTTAGTAACTAGTTTGACAGGGTTGAGGGAATTATTTGTTTAACAGAGTGATGGCGTTCGGGAAAAAACTGTTCTTGTGTCTAGTTGTTCCGGTGTGCAGTGCTCTATGGTGTCGTTTTGAGGGTAGCAGTTGAAACAGTTTATGTCCAGGATACGAGGGGTCTGTAAATATTTTCACAGCCCTCTTTTTGACTCATGCAGTATACAAGTCCCCAATGGAAGATAGGTTGGTAGTAATTGTTTTTTCTGCAGTTCTAAATGCCGAAGTCCAGTGCTCAGACTATAAGGAGCAAGCACTCATTCTTCCATCAAACCCCATCTTCATTGCAGCATTACCATACTACCATCTCTTGGTGAAACCTTGGTGGTTTACTGTCACCAGTTGTCCTGCTGGAATAACTCCACTCATTTCACTACAATCTTCAAAATGAGGACTTTCAAATGGACCTTTTCTTATGCTGTGCCAGAGTGAGTGCATCCATCATGGGATATTTTTCAAGTCAAGGATCTGTCTCTTTACTATGAGATGACCACAGTCTCCTATGTCTTATCACAGTACATTATCTTACATTGACCCTGCCTCAAACATCAGCTCCTGACCAGAGTATATTTCTATTTCAAAATCACCTTCAAATTTTCATACAGCTATTTTAATAAAACTCATCACCCGCTAACTAAAGGAACATAAGTACATATCACCATCATCGATGCCACCAATAATAAGCCCTACTCGAGGCTTAAAAAAAAATAAAATTACTTTAAAAAAGCTCTGCAGAATCACAGGAAAGTTGAGTTTTAAGAATGCTTTACCTGATACCATGTTGAAACCTGAAATTTACCATACATTCTTAATGATTTAGCACATTTTACAACATCATTGATTTGATGATATAAAATATATTGGTACAGCAAGAATTGGTTGAAATGGAAGATGCTATAAGTCATCAGAGTGGAAATAGCCACATAGGAGCTGTTGCATTTGTAAGCTTCCCAGAGTAAAGTTGGCTTCTGTGTAGGACAGAAGGCTGGGCAAATTTGATCCTGCATATTGGCCTGTCATTTTTAAAAATGCTTCCATGATATGAAGCAGTGCCACATACTAACAGCTTTTCTTGTTCTGTGCTTTTTTCAGCAGAAGCCTGGTCGCCTGTTTCTAAGAGATTTGCTGGGGTGGAAGGAGTTTGATGAAATTCAGGAAGTACGTCAGAGTATCAAACTTGATGCCCATTACTATAGCCTGGTGTTTGCTGCTAACAAAGGTTTATCCTGGCAAGCTGTAGCAGAAGTGGTAAAATTGACAGGGGAGCTATTGGAGGAAACCCAAGGTAAGTCAAGATTGCATTTATTACAAAAAGAGTACACTGCAATGGTTTCAGCTGTAAAGGAAAGATTTGGGCTGACCTGAGTCAACTTTGCATCTTCTTTTATAGGCAACCAATGGGTAGACTTTATAGGCCAGTGAAGGCTAACTGTTTT
This sequence comes from Masticophis lateralis, assembly GCA_030761175.1. NCBI lineage: Eukaryota > Metazoa > Chordata > Lepidosauria > Squamata > Colubridae > Masticophis > Masticophis lateralis. The sequence goes on from JAUDYJ010000001.1 coordinate 29,823,979, forward strand.
TTCCTCGGGTGCCAAAAGCGTGCACGTCTGTGCAACAGTGCGCCTGTGCGTGCCCACATCCATAATGCAATGCCTCCCATGTGCCCCGCTCCCCTGTGCATGCACCCTCGTGCCCCATGTTTTCCCACCCCTGTGCATGCACACGCATGATCCGTGTTTCCCTGTTCCCTCTGTGCATGCACCCATGATTCCCTCACCCCATGCTCCCGCACCCCCTTCACACATGCCTGCGCGCTCCCAGCCCATTTTTGGTCCCAGGAGGCTTCAGGGAAGCCTGCTAGGCCCAAAATCGGGTGTGGGGAGGCATGTCGCATCCCCCTGGCCCCCCGTGTATGTGCGCATGACCCCCCCTGTCCCCTTGCACATGTGTGCACAACTCCCCCCAGCCCCCCCTGCACATGCGTGTGTGTCTCCGCAGACCAGTCAGTTGGCCAGTGGGAGGCATGTGCACATGCACAGTGGAGCTGACCTAGGGTGACAGCTCGCGTGCCCGCAGAGATGGCTCTGCGTGCCACCTGTGGCACCAGTGCCATAGGTTCGCCATTATGGTTATAGGCTAAGGACTGTTTGTGGAATTTATCAGTATCTGATGTGGAAGGAATGAGGGAGAACATTTTAGTAACTTTCCTTCCTTCCTTCCCTCCTTCCCTCCCTCCCTCCTTCCTTCCTTCCCTCCTTTTCTTTATCTTATATTATCATTATGGTTGGTTAGTCACACAGTCAGTCAGATGTTTAGACTGAATTTGGCATTTTTGTCCACCTATCGAATCCTTCCCAGAAATCTGGGTTAGGCAGATCTTGTTTTAATATTAAAAGTATCATAGGACGCAAGCTGTTCCTAGTAAAGCTGCCTTTTGCAATTGATGGAAGGTGATTTTGTCAATGCTGATGGTGTTCAAGTGATGCTTCAGATGTTTTGGGATTCAACTGTCAGCACTTACTACTATTGATACTATCCTTGCTTTCTTTTGCCACAGTCATTCTACTTCTATTTGCAAGTCTTTGTAGTTTGTCATTTTCTCTAGTTCTTTCTTTTCTATTTTGCTGTCTTCAGGTATTGCAACGTCCACTATCCACTTGTCTTTCTTATCGACAATTATTAAGTCTGAAGTCTAATTATTAAGTTAGGTGGCACTTTAGCTCCCAGAGCACTTTAGCATCTTCATTTTCTATTACTTTCTCTTCTTTTGTCTATTTGTGTATTCTTTTCCAGTTCTTGCTAGCAGACAAATAGTTTCTTGCAGATACTTCAATTCACCATTGTTTCTTCCAATTCACCATTGTTTCTACTTGTTGGTTTGTAGTCAGTTTGCGTGATCTTGCAGCAGCTAAGTGGTCCACTTTTTTTTCAACTTCTTTGCAGAAACGGTATTTGCTGACTATTGCTATCTACTCAATTCTGGCTTTGCACACACTTGTTTTTAAGGGTTGATCTTGTGCAACCAGAATTAGCCCCTCTGTCTTTTTCTTCAGCTTTCTGGCTCTTAGCCATTGCCAGCCATCTGCGTTGTCTGCTGGATTGTTGTTGTTGTCTTTTTACTTGCCATGTAATACTTCACCTTGCCATGTTCCTTTCATATGCTTCATTTGGTCTTTCTTGTAGGTCAGTTTAGTAGTTTGTCCAGTAATCAGTAAATCTTCATAGTGTTCTAGCTTCAGTGCTAATACACTTCTGATACCCTTTTTAATTTTTCAACTATCCAGTGTACTTGCAACATTCCATATCCACCTATGATCCTTGGTAAGTAGAATCTGTCAACCTCTCTGCATGGATCAAAGACATGATTCATTGCCATTATTTTTATTATCTTCCAATCCAGGATTTTTAATTCTACTTGAGTCCACTTCACTATTCCAGATGTGTATTTGATGACTACAATTGTCCTGATGATATTTTCTCCACTGAGTTTGCACTTTGAGATCTTCACTGTCCTGATGTATTCTTTTCTAACTTTCTTGACTTCAATGTGCTTAATATGTTTGAAGGATGCCTATGTATTTGTAGTGATCTTCATCCAGACTTCTCAACAACCATCTCACAAGGTTATTGTTATGGGAAAAATTGGAGGAGGAAGGAGTATTAGATACGTTTTCCTTGAGTTATTATAAAGATGATAGATAGATAGATAGATAGATAGATAGAGAGAGAGAGAGAGAGAGAGAGAGAGAGAGAGACAGACAGACAGACAGACAGACAGACAGACAGACAGACAGACAGATAGATGTAGAGAGGCGGGGGAGAGAAATAATACCTGACAATTGTTTGAAACTGGAACTTTAAATGAACTGAAGGATTGATTTTGGTCACTCAAAAGCAAGCTATTAAAACTAATACAACCAAGAAACTACAATAATTATACACAACAATATAATACTTGCCAAAATGATTCATTGGAATGTCTATAAAAATTACCATGTGCTGATACAGAAAAATTGGTGGAAAGAGAGAACTGAAAAAGTCATCAAAATGAGCAGATTAAAATATTGTGTGATTTCCAAATACTAATTAATAAAGTCTTGGGTCATAACACATCAGATTTAACAGTGGCTGAAAAGAAGAAAATGTGGATAATTGATATGGCAATACCAGAAGATAGTAGAAGACCAGGAATTGAAGAAGATCACAAGGTATCAAGATCTGAAAATCAAAATCGAATATTATTTTTTTAAACAATTGAAATATTTTTATTGAAGAAAAAAATTGAAAGATTATGGTCCCAGTTGTCATTGGTACATTATCAACATTTCTTGGGACAGCAATTTAGAAGATCTGAATGTTGACAAAATTTTGCAAAAGGCCATACTGCTTGGCTCTGAACATATACAAGCTGATACATTACAACATCCTAGGTTGTTGAGAAGAACTTGTATGAAGGCCAATACCAAGAACTGATTTTCCACTTTTTTGTGTATATAATAATTATTATATAACTTCTTACTGGTCTTAATACCATTTTTGATCCTTACATGTTTGATAGAACAATATTTAGAAACTGACTATCTTTTGCCCCATATTGAGATTGTGAGCAGTATACATTAAAACAACAAAATAACAATAACAAACTTGTTTCAATAGAAATAATCCCTCGAGTATTGCCAAAGTCCTACTATTTGTATTTTGAAAATTAACAGCAGCTGAGTGGGGACTGCTCACAAACATGAGCACAAACTTTCTTAGAGTTGGCTGCATACAGCACTTGGGCTCCCAATTGCCCTTCAGAGTGCTTAAGGGCAATTTGAGTACTGCAAACAGGAAGGATCTCCAGATGACCTCACACTCCTCCCTACATATGGATTCTATTTTGTTTGCCCATGAGGCTTCAGTGTAAAGGCAAAAAGGATTGCCACTTCGTTTGTTCTGCTTCTGAGCCATTGAGCACAGTTAACATGCAGAAAATTGATAAAGCTTTTTTATCCTATAATTACTGATTTCTATAGTAATTGTTAAGGGACGCAGTGGCTCAGTGGCTAAGAGGCTGAGCTTGTCGATCAAAAGATAGGCAGTTCAGCGGTTCCAGTCCCTAGTGCCGCTCCCATTATTTGTCCCAGCTTTTGCCAACCTAGCAGTTCGAAAGCATGTAAAAAATGCAAGTGGAAAAATAAGGACCGCCTTCGGTGTTCCAAAGCACCTTTCGCATTTAGTCATGCCGGTCACATGACCACGGAGATGTCTTCAGATAGCGCTGGCTCTTCGGCTTTGAAATGGAGATGAGCACTGCCACTGCCCCCTAGAGTCGGGAACAAATAGAACACATGTGTGAGGGGAACCTTTACCTTTATAGTAATTGTGTGAAACCTGAAGCAAGGCCATGCCATAAATATTACATAAAACGTATTAAGCAGAATTGGTTGATAGACTGATAGATTGATTGACTAACTCATTATGTACCATCAGATCAGTGTCAGATGATAGTGACCACATAGACAAACCTTCCTCAGAATTAATTTATTCCCAGTTTGTCTTCCAGTGTATACCCATGGCCAGGAGTGGGTTCTACTTACCTTTACTACCAGTTGGCAATGGGAGCGCACACTTTTTATTAATGATAGTTTTTATTAATGAGAGACACTGTAAATATTTTTTTTTAATCAATAAAGCCATAAGAAATTTGCCACTTTTATCTACTGAGTATATAAAGAATCCAACCATTTCTTATCACTGACATAGTCAAGTAGTTAGTTCTTATGTCCTTTATCTTGTTTGGATTATTGGTAGTTTGTTAGCAGTCCTTCCTGACTGTGCTCTCTGCCCTTTCTTAGAGATCCAGAATAGTGCAATTTGTGTGGCCCTTCACCTTTCCCAATTTATTCTTCTTTCTTCCTCTGCCAATTTTTGCATTGGCTGGGTCTTTGGAAGTCTTGCCAAAACTTACCATTTGCTGATGCCGACTTTCTGAAGTGGGCATACAGGAAGATCACTTACTTGAACTGTTCATTTGTAAATTATGTTCCTGTATGCTTAGTTCTATTTTGTAAACAGGATTTCTACATATTACAATGGTTACCTCATGTTTTCAAGGTATATTTGGAGTGCTCCTTTCCCAAGATTTGGAAAGGTTTTTAATATTCTTCTTCATTCATGACCTTTATGAAGTTAGAATGTTTTTTACATCAGTTTAAATTATGGTAGTGCGGTTGTATACTATGTTGTGATTTTTATTGTTATTTATTTATGGCATATCTATTTTAAAAACTTATATAGAATCTTTTTATCCATTTAGGGCAATATAGTGCACCCATATAGAGATCTGGGTCATAGTTAGGTGACCCTGACGCCACTCTATCCCATGATGATATCTCAATTGGCATGTGGATCATTCTTAGACAAGCCCAAACTCACGGTATCTTGATTCCCAGTGACCTATTTTGGAAGGCAGAGACATTGTGCTTGTCAATTTTTGAAAGAAATAAATACCAAATTTGTCAATGTAAACATCTTTAGTGTGGCATTTTCTATCGGATGACCTTGCTTGTTTATGTGAGTCATTTAGTTCAAGGCATCTTTGTTGTCCCTTCAGCTTGTGCCTCAAATCCCTTTGTACCTTTCTCATTTGAGATATTTCTTGTTTGGATTCCATCTGTAGCCACAGCAGCTCACTTGGTGACTTTCAGGCCAACCTACCTTACAAGGTTGTTGTGGAAAAAATATAGGAAGATAGAGTAATATGTATGTGCCTTATGTTCCTGAACAAAGATGGAATAAAGATACATGTATGTGTGTTCAGAGAAGGGGTTTATAAAACAGTAAAAATACCCAGGCTTTTCTTCATGTACCTTAAAGTTGTTGCTTCTGTTAACGGCTACTTGAGTCAATTCTTTGCGGCTGGGTGAGGATCAAGTGAGGAATTATGAGACTGGCTGGAAAACTGTTATGGCATGTCAGAAATGAAGATCATGTAATCACAACAGCAATCTAAAGCAGCCAAAACTTCCCCAAATGTCATTCCCTCAGGAGTCATGGGTCTGGGATTTTGGATTCATTCTATACATTAGCCCATTTGAGGTACTTTCGTTCAAAAATTGCCATCCTATAATGCACTGTTTCACCCAGTTGAAGATCACGATAACAAGAATTTTAATAGTACGTAGATAAGAACATAAATGTCTTTTTTTGTATTGTCACAGTTTAGTGTGGTTTATTCCCAAGCCCTTATAAAAAGCGAAAGAGGTAAAGACAAATTGAAACAATGAAAGCATTACAACTAAAGTCACTGGTGTCTTCAGATAACTTGTTTTATGTCGTCATGTGTACTAGCAGATACATACTGCTGAACTGCAAGTTTTTTCCAGCTATAAAACCTGGCTCCTGTTTTTAAACATGTGAGATTACTTCTGTTTTCTATGTATTTAGTATTGCATATATTGTACTTTTGTAATAAAGACAAAAAATCCTTGCAGAGCCCCCGTCTGTGTGTGTGTGTGTGTGTGTGAGAGAGAGAGAGAGAGAGAGAGAGAGAGAGAGAGAAAGAGAGAGAGTGTGTATGCATGGCTAGTTATTTAAATATTAACTTTTTAAAGCAGCTTCACATGGATTTTAATAGAAAAAATGAATCATCATCATCATCATCATCAACATGATTGTTTAGGGCCGAAGTGTATAATTTATTGATATCGCTGTACCAGGAGATGCCAGAGTTAAAGAAAAAGAACTGGAAAAAATCATGAAATATCGCAACCTGGCCATTGAAACTACACGGTTATGGATGAAACATGTAACAGTGATACCCATTGTCATCAGGGCACTTTGTACCATATCCAAGAATTTTACAAAGCACATCAAGAAATTGCAGCTTCCTGCAATAACATTAGTGGAATTGCAAAAAACTGCTCTACTTGGAACATTGTATATTTTAAGAAGATACTTGGTTGATTCCTAGGATGCTGATAGCAACCTGTATCAACCATTAGCACCAGTCAATGGTATTTATGATACATTTTTAAATGTTCAGTTGACTGAGTTTCATGTTTAATGAATAAAAGAGATAATAATAATATCAAAAAATCTTGGCTGGTCCTTAGAAAATCTGTGCATTGACAAAATTTCCATCTGTCTATTGCAAAGGCCACACTGCTTGGATCTGCACATATATTACGCTGATACGTTATTTATTTATTTATTTTATTTATTTATTTGTCAAGCATATATAAGATAACAGGTAAAAGTATAAACATAATTTGAATACATGAAAAGAGCAAGTAAAAAGGAATATTAGGACAGGGACGGTAGGCACGCTGATGCACTTATGCACGCCCCTTACATACCTCTTAGGAATGGGGTGAGGTCAACAGGAGACAGTTTAAGGTTAAAGTTTTGGGGGTTTAGGGAAGAAATTACAGAATCAGGTAGTGCATTCCAGGCATTCACCACTCTGTTACTGAAGTCATATTTTCTGCAATCGAGTTTGGAACGCTCTATCTTGAGTTTCATCCTAGCTTCTTAGGAAGTACTTGATGCCTGTGAAGGACAACACCAGCTAAAGAACTGGCAGTTGTGACTTCACATTGTTATGCACAGATAATAATGTCTTCTAAATTTGGCCAATTGCTTTGTTGATCTTTTCCTGCTTAATTTTCACAACAGCCTGGATAAGTAGCTAATTTGTGCATAAATCTGTGTCACATCTCCCTCTTGTGGCTGGGATAGAGCAGGAATCTACTTTTAAAACTGAAAATTATAATTTTTAAAAAGTACTTTTTAAAATAATCGACAGCTTATTCATTCCCCAGAAATTATTTGCACGAAGATGAAGGGATTTTGTGTACTAACTCACACAACTTTCTAAACACGGGTTTAGAAAACAAAAATACAGTTGCTGTGATCATTGCAGTGTACAAATAAAATAAAAATTAAAAAAATTAAAAAAAAATTAACTGTACTGTTTAAAATGTTGTCCTCCTTATATAACAAACTGTGACAATAGCTGGACTCCCACAATGGTTTTAATTATAAACTACCAAAATGAAGCCAATGGACATGTTATATACCAACTCAATTTGTATCTAGCCATCGTATCTATGTTCACTATGCATGAACATAGTGGACATAGCCTCAAAGTTTTTTTACCTCCTCTCCTCTCCTCTCCTCTCCTCTCCTCTCCTCTCCTCTCCTCTCCTCTCCTCTCCTCTCCTCTGCTCTGCTCTGCTCTCCTCCTTATAGCAGTTATTTTAGATTATAAACCTATCAGGATGATCATCTGTCCTCTTATATTCTGTGAGGTGTCATCTCTATTGAAGCTTCTTTATAACAATACAAGCAATAATAAAATTATCAGGAGAAGTCCTAATTTTAGAAACACATAAGTGTAATATATACATGTGTGCGGGTACCTGTATGTGCATGCAAGGCATTCTCCAATCATTATTTGCAACCAGCAAGATGAGTATATATATACACACATAAGCATTCCACCCCAGCCAATCTGTGGAGTTAGAGAAGACAGTTATTAAGGGAAATCAATTGTACAATTTGAATGGTTGCATTGACCAAGTAGCTTGTGGGGGATCAGAATTGTCAACGATGTCCTCTGTTTATTAGAACAAGGTAGTTTTATTAATGGCTTCTTGTCTGGTCTTTTGTTTTGTGAAGAAGGGATGTTAAATGGGGTGACTACTTCCTATTGAAATGTTAAATCTGAATCTATATTATATGTTTGAAAAGTAGGTCAGGTCTGTTTGGCTGAATTCTCCTTTATGCAAATACCCATAATGAGTATCTATACAGAAATTTAGCATGTATAGTAAACATACTCATGTGAAGCCCAGCTTTGCCCCAATATCCTTGCCTTCAATATACAGGAATTGTATTTTTTGAACATCAGACTATTAAATTATAATCATGCCCACCTACAACCTGTAATAGCACAGCTCTGATACCGTCTATGTCCCCACTTGTACTCACTCTTGTACAAATATCTCCTGGCAATATTTTTTTTTCTCCTAGGTCACCAAATCTTTCTTTCATTTTCTCCCCAGGTTGAGACAGTTCATGTCATCCTTAGCTGTACTGATGCTAAAGTAATGTTTTCATTCTTGTTCTGATACTATCCAAAGGTAGCCTCAAAGTATATACAATCTGTTGAGCTTTGTTATTTCAGTGAGTTCATTCAACAAGAATCCAACAATTAGTTGATATCAGCTACTTCAGAAGAGCACTAAATCCGTGCTTGAGAGAAGCTAATCCAGCAGAAAAGAAGCCTGAACATCAGCTGATAGAAATGCGAGGACTGTGCCTTGTAGTGTGAAGCAACAGTGGAGACATCTCTTCCACTTCACAGCGAAGCCCCATTCCTCCCAGCATTATTATTTGGTTGCTTTGGGGGCTAATTCAAAGCCCAATCTCTGAGCCAGAAATTAACCCAGAGACCTGGTGAGCATAGCAAGACAACCAAGTCTGAAAAAGAATTGAATTCTACTCCTTCCCAAAACAAAATAGCCCTGGAATCAGTGTCCAGGGGCCAAATTGGTAAAAAAAAATATGCCAGTCTCAATTGGCCAGTAGGTACCAAGTGATCATCAACTTTGCCACTAACAGAATTCTCCAAGAAATGTACTCAGGGGGGAAACTAAGAAGAGATAAGGGGGGGGGGCACTACTTTAAAAACAGTACAGATAATTCTTAATTTACCACCATTCCTTTAGTGACCATTCAAAGTTGCAACGGCACTGAAAAAAGTGATTTATGAACATTTTCCACACATACAACCATTACAGCATCCGCATGGTCACCTCATCAAAATTCGCACGCTTGACAACGGGTTCATTTTTATGATAGCTGTACTATCCCGGGATCATGTGACCACCTTTTGACTTTTGTAGCTTCCCCCATTGACTTCTGATAGTCAATGGGGAAGCTACAATCACTTTACAACTGTGTTACTAACTTAACAACTGCAGTGATTCTCTTAACAAGGGAAGAAATGTTGTCAAATAGGGCAAAATTTACTTAAGAACTGTCTCATTTACCAATAGAAATTTTGGGATCAGTTGTGGTCATAAATTGAGAACTCCTGAATGAACGGCTCAAGGCTCCCGCAGATATGGGCTGGAGATCAGATGAGCCAATGTCATGGGGGGCGGGAGCAGAAACAAGAGGTTGTCAGGGGATGTTTGTGTTGCACTTAAGTGCAAGTGAGGAAAGGCTCTCACTCCACTCTGGAGGAAAACTGACTGATCACATCAGACACAAATACCATAATCATTTCTTTTAATCTGATTTTACTGTAACTCTATAGCAGTGTTTCTCAACTTTGGTAGCTTGAAGATGGGTGGACTTCAACTCCCAGAAACCCCCAGCCAGCAGCGCTGACTGGGGGATTCTGGAAGTTGAAGTCCACCCATCTTCAAGCTTCCAAGGTTGAGAAACACTGCTCTATAGCCTGATGAAGGATTTAATAAATCTGAAAGCCTGCAAATATTAAAAAAGATTGGCCTAAATAAAAATATTGCCTCTTGGGAATTCTTTTGATTCCTTTTAAATTTAACATTGTAAAGGATGGTTGGGGAGTATTCATGCAGTAAGGCATGTGTTGTTGTTTTTTTAAAAGTGAGTGGTTCAAACCCGATTTTATGTCTATGGATCCCATAATCAGTCTGTTGGAAGCCACAGCACACTTGGCAAAGGGAAATACTGACAGGGAAATGGAAAAAATCTGTAAAATTCATTTGATTCAATTTCTCAGTTCAAAAAAATATGTAATCTATGCATTTTGTATAACTTCCTAATGCATGCATTTCCCAATATGAATAATGTATTTTTATTCATACTTTCTCTCCACAGTGCAGTTTGAAGGTACATTTTACCTAATGCATATTTTTCAAATATTTCTTTAAAGTCGGAAAGTAGGTTGTTAAGTTTGGGGGGAGGGGGGAAGCGGATTTTTATTGCGTAAGTATCTGTCTGATCTCAGATCATTTGCTTCTGACTTTGCCAGCAAAGTCCTTGGGTTGCTGAACTGATTTGGTTCTCAAATCATAACACTTCACTTGAGCTCCATGTAACTTTGGATAAGCAGACTTTTGATTGACATTCCCAAAGCAACTGTGGGATGAAAAAAGAATGGGGATAAGTACATGGTATTGATTAGTGATAGGTCAGCAGAAGACACAGATCACCTTAGCCTGAGTTCATAGAAAGGCAGTATGGGGATCATTGCAAGCTTTTCTGAAATTGCTTCTGAGGAAGAGAGAGAAGGTGAAAATACTGTTGATGTAGAAGTCGCCCTTTGAACAAAATAAAAACAGAAAGGGAGCTGCCATGTCAACTAGTTAATATAACACAGAGGTCTTCAAACTTGGCAGCTTTGCTGGCTGGAGAATTCTGAGAGTTGAAGTCCACAAGTCTTAAAGCTGCCAAGTTTGGGGACCCCTGATATAACATATTGTTTGAGTCATTTCCTGGGGACATCAATAGCATGCATATAAAAGTGAGGATCATTACATCTCTGGCCAGTAACCATCCAAAATAAAATGTGAATGGCACTCCATGGAAACTCTATTTTTCCATTCTTCAATCTACAGTAAATCGGCGGTTCTCAACCTATACAAGTTTATTCATTTATAAAATGCATTAGCCACCCATCTTACTGCATTGTATTCAGTAACAACTTTATGAAGTCTGGGACTTCAACTCCCAGGATTCTTCTGGCTAGGAAATTCCAGGAGTTGAAATCCACACATTAGTTAAAGTTGCTAAGAGTGAGATAAACTGATTAATGTTCCAAAGATGCTTTTTTCAAAAACAAAAAAACAAAACATGATCTGGATAATTGAGAATCTCCATAGACAATTATTGATTAAGTAAAACTGAATAATTTAAACATATTGGAAACAGTTTCCAATCAGAATCTAAATTAAGATCCCCCCCCCCACTTAAAACAACCAGGTTAGGTTTTTGAAGAAGGTCAACTTCCTAGTTGCTCTACAATTTGTTTCACATATTGTTTCCCCCAGCTTTTCTCATTGGTGAGGGATGCCAGAGGAGAGTTAATTCAGTTAAATCTGTTCTTTCCCACTATTTTTTTAGACTAGTTCCTACAAGATATTTGAATTGCTAACCCCTATTCCATTTCTGGCTCAGTTTTGATATCTATTTATTCAGTCCCATTAGCAGCTTGGCATGTAACATGCATATGCATGCATTTTCCCAAGTTGCCTTGGGCTGTGTACTGTACCTTTTGATAAACATACAAATTTTCCCTGACCTCCAAATTCTAAGAGGATTGTGCATTGCTTGTATCTTCTCCCCCCTCACACACACTTCCATCAGTTTTGCCCCTGTGTTGCTGCCAAGAAGCAAATTACAGCTAATCAAGCCACCCATGTTTGCTTATAAGATAATACCTTCTTCAGTTCACGCCATCAAGGTGTGGCATATGTTTATTCAGCCCAGGTTTTAAGAAGTGATGGACTTCAGAGGCTTCTCAGCTGTGTCTTGTGGTGAATCATATCACTGAAGACTGTCAACTCTGATTTTTTGGCACTTGATGTCCAAAGTACAACTGAACTCCTGTTTGGGGAAAACTTCTATCAGCCTTCTTCAAATCGATGTCTTGCAAGTGAGTTGACACTATTATCCCCGAGCCATACCAGCTGGAGGATGGTGGGAGTCTGAGGAAGGCCACCATGTGAGATCTTTCTGGTGTTCCAATTCCTTTAAACCCTATCTCCAAATAAAGTGATAAGAATCCACCCACATAGGAATCTCTGATGAAACAGATTAGCCTGCTATCAATGATAGGTTATCCCCATACTACTGTGATGTGTCTAGATGGAAAAGTTAGAGCCTGCCATTGCCACATTGTATTTCAAAATATTCATCTCTTATCTGCTCCACCTCTCTGCATACATGCACGCAGACACCTACACACAAACAGGCCCAACACTTTGATATTTGCACCATTAAATGCTTTTGGGCAATTGCTATATGAGAATGACAGCTTTACATAGGCAAATTGGCACAGCTACAGTATTCCCATGAGAAGCTAGTTTTTTATTGTTTGGACAATGGAGAGGAAGGAGACACCAAGATCCCTTGCTGTGACCAGCAATTAATTGATGGACAGTGTCCTGAACTCAATCCACTTTAGCTGTTGTTATTTTATATTTTATTTTATTTCATTATTTTTACTTTACTTTACTTTACTTTACTTTACTTTACTTTACTTTACTTTACTTTACTTTACTTTACTTTACTTTACTTTACTTTACTTTACTTCACTTCACTTCACTTCACTTCACTTCACTTCACTTTCCTTTACTTATTAAATTTCTCTGCCACCCATCTCCCCTATACTCTGGGTGGCTTATGAGTCATAAGCCATTTAACCAGTTTTTGAGAGATCAAAATATAGGCTGCCAAATACAGATTTCAGATATTCTGAACAAATTTTTATTTTATGGATTTGAACAAATTCATTCCTTCATATGAAGAAATCTTAAATAATAAGTCCAGCTGGATTAAAGCAAGGACTCAACTAACCTAGCACTCTGTATTCTATAGCTCTTAGACAGGTCTTGCATCCCCCAACCAAGCTATTGTTGTGACATTCGAAAAAATTGGCGAAGTTGAAATGCCTTTGTTAAAAAAGTAATTTTATTCAGAAAAAAATTGTGAATAGTTGATTTGGCCCCATGGTGTAGATCAAGGCTGTCATTCACGGGCAGGATGCGTCACTCACTGGCCATGCCCACACCCTGTTTAGCGAAGGGGGGGAAAAGTCCCGATACATCACGTGACACCGCCATTACAACATGAGTTTGACACCCCTGGTGTAGATGATTGTTGAAGATGTTCAACTGAATGTTTGTCCAGACTGAAAAATAAATAAGCCAATTCACTGCAATTAGAAACTGGCATGACCTTGAGAAGGCCAAGCTCCTTTATTGTTTAGACAATAAGTTACAGCTGACAAAGTCAGTGCAGATTAAGGGATGGGGTTGTCTGATTTAAAAATAAAATCAGTTGCTATCATAACTCTCATCTCTGAAAAATTAAATATGTATTCTTGTAGGCTATTCATCTAAGATATTTAAATATAATTAATATTGCAGCCTATTGTGAAATCAGTAAAGTACTGTGGCCCTTTATATGCCAATATTTGAGTCTTCTTCTGTTTCAATCTGTGTGTAGTAGGAAAATGCATAGTTTGAATTTTACTAAAGAGAAATTCTTTTAGATTATCTGCTACTGTCCAGCCTCATTTTCCTTACTCCCTCATTTGTCATGGGAAGGAAAACCCTGCGGCTTCCACACATTCAGCAAATAGTTGAGGGAGACAGGATCATACCAATTATTTGTACCTTGTGGTACTGGCGTGTTTCTTGGTAAACCTCAGCAGCTGCCTATTCCTGAGGCAGTACCTGTGTGAGTAGGTTTTTCCATTCAAGGAGGAGTCCTGATGGCCCAAGTACAAAACTGTACTTGGGCCAAATGTATATGTGATACATTTCTTGCTATAGCGCAGCATCAGAGGTGGGTTTCAGCAGGTTCTGACCAGTTCTGGAGAACCGGTAGCGGAAATTTTGAGTAGTTCGGAGAATCGGTAAATACCACCTCTGACTGGCCCCGCCCCCATCTATTCTCTGCCTCCCGAGTCCCAGCTGATCAGGAAGAAATGGGGATTTTGCAGTAACCTTCTCCTGGAGTGGGGAGGGAATGGAGATTTTACAGTATCCTTCCCTTGCCATGCCCAATCCACGCCCACCAAGCCACACCCACAGAACTGATAGTAAAAAAAATTTGAAACCCACCACTGCGCTGCATCCCCATGGGGATCGGGATTGTCCTCCGGTGCAAAATAGGTAAAGCTTCATGAAGACTTAATGCGCCTCTCTGGCATCTTTTCCTCTTATAAAATGAACCCCTACATCCCATCATTTACTGTTTTGTTCTGAGAATATAAAAATGGGTTTGGATGGCTATGAGTGGCCCATGTATTACCTACCTACCTACCCCTTTATCTATTTGATGATGAAGATCTTGTTTATCTGGTCACGAGGCAAGCTGAAGCAGTAGGAAAACAAAGTAGTTCTTTTCTAACATTGCCAAAAAAAAAAATGCTCTTTTGTTCTTGTGCCTGCTTTTAAAATTTACAATGGATGAGAAGACTGAAGAGGCAGAATGCGCCAGCAGTTAATCTCCAGAAATAGAACTTGGCAAAGGAAAAAAACAAACAAAAATCCATTTTGTCTTAAGCATGAAAACTTTACAAATGTAAGACAACATTCTGCAAGGATTAAAAAACACATTGATGGGTTTTTTTTGATGCACAGCTGTGTAGTGATCCACCACCCAAAGACAGGCTCAATTGGCTTAGGGCCAAATGAGATGTTATGCACAGATGTGTGCAGTGGTGGGATTCAAGTAATTTAACAACTGGTTCTCTGCTCTAATGATTTCTTCCAACAACCAGTTTGCCAAACTACTCAGAAAGTTAACAACTGGTTCTCCCGAAGTGGTGCGAACTGGCTGAATCCCACCACTGGATGTGTGTAGTAGTCTTCAGCAGACTTTCCTTTCAAACAAAACTAGTTTGGAAAGGTGTGATTGGAACATGAGGAATGGGGGACTTACTCCATAGTGCTGCACCCCTAACCTTTGATGCCCTAGGCTAGTGCCTACTCAGCCTTAGCTTAAAGCCAGCTTTACTTGCACCCATTAACTAGAACATTCATGAATATACCATGAATGTTCATTATTCTTTTTTTCATCATAACATGGATGGTCCTTTTTCAAGATAGGATGATGCCTAAGGAGCAGGAGGCAGGAATAATAAGAGCTGCTTTTTAATTTTCAACTGCCCCCAAATACCCATTAGTAGAATCTTGTCTCTAAGCTGGGAAATGTGAAGGCTTGTTTGTTTGCAACGATCTGTAGAGTATCAGAACTACACTTGCAAATAAAGAGGGAGAATGTATACAAGTGAGAGAGGTGAGATAAGGGGCATTGCCCTGCCACAGAGTGTGTTGCAAAATCACACTCGAGTGTCCTTCAAGTCCTGCAAGTAGTACCTTCTATCGATGCATTGCTCTTACCTGCCTTTTGACATACCGAAAGCTGAGGATCTATATCTATTTTTGGGAATGAGGTGATAGAATCCTGAGGTGGAAAAAAGGCAGTAATCATTTTGAACTACAATAGTGCCATCCTTTTTTGTTTGAGTGAAAACTTATCTACAAATTGAAAGATAAGCAGAGAGCAGTGTAGGATAAAATATTTTCCCTTTTACATCTGTCCTCTGGATGATTTGGACTCCCAACAGCCCAAGTCCTAAACATCTGGAAAGTCTTAGTTTGAGGAAAATTGTGAGGGGATTGATCAGAAAGGAAAATTATATGTAAAATAGCAGCCCCGCACACAGAAAGCAGTTCTGTCAGCCAATCCTTTTGTCCAGTGGTGAAATCCAATTTTCTTTTTACTACCACTTCTGTGGGCGTGGCTTGGTGGGCATGATGTGGCTTGGTGGGCATGGTTTGACGAGCATGGCAGGGGAAGGATACTGCAAAATCTTCATTCCCACCCCACTCCAGGGGAAGGATACTGCAAAATCTCCATTCCCACCCCACTCTGGGGCCAGCCAGAGGTGGTATTTGCTGGTTCTCCGAACTGCTCAAAATTTCCGCTACTGATTCTCCAGAACCTGTCAGAACCTGCTGGATTTCACCCCTGCTTTTGTCCCTGCAAGAGAATTTCTCATACAGTAGCTTACCCGAAAAAGTATTGTTCTGTTGAAACCAAGGAAAGCAGGAAGAAGGGTGCCTTGAAGATCTCATGTAACAAAATGGAGAAAGTAGGTTAGTTTTCTGCATGATTTTGACAGTAGACCTTTCCCCAGTGCTGAGTTGAAGTGCTCTCCGCTCATCACCGCCTTTGTGAAATTTGCTGTTTCTTTTCCAGTCACTCTAGTCATCTGATTTCATCCGAAGTAATAGGTAACAAAGCAAAACAGATTTTCCACACCTTTTGAAGCTACCCTTGGACAGTATAAGAATAATAGGGAAAAAATATTACCTTAATTCTAGTACCTGGACTTTAAAGAAAGTGTAGGAAAAATATTGACACCTTTAAACTTTGGTGTTGGAAATGACTCCTGAGAATATGATGGACAGCCAAGAAAACAAACCCAGGAATCATTGAACAGAACAACTCAGAGGTATAAATATCTAGGCTCAAATTATCCTACTTCAGATACATTATGTGAAGGCACAGCCCTTGGAAAAAGGCTCTAATGCTGGAAAAGGTTAAAGGAAAGGAAAAAAGAGGACACTCAGCAACAAAGTGGATGGACTCAGTTTCAGTGATGGTAAATGCTCCATTGGGAGATTTGAAATAATAAATTAGGGATAGATTGCCAGAAAGAAAATCTATTATAGCTAGCCTACATATAAAAGATTATATGGAAGAGGAGCAAGTTTTACTGGTCAAGACTGATTTGGAAATGGATTAAAAATGACAGACTACAAGAATGATATGGAAAAAGAGGCTACACAGGATATACAAAGGAAACAATTGACTTTTTAATGATTAAGATGGACATAAAAATAACAAACCAAACCAAACGAGTGACCATACTGGTATCTGTTCAATTAGGACATCTATTGGTCAGTTGAACTGTTGCAATTCAGGCCCTTTTCCTTGGGGTCCAAGCTAACAGTAACAAGAGTTGGAAGGTACCTTGGAGGTCATCTAATCCAACCTCTGCTCACATAGGAGACCTATACTGGAGATTCGAATCGCCGAACTGCGGACCTTTCTGATCAACAAGCTCAATGTCTTAGCCACTGAGCCACTTTTTCCGCCCTGGACAGGGAAGAGCAGGGCAAAGCTACCAGTTGCTGTGGCATGGACAGCTCCCTGAAGCAGTAAGCAACCAATCTAGAATGAGGGAAATGCAAGGTAAATAGGAAAGAGTGCTTTCCTATTTACCTTGCATTTCCCATTTAATTAGGCACTGCTGCAGTGCCCAAAACTTGTCTGACAGTTTGTGTCTTGAATTTTTTTTTTTAAATTTAATGTATATGCTGCCCTTCTCCAGAGACTCAGGGCAGCTTACAATGCATTAAGCAATAGCCTTCATACTTTTGTATATCCCTGCTTAGTAGGGCTTTCGCCCTTCCCCAAGCGGTGTTCTTTTTTATACAAAGTCAGTTTATTGCCCCCACAATTTGGGTCCTCATTTTACCTACCTTGAAAGGATGGAAGGCTGAGTCAACCCTGAGCCTGGTGAGATTCAAACTTGCAGTAATTGCAGGCCTTGTGCTATTGTAGTAATGTAGGCCTTGTGCTATTTCAAAAAGTATCTGATGTTGTAGCTCAAAGAACTGACTTTATTCCAGAAAGCTGTGACATGTACCTGTTAATAGATGTGAATGAATGGAATAAGAAACAGAATGTACAAATGTACACTCTAGATAAAGGCATTCCAAAAGTTGAGTTCTTCCCAATTTAAATCTTCTTTGTAAATAGGAAAGCATCACAAGAAACATAGGTGTTAGAATCTTTCTGCTTCGTTTTCTAGCTTTCAGTTTGCAATACATTTTCTCTGAAACATTCAAGGCAATATCTTATACATGCAGATAAAGCGGTGCTTCATTTTACCACTTAATTTTTCTCTGTATACTAACTCTAACCCTCTGTACACTAATCCGATGATATCTGATTCAGGGGCTTTTACATTTCCTGTCACAAGCAATGCTGAAGTGCATCTCAGGGTACCACAATGCATTGTGTAGAAAGCTTGTGTCCATAACTTTACATGCACAAAGTTCACTCAGGCGCACCTGCAGCTCAAAATTGTTTCAGGATATTTGAAAGAGGCAGAAAAAAAAAATCTTTGTCTAATATAGGAGTGGTTAATCTGTGGCATTTACTTAATTTTTAAGCATAGCATTCAGCACCTGGGTATGGTGTGTGTGGGAGGAAGTCTGAGTGTGGAGTAAGAAGTTGGCAGGTATCCCAAGCCTATGGGCGCAGAATGCTATGAAAAAGCTCCCAGATTGTTTATGCGTATGTGGTGTACACCAGGTGTATCCCACCTGTTAATGGGCTCTACCGTGTTTCCCCGAAAATAAGACCCTGTCTTATATTTTTTTGAACCCCGAAATAAGTACTTGGCCTTATTTTCGGGGAGGTCTTATTATTTTGGGGCACATGGAGCAGGATGGGGCTCCTATTGCTGTCTTACCTGATTTCCAGCTCTGCGTTTAAATATTTTTGGGGAGGGCTTATTTTTTGGGGGAGGCTTATTTTAGCGCATGCGCTCAAAAGCCCAATTGGGCTTATTATCAGGGGATGTCTTATTTTTGGGGAAACAGTGTTGTGATGGGGCTCTTTGACTGGGGAAAGGAAGGCATGGGTCCAGGGTGAGGGAGTAAAGGGCAGGGAGGGATATCCAATGCTTTCTACTGAGGGAGGGAGGGTGAGAGGTCCAATCCCATTCTACTGAGTCCAGAAGGATGGGAATCCTTCAAGTAGCTATCTCTCTGGAATTACGACATTATGCAGATCCTAGGAGATATATCTTTTCTATAATGAGGTCCGCTCTTTGGAATTGCCTTGTCCTCTAATTGGCCATAATAGCCTTCTAGAAGGTTATGATAATCTGGCTCTTTCCTCAAGTGGAAATTTGAGTTTGATTTGCCAGTTAATATCTAAAATGCTTTGAGGAACCTTGAAGTTTTAGTTTGATGATTATTCTTGTATTTTGCACTGTTTAGAAATAAGTTCTTATAACATGTTTTATATATAGTATTCTTTGCTCAATTGCCCAGTTGCTCGTTCAAGATGGGAAGCCATATAGATTGCTCATAAACAAACAAACAAATACAAATCAATCAATCTTTATCTGCTTACATACAAGAAGTAATCAGTTCAAAATTCTGGACCACTCCTCTCTCAAATCCAAACAAGAATATTTTCTACAGTTTAGAATATTTCCCTTGTGTCTATCTTGTCTGGAATGGGTCTCCTGCTTGAACAGGGGTTTGGACTAGAAAACTTGCAAGATCCCTTCCAACTCTATTATTTTGTAAAACCAGCTGCAAGGAAAAATGTGTTCCTTTTTTCCAATGAATTAAGTCCATTAGCAAAATTATCTTACAAATATGGCTAGATACTTCTCTCAGTTTAACCAAAATCTTTTTCCCATAAAGCAAGGTTTCTAACTTGTTTTGGATTAAAATCTGGTTTTCTGATCCATCAGTCATTGTCAAGGCTGTCTATTATCTCTTCTCATACAGAATTCAATTTATTTTGAAACCTCTATCTGTTTTGTTAAATTTTGGAAGATTGCTTTAGATGTTCGGGTGGCTGAAATGGAACACAATTTGTGATTATATGCTCGTAATACTTCATGTTATGTTGATAAGGGTCAGTGTTCTATTTTTGGATGTAGTGAAATAATTTGGTAAGTTATTGGGTTATTCAAATATACAAAGTACATGAATTTAAATAATTTTTTGTCTAGAGCTCATCATTACTTTTTATTGTTTTAAAGGGTTCAGGATTCATTGGATAGTCAAATATCTTTTAATATAGCAAATAGGACAATGGGACTAAATTTTGGGAGTGTAGGCAAAGAAAGTTTGGGCCTGAGCAGTGGAAAACATTGGTCACAAACAATGTCCCCAACATACCCCTATGGGTATGACAGATGGGCTATGGTTGTCTTCATTGTTGGATGTGTTCTTCTTCCTTTTTGCATCTCCCCTCTGCTTGGGGAGGGGGGGAAGGGAGGGAGAGGGAGAGGGAGGGAGTCCCAAATAAACCAGTTGCAGTAAAGAAAAACAGGACTATTGCCTCTATCCTAGGCCCCATTTTTATTTTGCTCCATTTAAGCTTTGGACGAAACAGGGTCTCTATTCCTACTTCCCCTCTTTTTACTTTTAGAAACTCTTGGTATTTTACTTGCAACCAAAAGACTTAACATTTCCCTGGAAAACAAATGAATAAGATTGAGTTAAGGGTAGCCATTCACATGGACTGTCTTTTCAGCATTTGGAAATCTCTTCCTTTGTATGTTGAGTGAAGAGCAGGAAGATACTCCAAAACTTGTATGTTTATTTTTTTATTTGTATTTGTCATACGTGTGTGTGTGTGTGTGTGTGTATATATATATATATATATGTGTGTGTGTGTGTATATATATATATATATATATATATATATATATATATATATACACACACACACACACACACACACACGTATGACAAATACACGTATATATATATATATATATATATATATATAATTGCTCTTTTCTTCCTTTCAGGTTTTTCCCTGTTGCAAGCCATCAGAATCCTTCAAGAGAAACTGACAGCCTTTCCAGTTCAGCTCTCCTCTTTCCAGCAGTCTGCTGTGTATGATTACTTTTCAAACACCTTTCTCAAGCATTATGGGCTGTATCAGTTTGTGATGACTCGGGAGAGAGACCGCAATCAGACATTTGCCATTCTTGAGGTCTGTGTTCCCCCCAGCCCCCCTCCTTTGAGTGAAGGCATAGATATTGAAATGTGGAACTACCAGCAACAATTAGCTGCCCTCTGTGCAGCTGAAGAAGAAAAACAGGCCAGTATATTGCATATCCGAAAAACTTTGCATGCAGAGCGGGAACATCTGCTCAGGGAAGTGTACCAAAGGGTCAGAAGACAAACACAGACCCTTAACACAGAGGTAAATGAAGAATGTAGCATCTTTTTCAGAAGTGGGGAATGATGGTCCTTTTATGACTTGTAGAATTCCATTCCCAGAGTTGAAGTTCACAAGTCATAAAAGGGCCATAAGTGCCCACCCCTGCTCTATGATATTGTTAATTTAGCACTGTGTATTGTTAAATTATTATTGTTACACACAAGTAATAGATAATCGACCGCCATTGGATTTCATTTAATCTCTTCTAAGGAACTTTGGTTAGGCATGGGCCTAGCCATTAGGTTTCTCAAATTTTAACCAGCAGGTACATTTGAAATGTTGAAAACATGCTACGGGCACTTGGGCTGCCATGGAATGGTGGTCAAGAATTACACATTCACAAAGAGAACTCTGGCATTGAGACTATAGATTCTCAAAATAGAAAGGTTATCCAGAGGCTCCTTAGAGGGTATCACAGCTGAAAATTCTTTATCTTAGATCAGGGGTATCAAACTTGATTTCATTGAGGGCCACATCAAGGCTGTATTGAGGGGAGGGTGGTGTGTGTGTGGCCAAGATGGGCATAGGCAGCTTGATATCATTTGTGTTGGGGGTGTCTCTGGTGGCCCGAGCGCTCTGCCAGAGAAAACGGACTCCCAAGTTCCGTTTTTGGCTGCAACGGCCTCCTGCAACCCTCTGCCAGTGAAAATGGAGCTCAGGAGGACCACAGGCAGCCGTCCCGAGCTCAGTTTTTTCTGGCAGAGGCACTACGGGCAGGTCTTTGCTGTTTCCAGGGCAGCCTCATGGGCCAGATCTAAGCATCCCATGGCCCGGATCCAGCCCCCAGGACTTGAGTTTGACATTCCTGTCTTAGATGATCTAGCCTTCCTCCAAGCTATTTCTGTATCTTTTCACTGCCCCACTTACTTTTCTTGTTTTGCTTGTGATCTTTAAGGAGTCTGTCTGACTCCTATAAGGTTTAGGATACTGGATTTAGTGGAGGCTCTTTTATTCTTATGTAACACAAAATTTAGTAACAAAAGTGAAAGCTTTAGGCCTGACTCTCATTTCCAAATTCTTATTCTTGCCCTCAAAATGTTTTCTAAAGCTCTGTCACTCCTTTATTCCATTTTGTCATTGCTACTCTGCCAAACATACCAGTGGTGGGTTTCAATTTTTTTTACTACCAGTTCTGTGGGTGTGCCTTGCTGGGCATAGCAGGGGAAGGATACTGTAAGATCCCCATTCCCTCCCCACTTTAGGGGAAGGCTACTGCAAAATCCCTATTTCCTCCTGATCAGCTGGGACTTGGGAGGCAGAGAATAGATGGGGGCGGGGCCAGTCAGAATTTTTACTACCAGTTCTCTGAACTACTCAAATTTCCACTACTGGTTCTCCAGAACTGATCAGAACCTGATGAAACTTTTAAACTTAAATTTAATATAAATTTAATAAAATAAATAAATAAATAAATAAACCCACCTCTGAATCACACATTAGCAATGTTCCTGCAACATGATTAACAACCAATAATAGTGTAGCTGCATCAGTGGGATTCTACTAATTCAGGTGAACCATTAGCTCAGACTTTCAATCTTGAGTGAAACAGTTCTCTCTTTGTTTGAAATGGGCCCATCCGCCCGCCCCTGCATTATATTCAACTTTATTTCTGCTTCCAGCTGATTGGGGTGGCAGAGTAGATTGCTGTTCCTCAGCTGTTTTTCTTGCTCTCAGCAAGGAAGTTCAATTTTCAACAAACTGTGCACACGTGTGCAGCAAAGTGAGAGCGAAGCAAAGCACAGCAAAGAGCGAGTGAAACGCACGCACAGCGAACTGGTTGTTAAACAGGTAGGATCCCTGGGCCTTAAGGGGCTGCATTCACTTTTGGTTTTACTGGCAGGTTTTTTTTTTTGGTTAGTTAATGCTTCAATATATTGTGCAAAGATAGAACACTAAGCAACCAACCAGATAATGCACATGTTTGTTTATTTATTTATTTATTTATTAGATTTTTATACCGCCCTTCTCCTGGCGGACTCAGGGCGGTGAATAGCCAAAAGTAAAAAACAATTTACAAAAGTTAAAACAATTTTAAAAGCAACTAATATGAAATTTGGCCCATAAATTTAAAACAGTTCAATTAGCATTTAATATCAACTCTAAAAATTAACCATGGGATCAGGCCAGTCCGGCTAACTGGAAAAAGTAAGTTTTTAAGGCCCAACGAAAAGTCCGGAGGTCTGAGATCATTCACAACTCTGGGGGAAGATCGTTCTAGAGGGTGGGAGCTACCACAGAGAAGGCTCTCCCCCTGGGGGTCGCCAGCCGGCATTGTCTGGCTGACGGCACCCTAAGGAAGCCCTCTCTGTGGGAGCAAACTGGCCGGTGGGAGGCAATTGGTGGCAGAAGGTGGTCCAGTAAGTATCCAGGTCCTAAGCCATGGAGCACTTTAAAGGTGATCACCAACACCTTGAAGCACACCCGGAAGTCCACCGGCAGCCAATGCAGCTCACCCAGAAGAGGTGTCACATGAGAGCGCCCTGTCGCTCCCATAATCCCCTGTGCGGCCGCATTCTGCACCAGTTGGAGCCTCCAGGTGCACCCCAAGGGGAGCCCCATGTACAATACATTACAATAGTCCAGGCAAGAAGTGACGAGTGCTTGAGTGACTGTGCGTAAGGAGTCCCGATCTAGAAAGGGTCGCAACTGATATCAGGCGAACCTGATAAAAAGCCCCCCTGGCCACGGCCATCGTATGCTCCTCTAAGGACAGCCGTGGGTCCAGGAGAACACCCAAGTTGTGAAACCTTTCCGTGGGGGCTAATGATTTGCCCCCAATAACCAGCGATGGCGTCAGCTGGCTATATCGGGACGCCGCAGCCACAGCCACTCGGTCTTGGAGGGGTTGAGTCAAAGCCTGTTTCTCTCCATCCAGACCCACACTGGATGGAAAGACATCACTTCCACAGCATCGTTGGGATGGTCTGGGGTGGAGATTTACAGCTGAGTATCATCAGCATACTGATGGAACTCCACCCCAAAACCACGGATGATCTCGCCCAGCGGCTTCACATAAATGTTGAACAGGAGTGGTGAGAGGACTGACCCTTGTGGCACCCCACACACTAGGCGCCTCGGGATCAACCACTGCCCCTCTGTCAACACAAATTGCGACTGGCCGGAGAGGTAGGAGGAGAACCGCCACAAAACGGTGCCCCCCACCCCCAATCCCTCCAACCAGCGCAACATGATACCATGGTCGATGGTATCAAAAGCTGCTGAGAGATCTAACATGACCAGGATAGAGGAATAACCCCTATCCGAGCCCTCCAGAGATCATCCACCAACGCAACCAATGCCATTTCGTTGCTGTACCCAGACCTGAAACCGGACTGGAGTGGGTCTAAATAGACAGCTTCATCCAGGTACTGGGGGAGCTGCCACACCACCACACTCTCAACAACCTTCGCAATGAAGCGAAGCTTGGAGACTGAACGGTAATTAGCCAAAACAGCTGGATCCAGGGAAGGCTTCTTGAGGAGGGGCCTCCTTCAAGTGTTGTGTGAATCCAATTATTATATTCATCTGAGCAACCAACTGATCCACAAGACCACTTCTCAGGCCAAGAAGAGCTGATTAGATACTCATAGGAGGACATCATATCATTCCTATGATCTAGAAAGTGCTGAAGAGGTTGAAGGAAATAATGCAAGTTGAAATCCAACACACCCGTGTGTGTGGAGGGAAAGCAATATTGCTATTTCTCTATGGCTCTTAAACTTGCTGTTTGATTCTTGATTACAGTTTGTATTGTTTATTTTGCCCTGAAGATTTCAGAACGTGCAGTTCACACTGTAGATTAACAGCACATGAGGGTTATGACTTTGGTTGACTCCTCCAAAACATTCTGTTTCTTCTCTCTCTTTGATTTGCATAATCAACCTCTGACGAGTTTATCACGTTCCAGATTGAAAATTCCCACCTGTCTGGGCTTGCTTTTCTGGTTCTTCTCTGCCCTGTAGGATATTGTTTAGGGAAGTTTTGTTTAGGGAAGTGAGAGGCAGTTTTTTCACTTGTCAGCCCATCTGTGGAGTGAAATTAATGGCCCATTAATGCTTATGCATTTGTGTTTCATTCAACTGCCAGCAAAGGCAAGTACGTTCAAATGAATGAAGAGAATATCACCTTTTGAACTCAAGTGATAATTGCTGGAATATAATTTCCCAATCATTTTTTTTTGTTCAGTACCATTCTGTAGGGGAGGGAGAGATCCAAATTTTGCTATTCCCAATTCTTTGTCAGTCCTAAATTCAGCCTATCATCACTGAGCCCTTCAAGGTCCAATGGATCTCCTCCAAACTTAACAGCTTTTGGGAAATTGATTAAAGGAATGTTACCTCAGCTGCCTGCTGGCTTCTTTTCACCAGTATCATTCATACGTATTGCCAGCTGCCATCTTGACCTAAATGATATCCTGGGTCCCCACGCTGTTTTGTTGGCTCCTTCCCAGCTTTATAGTCAGATTAAATTTATGTTCCCAAGCCCCACCCTTCAGCAGGTGTGTGTGTGTGTATGCATGTGCATATCTACCTAGTCAGTGAGGATGTGTTTGGCTTGATAAATCTCAGCTGGCATATGGACTTCTCATTCCATTGCAATGTATATCATGATTATAGCACCCTGCTGTTTTTGAATATCTCCCCTGCTACTCTGCCATGTGGAACCTGAGAAATCTCTCTCCTAGTCCTCCTTGGAGACCAATGTCTTTAGCTGTCATGTTTGTGTGTGTTCCATTGTAAAACATGCATTTATTGCCTCTCTGTTTACCCATCCATATTACTGTTCCTGTTGCTTTAGCATACTTTAATATTTTCCCCCAGGGGGATGCATACATTTTAAAAGAAATTTCACAGCTCCCTATTATTCTTATTGTCTAATTATGGAAGGATTAAGTGGGGCCTAGAAGCATTCTTGCAAATAAAGATGACATAGGAAGTTGGTCATTTGGTTTTTAGATGGCATTAATAAAGTATTAACAAAGTTAACGGACAAATAAAATAAAGTTAGGTAGACAAGAAGCTTTTCCATGCTTTTTCACTAATAAGTTATAGTATTCTTCAATCATTGCTATGCCAATATATGAAAGGAATCATGTGCTGTGTAAACCTCAACAATAATTAAGCAATGCTATAAAAATATTACATTCTCACTAAGGAGGAAATGACCTTAATCATTTTTACTTTCACCTCACTGAAAGGCTATAAGCAAATTGATTGAAGAAGGTCAAGGCAGACAACATCCAGCAAATGGAGTTGCTGTTGATATATAGAAGTTTGGTTGTTTCCTCGGCCATATTTTTTGTTATCTTTTCACAGGGCCTACAAAGAATCATGTAATTACCGGTATTTACCAGTTGCTGAATTATGAGGGTATGCAAGTAACTTGTTTAGAAGTCCATTGTTCTAAGCAATCAGGAGATATTGTTTATCTAATCAAAGGACCAATAAGATTCTAATGATTTAGCAAGACATTATAAATTGTAAGCATTCTCAATGTTTTCATATTCAAGCAGGGACGTGCTGAGGATTTTGTTCAATATCTGGATGATAAAATAACTCAGATTCGGGATGAGTTGGCCGCCGACTGGGTTGGTTCGGGCGAGGTGACTGAGCCCGGTCTTGAGAGTGTTATCTGGGCTGAGTTCGATCCTGTGGCTCCCGAGGACGTGGACAGGATCCTGGGGAGATTGAATGCTACCACATGTTTATTGGACCCGTGTCCCTCCTGGTTGGTGCTGGCCTCCCGGGAGGTTACACGAGGCTGGCTCCAGGAGATTATAAATGCTTCTCTGAGTGAGGGTGCCCTACCGACCGCCTTGAAGGAGGCGGTGGTGAGGCCCCTCCTCAAGAAGCCCTCCCTGGACCCAGCTGTTTTGGCAAATTATCGTCCAGTCTCCAACCTTCCCTTTTTAGCGAAGGTTGTTGAGAGTGTGGTGGCATGGCAGCTCCCCCGGTACCTGGATGAAGCTGTCTATTTAGACCCGCTCCAGTCCGGCTTCAGGTCTGGTTACAGCACCGAAACGGCATTGGTCGCGTTGGTGGATGATCTCTGGAGGGCCCGGGGTAGGGGGTACTCCTCTATCCTGGTGCTGTTAGATCTCTCAGCGGCTTTTGATACCATCGACCATGGTATCATGTTGCGCCGGTTGGAGGGATTGGGAGTGGGGGGCACCGTTCTTCGGTGGTTCTCCTCCTACCTCTCCGACCGGTTGCAATCTGTGTTGACAGGGGGGCAGCGGTCGACCCCGAGGCGCCTAGTGTGTGGGGTGCCACAAGGGTCGGTCCTCTCGCCCCTTCTGTTCAACATTTATGTAAAGCCGCTGGGTGAGATCATCCGTGGTTTTGGGGTGGAATTCCATCAGTACGCTGATGACACTCAGCTGTACATTTCCACCCCAGACCACCCCAACGATGCCGTGGAGGTGATGTCCCAGTGCCTTGAAGCTGTGCGGGTCTGGATGGGGAGAAACAGGCTTCGACTCAACCCCTCCAAGACCGAGTGGCTGTGGCTGCCGGCGTCCCGATATAGCCAACTGACTCCATCGTTGGTTATTGGGGGCGAATCATTGGCCCCCACGGAAAGGGTGCGCAACTTGGGCGTCCTCCTGGATCCACGGCTGTCTTTAGAGGATCATACGACAGCCGTGGCCAGGGGGGCTTTCTATCAGGTTCGCCTGATACGCCAGTTGCGGCCCTTTCTAGATCGGGACTCCCTACGCACAGTCACTCAGGCGCTCGTCACGTCTCGCCTGGACTACTGTAATGCTCTCTACATGGGGCTCCCCTTGGGATGCACCCGGAGGCTTCAGCTGGTGCAGAATGCGGCCGCGCGGGGGATTATGGGAGCGACAGGGCGCTCCCACGTGACACCTCTCCTGCGTGAGCTGCATTGGTTGCCGGTTGACTTCCGGGTGCGTTTCAAGGTGTTGGTAATCACCTTTAAAGCGCTCCATGGCTTAGGACCAGGGTATTTACGGGACCGCCTTCTGCCACCAATTGCCTCCCACCGACCGGTTCGCTCCCACAGAGAGGGCCTCCTCGGGGTGCCGTCAGCCAGACAATGCCGGCTGGCGACCCCCAGGGGGAGAGCGTTCTCTGTGGTAGCCCCCACCCTCTGGAACGATTTGCCTCCAGAACTGAGAACTATTGCTGACCTCCGGACTTTTCGTCGGGCTCTAAAGACGCACCTTTTCCAACTCGCCGGACTTGCCTGATCCCTTTTATTTTTAAATATTTCTACATTTTTTAAATTTTAAACTTTTTAGAGTTTTTAGTCGGTTCTTATACCTTCAGCCTTAACTTATATGGATTTTAGGATGTTTTTAATTGTTTATGTACTGGTTTTTAATTGGCTGTACACCGCCCTGGGTCCGCCAGGAGAAGGGCGGTATAGAAATTTAATAAATAAATAAATAAATAAATAAAAAGTCTCCCCAAAAATGCCTTGTGGGGTATAGCACCAGCATATATTCGGCAATATTTTGCCAGAATTAATTTTGCTTGACCAGTCTGACCATCTAATGATGGGCTGTCAAACTCATGGGCATATGGGCCAGAAGATGTGTCATGCGCTGGCCACACCCACACCTGGTTTAGTGAAGAGGAAAACAGTCGCGATAGGTCACGTGATGACGCGAGTTTGGCACCCCTGATCCAGTGGTGGTATTCAATTGGTTCTATCCAGTTTGAGCGAACCAGTAGCGGCAGCTGCGGGAGGCTCCGCCCACCCGCCTGGACATCATCACGTCCCATTTTTTATGCTCTGCATATGTGCAGAAAGTTTGCACGTGCATGCTCACATTTGCAAACCGGTAGCGAAGGTAAGTGAATACCATCTCTGCGATCTAAAGAGAATCTGTTGAGAGTCCCCATTCCTCATAATGGGCACAACACATAGTGTGAAGGAAGTGTTAGGCATTCTGTGGTAATCTATATTATCTAGACCACTCTCTCATGGAGGTCAATATTGATTTAAGTGACCTTGTTTTCTGCAATCAAATCAAATTAATACAATTGAAAGAAGCTGTGCTTGACAGGGTAGCATCGAGAGCATTTTCCTATAAATTTACCAAGGGTCGGATATGACTAAATGGTAAAAAACCAACATTCCAATGTGCCCAAAAAACTATAAATTTCCTCAAAGGTAATACTAATTGTAATAGTCATTTTTACATTATTTTTATACTATTCTTGCACTGTGTTTTTCTATGTGTTATTCACCATTCAGTGGGGACCATCAAGCGATTCTTTAGATGATCACCAGGTAAATTCAACACATTCATATCTGTTTGGATTGAAGCAGATTATAATCTTGTTAAACCAATCAATCAATCAATTGCCAACCATATTAACTGTTTAATATATCAGAAACATCAGATATATTAATTTTGTCTTCCAGACACTAATATCTTTAGTCAATGAAGCAATTAAAACACAGATCCAGAGCCTGCATCGTATTATTCAACATGAGATCCAGACTACCTTTGAAATTTTGGAACTAAAGCTTCAGAAAAAGGCCTTGATGGTCAATTCACCTGCTCCATACCCACCTCCGTTCTGTCCTGACTTGCGAGGAAAAAAATCAAGCAAACCTCAAAAGAAGATACAGGAGAACTCTTTAGAAAACGAAGACAAAATGGAGAAGGACCAAAAGAAGAAAAAGAAATGAAGATTGCTTTGGGGTTCTCTTATTGTGCATCCTTCAATGAGGAAGCATGCCATACATCTCCTTATAATTGTACTTTTTTTATCCCAGGCATTCTAAATATTTTCCTTTCAAGCTGATTCTACTACTTTAGACTGAAGGTAGGGTTCAGGTGTCTGCGTTTTAAAAGGAAAGATTCTTTTATAGCCTTGCACTGACATATTCAATTTGCTATGGGAATAGATTGAGACACATCATACACCCATTATGTGAAACTTCTATTCCCCTTAGTTTAAATGACTTAAAATTTTTAAAATAGATTACCATTTTAGGAGAATAAAATTTGAATAATTTTACCTACACGGGATAGAAATAGGCAAATAAATTCAAACTAACATTCGTATTTGAATCTGAGAATCAGCAAGCATTACTTAGCAGTGCAATCCAGTGACCTGTTCTGTACTTCTGAAGTTTTTTACTTTCAGCTTTTGCATGAATAGTGCCACATGTTGGCTGGGGAAATTGATTGAAGTTGTGCCATATGCCAGGATTCTTATAGCCACATTCTTATAGCCAGCAATACATGCATGTTTAGTTGCCTGCATTAGGTCAATGGTTCGTATGCACTGTAATCCTAAACATTCAAGCATCATTTTAAAATTCAGGTAAATATACAATTGGTGGGAGTGGGATAATTTGTATTTATTTTTAAATTTGGATACTTTAAGTCAAAGCAATGACTGTCAAGATACCATTTGCCCCCATTCTCCTGACAGATACTTCCTCTTTGGGGATCTCTTGGTTTTGATCTTTCATCAACAAATTAAATAGGAATGCAGTTCAGTTTCAGGGTTCCACCCTCCAATAGCTTTTAGGTTTCTTAGTTGTCTTCAGTTTAGGCTAATACACAGACACTCTAGGGCCTTAAGGGAAGGTTGTATTATTTGGGGGCCATACCCATCATCTAAGCAAATAATGGAATTTCCTTCCTGAAAGAGACTATAATAACAGGACTAATGTCCTCATTGCTTCAGTGCTCTCCAAAATTTGTTGCAGCACAATAAGCCCCTAGAAATTACTGTAAAGGAAAGGGCATGGGTGGGAAGCGGACAAAATGTGAAGATATCTGAGATGAAAGACATCCTAGTCTTATGAGACTACATGAAAACAAAATGGCTTCATCAAAATTACTCTATACTTGTGCTGCCAATTAATAGTACCCTCTGTGATTTAGAAAGCATTGTCATAGACATAGACATATTCAGAAGGAAGCATTAACAGCTTATTCTATAAGAAGACAGTTCTTTACAATGGCATGCTTCATACCAGTCTTCCTTAGTTTATTTCTATTCAATCCCTGTATTCTAAATATACAAAATGAGACTGCAGAAGCTGGAATCTCTTAGCCCCTTTGGTAAATAAATCCTTAAGGCAATACTTAACATGGTCTTTCAAAAGTGGAAGACTATAATGCTACCATAGGCGGCATGTATGGGCCCCCCGAATGTTCTAAAACTTGTCAACAAACTAATCCTCAATGTAATAGAAATTATTCAGCCTGTGAAGAGCAATCTTATTAATTCAGTTTAATTAATATAATTAACATACTTTTAATTGGATTTAAATTAGATTAGATTTTATTTAATTATATTTTATTACTTAATAGATGTATGAATATTGTTATTTGCCTATAACTTTGAAATAAAAATACATTTAATATAGTATAGTGAAGAGTACTGTCCTGCTGCCGAAACTAAAATAAGATTCAATCACCTTGTGTTTGTGGAATAAAGAGCACTGCGTTTTTGTCCGTCTCAAGCAGCAAAATGCCTTTTGCCATGTTGGAGACTTCTAATTTCAATGTCGGTAAATTACTTTTAAGGAACATGCACCTGAAGATTGCCTTTTTATACTAGTGGTGGTAATAATGATGCATGTCTTAAAAGCTGGTTTTTATACTCTTGCTTTGTATATATTGTCATCACCCTTGGCTTCTTTTCTGATAAAAGGCAGGTTTATACCTTAAGATGTTGTCTATACACATAAAGTTTGATCTGATAGAAAGTTATTTCAGGGATGACTTCTGTCTTAGATACCCTTCCATCAAAGTGAAGAAGCAAGCGAAAGGAAATGAGGCATGGGTGTCTGATTTTTTTTTAAAAAAAAGGTTGCAATCTATATTGGGTATTCTAGACCCCCACCACTCAAATACGAGGTCTGCTATGGGATGCGGGACATTGTGTTTTCGTCATGTTATTCTTTCAGGGAGCCATCTATATGTGTTCACAGAGAGCAAGAAAGCGACATTATTTTTCTTGAAGTATAAACAAGTCGTGATTTTTCCTCATCCCTTTGCTTAAATATAAAGGTAGCCCCAGGACGCATAACATCCGGTTGGAGGGGCCGGCTACTGTTATCAGTCAGGAAACAGAGCTGGACACATCCTCTCCTAAGTCTCAGCAGCCTAAAGCCACCTCCAGTGGCATGATTTGGCAGGAAAAGACAAAGTTGCGTGTCTTACTCCTTCTCCTTTGCACACAGCAGGAGCCTCCCTCTACAGCTCTGGGAAAATGAATCTTTTTCTTCCTCTAACAGATCAGAGTGGGAGAACATTTTTTTCTGTCTGAGAAAGCAGCAAAATTTGTAATGTTGGAATGTGAGGTGATACAGGACAGCCTTCCACTGCTGGGTACTAAGAAGAAAAAAAACTCTGAACGGCACAGTACAAAGCCCACCTTCCTCCTCCTCCTCTTCCTCATTATCATCAATCTCCATTCAGGATTTCCAAACATTTATCATTTAAAGCAAGCCCGTTGAAGGCAGTAACTATTTTTGTGTTAGCAGCAGCCAAAGTTAAATTGAGTGAGAAAGCTCAGACTAAATGAAAGGGGTTTAGAATTTCCTAGAGTTTAATAGATTTTAAAAGCCGCCATCAGTGGAGGGTGTTGTGGAGTGTGTTATATGTGACACTTTTTCCTAATGTCCTTTTCCAAGTCAAAGTAATATTTTCACTTTCTCTGAAGGAAGGGACAAATTAAAGGATAAAGTGTGTTACTTAGGAAAAAGGAGGTTTTATCTTAGTCCAACATTATGATCCTGATCCTAAAGTATTTCTTGATCCCTGCTTTGAATTTTGGGAGTAAAGGGAGAAAGAATCTATCATCACAGCACAGAAATGAGTAACCCCACTCAGAGAGATCTCTCGGCCTGTCAAGATCTGCATTCATATTCCTTCAGAGATAATTGGTTGAGAAATACATACTAGCACCCTTCTCTCACCTTCTCTGTCACACCATGGTTTCCCCCAAGGTTTTCCCTTTCTCCCTGATGCCTTCTACTTTCTTTCTCTCTCTTCCTCAACACCCAGGAGGCTGTCAGAAGACAAATACTGTCAATGTTCCTTTACTGGAAAATCTGATCAAAGGCCAGTTTGTTGATAGTTATACTGGAAAGCAAAGACCACTAATCAATCAATCTCTCTCTGCCTCTGTCTCTCTGTCTCTCGAATTTTTCAAGACGGTACAGCTCATTAACAAACTTTGCAAGGATTTAGCTCATTTGAAGCTAAAATCTAAAGTCTTTATGTGAACAAAACTTTTTGTCAAATCCTTCAAAGCTGTAGAAATATAAAAGAACATCCACTGTGTTTTATTTCTCTGTTGACAAATTTCTAACTCTTTAAATCTTGAAGTTGGTGATCCAGGAGTGGGAGAAACATGTAGCTCCTGTTTCTTCAGATTCATGGAAAATTGTCCTGGGTCACAAACACAGCACACATTGGCATGATTCCAATGGCTATTCAAAAAGGGTGAGGTGATGATGTATACTATGCCTGATGTATATATGTGTGCATATATGAAAAAAAGTTATTTTCAGACGTTGTTTACTGAAATAGTATTTGTCATCATGCTGCCCTGCTTGTTCCATGATATCACAAGTCATGTTTATAAAATGTGCCAAAGAACTTTTCTTTCTCTTTTCTGATTGTGAATGTGAAAGGTGCGTGCATCTGAACACAGAGACCTCCTTTCACCATAAACAGCAATATCACATTAAGTAGAAAAATAGTCAGGGTTCTGGATTGGTCTGAAAATTTTGCCTTTTTTGTGGTGCTGTCTCTAGACTGTTTTCACATTTCTCAAGCTCAGTATTGGAAGTCACAATACTATCTAGCTCATCTACTACATCTAGACCTGTGTTCCTCAACTTTGGCAACTCAACTCAAAAGTTGAAGTCCACACACCTTAAAGTTGCCAAGATTGACAAACACTAGTCTAGAAGATTCTTAAACCTA
Source organism: Masticophis lateralis (assembly GCA_030761175.1). Lineage (NCBI taxonomy): Eukaryota > Metazoa > Chordata > Lepidosauria > Squamata > Colubridae > Masticophis > Masticophis lateralis. The sequence continues at coordinate 29,858,103 of JAUDYJ010000001.1, forward strand.
AGAACCAACCAAATATGGGAAATTGGTAATGAATTCTCCCATCATTAGTTTTGACTTACAAGTGGCTATATCATTTCACACATCAGTAACATTTTATTAATGTTTCACCAAAGATGGATTCTTTGCTGTTTTTAATCACTTATGCTAGTGTTAACCCCCAGAATGATCAAAAACCTGTCTTTTGTGTTGAATGACTGTGCTACATGTATTTCGTAATTGCTGTAGTGTCTCCCCAGATTAATTTCCAGTTCTCTTCACTTATCACTGGACAGGATCCATTTTCTCGTTTTGTTTTTAAATGTGGTACTGAAAACATTTTCATTTTTCATTACATTTTTCAGGAGGTTGTTTTTATTCATTTCCTACGTTTAACCAGCTTTATATTTTTTTATTAAAGTTAACAAATACTTTTAGAGTATTTATTTACTGGGTGATCTCAAAAAAGCTATGCAAAGTGAGAACTGGTTATTACTTAGATAAGAGGCCATCAGCAGATCCTAAGGCTCTGTTCAAGTTCTTTTAGACTCTAGGGTTTTATGGAACAGTTTGAAAAGCCCCGTTCTTGTTCATCCTATTGTATTAAAATACATACAAATCCAAGCTGCATTAACTTTCCCATTTTACTTATCCATGAATTACATGAGACATCACATGGACAGAACTGATACCAAGGATATCAGCTGTAGCCCATTCTTTGGGAATTGCAAAATGTGGGGTTGGGAACTCCATGTTTTCTGTTTTATATGGCCATGTCAAGTGTCTTTCTATTGTGCAAGAAGAAAACTCATTCTCACTGTGCAAGATAGTCCACAAAATGTTAGCATGCCTTCTCTTTGGAATTTGTACTTTTAAAAAAAGATATTAGATTTAAATATTAATAATACAGCAGAGAAATACTTTTCAGTATAGGAGCTTCAATTCATTCTTCTGAGCAGAAGGGAGGCTATGGGAGATCTTTTAAGGATGCAGGTGCCTCAATGGAAGGAAGGAGACCAAACCTGTGCAATATCTTTAAGGAACTTGCAGAGGGAGAGTTTTAAAGGGAAAATATTGGAAGAATTTCATCTCACCAAGGCCCTGTGTTCCCATTTCCATTCTTATGTGTCCTTTCTTTTACCTGAAAACCATACTGCTAAAATCAGTAGTACAGTTTTGTACCATCTACAGGACTGGGAGTTATTAAAATTCAAGTTATAAGGGTCCACCTCTTTATTATGGCCATTGCATGTATATGATAAAAAGAGATGCAAGTTCAATCACACAGCCATGGCCTTCTTGACTTCTTTAACTTTCTCCCTGCAGATGCCTCCGTTTAGTAGCACAACCTCAGCATGCTTCAGAGGCTGCATACGAGATACTAAGGCGTGCTCTGGCGATATCCTCAAACTCCATCATTCCGAAAAGAAAGTTTTCTTCAAGATTAGAGTTCTAGAATTCTGGCAAGATGCCGTGGAGGGGACAGAAAATGGCCTTGAAATATAATAGGAAGATCTGTTGTCACGGCAATGATCAGGCAAGCAAAGCTTGATCCCACTGCAAGAAATAAACTTAAAGAAAACCTGAGACAATTCCTAATCCACATGAAGGTAAAGTGACAGAGGAGGGAAACACATTTAGATTTGCAAGATTCTCTTACTATAGCTTTTCTAATAAATAGCTTTAGACCTATATGGCCTGATTTTTTAGTCTGGGCCTTCTTATAAGGCTGATAGATGCAACTCTTTTTTTCTAGTATTTAGGTGAGAATTTGGAGACCTTGAATTCTCCGAAGCATGAATTCTTTAAATGCAGAGCTGCCTCTAGTCTTAAAATTGAAATGCTGGATTCAGGGGAAAGCATCCCCGATATCTAGGGAGCTCATTAAATATATTATGTGGGAAATACACAGAGCTTTCCAGTACATCTTCCAATGTGAATCTATAAGGAGCTCAAATAAAATGAGGAATCACAAGAATTCACTTAAATGAATTGAGGGTTGAGGAACAATTCAGTCAGGTCTATTTAGGACCACTTAAAGAGTATGATCAAAGAAATCTCCAACCCCCAGCAGCTTTTTTCCAAGACTGATTATACATTTATGAAATCTTGCCCTTTTCTATGCATTATGCTTTCACACTGAATTTCACACTGAAATTCTAGGTGTTGTATATCTTGTACCTGGCACCAGATTCATTGGAATTAGTTTACATCAATTGCAGATTATGAAACTTTATTATGTTATCAAAGAAATTAGTTTTAATAAAATATATTGAAATCTGGGTGAAAATACAAAAGAAATTATCATAAATGGAGTTCTTCCCTTATACTACTGCCTCCGTGTATTGTATCTAAACAGATTAACTACCTTTACATAGAATTATTTAAATATATTAGTTGAAATTATCAAGAGCACAGAGGAACACACAAAATAATTATCTTAACAACTCATGTTTAATTCATTTATTCTTTAATATATATAAAAACATTATTTGTAGATTAAACCACACATTTGAGGACAAAATTAGAAAAGCAGAATGATATAAACTAGCTAATTAATCACTACATTACCATTAAACTGTTAAATAACTGATTAACACAGACGCAGTCTATTTCCATCAATGTAAGGAAGTTCTACCAATAAAAATGCATGGTGAGGAAGGGGATAATCTCTAAAACGTACATGTATACAGTGCCATTCCAGGCAAAATAAGACACAGAAAAGAGGATAATTTTTACTTTTAAACACAAAGGTATATTTTTCCCCTCAAGGATGATTTGATAAAAATGGAGCATTACTAAAACAAAACCCTTTTCAACAAAACTCTTCCTAGATCTTTTGCCAGTTGTGTAGATGCAGTTGGCTAATAGAAGTGGGAGAACAAAGTTAAAAAAAATGAGAAGACGGGAGAGGCCTTGGTGTTAAATGAATTGCTGGGTATGTCTAGTTTGATGAAAAGAAGGACTAAGGGTGACATAATAGCAGTGTTCCAATATCTCAGGAGCTGCCACAAAGAAGAGGGAGTCAAGCTATTCTCCAAAGCACCTGAGGGTAGGACAAGAAGCAATGGTGGAAACTAATCAAGGAGAGCAGCAACATAGGACTAAGGAGAAATTTCCTGACAGAACAATTAATCAGTAGAACAACTTGCCTCCAGAAGTTGTGAATGCCCCAACACTGGAAGTTTTTAAGAAAATGTTGGATAACCATTTGTCTGAAGTTGTGTAGGATTTCCTGCCTAAGCAGGGGGTTGGACTAGAAGACATCCAAGGTCCCTTCTAACTCTGTTATTCTATTCTATTCTATTCTATTCTATTCTATTCTATTCTATTCTATTCTATTCTATTCTATTCTATTCTATTCTATTCTATTCTATTCTATTCTATTCTATTCTATTCTATTCTAATTAAGTTCATACAACAATTCTGGTGCTTCAAAACTTACTTGGAGTCTAAGAATGTCCTCAGGTTGGCTCCTTGTAAAAAAGCCTATGAACAATCTACAATCTTTCCCTTTCACAATGAATAACTATAGATAGCCTTTGAGATTAATCACCAAAATCTTTCTGTCATAATTATTTACCTACCAAACTGATGGTAGGTACATTTTATTTCAGTAGTACAGTGTTCATTCCAATTTGCCACGTTAGACTAGTGTAATCATTGACAAGTCATCTGCCTAAGTTTTAATAGACAGACATTTACATTTTAGCATAATCCTATTAAGGTCAATGAGATTACAACAATGGAAACAGTTACTGGATCACTAAATACAATCCATTTTCCAGAGTGGCAAACTATATGGAGTTACTATACAAAATCTATACACTTTATATGGAGTTTCTCTTAGAGACATAAATGAATGATCCATTTGAATTTTCACTGAATCCCTGATATAGACATCTTAAAGCACACTATGAGGAATAGAAGGTATATGCGGGCTCACTTTACAAGCAGGAATTGGCTGAAACAGCCGTCACTCAAATGAACTTCTTGCTAATGAATCTGGGTTTCCAGCTAGAGAACTGAGCTCCAGAGAAGAGCAAGAAACCTGATAAATTATTTTGTTGTTTTTTGACAAATCCAGAATGTGCAGCAACAAGCGCTAGTCTGCAGTTTGCCAAGCAGGACCAGAGCCTAGCACAGCAGATCGGAGAACAATTTGTCATGTAACAATTTAATCAATACTGGTCAAAAGGGCAAAGAAATGGAGGAAGCAGGTATCTGAGCACACGGGAAAATGTTTTTCAAGTACATCAAGGAGTTATGAGATTTAAAACAATAATCCTAAATTACAGGAAAATCTTCAATTGAATATAGGTAGTCTTCGTTTAGTTAACAAAACTGGGAGCAGCAACTTGATTGTTAAGCAAGTACTGTCACTAAAGAAACCCAACTGTGTTTATGATCTTACCGAAGTTTCACTTTGCACTCTTCACTGGGTATATCATGCAAAAGCAAGGCATTTTGGATTATTTATTTATTTTATTTCTATAGCCTCATAACTCAGCAAAAATGACTCTGGGAGCCTCATAGTTCAAAAACATATTATTTGGATTAAATGGAAAACAGAATGCAAGGGCTGAAATTGATTTTAATTTGTCTTAGAAATACTTTGGATGAGGATGGCCTGCTTTAGTAAGAACCCTTTTTTTAATGGAAAAAGACTTGTACATTAATTTTGATACGGAAGAATTTAGCAGGTTTAAAAGGGGCTTCTAAGTATGTTTAAATATAAAAGGAAGCAGATATGTTAGTGCCTTTAGCAAAGGATATATATCAAATATACATTCATAAGGCAAATCCCAGAAGTCAAGTACCTTGGAAGCCATCACTTAGAAAAGTAGTATTAAGGGATAGTGTTTTCCCACATGCATTTAAAGATACCATGTCATCAAGATAGGTTACTTAAAATAACTGCATTTTTAGAAATACTGTACAGGCTGTTATACTTCTCTGAAGCCAAAAATAAATCTTGGGATCGATAATACCTTCCACAGTATATATTTCTCACCATTTATAAAATAACCATTAGAGGATGAGAAGGGAATCAGTTTTTCCTAAATTATAGATTGTTCATAAGTTTATAAGACGCACACACACACTTACACAAAACTCCCAGAAAAGAACACTCTACATAGACTTTTAAACTCAAAAGCAGCTTCTGGGAGGGGATGAAGTAGATGTAAGCATTGGTATTAAGAAAGGCATTTCTAATAATTATCCTAATCTAGGTTACCCATCTCTTTGACATTTTTTGTTGACAGTTTAGATCATAGGGAGTCCAAAGCACAATAGCAAATGTGTTATTAGCCCTTATATGTAACTAGCTTGGGTGATGATGGCTGTCAGCTAACTTATCTGGAAAGCAGCTTGTTATGGAAGATGCCTGACTCCTATTTTTCCTCACTCCAAATTCCCCTGATCCATTTAGATTAGAATTAAAGGTATATAAAACCAAGTGAACCATCGTCACCCTGAAATGTTGTTCTGATCTTGAAATGATTTGTACGCTTCTTGCTAAAATTAAAATTTTATTGAGGTGAACTTCACTTACTTTTGACACTTGAAATGCATTCTCAAATGCTCATATTTGCACCTGATGCTTCTCTCTTGGTTGTTCCCAAACATAAAACACCAGTTCCACAGTCAAGGAGAAAAGAGAAGACCCTGAAAGAAGCAAAGGGCAACAGCCAAATTGTGGCTGCTTTTTTCTTTTCAAAGGACAAAAAACTAACATACATTGTGACTGCTATACCCTTCCTAAAAATTGCAATACTGTACAGGGTGTTTTAAGACACTACAGTGAGAATTAGCAAAGTGTTGTTCAAAGCCACATGCAATTCCTCCGACCAATATTTTGTGATGAGATTATATAGCCCCATTTACCACTGATTATGATGACATTCCACCTTGTTTTGCCCCATTTTGCCCTACTGCTAGAGCCAATTCTCAGTTGGCCAACATGTGCCAAACTGAAAGAGACGATAGGACCTAGGTGGTTTGCAGCATGAGGCCCTTGTAGATTTTTGAAGCTGTAGGAGTTGATAGGACAGGGACGCTTTTAAAGAGCTATATATTCATTTGACTACCCTTATTAGGGCATATTTTACTGATTTTAAGATACAAATTTCTTTGGCTAGAGACAATAGGAAGAGGAGATAATAAGTGGCCCAATGCACAAGGATAATGATGCTTCTATGATAGCACTTTTGACATTGTTACATATTCTGTTTCAGCTTTGGCAGGGAAAGATCTCCTAGGCCAGCCCATGGAAACAAATGGGAATTGTGCAAAGAGCAAAACACTTCAGAAGACATCCTGTATAACAAATTGAATGTGTACACACACACAGCTAAACATCTGAGTCTGCTTAGCAATGGTTTCTCTAGGAAATGCATTCAAGGGCATCTTTGGTTGAAAAACTTCATAAGTGGTCATGTATATTTCCTGATGTCATTCCTCTGCAGGTAGACCAGATTTGTAACTATCATTATGCTATACCAGCTCTGTCTGGGCCCCTCAGTTTGATGAAAGAACAAGGATACTTTAATCTAAGTCAATATACTAAGGTGCCTTGATGCATCACTGAAGATGTATCCTTTTAATTGGGATACAAAGACACTTCTGAAGACAGATGCTCAATAGTGGAGTAATTATCTAGAAAGTGAACCCCAAAGTTATTTCAGTTCAGAGTGAGAAACCCGGATAAAAGGAAACCCTCTGTCCAGCAAACTGGTCCATTGGACAAATCTCACTTCTCTGATCTAAGAAATGCTGTAATTATTGTAATATGTAGCTGTTGCATCTGCAAGGACAGAAATTAGGCTGGTTTCTGAGGAGTGTGAGCTGCTTGCTGTCTGAGAGATCTGGACATGTCCGTTGATGGTGAGCCCACTAGGCTCTGGATGTCCAGGGGCACTGAGATACTGATCAAACTCATTGCGGTCCATCTCCTCTAGAAGGTCGGCTTGGCTCAGTTGATCCAGGCTATCAAAGTTCTGATGCTCCGGGGGAGGTGAGAGCTGGCCAAGATGGTTGTGGAGGCTGGGGACTTGGAGATTAGGAGGGAAAGCTGGGGAGTAATAATTTCCTGTGGGAGGTGCTGGGCAACTGGAGGAAGCAGAGTGCATCGTGGAGGTTGATTGAGAGACTGGCATGTGACCCAGAGAATGGTTGCACTGGAGAGGGCTGGTGGCATATTCTAGAGAGTAGGTGTCTCCAGACATACGGGGACGGCGAGGGTCTTCAGGACAAGGGGAGGAGAAGAAACTCTGCTCAGGATCTATCACATCCAAGGGTGACATCTCAGGAGGAGTAGGCAGCCCATATGGATAGGTGTCCATCGGAGTACCTGTGTTACTGCTCTGGACCTCCTGGTATCTCCTGAGGTTTGGCATTACTGAGGCAGTTGAGTATTCATCTTTCTCACCCACTCCTCGGCTGCACACCCTCTTATCAGGCATGTGATCTTGGTCCCTGGAGAGGCTACCCAGCAGGAAACCTGCCTCCACCCGCTTGCAGATCCGCTTGACCTGCTTCTTTCTTCTGGGACGGTATTTATAGTTAGGGTAGTCTTGCATGTGTTGAACCCTCAGCCTTTCCGCCTCTTCAACATAAGGTCTTTTCTGGGATGGGGTTAAAGACTTCCAAGACTTGCCTGTAAGGAAAAAAGAGAAGTTTCCCTTTTTTTATTTGGAAGGATGAATTAAGCCCCTCCCCATCCATTGGTGAATTAAACTGATTTGCTGCTCTCTACTAAACCTCTTCATTTCAGACATAAGAACATGTATTCAATCACAAAACCAACATCTTTTGTTGTTCTGCAAAACGCCATACATATAGCAAATGCTAATACTTTGACTTCCGGGGAGTGGTGGGAGAATTGTTCCCTGTGTAAAATTAACACAGGATCTTTTGGAGTTGGATGGCTAATAAATTTAAGTAAATAAAAAATACAGAAAAAGGACCCTTACATAAAAGAACGCTCCACCGCATCATACCAAATTGAGCCTTGCTCTTATTTCCTCATGCATTTTCATACAGGCTCACCTTCTTCACCTCTTGAGACAGAAAAAGTGGTGCACACCACTTTGCATTTGCCATTTATCTCGCAAAACACATGGAAAGTGTTGGAACAAGTGAGATACTGTTCCAATGTTTCTTGGTGAGCCAGTGATTTTCCCCCTAAACAGAATCAGGTGGTAAACATAATGGTCTTCCTTGATCCAAGACTCCAGGTTAATTTCACATAAGATTCCCCAAAGAAAAAAATCAATGCCAGAGATCTTTGGTCCTCACCGAAATAAATGAGCAGTTTACAGAACAGCAGCTCCTAAATTAGAAATGTTCAAGACAACACATTTAGCACCAGACATAATTACCCTGTCTGGCACTAGCTTGTCCTTTAAATCCTAGACTTTTAAATTTTACAAACCTTACTTGTTGGATTTATTCATTTTTAGTTATTCTGCTCAGTTTTTTACTGTCCTGGTTGATATTTGTATCTAATTCATATTTTTAAACACTATAACATAGGTAAGTTATTTGTGGACCACAAGAGTAAGCAAATCTACTCACTTAAAAAAAGATAACAACCTTCCCCCAAATAATTTTACAGCCATGAAAAACTTACTTTATGTAAGATAGTTTTACTCTGTTTTCTAGCTCGTGTGGGGAAAACATAGTTTTCTGAAGTTATGATCAGAAAGGGCTGTATGGGACCCAGCAGGCTACAGATTGTCACTTCCTATTTAAAGAATGAAGTATCAGCCATGGGCAGTTTTATTTCTTGTGGTTACAAGACAGCAATCCCATTTCACTGGAATGTTGCAGAAATAAAGCAAAGATTGTACATCCTGCTTATGGAATTTGGGGCATAAATAGTAACAAAAATACCAGCTCATGGGATTCTGAAAGCATATGAAAACCCTACTGGACTTCAAAAAAGTCTCAAGACTTATGTTCCGCATTGGCTAATCTAATATTTCAGGGAAGCCAGAACACAACATAAAAAGGCACTGTGCAGGATACCCTCATCACTCAGAATATGCATGGATCTTGCTTCTAAACATGGATCTTCTATTTGACTATTAACAGCAACAGCCCTGAAAATGCCTATCCCACCATAACTATCTATCCCTTTTTAAAAAAGTCATCTAAACTACTGGCCGTCACCAAATTTAAGGCTGAAGAATTTTTTTAGTCAACAACAATCTGGATGTCTTTTTAATCTCCTATGAACAGAAACTGCCCGTCAGTTGGCTGCATTGGGCCAGTTTCCCCACATCTAGACAACTTTCCTGATGTGTGAACTTCAACACAAAGAATTATCCCACTTCCACTGCCTTAGCTAAGAATTATGGGGAGTCCCCACATATCTGAAGGGCCTGAAGCTTGGGGAAAAGACGATGGGATATTTCTTGTAAACTTTAAAATATAAAATAAGACAATACAATTTTTGGACAACATTTGAAATCTTTTATGAGAGAAGCAGCATGTTAATATAATTCTTTATCTTTACTTGAGGATGGAATAATTGTATGAAAAGTAAAATATTGAAAATAAACACTGGAGTCCTACTAGCATATAATAATTTTCATGAAATATGAGGAAATTTTTGTTTCCAGTGAGTTAAAAAGTACCACCAAATCCCAATATAAATTTGGGAAATTTTCATATGTTTTTGTTTACAAAACAAAATTTAACTTTGAAAATGTAGTTCACATTTAAATGATAGATATTCCTAGCAACCAAGTATGTTTAGCGTGTTAGGCAAAGCCCTTCAAAGCAAAGGAATTATGAGCTAAATATAAGCAACAAAACTTTAAAATGAAAAATTTCTAGTATTATATAAAAGTTGTATCAAAAAAGCTGTGGTGGGAAAGTGTATACATTATCAAAAATTAATCGTAAGTTTCATTTCCAAGGCTTCCCTATGATGCTTTTGTAAAATTGGAAGGTTAAAATAGTAACATAAATACTTTACGATAACAAAAATGTAAAGGGGTTGTCAATCTTGAATCTGAATTGTTTCCTCTTCCCACAAGTCAACATGGAACACCAACAGAATGTATGTTAATTTGCCAATAAAAGCCAATTTAATTTGCAAGGGAAAAAAACATACATCTCTGCTTTGGAAACCAACAGCTTTTTTGTTTCTAATATGTTAAGACTGAAGTTTCATTAACATTCATTTGGGGAAATGCCCAGCTAAATAAAACAAGGTTTGTTTTTGAGTGGGAATGTACAAGATTGTACCGTTAAGGTACTTGTGGCATGTAAAACCACAAAGAGGCTTTTCCCTCTCTTAACACTGAATGATAGTATTTGTTGCTTAAGTCCATCTATATTCTTAAATGCTTCCTTCAAGATAAGAGGCAGCATACAATTTGAACTTAGAAAAATTAAACTAAATTTACATGTAAGATTTTCAATATCTCATGAAATTATATTTCAAATACCAGGTTAGAGAGCACTCATTGCAAAATTAAGTTTCACATTTTGTTGAGCAATTCAAAATATAATAGTCTTAGCCACTGATGTAACAAAAGCAATAATTCACAATTGCTCCTGTCCCGGGGAGAGAAAAAAATCATCAGGAAAAAAGTTAAAAAACAAACAAACCTAAAAACGTTATCTTTTCTTCGCTGTTATATATTAACACAGTTAACTCATCTTGAATCTGCTGCTCAAGGATGCAAATTAGGTAATTTATGCAGATAAGACTGGTATGTATCATTTATCCTCAGTGCAGTATCTCTAGCTATAACTTATTTATTTTAGCTGAAAAAAAACCTCAGCATTTTATGCCATTATTGAAGTTATTTCCTTTAGAGGTAGACTTTGCTATATTCTACAAAAGAAATAACCTGAACGTCATCATATGTGGAACACAAATTTTTAATCCATGTCCAATTTTTTTTAGGAGGATGGGACCCGCAGCAAAGTTCAAGAACTCCAGTAGGAAATAGGTCACCATGTGGAAATTCAATGGTATTAATTATAAAATACCACATATCAAATTAAAGCTTTGTAACGCTGTACTGTACGTTAATACAAATGGAATAGTCAATGATTACAAAGAAAAGTATTGGGGTCACGCCGCTATATGAACGTTTATGATATTCAGCAGTTGTGAGGAATAAAACACAAATTTTACTTTGGGAAATATTAGGAATTTATTTGTTATTTATTAAATCTATTTTCCGCCCTTCTCAACATAAGGAGACTCTGGGCAGCTCCTGGAATGGCACCGAAACCTACAACAACAGAGTGATCTTTTTTGCAGATGTCTAGTGTGACCACTTTGACAATGCTTTGCTGTTTACATCTCTAGGTTATTGCCTTGAAAAAAAATGTCAACAACAAAAAAGGCAAAACTATGCAACTAAAGTTGTACAGGAACTGAATGCCTATCTCTCCAGAGGAAAGACATTTTCACGTAGGGAGAAAAATGACATATACAAAGATAGATATGTGATAAAATTAACCTTCCTTACACTGGGGAGGAAATGTATCTCTCTTAACACTGAAAAATAAACTTTAGAATGTTTTGCAATTAAAAAATGTTTAAAAATTTAGAAGTCCCTCAAGCATTCATACCACCACATCACATTGTGCAAACCTATGCATACTAACTGGAAAAGAAATCCTGTTAGTATTAATCAGGTTTTTTCCCAAGGGAAGGTGGTTAAACTCAGGTAGCATAAACCTAAGATAGTGATGTCCCTTTGGAAATTGCTGTAAAATCTCCATTTAAAAGGATGAGAAGTGTTTGAATGAGCCAAGCAGCTTTTAGAAATGCCAGGAGATACAGCTCTCTATTGCTACAATCCCTACTGCAGAGAACATCTTGGTAAATTCAAGGAGATTTATTCCTATTTAGCATCCTAGAGGATTTCACCATTGTGATACAGTCCTATAAAAGCTTGATCAGAAAGATGACCTACTGAATTTAGTGAGATTTATTTCTTGGTAAATGGGCATGAGGTTGTAGTTTAGAATGCATTATAGCTAGGTGTTAAAACTGAAATAGGAGTACCACATAATGGTAAAAATCCCTGCTCCCTAAATTTAAATCCAGGATGTTACTGAATTGCTTTGTGGTTTGAAAGTTATATTTGATAATTTTGTGTTGGTTTTGAAAAATAATTTATCCCTTTTTTATCAAAATATTTTTGCACTTTCAATTTTGATGTCTTTATACAGAAAATGCTGCTTGATAGGTTAAAAAAATATTTAAAACTGCTGCCTAATTCTGTAACAAATACTTGGATATGCACTCCACAAAGATTCAAAGGAATATAGTTGAAAGATTCACATTATTTGTTTTTATTAATTTTTTTTCCAGATTAGTAGTGTTCTTAGTGTGGCAAATAAACCATCCAAAAAAATCAAGATTAAGATTTTTTTTTAAAAAAACCTCCCACATATAATCGAATTATATCTTAAAACTCCTGGATAAAATTGATTGCAATGTAGCATATATTTTTTTTAAAAAATAGGAAAAATAAATTTCCCTGTGTTTGCCTGTAAAACTCATATTATCCTTACTTTGTTTATTACCATGAATTTTCAAAATTCATCCCAAGTGATTTTAAACACACTGAGAATTTTTTTTAAAAAATTTGTGCATCTGTAATTCATCAGATGTAATTGCAACACCGATTTGCTTTCCATAAAGCAAATTAATTTTGCCCAGTGAGTTCGGTGGCAATTCAAATACTTAATACCAATGTCAGCAATAATACAAACAATGACATTTTAGAAAAGTTAGCACCTTTTAAATTTAGATAGCTAAACGCATCCTCAAGAAGAAATGAACAGAAAAACTAAGTTTTCAAAGGCACCCTTTTAAAGAGCCGCTGCTTCAGAATTTTTTCAGTTACAAATAATTAATGTCAGAAAATTTCAGCTAATGGGGCTCTAAGTTTAAATATCCTAGATCCAATTTCTTCCCTTTTAAATAAATCTCTTCCCACATTTATTCCAACGGGAGAGCGAAATGCAGATTTCACCCAATAACTTCAAGGAGAAGAATTGTAGTAGGCGCCGCACCGCTCCCCAAACTCACGGAGGATGCGGAAAGGTTGGTTCTACCCGTGATTTTGTTTTCCCACAGGCCAACCCTCAACCGAAACATCCCGGCCGGGGGTCATTCGTTGCACAGCACAGCGAGCGACTTCGGAAAGCCGGAGCGGCGTAAAAGGCGCGCTAGTCCCGCTCGCTCCGCTCACTCGGGCGGGCTCTCAGCTCACCCAGCATCTTGCTCAGTTCGGCGTTGTGCAGGTCCGGGTTCTGGACGGCCAGGCGCTTCCTCTCGTCTTTGGCCCACACCATGAAAGCATTCATGGGGCGTCGGATGCGGCTTTCGGGGTTTCCCTTCTCCGTCCGGGGCACCGCGGAGGCGGAGGTCCCGCTGCCCCCGTCGGACAACTCCAGAGCCGAGCAGTCCAGCCTCTCCGCCCACGCGAAGGAGCCCAGCAACGAAGCCATGCCGTCGAGGCACGCGGGACTCCAGTCGGCGCCCCCCACCCCCTCTACGCGCGATCGCGCAACCGCACGCCCTGAGGCCCCCGCAGCCTCACCCCGCCGCCCCAGCAAGCGCCTTTCCCGCGGCCTCGCTCTATTTATGAGCTTCTATGAACTTCCTCCGGTGCCGTCTGGGAGGTGGCCGGCCCCGCCTTGAGCGCGCCCTCCGTCCCTCCCTCGCCTCTTGCCGGAGGATGAGACGCGAGGTCGCGGGAAGGCGAAAGAAAGGCGCGGGCAGAGCAAGCGGGCGGCCCGCCGCCTTCACTTCGCTCCGAGTATAGGTGTAAGGGGGGGGGGGAACTCACCAAAAAACAAACAAACAACAGTGCCTCTGAGCAAGCGCCGAGTGCTGCCCGACTCTACCCGCGAAACGATGCTATAGACAACTAGTCACAACAGTCCCCGTCCCCTCCCCACTCCACGCCATCACTCTGCTAAGCAAATAATTCCCTCAACACTGTCAAACTATTCACTGAGGCTACTATTACTATTAGTCTTCTCATCGTTCCTATCACCCATCTCCTCCCACTTATTACTGCATGACTGTAACTTTGTTGCTAGTATCCTTACAATTTATATCGATACTGATTGTTTCCTCATTGCTTATTTGTACCCTATGACTATCATTAAGTGTTGTACTTATGATTCTTGATGAATGTATCTTCTCTTTTTATATACGCTGAGAGCATATGCACCAAAGACAAATTCCTTGTGTGTTCAATCACAGTTGGCCAATAAAGAACTGTTCTATTCTTAAAAGGCAAGGCTCTTCTTACGATCCATGATAGACACCTGTCGACACCGTCCCAGCGTACTTGCCTTCCTTCCTACTCCCCATCTTGCAACTTGGCAAGCCCTCCAGATATGAAGAGCTAAGGGACATTTTGGCCTCTCTTTTAATAGACGTGAGTCCCAGGAGGCTGTTACCGATCCCCAAATGCTCACCACCTATGGCATCCCTTCATTAGTAAGAACCACACATGCTCTTGTTTCAAGAAGTTGATAATGGTGATATCATCACCAAGAAAGATGGGCAGAAGAAAGTTAGGAAAATAATAATAATAATAATAATAATAATAATAATAATAATAATAATAATAATAATAATAATAATAATAATACTGGAAAATCCTTGTGTTTCCTCTTATTTCCACCTGAGCCAGAATTACCAAATTTCTCAGCTTCCAGACCTGAGAAAGGCATATATACAGGAACTTTCCAATACTTTCTCCTACCTAGCTCATTCATTCTTATTCCAGATGGGATTTTGTATGCGTGAATTTGGACCTATGACCGTACATGCAACATACTCACCTAGACTGCTAACTTAATCCATTTTCTGAGTTCACACAATATATTGACAAATAAAACAGGGATTAGTGTTCAAAAACTTTCTTTGCTGTCATCCTGTTGTCCAGATTTCTGCAGCTCAAAGCTGGTAGCCGTCCTTTAAATTAAAGAGTTGGATTTATGTAACATGCAAGGCACAAAAAATAAAACTAAGGTAAGGCAAACTAACCAAATACAGTGTGGAGAAAAACCTTAGGTAGTTTTAACCTGATCTAGTGATGCATGTTGCAGAAATGTTGAATGTATGGGTTTATGAAAACAAAATAGAAATAGGAGGTGGGAAATGCAGTTTCTCTCTTCCTTCCTCTTATTTCTTTGGAGTGTATATTCCTGTGAATAGAATAAGTTTGGTCACACTGATATAAATGTATCCATCTATAAGGGTATCCTTAGAAATACATGAAGCTAAATAACTTGCTCACCTCAAACCATTGATCTATATAGCTCAGTGTATGTGGCTGGCTATGGCGCCATAGAAATCTTTTGAAGGCAAGGAATTGCAAGGAATGACCCTGAGACATGATTCTTTCCCAAATACAGTTTAAGCACCAAATTTAAACATCAAACTTGGTATGTTTTACATATCAAAGGAATGATATTCTTTCCAAATTGAAGCAAATTATTGTAACACTATACTTAATTCAAGATGAACACATTAATTAATGGTGTGGGCTTTTGCTATTAGTGAGATATATTAAAATCAAATTGCCAAATGTTCCTGGCTTGTGTGTCTTCTGGGCACACAGAATTAATACTATCATGATGTCGTAAACCACCCAGAGTCACTTGCTAAGATGGGTGTTGTAGAAATTTTATAAATAAATATAAATAAATAAATATATAAATCATTTGGGCCAATCTAAGCAGAGGCAGACTTGGGTAGTACTCGGATGGGAGACAACCAATTCCCTGGCTGTGGATTAGATTGGGAAACTGAAAAAAAAATTCCAAGAGGAAGCAAAGGAAACCACCTCAGTATTGCTGCCAAACAATATACTGATAATCACTAGGAATCAAATTTAAATTGCATTTTAAAACATATTCCATTAATCTTTAAACTATACTCTTGGACACCATATCTTTTTGTTATCCTACTGCAGATTTAGATAAAGCAGTATAAAAGATTTACAGAAAATATCTTTTCTTTACAGTAATCTTTTTAAATTATATACTGTGTGTGTGTGTGTGTGTGTGTGTGTGTGTGTGTGTGTGTGTGTGTGTGTGTATATATATATATATATATATATATATATATATATATATATATATATATATATATATATATATATACGTTTTCTGAGGTTTTCGCAGGTGTTTGTATGTAGGTCTTTGGTTATTCGGGTCTTCTCCCGCGTAAAGTTGGAAGTATCTTGGCGACGTTTCGACGAAGTCTCATTCGTCATCTTCAGGCTGGTGTTCTCGGCTTCGTGCCACTCCTGGAAGCATGAAGCCAAGAACACCAGCCTGAAGATGACGAATGAGACTTCGTCGAAACGTCGCCAAGATACTTCCAACTTTACGCGGGAGAAGACCCAAATAACCAAAGACCTACATATATATATTCTTACTTTTTGTAGGTTAATGTGTGTTCTTTTTTTTAGGCCAGGTTTTTCCTACATAACCAAGATTTTTTGGAACCACAATTGAGTGAAATCCCAATTCACTACATTCTGGGTTCTTCTCTTCATTATGGCTGCAAACAGATTTTAGTGTTGCATTGTGGGAGACCTAAATAGCTATTTCTGGCTCATAAGCCGTCCTCAGTAGGCCCCATTTTTTCATATTCCTATATGTTCCTATATATATTTTCATATTCATATATATTTCATATATATTTATAAATATATATATACTTATAATTTTTTTAAAAATTTTTTTTACAGAAAATTAGAACTGCAGAAAACACAATTGCTACCAACCTGCCTTCCATTGAGGACCTGTATACTGCAAGAGTCAAAAAGAGGGCTGGGAAAATATTTAACCCTCACATCCTGGACATAAACTGTTTCGACTCCTACCCTCAAAACGACACTATAGAGCACTGCACACCAGAACAACTAGACACAAGAACATTTTTTCCCAAATGCCATCACTCTGCTAAACAAATAATTCCCTCAACACTGTCAAACTATTTACTAATTTGCACTACTATTAATCTTCTCATCGTTCCCATCATCCATCTCCTTCCACTTATGACTGTATGACTGTAACTTGTTGCTTGTATCCTTACAATTTATATTGATATTATTTCCTGATTGCTTATTTGTACCCTATGACTATCATTAAGTGTTGTACCTTATGATTCTTGATGAACGTATCTTTTCTTTTATGTACACTGAGAGCATATGCACCAAGACAAATTCCTTGTGTGTCCAATCACACTTGGCCAATAAAAAATTCTATTCTATTCTAATTTTAAGAGATTTTGCAAAGACTATGTTGTGCAATTAATGTACTTTTTAAAAAAAAATTAGATATAATATGCCGCCCTTCTCTGGAGACTCAGGGCGGCTTACAATGCGTTAAGCAATAGCCTTCATACTTTTGTATATTTTTATACAAAGTTAGCTTATTGCCCCCACAAACTGGGTCCTCAATTTACCTACCTTAGAAAGGATGGAAGGCTGAGTCAACCTTGAGCCTCGAACTTGCAATAATTGCAGACAGCTGGATGTTAATAACAGGCTATCTAGCCTGTTGAGCTATTTGAGGTTCTTTAACTTTAAATCATTAATACATTTCTACACTAAACCTTATAAAGAAGCAGTTTATTGGATTTACCTGAGGAACAAACAAGAGAACTAAGGGTATATTATGCAAGCCCAACTTGTTTGGTTTGTTTATAATTCTGTACTTCTTGCAAATCCCCAAAATGGATTAATTTTATAATCAGGTTAAATATATTATGCATATGCAGCTCATATTATTTGTCCAGTCTTTTCTAATTCTGGTCTCCTTAATAGATACAAGGCAAAGGATGTAGGGTGGCTTTTGTTGAGTTGACTGCTACTGTCTTGCCAGGAGCTTTTCCTATCGCTTTCCTTTAGCCTGTAGGATCAAACTGTCATAGATTATGATGATAAGTAAAGTATTTGATTCACTGATGTTCTCTTCCAAATCAGAAGTCAACCTTCCCCCTCCATTCCCCTCTTCTAAGTTTAGATTTCTCTGGGAGAGAAATAGGCACAGGGCAGGAGAATGCTGTTGTATTCATGTCCTGCTCTTCACTGGAAGTTGGTTGCCAACCACAAATGTCCAGTGTTGGACTTTGATTTTTAAATTTGCTCTCAGACTGGACATTTATGTCTGCCATTCAGTGTGGCTGCTTATGATGGTTGGGGCTGCAGTCTCCAACTGGTTGATAGGGCATGTTAAGATTGAGGAGGGAATTAACTGTTTATTTTGGCAACTTCAAGACTCTGTTATAACCAAGAAAAATCAAATCTAGAAAACTAACTATTTCCTTTAATTAGAAGTAACTTTTGGACGATTCAGTCACATAAACAGCTCCCTCAACTTCTTTGAAGACCATTAAAGGACGAGAGCTTGGTACTAAAATTAGTGTTTGTTTCCATCAATTAAAACTCCTTTGACCAGGAGCCAGCTCTGATTTTTAGCCTAAAAGGCTTAATTACGCTGATCTTAAATGTAAGGCCAGGTGCTTCCCCCTTCTTCCTTGTTGATGACTCTGCTGTGACCAATAAGTACAAAAGCTGCAATGTTTACAGATCTTATATTTCCTTACTCGGACATTACATTGCAGGGGTGTGTGTGTTGTAGAGTAGTGTTAAATGTTCATAGGATTTCATACTCTTTACTAGGAGTGTACTATATAGACACACAGATAGGAGGGAGATAGTTTCAACCATGATGTTCAAGAAATGAAGTGCAATGATTTATTTTTTAAAATAAAGAATTGGAAAGAAAAGTAGAATAGTTACCCTGGATTTCAGCTTGAGTGCCAGGGACTTACACAGAAACATCTGTCTGTGTCTTGGCATGTTATAAAAGTGGTTGTTGGTCCTTCCTGGTCTAGCCCATAGCACTTGGAGTGTCTCATCCAAGAACCATCCAGACCTTCTCAGCCTTGGAAAGAGTGTGGAAGATATGTGGACTTCATTTCTCATACTGGCTGGATAATTCTGGGAGTTGAAATCATGTATCTTTAAGAAACACTAGAAGAATCAAGTTTAGCCAGATTTTGCCACCTGCTAAGCAAATGAATAACACAATACCAGAGTTGGAAGGAACTTTAGAGGTCTTCTAGTTCAATCTCCCTGCTCAAGCAGGAAAACCTATATCGTTTCAAACTGTGGTCCAGTCTCTTCTTAAAAACCTCCAATGTTGGAGCATCCATTTTGGATGGCAAGTTGTTCCACTGATTAAATCTTCTGTCAGGATGGCCTCAGGAACTAGTTCTATTCAAAGATTGTGCCAGTAGAGTATGATGTACATTAGATGAAGAGAATTTCTTATGACTCTATATAAATTTTATTTACCTGCCTATTAAATAGATTAAGATTTACTCACTAAACTACAGAATTCTGCTCAGTCACATTAATCTCCTTTCAGAGAAATAAACTATGTTATTTTGGATATAGCAATGAAGTATAAAAAAGCTTCTGGCACCTGGCCACATAAGTAAGGTACAAAAAGGCAGAAAATGTAGTCCAAGCCAGTTTTAGGTTACTTTGTTGGGAAAGGCTGAATCTGCTTGTCTTTTAGGAAGCATAGCTCTTAGTTTATATTAGGTTATTATTACTATATGGCCATGGCTCAAAATCGTAGCTGATGCAGCAGTCTAAGAAAGAGAGAATCTAAAAGAAGCAAAATAACAAACCAAGACAAACTCTTTGGACCGGTAAGCTTCAACTTTATTGGCTGCTATATAAGTTCTCCCCTCATAGTTGTAAAAATTGTTTTGCCCTAAGAAACGTGAAAGATCCTGTTATACAAGACTAGACATCTAATAAATTTACGTTTTTGAAAGAAATCTACACCAAATAACCTTGGGACTAAATCTTTTCCAAAAGAAGCAGCAAGTTTATTACCCTCTTATTCATACTGAATTTATTTTGGTGGCCTGGTACTTTATTTTCTATTTAGGATTGAATCTCTCTTTGTTAATATTATTATACTTTATATTTTTTTATGTTGGTGATCAAAAAAGAGACCAACTGAAGCAGGAAAAGTGCAAGAAAAAAAATACTGTGTCTGCATTTGTGTATACTCATCCATTTCATTTACTAAGGTTTTTATCCCTAGTTTTATTTTATCCTTTGGAATACCATAAAGGAAAAAGAAATTTATAGGCAATAAAATAGCCAACGAGTTAGTAATTCAGATCAAAAAGCATTAATAGGCAACGATCCACTATTTCTTCAAGAAAAATTCATAAATGCTTGTCATGTATTGCTGATTTAATTTTCTTTTATATACCACCCAAAGTCACATTGTTTGAGCTGAGAAACCATATAAATTATGTAAATAAACTATACCAAGTTCTTTTAAAGTGTGTCAAGAAAACAAGGATCACTCCATCTTCTCCATTCCCCAAAAATTCTGTCATAGGATTAGGAGCTCCATTGATGCTTGTCATTGATATGCAAGTTCATAGAAGTGCAACATCTAGAGCAGATCATGAGCAGATTCAGGATTTCCTGAAGGATTTACCAATCCCCCCTCCCCAAATCCTTTTTTGCAATGAATCTTCCAAAAGGTGGGGTTGGTATGAGAGGGGACAAACACAACTAATATCCATAAGGTCCCCACTCTGATTGTTAAAAACTGGGCTTTTCTCCCAGTTCTTGGTTAAGGTGGATGGCAAGTCTTTTATGGGATGGGTTTTTAAAATTAATTTGAATATTTCCTCTTCTTGACATACATAATTCTTATATTATCTTTTCTGTATTTTTTTATGTTGTATGCTTATGGAGTAGCCAGACTTTTAAATTTGAAATAAGTAAACAAATAAGAACGTCTGTTTTATAAAATGTTTATTTATTTGGATAAATTTGGAAATCTACGTATATTTCAATGAAGTTAAACATCCAGATTTATATTAACATTTCTTCTTCAGCTTTATGCGTTCAAGATCTTCAGTTACATCACAGTCTATTTTTTTTGCTCTTGCTCTTTTTCCTTCTCTTTGATTTTTGCTCTCCTAAATCATTATTCTCTTCCTTAGATGTTTCAAAGGAACATTGTTTTGCCTTTTGATAATCAATTTGAGATTCATTATAAATAAGATCATTACTGGGGTCCAGATGTTTAGATTTCTTCCTCTTTTTCTTTTTCTGGGTGCCCACTTCATCTCTGCTTGAATCTAGTATCCCAGTGCAGATAATCTTTGGTTCTCCAGCCACATCCTGTGCATGTTTGTATTTTTTCTTCTTCTTTGTCTGGGATTCCAAACACTCCAACATCTCAACCACCACTGGAGGAGAATTACCTGGCTCTATTTTGGTGCACTGTTGAGTTTTCTTCAGTTTTGTCATGCACTTGGCAAAATACTCCTGCACGGTAAGAGTGCTGGTTACAGTATTGCTCCCATCTACTTGGTCAGGTGGCATGATCACCTCTTTTGAATCTTCTGCTAGAACGCTTGCGCTAGCAGTGTCAACCTGAGAATGAAAAAAGAGGAGATAGAAGTCAGAGGAGTAAACTGAGTAAGTGCTTTAAATTTTTTTTATAAACTGTCTGATCAGGTGGGGTTTTCAGAAGATCCAACGTAACTTCATCCTATGTTTTAAGATGCAATGCATGTATCTCAGGCCAATCCTGATTTATTTCCTGAAATAAGACAGTCCTGCTTGGCTAAGCTTAGCACATGTCGAATCAGATGAAACTCAAAAGCCACACACATCTATAGAAAGGAATTGTCAAATGTTCTAATTTTGCTGCTTATTTGGGAAGGCAAAATCTAAGAGGTTGTTGAAGACCCAGTTGACAGACCCAGTGCCTTTTTAAACAAGTTATACACTCAACAGGAATGAGATAGCCTTTTATTTCCTAGAGCAAACTCAGTAAAAATAAACAGTAATCCTGTAAAGACAGACCAACTCAAGAGCTGGAATACTCAACATTGCAAATCACTTAAAAAATTCTTAAGCAGAATTTACTCAGAGATTTTTAAGTACCCCAAGAATCACTAATGGAATTTCAAGAGCAGCATTATTTTTGTTCCACAGGACTTGGTCCTTGGAGTGCATATTCATCAAGAAGTTGCCTTTTCATGCAGCTCCTGATCAGGCAGATACCATCAGTCTTCCTTATTTGGATCATAGTTAAACACACTTGAAAGCTGCCAGTGGTGTATTTGAAGGGCAGATTACAGTGTGCCATAAGATGTGAATTTTAAGTAATTCAAAATTTTGATGAACTTCAGAATGTATGAATCACATCCAACAGAGGAAATACTTGATTTCATGTACTGTATGAAGTTCCCAGTATGACATAGGCTTGAAAATATTTTACCTCAAATATTTGGATATCCTGTATTATTGTCTCCTATTACCCTGAAGAGAGTGATAGGTAATTATGTATGAATGAATATGGAATCACACGGTTTCCCCTAACATCCTACAATTGCCCTGATGTATTAATTCATACTAGAATTACGTATCCTAATTTACAAAATGAGTGAGAAAATGCAACCAGAGACTGATTACTGAGATAATGTGAATATTCTTGGTATCACAGATCAAAGATCTCATTTTATGGTGCCTTGTTCAATCTTAAGGTTTCAGGGTTAGAATGCTGTGAATTGCTACTGCGCTGTCATAAATACTATACTATATATGTGTGAAGAGATGTTTTTCTACATCTCTTTTCTATGGCAGGCCTAATTATGCCAAAATGAAGATTATTTGGAAGTTAAAACTCATTTATGCCACTTTCTACATCTTCATTCACTATGGAACAGAAAGGAGAAATCTCAATCTTCTCAGAGAAGAAAGTGGCTAGTAACAGAGCAAGGTTTTCCTTAGATCAGAATTTGTGCCTTAGAAAGTTTGCCTAGCCACTTCCTCATTCTTTCTCCTGTGAAAAACAAAAACTTTTTAAAAGAAGAAAAAACAAAAAAATCTTACAATACTTTGTTTTGCTGTTGTTTTTTTCTTGTGAACTTGAACAATGTGCCTTTTAAAAGTTGTTTGCCATGACACAACCAAAATTAAGTACACCCTAGTTTCAGCAAGGAGGAGTTATTTGTTGGGGTTGCTCTTGAAATCAATTAAAAAATTTAAAAAGTTAAAAGAAATTTTAACTTTTTAATAAAAATATGGGTGGTGTTTGTGGAAGTAAGCCTCCTTGATTTCTATCTTTCTATAATGAATTTATGCAAAGAAGAAACATCAATCTGGGGTTTATCTTTTGGATAAAACATAGGTGTGCAAGCAGGCACAAAAATATTTACTCCTTTCTTTCTTTTTTCATTATATTCTGATAACTGAAAAAAATCCATCAATGGCTGTCACCAAAGTTTGCTTCACCTAGGTAAAACAACATTTAGCATTTCAGGTATTAAAACATTTTTTAAAAAAATAGCTTTGTGAATTCCATCATAATTGAGCATAGGTGAAAGGTACAGAGACAAGAATATTAAGCTAGAAGCACAAAATATTAAATCAGTTCTAAGTCAGCAATCAGACACATGTACTGGACTGACTGCCTAAAATGGAGAAGTTCAGAGAAACCCATGATGCCTAAAAACAAAAACGCAGGCTAAACCACTCCTGTACGGACAGGAATTTTAATAACCACGGGCCACTGCACACAAAGTTAGCAGGGCATGGAGACAGGTAAAGGCAGTGTCAGCTCCAAAGCAAACTCACACACCGCATTTCGGGGACACTGATGGAGAACCGTTAATCATTTGGAAAAGGTAGGTGCCAGGAACACTCCCAACTGCTTCGCATGACCAACTTTCTCTTTGGAACCCTGGAAACCAGGGAAAAACAATGATGGTGATCTGAACAGTGCTGTCAGATTAAATCAGCTGCTATTTACATCAGGAAAAAATGTAGTAATTGGAGGCTGCCACCAAGAGGTGAGCAAAAAGGAGGAGTGGCCCCCTATTCATTCAGATGTTCCTCCTCTATTCTCAAACCTTGCTATGGCTTCAGTGTTCATTCTTGACACCAGATCATTAAAACCTGGGGCCTTTTGCCTGGTTGCCACTCAGAGGCAGCCGATCAGAGATGTTATCTCCAGTCCTGTTTTTTGGGGGAAGAAGAAATCCTAAATGCTCTCTTAAGACATACAATATGCTAGATTCTGAAGAGAAGGCAGTTAGAAGAAGTGGGCATCTATTAAATCTGGAATGACCAAGTGGATTCATAAAAGTTGTAGCTGAATTATGAAATGATAGATCTGCATGGAGGTATGCAGAACTGTTTCAGAGAAGATGTGAAAGGATGAGGAGACTCAGGTTCCGGATGAAAAACAGTGATCACTTTTTACAACAACTTCCTTTTATGTGGATGCTAAAGGAAGTCACTATAAATTTTTAGTTATTAGCTTTGTAGAAAGATACAAAAAGTCTATAAATCAAATATTTAAAATAAGCAATGAGCAATGTAGAGATATTTGATTTTAGACAAAATGCATAGGATAGTCCTGTAGTGAGCCTACTATTGGGTGCATAACTTCATTAACTTGTAAAGCTATTCCTTGATAGTGTCAAATAGTTTATTTTGAAATATGAAATTTGCAATTAGTTGAAATGCTTTTAAACAGTAACCATTCAATTAGCCATTATATAAAAAACAGAGCTGCTTTCCTATGTTAACAAATCAGTATGATAAACTATAGTATTAAAACTGAATAGAACTTGATCCGTTTTACATATACTGGTTTCCCTTTAATTTAAGTGATAGGGAAATGCATTCACTATGATTGTTGAACCGGTATTATAATATTTTTGGAGGGGATTATATGTTATTTTCAAAGTTTCCAATATTTCTCTGAATATGTGCATATGTGTATCAAAACTAAACATTCCTCAACACAAATAGTAAATTATAATGAGCACAATCCTATGAAAATTAAGCATTTATATGGCCCCTATATTAGATGAAAATTCGAATTGCACATCTCCGATACAGGTAGTCTAACTTACAACTATAATTGAGCCCACAATTTCTGTTCCTAAGCAAGACAATTGTTAAGTGAATTTTTCCCATTTTACGTCACTTTTTGCCACAGTTGTTAAGTGAATCACAGCTGTTGTTAAATTATTAACATGGTTGTTAAGTGAATCTGGCTTCCCCATTGAGTATGCTCGTCAGAAGGGTGCAAAAAGTGATCACATTACCCTGAGACACTGCAACTGTCATAAATATGAATCAGTTGCCAAGTGTCTGAATTTTGATCAAGTGACCATGGGGATGCTGCAACCGTCATAAGTATGAAAAACACTTATAAGACACTTTTTTCAGTGTTGTTATAACTTCGAATGGTCACTTAATGAACAGTTGTAAGTCAAGGACTCCCTATATTAAGAGGAATTAAAGATGACTAGAGCAACTTTAAACAATTGTTAATAATACGTGGATATTTCATCTACTCCATTTGATGCAGCAGATGGCAGAACAGATTTCAAAACTGAAGATTTAAAAAAAAAATTACATCCAGCTGTAAGTATAATATCCCACAATACAAATTTAAACAAAGTTTGGGTCTTTTGGGAACTGCATTTAAGAGAAGTCCAAGCAGAGAAAGAAAAAGTAAAAGCAAGACATTATGCTTTACAGCAGAAATAGGAACTTGTTATTTATAATCTAGAAGTTAGATTCCAATTCCCCATGATCAGAAATGGTGGAAACTGCAATGCAACAATGTTGGTGAAAATAATAGATGGGGAAAAGAACGAAACCCTATTAAAATAAGGTGAAATGAATAAAATTAGGGAGGGAAATGCCACAATAATCCGTGTTAAGACAGCCACGGATTGTGGGTTGAGAGTAGAGTACACAAGTAGATTGCTGAGATAAAATGGCTTGGAAAAAATGATGTCAGTATGAGCTTGGAAAAACCCTGAAGACGGAAAAGGATTCCAGCAGAGATTATAGGAGGAAGCTGTGTCAACAAGTGAAAAGGCTGGGCTTCTCAGAGATGAGGAAACGATGCTGCTTTTGAAATTGGGAATAACTGACACTTACAGGAATTTTCATTTGTTATGTTCAAGAGTTGGGACAGGGAAATAAAAATATAATTTAGTGATGGGGGGGGGGGATAGTGAATTGTTACTTTTCTACTTTTTTTCCCAACTTGTATGTCAATAAGCTTTTTTTTTTATGTTCACTGCAGAATTAACACCATGGGTTTGTAGGTGGGAAAGGGTGTAATTAATGTCACGTAGCCCAATCAATCTGACTCCAGGTTAGCAACAGAAAACAGGTAGTTCCTGATTTGCAGACAATGAAGGAAAAGAGGCCAAGCTTTATGAGAAATCCCAGGTAACCAATAGCTTACCTATAAATGCAGTAGTAGTCCCAATTTGTTCAGGAGTAAATCAGGAACTACAAAACAGTCCCAAATAGCTAAAATGAAAGCCAATGCACGCAGATCTGCAATTTTTTTCCTCTAGTTATTGAAGAGAAAAAAATGTGGAGCTACAAGTAGTAGCCACACCTTAATGGAAATTCTGGAAAAGCTTATTTTGCCTCCTTAAAAAAAAACACCCATCTAGTCCAACTCTGCTTTACAATGTGACCGACCAACTGATAAAAGGAAATGCAAAAGCATGATAGGAAGGCAAAGAGTTCTTTCCTGCAACAATGGTTTCTCAACCTAGAAATCACATCCATTCATCAGACTAATGGATGGGAATAGCCTTTATCTCCACCATGTTTTTCTCCCTTAACCCTTTTTGCCTCCAACTGAAAGGCATCCTGCATCAACAAATTCCTTAAATCACACATATACTGGGTGAAGATAGCCTTCTTTTTGTCTGTCTTGAATCTCCTGCCAACAGATTCATTGGACAACTTCAGGTTCTAACATTAAAGAAAAAAGAAAGGAAAAAAAATTCTCCATTTTATAGATTTCTCCTTTACATTCATTCCCTTGACCGCCTATCTTGAGATCTGACATCGTAATTATCTGATTTGTTACTCTGTTTCCCCTTTGGCAACCAATCATGGCAACCAGAGCAATGCAATGAAGCACAGCGTAATGAAATACGTTAAGCTCCCTGAGTTGTTTCAAAGGAGGCCTCAACATGAGGAACATTTTGTTTTGATTGCAGAAGGCTTAGGGAGCACCATTGCATACATCTTTTTAGAGAATCTAAAATACAGAGGCAACATGGCCAACAGGTTAAGTCCAAAATAAGCAGAAGACCTGTCCAGCAGAATGCCAGGAGTGTTACCCTATTTGACATAAACATTTAATAAAAAAATAACAAGATGCTAAATTGCATGAATGCAAGTGTATGTAAATATGCTTATTTATTTATCTGATTTGTTGCATAGTCAGCCAGACGTTCAGACTGGATTTGGCTTCTTCTTCTTGTTGCTGTTAATTTTATGTCACCCATCTCCCCATAAGGTGATTCTGGATGGCATATAATTTATAAAAACAAGTGAAAAATAATTAAAATATTATCAGTTTAAAATAAGAGACATTAAAATTAGTCCTCAACACAACCACAATTTAGCCAAACATTTCTGTTGCTAAGCGTGACAGGTGTTAAGAGAGTTTTGCCCCATTTTACAACATTTCTTGCCACAGTTGTTAAGTGAATTACTGCAGTTGTTAGTAACATGGTTATTAAGTGAATCTGGCTTCCCCATTGACTTTGCTTGTCAGAAGGTCACAAAAGGCGATCGCTTGACCCTGGGATACTGCAACCATCATAAATATGAGCCAATTGTTAACCCTCTGAATTCTGATCACGTGACCATGGATGCTGTAATGGTTGTAAGAGTGAAAATTGGTCATAAGACACTTTTTTCAATGCTGTTGTAATGCAATGCTGTACGGTCACTAAATGGACTGTTCTAAATCGAGGACTATCTATATTAAAAGCTGTACTAAAACCACATCTAAAAAAATCAAGAGTTAGATAGGATGGGATTTTCTTACCCCGTTAGCCAAGTTAGCCAAGTTTCTTACCCCGTTAGTGAATGACCTCCCGCTCCCCAGCCGAACTGGCAAAGCCAAGCTTTAATACTCTACCAAAGTGCCAAAAGGGAGGGGGCAATTCTCACCTCCGGTAGTAGAATGTTCCACAATGAAGAGGCCACAGCAGAAAAGGCTCTGCTCCTTGATCACACCTGCATTAATTCCTTAGCGGACAGGATCCATAATAGGCCTCTTCTGCTGGCAGAAGTGGGGTGGGCTTGTCCCATCAGAGAGAGATGGTTCCTCAGATACCCTGAACCCATGCCATGTAGGGCTTTAAAGATAACAACCAATCCCTTGAATTGGATTTGGAAGCAAACTGGCAAACAATGCAGCTTGCTCAGTAACGGCGTTATATGTGCAGCCCTAGAAGCTCTCAGGGGTGTGTGTGCTGCTGGATTCTGCACCAGCTGCAGCTTCTAAATACTCTTCAAAGGTAGTTCCATGTAGAGCATGTTCAGTAATCCAGTCAAAATAGGACTAGGGCATGAGTGACCAGGGCCTCAGGATCCAGAAAATGGCGCAACTGATGAACCACACAAAGTTGCGGAAAGATCCTTTTAGACACACCTGCTACCTGTTCTTTGAGCAGGAGTTGTGCATTTATGATTTAAAACAAGAAGTCTTAAAAACAACGATGACACTCAAATAGAAATAAGACAATTTATGGCTCCCTCATTTCCACTAAAGTTTGTGACACTTCCAGTAAGTTTCTTATAAAGTTTTCAGATTGCTCCATGTATGAATGTTCCTTCAAAACAAAAATTAGGATGTGGGAAATGCTCAAGGTTTGCATCTCCAAGAAAAACCCTGTGCATCTCCAATTAATGTTGCTACATGATCTAGAGACATATACATGCCACAACTTTAAATGACAACATTCTGCTCACAAATGTTAGCAGGGGAGAAAGGGAGGGAAGAAGCAAAAAATATTACAGGCATCCCTTCTCAAAAGGAAATTGCATTTCCTGGTGGTACTTGCCCTAAGGCATGGCTCGGGAATGGAGTCAGCTGTAAACCTAAGTCAAGCAGACTTTTGTTTATTCAATGCAGAAAGCATCTTGGGATATCCCATTTCTTTGGGATATTCACCTCTTGAAGGCCAGTGTGATTTCCATAAAAGTTTGGGACTCTGCCCTGCAGGACTAACTTGAATAATTGTAAGTGATATCTCACCAACAGTGGGCCCAAAGATAAAGAGAGAAAAACACCACAATTTTTACTAATTTTTGGCTAGGGATAGGGAAAGACCGTCTTCTCCTGTGCCATATTGGGAGAGCTATCCCATATTTTACTAATTTGCTCTTTTGGTCTGATCAGCTTCTTATTAAGAGAAATTTGGATGGGAGAGAATCTCCCCTTTATCAGATGGTGACCCTGGAGTGCCACTGCAAATGCATAAATAATCTGACTGGTATCCTGCAATTTGTTAGGTCAGTTATAAAAGTTTTAGAAAAATTAACTAAACTGTTTCATTTGGACACCTTCCACGTGTGTGAATTTCAACTACTGAAATTCCTGAGAAGTGTGATGATGGGGCCACATACCTGGAAGGCAACCAGGTGAGGGATGGCTGAATAATAAGATAGCACATACTGTAGTAACAGTGGATTACCTCAGAACCTGTTCTAGCAGTTCTTTTTGTAGGATGAAGGATTATGAGGTACGATGCAATCCTCCTAATCAAATAGGAATCACTGGAATAGGCGTACGTAGAAAACAGGCTAAAATTTGCTCAATGGAAAAGGATGTTCCATCACAAGATGGAAGAGAAGGAAGGCCCATTGTATTAAACTGTAGGTGACACAAAGCAACTATTGGCAGATTTGGATAGACTTCCAAATGCCATAATATCACATCAGCCCATCCCACACATTCAGGCAGGGAAGGCATGCAACAGAACCCATCAGTCAGAAAATTCTGACGGGCAGGGTCAAGGAAGAGAGCTTTTTCTGCTTCTGCCCCTGCTTTGAGGAACATCTTACCCTCAGAGGTGAGGAAAGCGCCCAATCTCTAAACCTTCTGCAAAGGGGCCAAAACCTGGCTGTGTAGTCTTGTATGGAGGCCCACACAGCCATGGAGATGGCTGGCCTCATGAGAATCCTACTGCCTGAATTAACAACTCTTAGTCTTCCCATCTTGGATCTCTCCACCTCTTGCAATTTTATAATGTTGTTTTACATTTTTAAATTTTTAATCTTAAATTATTCATTTGAACAGTTTATTGCATTGATTAAATTGTATACCACCCAGAGCCCCTCTGAAAGAGAAACAGGCAGTTAATAAGTTTGATAAATAAATAACCAACCTAAACAATGCTATTTTTTAGTATATTAACATCTAGCTGCCTTGCTACTCTCAGATTATAGGATATATTTATTAGTTTTTTAAAAAAAATCCATCTTTATTACTTTATAAGTTTCATAAAGCAGGGAACACACTACTCTTTCCTACTCCTATTTTCCATATAACAACCCTCTGAGGTGGGTTGGGCTAAGAAAAAGTCTTTCATGCCTCAAGTGGCACTAGAACTCACAGTCTCCTGCTTTCTAGGCCAGCATCTTAATGACTACACTAACCAGGTTCTCTGGATTGGTTGCAAAAAAAGAGCAACTAAGAATTCAGCAGGAGAATGACAATTTGCAACTCTAAGTATAATCTCTGTTCATACAATGAAAGATCAGCAACACTGAATGTGCTAGTTAGGCAAAAAATAGGTTTTTTCCTCCATTACAACACTGCAGTGCATCAGGTTGGCAAAAGGTGGAGAAAGGTAGGCTATCTAAAGATGCCTGGAAACAAACTGTGGCAGTTCTCTATCCATATCTTGTATCCATATCCATATCAGTCTTTTCTCAACTCTGAAACCATTCAGCTTCTAAGTGAGTATTGGTTTGAAAACGGCTGACTTTTCTATTGCTTTTTCCAGACTCCCAAAGTAATGGAATAGCAAAAGTAACCAAATATTCTAAAAGATGAGCTAAATCCAACAGCTATAAATCATTCTAAAGCAGTTTTGCCTGATCTGGCACTTTCTAATTATATTAGGACAGAGACTCCCAGAATTCTCTGCAGAACTAAAATGAAAATCTACCTCTTCCTATGACCTTGGAGAACACCTGCTATGGATGTAAACAATAGTGGCTCACCATAATATGGCTTCAGATATTTTGCTGGCACAAAATCAGCTGGGTAATCTTGGGCCAGCCAGTCTCTCTTAGCCTGAGGAAGGAGGCAAGGGTAAACATTTCTGAAAAATCTTGCCAAAAAAATTGCAGGTCCAAGCAATTGCCAAAAGTCAACACTCATACAAAAACAAAACAGAACAAAACAAAACACCCCAAACGTTGCACTCTTATAATAGTTTCTTCCCATTTTATTACTCCACACTATGAGTGTGAACAAAGAAATGGCTCTCCAGTTGGGTCCCAGAGGTGCATTTTCAAAAGGCAACTGGACTTTGTTTTTCCTTGAAGGTGTTTCGCTTCTCATCCAAGATGAGTGGATTAGTTCAGTTGTGTCAGAACTAAAGAAGCTTCTTGGATGAGAAGTGAAATGTCTTCAAGGAAAAACATGGAAAGTCCAGTTGCCTTTTGAAAAAGAACCTTTGGAACAACAATGACCTGGATGACTAAAAATATCCACAGACATCCCCAGCTGGATGGGCTTTTAAATGGGTTGTACCACTCTCTTTACTCAAGGAGTTATTTAGTACTCAAATTTAGCGTGAATACTGTTGAGAAGGGAGAGTGGGAAGAGTGTGCCTTTCCCTGCTTAACTTCCTTTAAAACAAAGAAATTGACATGCTGAAACTATAGTGGTTTAAAATAAAATATAACTACAGAGATTTTTAGCTGCCCTCCCCAGCTGTTATCAGAAATTTTCATCCACAAAACCCAAAACAAAATGCAAAACATTTCCCCCCCCTTCCAATTTCCTGAAAAAGGAGTGCCCCACTTTCACCTCCCCAGCCTCTGAAGTTGTGCAGGAGAAGGCTCTTGCTCTGTAGACGGTATGGCCTCCTGTTTGAAGTCCTAGCTTTTGGGAGATGGTCAGTTTACGTCTCCTGATACTAGCACAGGAAAAGGATGCACTCTCAGCAGCCCATGTGCTCCACAGAGATAAGCACAGAGCTTTCTGTCCCGGGAGCCTTATCGGCTTTTCCGGCTACTCTCCAACACAGACATCGCACCAAAACTGGCAAGCCAAGTTTTTGCTCATACAAACTGAGGAGGGGAAGAGGTGCAAAGAGATTTCACCAATCAAAAACAAGCATGGATGCATGCATGCATGTGTACACACATATGACTGTGCATGCATACACATACTTTGTCTGCATTTGAGTTGCTGCAGAGCAATGTGAAGGGCACAGCCTGTGTTAACTAGTCTTTGATGATTTATTTGGCTGGGTTTCTCATGTGTTGCTACAGTCAACAAGTGCCTCATATGTTTATGAGCAAGCAAGTTCTTCTTGAAAATTCAATCCTCCACAGTCAAGCTGTCTTATTTGACCCAACCAGACAGGTCACTTTGTCTCTGATCCCTTATCATTTGCATCATCCAAGAAACAGAAGAGAATGTGTACCGTATTTGGCAAGATATTTTGTCTCTGTATGTGTACATTCACATGTATGACTGCCAATATACCACCTGACAATATATGTGCCTCCTTGGATCAGATAATTTATCTATCCATGGTCCAAAACTTCGGAGAAGTGTTCCACTGCTGTTAAGAGCATAAGGACGTTCTAATTAGCATTAGCATATAGCCACAAGGACATTGAAGCCACAGAAGGCGTACTTACAGCCGACCTTACAACTTTGAGCACATACTTCCGCCAATGGAGGTTAATCCCAAGTGTAAGTAAAACAGTTACATCATGTTTTCACCTCAACAACAAATTGGCAAAAAGAGAACTCAATGTATACCTAAACAACAAACTGCTCCCATACGAGGCAACACCAAAATACCTGGGGGTTACCTTAGACAGGACCCTGTCCTTTAAAAAACATATTCAGAATATGGCTGCCAAGGTTAACAGCAGAAATAACATCCTACAAAAACTATGCGGAACAACTTGGGGAGCTTCAGCCCCAACTCTTCGATGTGCAGCCCTCGGGCTTTGCTACTCTGCAGCGGAATACTGTGCACCTGTATGGATAAACAGCTCACATACAGACTTATTGATGTTCAACTTAACCATACGATGAGGCTAATTACTGGGTGCATAAAATCTACACCTAGTTACTGGTTACCAGTTCTTAGTCACATACTTCCCCCGCACTTACGATGTCAAGAAGCTCTCATTCGGGAGTATAGTAGGATCCTGTTAAATTCCTCTCTACCCATACATGTATACATTCCTGATCTCTAAAGTCAAGAAATCCACCACTCTTGATAGCGCTTAAGTTGATGGCCGATCATCAGAACACCACACAAAAGTGGATGGAGGCGTGGAGTAGCTGTTCCCCACAAGATTTGTCTGAGCATATCAGTCCTAGTAGTATACTTCCAGGATTTAGCCTACCCCGACACATATGGGTGACATATAATAGAATTAGAACAACTCATGGGGTGTGTGCTGACTCCTTGTATAAATGGGGAAAGACGCCTTTAGCACAATGTGATTGCGGGGCCTCTCGACAGACTATCCAGCATAGAGTGAGGGATTGCCCTAACAGAAGGTATCCAGGAGATTCTAGGGACTTCCTCTGCATAACAATGGCAGCTACTGACTGGATCTCCAAACTCGACATCAAACTTTGAAATGTTATTTCTGTTTTCCTTTTAGGTTTTCTTACTGCTTTTTTTATTGTTTTTATTGTTTTTAACCAGTAAAAATGAAGTGTTTTAATGTTGTGTGTGACCAGCCATACGCTAAATAAATAAATAAGGACGTTCTAATAAAAACCTATTTATTGATCGTTATTCATTACGGCAATTATCTTTTTGCTAGCGCCCCTTGATTTAGGTCTCTAATTCCTGGAATGATTTATTTTTGTAATGCTCCCTCCCAAATTCAAATGCTCAAAACAATACGCACAGCACCAAAGCAAAGGGCAAATATTTGGCCTCACAACAGCAATTCTGCAGTAACCTGCAGAGGAGAAAAAAGAAATCTTGTCTAAAATTAACACATAGACACACCCAGCTGTCCCCCACATCTACCAGCATATATTTTTAGATGCAAGCCACACACTAACCTTTGGGATGATCTTTTTGAATGGCTGCACTGCAAATGAGCTTTCTTTTCCTCTCTGTCTTTCTCATCAACAGCTTCAAGCTCCCTTCCCTCTTCCTTTGAGGCTGTATGTGAATCGTCTCCTTTCCTGATCTTTGCTACCTAAGCAGCTTCTCAACTACACTATTTTGTATCAAAGGCCTGACAATTGGCAAACCTTGCCTCCACCTTTTTTCCCCTGAACCAAGACAACTTTCTGCACCCGTCTGTAATAGTTTTCATTTTATTTTTTAAAATGATAGGTAAAGGGAACCAAATTTCTGTAGCTGGGATGTCAAATAATCAGGCTAAAAACTGATGTATGCCACATCCAATTACAACTCTCTTTAATTGTAAAAAAAAAAAAGTGTGGGAGAGAGAGAGAGAGAGACTGTACAATAGCAGCCCCTAACTTTTTGGGTGCCAGGGACTGATTCTGTGGAAAGCGGTTTTTCTGTGGACTGGTGTGTGTGGTTTCACGTGCTGCCTGGATCCCGCACATGCGCGGAGGGGGGCTTCACTCACTTCCGTGCCCTTGTTCCTAGCAGACCGCTGTTAATGTACAAGACATATTGCAATAATAGTAATATTGGATTAGACAGGACCATTGTTTTATTGAACCTAACAGCAGCTTTGTGGTTACAAATTGCTTGATTCCTCAATATGGAATATCCATGGGCATATTATGACATCCCAGCATTAACACAATGGCTGGAAAAACTCATACACAAAAGGGCCAGAAGCTGACTTATAAATCATTTAATATTGCCAATTTTCTATTTTTGTTTGTCCATTCATGAGCTGCAGTGGTGTGTTATCACCGAGTATCCATCAATTACATATGTAATACGTGAAATTTAACTACCTGTTCCTATACAATGTGCTGATTTAGAAATAAGGTCCTCTGATATTAACATGGATCGGGCCTAACTTAAGATATCTGCACCCCATACAGCCATTCTTTCATAGGGACAAAGGGGCACGTCACAATTTAAAAGAAAGGAGAATAATATGTTTTCTCCGCCTATGAAGAGGAATAAAGAATGCAAGACTGTGATTTTTTCCCCCTGCAATGAATCCAGTATGTTTACATCTAGATATTAAGAGACCAGGACAGGAAAAGTTTGGAACATCAGCCAAGAAAGAGTTCCAAAAAGAAGCCAGCCAATTTTTAAAGACATTCTTTGTAAGCAATAGCAGCAGGACTTAGCAAAGCATTTGTCTCTGGGGAACTCTAAAATAAACACAAGAGGGTGCAATTAGCCTGTGGCAGCCAAGCAAGTGTCTATGTCTATGTGCCTATGTGGGAAAGTGTATAAACATGTGTCATAGTTATTATCTTAATTGATGAAGAAAATTTTTGACATCAGGCCCTATCAAAAAATGGGGGAAAGGGGAAAAAAGTTTCCTTGTCCCTAGCTCATTTATTGGGAATTACCGGTAGTTAAAAAAAATAGACTTTCAGGCATTGGCTAAAGATGAAATCTAGCTCTGAATGAATTTCATAATCAGACTGTGCAAAATCTGTTTTTAAAACAGGCCAGAAAGAAAAACACCCTTTTCCTTGTCCCTCACAAATATCCTTCAGTGAGCAAATGTGTGTTGGAAATAATACTCTCTAGACAGAAAACCCCAGGCTTAAACTTTCTGGGTTTTTGATTTGATTCTGAAATTTTGGAAAGCAGGGCAGAAAATATTTAATCAGATGGGCCCATTTGTCCAAAATCTTCCTTTGTAAGAAGAAAAATTGCCACCAAATTCCCAACTATCAAGATCCAATCAATAGCTCGAGGCAACATGAAAATACAGTTGGGGTATGAAAAAAGTACCTGCTTATTAAATAAGCAGATACATTTTCTTATATACTGAATATAGTTACTGCCACTGTTGAAAGATATTTGGCTTTCCAATTTGCTCCTTTCTACCCCAGATGCTATGGTAAATTTAGCACAGGGAGATAGCAAAGGCAAAACTTCCCCCACGTTCAGAGCAGTTTACCTTAATCTATTTATCATATTTTTGGACTATAAGACTATAAAGACTATTAGCTTTAGAGGAGGAAAACAAGAAAAAAAAAACACCTGCTTCTGCCTGTGCGGCTTGTTGCCTGCCACTGTGGCCCGTTTGCCACAAATGGCCAGTGGCGGCAGGGATCCCCACTGCCTAGAACAGCTAATTGATGCTGCACCAACCCCCCTCCCCCGCCACAATATTCACTGTATAAGACGCACAGACATTTCCACCCACTTTTTTGGGGGGGGGGGAGTGCGTCATAGTCCAAAAAATACAGTATTATAATTAAGTCAGAAGTGAACTGACCTTCTCCTTTTTCATGGCCAATATTGAAAACATGTTATTGGATATTACACTGATCTAGTCAGGTAATTCTTTTTAAAAAACATAGATTAACATGCTATCTGATGAAAAATACTATTATCATCCTCGTTAAGATGTGACAAAGAAACAAGTAAACAATGGATAAAACCTCATAAGATCTAAGATCTTACATAAAGCCTCATAAGATTTTTACCATTTGAAACAAGTTTAGCTTTTTGATCTTTTAAAAAAAAAAATTTTTCCCCATGGCATATGAAATCAGCTATGGTATCCACTGGTTAAAAAAAATGCTAAACTCCTCCCCTCTGCCAATGTAGTCTTCCTCGTAGGTGAAATCAAGAAAACGAAGTTTAGAGGAGGGGGTTTATTTTTGCTCAAGTCCATTTCTTCTCTAAACTTCAACTGCAAGATGGTATCAGCATTGACTTTTTGGCCTTACAAGTACAGGTACAGCCTTTATTTCTGCCACAGTGACCAGCCTAGTTCCATTTTTCATATCATTTATCTAAGTTTCAGCCTTTTTTTTACCCAAAAGTTACCACCCCCTCCAAACTAACAGCTACAAACATCAAAGCCCTCCTGATTATTATCTCCCCCTTTTGAAATATGGCAATATAAATCTCAGGCTGACAACCTGGGGTTGTGGTGGCAAATTTATGGCACACGTTACCCATCACTGACCTAGGCAGATTTTTTTTTTTTTGAAGAAATGCCTAGCGCCATACCAATTCCTGTCCCTGGTAGCTAATCTGGAAGAAAGGTGTCCAAAACATCTCACGAAGGAACAGAAACCCAATTTATCCAAGGCAAGTTTCCTTCTTCATGCCCATTTAACGGAGATGGCAATGGGGAGGAGTGAAGGGGAGACAAGGAAAGACCTATGCCAAGAAATAATTGGCAGTGAAAAGTGTCGGAAGGTAGTTTTCCTCCCACCACCAATGATTAATGAGAATGTTGTGTTCCTAACTACTTAGTCAAGAGACAGAATAATGTGGCTTCCCTTAAAAAGAAAAAATACTTCTGGGCAATGCAAAAAAAAAAAAAAAAAAAGGGGGGGGGGAGAACGCTTGACCAGGCCCATAAATTATAAAGCATTAACACCCTACTGCCACCCGGATCTCCTGACGCATGAAAAGTGACAATCCACCTGGCACTTTGCGTAACTCGCTTGGCGTAAGTTGAATTTTACCTTTGACATTTAATAGTCCGGTTATTTCATTATCCTTGGCTTTCTGGTATGGCCAAAACCAATATTGACCAAGCCAAACTTAACCACCTGTGTTGTAGAAACCTTCTGCATAAAGTGAAGAAAAGTTAATAAATACAGTCACTACATTTTCAAGTTATTTCGAAGACTACTATCAGCTTCTCCTGCCTTTGGAAGTTAGATGGCTTATACTGGGCCTTTCCTCTCCAAGTTGCTTAGTATGGTGATGCAGCACACATCTCACCAAATACTACTGGCCAACTTTGAGAGTTGATCAAATATTTCAATCCAGGCCCTTTCTGGTCCAGATATTCACCATTTCACAACATTGCTTTCCTATATATTTTCTATACAGTTTACTGCAATCTTCTCCCGGTACCATTTTGATACAACGAATAAGATCTCTAAAATTTTCAGATAATGTGGTCATATAAGCTGGGAATTAAGAATTTTAATTCAGCACATAAGTCTATTGTACATTTCTTGATTTAGATTTAGGCTTGAATAAATAAAATACCACAGTATTTCATTGGGATATGTCAATTATTTTTACACCTGAATTTAAGTTAAGTACGTATAGTACATTTTTTTCTTAACTCCTCCTTTCCTCATACTATGAAAAGAGAGAGAGGAAGGAAAAATTATTTTGCTGCCTGCAAGGGTTGATTAGAGGAGCCTGAGCTGCAATGAATACATGTCATAGAGTCAACAGCTCAAATGATGCATTAAGTACAAACTGTCAGAACTGGAGCTACTACTTCACTTTACAAGCAGCAACTGATTTGCACAGGCAAATTCCACTCCTTCCCCTGCTCTCTGACCGCAGCTTCCTGAGACACAAAAATCCACTTTGAAATTCTTCTCACACTCTGACATACCCAGCTTAGCATTCTTCAAATAGAACCAGTTTCCCCCAACAATGATTTTTTAAAAAAATGTTTGTATTTTTCTTGTCCCCTACACTACTGACTTTTAGGGGGATTCCCACATCCATTTTTTTCTGAAGGAAACCTGCAGTATCTGTCAGTGAAGGGCTTCGTGTTACAGAAAATTCTGAGACACATTAATTTGTAGGCCCTCCTCCCTACATCAGAAGAATTGGGAAGGTGAACGCCAAAGCAGATAGTCAGGAACTAATGGCAGATCTTCTGGGCTAATCGTGAGGCTTCAAAATAATCTGATTCTCAAGGTTTTAAAAGAACTTTCTAGGCATTGTGCAAACTTGGGAACAGGCAATTCTTTTCAGTCTGATCTGCAGATAGGTTATAGGAATCCTACCCAGATATGGTAGCATTACAGGAGGAGAGAGGATCATAAAGGTAGAGGGATATCTTCTGTTTTTGATAATTCCAAAGCTTTTTAAAAGTGAACAGGAATGTGTTTTGCCTCAGAGACACTTTATGCACTAATTTCCAGCTCCAGTTTGACATTAACATAAAAATTATGGAGCCAACATTGTCTCTGTTTATTTCTGACAGGCAAATCAGAGAGGTGAACCACTAGTGAATTCACCACTGCATTCACAATAACTTAACCTATTTAGAAGAAGAGAACAATGGAGATGGGCAGGGGGAATCAAATTCATCCATCTAATAAAAGTAGCCCTGTCCTTTTGTATGTGCACTGTGATATAGCATGCACAGCCAAAAGGGGTGGAGCTTGTGGCATGGTACAGCTTTCATTGGTTTGATCAAAGCCATGAAAGTTGTGGACAACCAAAGAGATTGCGGGTGATCAACAGGTGAAAACAAAACTTGTTTTATTTTGTGGCACTTTAACTTTATTTCTACTTGTATTTCAGCATTTTTGCGCTCCACCAAACATTTAGTTTTAGCAGTATAATCTCTGGGTGCTTTGGGTTCCATATACAAGGAAAGAAAGGGCTATATGTAAGCTGTGGAGATAATTACTTCTCTCTTTGCCAAAATAGTAATACTAATTGGCTGTCTTTGACCTGGTCTTTCTGTATGCATTGACTTGGTAATTTGATTATTGTAATTTATTTCCAAAGACATAGAAGAAATTACTACCTGAGAACCTCTTGAAATGGTGATACTGAAACTGAATCCGGAACTTTCTATCAATCAATCAGAATAGAGCTAGAAGGAACCTTCAAGGTCTCCTGTCCAATCCCCTGCTCAAGCAGGAGACTCTATACCCATGATGGCGAACCTATGGCACCCGTGCCAAACGTGGCACACAGAGCCCTCTCTATGGGCACATGCGCCATTGCCACTGCTCTTCCAGGTTGTCACGCTCATGTGCACCGGCCAGCTGGTCTTTACGACAAGAGCAACCCGGAAGAGAGCAGCTGGTCAGCATGCATGTACGCAATGGAACTCTGAAAAGCAGCTGGCTGCCATGCGCATGCACACCGGCCAGCTGCTCTCCTCTGGGTTTTGGCACTCTGGTGCGTGCGCATACTTCACTTTTGGCATTCAGTGCTGAAAAGGTTAACCATCACTGCTCTATACCATTTCAGAAAAGTGACTGTCCAGTCTTTTCTTAAAAACCTTTAGTGATGAAGCACCCACAACTTCTGACATGAGAAGCATGACTTTCTTCATTGAGCTTTGGCACTTCCTACTTTATTAGGAAATTAACCACAAGTAATTGGTCAGCTAATTGTTTTAGGAAGACTACATGTCTATGGAGATTCTCAGTCATTTAGGAAGACTACTGAATTTCAATCAGTTTTCAACTTCAGAAGCCCTAGGAAAAGAATATAGAAAACATAGTGTTTATGTTCCCCCCCCCCCCAAAAAGAGGAGTAAAGGTTATTATTCTGAATACTGAAGAAAAGTCATCCTGAATGTGATTAAAATTATTTCTCTAGATTATATGAAAAATTATTGCTGGAGGAGGGCAGTAAAAATAGGCTTGGAAATAGAGAGCCACAGCACCCTTCAATAAATATTTTGGGACTACAACATGTTGGTTGAGAATTGTGGGGTTGTGGTAATTCCAATTCATCAGATTGGGGAAGATGACCTCAGTTTACTGCCTGCCTTTCCAGCTTAGATATAATGCAACTTTGGCCTGTTTAAGCCACTGTTTGAAATACAGATCAATGCTTTGTTGCAAGGGATCAAATCTATTGCTCTGCAGCATTAGCTGGATAAAGTCTTTTAGCAGTAGGTGGTAGTTGACTGCAGCTTTCTTAATGAAGTCATTAAGGGTTGACTGAAATTGCTTATGTCCACTCTTGCCTCACCTGCACTCAAGGTGGAAGGGGGATTTGTATTCTAGACAGAAGGCATAAACTCCCATAGATGCCTCTCAGTTACTTGAACACAGTTATTAAGGTGCAACCCTTGTAGTTGTAGATGACACAGTTCATGATAGAGGAATTGCTTTATTAAAAATGAATGAAACAGCTTTCCCCTCTTCCTGCCCTACTTTTTATTTGTGTTTGGTGGTGGGTTTTTTTGGGGGGAGGGGAATACATGAATTGCATTGGAAACAAGAGATAGAAAATTATGTAATGGAACTCCAGGATTGGCATGCTTTTTCAATATGCAGATATTGATCAAATTTTGTCCTGAGACAAAAGCACCTAAGCCTCTTCCATTTTGGAAATCAACAGAAGCTTATCTCTGCACAAATTTCACAAGAAATATAATATGATGGTTATGTCATCTAATGGTCAGAGTTGGACAGGAGCTGATTTTTAAAGCTTTTTTTTTTTTACTGTCTTACTGGTGATTCTTTTACATAGTAAAGTGTTTCTCCCCCATAAACAATGGGATTAGGAAAGCTAACATACAGAGATTCATTCATACCTCTGGTGTTCAGTAACACAAGCCGCTATAGTTTGCCTCCATCATCCGTAAATTTAAAACTTTCCAAACCAAAAAAGTTACTTCTTATTTAGGTCTGCTTATTCTCATTGTTTAACAAGCTGTTAACTATTGCTCAGGAGTAAGGCAACACTTTGGAACATGCTTGGGAAAGTTTTCCTTGTGCCAAACTGGGCCCTGATACGGCAAGCAGCCCTGGAGAGTTTAGGGAATCAGGTCCCATTCAGAACCTGACAGCAACCCACTAGTCATCTCCACCATGGAGGGGTTTGCTCTTCTCCATACTTTTCACTGTGCCCCCAAATACTATAAAAAGCAAAGCCAGTATAATTTTAAAAGAAAAAAGAAAAGAAAACAAGAGGAATGGAGAAAATTCTAGAAAACAAGTAATCCTGCTTTCAGTACAGTTAAAAAATGACTTAAGTTTTCTTGATGTATGAATTTGCAGAGAGACCATTTATCAACACGGCTGTTTACCTCCACAGCAGAGTCCCTCAAGCCAAAGAGTCGTGTCATTCCCCTTTGACTGATTAATTAGCCAATCAGGGGACATTTTTCACTGTGAGGCATGATGGGTTATCCCAGCTAATGTTCGGTCTCTAATGGCGACACATTAAAGCTAACTCGGCTCTTTTAGCCTATCGAAGTGGCCGAATGAGAAGGCCAGATAATAAATCAAAACCCAATTTCCTTTCCACTCTTGGTATTGCACTGGGCCCTAACAAATCCCCCAAGGAATTAATGGGTAGAGAAGAGATTCTTCACCAATGAAGAAATTGGCAGGGGAAGGATGAAACTGCAAATTCTATCATAGTGTGCTATGCTTGATTCTGTGTGGCTGCCTTATCTCTGGCTTTTATTAATTTTATTATTTTTATACACCCCCCAACAAATTTAGTCACATATAGGAGGCAATTGAGCAATATTTGCCATACATAGTATCATCTATTTATTCAGCTATAGCAAAAAGTGTATATCCCAAACAGCTCCTCAGACGGGTTCTTCTGTGTGGCTGCCTTATTTCCGGGTTTTATTAATTTTATTATTTTTATACACACACACACCCAACAAATTTGCCACATATAGGAGACAATTGAGCCACATTTGTCATACACAATATCATCTATTTATTCAGATACACCAAAAAGTGTATATCCTAAACAGATCCTCAATATATTGTAGAATGATTGTGGGCATTTGAAAACACACTGCTGGAAAAGCTTACATAATACCAAAGTAAGGCAAGTTAATCTTTTCCTCATCCATTTGTATTAGCCTTCCCCAATTTAGGGCCATCCAAATGCATGAACATCAACTTCTGGAATTTTTAACAATGGCCCACCTGGCTAAGGAACTCTGAGATTTAATCCATACACTGAGGGGATCCTCAGGTTGAAGAACACTGACTTGCATTAATGGGAGGAATGCAAGGACAGGATTCAACAGGAAATGTTCTTGTGGTTAACTCTTAAAAGGCCATGTCATTCAATCTTTCTCTTCCCCAGTGCTGTTCTGTGAGAGGGCTTGAGACTCCCCTCCCCGCAAAATCAGATGTAAAATAGCCTTTTTAAAAATCTGACCTTGAAATTTCAAATAGATGCCATGAATATATCCACTGAATAAAAGACAATGCTGGGTCAGCCTACCTAGCTTAAGAGTCTGTTGTCACAGACAGATGCCTTTGAGAAACCAACTCCATGTTTTTCAGGAGCTGGTGGGCCACACTGCTTTCACTACTGCAAGTAAGATGTATATAAAGGATAAATTCCAATCAATTTTACTCTCTTTTAAATGAGTTTAAATTTATTGACTGATTGATTGATTGATTGGTTCGATTTATATGCCACCCTTCTCTGAGACTCAGGTTTGCTTACAATGCGTTAAGCAATAGCCTTCATACTTTTGTATACACCTGCTTAGTAAGGCTTTCGGCCCCCCCAAACGGTATTCTTTTTTACACAAAGTCAGCTTATTGCCCCCACAATGCGGGTCCTCATTTTACCTACCTCGGAAGGATGGAAGGCTGAGTCAACCTTGAGCCTGGTGAGATTTGAACTTGCAATAATTGCAGGCAGCTGGCAACTAAGTGCTTCTTTAACAGCACTTAGTCCACTGAGCCACCAGGCTCTTTCGTAGCCATCATTACAAATACTGCACATGTAATAGTCTGATTAATCACTATCTAAATAAGTACTTTTTTTGGCCCATCCTTAATTTCTCATTGTTTCACTT
This sequence comes from Masticophis lateralis, assembly GCA_030761175.1. Classification (NCBI taxonomy): domain Eukaryota; kingdom Metazoa; phylum Chordata; class Lepidosauria; order Squamata; family Colubridae; genus Masticophis; species Masticophis lateralis. The sequence goes on from JAUDYJ010000001.1 coordinate 29,901,887, forward strand.
ACGGTTTTTTGTACTTTGAAATGGAAAAATTTTTCACCTAAACCACATTCTCCACACTATGCAAGAAGAAAAAAATCCACAAGCAACTTTGATAATGTTCTAGAGAAATGTCATAGAGTGATACAGAAAATCTATATCTGTTTTATATATGAAAAGTGATTCTCTATTTGTTTTTACCCATAGTTAATACAGTTGGTAATCAAAGAGAAAGCCTTCTTGACCAGAATTTTCCAATTATGGAATGATTTCTCCAGAAAGATTCACCTGGTTCTTAAGTCAATCTCATTTTTGCAGTTATCAGTCTTGGCTATTAGTATTTTTAGTTTTCCCAAAAAAATCCTTTGACCAGAATAGAATAGAATAGAATAGAATAGAATAGAATAGAATAGAATAGAATAGAATAGAATAGAATAGAATAGAATTCTTTATTGGCCACACGAGGAATTTATCTATGCTCTTAGTGTACTTAAAGAAAAAATAAACATTTTACTCCTGTGTTATCTAGTTTCTTTTGTGATATTTGATATGTAATTTACAGATCATATTGTTTTCATTGTTTCATTTGCTTAGAAAATCATCCTAAAAAGCTGTTTTTACCCAACTTTTTTGAAAGATAGCAATATAAATCCAGAATATAATATGTAAAGAGCTTCCAGGACCAGCTACAACATGTTGCAAACAGATCTCTCATTCACATCATGTAAGTTCTCACTTCAAGGTCTTTAAATACTTTTCACACAACAAATATTTCGCCGTGACATACACCATGCTCTCCAGAATGGGGAAGCTGATCTGTAGATGATTAAATGATGGACAAATGTCCCTTTTAAAAAGCTCAGAATGTTTGACCATTTAGTTCAGCCACTGTCTATTTTGACATATATTAGTTTTCTAGCATCTCGAGTACAGAATTTGATTTCTATTTTTTTAAAAAAAGTTGGAAGTATCAGGTTTTTAACCGAGCACCTTATCTTTGCAAAGTCACTGTATACTAGGTATGAGCAGAGCTCGGCCTGCTGCAATTGGTTTTAGTGTTTAACAATTGACTTCGGAGCCACTAAAAATATCAGGTGCAAAAATGGATGCGAGACGAGCATAAACTTAGAAAAATCAGGAAAAATAATACCTTCAAGCAAATTGTTAACTAATTGTTTTCAGCATCATTTTAATAGTTTGAGAGACTGGAAACTTTTGTGGCTTTTTTTTTCTTTTTTATAAACTAATCTTCTGGAAATGATAAAGTGACTTTTCAGTAAATCCTGATCTATTTTCTTCTATCCACTCCTGTTCTATTGACTGAGATCAGTCACACAAGGCCCTTTTAGCTTATCCAGTACTCTGCAGCTAACCAGAGAAAATGAGAACTTTTCTGTAAGATTAAATGAGCTATGGGTGAAACTGCCAACTGTGTTTCAAGCCCAAAACAAGCAGCTCACCCCCTCATTCAATTTATTGGAACATCAGGAAATGTGTACATCAGGAAAGGGAAACTTTGAGCAGAAAAACGTGTTAGTAATCAGGAAACTGTTTTAAGAGAGTAGCATCACCCAGAAGGATTGTAATCTACCATGACCAAATAAGGGAAGGGATCGGAAGATGGAAGTGTCACTTTTCCAACCTCTAATATGTTGAAACTACATGTCTGAAAGGAAGGCTCTTACTAATCTAGACAGCTCATAATTTGTATGAAGATGTGCATAATGAACTTTTCTGATTCCAAATTGGGACACCATGATTTTTTCATCATTCTTCTGTAGCATGTTCCTTAGTGATAAAAGTTTTAATGGGAAATACAGCTGGATAGGAGAAGGAAGTGCAGAGGAGAGTGCACATGTGTTATCCAGGGAATTTAATCAGATAGGAACTGATAGAAATGTTATTTTTGTATCTTACAGCAGAGGTTTAAAAAAAGGCACAAGAAGAAACTATTTAACTCATTTTGTGTTCTGAAACTAAAAGGTAAAAACATATAAAGAGTGAAAAAATGATTAAATTAGCTTGATGTAAGCACCTGATAAATGTAGATGTTTCTCTGAATGTGCTAGGAGAGTTTCCAATCTTTTCTACTGGTAAAAGAAATAAAAGCACTGGCTGATCTGTGGAACAGAAGCAGCCTTGGGGATTGATACAATCCTTTCTTCTAAGATCTAAGCAGCTGCTCTGATTATTACCAAGATGAGTACAATGAAACAGAGAGGAAGAGACCTGAAACATAAGTGGAAGAAATCAGAAGAGATAATGAATTACAGAGAGGCAGTTGGTGTAGTGGTTAAAATAATGGGCTAGAAATCGGAAAATCATGAATTAGAATTTTGTTTTAGGCATGAATCCAATTAGGTGACTTTGGGCTGTCTCTCAGCCCTAGGATAAGACAATGGCAAACCATATCTGAAAAATATTGGCCAGAAAGTATTCAGTTTAAATATTAAATAAAGAACTTCAGGATTCTTTCCCTGTATCAGTAAAGACTTGCTTTTCCTCTATGTCAGTGATGGCTAACCTTTACCGGACCAAGTGCCCAAAGCATGCATGTTTCTTGGGAAAGTGACCAAAAAGATGGTGGCCTTGCAGGTTCAGATACAGCCAGGATAAAGTGCTGAGCTTGCTTTTTTGTTGGTTGACTTCTGGTAGAAAATGGGATAGCAGAAATGCAGCCTGCTGATTTTCCTAAATCTGAAGGACTCCATCTCCTCCCTGTTGCACCTTGCTCCCTTCCTTCCCATCTTTCTTAATTTTAAATTAATTTTAGTGTTATTGTTAATGTTTAATGTTACATATTATAGATTTTATTGATTGTAAGATTGGGTTTGCATACAACTTTAATAAATAAATTAAGCACATAGCCACTTTTCATGTAACTGACTATACCATTCTGACTGAAACTAGACATTCAGGAAGAGTTTTGCAATAATTCCAGAAGCTTGTGCTTAAAGATTATCGTTTTGCCCCAGGGCATTTATGGTATTATAAAGGGATCAGATTTTGTCTCCTGTGCTATACAGCATTTTAAGGAGACTGCTGGGGATGGTAGTTAGAATTTTATAATGAGGTACCATCAATATGCTAATAATGTCCGGCTTCAACTTGGGAATTGGTTTCAAATCCCAGAAAAACAATTATTATATTTAAATTATATTGAATTTAAATTCAAATTTAAAAGGGGAAAATATAAAATTAGATCCAGGAGAGACATAAATGCTGTTGGTCACTAGGAAATAAGCAGTATGCTTTGTACAGAGTTGTGCTCATTCTAAAAGTACAGGTTCGCAGCTTATGAATACTTCTTCATCTCTACAGCCGCTGCAGATTTGCAGATGCCATGGTGAGGAATAATTTCACATAATTATGCCTACAGTGCCAGCGGTGACCTTTCCTTAACTGGTCAGGGTGTGTGACAATTATTCATGCTTTGACAACATCCTGTATTTATGTACGTGCATTTAGTCCAGAAGCAATAACTGGTGAAAATGCAGCATTCTGTTTGCTAACTCATGCAAATTACAAGGAATGTGTGTTTTACACACACAGTCTCTGCTAAAAAAAAAAAAAAATCCATGCTGGAGATGTTGCTTGATGAAGAGAGTTAATGACTACTACTCTCCATGACTTTTCTGCCTGTCATTTCCCTGTGATAATAAATCACAGTTTGTTATAGATTATAGAACCACGAGAGAGCAGAACTGCAGCCCACTGCTGGAATTCCAGTTGGAAAACTGCATCAACCCCAACCTCTATTATGCATGATGCAGCTGAAAAAGTGAAACAGCTTAAAGCAAGAGAGGAAGCACTATTCAAGCCTGACAGAACTACAAGAAACCAAAGTAAGCCTCTATTTTCACCTGTCTCTTTAAATGACCTTAACTAGGCTGCTAGGTGGTTCTTCTGCCCTAGAGAGAAATAAGACCTTCCATCTGTTGAAGAAAGTCCTGAAGTAAAGGTGCTAAAGGTTGACTTATTTGTTGATTGGGAATCTTTTTCTATTTTGCACTAATGGCTATTCGAAACTGACCTTCTAGCTTCCAAGGTAGCTCAGTCATGTTTCACCTTGTGATCCTGGGCGGTCCTGAAATATATTCCAGGCATGGCCACAGGAGACAAGTGAAGGGTTCTTGAAAAACTACATTAAATGGGACTTTTAAAAATATTGCTTTCGTTCTTCCAGCTGTAGTTTATGTAGATTTGACATCGTCACAGCTTTCCTGTTCTTAAGCTACAGCTATTTTTAATATCATGAACATATTATTCTAATGATTAAATAAGTGCCATTACAGTAATGACAATAAATTAGGGAAAATCATTTTTCCTTACAGGTAAATGTTATAGTTTGTTGCCAATAAAATGCCATTTCATAATAAGCAAACTAAACAAAAACAAAAAATGGAAAAACAAACCCAGTACTGATTGCCAAGCAATTATTGGGTGCAGTTTAAGGTATTGATATCTCAAAAATACTTAATATCCAGCCCTCCATTGTAACTTCTCAACGTTAAACATATTAACTTCTATTTTTCTTCACAGAATTTAGTTTTTAGTCCTTCCATCATCCCTATCGCCCGTCTGATCCTGTTTAATATTTTCAGAATTCTTAAATAAAACCATTCATAGCATTTGACTATGAAGTGGAATGATTACTTCCTAAACTTATACTTCAACTGATGCAGCCAAAAATTGTATTTGTCTTTTTTGCACTTGCCCCACACTGCTAGCTTATATTGTTTGCAGGCAATTATTTATCCCCCTTAAGTACAAATACCAAGCCAGGTATTTCCTTTTCAGTACTTGGATATTTGATTTTTTTCTTCCATGAAGAACTTTGTATGTATCTATTAAAATTCATTGTTATTTTTGGTCTTTTCTTTATGCTACAAAGATTATATTTATTTCTATTTTTGCCTTCTAGGACAGAGTTCCCCAATGTTTCCATCTTTACGGACTGGCGGGTAGTAGTGGCAGTTCCATGGGAATGGCTGGCAAGCACACGTGCTTGCAGCTCCATTTGCGTGAGTGGTGTGCACGCACGCCTGCCACTCACATAAATGAGGATATGCCACATGCTCAACAGCCATTTCTGTGGCCCGGTTGCAATCCGCTCATGGCCCACTAGCAGGTTGTAGCCCACAGGTTGGGGACCCGTTCTAGAATATTAAAAATTTCATCCTATTTTGTATCATTTGATAAACATTTCTTCTATCTTTTAAATCAAAATAATTAATAAAAATATTTAAACGTAGAGTATTGAGAACTGGTCCTTGTGGAAGCACACCCAAAACTTTTTCTCTATTTGATGAAAATCACTGATAACTCTCTAAGAGCTATACGTTTATACAAAACAGGCTATTCCTTTATTATAGTCACAATGTCTAACGCATTCCATGCTTTTTAGAAGTTAACAGATGAAAAATTAGAATAAATTAATTTTGCAAGCTTTGTTCTTGACACTTATTTGATAATGATATTTTTAATGTTTAATGTTTCCAGATTATGTTTTTCTCCAGAATATTCTCCAGAATATTTCCAGGCATTGTTGTTGGACTGTTGCCCTCTAGTTCATGGATCTTTCCCCAACTTTTTTTTTTTAAAGACCGGGATATTTGTTGGCTTTTAATCACTGGGCTTTCAGTACTTCTCCAGAATTCGAATAATTTAGTTGAGAACTTGTGCTCAGTACAATAAAAAAGTAAACACCTAAGCAATTCTCTCCTTACTAAAAACGTTATTTGATGTAAATCTAATCAGTAACTCCAATTGCTTCACCATCTCCCTGAGAAAAAATGTGAACAATCTGAATATGAAAATATTTTTGTTTTGCTGTGATTTGTACATAGCAAGAACATCAAGGATGACAGAAATCCTCCCCCTAACTAGGTACAAAACACATCGTTGCTTACCCTTATAATTTCTGGTAAAGGAAATAAGATGTCAACTCACAAGGTGGCCAAATGTTGGTTTGCAGCTAAGTCAAAAAAAGTGGGAGAGTTTATCACATAAGAGAAGAAATGGAGATTATTCTACCACTGGAGATTTAATTGGAGGTTGACAAAAGAACATGAATATTTGCCTCAAAGGGGTGGGGTGGGGGGTGAGGGGGAATATAAGAGCTAGGCTCAGAGGTTTAGTTTTAGAGGATCTGCAATGCAGGAAGTCCGTAAGGTTAAGATATAAAAATATCATTATTATTGGCAAGCTTATCTCATTTTTTAAGGGAGGCTGTGCTAATCCAATGTATCTAGAGGGCAAAAGGTAGAAAGGATCATGCTTGACAGAGGCACCTCCTTTAGGAAGTCAGAGAAAGCCTGTTCTCAGTTGCTGGCATTTTTTTTAAAGAGTTCACTTAAAGTGCTGGCTAGATATGCCTGAATCTTGACGGAACTTAAAAGCAATCACAAGAGTTTTTGGTGTTTTGTAATCAATGAAAGAGCTGATGCATATGCAAAGAAGAGGAAAGGTACAGTGGAGCTTCTTGAGGACATAAAACATTCAAAAAAGCAGAAGTGAATCTCTTGAAATTAGATAGGAAGAAACATGAGCTAAAAACTATATTAGCAAAGGAACATTCCTCACCTGATCCACGTGGCTTAGATACTAAAACTGAAAATGTTGGCTGTGCTAATCTTTGACTGACAACAGAACTCTAAGCCTCGATGGACACCAGGACTCTTCCTATCTAGGCAGGAAGAGATACAAGGATGTTCTCATCCAGTATTTCCTGTTCCTTCAATCTTTTAAACACTCATATATGCCAAGATTTTAAAATCAAGGGTGTGTGTTTAATGCCAATCTTCCAAAGAATACAAATCTTCAACCATATCCTAAGGATATACTGTACCAAGAGTTCATGGGTCCTGTCTAATACTGCATTTTATTATTTCTAATCAATCCCACATACCAGACTAGATAAAAAGAAGAGCTTTATGTGCGTCTACATAATAAAGTTAACTTGAAATACAGTTTTTGAATGAAATAAGCTTCCCTATCACTATATAATCTCAGCTTCCAAGACATAAAACAGGAACCAGGAAAGCAGTCTGGGAGTAGGCAGTTAACAATTTATATGATCGCTAAAATGATCAAATAATATTTTTTTTTAAAAAATCCATTCACTTCCCTCAGTTATTCTGAACCAGCTCTGGCTGTTTTACAAGCAGAAAAAGAGCTAAAATAAAGGAATATTTAGCTTGATATTCAATTTAATATTTAGTTTGATACTCAATTTCCAGCAGAGATCAAACATTTATTTTTGGCTATTTTAAAAGAAGATTCTGAAGGAGACTATCCTTTTCAAATTTTTATACCCACCAGAAAGTAAACTGGAGGCCTTAAAATTTGAGGCTCCTTAGAACTTCCATATTAAACTACAGGCAAAAGAAAATAATGCTTTTCCATATGCTGCTAGATTTCATTCCCCATCATTCCTGGCTTAAGCTGAACGGAAATTATGGGTGGTAGATATCTGGGAGGCTGCAATTTCCTTACATTTTCCAGGATTTTATATTTTTCCCAAAGGCATCCATTCTGGAACAAATCTTAATAAATAAGTAGATAAAACGTGAGTTTTTTTCTAAAAAGAAATAAACAAAACTTTACAAATTGCCTAACTTCTAATTTTGCCTCTTGACACTTTTTACAGATGAATTTAATCACCTTGTCCCAAGTATTGATTCATACTAGTTCCTCAGAAAATTATGGTTTCCAAAGTCCACCATCAAGGAAATATCACCTGCATTTCCAGAGAATTTAGAACATTATTCCTAAACTGAATGGACAAATATTCCTATGATTTCCAATCAACAGGTTATGAATTATGGTATTTCTGGTGAAACATACCACGTTGTACAAGGTAGGTTTACAGGAATAGAAAAGAGTTTAGCTGAGACCTATGCTTCCTAAGTTTTTTTATGACACAAAATGTGGAGCGCTGTGTTTAACCTTTTATTATGTTTTATAAATGGGCACTAATAATCTATTTGCAAGTAGCTCAGTACCGGTGACCATGATATAGCATAATGTTTTAGGTGATATGCCAGCAACTACTATTCTCAAAAGCACACCTTGTTCTTGTGTGATTTTCAGATGTGGAGGCTGCATGGAGTGTGGTCTTGCACAGCTTCCAGAAGTTGTGTGAGAGGGCCATGTTCTCGTATAGCCTCCAGACCCTCTAAAAATCACAAAAGAATGAGTGTGCTTTTGCTTTTCAAAAGTTTTCCCCCCAAAAAACCTGCAGAGGCCATGGAAAAGCATTCTCTGAAACCACTTCAAGACTGAAGGCTTTGTGTGACCTAAGCCATAGCAATGTATATAATTCTTAAATGATGCACAGCAGACGAGAAGTATTTTTTAAATGATTGGAATAAATCACTATTTAAAGCATACAACCCAATATATATCTTCAATATCAAGTAAAATCACATACTTGCATTTTTTTGACTTTGCGTTTCCCAAAAATACAGGATAGGTCATCTTCACTTCGTGAAGAAAGATCTTTTCCTGGATAGAAATGCAGGAAAAACAACAAAACAATTTATTGCTTTCTTATAGAATAAAGTTAGATCAATGCTTTTGAAGAAGAAAATTAAATTTTCTCAGTTTGATTCATTTCAATGGGCTTAAACCAGAAAATATTCTCCTACCATAGATATTGTTTTTGGAGGGAACACTGAAAACTTGCTTCCATTAAATAAAAGTTGCAATGTACATCAAAACCAACTGCATTCAATATCCTACAGGTACCAACACACAGGCTTCAAATTTAACCCTTTCCATGCTACACATTCTCCATCAAATACTCTAATTCCCAACAATAATTTGATATATTTAAATAGATTTTTTTCCAGTGTGGTTACTGTACTGATCACATTAGAAACATTTTAATGGATTTTCTTCATGTAACGTGTTTTATTTAGTTTCATTTGAATTTACCTTTGGCAAATTTCACATAGTGAACTCGCTTTTTAGAGATCTTGGATTTTTCTTCGAGGTTAAAAGTTTTCTTTCTATTTTTGTAAGTAGATTCTAGAATAGAAACAGAAAATTACATGAGCTCAAAATCTATAGTCCTCCTGACATACTAAATTCCAATGTAGAACATCCCCTTGGTATTTCTTGTTTTCCCAGTGCATTTTTACTGATTCTTACAATAGCACTAGCTTGCTCCCAGCTGTTAGCTTTGGAAGCCATATTAAGCCGGAAGCTTCCATGCTGCCACCTTCTCATGTGTGGGAAAGTAGGAGGGGGGATTTAGTAGAGGGGTTGTCTTTAGACATAACAGCATTCATCCTATCGTTCAAGGTCAGGCCGATCCTGCATCTGGAGGAAGAGTGGTCAGGGTGCTGTCTCGAGATGGGGCAGTTGCTAATTGGAGCATGTGATCGACTAAGGAATGAGAAGATAGTTTGGGGAGTTTTGATTTACTGAGGGGAAAACCTGGACCTCTCAGATTTGGGTTTTCCCAGATGTGCCACTTTACCTATTCTAGTAAATAGAACTTTGAAAAGTGCTTGCTTTAAAGTTTTTACTTGGAGTTGGAGGTTTTTCTGGAATACTAACACCAGCTTCTACTCATAGTGTTGTTTTTCCCTGAGTTTCTCAAATTATAAAAGTCTTGCTTCAAGTTCCAGCAGTGGCTAACTTGTGTAAGAGATTTGTGTTCTTCTTGACCCTGTTGCCAATCAGCCAGAGAATGCACAATTCAAGTTTTCGCTTTGGATCACTATAAACAGGAAGAACATGTGCTGAAGAATGGCAGCTTTTTCTGTGTTTGTCATGATGTGAGATGTTTTTTCAGGCATCTTCAGAAATGTGTGTGAATGGACACTAAGATCCAAAGGCAATTCAAATGTCAAAAGCCAAATTCAGATGCAAAGTGATCTTGATGATAAAGAAGGTCTGCATCAAGATAGGATCTCAAAAGGATCATTCCTCCAGACCACAAGCATCACTCTTTTGGTAAAACTATCAGCAGGATGTGAGAGTAATGCCCCCTCACCCAAAGTTCATAACCCCAATCCCACAAAATTCTAATGATCGGCAAATCTGACAGAATAGGAGGTGGCTTTGATTTCATATGCTTGCTTTCAAACAGCAATAGTGACCTCATGTGGCCAATATACTGTATGCAATTTTATATTAAGATTTTCAATGCCAGTTACTCTCAAAGTTGAATCGTGTTACCTGGGTCATCTTGTGAATAACTGTTATTCAACTCTGCCAAAAGCTGGTTGAAATCATCTTGGTGAGCAATCCAGTTGTCCTGCACCCAACACACAAACCAAATGATTGCAATCTAAACTGATCAGGAATGAGGGAAAGATGACAAAAAGGGCACGTCTCTTCCATGTTCTACTGATTCAAATTCAGTTTGGTATACAAACCATGATCTATACTCCCAAATGCACAAGCAGAAGTGTCATGATTTAAAGCTGCTTTAATTTGTTGTTCACTACATTCTACACATCCTTGATGTGATATAGCAGCCTCCAGAAGCTTTGGGGTTTAGCAATTCTGAGAAACTTGGAACTAAAGCTTGCAATGCTGATTTGATGGCTAACTGTAAACTATATTTATAATTTATACATCATACAAATTGTAGCACTTCCATTTCAATGTTGGTTTAATGTGTGAACTGAACATTTTGCACTAAAATTATCAACATTCTAAATCATTATAAAGAGCCAACTAATTCAATCTCACATGAAAATATTTTTGTCAAACCAAACAAAAATGCATTGTAGTTACTTTGTGTCTTTCCAAATCAAATTAACTTTACATCTGCTAAGTTTATAGACTTAATTCTATTTCTGTAAAACCTAATACAAATCCTGATTTTTAAGTAAGTGTATGTTTGTGTGTATTTGTGTAAGTGCTTGAGCTACAAGTCTGTGTAGCCTCAATTCTATTACCTCCACTTACCTCCTGGTTCACAGATGCTCCTAATCCCAATGTGTTGTTCTTTACCTGAACCTTAATATGCTCTGTGCTGCCTTGTTCTTGAGCCCCAAGCCCCTAGTGAAAACAAATGACAAACAGAACTGTCTTGGATAACTTCACTTGTTTTTAGTGTGCAGAAGGGTGTCCATTTTTCATTTTGTTGTCTTTTTTCAATCCAATTATTCTCAACAGGTTGAAATAATTAGAAAACAAAACAAAACCCACACTTACTAAAATAACTAGCAATCAGAAATCAACCACTCATACTTGCAGAGAAAGGGAAGTGAGTCCCCGAGGTTGCTTCTTTTGTACGAAATGGAAGCTTTCTTTTACTAATCTGAAAACTCTTGAGGTATAACTTTGCAATGATTCTTGATTCTTAGGGAACAAATGGGTCTAGAAGGGCTCCTGCTTGCATCAGCTTTGCACTCATAAGGCAGTACAAATATAAGCGTTTAACTGGGACAACTTTCCTGTAATGAAAGTCCAGGTTGAGGCACATCTTCAAGATTTAACAACTGGATTCAGGATGGTTGTTTCAGGAAATTTATCCAGAGTCCTTATGCCAAGGGAAATCAGTTTGCATTAAACTTCAGATTTTATTTAAAAAGTAATTTGTTCCAGATTAAAGCAAGAAGATCCTTGTTAGGAAGGCCAAGGAGACATATGATCTCCATTTAATTTCTTTTTCTGGCAATTTTTACAATACTTATTTTATTTCATAAACATTTTATTCTCTAATTAACCTTGAAAATACTAAAGAAAACTGAAGCAACTATTTTCAACCATATGAATTTACCTTGCCTTTTGACCATCCCATTTTTTCCAACATTTTCTGGCCAAATTTTGATTCATCTTTACTCCAAGTACTGTTCCGGGGATCCACAGACCATTTCAGTTTGTGACGTGCTAAAGAGAAAATGAAATGAAATCTAGTTATATTTTCAAAATTGAAATTGGAAGTCTTTCTTCTTCACAATTAGTGCTTCTCCTAACCAAAGCACTTTTTCTGTAAAGATTTTTAAATAACATTTTAGGGAATGAGGACACAAGGCACTGGGAATCTCAACAATCAAGCAGGATGACTGACAAATCATTTTAAACATTTTACTGACAAATGCTTAATGAGCTAATATCATATTCAAGTCTGCCATTTTATAATAATTTTGTGAATTTCTATGTTCCCAAAAATTCATCTGCAGCATTCCTTAAATTTGTCCAAAGAAAGAAAAAATGATTGATGAAGAATAAGGGTCAGGAAATAGGAATTGCTGCTGATAAAATAGTAATAATTGAAATATATATTATAGTTCTGATCTCAAACACTAATTCAATATTAACTTAGCATTTTATTTATTTATAAAATGTATATGCTATCTCTTTATTGAGATGAAATTAAGCATCTTACCAAGTATAAAAAGATAATTTGGAAATAATTAAAATTATTAACAAGGATTGAATAGAAATTAAAAATCAAGAGGATGAATGGCATAGGGGTGGGGTGTTCTTTGTATTGCATCAGCCACTCCCAGTGTAGGACCTCAGGCCAGCTGGAAGTAGCAGTTTTTAAGATCCTTCTGGAAGGCCAAAAGGTTGGGGTGGATCTCATTTCTGGGAGCAGAAATTTCCAAAGGGTGGGAGCCACAGGAGAAAAACATTTTCTCCTGGATGCAACCAGCCAAAATTTCTTGGCAGATGGGGGTCTGTAGCAAGCCTCTTCTGCTGGAGTGAGTAGGATGGCCAATCCCATTGGGGTGCGATGACTCCTCAGATACCCTCTATGATTCCAGATATTGCATTGACTAATATCGCAGCACTGCCCACTAGTTTACAGATAAATCTGAAAACAGCATTTAATGCGAATTTCTCTCTGTCTCCTTAATCCTCTGGAGGCACTTTCTATGGCTTCTCAAACTCAGCCTTTTAAAATGTTTGTAGGGTACTTCGAAGCAAGTTAAACGGTAAAGCTTCCCTTAAACCCCACTCTCAATATTGTTTCTAACTCATCTGATACCATGTGGAGGCAGCATATGCATGTTAAATGATTTTTAAAATGATTTGCTTAAAGCGCAGAGCACAGAAATCTACATTACTTTCTTTGTCTGGCTATGAAAATCTGGACGGCCAAAAAATGCAAATAACACTGTACTGTCAGAAACACTGCTTTAGATCTTCACAGAAGATGGAACAGGGTTGAAAGTGACCTTGGAGGTCTTCTAGTCCAACGCCCCCACTCCCCCCCCCCCCAAGCAATCTTTAACTAGAACCAAACAAAGATTTGGAGACTGAATGCTTTTGAAACCTAGAAGCGATAGATAGATAGATAGATAGATAGATAGATAGATAGATAGATAGATAGATAGATAGATAGATAGATAGATAGATAGATAGATCGATCGATCGATCGATCGATCGATCGATCGATCGAAGTAGCTGGCATTCCCATGCTTTGCTTATGGGCATCAATAGCTAATCGTCCCATACTGGAAGGAAGATCCTGGCTGGATAGAGATTTAAATCTCACTTTATCATAGCTCCTTTACCCAAATCATAGAAATCGCATAATGATCACTGGCAGATACGAAGCAGGGAAAGTGGGGGGGGGGGTTTACCAGTTTCGCCCCCATACCTCGCGCTATTTTCTACCTGCCCCGTTTCAACCGGCTTCATACTCACGTTCCGCCAGCATCGCCATCTTGCGGGAAAAGAGGGGACCTTTCACTATTTCGGGCGCGATCGCCGCTTTATAGGCGTCTAACCTAAATGCCCGATAAAAGAAGGCGAAGAAAAGAAAAAGCGAGAGGACTTTTCGTGTGTAGATAATTAGGTGAATCCGAAGGAGTGGCCAACCCCCCCCCCCCCCCCAAAGCGAGTGTTTTTGCCTTCTTTGAATTAGGCCGCAGAACAGATGATTTCAACCTAAGACTACATTAAAGATCTCTAATTTCCTCTGTAATTGATATCGAAAGGCGCAACTTATTTCACGTTGTTGAAATCCACGTAAGGACAAGTCCGTTATTTGTGCGTTTGAAGTTCCCAAGCAAGAGAAGCTTTCGATCGTTTGTACATCTGCAATCTTTGAAATACCAATGCTTCATAAAGGGTAACGAAAACTAAATATTAAAATAGTGCAATAAGACAGCCAGCACAAATAAACTAGTCATGACAAATTTTGTGTGTGTGACTTCGAGTCAATGATAACTCCTGGTGACTGCCTGGACAAGCTACTTTTTTGGGCAAGATTTCAGAAAGCGGATTGCCATTGAGAGAGAGTGAGTAGTTTAGGGTCACCCAAGCTGGTTTGTACCCAAAGAGGGGCTAGAACTCATGGCTTTCTCCTTGTCCCACCACTACACCAATCTGGTTCTATTAATGAAAATTATAGGTTAATAAGTATGATATTGGGACTTTTTTAAAAGCACTGATTGCCAAAAAGCTGGTAAAGTGCGAGTCACATTCACCCATGGAGAAAGAATCCAATAGGTGAGTCAGCAGGCAAGGACAGATGGAGGAGAGCCACTCAGCTTCTGGGCAGGCTGCTATGAAGCTAGGCCATAGCCTGCAGACTACAATAGTTAGGTTTTTTTTAAAAAAATGATTTATATGCCGCCTTTCTCCAAAGACTCAGGGCGGCTTACAATGTGTTAAGCAATAGCCTTCATACTTTTGTATATTTTATACAAAGTCAGCTTATTGCCCCCACAAACTGGGTCTTCATTTTACCTACCTTAGAAAGGATGGAAGACTGAGTCAACCTTGAGCCTGGTGAGATTCAAATTTACAGTAATTGCAAACATCTGGTGTTGATGCACAGTGCTTTAGTCTGCTGAGCCACCAGGTCCCTTAGTCTTAGACTTATGATCACAATTGTGCCCCAAATTTCTGTTGCTAAGTGAGTTGTTTGTTAAGTGAGTTTGCCCCATTTTATGACATTTCTTGCCCTAGTGTTGGAAGAAATGTCCATCTGGGTTCAGTTCCAGGTGGGGAGAAAGACACTGGAAACATGAAGACTGCTTGAAAAGATGGTTTAATGGTGGACAAGACCGCACGGTTTTGAGGTCCTGGGCAAAAAAGCACATTGAGAGAGAGAGAGAGAGAGAGAGAGAGAGATTTATACCCTCTGTTGGGCTTTGAATTTGAGCTTGTATTCTGATTGGTTGTCAGACTCCCATGGGGCCATGCAGAGGTAATTTTGCAGGTTGTCTTTTGAGTGCCAGGCTTGGTTGAGCCTTACTTGGTGATGCAATCTCCCCACGTGCCCTGTGGTGAGTTCTGTTGCTAGATGGGTAGAGGGCTAATCCTATCTTTGTTGGATCTTGGGTGAGGGCGTTTGCTTATGAATAGACCTATCTATCTCTTTATCTCTTAAGTGCTGACAGCTGCTGTGGGCTGTTGAGAGTGTGGAGGCTATTAAGAGTAAGACTTTGGAGATCAGTTTGTACAAGCAATTGAGGCAATCTATCAAGAACAGACAGCACAAATGGTTATTAATGGAAGTTTAACTACCAATTTTCAGATACAGAAAGGAACTAGACAAGGTTGCCAGTTATCTCCATTGTTGTTTATTCTAACCTTAGAAGTCTGGTTGAATTCTCTACGGGATTCGAATAAATTGAGTGGAATTGTTGTAAAGCAAAAAGACTATAGGACGAAAGCATTCGCAGATGATCTGGTTGTAACCCTAACACGACCTTTGGAATCAATCATCCAGATGAAAAAAATTATTGATGACTATGGTTTGGTCTCAGGTTTTAGACTAAACCAGAAAAAGACTAAGATGATAGTTAAGAATATGTCGGAACCACAAAGGATTGAACTGGAAAGGGTGGCAGGTTTTGAAATAGCTACAAAGATGAAATATCTAGGAGTTCAGGTTGCAGCGTCTAATATAAAACTTTTTCAAAATAATTATGAGGTTTTGTGGCATAAGATACAAAAGGATCTTGAAATATGGAAGAAACTGCAACTATCCTTACTTGGAAGAATAGCAGCTATTAAGATGAACGTTCTACCTAGATTTCTGTTTTTATTTCAAATGATTCCAGTGCTTAAAAGTGATAAAATACTGGCGGAATGGCAGTCAGGTCTAAATAAATTTATTTGGAATCAGAAAAAGCCAAGAGTTAAGTTTAAAATTATGCAAGATATTCGTGAAAGAGGTGGCCTTAAAGTTCCAAACCTACGTCTATATTATGAAGCTACAGTGTTGACACAAGTGGGTGATTGGTTTGGAATAACGAAAAATGACATTTTGAACTTAGAAGGCCACGATTTGGATTTTGGTTGGCATGCATACTTGTTTTATGAGGATAAGTTGGATAATGTTTTTAAAAGTCACATATTGAGACGGGCCTTGATGAGAGTTTGGAAGAAGCACCAGTTTCAGTTGGATTACAAAATACCTTTGTGGTTGGATCTTGAGCAGATTATGCCAAATATAAAGTCACTTGGGGGGTTGTTATATAAAGAGATACTTTTTAATGATGGGGGCAGATGGAACTTGAAATCTTTTAAAACTCTGTTGGAAGATGGGAAGAACTTAACTTGGTTGCAGTACTCTCAACTTCAATCGAGATGGAGAGAAGATCAGAAAATTGGATTAATGCTACATGAAGAAGATTTGGTGATACAGATGAAACAGAAAGGACTGATGCATATTAAGAGGGTGTATAATTTACTGCTAGAAAGAGATTCAGAGAGTGAATTAGTTAAGGATTGTATGATAAAATGGGCACAGAATTTTGCAGAACCAGTGATGTTAGAAACATGGGAAAAGATCTGGGTCCAGAATGTCAAATTTACGCAGGCACAGAATTTGAGGGAAAATTTTTATAAGATGTTTTATAGATGGCATTTAGATCCTAAGAAATTATCATGTATGTATCCAAATGTTCAACCTAAATGTTGGAGGTGTGATTGTTTGGATGCTACATACTTTCATATTTGGTGGACTTGCAGGAAAGTGAAAGCTTTTTGGATTAAACTCTGGTGGGTTATGCAGAATGTTTTGAAAAAGAAGCTTCAATTTTCTCCGCAATTGTTTTTGTTGGGTATAGTTAAGGATTGCTCACCGAATGAAACAAGATTGATTTTATATATGATTACTGCAGCTAGGTTACTGATTGGACAATATTGGAAAAAAGATAGTGTACCTACCATAGAAGAATGGACTCTGAAGATGGCTAATTTTGCAGAAATGGCAAAGATTTCGGCATATCTAAAAGATAGGACCCATGAAGTTTTTGTTCGGGACTGGAAGAAATGGGTGGATTATGTGCAGAATAAATATCAAATTAAGAAGTATCAGTTAGTATTTGACTGAGGATATTTAGAAAAATGGGTTGATTATGTGTAGAATAAGTATTAAATCAAGAATTTTTAGTTAGCTTTTTGATAGAGGTTGAAGAAATAAAGGATTATTCTTATTGTTATTACTATGTTAAATATACATATTATATTGTTTCTTAGATATTAACTTGATATAAATTTATATACTTTGGTTATAATGCTGTCTTTAACAAAAAGAAGGGGGGAAAATTTTATGTTTGTGTAGCTTCAAGGGGGCATTTATAAATTTTATAAACTTTATTTGTTTAACTTTAAGTTTTCTTATTACTAGTAAAGAATTTTGGATTCATCTTATTTTTGTTAAAGTTATGATACATATTGTGGATCTCACCTATATCTAATGTTTAATAATGATTGATATATACTTATGATTCGTATGTAATGGAAGTCAGGGGGGGAGGGTTGGGGGGAAAGGGGGGGGGAGGGGGGAAAATGTGGGGTTAAAATTGTATTGTAAAACTTTTTCAATAAAAAAAAAAAGAGTGAATCTGCTTCCTGCCTAGAAAACATGTTTCTCCATTTCTCATCCAGGGAGGTATAATATTCTGCCTTTTTAATATTTCCTAGAATATTTCATTTTTCTAGGAGAGGGGCGGGTGCTAACTTCCTACAATAGTTATGTTAGTTACAAAGATGTTAAGTGAATCTGGCTTCTTCATTGACTTTGTTTGTCAGAAGGTTGCACAATGGGATCACATGACCCTGGGACAGTGCAACCATCATAACTATCAGTCAGGTGCCAAGCCTCTGAATTTTGATCAAGTGACCATGAGAATGCTGCAACAGTTGTGAGTGTGAAAAATGGTCATAAGACACTTTTTAAAGTGCCATTGTAACTTTAAATCATCACTAAATGAACTGTTGTAAATCGAGGACTACCAGTATTAGGAGTTGCTTTTAGCAGCCATAACTGGTTGCAAAACTCTACATGATCACTAGATGGCAGCAAAGCACTACAGCAGTGTTTATCAACCTTGGCAATTTTAAGACGAAGAACTTCAACTCCCAAAAATACAAATACTGTATTTGCAGTTTAGATGTGATGCCCCTCTTCTCAGAGGTCAAAGATTAAAAAACCTCTAGTCTCCTGGTGCGATTTGTCTAAAAGAAAGAGCAAAGGGGAAGTCCATTCAACCACTAACCCACAGCACTTAAAAAAATCCACAACAACCCCAAACCCCAAACCACAGTTTACCGACAAAACAGCCTCAGATTCTAGGTCTTAACCAACTTTTTCATCACTGAGATAGATTTTGCCTTTCAGTAGCACTTCTGCTACCCAGATCCCCCCAGCCTTTTTATTAAATTCTCTTTTGTGTTTGGAGGGTTTCTTTTCTAGAGAGAAGAGACTTAGTACATCTCTGTTCTGACCTAGGCTTCCTGAGATAGTAAAAAGCACACAATTAGTCCCCAAAACCCTCTTTTTTTTTCAATGGCTGTGAATTCTGATCATTCACAGCCCGTCATGAGTCACAAATAGTTTGCAAAGAGTCTGACAGAAGTCTGTCACAGTCCTTCGGGATAAGGCTGATAAGCACCCATCTTTATCTCCCTTGACACGCTGCCAAAGACCTAATTAGCAATTAGCTTTGCAAGGCCACAGGGAGCACAGAGCTTCAGAATTTAAACCAACCAGCATGAACAAAGTTGCCTTCTTGCCTTCTGGCAATTCTGTGCATGCGTGCACTGGGAACAGGCTCCCCCTGTTCCTCTGCCTCGCTGACATCAGACTCTGGAGGCTTTGGAGTCAGCACATAACTCCCAGATGGCCCTGGCCCCATCTCTGCGTCCGACACAGAGTCCTCGTCCAAGCCTTCCCCATACTCCAGGATTGGCCCATATTCTTCCCCAGCCTCCAGCTCTGCAGGCTGCTAGCAGACCACAACAATCTCTAGCCTTTTCCTTATCTTTAAATTAGGATGTAAATAGATTTTAGATTAATTAGAAATGACCATAGATATATACATGTTAAAGCAACAGTTCAGCTTGCAAATACATGTACAGTTAGAGACATCTTCAGTTATATTCCATAGGAAAGAGAGAAAAAAAGTACTTACTACAAGACACTTAAAAAGTCAAGCCACTGTCATTTCAGGAGGTGAAGAGAAGAAGCAGTAGACATTTGTTAATGTAAATTCTGCTTGCAGAGCTGGTCTGGGAAAAATAAAACGAACTGATACTGTTAGATTTGATATATATTTTTAATAAATAAAAATATAAAAGAATTGCTTTTGTACTGTGTCTTTCATCAAATCCTATGAATCTCCTGGAAATCCTTGTTACGCTAGAGATGGAAGAGAGGACTGGATGAGATGGGAAATCTTTGTGAATTTCATGCAATGCTCCATGTAAGGAATTGCTTCTCTTTTTCCTCATCAGTAAGTTAGACAATTGTTAAATAAGATACATTTAATAAGACTCACTAATAAAGGCTATGACCATTATGTTTCTGCTTTTACATCAAATGGTTAAGATAAGTAATGTTTCTTATTTATCTTCCTAATACATACAATGGGGAGGGAATAAGGAAGAGACAAAATTAAGAATAAAAAAAATTTGATAGTACCTCAACCAGTAAAAGTTAAAAGGAATTTATCATACCTCTCAGTAATAGTTCCATGCTTGCATTTGAATAAATAAACTATATAAATCTTTCACGTGTTTTATTCTCAGTCTCAGAATGTTTGCTGTTTCCCTTCAGTCAAGACTGCAATTAAATATAGAAATTTCTAGCGTGAACAACCATTTCTTTACATTAAAGTTGGTAGGGGGGTAACTGTTTGTTTGTAACTATCCTAGTATGGATTTTGGAATAAAATATTTTGAGACTCCACTTGTATTTTGTTGCCATATGGAGAGAAAGTATCAAGTCAGAGCCATTACTTGGGGAATGAGCTATGAATGCTTTCAGATGAAGCTTTTTATTGTACAATTGTCGTGCTTCATTTGAAGAACTTTATGGGGCCCTTCAGACAAAATTGTTTTCCATTTATTTTCCCACTGTTTTCTCCATCTTTTTATCTTATAACAACACAAGAAAAAAAAGCCCATTAAGGAGAGAAATGCTGAATCAGTGCTCCATGCCTTTTGAGTGGTAATTCACCCATCCATTTGGCCCCTATTGTTACATGTACCTTTGCCCAAAGTTACAGACCTTCTTATAAGACAACAATAATCATAGTTTTAATTTCATTTTACACAAGAAGGATCTGCAACATAATGCAGTGTTCTTGTTCAGGTTTTCAGTCTACCAACCGTCAGAGTAGACAATTCCATCTTCCCAATTGTTAAGTATAACTCCAACTATCTGTTAACATTCTTTGTGCACTTAGCACGTGGTAATTTTGGCCACATACCTGTCATGCTGCTTTCCTGGGGCTCATGTTCTGGATGTAACTAGCCCCCAAGACTCTTGAAACCAAATGAAAAATATCTTTTTCCACTGAACTGTGTAAGAACAAGTGACACACTTGGACACATCTTGAAAACATTGCAAGAGGCAGTGAAACATTGGAGAGAGAATAAAGAAGTTGGGGCACAGCTAATGTTTTGTTCACTTATTTCTGGTTTGATATGGTCCACAAAGAAAGAAAAATACTGGAACAAATCAATTGGCTACACAAATGGTTTCAGATGGTAGATGATTTGTAATCTTCAATAATGGGATATATTTCCAGGATGAAAACACACTTGCAAGATATGGGGTGTGTTGTGCAAGAACTGAGAAGAATGAATTTGAAAGGCACCTTGTAAATCTGATCCAGAGGAGTTTAAACTAAATCTTGGGAAAAGAAAAAAAAGAGACTCAATAAATATTTAAATGCCAAGGATTGAGACTGGGATTGGGACCAATACACAGGATGTGGAGGAGCTCAACAATGAGCTCATAAAAACAAAAAGAAATCAGTCATGTTATGTGACCCTAAGTTTTTAGTGTCTCTGTATTAATACTGCTAAGAAACAGGTAGAATTAGAAATCTAAATACAGGAAGGCTAATATGATATGTTAGTATAACAAAAACTTGGGGAGAAGAGAAATACATGAATGGAATGCAAAGATTGAAGGATACAACTAACTTAAAAGGTATAGACTAAACAAAAGAGGTGGAGTGGCATGAAAGGCAAAGGAAATGCAGATATGTGTACAGAACCAAGAATTTGAGAATCCAGTCAAAAGTATTTAGATAAAAATACAAGTAATACAAGTAAGAAAAAGCAATAATAATATTATTGTGGGAGATGTGCTGTAGACTGCCAAGCCAGGCAGAAGATCTAAGTAATGCTCCTGGACCAAATTACAAAGTTTTCAAAAAGGAGAGATGTACTAATAATGGGAAACTTCAATTACCTGGACATCCTGGAAAAAGCAGCTCAGCCAACACTGCAAGTTCCCCAAATTAAAAGAAGAAATGGGGGTATGTTAGGAAACTATTATGTCTGCAGTAGGAATCATTTGACTGAACTAAGAGTTAAACATATATAGAAAATAATGTGCCACCAAAGATATGCATTAGCAAGTAGCTATTATCTGTAAAAAGAAATTCAGAAAAGCTGAAATG
The DNA here is from genome assembly GCA_030761175.1 of Masticophis lateralis. Taxonomy (NCBI): domain Eukaryota; kingdom Metazoa; phylum Chordata; class Lepidosauria; order Squamata; family Colubridae; genus Masticophis; species Masticophis lateralis. The sequence continues at coordinate 29,923,717 of JAUDYJ010000001.1, forward strand.
AATGTATACTCTAGGGATGCTAAAAGCAACAAAAGGGCATTTGGATCAGTAGTAGTTTTCACTTATCTTCACTTCCGATTCAGACCTGTGAGTGTGCACGTGTACGCACTCTCTTTGCTCACACATGGTGCTTCTGCACATGTGCAGAACCTTCTGCGCATGCGCAGAGCATCTGTTCTGACGTCTGGGTGGGTGGGCCACTAGCGGTTCACCCAAACCAGGACGAACCAGTAGAAACCCACCACTGATTTGGATTATGTTAGGAGTAAGAAGAAAAAGGATGAGAAAAAAATCTCACTGCCTTCTTGTGCATTGGACTTCTCCATAGTTCAGCTGGACATGAGTAGAAGTACTAACACAAGAAGGGAGTAGCAATTTAAGAGATTTTTAGGGAGCGCTATTTGGCTGCCATGAAAAAGATTGTGTCTCCTAACCACATCAATTATATCAATGAGATATGAAAGAAATTGCAGAGCTCATATTGGAGCCCTTTTTGTATTGTTGAGAAATGGAGATAGAGAGTAGTGCCAGAGCAAATATTTGTTTTTATCTTCAAAAAGATAGGAGAAAGAAACAGATAACAATGGTCAGCTTGACATCACTACTTGGCAAAATTTGAGCAAATTTATTAAACAACTAGTTCATGAGCATCTAGAAAAGAATATATTGTTCAGCAGAAGCCAGCATGGGTTTAACAAAAAGAAGTTATGCCTAATTAACCTATTCTCTTATTCTGATGGTATATTGAAAATGACCTTGGAAATACAAAGGACATAGTGCCTTAATTTCAACTGACAACTTTCTAATGGAATCCTAATAATGTTTGAGGGTGCTACAGTAAATGATTCCTGCACTGGGCAATGGATTGAAGCAGATGAATTCCATGGTTTCTTATAACATGTACTGTACGTTCTGTGACCTGCCACCCTAAAATTGTAGATGCAAATGAATGAATGAAGGTGAATGAATGTTTAACTGCCTGTCAAGTTGCTCCTTGACTCTCTCTAGCTGGATATGTGCAACTTGGCCAATTTAGAACACTAGTGGAAAAAAGTTGCCCAATTGTGAAACAGTCCCACTCCCACAAGAAAACATTTGAACAAAGTACTACTTAGGTACCCATCATAATACCTTATGCTTTGACTATAAACAAATGACAATAGCTTTTTACTCTCCAGGACATGGCTTTGATATTGTTCACTAATTAAGCCACTCAAGTAGCCACCTAATTATATTCCATCTCAACCAGAGTCCAGCCTTAGAGTCAAATATGTCATGTACTCTTCATCCTAAAACTTACAGCTTTGGGATAGACAATGTTTCTGGGTTTTTTTCCCTACCTAAGAGATTTTGTTTGTTTTCTTCATTAGGCTACTGAGAATTGCAATGGGTATTTTCAGTAATATGATGATATCAGCAGGGGATAACCCACAGATTTTGAGGGGTTTTTTGTATATTTTTTTCAGAATTGTTTTTTTAAAAGTCAAAATAGGTGCAGCTTTCCACATTTGAATGAAAATTTGTGAAAAATTACATTTGTGAAAACTAATGGCTTCACTAATCTCCTTCCCATTCACTTTCAGTAGTATAATCTAGAGGTATAACATATAGGCTTCAGCTGTGCAGCCCGGGATTATTAAATATGGTTTTGAAGGATGTATATTATTTTTCAGGATAAGAACTTGGGACATCAGTATATTTGTGAACTTAATTCTAAATTTAATGCAAGATGGCCAAGGAACTTTTTTGCAATCTTTTTCTAGTATTACACTGTTCCATTTTGGTCCCTAATCTGTATTCTCTGGATTAGAAACTCTATAGCACAGGTGTCAAACTTATGGCATCACGTTGCTGTCAGGTGACGTTTCGTGACATTTTCCCCCTTTGCGGAGCTGGGGTGAGCGTGGGCTGCACATGATGCATCCGGCCGCGGGCCGCCAGTTTGACACCCCTGCTCTATAATTTTTCTTGAACCTTTGTTCCTGTCTCTTCCAGAGATCCAAGTTGCTTTATATAAAAAGGGAGAAAGCTTCACATTTTGGAAAAGTAACCCCTGAATTCAAATACCTAGTTCCATTCATGATGTAACTTATTGCTGAATTGCCTATTTCAATTTCTGATGTCTTAAAAATAGCAACATTGCTTAAGAAAGGATTGATTAAATAGAGAATTGAGAACAATTTTTTTAAACAGAGGTGATCAGTGACCCTTTGTAGCATGTGTTTCCTCTTGCCTAACAGAGTCTGCACTAAGACTTGTAGTACAGAAACACTTCTCTTGAATTGTTGTATGTAAACAATAAAAATAACTAAGGAGGTAGTAACCTCATAATTCTAAGTGCATCTGAATGAACTGATTTTCTGAATCCATTTCAATCAGGCTTTTGGACTGGGATCTTGTCTTTTAAAACCATTAACCATTGTATCCTTTTGAATTGTCTGGTAGGATTTGGCCTAGAGAAATAGTGGTATCTGTCCTTCTAGTTAGGCCTAGATCTGAAGATGTTCCAAGGAACCTTTTTTAAAACAAATATTCTGGCCTTTGGCTTCTATCTCATCTCCTATGCTGTCAACATGTACATGAAATTGCTCTGCTGCTTCCTAATATCCAAGTCCACATCAGCAATCAGTGAAACAAACTTTAACTAAAGCCACACAATATAGAAATTTCAATGGTGTGTAGGACCCTGGAAGGGAGGTTTTGAGTGGATTGCATGCTCTCTGAAAAGATTTACAATCTGAAAGTGTTCCTTGATCCCAATTGTGATTGGATTTGCAGGTGATAGTTGTTTATGAGGAATTCCTTTGCACAATTACACCAAGGAATAGTGACTAATTTCTTAAACTGCTCAGGTGTCTAACTGGCAGCCCGCAGGCCAGATGCGTCACACGCAGGCCATGCCCACCCCGGCTCTGAAAAGGCAAAAAAATCACAATACGTCAGGATGTGTCATGTGACATGATCGAGTTTGACACCCATGTGCTAGATAATGTTTAGATTATTTACATTCCATTTTGACTACTTTAATACATTAATCCTGAAAAGAGTCCAAGCAATTGCAACTGACAGAAAATGGAACAAAATATAGGGATCCTATGTTTCTATTGAAAGATCTGCAAAGTTACAAGTGGATTGCCAGGAACACTTAATGGCACTCATATTATCCCTTTAACAGGTTAGGAATTAATTTTTTTTAGTCAGTTACAAATGTGTTAAGATCTGCAGGAGATTCCCATTTGAAGAAACTCCCTGTCTATCTTTCTGGAATGTGAGAGTGGGCTTTCTACTATCTTGCTACAGTTATGAATGACATATGGCCTCCATTTAATGCATTTACAAAATTTGTAAAGATACATCTTTGTCACTTGATCTTTGTCACTTATTAGATCTTCAATTGCTAACATCAGCTGTGTTTAAAACAAATAACAATTAAAGAACTGATGGCAAAGATATAGCTCTACAGATATTCTAAATGCAGACAATGGTGGTTATCAATTTTTAACTTTATATATTCAACTGTTTTATTGGATGTCTTGAGTAGAAATGCAAGCTATAAATTAAATAAACATTAATATTGTAAATGTAGAGGAACACAAAGACAAACTTGGAGGTATGCAACAGCCATTAAGAAAACATTGGCTTAGCCGAATAAAGCAGGAGGAGCCAAGGAAGAAAATGGAAATTGTTATACTGTATCTTTATTTTATTTTTTTATAAGAAAGAAGGAAAGAAAAGCTGTTAGCCTTTCAAGATTCTGTTACTGTATTAAATGCTATAATAATAGAGTTCTTGTGTGCCTATTTTCTGATTTGGCCTACCTTAAAGATCTAATATTAGATGTAAGGGACCTTAGTTTTAAGGATAGCTATCTTAAATTTACTTTTTTCCAAAAAATTGATAATATTAGAATTCTACAGGGTTGCTTTTTTGGGATAAGTGCATCATTCTAAACAGCTTTTAGTTAATGCTGATACACACACACACACACACACACACACACACACACACGTATGTATGTATGTATGTATGTATGTATGTAATCTAACAATATGCGTGGTTATAACCAATTAATGTGCATATTGTGTGCACATGAAGACTCTATATAGTCTCCCTGAATCTGGGATCTTTGACCATAATTGCAAGGAATTATGGAACCTATTTAGAATGAACTCATTTTAGAGAAACCTATTTTTTTGGACATGAGCTGTTGTCCTTTCACAGAAAATTATCATTAGAATGAAGCCTGTATAAATGAAGTTAAAGAAAAATATCACACTGTGGATAATCACAAATAACAACAGAAGATAGAAGCACAGTGTGCTTTCCTTTCATATAAATGGGAGTGATCTAGTTCTCTTAGCTGGCCTATATATTTTACCTTGCAATTGTAGTGAAACATCATGCAGTATTGTTATTATATTCCACCACAACCATTTGAAGTTTGGAAAAATGGCTTTCAGATAAACAGAAGATGATGACAGAGGTTCCATACTAAAATTCAGTTGTTCTAAATAATTGTAGATGACGTTCTCCAACAGTTTAACTAAGCATGGGCATAATTAATTGATTAATACATATGTTTATGAAATGTGACTGATAAATAATTAGTATCTGATGTGACTTGTTTCTAACTCAAACTGCTGAAGTTCATAAAGTTGTATAAAGAATCTGGCAGGGAACAATAATCAACAACACACAACCATTATTATTAAAATGGACTGTTTATATTATCTCAGTTGAGTCAATACAGTATAATGTATTAAAATGGAAAGGTACAAAATTGAAATAAATACTTTCTGAGTCATGTATAAATCTTTTGTCAAGATGACATTTTGTTTTTGTGTTTTTGTGGTTTTTTTTGTTTCTTTTCATCAATACATGTTTCAGTAAAACATTTAAAATGACATTTAAAGTATCAACAAAATATGGTTTGTGGAAGAAAGACACTCAAATCAAACAAATTTGGCTAGTTTTGGCATGAGATTGTGACATAATTTGGGTTCCCCAAAACCACGTAAATGGTGGTAAAAATATTAAATACTTCAACTCATTTTAAAAAAATAAACAGGCTTTACAAAAACCCCTCTTATCCTTAACTCAGCCACTCTCCTATGTTTTCTGCACTTAACAATATATACATTCATTAGTGTCCAAGGGAAGACAGCCACTGACTTTCATTGCAAATAGCTTGGTGGAGGAAAAATGACAATAAATGAACATTATGCAACTTGACAGGAACAATGCATACTTTTTTAATAAAAAAAATCAGCCTCAGCACTGCACTTTGTTCAAAATTGAACAAAGGAAACAAGAAGATTACACATGAAATAGGGAAAGAGCAGTTATCAGCAAAATTAGGTCTGAAGCAAAAAGCTATTGCCACATAAAGGAGTGGATATTTCAAAAACCGAAGCGAGAGAAATCTCACTCGGTAGAGTTGAGATTCTGATTTTAAGCATATACTACTGGAAACAGGTAGGACCCATATTAAGACAGCTGCATTTAGCTCTTATTGAAATCATTGCAATTTAACTACTATATAGTCACCACCACTCTTAAATTTCACTACTCTAAATTCAATTAATTTATTTTAGAGCCAATTCAATAATCCATTGAAGATTAGGATTATACATGTGTAGGAGATCTCCATCAAGACCATGAAAATAGCTTTACTCTGAGCAAATTTACAATAGGTTTGGTGATATAACACTGTTGAACAAAACTGGTTTTTCTACAGAGTATAAAATCAGCCCAGAGTTCCAAGAAGTTCTTCTCTCTTCTAAGAATCCTTGTTCAATACCCTTAACAAGTTTTTATCCTATTCCTGCATATTTCAGTGAGAAAGGAAGCTTGAAATCAGTTCAGACACTATAATTTAATTCTTTTCTACTTGCAGCAGAAGATGGGAGTACATCATTGACTACTTGATGCTGGTAATTCTCTGAAGAGAACTATTGCTGCTACCTATACAAACACTTATGCATTGCTTTATATCTGTATAGTTCTTTATTTGTATCAATTATTTGTACACATCTCCAAAAAACCCTGCCTGCCTGCCCAAACAAAATTAAATTAAAAGGTAATACAGCATAAAGAAAGTACTGGGCTTGGACAAAGCAAACATTTCCATATTCTTGATATTATCTTGCACTAGCAAAGCTTGCAAAAAGAAGACAAAATAAAGGAAGATGAAGAGGAATCATGATGTCTAAAAGGAACTCCGCATTTTAATATACAAGATAATGGTCTTACAAAAGGCTTCAGTCTGTTCTTGAAAGTTAATTCATAGAGTTTATAAGTTTTAGGAAGCTATTGAAATCCAGGTAGCCTTTTGGTTAATAGTGTCTCTAAGAAGATGAACAAGATGACTCACCCTTTCAATATTAATTTAGAAATAAATTGTCTAGATGCTTATAAGGAGTGAAAGTAATTAATGTAGAGAAATTTTGTGTAACTATCTGCATGATTCTGGTAAGTGGCATAGACTATTTATTCAGAGATTTAGTTCTTCATGGGCAAAGGAGGCTTGCCAGTTGTGGAAATGCAGGAATGCTTACATTTTCTCTTCTATGGCCAGAGAGAAGAGATCATTGCATAGTGCAAGCCTCTGATTCACAACTATTTATGAAATCTTTTCTTTTGACCTTCTATGCATAATATTCAAATTCGTTTAGTTTTTTCCGATATACATAGACTATTAATAGGTGAGCAACCTGTGGTTTAAAATGGATCTAAATGTATTAAATGGCTTGCTCTCCTAAGATTGCTTAAATAAATGGGTCCAACCCATTTTTTTTTGGTCTGTAGCAATAAGAAATGATTTTGGATTCCAGTAAATACTGAGATAAATTTTTGGAATGAATGCTAATGTAAGTTTATCACTGGTAGAAGCATTTGTGGAATGCTTTCTCTAGGGGTTTGGCTGATAATTCCTCTGATATCTTTTCCAAAAAAGACATTTTTATTTTCCAGCCTTTTAAACTTCCAGTTTTATCTGTAATGGTTTTCCTGTTTTTACCAGATGTTTCAATTATTGTGTCCTTTATTCATTTGTATGTTGCTCTGATAATATTTTATTAAACATGACACCTATATGCTTTTAAACAAGTAAAGTAATTTGAAAATCATTTATATTAGCAAACAGGATTCTGTTCCAAGTCCAACTTAATCATGCAAACATGAGTGAAGATGAGAAAATTAATCACTCTTGTCCAAATATTTTTGTAACATTGTAATCAATAATAAAATCAATTCATACCTGAGCTGCCAAGTTAAGCCACTTTTGAAAATCAAGAAATCCTAGGGAAATTCAAGAAGGGTATTTTTCCTATGTTATTTTTAATCTTTTAATCAAAAGATTCTCAAATAATTATAGATTATCTAGGGAGAGGAAGAAGATCACGACTTTTCATTATCTCATTTAAATCTGTAGTTTAGAAAAAGCTGCTTATAGCTTTATGTAAAATGTTTTCAGTTAAGTGCCAAGGAGAATTGGTCGGTTACTCTGAAAATACCTAATAATTGGATAGGGGACTCATTTCAGATCACATAGGACTGATATATACTCAGAATAAATTTGTACCAGGTCCAGTGCAGCTCATGGAAGTTTCCAATTTCATGGAAAATTTTAGAATCACAGAGTTAGAAAAAAACCATCTAAGCCAGTGGTTCCCAACCTAATTGGCACCAGGGATTGGTTTCATGGAAGACAGTTTTTCCATGGACCAGGGTGTGAAGGGTGGGGGATGATTTCACATGGAACCTAGATCCCTTGCATATGCAGATGAAGTTTGCTCACTTGATCTCCACTTGTATGTCTCAGTTCTTAACAGGCCACGATGGACTGGTACCAGTCCCTGGTCCCGGGATTGGGGACCCCTGATCTAAGCCCTAGTCCTTGTTCAGTGTAGGAGTCTAAATTAAATCATTGAGGGCAACTAGTTATAGCCTGTGCTTCAACACATCCAGTAAAGGAGAACCTATCACTTACAAGGACAATTGATGTCTATTGTTGTTGTTGTTGTTGTTATTGTTATTATTATTATTGTTGTTATATTAGATTTATATACCGCCCTTCTCCCGAAGGACTCAGGGCGGTGTACAGCCATGATAAAACAGTAAACCCTACAACATTTAAAATCATGTAAAACAGAATTAAACTAATTTGGCCTTCTCAGTTAAAAACCCATAATTTAAAATCCCCCATCCAGATTTTTAGCCAGCCAGGCCAGCCTGATGAAATAACAGGGTCTTAAGGGCCCGGTGAAAGGTACGGAGATCGGGAATTGTACGTATCCCAGAGGGTAATTCATTCCAGAGGCCGGGTGCCCCCACAGAGAAGGCTCTCCCCTTGGGAGTGGCCAACCTACATTATTTTGCCGATGGCACCCTGAGGAGCCCCTCTCTGTGGGAGCACGTTGGTCGGTGGGAGGCTATTGGTGGCAGAAGGTGGTCCCGAACCATGGAGCGCTTTAAAGATGGTAACCAACACCTTGAACTGCACCCAGAAGACCACTGGGAGCCAGTGCAGTTCGCGCAAGAAAGGTGTCACATGGGTGCGTCAAGTCGCACTTATCAACTGCTCTTACTGTAAAGAACATTTTCAGGCAGTCCCATGGCTTAATTCATTATTTTGTTCCCTTTGTTCTGGAACAATAGAGAACAAGCATTTTATGCATGGCATTCTTTCAGTTATCCAAAGAATTCTACCATACTCTTCGTCAGTACTCTGTCAAAGATGCCCCATTTTTTAAAATAGGTTTTGTTGTACTTATCCAATCACCCTTGCTGTTCTTAAATTTTTCTTTTAAAATTTATTTTAAAGTCAATTGGCCAGAATTAGACACAATACTGAAGGTGAGACCTGATCAAGGAAGAATAAAGGGAATAGATTATTTCATCTGATTTGGAAATGGTGCTTCTGTTAAAGTAGCCTAAATGATATTGGCTTCCTTGTACACACATCACACTGCTAATTCACATTCAGTTTGTAATCAACTGCTATTCTAAGAACTTTATTTCAGGTACCATTGCTAAATCTGAAATTTCTTTCTAGTGTTTTCCTATAAGTGCAAGGTACCCCCTTTCCCCCATATTGATCTATTGATTGTGATAGTAATTGACCAACTGGCTTTTCTCCAAAGTCTCATGTCATGGGCCCAAAGTCACCCAGATGGTTTTCTTGCCTAAAGTTAACTAGCATTCACAGTTCCTGGTTCCTAGCCTGATGCCTTAACCACTAGGCCAAAAAGGAACCCCAGAATTGATATTATATCTGCCTTCCTATATCTGCCTTCCTAAATTAAGATGCCGTTAGTTATTTTGGCTTATTTTTCTAGTTTATCAAGATCCATCCAATTTTATGTCACCTAGAAAAAAACTAAATGGTCAACATCTTTATCATTAGTTACATTTATGAAAGTAGAAGGCCCAAGTTTAAATTTTACAGATTAAATCTTATATGCTCAGTACCTTTCTCCAGGTTTGATGAGTGCACTATGAGTCTAATTTTCAATTTAGCTAAGTAGCCATTGAATTTCCTGTCAGCCACTTAATACTTCGGTTTGCATATCAAAATGGCATGAGGTACTTTATCAAATGCTGTGCTGAAATCTATCTACTATTGTAAGTTATTCAGCCAAAAAAGAATCACACGCCGCAAGAATTTTTCCTTGAAAATTTCATGCAGACGTCTAATCAGAAAAACAGGCTTAAGGTAAATAGAAATTCCCTGATCATGTTTCTATTAATTTCAAGTTTACATCCTACCCCTTCACAATTTTCTGGTGAAACAGACTCTTGTTGGAAAAGGATGAATCTATACAGGAATTGAGCATTTCAACATTTGCTTTTGTTACCTGTTAGTGTTTTGCCAATAGAATTGTGCAGTCATATACTGATTCTTTTCTCTTATTTTTATTTTAAATATGTCCACAGCACTTTCTGTACTTTAGCATCCTTTGCCAACATCAGCACAACCTAAACTTCACTTTCCTGACACCCTATCTGTAAGTCTATCTGTAATTGCTGCATATTGGTTAAGTGGGCCATCTTTTCTTTCTTTTTTATGTTTTTTTGTTTTTCACATTTTCACTAAGTTTTTTGTGTAGCCAATGAACTTCTTTTTAAGAAAGTTAAGCAAAGGGTAAATTCTTTTGTTATTTTCCATTTTAACTCCTTATTGGATTTGTGCTTTTATTATGTCCTGATTCAGAAACTCCTACCCATCTTAATTTTCTCCTGCCATGGTATCCTACTTATCATTGCTCTGAGTATATTAAAATATACTTTTTGAATTCCAAGGGACCTGTTTGATTATGCTTAGTTTTAGTTTATCTTAAAATAATAATAAAAATACATTATACGGTCATTTTCCCCAGTGTTTCACTTCCTCAACTAAATCTTCCCTATTCAATAATTAAAGTCAAGGCAGCTGATCCTCCTGTGCTTTTCCCCACATCTAATAGAAAGTATTCCTCATAACAAATCAGGAATTTCCTGGAAAATCCATGCTTGGCGGAGTTTGTCTCTTAACAGAAGTAACAGAAGTCTCCCATAACTACAACTTCAAGCCTTAAAAAAAAAATCTGCAATTTGTTTTGGGGAAGAGGCCATCACCACATCCAATCTTTGATTTGGAGGAAGATAGTAGAAACCAGCAAAAATATTGCTTTTATTTATTCCTCCCCTTGTTTTAATCCAGATGCTCTCTATAGCATTGCCAAGTTAATTCTTTAGATTTCTGAGCAGTTTTTATATTGTTTCTAACTAACCCTGGAACATCTTTTCTATATCTTCAGTTACCTTTGAACAAATTATATCCTTCAACTGCTTTGTTCTATTCATAGGAATCATGTCAGCAGATCCTTGTTATATATTTTCATTTTTTTGTTTTGTGCTAATTGCTGAAGCTCATTGTATTATTATCCTTACTTCCAAGCATTCATGTGTACATAGTGAAGACCATGGACTTTATCAGCTAATGGTCTTCGTTTTCATTTGACTTGCTTAAAAGGCCCCATTTAAGTAACATTTTTACTTTTTACAATGATCAAATTTTTAAGTGAGATATTTGGTTTAGCATTTTTGATATGACCTCCCACAATACCTAATTTAAATGCCTCTGCATCATATTTTTTTCATGCTTTGGCTTAATACATAATTACTAGTCCTTGTGAATTGTAGTCCCAGTGTAGAGCCTGGTGGCGCAGTGGACTAAGTGCTATTAAAGTAGCACTTAGTTGCCAGCTGCCTGCAATTATTCTAAGTTCAAATCTCACCAGGTTCAAGGTTGACTCAGCCTTCCATCCTTTCGAGGTAGGTGAAATGAGGACCCGGATTGTGGGGGCAATAAGCTGATTTTGTACAAAAAAAGAACACCGCTTGGGGGGGGGGGCGAAAGCCCTACTAAGGTATATACAAAAGTATGAAGGCTATTGCTTAAATGCATTGTAAGCCACCCTGAGTCTCCGGAAAAGGGCAACATATAAATCTAACTAGCTAATAAATAAATAAATCTAGATCAAAGTTTTTCAATCTTGGCAACTTTAAGGCGTGGCTGGGGAATTTTGGGAGTTGATATCCACATATTTTAAAGTTGCCAAGGCTGAAAAACATTGCCTAGATACCTCAAAGCATGACTCCTGAAACCAAATTTATGGAAATCATTTATGCAGGCAATCACTAATTCCATGGACTTGAGGAATGGGAATCTATAGGACGTTGCTGCTTTGATCAAAATGATGAAAGCAGCATTTTGCTTTACATCTTACTGCTTTTGTACTTGTATATAATATCATAATACACATACAAAGGGGGAGGGGCTCGAATCATAATACCGAGATAATGCTTTTGTCATTCTGCCCCCCCTCCTTCTCCACTGCTTTATAGGATGGATGAGAATACTATTTCAACCCTAGGGCCTTCAATCTATGGTGATACGGTTATAATTTTTTTTTGCAGCATCATTGGCAGGAAGGTATACATTATCTTTGGACTTGATAAGTCTTGGCACTTATTCTGCAATGTCCTTGATCTGGCGGACAGCATATTTCATGAATTGATGGATCCAGTAACATACCTTTGTTTCAATTCCTCACAGAAATTAATCACCAGCTACCAAGGCTCTTCTGTTTGTCTTTTATACATTAGCCTTTATAAGATTTTTCTCCTGTCATAGCTATACATCTAGGCCCTTCAGATTCTGAATGTATTATTTAAATGTTGCTTACTCTGTGGAAGGCTCATGGACATAACTCAAATTGACTAGTTTAGTTATTTTATTACAGACTAGAAAGGCACTATCTAGAATGGAAGATTGGTCTACTGCAGTTCACAGAAATTGAAGCCTCTATTTAGATCTTCACTACAAGGTTGAAATTCTAAGCTTTTTCCTTCTACCTCTCCATATCAATGAGTAGTTTCTTGTTCTTTTCAAAGCCTCAGGAGCAAAGCAACTAAGATGTGTTGACATAATGCTTTTCATAAGACTGAGACTCATTCATTCCTATCTATCCTATCCCAGCTTCATTTTTCATAAAATTACATTTTTTCTGCTTTTAGGCATTTATTGTCCTATCTCCAATTCTGTGCTGTCTCATAAAGCATGCTTAATCAATGATAGTGTAAAATATGCTTTTGAGCTTTAGTGGTGCAGAATACACTCTCCAATTATTGATTTGATTTTTACTCTCATCCACTACAGATGCTCCTCTGATGGTTTTCCTTATGGATACTTGAGAATTGAGAAATTATTGTCCTTTTACATCAATTGAAGTGGTCCAACCTTTGGGTTTTTCCCCGCTCTTAATTTGCATTTGCTGTACATATAACCCAGAATATTTTTAGGCAGGTAGAGAGCTATATCATAAAAATTGCCACACATTCCTATTTATTCATTATTACATTTTCTTCTTAGAGTACTACCAATCAAAAGCTTTATTTTCTTCTTATTCCTTACTCAGGCACTCGCATTAGCCAGATATAGGTAGTCCTTGACTTACAACCATTTCTTTAGTGACCTTTCAAAGTTTCAACCGCACTGAAAAAAGTGACTTATGACCATTTTTCACACATCTGTTGCCACATCCCCATGATCAAATGATCAAAATTCTGATGCTTGACAATTGGCATGTATTTATGATGGTTGCAATGTCCTGGGCTCATGTGATCACATTTTGCAACTTTCTGACAAGCAAAGTCAATGGTGAAGCCAGATTCACTTAACAGCAGTGCCACTAATTCAACAACTGCAGTGATTCACTTAACAACTATGCAAGAAAAGTCATAAAATGGGGCAAAACTCACTTAACTACTGTCTTGTTTAGCAATGGAAATTTTGGGTTCAGTTATGGTCATAAGTCAAGGACTATCTGTACTCAACTCTTACCTTAGAGGGAAAATTAGATATGGAGGCCCTCTTAAGCTAGTCTGCTGAATTCCCACCAAACTCCTATTAGCAGTCCCTATTCATTTGTTAAATAAACTCCTCAGACTTACACTGCCTTATGTTTTCTGTTTCTTCAGCAGGAAGTGGTCGCCTGCAATAGGCACTCAGCAGTCCTTCAAATACACTCCTTTCAATCAGCAGCTATTTTGATGACCTTTCACCTGTCGTATCTGCATACATGGTCCCTCAGGGTACATAGCTTCTCTGATCAGTCTCACCTACCTGTTAAGCTCCCTTTAGCTTTCCCTCTCCCTCACATAAGTTTTTGTGTAGTCACATCTGCTTCTTCTGCTATCCATTTTTTCTCTCTCCAATAATTCTTTTAGTATCTTCCTTTTTAGACTTTCTCATGCATATTGAACTTTTTCTGCCCTGGAATCCATTGCTCTGAATTTATTAATACCTGCTGTTTAAGTCCAAAATGTACATGCTTCAGTTTCTGTTAAAATCAGGAAGTCCTGCATTGATTGCTTTATGATCTGTGATGATGTCACCTCCTTCAGCCATGCATGCCTATATTTAGAGATTCTGCTGCAGATTGCATGAAGTGCAGTATGAAAAGAGCTGGGTGTATTTAGCCTGGAGAAATGAAAGACAGGGAGAAGCATGAAACTTGTTTTCAAATACAGGAAAGGCTACTCTGCAGAAAGAAGAACAGAGGGAAAGACAAGAATTAATGAGTGTAAATTGCAAGGAAGCAAGTTGCAATTAAATACGAGGGTAGAATTTTTGATGATAAAGAGTTTTAGCAATGCAAGACTTTCTTAGGAAATGGTAGATTCATTCTTTGTTGGAGGTATTTAAGCAAAGCCTGAATAACTATCTAATAGGGAAGCTATAATTGACCAGTTCCTGGGCTAGAGATTTTCCAAAATACCTTGCAATTATATTATGAGTCTACATATACTTTCAAAAAACTCATCTTAGGAATCTACAATTTAACGGATCTTATTAAAATAGCTGGGTGCTTCAGACCTTAATTTCTGTAGCAGGAAAAAAACAATTGAATGCAAACCATGACGTGAAACATTATTTTCCCAGACGAAACGTTTCCACAACCTGGTTTTAAGGAACAGTATTACATATATATATAATAGATAACACTATGCTAGTCTTGAGGGAAACAAAACAAAATAAAGGGGGAAGATGTAAAATAAAGCAAGACGTACATTATAGGGGATACTCTGGTCAACAAACCAATCACCATTAGAATCAAAAAGCAAACCATCCTTCACCGAGGAACTCAACAACATTTCTCAATGCACTAAGTACATTTTAAACCATGCAATTTTACACAAACATCTTAACTAGGATTTTAAAACTTTTTAAAACACCAACATTATGCATTTCTTTGTTAATTATATTGGTTAAAGTTGCAGTCAGAAGCTGCCAAATATCAGATACATCATCATATACATATTTTTTGTTTTTATACAGAATCTGGACAACACAACATTACACATCCTAGAAAGAGAGAAAGAGAGAGTGTGTGAGAGAGAGACAGAGAGAAAAGAAAAAAGAGTATTTTCCTTTGTTTTATATATATATATATATATTCTTTGTAAAAAATATGGAATGACATGAGGAAGGAGGGAAGCAGGCCGAGAAAGGAAAAACAATATCTTCTACCAAATAAGAAAGACTATGTGAAAATAATTTATAAATCATAATAGGACTACTACTACTACTAATAATAGAGAGGTTTTTTTTTAAAAAAAAATCTCCATGTCAATAATTCTCTTCAGTACAATACAAGATGTTTGGACGTAGAGTGTATTGGCCTTGAAAATCAGGAAGAACTGGGACTTTATGATGATTCCAAGTTCATTTTATTCAAAAACCAAAATTGGGTTGGGAAGACAAGGAAAATTGATTTGTAGTTATATATAATTTCAAACATCTCTTATTGGCTTGCATGTTCTATGTACCCATGATGGACTATCGGGAAATGTAGCTGGACAACATCACGCTGATAGGGAGCTGAAAATATAATACGTCTTTATTATGATTGGTTTTTGTTTTCTTCCGATGTTGTTTGCTTGAACCAGCCTGTGGCTTGGTTTTTTTTTTTTCCATTTTCTTTTTAACTGGTACATTAGGTAACCTTTAAATGAGTGTCTTTGCTCATCTCCCACCCACCCATATCTGAAAATAATGCATGCATTACATTGGACAAAGGAAAACCTATTGTGTCAAATGCTTTCCCCCCTCCCATTTATCATGGCAAGTATACAAATATGTTAAAATTTCAGATATAATCAAAGATACAAAATCATTTCTGACAATAGTTTTTTAAACAATAACCATTACAGTGCAAGGTTTTTTTATTACAGTAAAAGGTGTATTCTAGGTTTACAGTAACTGTAGATTGTAGCTGTTTGTTTTTTTATGTACAGTAGGTCCCTGATGTTTAGAGTGTATGCACCAGTCAGAGATAAAAACCCAGCACAGAATGGGTATCCAACTTTACATTTTTTCTTAAACATTTACAAAATAACAGCAATATCACAAATTCACAAGCACATTGTTTTGCCTTAATAAAAAGCATATTTTTTTTTCTTTTTAAAATTTTAACACTGAAAGAACTAAATTGGAAGGATATGAGGACATGGTCATATATGTAATTTGATTCAAGAGCTTTGCCATTCCACCAGATTCCTTGAAAATTATTAAGCACCACTTTATAAGCAATATACGGCATGTTTATGTTTATGGGGCACTTGCTCGAATGAGGCACCAATTGATTAGGAATCAAAATGCAATATATGCTCCTCTGCCAAACTCTAAATTCTTCTAGAGCTTAGCATAATAATTAATAGGAACATCTAGCGAAGAAGGAGCACAGCACCAAGACTTTTTAGAGCAGAAGCAATTATGCCCTCTACTGAGCACCCGGGCAATTGATGGACCCTCCTTGCTCTAAGAACTGAATTAGGTGATTCCACTACCAAATTAAATGTCAACATGAAGTTTGTTGCCATTTTTAATTCAAAGTCAGAATTAAGCATTACCATTGGATTAATGGATCTGATTAACAAGTAACAATGCATAGAATTAATTTAGGCCCCATAGATTTTAATAGCAGAGTTTTATCTGTTTGCTTTGGGTATCTTCGTTTTATGACTGAATGTGAGTTCCTTTCAGAATAGCCATTAAAAAAAGAATATAAACATAAACATCTTAAAGAGAGGGATATATACATTTTTCTTGATTCTGAGATTATGCTCAGTTCTTGCAGTTTGAATTTCATGACCATGCCATTAATAATATCAATTTATACCAAGGCCACATGGTTGGTTTTTGTTCAATCAAGATTAAGTATTCATTTTGTGATGTAACTCAGATACTTCCATTGCTGACACTGCTCTCACCAAGGGATATTTTAAAGCTCCAACAGTACATAGTGAAATGTTGAAAGCACAAGATAGTTTAAGTGAGGAAAATATTACATACAAGATTGGGAAGAAGACAATTTGCTGTTAGGTGAAGAGATGGCGATCCAAAAAGAGGTTTCGGAAATTGCTGAAGGAAATGAGTGACGAGCAGTTTCAGTGGAAATAATGCAAACAATAATTTCAACAGGACTAAATTAAGGAAGAGAGATGCAAAAGTGAACCTTTATATTTTTATTGGGTTCAAACAGCGTGCTAAGCCTTAGTCTGTTTAGTCATACTTTACTGCAGAAATCACAGCTGTCTAGGTTCACACGAGAAACTAAACCACCCCTCCCGCAGCCCTTCCTTATGACTTAATGTTATATGAAGTCAATTTCTGCCTACTGCTTGTGTTAAATTGTTCTTAGACTACCTTAAAAAAATTGTAGGTATACATATGGGGATGGACATATATGTATATATCTACACACACACACACACACACACATACATACACACACACTCTTTTCAGAGCCAAAATAATTTGTTTAAAAATATTTTTTTAAAAAACAAGGAATGGTGTCAACACTGGGGGGGAAATACTGGGGGGAACCCAACCATTCTTTCATGTTTAATGGGCAAACACTACTTTAAAATGGAAACTATCCCTTTAAATAAGCAACACTTCCTACTATAGACATGTTTCTACAGATCCCAGACTATAGTAGGTTTGTTATACCAGCCTTCAGGGACAAATTAATTTGTTTTGGCATTTATGATTTGTAATGTCTTTTAGCATCATCCAATCACTGTTAGACTGATATAATAGTAATGAAGACAGGCTTTATAGTGACAGAATGCTGGCTACCAGATGCCAGAAAACTTTCTAAATTACAGGTGAGGAAATGTTTCTAGTCTTTAAAACTAGCTAAAGATATGACTAAACTTCCATGATCAGAGAGATTATTATGGAATAAAAGCAGTGGAGGGATTCAGCCAGTTCGCACCACTTTGGGAGAACTGGTTGTTAAATTACTTGAATCCCACCACTGAATAAAAGCCATTTTGGAACAATGCTAAATAGGATTTTAAAGGCAAACAGACTAAAAACAAAATGACAGCTTTAGCCTGAAGAGAGGATAGATGCACTGCTGAAAACTTTGTCCCCATGGGGGGAAAATGGTGCCTTAAATATACTGTAAGTTTAAGAAATGGTAAAGGAAGGACTCTGGATGAGTCTTCTTCCTTAACATCTAGTTTTTATGCACAGAGCTACCACAATTCCTCCATAGGGAAACAAACCAGTACCTCATTTGGAAATCAGGAACATTTCTATTATATTAGGACCTGTTTATCTTCAACAGGCTAGAGGTAGAAAGGTAAAGAATTTTAAATGGTTAACTTTCAGAAGGAGAGACAAGAGACAATCAAATTAAAATCTGCAACTAGTGTACCTCAATCACCCTAGACAGAATGTTCACATCATTATTTAGTATTAATTACATTGTGTGGGCAGCTTGAATCATGATGCATTGGGCGCCCTACTGATCTGTGAACTGATTCAATACTCTGTAAAAGATGATAGAATTTCAGATTTTTTTGAGGTCAGCTAGTTCAAGTCCTTATTTATGTTAATATCATATCAACTCTAAAAGAAATAATACTGGAATTGATTTAACTGAAACACAGAACCAGGATCATGTATTGTCATACAAAGATCTGCTAGGGAGTTTTAAATTAAAAAATTGAGAACTGTTCACTCTGAATAACTGACCTGTGACCTATTAGAACTATAGTCAGATAATGATATATTTTCAAACTGAATTGACTTTGCCCAACCAGGATAGAAATTGGGCCTTCCTAAAGGGGAGGGACTTTAAAAAAGTTTTGTATGCACTATGCCCTTGAAAGAACTTTCTAGTTCTGGTATATTTCTCTGTGTTTTTTGACTCTGTCATTTGACTCAGATTACAGAAATGTCTTTTACATCAGATGATTGAGCCACCTAGCTCAACATTCTTTAAACTGACAAGCAATGAACTGCTGCAGTTTTGGGTAGAGTCTTTCCCAGGCCTCTCAGAAGCTGGGGATTGTATCTGGGATCTTCTGCATACAAATCATAGCTAGCATGAGCAATGATCATCATTCTGTTAGTTACCCAAGAATTAAGTTGGTAGGACCTAGACTTAAATCTGGATATCTCAGCTCTTTAATTCTTTCTTAAGTCTATAACCTTACATCTAGCCTATAGACTAGCTATACATCTCACGTCTCCCAAACTGATTTAATATTGATTAGAAAGTGAAGTTACTTAGCACCAATACTTTCAGTTCTTCCTAAACACAGATGGGAGATGAACCTTGTAAAGGACAACTGTCCCCTTCTTAAGTTTGAACCAGTCTTAAGAATCCAAATTTATAGGAGAAAAGAACTGGAAGTCCCCAATAGGCACATTTCAAGTCAATTTAAATAAGACGTAAGCCCTTTAAAATGTATATTCATATTTATATAAATATAAATAATTATATTTGAAGTTGGGAATAGTTATACTGATATGCAAGCAAGATTATTGTTAACATAATAACGTTAATAGTTTTCTCTCCCCTTTTCATAATATCCAAGTGATGCAATCGATGTTTTGAAATATGGAATGAATCTATTGGATTGCTTTTAAAGTTTCTTATTACATGACCTCCTGCCAACATATCTATTGTTAGCCTTTCATATCTATTGTTAGTGTCATTTCAGATTATAGATGAAAAATAAATTGTTTAAAAGTTATGCTAATATTTTAAAATTTCCCTGCACAAAAATAAATACAACTAACCTTGTTTTCAATTTATGCTATTCTTCCTATATATGGTGAAGCCTTCAAATATATGCAGGTCCTCACCTGCAATCTGAAATTTACAAACAAAGTGGTATTGTGCCATATGACCATCTATAAAGCCTGAATCTCTTGCTTTCCAGATCTGCATTTCAACTGGTATGATCTAACATAGTTAAGCAGAGTTGGAACTGGTATCAAATTGTAGTAAATATATGTTTTGAAAAAATCATCCAGACATGCCCCAATAACACTAAATTGAAGTTCATGAAAGAGAAGGCTGTTTTAGTTATTTGAACGCCCCCTCCCCCCAAAATAAACAAGAATATCCTCAGAAAACTTGGTGGATTGACAAAACCTTCAAATTCAAATACAATTTTTGCCAAAACTCCCCTTCCCACTTGTCATCTTTTAAAGAACACTTTGGCTCTTGAAATCCATTCCCAACCTAAAACAGATAATACCTTATATCAATCAAATATGGTTTCCACATTTTAATCCATTAGACCAGAAACAAAAATACCATCCTTTGGGAAAAGGGTATAAACAAAAGTAATAAATCAAGCCAGAATTCACAGGTATTGGATCAAAATATGCAGAAAGGTAGTTCAAGCTATGCTGAATCACTGCATAAATTCAAAGTAATTATTTTTTGAACAGTATATGCCACTTAATGGACAAAATAGTTATTTTACCTATTAACATTTTGAAAGCGCTTAATATACTTTTAGGCACTATGGTTACAATCCTGCAGTCAGGCTGCTTAAATCTATCTGATGTAATAAGATTTAAACAACCTTAAAACTGCCTGGGATTAAAACCTATATAATAAAAGAATGTTAATTGGGCCAAGTTAATTAACCCTGTGAAATAGAGTCTAAAATAATGCAGTCCTGGTGTACATGTTACAGAATAATTGATAATACAGTAGTGGTCCTCTTATCGAAATCTTATAATCTTTCATATTGGATTTTGTTTTCCTTTTCTATTTAATCCAACCATTGCAAATTGGGTTGAGGTCTTCAAATCCCACCTCTAGCATGAATTTTCCATGTACCATATTCAATTTTAAACTATTTTTATCCTTCAGCAACAGTTATCTTTGCAAGTTTGTTATGAGAGCAAAGAAAATGGAAGTTTGTAAAGCCCTTTACAAATTCAAAGATGGATATCAGTGATAAGGAGTTTCACTACTTGGCCAAGGGTTCAAGAAATATAGAATTTTGAGCTAATAATCAATTTTCCTGTAAACTTTTTTTTCTATAAAAACAGGAAGAACACAAATAGCCCTCCTCAAAGAACATTGAGATAAGCTTTGGATATCCTACTAATCATCTTGGATACCATTCCTGTCTCTAAACCAGCAGCTGTATGAGCCCTCAACTTGCATTATTCTCCAAGCAGAAAGTCCATAATATTTATTACATATGACAGAGTAGCTATTTGGGAATTATGGTGACAAAAAAAATCTGCTTCCCTCTTCAGTGTAATTAATGGATTGCCACTTGGGTCATTTTCAACTGTGCAAATGCTTTGAATACATATCATTCATATTACTACTTGAGTTTTTAATGGTATTTACTTCCAAGGAAATCAGGGCTATTTACAAATTATAATCATTCAGGGACTATATGGCTTCCAGATAAAAATAAGGGATATCCTCAAAAAATTAGAATTGAATGCAATAAGCATTTTAGGAAATGGGAAAGCCTCTATATTATATTCCTCTAACATGGTGTCCTCTCTCCCCCCACCCCCCCTTTTGGATATTGGTTTGGGAAAGGCTGGAACATATCTTTTTCTGAACGTGTTACAATTGTTCCCTGGAAATTAGTCACTCTGGTAACAGCCCTGAAAATGCATTTAGCACATGGTCAAACAATTTAATGGAAATCACATTAGATTCCCTTCCTTCCTTCCTTCCTTCCTTCCTTCCTTCCTTCCTTCCTTCCTTCCTTCTCATTGGGCTGTTTATTAAATTCCAATAGCTACTAGACTTTAAGGACTACAAAATTATTCCTTTTCAATTTCACAACTTTTGTTCATGGCATGAAATGAAAAATTATTAATTTCAACCTTGCACCAACTCCCTTCCCCATAATGCTAAAATTATAGTGTCTATCTAAAATTCTTAGATGCAGTATCCTTTTGACAGAGGAATGAGTTATATTGACAGCATGAAAAAAAAGAGAATAATGGTGATATATAGGTATAAAATGTTAACTTTTTACAACAAAATAGGACATCATGATATTAAAATTTATAACATCTGATGAATATTTCTGTGTTATAGCTTTGAGTTTTATTGCAAAACAAAAATATATCTCTCTATGTGTATAATATCATCTACAGGTTACCTCTAACATTTTACACCACATAAAATCACAAGGAAACAAAATAAATCATACTGAGGTAGATACAAAAGATTGGGATACCAATGAACTTTATGGCACAAAAATTGGCTTAACATAAGTGGCATTTTATGTATTTAAGAGGAAGAAAATTTGTGACTAGAGCTTATGTGTGTGGATACCAATTTCTTTCTCCTATCTTTCTTGATAGGATGCTGTTTGTAGGAGTTTATTTGATGGGCATCAATAAGAAATGATAAAATGTTTGAAGATCTGAAAGGGTTGTGGGATATCTTCTCAGGCTAGCTGTTTACACGGAGGATACATAAACTTAAGTCTGTAATTATGGCCTGCCCTGAATTGAACTTCTAGGACATACTCAGCATTTTCTTTGTTTTATTTCAAGGAAAAATGGTTATAGCTAGCTGCTATTAATGTAAGGAAATGCATAATTCAGGGAGGAACTGAAATATTCCTTTGAACTCAGTTTGGTTAACCATAATTTAAACCTGTGAACAAATATCATACTCAGAAGAGAAGTACATCAGGTTAACATTATTTCATTTACCTGGCAGTTTTCTATTATCAATAGAGCATTTTAGGATACGTGAACAATTTCTTAGAAATTTAAAATATATCATTGTACAGCTCATTTAAATACTGATCATTATGTCATGCAAACTGAATTAAAGAAGTGGGAACTGTACAAAAGTGGCTTTTGCTCTGCTTCTCTTTCTTTTTTCATACAATTTCATACAATTTCCTGCATTGAGATAAATCCTTTATGTTATGAATGCATAAAAATTCACTCTGTACCTGTTACACCCTCTCATATGCTACTTTACTCTACACATCTTCCTTTCAATAGAAACATGATTCCAATAGAAGAAAATATATGTAGATCGAAGTTGGATTCCTTGGTGCTCTCTGAGTTTAGTTGCTTGCTTGCAGACATTTCATTACTCAACTAGGTAACATCATCAGTACTAGAGGGTGTGGGATTTGCTCTCTGCTTACATAATGTAGCTTTGACCTACCGATGTTGGGAAAAGTGTGGTTTTCTTTTTGGTTCTTCTTGACTAGGGTAATCCTTTCTACTTGCCCATTTGCCTGGTGTTAATCCTTTCTTATCTGGATTTTATCCTTGCTGGAGAGAATGTGTTCTGGTCTGTTTCCTTCTTAGTTCTTCTATTGTCTCTTTTGAATGGTCTTTAATGGTTTATCTTTGTGTGCCTATTGATGGCTTATTTGTCTGAATGCCAAATTTCCAAAAATCCCTTACTGGTTTTGGATTGAGTTTGGTCTAGAGTGTTTACAATTTCCAAATTGAAACTATAGTTAAGTCTGTCATGAAATTAAAGCATTTTCATTATGTTTTCTGACTGTTTGTTCATGAATGCACTCTGTTAATCTTCTGCCTTTTTGTCCTATATAGTAGCTGTTATAATCTTTATACTTTATATTGTAGATGTCTCCTGTTTTTCCTTGGGCTACTGGGTCTTTTGATTTTCATAAAATGTTTTGGAGAGCTTTAATTGGTTGGTGTGCTACTATGTTGCTGTGTGGTTATATACGTGCAAAATCCCTCTTCCATTGTATTGCAATGTAAACATTCAATGTACAGATGCAAAAATCTCCCCTCCATTAATAATGTTTATAATTCTATTATTTCTACTTATTTACTTTAACATGCATGATGTATAAACAATTACCATTAATCTGCAGAGTCAAAGTTTAAACTTCAGACTTCAATAATCCAGGAAAAAATTTTTTAGGTTGGGATATGTGAATTTATATGGAATATAAGAACATTTCCACATCTTTCTGTTCAAGCTACCAGGAACAAGAAATAATTGAGAACAATTGAGAAAAGCTATTTTTTCCCTCTAAAATAACCTAATAATTATTTTCATTGATTCATTTCAAGTGGAAAAAATGGAGGATGTATATGATGTGTATGATGTATAAGATGTGTATGTCTGGGGCTGAGGCTTTGAGAGCAGTACATGGCTCAGTATCTTCAAGTTGTGACTATCTGACATAAATGTATGAATGCATCAATCATGTCCTCTTCCCTCCCTCCCTCCCTCCCTCCCTCCTTTAACAATCTTTTCCATTAATATCTTTTACAATTTGTAATAAAAATGGTAACAATAGTGCAATCCTCTGCCTGCTTATTTGGGGTATTATTTTACTGCAGTCATCTCTGAGTAGCTCTGCAGCATAAATGCAGAAATAGCTGCTATCCCTTACAATAAACAATACTGTCTGTATGTACTAGTAGTTTGACTCAACCACAAGGCAACTTTAGGTTAAAAATTAACTAATATATATTTTTTACTTTAGCAACAGTACAACAGTATTACAATTTCCCAGACAGGATGTCCTACTTATAGTTACTTATATCAAACCAAGAACAAGCAGCTTTATATCTCTTTTAAGGCTATCCATTTTCAGTCAAAGCCTTATTTCACACTGGAATTCATAAAATATGATACAGTACAGTGTGCGAGCTACATCATCTGAGGTTGGTCTTGACAGGTGTAAAGTGCCAAAGCAATCAGAACAGCCATATTATTTCCTAATATTCTGGGCAGCTTCTGGCATGGAGAGAGATTGAACTATCTGGTAAGGCTCTAGATGTACGGGCCTTTTCCCCCTTTCCACTGCATAATGTCTTTACCTGCTATTGTGTGTGTGTATCTGTGTCTGAATATGTGTGTACCTTAGTGCATGGGAATTTTGTGTGCTACTTACAGAAGTAGCTCACACCAACATTGTCCTTATCTCTTCCTGAGCCATTCTTACACAGGATACTATTGCATTTGTTCCTTCATTCTATAGTAATACCTACAGTTTATAATCACAGGGGAAGTAGAGAACTTTGAAAGCAAACTCTCTATCTCACAACTATCTTGTGTGAACAAAAAGAGATCTAGCACTGATGATGTTACCTAGTTTGGATAATGAATCATCTGCAAGAAAACAACCAAGCTCAGAGAGATCTCAAAAAGAGATATGTTACCTCCCTGACCAGAAGGCAGAGTTGAGGGATTGAATGGATGGATCCACATTTTACATAACTCATTCAAAAATGCCCTGTTTTACAAATTAGGATTGCATATGAATAGATAATGATACGGGTGCGAAGCATAGATTCTGTTTCTGCTGCCTTGTGCTTTGTTGAAAGTATGGCTGCTGAACCAATTTATTTTGCTGAAAATGCAGTAGTACAAAGGCTGCTCTCTTCTGCTCTAAATACTGTATCTATGTTTGTTGCTAACTGACCTTGACATTTTAGGTTAGGAGCCAAATTGAGCCTCAAGGAACAAACCAATAGAAGGCAGCTTGGTAGGAGAAGGAAGAAAAGAGAAAATCTGAAGAAAATCCGAAGAAAAACAAAATTCAAGCTGACATGTTCTACAACGGAAACTCTCAGGAAAGCACACTAGCAAATAAAGATGGCAATAATTATGTTGATATTAATATTAGGTTGGGCCAAAAATAATGAGACAGAATTTAATCAAAGTGCACGCTTGTGATAGATTGATGTTTGAAGTGCATGGATGGAGACAGCCCCATACTTGCAATGGTAAGTCATTACTCATTGAGAGGTTTGTTTAAAGATGATAAGCACTCAGATGACTCCTTTCTTTGGGTCTGAAAGATCTATGGTTGGTTGGGACTTGACAAAATGGTTACTGTAGAGATACATCACACAACGTGTATTGTTGCTCTTTTTGGCTCATATTTTGTGTGGCTATTAGAGTTCCAGTGAGAAAAAGGAATTCCCTTTCCAGGAAAAGCACATCTATTCACTTCAATGGAGCCCACAGAGTTGTCATCTTCCACTGGAGTGTAGGAGGCACTTTAAATGCACATGAGTCCATTTCCAGAGTCTCCACATGGGACTCTGGAAAGAGTGCAGAGAAGAGCACAAAAATTATTAGGGGGCTGTGGGCTAAAATATATGAAAACCAGTTACAGAAATTGTGTATGTCTAGTCTAATGAAAAAAGGACTAGGGAAGACCTGATAGAAGTGTTCCAATATTTCAGGGACTCCTACAAAGATGAGGAGGTCAAACTATTTTCCAAAGCACCAGAAAGCAAGACAAGAAACAATGAATGGAAACTAACCAAGGAGAGAAGCAACCTAGAACTAAGGAGAAAATTCCTAATGGTGAGAGCAATCAACCAATGGCACAGCTTGCCTTCAGAGGTTCTGGGTACTCCATCACTGGTGGATCACAAAAAGGGATTGGACAACCATTTATCTGAAATGATATAGAGTCTCCTGCTTGAACAGCAATTGGTCTAGAAGACCTCCGAGGTTTCTTCCAACTCCTGAGCACACATAGGAACAGAGAAGGGGCTTTAGAGTAATGTTTCTCAATCCTTGGCTGGGGAATGCTGAGAGTTGCTTTAGACTAAAATACCAATTTAAATAATCACATACATAGATACCCAGGGTGGTTCAGCAATTACCTAAAGTTTTTAAACAAAATTATGAAGTTCAATTAACATAACTATAGGGAGGTATATTTTATGTCAACATTTTAAGAAATGTGAGCTATAAAGTGCATTTTGATGGATGTAATATTTTACTAATTACTGAAAAACATGCACATTATATAGTTTATTTAAAGTTAAGCCAGATTTTGCCCCAATGTTGGCATCCCCAATATCTACAATACAAAATCTGATTGTTGTTGTAGTTGAAAAATATATTTTCCAGAAATCAAAATGAAACCAATGAATAAAAATGAATGATACAAAACAATGTATATTAAACACACACAACAGAAATTTGAGACACCAAACATAATATAAAGAGAAGCATTTCAAATCTAATTTTTTTCTGCTTAAAAGCACCCAACAGAAATCAAAACCTTTTTGTTTTATCTGTTTATTTGTTAGCTCTTATAATTTGAGAAAAGTCACTGTAGCACTCTCACCTTGAACCAATGTTTGGAACTCTTTTTGTGTTTTCTGTTTTAAACAAAAGGAGGAAAAAAACCCTTTCTCCCTATGTGTGTGTGTGTTTTTCTTTTTAAATACAGAAAATTATTTGGACAGTTAAAGTTGGAGAAAGAAAAGACATCTGGAAAGATTGCATAGTTGCGAACAGTGGCTTTTCATCAAGGTGAAAAAAGTGCATCGTCTGATAAAATAGTATCCGAATTTTTTTTTTTGTCATTGTTCGGTTCCATACACATAAACAGTATATCTATATATCTATATATTTTTCAATCCGCTGCTACATATCACACATGAAAAGATATTTACAGCACATATCCACACATACCATATATCCTCACACATGCTCATTAATTAACATTTGACACTGATAACAGCCATTCTTATATGTTCCACCTTGGGATTTCACCCCACCCCCACCCCATGCAAATCTGTACTCTTTTAAATATATTTTGTTTCATATTCTGCAAGACTTGAAGAAAATATATATATAGATATATCTCTGACTCCTCATGTAATGTTGATTTTTAGCAACATCACAGAAATAAGAAATATATGTCAGGGAAAGGTCAGAGTAAGCACCAAAATGTTTTGGTGTCATTGTGATACTTCAAAAGGTTTGCCCCCCCCCACCCCCCCGCTCATCCATGGCTATGTTAAAACAAACACACAAACAGAAATGGGCATTTGGGAAAAAATAGAAAAAAAGTTTAAAAGTGCAAGTACTTTGTTGAAGTAAGAGTGAAATGTGGAAATACTCAGGCTTTGAATGGCACTGAGTTATTAAAGCAGAACAACTTAACAGCTTCGCGTACTCATAAATAGGAAAGTTTCTTCCCTCCCGCACAAAAAAACTCCCAGACTGTTCCTCCATTCTCACTTCTACCCTCGTAGCTTGTTGGCTAAATTTTTGTTTCCCTTTCTGTCAGAATGGAATAAAATATTATATATATATATATATATCTATTTACTCCCCCCGCAATCCTATGTGAAAATAAAGAACAATTCTTGGGTTTAAAAAAATACTTTCAGAATCTTCTTGTCTTGCTGCCTGCCTGAAATATATTTATGTATTAGTCCAATCATTTACATTTCTGTAGGAAGCACTTTCTCCTTTTTGTTATATGTTAAGTCTTAACAGGGGCTCTTTTCAAATTTTTGCTTTAAAAAATATATATATATATATATTTGTTAATTTTTGGATAAATATTTATAACTATCTATAGTAAGGCTATATGGGAAGAATTCTGTGTAATTTTTTGTTGTTTCTATGAACCAAAGTATATAAAATTATTCTAGCACCTTTTATTTAGAATAATTATGGATGTGTCTCCATTTAGTATAAAATACGGCTCAACATCTCTCTCAAACTCCATTTCATTTGATATGTCAGTATAATAACTCTTAAAAAAAACTGTAGCTCAGGCTGGGGGTACAAAGGCTGCTTAAAAGAAGTTGGAAAAATTAACCTTGGTTATATAATAATGTAATTTGTTTGAAGATAAGCTGGCCGGGCTTTTCTTTTCCAGAGGACCAAAATAATTGTTTCTCAATAAGGAAATAGAATACAATATTTGAGGTTCCAGAATAGATCCAATGTTGAAACAGCTGCAATCTATGGCTTAGATAAAAATACAAAGCCAACAGATCAAGGCCACTGATTATCTGCCTACTCACCATAAACACATCCTATATTAGTCAAACAGTGAAATGCATTTCATCATAGTCTTATGAGTCCTGTTGTTCAGAGAAGAGCTATTCTTCGTATCTGTACTTGAATGACCAGCATTCAAATTGCACCTTGCTTATTGGCTCAATGTTGCCTTGGGTCAGTGACCTGTCTGGTAGGGAACTCATAATTGTCTATCTCACATAATTATTATGAAGCATACATGGTGAAGAAAGTGTTTTTAGAATCAAAAGTATTTAAAAGTAGATTTTTTTGTTGTTAAATTAATTAGGTATTGATTTGACTAACTTACCCCTGGTAGGAACAAAGAAGATACATAACAGTAGAAACCACATTTCCTATGTGATAATCTGTGGAAACATCTAAATTTTTCTCTGAGCCCAATGTTTTTAAGAACACATCTACAGGAGAAATGCTTTTACTTTAACTACTGAGCATAGAGGAGATGAGGGCAGAAATGACTTTCTTCAGAGAGAGGAAAGATCTGGAAAAATCTCTACTACTTCACAGAAATTTAATACTTATGTCTCTTCAGGGGAAGCCATGATAATTCAGATTTTTTTTTTCTTGAGATTTAAATTGTATATTTTAGGAATCTTTTTGGAATGAAAGGGTTTCTGAATAATCTTGAAAGGAAAATGATGTAAAGAAATGTATGAGTGGTGAAAGGTAAATTGGTAATGGAGCTCCATTCTATAATGTATACTTTTCCCCATACATTATAGGATTAATGATTCTTCTGACATTTACTTTCGTACTGACATTTTCCTCTCAGAGGGTATACATGCATATATTTTGAAAAGAAGAGCATTCTGTTTAAACATAATCACAATGGATAATAGTTTGCCACATAGCCAATATTTGGGAGAACCACCAAAACAAAAGAGAACACAACTGCAACAACTCAGAAGTTTATTATTCCTGACTGCTGTACCTTTGCTTCCACCAACCTAAGCTTTCCGGATCATATATTGCAGTACATCTCCAACCAGCTTGGACAAAGCTGAGCATTTTTCCCTTTCCTTTTCTTGTGCAATGGCAGAAGGAGGAAGAAAAAACATCTTACTGACAAATTGATGGATTGGAACTGACTGGTATTCTAAAGATGAAACTTGGGCTGATAGAGAAATTCTATCTATCTATCTATCTATCTATCTATCTATCTATCTATCTATCTATCTATCTATCTATCATCTATCTATCTATCTACCATCTATCTATCTATCGTTTATTGTTGACACACACTGCATTAAAGAATTACTGCATAACCTTGGCTATTGTTATGTGAATAGGCAGAAGGCATTACTTTTTTCATCCTGCTCTCATGCTTAGGCAAAATGAACCAAAGGAATTGAAAACCTGTGAGGATAGTTCAGGAAGAGCTAAAATTCAGGACAAACTAAGTTCCACCTCACTCCAAATAAGTCTGTAAATGATTTCTATACCAAAATATAGTACTATTAACAGTTTATCATGGCTATCTCCATGGAATTATTCAACCAACAAGGAAAATTATGGGTTAGCATAATTATGAGTTAGTGCTATGCTCTTCCACTCAATGAACTACTGTTTCCATGTTTCCTTGAGAAAAGAGAATTATGTCAATGTATATCTATAGTTAAAATGCTACAATGAATGTCTACAATGAAGCAATAAAATTTGCTGAATGCCCCTATTTTCAAATGAATTCTGTGAATATCAGAAAACAGACAATATGGAAGAATTCAATATATAAATATATTTATTTCTGTGGGATGTTTTTCTTAAGTGTCTCATGTTTTATTTTAAACATCTTTCATTATGGTAATTGCATTATGTAATTCTGTTGATTTGGATTTTATAATTTTGTCCTTTAAAGTAATATTTAATCCTGTAAACTGCCTAGAACTTTTTTTTAGGAAGGAAGGAAGGAAGGAAGGAAGGAAGGAAGGAAGGAAGGAAGGAAGGAAGGAAAATTTTCAAATGTACAAGTCCATATTGATAATCAAAATAGCTATTTCTGAACATTCATAAACAGATCTGGAACCTTTATCCTTATCATTGAATAGATATGGTTTTAAGCTTTTGAACAATGTATTCCAGTTGTCACCAATGGGGAAAATTATTATGACCAGGAAAAACTCAAAAATATCACTTAGTATCACTAAGGAAAGGGACGAAACATTTGTGAGGAGCTGGGACACAGAGGGGGGAACAGAGAGTAAAATGCAAGAGCCAGTTTTCATTTGCAATTTGTAGAAGAGCTATATTAGTTAATGGTGGCAAAAATCAGAAGGGGCATCATTTTGATTAACAAATGCTATTAAAAACTATAAACACTCAGAGTCACTCACTCTGATTTTTGGATTATAGACACAATTGATAATAAAACAATGTTGAAATTTGGCAGGGTATCTAGAGTTAGACTACAAAAAAAGTTGGGGTTATTGTAGCCCAATATAGAATCCTTCCATGTTTGTTTATAAATGGTAAATGACCCATGAAAAGGAACCCCCAAAAGGAGCTACTAGGGTCCAAAAGGAACTTTAGGATCTGAATAATCCTTCAGTTCCTATTACTGTCTTGTTAATATCACATCAACTATGTGTCTCACTTTCTCTTTTCCCTATTATATGAGATAATTACTTCTTTTTTCCTGTCCTCTTTTATAGTGTATAATGATCCTGTGCAGTGATCATTTGAATGTCATGCCAATTTATACAATAGATACTATACATTCTCTCTGGTTTGCTTTTCAGCAATTAAGAAATGGATTTCTGTTTACTAAAAAGGAATATTAAATGTGCAGGAAAAGAAATTCAGAAGAGAATTTCCTACTTATTCACTGTATGTTCTATACAGATTGTAAAGTTTCTGTCTCCAAGTTCAGCATCTATATTTGATCATACAGACAGCAACAGCTTTTGTGTATTAAAGATTTCTCTTATATATCTTTAGTTCAAAAATAAAATCCATTCAAAGTCATTGAATGATGATCTTCCTTTTAATTTTACATCAGACAAGCAGAATTGCTTCCTATGTCATTTTTTAAAAAAAATCAAATATTACAAATAGTTGTTTCTTTATATCGATGGAAGTAAGCAAAGAAAGTTCTATAATTAGGAATGAATTGGAAGCCTGGTAAATAGGAATGAGAACATTCTAGAATTAAATCAAAGTACATCAGGGCCAAATCATGCTGTATGTTAAAGAAGTATCTATTCTTTTTGAGTATTTTTACAAAGGTTGGTGGCTGATAACAACTAATAAAATTAATTAAAATGATATTTCAGAAAATCCTTCCTTCCTTCCTTCCTTCCTTCCTTCCTTCCTTCCTTCCTTCCTTCCTTCCTTCCTTCCTTCCTTCCTCCCTCCCTCCCTCCCTCCCTCACACAGGATCCTTACTAGTGATTTATAGTGTCTTCCATATCCATTGTTGTGCCAATGTATCAGTATGGAGGATAGGCTTAGTATCACAATATCTAGAAGATGGTATGTATAGTATTACTGGAAAGGAATAGCCCATTTTTGAACATTTACAAAGAAACTCACATCTTGACTTAATATGAAAAAATTAAGCCTACAATTTTCTACCTTGGGTTAAACCCTGCTGAATTCTGTGGACTTATTTGAGTTTATGTGCCTAGGATCAGCTAGCATATCAGTCTCAATTTAATAACACAGAGAATGCATTCAGCATCCTGCAGTGAAAATATGAAAACTAATAATTATTATAAGATGTGTAAAAATAGCTTTCAAAATACTTTGCATCTTTTTTTTAAAAAAAGTAAAATAAAGTTATAAGTCTCATTGTACTAAGAGATAGCACCTATTTGGTGTTTGTTATTCCTCAAAACTTAAAATTTCAATAATTTTGGCTCAGATTAAGGGCATATTTCTTTCCCAGATTTATTCTATTTTCAGTGATATAACCCTCTTGAAATCACTGTCTGGCTACCTCAAAAATCAATTAAATTGATTATTGTTATAATCTACAAATAAGCACCAATGTTATATAGTTTTTTTAAAAAAAAATCAAAGAATTTGGATCTAAATAAATCAACAAATAATGACTGAGATGAAGTTTTAGAATTTGCCTAATTTTATAAGTTGAGTTGGACTTATCTTCCATTTCTTCCTCAAATGTTATATTTCCTTGTCTAATTTCATACACTTTAATGGAGTACAGAAATGATTAAACTGGAACTAAATGTGAATATATGCATGTGCAATGAAATATAAAGTAGAAAACTTCATAAAGATATCTTTCCATGATGAATTTGCTACATGAATATAATGTCAGCAGAAAACTGTATATATTGTATGAGTACACTATTATAATTTATTTTCATATGTGGGTTGCATGAAATCTTCCATATCCAGCATTAATATTGTTAGTGAACCTCATTCTAATGTCTATCCTTTGAAAAGTCTATTAGAAGCTGATTCATGTCTTAATGACCCAATGATGGGAAATTTTCTACAATAAGAATTTGGTTTGGCCTCTTCTCATTTTTTTTTAAATGGCAAAATCATCTGTATTTGGAATAAATTGTATTCCTTTATTATAGATATATGAATTAACTGGATTATTTATTTTGTTCAGTCTATTTAGATTGTATTAATTTATGTATTTTTCAAAAGTCTTGTGTATGACTTTTGCACAAAAATGCAATATAAACACATTTTAAAATAAATTATGCATAGGCAGTAAATAATTGTACCTTGTTGGAGTTTATCACCAATTTGGAGCTTCTCACTATGTTATCTAAAACATATGTGCACTCACCACAAAGGTCTGTGCATGAACTCTCTTATGGAAGAGATATATATGGAATAATTTCCCCATGTATAGAAGTTTCATTATGACTTCAGAGTATAAAATCAGGAACATTTTTTATATCTATGGAGATTCTCAGTTGTCCAGGTCATGGTTATCCCAAAAGCGCTTTCTTTCAAAAGGCAACTGGACTTTCTTCAAGCAAAACAAGAAAGTCCAGTTGCCTTTTGGAAAAAAAAAACACCTTTGGGAACAATTTTTATATATCAATCCACAAAGTGCTTAGGATCTAGTTGAGCTCCTCTGCAATATATTGTATGGCAATACAACTATATTCATTTTCACCTGGAATAAGTCTCATTGAATATAATAGGACTTACTTCTAAATAACTAAGCTACACTTTGAAAGCAGTTTATTCAACATTTCAGTTATTTCCATGCTATCAAAGTATAAAGGGATAAAGTTAAGAAACAATGATGAATAATTTCTCTGTTTGGAATATTTGTAGCTCTTGATCTTGCCATTTCAAGTATATTCAAATTTTTATTGGCAAGTCCATCATAGTTCTTCTGTACTGCCACTCTTCATACATGCAAACAATAGTACTATGATTTGAGCAAGTGTTTAGGGGTGGGGAAGAGGTTCTTTTCGATATATAAGCAAAGTTAATCTTATTTTTTTCCTAATTAGCTTGCACAGAAAATTAGAGGTAAATTGTACTCTCAAATGTTTGTAATGCACTCTCCCTTCCTTCTTCTCAAAGGGATTTGGTTCGAGATTTGGCACAACATTGGTTTCTATACCAAAGCCCCACTCCAGCTTATTTGAAGATGGCAGCAGGGAAAGAAGGACATCAGTAGTAGAATCAACTGAAGTCCCAGCAACTGCATAAGAATGTTAACAAAATGGTCTCTCCTTCGTTCTGCAGTTGTCCCATGTTATTTAAACTGGTTTGAACTGATAGGAAATAGTACAAATTTATTACCAAATTTTTCAAATTGCTCCTTTTATTACATAATCTCCCAGAGCAGTGCTTTTTCATTTGTGATTATGGAAAGAAAGACATGGAATCAGTGGCCATTTCAGTGCACATTCTGATGGTACCTAACAAGAGTAAAAAAATAGTTTGTTTCCGTTGTGTGCTGAAAAGAGGCCTTCCAATCAACCTATAGCATAATCGTAAGAAAAAACAAACGAGGCAATGCTCATCTGTATAATACAGTTAGAATGACTGACCAGAAACCTCAATGTGGAGTTACTATACTTACTTTGGAGTTCAGAGAGGAAAACTGATACATAGCCTCCTGGAGTGAAACACCCTTTTTATTTAAACTATGCTGCCATTCATTTATTTCCTTCATTTGCAACTCTGTAGCTCATCATCCTTGACTTCTCTAGATTATGATTTTTCTAATAGCCACAGCAAGCATCCATAAAGGACCAGCTCATAGAATTTCTGTACTGGTAGCTTTCAACTTTAATCTAACCTTTCAGACTGCAGGAATAGAAACATACATAACTATATTCTCCTCAATATGGAAACGCTCCAACCACAGAAAACACTATCAAGTCAGAATCAAGATTTTACTTTAGCTTTCTTTCTGCCATGCTAGTTTTCTTGATGCAAGAGGTTTTTTTTTTAAAATAGAAGACTATTAAATCAAGTTAGACCAGAAGACTCTTCTCTCAAGAATATTTACATCTAGAAATGAGTAGATTTTCTTTAGTTTATACCTGCTAAGCACCATTTCATTATACAGCCTACACCTTAAAATTGCTCAGGCAAGGCCATGCTTTTTAATAGTGCCACTATTTAACAAGAGCAATCAGACAGCAATTTGCATGTTGGAACAAGGATTCCACTAACTCACTTTTAAGCATGGAAATGGGCCCAGTTATTACTCAGTTTGTACTTTCAATAATATTGATTACGAATGAAGGCAAATATACATGTCCCTGGATAATGTTGCAGGATTCAATATGAGTTGATCACTGGGAACAGAGGTTTCTTCTTCCAAGCTTTCAGAATTGTGCTGGAGCCCATACTCAGGGAACTTCTCGATCTCCAGCCCATCTCAAAGGATGGGCTCTAACACAAGTCCGAAAGCTTGGAAGAACAAATCTTTGGTCCCACTGACTGACTCAGATTGGATCCTGCAATAATATTGATATACAAGCCCATTTTGTATAACGTGACACTAGGATGGAGTTGATAACATATTGGAAATGCAGCCAAGTTGTGCAACAGGTACTATAGGTAGAAAAAGTTACAACTATTGTTATAATTAAAATATTGATATATTGTATGCAATCAGGTACAGTGTGGGATCTTCAGCGCTTGGTGTATAGTTTCAGCCAACGCTTGGTGAACCAGGAATATTTTCTTTTTATGAAAACATTGAAATAGGGTACCATCATAGACTTAGGGGATTGGAAGTAATTATATAAATTCTCATAGTATTCAACATTTGGAAATATTCAATTTTAATATTTTGGGAGTCTTGGTTCCTTTTTGGTCCTCCTTTAGTGTTAAAATTTAATGTCTAAAAGGTTTTTGCCTGATGTGTAATTGATACAATATTCTTGTTGGGATTAAAGAGCAGATACATAAAGTCATAAAGGTAACTGCCAACCATTGATCAAGAAGCCTAAACCTAACCCATTTGATGGGGGATAAAAATCCTATGAACCAAACAAAATAAATGGACATAACCAATTGGACAAAACTTTTTGGTGGGCAAAAAAGGAACACAAACTATCCTAGTGTCAGACACAAACCTAATGAGAGATCTGAAAATAGCAGGAAATTCTGGAATAAAGTAGAGATTAAAAGACATGATGGCTGTATTCATAAATATACAATTCATGTCTAATACGGAAAGTTCCAGTTTTCAGAGTCTATGAGGATGACATTTTGATAGCATTCAGTTACTAAAATTATGAATTCTTCTTTTCTCGTTATTTGTTTCTGTCACAATGAAATCATGACCTTATACTATCAGAAAATTTTTAGAGACTTTAAACTGAGCAAATGAAAAGATTTTCATCTTTTCACCATGGCAACCATGTCTGAACTCTAGTAATCAAGTTCTTGCATAAAAATTAGGTGCTCTTAAGAGTATCACTGTTTCCATGACTGGATCCTTATAAGTCAGGGGTGAGCAACCTTTTCAGTCATAAGAGCTACTTGTGACGCTCCAACAAGTTGCTCTCTCTGAGGTTGTAAGAATTTGGTTATTGATACTGTGATGTCATTGGAGGGGTTAACAATTTTGGATCCATTTATGCATGTTTTTGGGAGGGATGGTTCAAATAGCAAAATAATTCTTTAATGTTTAAATCACTGATTTTTGTTTTGTAACATTTCCTGAGGGAAACATTGATTCAATTTGGGGATTTTTAAGGAATGCAATTTCAGGGGTTTTAAGGGCGCAACAAATCTCTGCAACAGTTAAAGTTACCCATTTTCCCCTTAACTCCCCTCCATCAAAACTGCTCTCACATGTTTTAGGAGGTTCTGAGCAGTATGAGTGGGGTGCTGA
Organism: Masticophis lateralis; assembly: GCA_030761175.1. Classification (NCBI taxonomy): domain Eukaryota; kingdom Metazoa; phylum Chordata; class Lepidosauria; order Squamata; family Colubridae; genus Masticophis; species Masticophis lateralis. The sequence continues at coordinate 29,960,686 of JAUDYJ010000001.1, forward strand.
GGGTTCCAAGGGGTCTATGGATTGCCCATCCCTACTAAACAAGGTTTTTAAAATTATCTTAGTATAGGAAAATTTGGAAGGCACCATTTTTCTTATCCTTGCCAAGGAAAACCAGAATTCCGTTTCCTTTATTTCAGAATTATTTAATGTTTGTAAATCCAATCCTTCTTTTAAGGAGGGTATGGTTATTTTTCTTGCTTTAAAAGGGTGACATTCACTAAAAGATAATGAATGGCCCCATGTGACCAGGGGAGCTTTATGTTTAGGCAATGATTTGAATCTAGGTCTTAATGGACCCTATTCAATGTTCTAACCGCCATAATACACCGTGATAAATTAGATATTATGTAAATTTGATCCTTAGTGATTCCCTGAAAAGAAAATATTACAGACAGAACTACTTCCTGTTAGATGTACATTGGATCAATGTAAAACCATTGATCTGATTACTGCATACAATTCTAAATGTTTTACACATCCGTTGCATGGTTAAATGTGATCACATTATTCTTTGGACAGCTAATGCTTCTTTGAATTAAACCTGCAAGAATCAAGAACATCCAATATCTTCCTTTTCCAATATTCAAAGATTAATTATTTCTCCTCATTAATTTCCAGAATAGTGCTATACAGACAATGTTAGCTTGATGGGAGAAATATAATCCAGAAGAAAAGGGAAAAATAAAGGAGTTGGAAATACTTTTTGTTCTCTTCCTGTTCCCCTCCCATCTTATTTGTCATTGTATACCAGTATTTTCATAGCCGATTTTAAACAATTATAAAGAGCAGCCATTAACCAAATTAATCCCAGAGATAAGAGTTATTCCACTGCAACCCTGGGCTCTGCTTATTTCAATAGACCAAACCATGATTATCCGGTGGATTTCTAATGTAAGATCACTGTTCTTTGTCTCCATTTGGTTAAAGACACCTCTGAATGTTGACATGAATACTGCATAATGAAAAAGGTGGACCCTGCTAATATATCACAGAACACCTTGTCCCTCCCAGTCCTCTTAATTGCACAGTTTGCTGCGTTATTCTCAATGTCTTGGGAGGAACTGCTGTATTTGAATAGCTGAAAATCTCTGATGAGTTTTGATATCTCTTTTGATCTTCCATTGTCACCACTGCCATCAGTCTTTGCATAACTTCATGCAGTTAAAATAACAGTAAGAACATATAACAGTTGCACACACTGGAAAAAAAACCCTAAGTAACAAATTCCATTTGTGATTTATAGGTTACGCAGTCAGGAAACTCAAAGGCAATCAAATGAACCCATTTGACTCAAGCAAAGATAATTTTTTCTGTAGTATACAACTGTCAACTGTTTCCCTTATTAAATCAAGGCTTTTCCCCAAAGTATGAGCAAGCATTTCACTGATTTAACAAGAAGATTGCTAGCATTAAGAATCACACCACTGTTATCATACTGGCTAGTACATTGTTCAGGTTTATCAGATGGCAAGAACTGGTGAAAGTTGAGGGTCAGTAAAAGGTTGGTTCACACATGCAATTTTATCACAAGGAGTGAAGCAGGGGATGGTCTGTGTATGTGAACATGCTATCAATTATCACAAATGAAATTGTATTTGCTCACCATAAGGCTTTTCACTGAAGCCTGTTCACACAATCAGATGAAAGTCATCAGGTTAATCAGGCTTACATATATATGTGCGTGAACCAGCCTCATGACACACATGTGCCTCAACATTGTGCAGAGGAATAAACTATTTTTCAGACCATTTATGAAAGAGATTGTCCTCTATTATTAGCAGAGAACATTTTCTCTTTCAGATTAACTAAACACTCTTACAGCTAGTGATAATATAAAACTAAACTATAAATTGATTAACACATATTTAGCACTTTTTGTCCATCAGCTTCTGAGATGGTTAGCTGGGCCTCACAACATCCCTGTGAGGTAGGTCAAGATAATCACAAATAATTTACAAATAGATAAGTTGAAGACACAACAAAACCTATTACGGAGAGATTTCACATTGTTCAAAGACTCTACAACAGAAATAGAAACCACAAGTTTCCAATGAACAGTCTTCATCACAACCCCAACATCACAATCCCAATATCATCACTGGTATCAAACAAAACCTGAAATCTATCTATATATATATACCAAAGCAGTTAGTCCTTTTTGTGTTCAAAAAAATACAATGGCATAATAAAACTGTTGGAAAATACAAAATTATCCTGGTGTTGTTAAATCCATCCTCCCCTCCTCTCTCTCTCTCTCTCTCTCTCTCTCTCTCTCTCTCTCTCTCTCTCTCACACACACACACACACACACACACACACACACACACACATCTTTTCTTTCACCAGATTCACAACATATATGGGGGAACAAAGACGATTTCATGGCTAGATTGCTCTCAGCCCATAGATGTTTCTTTCCCACATGCTATAATTATTCTACTCCACAGACTGCTTCATATATGCAGACCATCATTTGAAGATTACAGCACCAAATGATGACATACTTCTTGCACATAAATGTAAGTGCCTTTTCATATTGCCAACATTCATATCAACACAATGCCTTTCAATGGAATCTTTTCCCACATTCAGCTTTGACTCTCCCACTGTAATGAATCACATGGCCATTAAAGAGATCTCTGTGAGTAAATTAGCCTGTGGTTCAAAGAAGATGCAGTGGAAACATAGACACTTGTCATCTCCATTTCCTAAATTTCTTGTTGGAGCTCACAGAAACTTCTAGTACAAAATAGTACTTTGGTGTCTGATTAATATTTACTGGTGATTCTGTAGGAGGGTTCTTCACTCTTTTTTTAAAACCCTGCTTCTAGAAGAAATCAGTGATTGTATTGTAAACTTTTATTCAGACCTGTCAATACTGAAACAGTTTGTGGCAGAATGCCTCAATGAAACATTTGCCCACATTGCTTTGGGGGTAGCCTTGAGATGTCCTATTAGCTGAACTTCCCTGCACCAGAATATACCTGAGATACAAAGATAAATACTGATCTTTCCTTCAGCCTCCATGCACTGAACAGTCAAGGCCATCCTGAAAATGTCTAAGGCAGCAGACAAATATGGAAACATTTCCCACAATTTTCTGAAACAGAAATGTTTTCCTTTTCTTTGTGTGAAATGTTCCAAGTAGGCTACCATGGTTTAATTTTGTAAAATGTTGGAATTGGGGTGTATGTGCAGAATCAGCAGTGTGTAATTTTTTTTACTGACTCGCTGATAAAAGTCTGAGGCCTTGTGCCAAAAATGGCACAGCAAAATCAGGCACAAGAAGGCTTTTGTAGTAGAATAGGTTGCAAACTAGCAAATCACCAATTCCAAAGTAAATATGCAGGTGTACGAATAGTAGCCATGCCTTGGCGTTTGCAGCCTTGAGATTTCTTTTTACTCCAAGCACCTCTGGGATTCTGTTGAAATATGCTAGGACAGAAATGTTGCTTTAGCACCAAATTTTTAAACTCCCCATACTTCTCTTATGGATAATGCTATCTGAGGATTATCTGCTATATTGATATAATAGAACCGTATTTAATATTTCATGTTGATGGAGTAGATGCTGTTACATAAGATTTGGTGGAAGGAAATGAGTGGCTAACCAACTCTTGACATTTGGGATTGGAATTAAGACATTAACCTTCCACAAAAATTGTGCCAAAATTGATCTCAGACACAATCCCCCCCACCCCCGAAAACCTTATACATTTGAAGGGAAGGGTAGCATACAGGGATGTAAGGCGCAGGCATCATAATTTTGCTTAAGACTAATGTGTTTGTGTCAGAGGCCATATTACAACTGGGGATCATTCTTCTCCTAACTGATCAAAAAGTATGAGATCAAAAGTTGTGGGTGGGGGGAGTCTGCAGACAAATTATATGCAAATACATGTTAAGGAAGCCCCCACATTTTATTCATAGCCTTCTCTTGTTATTTACTATGAAAGTAAAATTGAATCCTGAATAGTCTATATCAGTATTCTTTGATATAATGGTGAGGTAGAGGTCTGCAAAAGTGATAATCAGCTCAAAGTATGTTTGGTCATATTAGTTATATTAGGTAGCTGTGACATATTCAATACTGTCTTCATGCCTGTCCTTTCCCATAGCATTGTTGGGAGTAAAATTAAAAGTAACATTCTGAGCACACTGAAAACAATGCTACTAACTATTGTGGCCATAAATAAAAAGAGAGTGGAGAGAATAGAGATTAAAATGTCTCTGTGCAGAAACTGAAGTATTTCAGATATACAGTGTTAACTCTCCATCAATACCCAGTTTAACTGATCAGGCTAAAGTAGGGTAGAGAGGAACCATAGCTGTTTTTTTGTCCCAAAGAGTACAAGAAAAAATTGCCAGTTATATTAATCATAATCTATTTCAATTATTTTCATGCTTATTTCAATCTCATGCTGATCACTTAAGTATAAAATGTAACAAAAAAGATCAATTTAAAATGTAAAAATGCAATAGGTCATAAACAAACACACAAAACCAACTTAAACCAACTTAAAAAATAATGAACAAACAAAAGAAACCAGAAAAAGGAACATAAAGGATAGCCCTAATTTCTATATTTTTTTCAAGAGCAAGCTTCTTTTTCTCAACAATAATCCTGTGAGGTAGACTAAGAACTAGTGACTCATTATCATTTAAGGGATTTAGTAAGGATTTATTTCTGGTATTTTACCTTGAATACAACTGAAGCACACTTTAAAGATTTATTTCCAGAATGAAGAAATAGCATAATTGGAATTCATTATTGATTTATTAAGTGTATGCCCTATCTTTCAATTACAAATAAAACTAAAAGTTAATATAGATATTTGTGGGTCATACAAGCTTTGAAAATAGAATTGGAAGAAGCATTTTGGATTTTATATAACTAGAAGGATGGAAGCTCTTTCCTCTTCATTATTACAACAATCACTTCTTTTTTATAGGTTTCCCTATAGAACCCTGAATAAAATTATGTCTGCTTTAATTAGTAGCAGAGGAGTGCTGTGTTCCCAGATGGATAATTTATTACATTTATATTCCAAGATTCTTCAAGGATCTTAGAGCCAGGTACCCATTTTTCCATCCACCCCCTCCCCACGCAATATGATCTTTCAAATTGTTTTTAATATGTTAGGCCAAGAGAATATATTACAAAGTCATTCAGTCAGTTTCATAACAATATAAGCATTTGATCCTGAGTTTTCCCAGTCTTAATCTGACACTAACTATTATATTCAACTCAAACAAAACTACAAGGGGAGTGGGGATTATATTTATTGCCGAGAAACGAAAGAATTGCTTTCCGAAGTGAACAATTCCTTGAAATAAGCTGGCCCATTGTGAAAAATTGTGGATATTCCTACAAGCGGCCACAAGGACTATCATACATAATCTTAAAATGGCTGCCAAAGTGGGCCTAGCTAGTCACAAAACAGCCATTTATTAGAAGGTAATGTTATATTACTTTTTCTTTGGATCAAAGGCTAATTTTGAAACTGAATACTGAAGAAACCCCTCTGTCCCTTGTATTTTGGCAAGACAGTTTTAGACCATCTGAAGCACCAAATAAAGATGATATCCCATGCTAAATGCTTTGCCTTGTAGCATGATAGCTTCCCTTTTCATGCTAATCCTAATGGAAAACAAATGAGACAGTTGGCCAGAGAGGATTGGGCATTGAGGAAAATGTCTGTAGGAGCAAACTGGTGCCAGTAGATACGAGACCCCTCCATTTGAATGACTTACTGGGTGCATAGTTGTCATCGCTTAAAGGTAGCTTGGGAGCTCTTGCATACTGGATGACACATAAAGTTTGATATAGTGCTAACAATTTTATAGAATGGCATCAATAATAATAAAAACTAGAAGCTTCTCTTCCACTTTGGTTGTTGTAAACATTCTTCCTTTAAGGCTGAAATCCTATAGCATTACTTGAGAATAAGTAAGGATTACTTAGATTTGAACAGCATAGGTTTGTGCTTTAAGCAAACTTTTCATCTTTCATAGAAAACTTTAGAAGGGTATGTGTTACTTTATTTTTTATGAGGCATCAAATGTTTCTTCTTCATTACACTGACTAATATTTGGAAAGCTACCCTGGTTTCATGAGGGAGGAAAAGCCATCAATATTTAAGGAACATCAAGTGACTGCAGTGGCATAAAACAGACAGACAGAGATCTGCAATAGGGACAGCACATGTTAATGCTGATAGTTTTCTGCCAGCAAAAGGATGGGCAAAATGTTTCTCTCTGTGTTCTTTAAGTGAGCAGTAGTGAAAGGTCCTAAACTACAATTAATAAGAGCTTTAACTACCTCCCTGCAGCCAAAAAATAACCACATAAATGACTTACTCTCCTATACTGTTTTCAGTTTAGAAGCATTTGTCTTGGGATTGGGGGAGATAATTAAACGATGTGCAAAAAGGAGAAAAGTACAGAGAGAAAATTACCTGAAGCCTTCTAGATCAATAATTGTCATGACAGGCAGACCTTTGTTAATATGATGCATTACCTGTAGTAGTAGATGGCTGAAATCCATGATATGAAGATTTTTCTATTCATTGAACTTCTTTTCATTTTTTTTAATGTTTAGCTCGTTTCAGATAGGAGCTGTTATCGAACTCGAAGTCTAACAAAGCACAGCCCCATAATGACTATGAAAAGGCTGAATTACTTTTATTATGATAAATTAGTCAATCAATAGAGTGATTCATCTTTATGTAGAAGAATGTACTATTATGGTTGATGGCAAGAACTAAAGTGTATTACATTATAACTGTTTGATATAAACATATTCTATGCTACTGTATTTGAAAATTGAAGCACTGCTGCATATTTAAAACATATTTGCACTTCCTTCTCTGTTCCTTTATTTTCTCTTCAATACTATATCTTAAAAACTGCCTTAATAAACAGGTTTATTATAATAAAATAAAAAATTAAGAATCCCAATACATACTGGGGATGTTACTCGCAAATAAAAAAAAAAGAATAGCCACTTTACCTCAGAACTGCTCACAATTGCAAATCAAACTTGCTGCATGGCAAATTTGCTATTTATTATTATTTGCTTATTATTTGTCTTATTTGCTATTTATTATTTGGATGTAGAGGTAATGGAGGGGAAATTTAAAAATAGAACAGTGGCAGAATTTTGTCAGAGACTAACCATTTGTAGAATTCTTTACACATAATGAGTACTTCTACCAAAAGTCTTCATTTTTAATCTTTACAGGTAAAACATTGTGTCAGTCTACCATTGTTCATTTTTATGGGCAAAAAGTCAGAAAAGGAGACCATGTTCACTATTAAATTAGGATTGCTAATAAGGATAGAGTTATTATGTTGACCCAAACATTTTGTAATTCTTTGCATTTTTTGCATATTTTCTCTAATTTTTCTGCCACTGAGAATGAGTGGGTGGGCAGCCATACAACTTTTCTTAAATAAAAAAATACAAACGGGTATCTGTTACATATATTTAAATATCCAGGGTTCTGGGTAGGGGCATGAAATTTCAATTTTAATATGTGCCTGTCCTCCAATAATAATAAAAAAATGAATACAGTGTTTTATTAAAAGTAGGTTTGAAATAGGACTTTCCTCAGTAAATAGGGGGAAAAAATAATGACAGTGGATAAAAGGATGGCCAGATGACAAATTTCAATAAGAAGCCCAGAGTTGCTACGTCTAAAAGAATTATTAATTGCCCTGAGACTAGTAAACATTTGGCTTTTTTTTAAATAATAAGACTTTTGTGCATTTGGAGTTTACCCTAATAAATCCTCAACTCTTTTCTGAAGCATATTTGTAATAATAATGATAATAATGCCTGTATCACTGCAAAATCTGTTACTGTCAGGTATATTCAGGTGAAAAGAACTTTCAGCTTAACAATATACAATTTGTATGACTTCTTTTCAAATGCTTCCACCAGTTTAGTTTATAAAGTCTCCATCATTACACCCATTCTCTCTTGTCGGATTTCTGTTCTGAAGATATTTATTTGGCTTAGATCTCTATGCATGTTTTTAAAAATTTCACCCATACCCCAAAACTGGTATTGGTTTCAGATGGTTCACTTGTTCCCCTTTTGTCCCTCGATTTTGATGACAAGAGATTGAAGCCTTAGATGCCCTAGACAAGAGAAAAATAATTTTAACAAAGCGATTCATGAATGGAAATATTGTACATAGTCTGCTATTCCAGCTGAGAGCCAAAGAAGAAAATAAGCAAAATGTTAACCTTCAGACATCAAATATGGTTTATGCAGACTTGCAGAGTCTAGCTGTAGAGTTTTCCTGTGAGCAGGTATCTGAAACGTTGAGGTTGAAATTCTATACTAATCTGTCCTGTTGTTGTTTGGATGGTGGTTTCTTTTCTACATACATTCAGCAGAGGACACCATCAGAACAAGTCTGTGTTTGTAGTTCCCCAGAAATGCTATTAGAGTCAAATGATTCTTGGCTAAATCATGACAACTATAGAAACAATAGAAATATTAAGCACCAAATTTTCACCAGAAACACATCAGTAATGAGTTATTTCCATACAGAGATTCAATCCTCCATTTTCAATTTTTTGTTGTTTTCCTTTTTTCCTTAGAAAATAGAAAAACATAAACAAACCAGAGAATGCCATAAGATCACTTTAAGGCTCACACAAAAAACAAGCTGCATCATTGCAAATTCAATTCATATATCCCTCTTTGTAGCCTTAAAATGATGCCTGTAGTCAGAAGCCCAATTTCCAATCAAAGCATGTTCCTTTAAATGGACTTTCTTTTTGCTACTATGCTGAGTTTTATTAAGACTGAAAATGACTGGGAGAGGGGAGGAGAGAAATTGTTATGGAATTTTAAAATACTTTATCAACTCCTTCAAATATTACTTCTTTTCTCTCATGCTTGTTTTTTGGTACTTAATTTAAAATTAAAGGCTATCTAAAAGGCGTTCTCAGAAATCAAATTGACCAGTTATGCTTTGAAGTTTAAAGATGCCAATGACAATGGCATTGAAAAGCCAATGAAATCACTTGCTTTTGGAGACTTGCACCTTGGTCCAACTTTTTCAGACAAGGAGAGATGTAAATGGATGCAATGCTTTCCCAATTCAATTCAAGGAAATAAACAGTTTTGTGCATGAACTTTTTAAAAACATCTCCAGTTTCAATGAACTGGGCAGACTGTGCCAGAAGGGACATTTTTGTGCTTCTGAGCCATGCTAATTGTTGAGTCATTGTACAATAGATGCAAATCAAAATCTGAGGTTTCATTGCTTTTTTGGGAAAAAAAGAGGATTATACCTTGAGATTCAAGCTTAATACAGTGAATCATAAAGAATCACCCCCTTTTTTCTACAGCAGGGATGCAGTTAATATACAGTCCCATTCAAAATGACATGAGAAAGTGGAACTTAAATATATCAAATTAAAGTAACTTTTATGCCAATCAAAACATAGCCATGATCCCTCTTTAAACTTAGCCTGGCATTTCCTTCACTGGGGGGTAGGTGGGAAGGTAATCATTTTCACCTGTCTTGTGCCAATCTAACAAAACCAATGGCATTTCCTTTTTACCTGATTCTTTTGTACAATTTCATATTATGTATAAGCACATACACACACCTATGTGTGCGTGTGTCGCTATATCTATTTATCTATCTATCTATCTATTTATATGTCATTAAAATAATCAAAACATTTTGCATGAGGAAGGTGACAGTACGTAATGAAACTCAGCACCTAAGGGCATAAGGCAGTTGTAGGTTTTTTGTTTGTTTGTTTTATTTTTTTATTATTAGTATTATTATTTTCAATCAGCACCAATCCCTATAATAATGTCCTACACTTGGTGTAAGATATAAAACTCAGAGGTGAAGTAATTAATTTTTCTCCAACCTCTGAATCGTGGAAGTTTGCAATACTGGTTGGTTTGTGTTGTTGTTCTTGCTTTCTCCTGTGTGTAAAAAATAAAAGAAAACCTTTCATTTCATTTTTACTTATAAAACATAGAGAATCTCTCTTTCCTTTAAATACATACAGCAACCAGAAAGAAAACTTATTGGAAGGTTATTTCAGAACTGTCTTGACCATAAACAGTTAACCCACCTCTCTCTCCCTCCCCCCCCATGAAATCCCTCTTTTAATAGGTGGGTGTTTATTTGCAATAGTGTGCATGTCTGTGTGTGTATGTGTGTGTGTGTGTATGTGTGTGTGTGTGTGTTTGTGTGTAGGGGCATTTGCATTTAAAGGAGCTTTTAAAGTGAAGATTCATACTGTAGCAATTCATACAAGAGAGGTCCATCTCTATACCTAATGCCTACAGCGGTGGGGGTGACGTACTGGAGAATGTTTATAGTCCTTCTCAACCTTCGGTCTACAAAATGAGCATCCCAAGCTGGGTATCTCTTTCTTGGGATGTCTATCTTAATGAGAGGGCCTTCTGGGTGGAATGGTCTCCCAGACGGAGTTGATGGCACCATAGCTCTCACTTGGAAAACTGGTAAGCATGTGTCAGCTGTGAGTTCCTCCTGTTGCTCCGTGGCCGCTCTGGGTGGCGTAGCCTGGGCCACCCTATACCCAGGGGTTTGAGGAGCCATGGGTTCAATGTCAGGGGGCAAAGGAATGCCCCAGAGCAGCTCGGCGCAACAGGAGCTGGCAAAAATCTTAGCTCTCGGCCCCATGGGATGCAGGATGCCGTAATATAAGAGCATCAGCGCTATCCCAGCAGCAAAGCTAAGAAAGACACAACAAAGCGCTGGCACAGCATATGAGTCAGTAGTGTCGGGATCTCGGTAATAATACCAAAGGAGCGTCAAGGCAGCATTCTCTGTCAAGACTATGGTGTAATAGGCAAACATTCGGTATCGGGTCCGCCCTTCCTTGACATTAAACCAGCAAAAAATGTACACAATCCCTACCACCATGTTGAAGAGAATCTCTTCCCATTTAGACATGCAGAAATCTGTCCCACCATGGATGATCCAGAAGGCCATGGCGCACCAGTGGACCACGACAAAGATCCCAAAATAGAGCTGGAAGATGGAAGCAAAGAGGGCAAAAGAGATAACTCTGGATGAGATGGTGAAGAGACGCCAGAAGAGATGGATAAGGGCTCCTCTATAACTCATGCTCTTCTTATCATCCCTAGAGTCCCGGAGAAGCTTGTGATAGGAGGCTAGCACCCAAGCCAGGGACATCAGGGAGGCCACAGAGGATACACCTGCCGGGAGAACACACACAAATCCACAGAGTTAAACTGGAGACACAGAAGAAAGGACGCTGTTGCTTACATCATCCTCTTGAGGGGCAGGTGTGAAACATGATTATAATGCGAGTCAGGTTAGCGAAAAAGATCTAGAGGAGGAAGAGAGAGAAAGAGAGAGAGAAAGAGAGAGAGAGAGAGAGAGAGAGAGAGAGAGAGAAATAAGCATAAACATGATCCCACCTGTAATAAATGCTGACTACCATTTGCAAAATTTTATCACCTACAAAGCAGCAACTGTAATTTATATGCAGTTATGGTTTATGATGATGGCTGTCATTGCTTATCAATAAAAGGTAATGATTCTTAAATTGCTAATATCCTCTATGACATCACAAATAAGCAAGTAATAAATAAAAGAATAACAGAGTTGGATGGGATCTTGGAAGTCTTGTAGTCCAGCCCCCTACTCAAGCAGCAGACCCTATACCATTCCAGAAAAGTGGCTGTCCAGTCTCTTCTTAAAAGCTTGTGATGGAGCACCCACAACTTCTGAAGGCAAGCCGTTCCACTGGTTAATTGTTCTCACTGTTAGGAAATTTCCCCTTAATTGTAGGTTGCTTCTTTCCTTGATTAGTTTCCATCCATTGTTTCTTCTCTTGCCGTCTGGTGCTTTGGAAAATAGGTTGATCCCCTCTTCTTTGTGGCAGCCCCTCAAATATTTGAACACTGCTATCATGTTACCCCAATCCTTCTTTTCACTAAACCATTCAAACCCAATTCCTGCAACCGTTCTTCATATCTTTTAGCCTCCACTCCCTAATCACCTTTGTTGCTCTTTTCTGCACTCTTTCCAGAATTGCTACTTTTTTTTATAATATAGTGACCAAAACTGGATGCAATATTCTAAGTGTGCAGTACTAATACTTCACATAATCTTCATTTTATCCCTCTGTTAATGCATCCAGGATTGTGTTGGCTTTTTTGGCAGCTGCTACACACTGCTGGCTCATACTTCAGTGATTGTCCACTAGGTCTCCAAGATCCCTCTCACAGTTACTGCTTTTGAGCCAGATTTCATCTAATCTATACCTGTACATTTGATTTTTCTTGCCTAAATGTAAAACCTTGCTTTTCTCTACATTGAATTTCATTTTGTTAGATAATGGCCTAAGTGACTATGATTTCTAACTTCCTGAATTAAAGTTGTCCAGGAAAAAAAAAAGTGAATTGTGAATTTTTTTCCACTCTTATTTGAAATCCTGCCATTGAGGGACATTTGTTGAATTCAGCTCTGTACAAGATAGGCCCAGAATCATCCATCTATACTGCCATTACACGTGTTCTCAGATATGTGTCTCAGCTTAGTTTGTATTATGATTCATGCATGATAAGAAATATTTGAAAGTGGCACTAGTGTAATTTTGTCCAATAGCCACAGGTTACAACAGTGTATTTTAAAAGGGAATTAGAGAATTATGAACATATACAAAGTGCTATTCTATTGAGATATCTCCACAACAAAGTGGATAAATTTCAGAGTTTAGGTCATTAATCTATCCAGTTTTAATGCTCTGCTGCTGAGTTATGGCCTTTTCACAACAAGCTTGTAGTTGGTCTCTGAAAGAGAAATGACCCTGACCTCTCCACTTCTCTTCTCTATCTTGACAGTCTAGTCTGCCTTTTACAGATATCATCCTGCATATGGACTATAACACTTGATTGGGAATATAGGACATCTGGCTATAAAGACAGGAGTCAATCCCTGCTCAGCTGCCTGTGATCTGTATAGCAGACGACTTTGCTCCTGAAGATGCCAACCAAAGTTGCTGGCCAAACATCAAGTAATCTGTTGTTTAGACCATGGACACTAAATCCTAAAGCCCATCACTAACTAAATTTTTCCCTAACTAGGACTACTATATCGGGGTGGTAAAACTTCAAAAAACCAAATAAAATAGCGGCAAAGAGAGAGAGAAGCTACCAGTTTTGTGTTGTCTCCTGAAAAAACAAACCTTTGGGACAACCATGACCTGGATGATTGAGAATCTCTACAGACTTTTAGCCATGCAATATGGGATGAACACCCTTGAATGGCATGGGAGTAAGAATGGATTTTCAGGCGGAAAAAAATTGCAGACTACAGGAACCAGGAGCAGTACTCAGGTGACCATGAGGACACAGATAAACCACTAAGTGCTTCAACGACCCTCTAAAACAGGGGTGTCAAACTCAAGGCCTAGGGGTCAGATTCAGCCCACAGGGTGCTTAGATCTGGCCCATGGGGCCGCCCTGGAAACAGTGAAGGACCAGCCCATGGTGCCTCTGCCAATGAAAATCAAGCTCAGGGAGGCTGTGCAAGGCCCATCCAGGCTCCATTTTTGGCTGCAATGGTCTCCTACAGCCATCTGCCAATGAAAATGGAGGCCCAGGAGGATGCACACTCCGTTTTCTCTGGCAGAGGGCTGCAGGAGGCTGTTGCAGTCGAAAATGGAGCCTCAATGAGTGACGTTGAGCTGGCCATGCACCCCAGCCACCACTATCCAGTCCCCCAAGTTCAAACACAACCTTGATGCGGCCCTCAAATCGAGTTTGACTGCCCCCTGCTCTAAAAGAATGAAAATGACCAGCTGTCTGCAAGGAATATAAATCCTTCCATTCCCCACTATCCTGTCAGAGCTGAAGAAGCTTCTTGGATGAGAAGAGAAACATCTTCAAAGAAAAAACAAGAAAGTCCAGTTACCTCCTGAAAAAGCACCTTTGGGACACCAGTTTTGTGCTTCCATCTAGTAATTGTTCAGATGCTTGCAGCCCAGATATGGCAGCCATATTTTAACATGTAGTTTTCCACGTGAAAACACTTGTCATGAATGAAGGCTCTTTTCTATTTTGATACTCTGCATCTGAATTAATACACTTTATGCTTAAATTTACTGCCCTGGTAAATGTAAAACAGTTGAGTCACATGAGATGGATGGCTTATAAATTGAACAAATATATGAAAAGGCAGGGTTTTCACTCTCTTGTCATGTAAAATAGTTTAAAAGCCACACCAAACTGTAGATGACTAGTTGAGTGCTGCACTCTAAAAGGGGATAAAATTAGTAATCCATTGATTTTGAAAGGGGTTTCAGGAATTTTGAAGATAATCCGTTAGCTTTAAATATCTGCAAAGTTCCTTAAAACCTTGACCTCCCCTCCAGGGGCGAGTTCTACTTACCTTTACTACCGGTTCGCAAGGGGAGAGCGCGCAACAATCCGGTGTGCCGCGAGATCCTTGGAACCCTTTTTTACCTTTTTAAAGCATTTTTTACTACCAGTTTGCCTGAACTGGTAGTTTTTATCACTATTGGTTCGCCCGAACTGGAGCAAACTGGTAGCATTTCACCCCTGCTGTAACCCTATAATAAAGTAGCATTAGCATTCAGTGTAGTGTTACTCTGGCTTCCTAGTTTAGTATATCTTGAATAAATGACACATTTCAACCTCCAGAGCAGAACTCCTTACTTGTCAGGTGACCCACAAACTGCTATCACATACGAATAATAACAGTATCTTGCCTTCCTATCGTTCATTGGAGGGGCAACTTTTATGATGGATGGGGGTCCAAAAAAATAAAAATGGCAATTGTGATGATGTGACTGAAGCCCCACTCTCTTTTTAGGTGCCACCTTAACACTTTCATCTCCTCTCTGCAAATGCCCTGGTCTACTGAGTGCTTCTGGGTATTGTAGGAGTTATAAGGGAAGATTAAATTGTTGCTGAGTTAATTCTCTTCAAAGGGTGGATAAAGCAGAAATAAAGATGCTGGGGGCTCTTAAGTTGTCTTAGGGCTAAGGACACTAGGAATGCTTTAAAGCTTATGTGAGATGGTCCTGTATGAGTTAATAGTGTTGTTTCTTCAGTTTAGAACAATAACAAGAAATTGAAATAGCAGATAAACATGTCCTCCTGTTATATGCTTGTGTGTGTGTGTCTGAGAAAGAGAGAGAAGAGAGGTAAGGGGAGAAAGAAAACAAACTTAATTTCATTCTATGCTTGCTGGCACTATCTAGACCAGTTGCTTCTCGCACTTGGCAGCTTTAAGATGTGTCAACTTCAGCTCCCAGAATATCCAGCACTGCTTTGGGAATTCTGGGAGTTGAGGTCCACACATCTTAAACTTGCCAATTTTGAGAAATAGTGATCTGAACTCAGAAAACCTAAAAACATTTAATTCGATATCCATTGCAAAAAAATGAAAAAATTAAGAACTTGTCAGAAATTTCTTTTCTGCCTAAATCAAAGGCCTCCGGGTCTGTAGCTAGAAGCTAGCTTAGCTCACAGTACTTTGGAGTTTGTGAATTCTCCAAGTCCTTTTAAAACATAGGGGGAAAAATAGTTGTGCCATATCAGCAGTTATTTCGGAATCAGAATTCCCCATGAGTTTGTAAAAGAAAGTCCAGGATTAACGGAATGGGGTTAAATCCTGTTCTCTGCCAAGACTTATTTCATAAACAAAATCATGGGAATGGGATGTGTTATGCTAGAAACAGTGAATTGCTGAGTTCACATTCCTTCAGAGTTAATCAGTCAGAGGCTGAAGCTAAGGACAGGGTTTTAGAATACTTTATATTCTCTTTTTAATACCTTTCTTCTCTTTCTTTTTCTCTTCTGCCTCTTGTCCTCCCTCCCTCCTTTTCCCTCATCTCTTTATCCAGCAAGTGCTGGACTTCTCTTGCCAGGGGACTGAACTGATCATCTATCTATGCCAAGGCAAACTATGGGCAAGAGAGATAGTGTTTTACCAGCCATTTTTAATGGCCAACATTCACTGCAAATTTTTCGTTCTCACTGCACCGTATCCAGTTACAATCCTTCAGGTTCTATTTACTTTATACTATTACCTTCCTCCAAATTTATACACAATAAGTTACGTGCAAAAAAAAATTTCCATTGTTGAAATGGCACTATTATTGTTAAATCACTCTATGGTTTCCTTCTTGGAAAATCATTATGTAATAATGAAAAATCAAATGCTAGACACCTGCCTTCTTCTCTAATGTCCCACAACAAAGTTCGCTGCAAGACAGGCAGGGGAAAGTAGACTGAGATTCTGCAAAAGCAGGAATGGAAATCTTCTCACAGACCTTCTTAGAGGAAATGCCTTTTAGCATTCAGAAATTCTGAGCTGTGCCTTCTTTAATCTTAAGGAAGTACAGGGTTGGGGGAACTGTGGAGGTCTTGATGCTTTCCGAGCTTGCTTGTTTGTTTGCAGATGTTTCATTACCCAAATGTCAGGGCCATGCACTGATGATGTTTCCTAGTTGGATAATGAGATGCCTGCAAGCAATCAACCAAGCTCAGAGAGCACCAAGGATCCCACAGTTCTACCTTAAAGTACAGTAAAGTATTCTCTTCAATTGGGGGAATTACCCTTGACTAACGTGAAGGACCAGTTATCAACCACTGAACCTTCCACCTGGGTGAGAAATCCAAACATGTCCCACACTCCAAACATGTCCCATTCCAAAATGAGGAGCACCAGTCAGATCACTTACACGGTAAAGCTTCTGCACGGTTCTTCTGGATCATTATGCAGAGTTGTAGCACCAATTGTGGGGCGCTCTCGAGAAAGGTCTCTAAGAGGCGCAGCATGTTGACATCTGCATACTCATACATCATAGCCCAGTAAAAGCGCCGCTGGTGTTCCTTTTGCCTCTGGCTTTGGATCCCCAGATACATGGTTCGGATATACCTGGAGACAGGAAGAAAGTATGGACAAAATATGAAATGATGAGAGAATCAGGTGAAGGGTAATTCCTTCTTCTGTGTTAGTTCATTGTCTCTCCTCCTAACCAATGTTTTCCATTTATCATTCTTCTAAACTGTACAGTCAGAGATATTACTTCTTTTCTCAATCTAATACATTTTCTTACATTTTCTTAAATGAAAACATTTAGCGTTGTTCCTTGTTTGGGGAGGATGCAGGCTATGTATTGCAACAAAGAATCAAGTTAAAGCAGTGTATCTTGTTCTCCAATGATCAGAATGGAGTTCCTTCTCTAAAATGGAAAAAAAAATACCAGTACTTTTTTTAATATGAGGAATAATTCTTGTATGTCAATTAAAGAGAAGCAATTGCTTATTTTATCAAAACCTTTCAAACTGATTGTCATTGAAACAATGATGGCAAATCTACATAGTCTTACTTGAAATAAGTCATCTATTTTAAGTGGAGCATTTTTAGGTATACATACAGTATCTAAGGCTGTACTATGAATATTGTTGGCTGACTTATAGCACCACAGCATTTTCATCTATTTAATACAAATAGCGATTACATACTGTACACCTCAACATCATCATCTTCATTTCTTTCTTACAAACTTGATGTATTTCTAGTACTTACAGCTTGTAACCCCACGGTCAACATCCAAAGCAATATTCTTAAAAAAATTCTCTAACACCAAAGTTCAAACATACTGATAATGTGTACTTTAGCCTAGTATATTGGCCTAAACAAGTGGGTTATTTAATTAGTTCAAGGTTCATGTGTCTTCATTTTCTTAGGAGATGGTGTTAACTCCATACGTCATGCATGTTAAAAATGTGCTGTGCATATAAATGAATAAATGAATAAAAGGACAATTCTGATTAGTTGACCAATGCCTCTTACTTCAGAAAATAAATGATTGTAGAATGAATGAAAGTAATATCTAAAAGCTTTCTTCAATGTGCAATGTGAGGATTGGTACCCGTCCAGCCACTCAAGAGTCTTTTGGATTATGTGGCCTTAATAAATTTAAATAAATTTAAAAAGCAGATAACTTGATTAGAAAACTGAGGTAGAGCAACTGTGTCCCACTACCAGAACTTCAGGAGGGGTTATTGATAAATCAATCTCTCCCAGAGAAACCACCATCAACCAGAGTGAACAACAGTGAACATAAATGGACAGAGATCTGGTTAAAGGCAAATTATTATGTTCTTATTTTCAGCTGTGAAAAGGCTGGAGAGTGCCCTTCATGTATGGTAAGATGGTTTTGGTCAAGTTTAAAAATTTCATCCTGATTTGTAAACTAGCTGTAGTAATAGAAGCAAAACAAGGTCAACTCTGAATGAAGCAGGATAGCTTGGAAAACTTTTTTTTTTCTAAAAGAATGAGCAAGAAGTGACTCAGGTTTGACACTAGGTGGCAATATGCTCTAATTATACAAAATTTGATATTTAGGGTGTAAAGTCATGCCTTGGACAAAAATAGGATTTTACTTGCCATTCCACTTTTACATTACATTAAAAAAAACGATTTAACTGTACACATACATATAGCAGTGGGAGCAGGAGGAAATATCAAAAGAATTTCCACTTCTGAGAGGTCCATGATGCTCTCTGAGCTTGGTTGTTTTCTTGCAGATGTTTCATTATCCAAATAGGTTACATCATCAGTGCTAGACTGTGCTAGCCCTGATGATATTACCTAGTTTGGATAATAAAACTTTTGCAAGAAAACAACTAAGCTCAGAGAGCACCAAGGCCCCCTTATTTCAACCCTGAGCTACAATTCCCACTTCTTTTTACCTTTTGTGTAAAAAGCAATTGTTACTAGATTGAACAGAAAAAAAAACCCCTTTGTTTAAATAAAAGCTTGAAATCCTCTTTTCACCTTATGATCTTTGTGAATCAGAGCTGGCATTGTGATCATAATTTCATTACAGTGCATATATTGCACTGAAGGCAAAGAAAGGCTATGATTTTAGGGTTCCCCCCACTTTATTTTTTATTTTTTATTGTCATTTCTTTTGTTTTATTGTTGTCAGCTGCCCAGAGTTAGGCAAATTTAATAAATCAATATCATTATTATTTATTCTGAATAAGAAGGAAGTATAGACCCCCATTGCCCAGATAGTTTAGGTAACATCAATGTTTTTACAGTATAGTACTGGTATTTTTAATGCAATTTTATCCTTTTAGTTACATACCGTAGTTAAGCCACCTTGCCCAAATTTAGTCTGTAGGATATAGATAGATGGCTAAGAAAATGTACCTAGATGCATTCCTCTATTGTGTCGGTCTTTGCAAATCTGTATATTCATATATGCATCCCTACTAGTTAACTGTGTGCCTCTGGAGAAAACTAAAAACCAGCCTAGCTTGCATTAGACACCAACAAGATACTACACCTGAATTGATTGCTAATAAGTTTCTAATACACTTCAAAGTACTGGTTTTCACTTTAAAGTATTCATCCACTGGCATCCATCTCTCCAATATATTTTCTTCTTCTGTTCAATTGGGTCTGATTGTTGGAGACTGGATATAACTCTGCAGTTTTCTTGGCAAGGTTTTTCAGAAATGGTTTGCCATTGCCGCTTTCCTAGAACTGAGAGAACGTGACTGGCCCAAGATAATCCAACTGGCCTTGTGCCTAAGACAGGACTATAATTCACGATCTTGTGGTTTCTTAACCTGATGCCTTAGTCACTAGACCAATGAACTCTCATCCAATATCTTACCCTAAGAGAAACTTAATGTTTCCTCATTTTCATGAAAAAATGGGGACTGAGACCAGGAGGCTCCTCCATTACGGTCCCAATATTGTGGAACAGCCTGCTCCATTTTGATCGCATTCTGGAAGTTGATAAAGACAAATTCTTTTCATTGAAGTGTCAGGGACCGAGAAGATGTTGTTGCCTGTTGTATTATCATGCTCCGGTTTTTATTTATGGTTTTAATTATTATTACTATTATTGTAGATGTTTTAATTTAATTACTTAATTATTAATTTATTGTGGATGTTTTATTGTATTGTTCTGTTGCTAAACACCAGGAGTTATCCTAAAATATGGCCGCATACAAGATTGAACAACCAAGCAAGCAAGCAAAACATTGCCTTGATTACTTGGTCAGGGGTGGGGCGGGGAAGATTGTAGTTGATGGTTATAGGAGAATGCAAAATATTGCCAAAAAAGTAGCAAAACTATTTGCTGGTGGGTTTCTCAGCATGTAGTTGCAGCTCTCTTTGAAGTGCAAATGCTCCGTAATCACAGGTCTTTGTTATAGTAAATAGATGCCAGTGAATGCCAGATTTACATCTCTGAACAAATTCATTTGGCTCTCTCGTGGTGCAGCTGAAGTATAAATTAAACTGGATAAAGATAATGATATTTGCAGAGCTGTCAACCATGTTAGATGGCTTCAAGTGTTGGGGCACCATGGTTGTCTGAACAGAAATAGGGAACAAGACCAATCTTCAACTTCTGGAGAACCTTTCTCCATAGAAAGATATAGTTAGGGAACAATAAGTATCTGGAAGTGTGATGACAATCTCTAAAATATAAATGTATCTTGAGACTTGATTAAAGAATATTTGCAAGGTAACAGCTATAGAATGCAAAGTTTGCAATGAGCTAAAAGGCTGGGCCAGAGTTGGATGGAGCAATGGAAAAAAAATATGTAGCCAATGAGAATAACTCTAGAGATGGTGAACTTCAAGCAGCATCTGAGCTAAAAAGCTGGAACAGGGATGTCAGGAGAGTTGGAGCAATGGAAAAAAATATGTAGCCAAAGAGAATAACTCTAGAGATGGTGAACTGCAAGCAGCATCTGAGTTAAAAAGCTGGAACAGGGATGTCAGGAGACATATGGAGAACGAAGGTGGAAGGCTGTGAACAGAACGAGTGGGCAGAAATACTTGGAAGCCTTCAGTAGAAAAGCAAAGTCCTAAACTGACTCAGGAATGGGTATAGCAACATGAAGACTGAAGGAATAAAGGGATGTCTGGAGGGGAACAGGAGACAACAGGAGAATAAATAGCCACTTCAGTTTTATTATTCTTCAGCAGGGGTGGGTTCTATTTACCTTTACTATCAGTTTGCAACAGGGCCACGTGTGCGTGCTTGCTTCGCTTGCATGCATGCACGCTCTTCTGTGCAATTGCAGAAGTTTCTGCATATGCACAGAAACATTTTTATGACGTCAGGGTTAGTGGACGGGGCCTCCCACTGGTTTTACTAGTGGTTCTATAGAACTGGTGCGAACCGGGGGCAACCCACCAGTGCTCTTCAGCATTGGATGGTCCACTATAAAGTGGAACCATTGCACAAATTGGAAGTGGTCACAGCTCAAACATTTGTTTGAAAACTCACCACTTTTGTCAGGAGAAACACTAGATCAATGCATTCTCCAATAATATCTTACAGATAGAGTTCCTTCTAAGCCAGGGGTGTCAAACTCAAGACCCGCAGGCTGCATCCGGCCCATGGGGTGCTTAGATCTGGTCCATGGGGCTGCCCTGGAAACAGCAAAGGACCTCTGCCAGCCTCTGCCAGCAAAAATGGAGCTCAGGAGGGCCCATCTTCGGCCATGACGGCCTCCTGCAGTCCTCTGCCAGCGAAAACAGGGCCTGTTTTAGCTGGCAGAGGGCTGCAGGAGGCCCGCACTCCTCCTCCCCGAGCTGTTTTCACTGGCAGAGGGCTAAATGAACTAAAAACAAAACAGAAGGAGAAATGTTTCCCCTTTTGCATTTGAAGGAACAGGAAAGGAGAAAGGGAAGGCGAAAGGGAAAAAGAAAAAGGAAAGAAAAAGAAAAGGAAAGATGAGAAGGAAGAAAAAGGAGAATGAAGGTGGAAGGAAAAAGAAGAAGAAGGGAGGGAGGGAGGAAGGAAGGAAGGAAAGAAGGAGAGAGAGATTATAATGAGAGTGAGGGAGGGTCTGAGCGAAGTCCTGCCTTAGCACTTGGCCACCACAGGTAACGCCGAGCTGGCCATGCCCACCCCAGCCCACTAAGATCAAACACAACCCTGATGTGCCCCTCAATGAAATCGAGTTTGACACTCCTGCTCTAAATGTAGATAATAGCATCACTATGAAAAACAGAACCATCGTAAATGTTCAGCCATGATGTGTTTCCCTAGAGTTTTTATTACAATTAATGACAGGGCAGAGAGCCTGTCCTTACTTGAACCTAACCATGGCATCATTTTTTTCCATGCTGCTATTATTTATTTATTTATTTATTTATATGCCACCCTTCTCCGGGGACTCAGGGTGGCTTACAATGCGTTAAGCAATAAACTTCATACTTTCGTGTATACCTGCTTAGTAGAGCTTTCGGCCCCCCCAAGCGGTGTTCTTTTTTATACAAAGTCAGATTATCTCATCTTCAGTCCATGGATGAGATAGACTTAAGTCATCATTAGCTGCCCTAGGATTGACTCTGACACCCTCTAAACGCAAAATCAAAGTTTTTAAAACTTGAAGTCAAATGACTGAAGTGATCTGAAACAAACAAAAGAGGTATGAGAAGAACTGACAATAGAAACAGTAGGTTTCACGTTGAATTTTTTGCCAGCTCAAAGATGAACAGAGAATATTTTAATCAAAGAACAATATATCTTGTAACTAAGTGCAATAATACCATATTCCATCCCTAAGAATTTCTGTATAATGTTATCATCTGAATGAATTTCTAACAGTTCTCTTTTGTCAAACTGAATGGGATTTAATAGAAAAAATACAGAATAACTTCTTTTCTAGCAATAACCAGAAGTTCCCTGATTTACATCTTGGGCAGTCCTGACATGGAAAACAGTTGGCAGAATGAACTCAAACCAAAACTAGTTACGGTCCAGGTGAATGGAGCAAGCAAGATTTTGAGCATGGCAGGTATATAGGAAGGGGGGGAAAATCATTATTTTTCATCTAAACTAGTGTATCTTAACTCTAGGAACTTTAAGTTGTGTGAACTTTAAGAAACCCTGGCTGGGGATTTCTGAGACCTGAAGTCCATACATCTTAAAAGTTGCTAAACACATGGGAAATGCTGGCCTAAAACACCTTTTAGTGTTGAAAGATCTTCCAGTTACTTTAACTATAGTTTCCAAAAGTTTATAATCTTCAAAGTAATATTTTGTAAAATTAAAATTGTGGTTATGTCAATCATTATTATGACTTAATCAGTGGAACAACTTGCCTCCAGAAGTAGTGAAAACTCCAACACTGGAAGTTTTTAAGAAGATGATAGATAACCATTTGTCTGAAGTGTTGTAGGGTTTCCTGTCTAAGCAGGATCTCCAAGGTCCTTTCCAACTCTGTTATTCTATTCTATTCTATTCTATTCTATTCTATTCTATTCTATTCTATTCTATTCTATTCTATTCTATTCTATTCTATTTGATTAAAAACCAATTAAACTGATTAAAATCTGAAAGGGGGATCTTTCTCACCAAGGGAAAAAGGGAATAAAAACTGCGAAGGGCAAATGTTTCTCTTTTCCCTTGACTCAGTACGTCCCAACTAATCTTAATTCTCTCTTTTCATAAATGTTACATTTGCTTAGGAAATAAAATTTAACCTGGACAGGTATTTTTCCTGGTTTCTACTTTCTATGCTTTTTCAGAGAGGTTTCTCTATGACTACTCCATTAGAGTTCAGAAATCTTGAGCTAAATCCTCTATAAACAGTGGAAACATTTTCCTATCATCAGTGCCTACAGCATCTTTCAAACAAAAGTAGAAATATGGATGGTCAGAAAATGAAGAAAGGATAAAAGGGAAAAAGAGATAAAACACATGACATTTCATATAATTGTTCAAGTTTTGTAACTGTATACAGTATGGAAAGAGTGAGGCCAGAATGTTCTTTGTTTTGGCTAGAAGTGGTATAGTCCTCCTCTGCTTGAGGTCTGGATCAACACATTTCCTTCTCTTCCTACTCCATGGTTTGTTCCCTTCTTCAGGGTTTTTTATTTTTTATTTTTTTTTAGTTTTAAAAACAAACCTTTATTAAGACTTTAAAAAACAAACATTTAAAATACACAAATTTCTTAGTCAAACAAAAAAAGATAAACAAAAAAAAAAACAAAAGGCAAATGTACTTACACTATTACTCAAGTTCACATATTAAACTAATTTCTATATCTTTTTTTATATACATATACATATATACACTATTCCAACTATATCCATCTGACAGCGCTGTTTTTAATTGCATCAATTTCTTCTAGATTCCATCTTACTCACTATTCTTCAGGGTTTTTTAAAGCAGTTTTTTTTTTCTGTCTCCGTTTGCACTTGGATTAATTAATGGGTGATTAACTTGAGTTTAGCTAATGTGATTCTAAATGTTAGCTAACCTTGTTCCTCAGCAGTTTGCAGTAAATGGCAAATGTTTGTGTCCCGGAACAAATGTTTGCCGAGTGTCTCGACTTGGCTTGACAAATGTATCTGTAAACTCAAGTGGATTGGTTCACATTCAATGCAAGAGGCAAAACTGCATGAGAGTTTCAAGTAAGGCAGTAAGGAAAAAGAGAATACTTGTCCAGTATGCAGGAAGTTACATGCAATTCTGACAAAGCTGTATCAATGATTCCAGCTAATTTAGCTGCTCTTATTTACTGAAAGTGTGGCATCTAGTCCTGAATTTCTCTGAACATATGTAAGATTCTTTCTCTCTCTTCACAAGAGTCAAACTGCCTTTCTTAGATTTTAAAAGTTGATTGGGAAATCAATTGGGAAATATCAAATCAGCAATAGAAGGAAGTTGTAGTTACTATACTTCCAGACAAAAAGTTAATCTTTGTTAATAATAGGTGATTTCAAAGAGATTTAGTGACCTAGCAGTAGGAAGAGTTTCATCCCACAATTCTAATATACTGTTTAGTTGGTTCATCAATTTATTTTATTTGTTAAAAAAGAGGAAAGTGTGTGCAGGGACTTGTTTCTTGGATATTTTAGTGATAATGGTGACTGCTGTGTATTTTAATTTTTGCATTATTACAATTGTTTTAATTTTTTAAAAATTGTGCTTCCTACCCAGAGTCACTTGTTGAGATGGGTAGCCGTACAAATTACATACCTACCTACCTACCTACCTACCTACCTACCTACCTACCTGTCATGATATTCCTTTTCAGGAATACACAAAATACAGAAAGAGATTAAAGAATAAAAAGGAAAAGAAATTAAAGCATGAATTAAAAGAAAGGTAACTAATTTAACTTTCTGTCCTTGCAAATTATCCTTACTTTCATTACATCCCTAAATTATTTCATCTACTGCCCCTTTTCTTTAATTTTGTATTCAATCCATTTTCATTCATCATTCTTTCTTGACCTATGTCTTCTTGTTTAAGTACATCTGCATACCCCTTAATTCCATTTTTTTTCCTGACAATTTCAACTCTGATTCTCCTGTAATAAAGTAGTCTGAAGTACATTGGTATAGGAAGTCACTTTGGCTTCTATTGACAAACTTTCATTCCTCATAATAAATAATGGACTACATACTACCCACTACTTTTTAACCAGCAGTTGAATATCTTAAAACCTGTCCATCTGTTCCCCTTTTTAATAGTCTATCCAGATACATGGTGTCATGTATTTGCATTAGTGTTTTACTATACATGTGCACAACACTCTCAAATAATTTATGTGTACACAACACTGTCAAATAACTTACTAAGACTGTATTACTATTATTCTTCTCTTCATTACTAGTATCTATCTCTTCCCACTTATTACTATAACCATGTTGGTTGTATCTTTCAATTTATATTGTTTTTTTTTTAATGTTTTTATTGAACATATTTCATTATTTTATATCACATTTACAATTTTTATAGCTTTCCGGCATCAATAAAACTCATACATACATAACATATATTACCTTCCAATTTATATTGTTTTTGTTTTCTAGTACAATTTGATAGCTTATTAGTAACCTTGACTATCACTAAGTGTTGTATCTTTTTATTCTTGACGAATGTATTTTATTCTCCTTATGTACACTGAGAGTGCATTGAGAGCATATACACCAAAGACAAATTCCTTGTGTGTCCAATCACACTTGGCCAATAAAGAATTCTATTCTATTCTACATCTTGCAATAATTCAGTCTATTTTCCTTGCCTAACTTTGTCTATGTTACATTATTTTTTGAATCCCTACTTCTTGTTGCAGCATATACTCTATCTACTGTGCTATTTGCTACACGTCATTCGTATAGTCAGCCAGCATCATAGCACTGACTATATAAAAAGGTGTAGATACATTGATAGAATATCAGGATAGATGTCCCTTATACATTTATTGAAAATGCATTTTATTTATTATTATTTATTAGATTTATATATTTATATAGATTTAAGAAAATCATTAATCCTTTTTCTCTCTCTCTGCTAAATCACCTGTTTAGTCCTCTGATTACTTTAAAAAACTAATTTTTACTTTATTAGAATTGGAAACTACCCTATTTCAGAACAATTCTAAGGAGAAAGATATTTTGGATATTTTATTTATGCTGCTCAGTTTGAATTCTTTGCCTTAAATTAGCCTCCTTCTTTCCTTTCTGTCCGAGTTCCTGCTTCCAAGAACAGCAACTAGTCCCAACAGCCGCAAATTGTGTTAAAGGTGCACTAGAAAAGAAACTCATCTGTAGGATGTGTAGATTTGTAGGATGTGTAGATCAGGATGTGTGAGGAAGGAAAAAAAATACTACAGAATGATTTTTAAGGCTGAAGGCTACTAGAATCAGTTTGTTTGAAATCCACTAGAGGGCACTGGAATTATTTATCATGTTTTTTCTCCAGGTTCCTATGGTGGCTTCTACCAACAAGGATGGGAGAAATGGTAGCCTTAGAGTTCAAATAACAAGCAAGTGCATTGATGAATGGGTATACCAAGCCATCGATATTGGTGCCGAGAATACCCTGCCACAAAGTAGATCAACAGTAGATTTATTTTAGTCTTTGGTGCCACTAACATTACCCTATCCTCAGGAAATATGAGCAAACTCCCATATAAACCTCAAATATATATATCCTATCCTGGCAATCTAGAAGAA
Organism: Masticophis lateralis; assembly: GCA_030761175.1. Classification (NCBI taxonomy): domain Eukaryota; kingdom Metazoa; phylum Chordata; class Lepidosauria; order Squamata; family Colubridae; genus Masticophis; species Masticophis lateralis. Next base: position 29,987,719 of record JAUDYJ010000001.1, read on the forward strand.
TGCAATTTTGGGACCAGATAACTTTCTACTGCATAGAGCTTCCTGGATCATGAGGTTATTCTCAGAGATCCTTTCTTCTGAGGAACGTATTTTTCTAGTGGCAGCCCCTTGTCACTAGGATGCAGACTGCACAGAATTGGTTGTGTAATTTACTCAAATTATATATCTCATTCTATGTGTAAACCAGAATGCAGTGATAATACGTTCCCGTATTTTAAAATGCATACAAAATGCATTATATTAAGGACAAACTGTGAGCAAGAAATATATAAATTAGGAAAATTAAGCACAAAAATGCCTAGTAGGGAAAAGTGCCTGCATAAATGTGCATATTAATGCTACATGGACATTTAAAACCCCGCAAACTAAAATAGTTATAGGATGAAATAAATAATGCTAATAATAAAGAAAAAGAAGTAAAGCAAAAACAAAACTGACAGATTTGGCCATTCATACTAAAAAAGCTTAACTGCTGCTAATTTTATAATTAATTTATCCAGCAAATTTTGAACTCATTTTTAAAACTTTAGTTAAATTTAAAATCAGTATTAGCAATGATTTTCTGATGTAATAAAAAGGTATTATACTTTTGTCAGTGTCAGTAAAACATAAAAAATATTTATTTATTTATTTATTTCATTAGATTTATGTGCTGCCCATCCTGTCTAAAACTTCAATCTTTGAGCAACTTACAAAGATTAGAATAGTATAGCAGAGTTGAAAGGGAACTTCAAGGTCTTCTAGTCCAACTCCCTGCTTACCATGTCAGACAAATAGTTATCCAATCTCCTCTTAAAAACTTCCAGTGTTGGAGCACCCACAACTTCTGGAAGCAAGTTGTTCCACTGATTAATTGTTCTAACTGTTAGGAAATTTCTCCTTAGTTCTAGATTGTGTCTTTCCTTGTTTAGTTTCCATCCATTGCTTCTTGTCCTGTCCTCGGATGCTTTGAAGAATAGCTTGACTCCCTCTTCTTTGTGGCAACCCCTGAGATATCAGAACGCTACTATCATATCACCACTAGTCCTTCTTTTCATTAAACTAGACATATCCAATTCCTGCAACCTTTCTTCATATGCTTTAGTGTCCAGTCTCCTAATCATCTTTGTTACTCTTCTCTGCACTCTTTCTAGAGCAGAGATGTCAAACTCAATTTCATTGAGGGCCGCATCAGGGTTGTGTTTGACCTTGGGGGGCTGGGGTAGGTGTGGCCAGCTCCATGTCACTTGTGTTGGGGGGCATCTGTGGGGGCCTGAGTGCTCTGCCAGTGAAAATGGATTTCCGAGTTCTGTTTTTGGCTGCAAAAACCTCCTACAACCCTCTGCCAGGGAAAATGGAGCTCAAGAGGGCCACCTGTGCCTTCCCAAGCTCCATTTTCACTGGTAGAGGCACTGCAGGCCAGTACTTTCTTGTTTCTAAGATCTAAGCACCCCACGGGCCAGATCCGGCTCCCAAGCCTTGAGTTTGACACCCCTTTTCTAGAGTCTCAACATCTTTTTTATATCTTGCCAACCAAAACTAGATGCAGTATTCCAAGTGTGGCCTTACCAAGGCATTATAAAGTGGTACTAACACTTCACGTGATCTTGATTCTATCTCTCATTAAAATCTAGTAAACATTAAAACAATAAATAACAGCAGTAATAATTTACAATTAAAAGTTGTTTAAAACTGTAACTTGCATATCTTTTTCTGCACTTGCGTATCATTTCCTGCCCAAACCAAAAACATTTAATTGCTTAAGATGGTGATAGCCGAATTCATATGCTAAAATAACAGAGTAATAGAATAACAGAATTGGAAGGGGCCTTGGAGGTCTTCTAGTCCAACCTCCTGCACTTAACATGCAGCCTTCAATAGAATTTCAGGGAACCATGGAGTGGGATGCCCTAAGATTTTGTCTTGGGCCCAATACTTTTCAACATCTTCTTAAATGATTTAAATGAAAGGATAGAAGGGGAAATCATCAAACTTGCAGACAACACAAAGCTGGGAGGAATAGAAGATAGGCTCAAGATCCAGAAGGATTTTGGCAGACTTCAACACTGGGCCGTATCCACCAAAATGCAATTCAGTGGTGAGAAAAGTAAGGTTTTCACTTAGGCAAAAAACCCAAATGCACAGGTATAGAATAAGTGGTACCTGGCTCAAAGTAGCTGTGAAAGGGATCTAGGAATCCTAGGGAATATCTAATCTAACAAGGGGTGACATGATAGCAGTCTTCCAATATCTGAGGGGCTGTCACAGAGAGAAGGGGGTTAACCTGTGTAGCGTAGAGGGCTAATGCCTCCTACTAAAGGCAGCAATTAACACCAGCTGCCTGTAATTTCTTTGAGTTCAATCCTAGCCAGGCTCAAGGTCGACTCAGCCTTCCATCCTTTCTAAGGTGGGTAAATTGAGGACCCAGTTTGTGGGGGCAATAAGCTGACTTTGTATAAATATACAAAAGTATGAAGGCTATTGCTTAACGCATTGTAAGCCGCCCTGAGTCTCCGGAGAAGGGCGGCATATAAATCAAATTTAAAAAAAAAAAAAACCTATTCTCCAAAGTATCTCAGGGCATGACAAGAAGTAATGGATAGAAGCTTAACAAACAGAAATCCAATCTAGAATTAAGGAGTAATTTTCTATCAGTGACAACAAATAATCAATGGAACTGCTTGCCTCCAGAAGTTTGGGGTTCTCCATCATTGGAGGTTTTAAGAAGAGATTGGACAGCCATTTGTCCAATCATATAGGGTCTCCTGCTTGATTGGGGAGTTGAACTAGAAGACTTCCAAAGTCCATCTCTGTATTCTGATGTCAATATTCAGAAGCCATATTGAGTATTCTTATCCCCATAGATAAGCAATAAGAATCTAAATATATAAATAATAAACAAATTATAAGCCAAAAAAGAATGAGAGAGAAAGGAACATTTGGGCTACATGAAATGTCTATGGGAAGCTGAAATCATTTATTCATATAGAATTTGTTGAAGATTTGTGTGGACGTTATTTAGGTATAGGCATATATACAAAAAACATTGAGCAATCTATGTAAAAGTAAGGAAACACAATCTATGATGTCATACTCACTAAGGGATTTCGGATAGGCTACCCAAGAAGAACCAACTGTTGTTTTTTTTTAAAATTAATGTTCAATGGTACCAAATTTACAGTTTGTTAAAGTTCAGAGTTGGAGAATATGATGAGGGGGAGGTTCAGGGAACAATTTGATCCCTGTGAATGTTTTAGGTCCTAGAGAATTTAATATTAGAGACAGCCAGTCTTTTTGCAGGAAAAGAGATGTTCACTGTGTTCAGAAACATAAGGAAGGAGAATGACAAACAGACTTTAGAAAGAGGAGAAGCAACTGTGAAATCACAACCAAACCAGAGTGAGAAAACAGAAGAGCAAGAAGAAACTGAGGGGATTTTGTGGGGGAGCTGGTGAGTTATGGAGTGATATGGAGAATTTGGAGAAGGCTGTGCAGCTTCTTTTGGCCTAGGGCATTTTTTTAACTGTTTGCACTGATTTATTGTTGCACTGATTGTCAGTCTGAAGGGAAGAAGATTAAAGCCATAGCTGACTTCTTGATCAGGTGATCAACTAATGGGAAAGCTTATTCCACAGCTATCACCTAGCCCTAAAAAAAAAGAAAAGAAAAGAAAAAAGGAGGACAGGGAGCAACCAGTGCAGGCCAACAGGGAATTGTGTGAGGGGAACAACAAGACAGCCTGAGGCTCTGCCAAAAGGATGGACGCTGAGTATGTAGCTAATTATGCCTGCTGACAATGCAGATGTCCCTCTTTGCTGCAGGCCACTCTTTCTTCTTTAAAACTCTTTAGGGAAAGTGAAGAACACACAGATATCACACAGAGACCTCTCCATTAAAGCCAGCAGAATGAGATCCCCAAGGACGGAGGAAATTGTCCAGAAGCAGCAGAGAAGCCATAAAGAAAGGCCTAGAGAGGCAGAAGGCATTCCAGTGGGAGTAGTGAATATTGGATTAATTTGGAGCTGCGGGTGAAAGTAATGTTTCTGTGCATTTTCTATACCTAATCAGTGAACAAGAAGGGCAAGTAGGATTCCTGGATGAGAACAAGTTAAAAGAAGATGATGCCATCGAGAAAGATGGCACCTATGACTATGCAGGAAGCAGTAAAAGTTATTTGGGAATCACACAGATGTAGGCAGACCAATTAACCCTGATATCTCCAGTCTTTATATAACAATGAATAAACTATGGGGAACAAACAAAAGCAGAAGATGTGTATGATACCTTTCCGAATTCATCAAGTTCATCACGATTTTAGTAAGAGCTGGCATAGTCATACTCCACCCGGTATCAAGGATGCAGCTGTAAAGGTGGTCAACGGTATTAAGTATCTGGGGGTGCAGATAACTAACAATCTGAACTGGTCTCTCCACACATCAAACCAGCATCTGCATTTCCTGCGTCAGATGAGGAGACCACATCTTTCTCCTTCTGTCTTAGCCACTTTTTACAGATACCCAATTGAGGGCGTTTTAACAAACTGTATCACTGTTTGGTTTGGTGGCAGCAATGCCTCAGATAGAAAGCCCATTCAGAGAGTGGCTAAGAACAGTTGAGAAGATTATAGGAAGTTTGCTTCCTGTTATTCAGGATACTGCTTAGAGCATATGTGCTTAAAGCTCAAAGCATTGTTAGAGACCCCACACACCCACTTTACAGTCTGTTTCTGTTGCTCCCCTCTGGGAGGAGGTTTTGAACTATTTCTAGCAGGACTTCCAGATTCTTTAACAGCTTTGTTCCCTACGCCATCTGTTTGGTAAACTTGCAAGATTTGTTTTACTTACCACGTACATGCATACATCCAAACTAGACTGTGTTGTTTCTCCATGTCATATAATATACGTGGGTATATACATAATTTTGTATTTATTTATTTTGTCCTGTTTATGTAGTGTATGTTGGAGGCAGTGACCCTTTGAAAGCTGTATGCAACGAAATTTCATTTTAATGTATGCCATTAAACATAACATTCAAAATGGCAATTTTGTTGCCATAGTATTCAAAATGGCAATAATGTTATTCTAAAAGTTATTCTAAGTCTAAGTTCTCAAGAAAGCAGGTTATAGTAGTAATTGAAGATTAATGTCAATTGAAAAAAATAACATAGCTAGAAACATCCAAATTTCTGAACTTTCTTGATGATTTTTTTTTCAGACGGTAGAAGAGGAAACAAAGGAAGTCAGATTTCCTTCATCTTATTTTGACCAATCAAGAGGCATTATCAATCAAGAGGCATAGATTAATGAGATGAAGTTGTTAATTCCTTGAGGGAAATGTCATATTGTCACCACTACCAGCTCAGCGGAACCGGGCCAAACCAGGAGGAACCCACCACTGATTCCAATCCATACACTCTGTATTTATTAAGAAGATTCTATAGATGAAGGAAATCACAGAAATCCTACCCTTTGAATGACAAATGAATTCAGGCAACCCAAACTAACTCTGCTAAACTTGAGAACATGGTAATCTGAGTCCATCCAAAATATTTGAGCTTTTTTTATTGGCCTAAAAGGCAATTTGGTTTAAAAGTTAAACATAGAGAAGAAAGTGGAAGGGCCCTAGGATCATCTGTATATCCCAGTAATCCCAAGAAGTTCTGTTTGGCAAATTAATTACTTTATTTTTAACTAAGTCATGATGTGTTTGAAATGGCTGCAAGGCTAACAGTTTTGGGGAAAGAGGAACTCTCTACCTCTGGACACATTCACTTGAGCCATTTCCCTGTTTAAGAAATGCCTCTCTTATTGCTCAGTTAGGTACCTTCAAGGGGAAAAGGTGATCTGACAAATTCCCTTTTCTGAGAATTGCTTCCTGTTATTTTCAGACTTGTTCAAGGGCATGCAGATGACGGTGTTTTTCTAAGAGGCTAACAATGGAGGTTAGTGGCCCTACCTGTGAAAATTAAGGAAGGTGTGAGAAACAAATGTTTCCATTTGCATGGGAATAGACTTGTTTGTTTTTAAACAGGAATGGTGGTGTTCAAAGAGAGGGCAGACTTCTACTTCCCAAAGTGACTGAATTCCCAAGAAGGCAGTTCTGAACTGGCTTATTCTGACCCTTTCTCATGAGAGGGGGAGGATGAGTTATCTGCTTTACAGGTTGTGGTGATCAAGCAAGGAAACAGGGATGTACAACTGCTGTCCTTTTTAAACAGAGGAATGGGGTTTTCAAACAAGAAATCATTTCTATGATTGTATCCTTCCCTATGCCATTAAAATTAATTCTGCCCTAGGTACAAAAATAACTGTCAGGGAAGTAACTGTGTGAAATCTGGACAGTGCAGCCTGAGATAGCTGCTATTTTTAGTTCAGGAGCACTGCATCTCTTAGCAAGGGGCCATCTTCCTTCTACACTCAGTGAGAGCAGCGCATACCGGCATCAAAGACCATCATTTCTAGAGAGGCAAAAAAGGGGATCCTTCTTCCCCATCTCCATTTTTTTTTCCTGGCTGCATTTTAGAAAATGGCTGCATGGAGGGAGGGGGAGATTAAATGATGTCTACATGTTCAAGCAGAATTTGTTGTTTTTGCAACCTTTGTAGCTTGAAGGCTTAGATCCTGGTGCAAACATACCAGCACATTTAAAGACTGTCTGAAACTTAGAAATAACGTCTTCTTGGAACTCTGTATGCATATACTGTATAGAGAGACACTGCATTCTTCTTTGAAGGGGCTGAAATAATCCTATGCTCCAAAATCTTCTTTTTTATTGTTTCTCACAATACTGTTGAAGAGAGTGTCTCTGAATTTGTAATTAATGTTTTTTTCACCATCTTGACATAGGCCAACACCTCTTGTCCTCCATCTCCATCATTAGTACTATGTATCAGATAAAAACAAAGATATGAGACTTTGCTTCTTTCCCCCGCCCTCTCCCTCCCTCCCTCCCTCCCTCCCTCCCTCTCTCTCTCACAAATACACAAACACACACGAAGAAACAGTTCTTTATCTCCCAACTGGGCCAGCTTGAATAGCAACACTCAGCAGCAGTACTGAGAATGGGCCTGAAGTAGAGATCCAGGCCTCAAGGTCAGAGGTCAGGGTTTGGCTAGTTTAGAGAAAAGAAGGACTAAGGGGGACATCATAGCAATATTCCAATATTTGAGAAGTTGCCACAAAGAGGAAGGGGTCAATTTATTTTCCAAAGCACTAGACAGCAGGACACGAAACAATGAAGGGAAATGAATCAAGGAGAGAAGTAACCTGGGATTGAGGAGAAACTTCCTAACAGTGAGGACAATTAACCAGTGGAACAGCATGTCTTCAGTTGTTGTGGGTGCTTCATCACTGGAGGTTTTTAAAAAGAGGCTGGATAGTCACTTGTCTTAAATGATATAGTATCTCCCGCTTGAGCAGGAGGCTGGACTAGAAGACCTCCAAGATCTCTTCCAACTCTGTTCTGATTCTGATTCTTACTTTAGCCCTAGCATTACTGCTGCCACTCTAAAAGACCGCATTGTGTTGTTCCCCAAGGTATGTGAGGAATGGCCCAATTGCCCCCATTGCCTAGTGCTCCACAGGATCTGTCATGTGCCGCTTACCTTGCAATGGTGTTCTCTTTCTGTTAACAGCCTACCTGAGGCTGTTCTGGGTCTCATGATGCCATTTTTGTGAAGCAGCTTTCAAAAATGCTCTCCTATTGCCTCTGAAAATTGTGTGAAAGCACACCCCATTCTCACATGGTTTTTGGAGGCTCCAGAGACTACACGAGGGCATGCCCTCTCAATGTGCAGCCTCCATGAATCACATGAGAATAGGGCATACTTTCTAAAATAGCTGTCAAGTGTTGGTGAATGCTGGCATAAATGCAGAGTTGTCGCCCAAAACATCATAGTGTGTCAGTTTTGACACACATGTCATAGGTTCATCTAGACTGTTCTAGAGCATGCCTTTGCCATTAAAAATATCATCTGCAAGCAGCCATTCAGCAATATTTAGTATGTGTTCCAGGATCTCTCATCTGGATCTAAAATGAGGAAGGGAAATTTGTTAGGACTTGTGATTCAAAGTTGTTTGGGCCTTATAATCAAAACTTTATCCTGGTTAAAGTGTAAAGGATGGCCTTGGGAATGAGGAAAGAATAAGGAAACTGTTAAGGGGGATTTTGAGGAAAGATTACTTAGTCCTAAGAGAACAGTGTGAGAAAAAAAATTATTAAAAATCCTATGTTGATTTTTTTAGTATAAGATGGGACGATTAACTCAGACAGGTTTTCAAGATCCTATTATTCTAATCTACTCCTGGGATCTCTGCTGTGTCTGTTTCTTGATCTTGCCTATCTTGGTGGCTAATAGTCAACAACAACTTGATGGCAATCAATCAATCAATCCTTCAATAAATATGTAATATGTGTAAAGTCAGATGTCTCATTCAGAATCAGCCACATTAGTTTTGATAGAAGCATTCTTGCATGGAAAAGAGAGAGGATGAACAACCATAGGGTTGAACTAGAAGACCTTCCAACCCTGTTATTGTTGTTATTGTTGTTGTTGTTGTTGTTATTGTTATAATATTCTGCGGAATCCCCAATATATATGTAATACGTGTAAAGTCAGATGTCTCATTCAGAATCAGCCACATTAGTTTTGATAGAAGCATTCTTGCATGGAAAAGAGAGATGAACAACCGTAGGATTGAACTAGAAGACCTTCCAACCTTGTTATTGTTGTTATTGTTATAATATTCTGTGGGATCCCCAATGGCTTTCATTTCCTTTGGCCATAGTACTTCACTGGATCATCTCCATGAATTGAGATTCAGTGGCACTTATTACAATGGTTCCAATCTTACTTGTCAGGATGTTTTCGATAAGTAGTAATAGCTGACTATACTTCTACAAGGCACTAGGTTACCACAAGGTACCACAATACCACAAGGCACTATTGTGTTCATAGAGCTATTGAACACCTATGAAACTTCTGCGGGTGGTCATCTGGGGTTTTGGAGTTGGTGTAACCGATATAAAATGGACATTTACCTCTACTTTTCTGTCACATTTGAATCGGGAGAGGCTGTGCGTATTCCCAACCAGTGCTTGGATGCAGTGATGGGATAGATGAGGACAAACAAACTAAAACTGATTCATGGCAATCCTTGTGGGATGGCGGCTCCTAGATTTGAGAATTAGCTAATTATCCAGTTCTAGATACAGGTAGTCCTTGATGTAGAATTATAATGAGCCTGGAATTTCCATCATAAGTTATGATGGTTGTACGTCATGAAAGTTCTCCCAGATGCCTGGACCCAATTTTACTATTGTTTTTGTTGGTTGTTGAATAAACACAGCAGCCATTAAGCAAATCAATATACCCTGTTTCCCCCAAAATAAGACATCCCCTGATAATAAGTCCAATGGAGCTTTTGAGCGCATGACATTAAGGTCAAGCGCTTATTTCAGGGTTCAAAAAAATATAAGACAGGGTCTTATTTTTGGGGAAACAGTATTCCTATGGGGAGGAGCGGGTTTGCCAGGAATCTGATCAAAACTGCCAATTACCAGTTTTCATTAGACCAATTACATCCTTTCTTGGCAGGGATAGCCTAGCTACAAAAGTATATAATTTATATTATAATTCAAAAATATTTTGAAAGGAGTTTGATTTACTAGCTAGAAGACTGGGCAGAAATATCCTTGTTAAGAGTGTGAAGGAAACTGCTATTATTTTGTCATAGAGCCCTCATTTGAAGAACAGCAAAGTGCTCAGACTTGTGAATGACTACAGATTCTGCAGGATGAGTGAGAATTATTATTTTTATCACAATCATATGACTTTAGGCATTGTGCAAGAAAGGGGTTTTTTTCTGTTCAATCATGTCCAATTCTCAATGAGTGCCAGGATATAAGTCCCTAGAGTTTTCTTGGTAAGGTTTTTCAGAAGTTGTTTGCCATTGCCTTCTTCCTAGAGCTGGGAGTGGCTGGCTTATACCAGAGGTGGTATTCAGCAGATTCTGACCAGTTTTGGAGAACTGGTAACGGAAATTTTGAGTAGTTCAGAGAACCGGTAAATACCACCTCTAACCGCCCCCGCCCCCATCTATTCTTTGCCTCCTGAGTCCCAGCTGATTGGGAAGAAATGGGGATTTTGCAGTAACCTTCCCTGGAGTGGGGAGGGAATGCAGATTTTACAGTATCCTTCTCCTGCCATGCCCACCAAGCCATGCCTGCAGAACCGGTAGTAAAAAATTTCGAATCCCACCATTGGCTTATACCCAAGGTAGGATTGGAACTCAAGTCTTCTGGTTTCTAGCCTGGTGCCTTAACCACTATACTAATCGGGCTCGCCACATATACTTTAGATGCTGCAAACAGACTTTATAATTTGACTTTAAAAATGATTCACATGGGAGGAAACAACTCCTTAAGCTGTTTTATGTCAGGCTGCAAATGTAATAAATAGTACATTTACTTGTGCATAGAAAGGATCAGATCATTTCAATAGTAAATTTAAATTTATGAGGCAGCAATATTTGGAGAAAAACCATGTTTACCTTCACCAACTTCTGCCCTATTCTGCCAAATTTTCAAATCGCAGAATCATAGGGCTGGAAGAATGTTGGAAGTCTTCTAGTGTAATCCCCTGCCCATCCTGCACAAAAGGTTGCCTAATCTTTTCTTGAAAAGCTCCAGCTCCAGTGATGATTTCCCCAGATATTGATTTCCTGATTTCTCTCCCCCCCACTCTATTTTTTGAAGATTGGAACCATGTCAGCTCTTTCTGGCAGTTCCCCCGTGATCCAGGAGCTCTGAAAGATTTCATTCAATGGTTATGAGATCACATCTGCCAACTTGTAGTACCCTGGGATATAAATCATCTGGTCCAGAAGATTTGAATTTGTCCAAAGCAGATAGGTGTCCTCTTACCAAATCTTTGACTATCTTGACCTCCTTTCCTTACCCCTCATTTTCAATTCTAAGGAGACACTGACTGGAAATCCAAAACAATGTGATAATATTTCCAACCCTGAGTAAAAAAAAGTTGCTAGCATGAGAAGTCTCTCCATTAGGGTTACCAAATATCTGAACAGGCAAGGGAGGATATGGACAGTTGGAAAAAAAGATGGCTTCCAGATGGAGAAAAAGGCAGATTAACACTTCTTCACACTACAGGGATAATGTTGAAATGGAGATTAGGAAGTGGATGACAAGCTTGAACCTGCAAATCTCTTCTGGATAAGGAGAAGCAATGGAATTGTTCATCTGTGCTCTAGAAAGCAGATCTTTGCAAGTAAACCCACAATATTATCTTGCAGGCAACTTGTGAGTGGAGCACCAGGAGTTGAGGAAGAATGATCAAGCTCACAGCCTCAAGTGGAACCTGCTTAAAGTACACTGAGTTCACCCACTTTATTTTCTAATGCACATTAGAGTCTGAAAAAATTTGAAAGTCATAGAGATCTTCCCAGCAGCGAAGTGATCAAGCTACCTGGTCAGTGATCCTTTAACATGGATTAAAGTTAAAAGTAAAAAGACAATTAGAAAGATATATAAACACTTAAAAGCAAAAGACTTGCCAACAATTTGAACAAAGAAAGTTTAAGTGGGGCTCTGGATGGGGAGTAACAGGCTCCGACTCAACCCTGCTGTGGGTACCGGTGTTTCAGTTCCAAGGGAATATTCCATCTTTGGTCATAGGGGGAGAGGTGTTGCCCCCTGTGGATAGGGTGCGCAACTTAGGCGTCCTCTTGGATGCATGGTTGACCTTAGGAGACCGTCTTACGACTGTGACCAGGGGAGCATTTGCCCAGATTTGTCTGGTGCGCCAGTTGCACCCCTACCTGGGTCAAGATATATTACACACGGTTACCCATGCATTTGTCACCTCCCAGATTGACTATTGCAACACTCTCTACATGGGGCTGCCCTTGAAAACCACTCGGAGGCTTCAGCTGGTGCAGAATGCAGCCACGCGGGTAGTGATGAGAGTGTCCCAATGCTCCCATATCACACCCCTCCTGCGTGACCTGCATTGGCTACCGATTGCCCTCTGGGTGAGGTTCAAGGTGTTGGTGTGTTGCTTATTGTTGTGAGCCGCCCTGAGTCCTTGCAGAGAAAGGGAGGCATATAAGTCAAATAAAATAAAATAATAAAATAAAATAAAATAAAATAAAATAAAATAAAATAAAATAAAATAAAATAAATAAAATAATATGAATTAAGAGGACAGGTGAATTAGAAATATAATTCATTTTAAGTACTTGGAATTAATTATATAATACATGCCTCCTTGAGAAAGAGAAGTGTTTCGATTTGCTGAAGGGGATGATTGGTTGGCTTTGCTAAACAACACGATAAAGGAAAGACGATGTGACTATTAAACTACAGGGTGCCAAATAAACAGTTAATATTACAGAGAAAGGGGGCAAAAGTCTCTCTTTTATATTTATTTCCCTGTTCTGTATATCAGATTAAAGAGGAATGGCTACTACTAGGAAAGTAGCAAAGCTTTCAGAAGGGAGGATAGGGTCATTAACAGAGCAAATGACAGAGAGAGAAATTACGGCAGAAATTTTACAAAAGATTTTTGTAGAAATGGAAAATAATGTCATAGTACCAGTGACAGCATCAGTGACCGAGGCTGTAACTGCCCATGAGACTGTCTCAGTTAAAAGAGATCTGACTTCATTAGAAGGGAAGATGGTGGAAAGACACACATGGAAGGACAGATTAATAAAAAACTTGAACAACTTGTTATACAGATGAGTGGAGAGGTTAAACAATTTTTCAAAAATGTATATTTTTGAAAATAAGACAGTCATAAACAGAAAAATGAAAAAATTGATAAATTGGCAATACTGGAATTAAGAGAGAAATTTTTTTATTTAAACTTGAGAGCAGTCCCAGGGTAACCTGGTGAAGATATCAGGGACAAGGTTGTTGAATCCCTAACAATTTTTTGGGAATTGAATGAAAAGATATGGATACAGAAGGACCAAGATATACAGAATTAACACAAGATATACAAAATTAAGAAATATACCAAAAGCTGTGCACTTTGTCAGAAAAAAAGACGGGAATGATCTTCAATAATATTTTAATCCTAAACTGAGGATTAATAATTCAGAGGTAATTATGCTCATAGAAATACCTATCAGAATTCTTCATAAGAGAAAAGAATATACATTTTTGACTGACTAATCCAAACATCATTTCATTGGGATAAACCTGAAGGAGTGATTTGAACTTTTAAATGGCAGAGGTTCTGATTTAACTCAGTTCAAATGACGTCTTCAAAAAGCTTAAAAAGAAATCAGAGGAAATCAAGTGATTTAAAAAAGAGGAGCTGTTAACACAACACACACAGAGAGACACTGTTGGGCACCAAAAGTATAAACAACTAACACTGATGATGTTACTTAGTTTGGGTAATGAAATGTCTGCAAAAAAACAAAAACAAAAAAACAAGCAAGTTCAAAGAGAATCAAGGACCTCTATAAAGCTATAAAAAATCTCCTTTATTGGAACCATAGACTTTTCTAAGAGGAGCACAGCTACAGATTTCAAATTTCTAACATGGATTATAAATGGGCCAAAGGCTCCCTAATAAAGGAAAGATGGAAAATATTGAAGTACCTACAAGGCGTGAGTGGATCGTGAAGATGGCAGAACTTGGGAAAAGGCAAAATTGACCTGTTTGATTAAGGATAAGACAAACAGTATTGTTATTATAAAATATTGGAAATCTCTTATGGACTTTTGTTGAAATGTAAAAAATGAATTGGGGAAATAATGGATTTACTAATTATATAAATATGGAAAGAAGAGAACCATGTATTAGTATTAGGCCACACCTGGAATACTGAATCCAGTTTTGGTCACCACATTACAAAAAAGACGTTGAAACTTTGGGAAAAGTGCAAAGAAGAGCAACTAAGATGATTAAAGGCTTGGAGACAAAATAAGAAGAACGGTTGCAGGAATTGGGTATGGGCAGTCTAGAGAAAGGAAGGACTAGGGGTGATATGATAGCAGTATTTCAGTATTGGAGGGGCTGCCACAAAGAAGAGGGGGAAACTTATTTTCCAAAGCACCAGAAGGCAAGACGAGAAGCAATGGATGGAAATTACTGAAGGAGAGAAGCAACCTGGAATTAAGGAGAAACTTCCTAACAGTGAGGACAATTAACCACTGGAATAGCTTGCCTTCAGAAGTTGTAGGGGCTTCATCACTGGAGATTTTTAAGAAAAGACTGGGCAGCCACCTCTCTGACATGGTATAGGTTCTCCTGCTTGAGGACGGGGTTGGACTAGAAGACCTCCAAGATCCCTTCCATTCTATTCTGATTGATTGATATCGTAAATTGAAAGTTGGAACTTTTTATCTTTTCTTTTTTTCTACTTCTGCTGTCTTTTATACTTTATGTGAAAATCCTTAATAAACATTATTTTTAAAAATTTGGGAAGGAGGACAAATGGGGGGGGGGGGGGAGGATGATATATATTGTTTACTGTTGTGAAAACTGTCCCAAAAGACCACCAAAGCACTCAAAAAGAGTAATATTTGAATTTGAATTTTTAATATTTTAAGACTATCCCTGCTGGGGAGAACATGAGGACAAAAAGGAGGACAGGTCTTCCTTTTGCCTGACATCTGGTAACCCTACTCTATGTCCACCACCTTTAGAAGCTGTTAAAGAATCTAGTAAGCCCTATAAAAAGTAAAGATAAAGGTTTCCCTTTCCGTTGTGTCTGACTTTAGGGCATGGTGTTCATCTCCATTTCTTGGCCAAGGGAGGGAGCCAGCATTGTCTAAAGACAAGTTCCATGGTCATGTGGCCAGCATGGCTATATGCCAAAGGCACATGCAATGCTGTTATCTTCCCACCAAAGTGGTACCTATTTATCTACTTGCATTTTCATGCTTTTGAACTGTTAGATGGAAAGAGCTGCGGTATGTAACGGGAGCTTGCCCCATCATGTAGAACCTGGGTCTTAAACCTGGGCTGTCAGCTCTCCCGCCCTATAGGGTAATATAATTTCATCAGGGGTTTTTTACTTGCCCCATTAACCTTGTTTGATGCCTAGGACAAAGATCAAAATGTCACATTTCCCAATAACTAACGTATCAGGCCTTGTTTAAGACGAGTTCAAGAAGCAAAAGAAAAATGGTCTGCCACTGTCCTCTTTCTAGTAGAATCAAATCTCTTCCTCCCCTTCTCTCTCTTCTTTTTATCTTCGCTTCTGGGATTCCTTTTTTTTTTTAACATAAAGTATCAAAGATGAACTCATTTTTTTTGTCTAACAATACAAAATACAAAAGCGCAAAGCACCTCTACTCTATAGCCAGGAGTCATTAGCAAGTTCCACTTTCCAGTCTCACTTTAATGAGCAGCTTGTAGAATTTATTTTTGGCACAGGAGAGTTGAGATGAAACTCTCCTATTCATAGGGGAACTCTTCTCTTTCCTCCAGAACTCCCGCCGTCTTGATCAAAACACACAATGGTAGAGTTGAACCCCAATAAAATGGGAAGTTGAGTCAAATGCTAGCTTGTGACCAGCTCATGCAGGGTTGGAGGGAAGCAATGTAGAGCTTAAAAAACATAAAGACGTGTGTCTCTCTGCGTGTGAAACAGTATTTCTTTCACTCAAACTGATTATCATAGAATTACAAAGTAAAAGCAGACACAGTATCAAGGGAAACAGGGCGAGATCTGCCATTTATGCAGTCAAGGCAGTATTATGAAAGCAGAGAGAGGAAACTGGTGCCTGAATAGTACACTAAATGGCTTGGAATCATGGGATATGTAATCCCAGACATCTGGGAAATGGCATACAGCATACAAAACATCTGAATCATGATGGCAGCTCTAGAGTGTGCATTTTCCTTAGTTTATTTCCTTTCTTGACTGCCTCTTTAACCCTTTTGTCAAATTTAAAATTTTCTGTAGCTAGTTGTGCAGCTATATTGTCTTTTTCTTTTTAATGGGCTTATTTGTGGAGGGGAAAGGAAAAGGAAGCAGTGAAAAACCATGGGTGGAATTTGACAATTCCTGTGAAATCCCACTTATGACTGTATGACTGTAACCTTGTTCCTGGTATCCTTAAGATTTATATTGACTGCTTCCTAATGTGATTTGATTGCTTATTTGTTCCCTATGACTATCATTAAGTGTTGTAAGTGTTGTACCTTATGATTCTTGATGAATGCATCTTTTCTTTTATGTACATCGAGAACGTATGCACCAAGACAAATTTCTTGTGTGTCCAATCACACTTGGCCAATAAAGTATTCTATTCTATTCTATTCTATTCTATTCTATTCTATTCTATTCTATTCTATTCTATTCTATTCTATTCTATTCTATTCTACTCTACTCTACTCTACTCTACTCTACTCTACTCTACTCTACTCTAATGAGGCAGGATGATTGCATAATAAAAAATCTGGAAACACTATAAAGGAGCTGCATTCACGTGGGACAAAATCATGAGGACTAACTTCAATATATATATAGACTGGAGCTTGCATCTTCCACAGTGGAGCAGGCAGAGGCAAGAATAAGTTGTAAATTGTACACTGCGACTTGTATTTTTACTCCTCTGCCCTCCAGACACATTCATAAACACTTATTTTACTTTTAGTTTGCCTGTAGCACTGGGAACTAGTCACTGAATGCAGTAAAATTTGCTTTGACAAGCGTGACCCTAAGAAAAATTGTAGACAGAGGATGGTAAAATACAAAGAATTTAAAACATTTCTAATCCAATCAGTTTGTGTTGCCTGCTTGTATATAATAAAATCACTAAAAAACCAAACAAACAAAAAAGAGGGAAGGGGAGCAACTACCTATTGGCGTGAATTATTATGTTGGGATATTCTCTGTGTTCTCTATTCACTGTTGTGTAATTGTGAATTCCTTCATTCCTTCCTAAATACTGCAAAAAACATCACTTTGATATTCCTGCACTTTAGTAGATATGTGTACTAAAGAGTCAATATAATGTTTTAAAATGTTTTTATAATGTTTTTAAATAAATTTTATGTTCATTGTTGGCATTATTTTTGTTGTAAGCCGCCCAGAGTCCCTTGGGAGTTGGGCGGCATATAAATGTAATAAATTAAATTAAATTAAATTAAATTATGCCACCTTGGTTTCAGAATGAAAGTGGGTTGTAAGTCTAATAAATATCAATAACAATTAGCCTCGATAGAAATAGCTGTGGGCCTCCACTTGCAGATGGTCAATCACCTATTTAACAGAGTATTACAAGAAAGCCAAAAGCTTCAACAATATTGGCTTTAAAGAAAAGAAGAGACTCTCTAACTTTTACCTCCATTTTTGTAATGACATGTGTTCATTTCTTGCCAGCTGCTTCGGGTAATACATCACAGAGGCCGATGTTTTCTTCGCAGTCATGGATTGTGAACAGAAATGTTGTGAAAAGGAGGGGCTGGGAAAGAGAGCAGGCACTTGGAGTTCACACCATCCAGCAGTTGGCAAACAAAAGGGATGCTGTGAACCACTTCTTACAGGAGAGCTTCAAGTGCTAAGTGGGAGTACCAAGTGCAAAGGTGGCTGACAGCCGTTTTGTGTTAAAGATTGAAAAAGAAATAGAATACATTTATGAAAAGCTATTTAAACTGATGCTTTGCCACGCAATTTATCCGTGTTGGAGAAAAACAAAAAAGCCAAATCTACATCTTAATTAGACCCGTCAAAATTTCACAAACAAGCAGCTTTCCAACTTCTCTGAATGTCCAGGTTTGTCAAGATAAGAGATTATATTGGGCATTTTGATTTTCAGTAAAGGGGGCTGTAACTCCACACATTCACAAGGGCCTGGTTGGGGAGGGCAGTTATAAAGTATAAAGCATTGATAAATAGTCTTCTTTGAATCTAAGCCCTTTCTCAAAAAGGCACACACACATGCAAACACATATGTGTGGCTATTTTCTTATAAAGAAAGATATTCTGTTCGTACTTATTAGGACTATGTAATCAAGGCAAAATGTCTATTAATTCTTTATTTATTTATTCATCCCATTTCTACATCGTCCACATCACCTAAGTGACTCTGGGCTGTTAACAATAAAATATTTTTGTAATTCGATTTTTGTATAAATACAAAAATTTTGTATTTGTATAAATATTTTTGTAATTTTCTATTATCACATTTAGAATAGAATAGAATAACAGAGTTGTAAGGGACCTTGGTCCAACCCCCTGCTCAGGCAGGAAATTTTATACCATTTCAGACGAATGGTTGTCCAATCTCTTCTTAAAAACCTCCAGTGTTGGAGAAGTCACAACTCCTGGAGGCAAGATGTTCACTGATTAATTGTTCTAACTGTCAGGAAATTTCTTCTTAGTTCTAGGTTGCTTCTCTCCTTGTTTAATTTCCATCCATTTGAAGAATTATGATTCAGAAGATTTGAAGCTACCAGTTCAAATACAATCACCCATTCCCATAGGTGCAGATCTACACATTCCTATGAGTTAGACATGTTTTCCATGTAGAGTCAAGTAATTTTTGCTGAAAAGAGAAACACTTTTAAAAGTAAGGGCCACCCTGGAATAATGGTATGGATAGAAGAGTGGTGGTTATCATCTCCCCATAACATTTGATTAAAACTGAGAAGCCCTGGTGATCATTACAGGCTGAATGTCTGTTTCAAGGTGATTCTATTATGATAACAAGTCTTACACAGAGTTTGCGTTAGGATTGTAATTTTTGTTTTTCGGTATTGCGTTACTGTCCCATTATTATTTCATTCTCTTTACTTTTCTGTGTAAAATTTTTAATTTTAATTTTCTGTGTAAGATACGAAGCTGGAGTTTCATGTAAACTTTCTTTGATGCACAAATCAGACAAGTGCATGAAATTAAAATTTGTAATGTTAAGATGTGGAATAATAATGTTTGCAGAATTTCTTCTAAAATCCTACCAGAAAGCAGTCATTTGTAGCAGAATGCCCTCCATACTCTGACCAAAGTTTTATATTTTTAAAAAGTTTTTAGGCTCCCCCCCTTATTACAGTGTTTTTTTAAACTGACTGTAATCTAAACAGTTTGGTATTTTACCTCATTTACCATTAACTTTACATTTTGGTATTTATAGTAAAAAGGAGTATTGTATTTTAAAATAAAGTTTGTTCTCTTTATCTTTTGTAAGATTTGTCTATTTCTCAATCCTTTAGTTTCTATGCTACACAGCCAGAATGTGGTATTATAGAAACTAATTCACTTTCTGCATGTTCATGTTTTAATTGCTAGATAGGTAGCATAGGTTATGATAGCCTCTCTCTTTCAAACACTGGCATAAGGGGGAACAGGTTAGCTAACAAGTCCTCTGGAAGATAGATGGAGATACTACTTTAAAACATTGCCCATAGCAGTAAGTGAAGTTGAAGGTATGAGGACCTACAATGACTTCTAGAGGAGAAGCTTTGGATTTCCCGCCTTCCATTTTCCAAGTTCACCTGTCTTTTCCAGTGCTTCCTAAATTTATTCCTTGAAATCACAGAGTGACCATACCTTCCAAAGGTGCTTCAATGACTTCCCAAAGTCTGGTCATGTTTTTGAGAAAATGTTTTCTGGACATACAGGGTTGTAGTTTAGCAACATCCATAGGGCTACAACTCTCCCAACCTTCTTGTAAAACTTGTAAATCCATGACTCATTGTGCTAGTTTTGTATACCTGTGTTGTTAAACGTTTTGCTTTTTCCTTAAACCATTTGGTGAACATGCATGCCTAGGAGACCTCAAGAGAGCTTCAATGCAGCCATGCTAATTTTAAGAGTGCCTTATCAAATTATTTAAACAGCCCTAATAATTTAAAAAAATGTTTCAATCAGCTGAGGTTTTATAGCATCAGGCTTATCATTAATAATTTCGTCCAGTGGCAGAGAACAAGGGCATATCCCAGGGGTAGGTTCTAAATTTTTTTACTACTGGTTCTGTGGGCGTGGCTTATTTTGTGGGAGTGGCTTAGCGGTCATGTGACTGGGTGGGCATGGCTAGCTGGTCATGTGGCCAGGTGGCCATGGCTATGTGTATAGGGACTACTCAGAGGGCTGAAAAAAGTCATTTCTGACAGATCCACGCACTTTTGACTGGTCCTCACACTCATCCTCACATTTATGCCCGTGCAGCATTCTTAACAACCATGTCACTCATTTCACAACTGCTTCTCTTATCCATGGTGATAAGATAGGGCATAAAATGTAAAATGTGAGGACAGTTGTAAGTTCGAGGACTGGTCAAAAGTGTGAGGACCAGTCAAAAATAACTTTTTCAGCCCTCTGAGAAGTCCATATGCACAAAAGGATTCAATGATTTCTTCAAAGTGCTGATGATTGCACCCTGGCTGGAAGAACTCCAACAGGGGAGCATTTCCTCCCAACAGCAGTGTAAAAAGCTTAAAACAACCCTTCCCCTTTAAGAAAGTCAAGCAAAAAAATAGCCTCCAGAATCGAAAGTGACAGTAGGCATACTGCCAGAGAGGCAGTTTCTGTAATCAAGATTAGGCTAGGAAACAACATCAAATGTTGTAATAAATCCTTACAGGATTAACCCTGTAAAGTGGAAAAAAACAAAAGGAGATTTCTTTTAACAACTGGTTCTCCGAACTGCTTAACTACTTAACTACCTAACTACTTAACAACCGAAGTAGAATCCCACCACTAGGTCTACCCATTTATTTTTGCAGGCAACGCATCATTTGTTTTCTTTTACCACTGATCTGTAGGGCGGCCCTTTGAACCCCTGCGGCAAGAGTTTAAACAGTTTTTTTCCCTTTAGCCATCAGCTGGGATTCAGGAGGCAGCAATAGATTGGGGGTGGGGCCAAATAAAAGGTAAGAATAACCGCTACTGGCTCGGCCGAACTGGGAGGAACCCACCACTGGCATATCCATAAAACACACTCCTTTCTATCAACAGAAAGATTCTTTAAGAACATAGAACACAATTCAAATACTGAGATATAATTATCAATGTTATAAGCAGGTCTCTGTTCTAGTCAAAGATACACAGACTGATGTTTTAAACACAAAGAATCTAGAACAGTTTCATCTTGATCCAGAAAATGGAATTTATGTTCAAAAACAGCTTAATTTTCTGGATTTACAACATAGGTGGGAATATTATGGTCCTGCAAATGTTGTACAACAATTTTCTATAGACCCAGCTAACTTCACCAGTGATGGACATTTAGTTTATTTTTCATTTTTTAAATATGTTTCCCTTTTTTATTAAAATCACAGAGCAGAAGAGTTGTAATTCAGATATATCTGAAAAGAAAAGTTTCCTAACCTTTTATAAAATAAACTGTTTCCAGTATTGTCATCAATATTAACTGAGGTAAATCTTCAGGAGATTCTTTTATTTTCTCTTTCCCCTTTTTACAGTATATCCAATTTGTCTCCTACTGAAGTTGAAGTTGCTTTTGAAATAATAACAGTAGCTTTAGGGTTTGTCTCACTTAAAAACCCTGAACTATCATCAAGTCTACTATGAAGCCTTTGGTAAGTCATTTATATTCAGCCTATCTATCTCACAGAGTTGTTCAAATGATATAACGAAGTAAGCCTTGTTTGTTGCCCTGCTGAAAATATGTCAAACAAATAGAATTCTGCATGGTTGGGACAAGAACAAGGATGATAGCACTTGCCAGTCTGTGATGATATCAAAGTTATTCCACATTCTCTATAATTCCTCTGAAGTCTATAATTCTATTATTTTTGGATATATAGAACCAGATGAGTTTGAGTGATACTAGTCCATAGGCATAAGTCAAATGCAAAGCACACAATCTTCAGGCCATTGCATACTTGGCTATTTGAACAAAAATATTAATTTGCAGAAATCTGAAGATTTTTTAAACAGGTAAACAAAATAGTACGAATTATCAAAGAATTTTCAAGAGAAAAACTATTTTGGAGGTCTCACACACACTCTAACCCTCTGCTTACTGTAGGGTCTTGCAAATGAGTATTCTTGACTGATGATCATGTTTGGAGTCTCTGCTTAAGGACTTCCAATGAAAGAATGTCCATCATTACTCATGTCAGTCAGTTTCAATGAGTTAAAAGTCTGTAGAGATTTTCAATCATCCAGGTCATGGTTGTCCCAAAGGGGCTTTTTCAGGAGGCAACTGGACTTTCTTGTTTTTTCTTTTGAAGATGTTTTGCTTCTCATCCCAGAAGCTTCTTCAGCACCTTTGAAAAAGCACCTTTGGGACAACCATGACCTGGATGACTGAGAATCTCTTGGAATGATGTGGGAGTAGGAATGCTTATCTGTGTCCTCAAGATCACCTCCTAGTCCAGATAAACCTCCAAGTGCTTCAAGGGCCCTCTAAAAGGATGCAGATTACCAGTCGTCTGCAAGGAATATAAATCCTTCCATTCCCCGCTATCCTGTCAGAGCTGAAGAAGTTTTTTAGATGAGAAATGAAACATCTTCAAAGAAAAAACAAGAAAGTCCAGTTGCCTCCTGAAAAAGCACCTTCCGCTGAGTTAGGAAAAGAAAGTTACAAATTTTTGGGAAATGTGAAAGCTTCCAATTTAGTACAGAATAAAGTCCAAGAAAATACTTCTACCAAATATATTAAGTGGGTGTGGAAAATTTTGAAATCAAAGTTAAGTAGTGGTAAAATAATTAAAGCAAATAATATCTGGGCAATTCCTATTACTGATTATACAGCCGGAAAGCTGACTGAATCCAAATGGAATTTGATAACTTGGATCTGAAGAGAAAACAAAACTAATGATAATGCACATACTTTGCACCCAAAAATTTATATTGATTTGTTGTATTTGCCAAAAGCCAAAAGGGATAAGGACTCCTACACATGAAACAAACCATGGAGGAAGAAAAGTATGGCATATCGACTACATTAAGACAAACCAAGAAAGTTTGCTGAAGGAACTCAATCAAGGAAAGCTCTTGAAAGCAACAAAGAAAGGCTGAATATAGAAAAGAAACAATTGAAAACCAATTTGTTAATTGGAAGAACAAGCCAATGCATGGTTAAAACTTGAAGATTAAAGAAGGAAAAGCTGATTTTAAAAAAAACCTCACATGAAGTTAGTCAAGATATGTATTGTTAAAGAAAGGAACTGAAAGCTTTATTTTAGTCTCAAAAATAACTTTGGCAACTAACTGCATGAAGGCAAAAATTCCAACATGTAACAAACAATAGCAAACATTGCCCTTGAAGTGGAAAGGATGAAATAATTGACTATGTGATCAACGTTGCAGCAAAATTTCACAAACTGATAAAAAACAGTGTCATGGCTGAGTTGCCAGAATTATTCATTGGAAATTTTCCTAGAACTTTAAATTTGAGCAGAGTGCAACTGGGACCATCAAATTGAGAAGATTTTGGAAAATGAGCAGGTTAAGATCCTATGGGATTAGGACCCAAAAAGTCAGGCATCTTGTTCTTAACATTCCTGACATAATAGTTTTTGAAAAGGAAAAAGCCTGATTCATTGACGTTGCTATACCAGGTGATGCTAGGACTGTGGAAGAACAATTGCAAAAAATTATAGAATATCAGGACATGTAGACTGAAGTTGAACACTTATAGAAAAAAGCAATCTGTTCTGTTGCTATACCAATTGTGATTGGAGCCCGTGGAACCATATATAAAGTGCTTCCTCAATATCTGGAAATATTGAATTGATTTGTCCTAAATCCTCTAACTTTACAGAAAGACACCTAGCTTGGGAATGCTTATATTCTTATATGCTAACTCAATAATTCTTAGCTCCTTGGTTAGATTTGAATTATTAAGTTTCTACCAGTCTTTCACTGTGAATCTAATTGTAGATTATCCACACATAATAATAAACAACAAAAGCTTACTGTATACTGGAGGGATCAATCATAAGAATACAATTTTGGTTAAGAAACAAAATAACAACGACAAAAAAAGCTAATACAGCTCTAATAAAATATAACTCCCCTGAATTTTTTTTTTTGAGCATTGCTTTTTAATGAGTCAATGGCAGTGGTGGAATTCAGCCAGTTCGCACCACTTCGGGAGAACCGGATGTTAACTTTCTGAACAGTTTGACACACTGGTTGTTGGAAGAAATCATTAGGGCAGAGAACCGGTTGTTAAATTACTTGAATTCCACCACTGGTCAATGGGATATGCCATATTCTATCTGATAACACAAATCAGAGAAAAGGAGAAAGGAAGAGACAATTCTGTGTGGCTTTTGACATCAAAAAATACAAGGGAGAAAAAAATTCAAAGGAATCTACTGAGACCTGGCATTTGGTACACTGCATTACAAAGGAGATGATCCAGTCAACATTTCCTGCAAATTCTATTCAATAGAGTTAAGCTGAGCATTAAATGAGTTAATTGGATGGAAACTGAACCGACCACATGTGGAGAAGTTACTGTCTGGAGTCTTGAGATGATAGCAAGTGCTACAACCCTGCACTCTTCCAGGCTTCCTCATCCAGAACTCTGGTTCTGACTTTTCAGTGACAGTTTGGTTTTTAGATAGGACAAGTATCAGCAATTTCTTTTGGCATCTTTTTGACTATGATTTGATGACACGGTTATACAAGATAGGACTGAAATGTTCATTTTGGGGTATGGATGAATTGCTTGCTTGTTTTTTTTTTAAATTCAGGTGCATTAAGTCAACTCAAGATTTAGTTTAAATAAAAGATATGCAACCTAAAATTATCAGTTAGAATGATTAATGATATAACTTTCATGGACTCTGTGGCCTTCATACATGCCTACCAGGAGCAGGTTCCAAATCCCGTTGCTACTGGTTCGCTTCTGTGTGGGCAGCGCTTCTCCGCATGCACAGAAGCATCCAGGCGGGTGGGTGAAGCCTCCTGCCGCCACCGCTACTGGTTCGCCCGATCCAGTGCAAACAGGTAGCAGCCCCCCACTGATGCCCATCTCTGAAATACGCAGTCTACAGCTTGTAGAGGATAATCCATGCCTTGGTCAGAGAGTGGGTGATTTGAGTAAAGAATGACTCTGATTGATGCTCTGACATCTGTGCAGAAGTCTGCTTGATGTTCTTGGTCAGTATGGGTTTCTTTGTTTTCTGCCAAACTCTGAGGCCAATTCAAACTTCTAGGGGAGAGGAAATGATAGACAGCTAAATATGCCAATCAGTACAGTTCCAAAATTCTCTTTCAATAATTATGCTCTATTCCCGAAGTTATTTTGAAATATAAGCTTTCTAGAAGGCAATCATTAAAGGTCACCTAAATAAGAATGGAGGCCCCTTTTACCTGTACAAATTTGAAATTTGATTAACGTAGGAGGAAAGAACTTTTCTGCCACAGCCTCACTTTTGAATGGCCCATTTGGGATCTATCAGGATCCACCACTGCTAGGTTTCAGAAAAGCACTAACAGGCAATTTAGTATCTCAAGTCGTTTCTTGAATGGCTTGGAATTGCTTTCTTCTGGGTTTTCAGTATAGCCATACCTGATCTGATATTGTGGCATATAATCTTAATCACTGCTGTTTGTGGATTTTTGTTAAAAGCAATGTATATAGTTTTATTTTTGCTAGCCACTTTAGGAAGCTTTTTACCTTAAAAGAAGCTTAGAAATATAGATAAAATAATAATTATCAACTTGTCTGGTACCCTGACAGCTCTTAGTGAATTGACATAAGCACTCTGCAGATGTTCAAAGCTTTTGTTTCTTCTTTTAAACACTTCATGTTGTCTATCCTGTTGTCCTCTCTCTTTCAGAATTAAACAGCCTTCCTTCCTTCCTTCCTTCCTTCCTTCCTTCCTTCCTTCCTTCCTTCCTTCCTTCCTTCCTTCCTTCCTTCCTTCCTTCCCACCCATCTCACTATGAGACAACCCTTCTTGGTTTTTCAGTATTTATCACTGAGAACTTAATATGACCCCAAAACTCTTTAATATTGGTTGTGCTAAAAATTCAAATAGCCTAGGAATTTTGTTCTAAAAGGTATCTGAACTTTGCTATTGTAAAGTAAGGAAGATGACTTTGATGGAAATATACAAGAATTGTTACATAGATAAAAGGGGATGAAAAATTGTGAAAGTTCAGAATGAGACAGGGGTGAAATCTAGTAGGTTCTGACAGGTTCTGGAGAACAGGTAGTGGAAAATTTGAGTAGTTTGGAGAGCCAAATCAAATACCACCTCTGGCTGGTCCCAGGAGTAGGGAGGGAATGGGGATTTTGCAGTGTCCTTCCCCTTGAGTGGGGTGGGAATGGAGATTTTACAGTATCTTTCCCCTGCCATGCCCACCAAGCCACGCTCACCAAGCCACACCACACCCACCAAGCCACACCACGCCCACCAAGCCACGCCCACAGAACCAATAGTAAAAAACATTTGGATTTCACCACTGGAATGAGATAACATTTGGAAGCAGCTCAGACAGACACCTCCCTAAATTTACTGAAGCATAAACAAGGCGGAGGAGATACAGAGTAATCAGATTTGCAAGATTCTATTATTACAGCCAATCTCAATAAAAGTAAATGTAGCCTTAATGTGAAGTTGATTTCCCAGTCTGGTCTACATAGTAGGCTGACAACTACAAAGAGAGATGTATTTGCTGCCCTTCAGGCTTTTCCTTATCTTGAGGGTCCTGCTGTAGCTAGAAATAGCCTTAACTTTCCTAAAGAACAAAGTTGTCTCAGTTGATACTGTAAATGGAAAAGTAATATATGATCTGGCAGACTTGAAACATTTTATGGCCATGATGCTAATGCTGAATCTCTATTACATTGCACTGTATCCAGGCATGTGGAATGTCAGTTATTACTGTAGCTGAATAGTTGACTTTGTGGTTTGCATGCAGAAGTTCCCAGATTCCATCTTTGGTTTCTCCCAGGTAGAATAACTCTTTGCTGCCACCTGGTGGTCACCTGGATTTTGCAGTCCAAGTAGCCTTCCCAGAAAGACGTGAACTTAATAGAACTGAACTAGATGGTTTATACAGTCTGACTTCACAACTTAGATGCTGAGAAGTCTTAAGATATGAACCACAAAATCCTATGTTGAAGCATCAGTCCCTGAATTTATTGATCTGCAGCCGCTCACTGAAGGCCATTTGTAGGAATAACTATCAGAGTTCTGGTTACCCTCTCTTAAAAGCAACAACTCAGTTAGAAAATATTGAGAGAAGATCCTCCAGACTTAATCATATTTTAAAGTCATGCTTGCTCTCTCAGCATTAGTAAAGTGATGTTATAATTCAGCTCAGCTCAGCTTTAACTGGCAGCATTGTTGGTTGAAAGGCAAAATATTGGGGAATGTTAAATAAACAACCAACAGGAGGAATCAGTTATTTAAACTGGAATATTTCTTGCCAAGCTTTATTTTTTTAAAAAATTATGAAACTCTTGGCTCATTTGTGGATTTTATGCAATCTGATCTTCCAATATTTTCATACTATAGTGCCCTCATTTGACTTTACATACATACCATACCCAAATACCTGTTATAGAGGGAAAGTTTTAAAAAAAACTGTAGAAAAGCTGCTCTTTACAAAACCTTCTGATTATGGTATTGTTAAGGACACTTATTTGGGAAGGGTTCTCTACAAGGCAATGGAATGAAAAACCAGTGAACCTCCAAATACTCAGTTTCTATTACCTCTGATGACCATCAGGCTGGCAAAAATGAGAGAAACTGGAGGTTTCAACAACAGCTGGAGAAGACGTACAGATTCTCCCCTTCTGAATTTCTTTTACACTGAAGACTGCAGTAGACCATTTAGGTAGTGATCACTTCTTTTCCAGATGTGATGCTCTGAGAAGGTTTTAAATCAATGTGCCAGAAACAAACCTGGAGTCCTTTTGAAGCAAGTAACTCTGTTTTAGTACAGAGTTATGTTTTTTGTACTCTGGTTTTGGTGAAGTGAAAGAAAGTTTGTGTGCACACCCAAACACACACATTTTTTGTAGATATATTGTATATTTAATATTTCAGCTTAGAATTGAATAACAAAATCCAGACAAGAGTCCCAATCTGTAAAATAGTTCAAGATATGGACATTTGGATGATCTGCTTAAAAATGGTAACAAATGAGCCTGTGTAGCGTAGGGGGCTAATGCCTCCTACTAAAGGCAGCAATTAACACCAGCTGCCTGTAATTTCTCTGAGTTCAATCCTAGCCAGGCTCAAGGTCGACTCAGCCTTCCATCCTTTCTAAGGTGGGTAAATTGAGGACCCAGTTTGTGGGGGCAATAAGCTGACTTTGTATAAATATACAAAAGTATGAAGGCTATTGCTTAACGCATTGTAAGCCGCCCTGAGTCTTCGGAGAAGGGCGGCATATAAATCAAATTAAAAAAAAAAAACAACATTCGTTGATATTCCTAATTCAGAACCAGTATGCTTCAGAATATTAGACAAACTATGGTAGAAGCCTGTATGCCTACGTTCAGCTTCTAAGAAATTGCGATTCTCACATTTAAAACAGGATCCTGGACTAGCAGTTGTCTAAATACTAACAGGCCCTTTATGGTCACTGTCCAACTAAAACAATTCAAATTCTGATCTGTGCCCAAACAGATTCCAGGCAGCAATTGCTTTGGACTCGCATATAAATGTGGCACGGGAAAAGCTTGGCTATGAATGATAAGAGTCATAGTCTCAGACTCTGGTAGGTGTTGCTGGAAAAGGCTGAAGACAGACCTGGTAAATTGGGCACCACAAATGAGAATTAAGAAGAAGCCTCTTTGAGCAAATAAATGACTATGTAGGAAAGGCCCCAAGCTAGGATAGCTAAACCAGAGGCACAATGCAGTTAGGGAGAAATGAGAGAAACCCCTGATGGGAGGTTAACAAGGCTGACAATAAGCCCAACAAACAAGATCATCTATTACACAATTAGCTGCCCGAATCCATGCTGTGAACAGGCAGTAAATAGCTGACAGGGGGAATGACAGGGACTGGAGTGGAACAGAAAGTTGGATTTTTTTTTGCCCTGCTTGCAGAACATGAAGAACCTTTAGGGCTTAATTGGGACTTTTTAAAGTCCAAATCTTTCCCAAAGAACCAAAACGAGGAGCAGTTTTTATAAAAAGTAACACTGAGGGAAAGAGGCTTTAATTACATACATACATACATGCATGCATACATACATACATACATACATACATACCAGTAGTGGGTTCCACTTACCTTTGCCTCTGGTTCGGAATCGGGAGTGTGCGTGTTTGCTTTGCTCGTGTGTGGCGCTTCTGCACATGTGCAGAGCATCTGTGATGACATCCAGGCGGATGGGTGGAGCCTCCCGCCACCGCCACTACCGGTTCGAACTGGTAGAAACCCACCACTGATACACACACACACACACACACACACACACACACACACCTATATACCTACATACATACACACAATTTATTCCCACATGGCATTCAATATGGATAAAACAAACTTGTTTTAATATTTTAAAATATCATTAAAAACAGATAAAATCACTATTAAGCTAATTAAAACGTCAAAAGATCTTGCTAAAGAAGAAACTCTCGAGCCTTTTCCTAAACAGAGAAAGAGTTCGTGGCCTGAGCATAACTCCTGGAAAAGCATATTCTTGGGAATATCATAAGAGAAAACTCTCTGCTATTGTGTGTGATATAGATGGACCTTGAACAATTGGATTCTAAAATGGAGATTTTCCTGTTGATCTTAATGTTTCTACATACGCATATGGAGATCAAACTTCCATCAGACAACCAAGCCTAAATCTATTTAGGGTTTTTGAAGATTAAAAAAGCATTCCTTAAAGTACTGTATGCCAAGAAAAAACGGAAAGCTACTGCAAGTTTCTCAAGCACAGATGCAATACACCAGGGGTCTCCAACCTTGTCAACTTTAAGACTTGTGGCCTTCAACTCCCAGAATTCTGCAATACACTGTCAATATTAGGAACCGGTTAGCAGCCCACTTGCTTTATTTAGCTACCATTGAGGCTTCCTAATAGTCTTAAGGAAAGCCCACATGAAGTACAATTTATCAGTTACACTTCCTTTCTCCCTACAGCTCTCTTCTCCTAACTCTCAATTTTATTGGACCATGCAAACATATGCCTCAAATTCTGTCTACTAAGAAAGTATCAACATCCCCACCGTCACCTTTCTACATGGCTATGAGTTTGAGAAGGGAAATTGGAGAAAAAGGCAAAGGATGCCAGTTCTCTTTTATCATTATTCACTTCCACAGGTCCTCCTTTCTATTTTGGTCCTTTGTTTTGTCTGCTCCCCATTAGGAATGGTTTTGCCTTTTTACTTAGGAAGAAAAGGCAAGGAAGAAAGGCATGACAGAGATATTATTAATTATATTGGTGTAGAGCAAGTAGCTAAAGAAACAGAAACTGGAATTATCCCATATGAGAGAATTATAGGAAATATAGGGCAGATCACTTGGTTTTTCAGAGAAGGCATAGGGAAATTATGCGATTTTGCCTCAATTAGATATAGCAACATTGACTCGGGGTGGGATTCAGCCTATTTGGACCAGTTCGGGAGAACCAGTAACTCTGATGATCAGATGAGAGCAAACCGGTTCACTCTGACAATCAGGTGGGCCTGCCCGCCTGCCCGTGCACTATACTGACCTATATTTCCTTTGTTTGAAGCCCAGCTGATTGGCGTGGCAGAGCAGATTGCTGTGCTTCAGCTGTTTTACTCACCAGGGCTGCAGCAGAAGGTAAGTTTTAGAGCTGTTTTCAAATGTACTGTGGGTGGGCGGAGCGAAGTGTGGAGTGAAGCGCGCGCTCAGCGAACCGGTTGTTACACCGGTTGAATCCCACCACTGCATTCACTAGCTAATAGAAGAAAAGACTATTAATGATTGCAGACGGACTATACACTGCCTCATGAATTAAGAGGTCTCACATTTTGAATATCAGTTGCAGAGGAACATAAACAGGAATGTCCTATTTTAGAATTAGAATTCTTTATCGGCCGCATGTGATTGGACAAACAAGAAATTTGTCTCCGGTGCTTAAGCTCTCAGTGTACATACAAACAGTAAGGGATAAATTATGATCATAATCATAAAATACATTCTTCATAAATCGTAAGATACAACACTCAGTGATAGTCATAGGATACTAAATAAGCAATCAACATAAATCATACTAAGATACTAAATAAAACAATTCATATAAGTCGTAAGATACAAGCAACAAAGTTATAGTTGTAAGAAAATAAGGAAATAGGTAATAGGAAAGATGGGAAGAATAATAGCAATACAGTCCTACTAGGTACTTTGACAGTGTTGTGGAAATTAGTTGTTTAGCAGAGTGATGGCATGGGGCGGGGGAGTGGGAGGAACTGTTTCTATTTTATTCCTCTCATAACCCAGAGGTCAGCCTCTTCTGGGCATAGAACAATGCTCTAAATTAGTTAAATGTCTCCAATCTTCTAGGGACAGCAGGAGCAACTGGATTTGTGAGAAGTTGATGTAGGCGTTCCAGAAAGTAAAGATATTGGCTTGCTCCTCAATACCTCTCTAGCCAGCTAAGAAGCTCAGCTCTGCCTTTTGTCAGGAGAGTGAGCACACTTCAAAACAAAGCACTGAAGTGCAACTCTCTATCATTTTTGTGTGCTTAGAATGCTTTTGTATGCAAGACCAAATGTATTGTTGGAAATAAAGGCATGCAAAGCTGGGGCTTTCCTTTGCACCAGCCAGACCTTGATCAATTTCATAAATAACTGTTTTGTCATTTTTTTTGTTTTGTTTTGAATTAGAATGATTGACCTCCTTCCTTCTGCTTCCTTCTGCATGAAGAATAGAGCCAGGAGGCAAGCATAAATGAAACAACGTGCATATTTTAAAAGCATTGCACAGCAGAAAGTGTGTTGGGATTTCCATTGTATGAGAATGAATTAAAGGAGACCACCGAAAACTCATCACTGATGTGGGATAATAGTGGCTACTACCTTAAGTGAGTTACTCATATTCAGTGTGGAACACCAGCTTCAATGTACCTTCAGAGATAATATAATATTGAATGCAGGGCATCTTGTTGGTCAAAGTAAAAAAAAAAATGGAATAAGGCCTTTCACTTGATCCTTACATGTGACTTTGTAGTAGCCCAACAATATGGCTGCAATCACAAAAGGAGTAACAATTAGATAAAGGCAAAGTTAGATAGAAAAGCCATGTTCAGAAGCCATGTTTTTTGGATACTACACTTTGGGAATAAACAAGCATGGAAAATAGCAATAGCATAGACTTCTATATCACTTCACAGTGCTTTACAGCCCTCTCTAAGCGGTTTACAGGTCAGCATATTGCCCCCAACAATCTGGGTCCTCATTTTATCGATCTTGGAAGGATGGAAGGCTGAGTCAACCTTAAGTTGGTCAGAATCAAACTGCTGGCAATCAGCTGTTGGCAGAATTAGCCTGCAATACTGCATTTTAATCACTGCGCCACCACGGCTCTTTATATTTATAGTTGCTTTCATGCTTTCAGTATGAGGTTTCCTCATGAGCCTTGCTTAGTTTCAGTTTTAGGAGAAGTTATCCTTTCTCTGGAAGTTTACTGAAGGATTGGGGGATAGTAAAATTGTTCCACTGGTATTAGCTGATATTTAGCGGCTTTAAACTTTGAAAGCTAGGTATCCTACGATATATGCTGTACTTACTATTGTGTGTGAATGTTTTACATGGTCCCACATTGCTTAAGACTTGTAACACACCTGAAGTATTACAGACAGAGCAGCTAGTAATGGAATCCATGAAGTGAAACAATCCATTTCTAAGTGGCAATTCTGCAGCTGGCTGAAAATGTCAATGCACACAAGAGGAGCCACGTGCTGTTAAGTCTGCTATCAGTGCAAGCGCACGCAGACGCAAACACACACACAGACACTCTTCATCCAATTTCTTTACTCAGCCATGAGCATTTTGGAAACAGATGCATATGGGCAAGGTGGGGGGTGGGTGGAATTGGAATTGCCCTACATCAAGTGTTTCCTTGGCACTGAGCCACTGTCTGAACGGCAGCTTTGCAAAGGGCAGATTGCCAAGGTAGCAGCCGCATGAGTACAGCAGGGCAGTAGCACAGCCAAGTCTCAAGTGCTGCTTCTTTATTTAAGCTCCCTGCTTCTCTTGAATGCATCTTCATTGCACACCAGAGTGCAAGGAATGGCTCTTGCGAGCGGGTTCAGGGTATGCATTATTTCACGTCTAGAGAAAGAGATGGGTCAGAGCACACACCTCAGTCTGTGTGATCTGCCAGCCACTCCCCAAGGTTTCAGACAGGAAGGAGGTTTTTCCCTTCATTAATCCTGTCAACAGACAATGCCAGGAAGGAAATCATTATATGAAGATTGTGTTTCAGTGCCAAACTGTGCCTCTTTCTAAACAAACAACTTTTGATGAATTTGGAGAATATAACCAACATCTGAAACCTGTAACTGAGGAGTACCCAAAGTTCAGCTTTAGCTGGATCTATTTGGAAAGCCAACATTCCCCCTTTTCTCTTGGTTGCTCCCTAGCTTTGTATTTCCTATATGTATTTTACTCTATATCAGGGGTGTCAAATTCAATTTCATTGAGGGCCGCATCAGGGTTTTATTTGACCTAGGAGGGGCTGAAGTGGGTGTGGCCTGGGTGGGTGTGGCCAGCTTGACATCACTTGTGTTGGGGGTGCCTGTGGTGGCTCTGCCAGTGAAAATGGGCTTCCAAGCTCTGTTTTCGGCTGCAACAGACTGCTGCAACCCTCTGCCAGGGAAAATAGAGCTCGCAAGGGCTGCCTGTGGCCCTCCTGAGCTCTATTTCACTAGCAGGGACACCGTGGGCCGGTCCTTCCCTGTTTCCAGGGTGGCCCTGTGGGCTAGACTTAAGCATCACGCAGACCAGATCCATCCCCTGGGTCTTGAGTTTTGACACCCCTGCTCTATATGATAGCTGAGTGCCTTCTATAGTATTTTGATTTTTAAGGAAGAAGCTAATCTTCCTTAAAATCTCTATCTCAAGGCTAGAGATTGTGAATGTGAAAGATGCCGAGCTTTAGCTGTGGCATTGGAAGAAGAGGGGATCTGGGTCAAACAATCAAACCTCTATACCAGGGGTTCTATTTATCTTTACTACCGGTTCGCAGTGGGCTCGCGCGTGTGCGTGATTGAAGCAAAAATGTGTGCCTTGCTTCTGCGCATGTGCAGGTTGCCGATGACAACATCTGGGTCAATGGGGGGGGGGGCATCCCGCTGGTTTTACTTCTGGTTCTTGCAAACCGGTCCGAATCGGGGGCAACCCACCACTACTCTATACATAGAGCTAGGTTCCCCAACTTTCTCTATCACTCCTTTTTTTTTTCCAGTTGAACAACATGGCTCAGGCTGTTTTAAACAAGAAGGGTGCCCCAATTATTTGCTGACTCCTAGTCTTTGAGCTAGCTATGGTTCTGAACCTGACTCCTCATCCTCAAATATAATGAGTTTCCACTTCTTCATTCTCAGAAGCCGTTTTGGAGTCAGCCATCTGCTTAAGGAAAAGCAAATGTCAAAGAACATAGTGTATATTCCTATCATTTTGCTATGTTCTCCTTAGGGAAAATCTTTCTGCCAAATAAGCAAGTCAGACCATTCGGTATGTTACATAGCTGAAAAAGAAGTTTGTCCTGCGGAGCCTTTCCTAAACTATGTTTTTCACCCAGTTTATGAATTTGACACTGGGATATGGTTCTTTTTAGCACAAGTGAGAGTTCACTAAGTAAGACATTCACTGGATCCAATGTCCCCAATACTCATCTATCAAAAGTAGAACTCAAATTTATGGAAACACTGGTACGAAGCTCCTTCTCAAGTGGATTTCAATTCCAATTTGGGGTAATCAATATCCAGGGATTATTGATCATGGGTGCGCCTAGGATTATCCTGTGCAACATAGAATTCTATTATGTTGCTTCCATATTCAGGTGGGAGGCCCTTTTTATTTATTTCTCGTTTTTTAATTAATAAAAAATAAAGGGAAAAAAGGTAAACATACAGACAATAGCAATAGCAGCAAAGGTGTTTGTTTCTCTAATAATCAACAGATTGTACTCAGGGCACTGTGTAGGATAAGAAATTATATACTGCTTCATAGTGCTTTGCAGCACTCTCTAAGTGATTTACTAAGTCTGCATATTGCCCCCAATAATCTGGGTCCTCATTTTACTGACTTCGGGAGGATGGAAGACCGAGTCAACCTTGAGTTGGTCAGATTGAACTCCTGGCAGCGGGCAGAGTCAGCCTGCAATACTGCATTCTAACCATTGTGCCACCACAATGATGAAGATATAATATGGGAGCCTTTAAAAAAAAATAGTGAGACGAGTCCTTCCAATTTGGAATCCACAAAAAGGAAGGTTAATTGAGGAAAACGTATTTCTCAGAAATTCTAGTAAGACCTTTTAAAGTTTGAATGGCTTACTTCAGGGGTATCAAACTTGCGTTGTCATGGCACTGTCACGTGACATATTGTGATTTTTCCCTCTTCGCTAAACTGGGCATGGGAGTGGCCAGTGCATGATGCATCCAGCCTGCAGACGGCAAGTTTCACAGCCCTGGCTTACTTGGAACAGGAGCTAGAGAGCAAATCAGTGAGCAAATAGGACATCAAATCCAGCTCCAAAATGTCTCTATGGTAATAAAGACATAGAGATCTAGTGCCTGGAAGGCTCATGAAATCATCAATAGCATAATTAATTGAATATTTTTTTATTTATCCAATTTGTACACTGCCCATCTAACCTAAGTGACTCTGTGTGGCTTAGAAACAGATCATAAAGTAAAAAAAAAAGTGATTAAAAAGCACAGCTAAAAACATGGTTAAAATGTACAAGTTAAAAATAAAAATCAAAGTGAAAAAGTTAACAAAGCTAAAAGTGGATTATGTGGATTCAGGTTGGTTTTCCTCAGGCACTCTGATGGTGACTATCTTCAATCCCTTCCACTGGTATCAGAATTTCTTATCCAACATGGTGCCCTGAGTACAATCTGTTGATTATTATAGGAAGAAACAAACAACTTTGCTGCTAAGAAAAGAACATTAGCAGACAAAAAGGGGAAATAAGTTATTACCACAGGCAAAAATTTTGAATGCATCCGCAAGTTGCTCTGGCGACCCAAATTTCATCTATTTGCATCTCATATTTGTACCAGCATTTTTCCACGAAGAAATTTCTATCTATCCTGCTTCTAATCGTGGCATTCGTTTCAGTGATTTCCAAAGCAATGGGGTACATTATCTTGCAAGCAAACTCTTTAGAACCAGTGTGTAAAAAAGAGAGAGAGAGAGAATTAATTACCTGGTGTGCCTGTTTAATGATCCTTGGACATAGCTTAATAAATACATGAGTATTAGCAGCATTTAATGTTACTCATTAATTTATAAGCCTTTTAAAAAAGTCTGATACTTGAAGATTCACGAATGGACTGTAATATTCTGTGAAATTTTGCTGAGACTGAAAATTCACTTGGGCAGATTGGCATGTTTTGAACCAATGGAATAAAGTAAGTAGAACTCACGTGTTAAGGGAGAGTAGAATTTATTAAACTTTAATTTAATAGAAAATAGGTGTGCTAAATCACTTGTGTAGTTTATAGTATTACATGAAGGATTTTTCTTTCACTTGTTCTCCCAAGCTGTCAGTTTATGAGGGTGAAGGACTGAACACTATAAAATGGAACAATCCACTCACTGTTGGCAGTAAATTCAGGAGAACTGAGAGCTGCCTCTAGGGTTTTTTTTTCTCTGCCAGATCCTGAGACCTATTCCTTTCTCATGCTAGAAATTAATATTATACATGAAGCCTTAGTGCCCAGTTACCTGCAGGATTATTAACTTTCAAGAAGCTTTGATCTCAAATTGGGATTCTGAGAATTCTCTCCTTCTGAGATCAAGGGAGTGGGAGAAGGCAGTAAGTGTAAGCTATTTAATAACAGAATAACAGAGCTGGAAGGACTTCTATTAACTTCTATTAACCTATTTCTCTGAGTTCGTTCCATTATTATGGAACAATTTACCTCCCAAACTGTAGGTGGCACTCTCCCAGTAATATTTGAAAAGGCAATCCAATTAGAAACTTTTTGCAGGGCTTTTAACTTATGACAATTAATTGGGGAGTTGCTTAGGATGTGAATGCTGGGGGTGGGGGAAATGAGTTATTGTTTTGCTGTTTTAATGGATTTTATATTTCAGGGGTTTTGGGGGGTGGGGTTTGCACACAAGGAGCCGTTGTGGAGTTGGGGGTATACAAATGATGTAAATAAATAAAACAGCAGAGAAGAAAAACAGAATCGTAGCTTGCATAGGGTAAGACCCTGTTGTTAAAATTCTGGTTATGCACAAGCCCCACTTTGCATATTAGTTGAAGTCTACTTCTAGTCCATCTCAACTCTTGGTGAATTGATAAACTTGTTTAGTTGTCTTCTTGGCAACAATAAGGAAATAATTTGTTATTGACTTCTGCAATGTTGGGAATGCCTATTTGGGAGATTTTTATTCAGTGTGAGCCAGAGGAATTTTTGTCTTTTTCTTAGACAAGGGCAAAGTGGAAGAGTTTTTGCTATAAGTGGTTAAAAAAAAAAGCAAGGGAAAAATGTCATTTTTTGGGGTGTGGGGTGGGTCTTCCCTGATGGCTCAAATCCAGTATTTCATTTTTTAAAATTAATTTACTCTATCTGTGAAATAGATTTTTTTTTTTAAATTTCAATTTTCCTTTAAAAGTTCTGTGAAATGATTGATTATCTTATAAGCTTGAGCAGTAAAATAAGGAATTACTCCTTGGTCATTTAAAAAACATTTTGCACTGTGTCTACAATGGTATTCACAATTGGTGACCCTGATATAGAGAGGACAATGCAGCAAGAGAAAATAAAATCAAAACCAGACGATGCAGTGAGATCACCATTCACAACAATTCTGCACATAGATTAAGCTAATAGCATAAATTAGAGAAATACTTGCCCAAAGTCACTGGTGACCATCATGGATCATTGGGAACTTAGTTTTCCCCAGGCCTAGTCTGACGTAGACCCCACGATGGCTCTCAAGATCAGTAATAGGAGAAACATGAAAAAGACTGCCTGTCAATAGACAATTGTCCCTCATACACAGCAACAAGTGTGTGCATTTGAAAAAAGTGAGCAGAAGAACTGTTGCTCCCTTGCTCTGCCCAGAGAGTCCAATGAATGGGCTGTTCTCATGTCCTCGGCCAATGACTGAGTTAATATATCTTTAAGAGATGCCTCCTCTTCTGGTTAGGCTCCAGTTCATTAACTCAGTCCGGCCTTCAAGACTGTTTTTTACTTAGCTCCTTCAATGGACTCTCTTTTTGAGTAATTTCTCTGGCTCCATTCATTTCTACTCCATTTCTGCATATATTTGGATTTGGCTTCAATCATGGTTTCCTGTGTGCTCCGCGATTGCTGAGTGCTGCTCAGCCAGCAGCGGCTCAACGCCGACCTTCTCCTGTCATTTGGTGTGCCTGCAGGCTGCAGGATCCAGCTTCTAAGACCTTCGGTTGTCAGTGAGTAGTGCATGATTGAAGCCGTGGTGTGGGCTTCGTACAACAGGGGATTGAGCGGAGTCCTGTGTTGTCGGGACTAAGCTCTCCCTGCTGGGATTGCCAATGTGCCGGTAGGAGCCATTTCATCAGCTTCAGGCACCTTCAGGAGCCTTCCCCTTCGGCGCGCAGGAGTGTTGAGGCTTGCAGCCGCCATTAATTACGGATTGATTAAAGAACCGTTTCGTCGGTTCTCACATAATTACCTCCTGCTCAATTTGATGCTTATCTACTGGTTTGATCCTAATTGGCGTTAGTGGGGTTGGCAGCCATTCTGTCGGCTGCAGTTACCCAGGATGCATTGTCTGGCATGCAGCAGCCCTTATTGACAGATCCAAGCCATTTTAGATTTCACTCAAGGCAGCGCAGAAAGGGGCTGCTTTGCCAGAGCTTCTTCCTGACATTCCCTTGAGCGTTCTGGCAGCTGTGTTGTCAACTGTCAGCCATTTTTAGGGACCTTTTGGGTCAGTTGCTGAGCTGTGTTGTCAGCTCCAGACCCTTCTCATTCAAGGTCCTCTGGGTTTGGCCATAATCTGGCACTGGGTGTTGTCTTTGGCCTGTCACGCTACTTATCACCATTAGGCGAGCGGAGTGGTTTTGACATTTCCACTGCCTTTTTTGAAGCCTCCCAGCAATCCATTTAGCCATTTGTTCTACTTGCTATGACCAGATTGACAGCAATGGCAGATCACAGTCATTCCCCTGTTGCCAGATCTAGGTCTCCTACCCCATCTACCAACAAAAAGAGCACTTCTAAATTGAGGTTCAATTCCTCCAGGGACAAATCACCCAGTCAGGCAACAGCTTCTGTGGCTACAAAATATGATGCCAAACACAGACATGGAGCCTTGAGCAAGCAAATTGACAAGGCACAAAAGAAGGCAACTGTTGGCACCATTCCACTCACTGTGGACCCTGTGGACCCACCCAATATGGATCTCGATCAGGGCCTCTCTCCACCACGGGAACAAGACACCTCTCAGTGGTCTCCAAACTCCCCATCTACAGCGTGACAGAACCAGGCTGTAATTCGGGAGGTATTTGCCCAGGGTTCCAGCTCTACTACGCCTCCGTCCAGGTCATCATGGGTATCTAAACCATCCGCAACCTTCATCCCTACTGCTGCGGGGCTCCGCCTAGTGGAGGGTCAGATTTCCACCATGCCGCAGGAACTCTGTGACCTTATCACATTAATGGTGACCAAGGGAGTAGACGCAGCCCTTACGCAGAGAGGCATTTTAGCCCCTTTGGCTGCTCCGATTTCGACATATAAACCTGCCCAACCTTCGAGGCAAGTTGCCTGTGAGGCTTCCCAGGCTGTTAGCTCACCATCTCCATTCCATCACAGGGACTTATCTTTGGCAGACAAAGATGAAGCCTTTGGGTTCGATCTTTCTGGGGAGGAGGATGAAGGACTGCCTTCTGACAAGCCACTTTCCACTGGCCTTTTCTGCCATGAAATGTTTAAGACTACTTCAGAAGGCGAAGGTCACTGCCAACATGGGGCTGGTGCCTTTGCGGTCCGAGGACCCTACAGATCCCCAAGGTTCTAACAACGGTTTGTTCACTGAGTTGGTTCCAGTACGTGACACTATTCCATCCTCCAAATTCTTTGTGGATATGGTGCAGAGGCAATGGGCCCAGCCGGGGTTGGTTCCTATCCCTAGCGGCCTTGTTAAGAAACTATACTCTGTGGACCAGCTTCTTGAAGACCTGTTTAAACTCCCCACGGTCAACGGTCCTTTAGCACACCTGACCTCACCTAGTATTCTTCCTTTGGATGC
Organism: Masticophis lateralis; assembly: GCA_030761175.1. Classification (NCBI taxonomy): domain Eukaryota; kingdom Metazoa; phylum Chordata; class Lepidosauria; order Squamata; family Colubridae; genus Masticophis; species Masticophis lateralis. Next base: position 30,028,036 of record JAUDYJ010000001.1, read on the forward strand.
AGCTGAAGGTCTGAAAATGGAGAACAGCGGGCCAAGATTTCCACCCGCAAAACACATCAGGCCACCACATGGACCATTAAATTGGCCACAGTGACATCCTTTTTCACAAGGACGTCAATCATCTGGCTGTGTCAGCTGCAATTCAGACTACCCACTGACAACGTTCGAGCGCATCAGGATGTCAACAAACTGATCACTGCTGCTGAATATTCCGCCGATGCTAAGCCCAATTCAGCGAAGTTTGCATCCTGAGCATTGGCCTCTAATATTGCTTCCAGACATCTGCTCTGGCTACGCCACTGGCAAGCAGACATGTGAACCAAGTGGCAGTTGGCATCAGCAGCCTTTAAAGGTGGCTCCCTCTTTGGAGATGCGTTAGATCCCATTTTAGTGGTAGGGACAAAAAGTGGTAGGGACAAAAGAAGGTGCTTCCCTACACCTCCGGCCATCCATTTCGGTGTTCCAACTACCCATACCTCTGACATTCCTTTTGATCTTCGGATCCCGGGTTTTCATACCCAGCATACCAGTGGTCCTTTCCTCGTCCCTCTGACAGGGTCCAGGATAGACAACAGTTCCGGGAGTGCTCATGCCATCCCCAGTCTTGACACCCCTTTAAGGGGTCTAGCTTCCGTCCCTACCGCAAGAACAAGTAGTGTTTCGGGCCTCGAGCCCATTGGGATTCGCCTCGCCAACTACACGTCCATGTGGCACAGCATGACCACCGATGCATGGATTCTCCAGACAATTTCCTTGGGGGAAATTTCCTTGAATTTGTTTCTGAGCCACTGCGGAGATTCATTCAATGCTCCATGTCCATGGATCCTTCCAAATGGACCTTGATGGAGGCTGAAATTCACTCTCTCCTATCCATCCATGCTATTGAGCCCATACCCCCTGACCTTTGGGGTTTCGGTTTCTACTCCATTCTCTTCCTGGTTCAAAAAAAGTTGGGGGGCTATAGGGCTATACTTGATTTAAAGCATCTAAATTGCTATATCCGTTATCGACGCTTTAAGATGCAATCTCTGCATACCATATTAGCGATCATCAGACACGGAGATTTCATGACTTCTGTTGATATAAGGGAGGCTTACCTGCATGTTCCCATCAGGCTGGCTTATCGCAAGTTCCTCTGTTATAAGGGCACCCATTTCCAATATCAGGCTTTACCCTTTGGTTTATCTTCTGCCCCTCACACCTTCACCAACGTTCCTCATTTTGGACGCTGTGGCCGCACATCTGAGAGCACAGCCAGTCAGATTGCTCTGTTATTTAGATGATATCTTAATCTTGTCCTCCTCATCCCAACAGGCAGAAGTCGACCTCCAGGTATCACTCAGGGTGCTTCAGGAGCACAGCTTCATCATCAATTGGGAGAAAAGTCTCCTCACTCCCTCTACCAAGATTGTTCACTTAAGAGCGTGAATCAACTCTGTCTCCAGCCTCAACTTCCTTTCTATAGAGCGCATGGCCACCACTCATCAAGCCATGAAGCAAGCGCAGACCCTCAGAACAGTACCCCTTCTTTCGTTGTCCCAAGCATTGGGGCTCATGATCTCCTGTTTGTTGATCATTCCCATGGGCGTGGCTCCATTCCCGCCCCCTTCAATGGCTCCTCTTGCCCTGTCTACAGTCCGGCACCAGTGCATCGAACCATCAGATCAAGGTATCTCCAAAGGTTCTGTCATCCCTTCGATGGTGGAGATCTCCCGTACTCGAGAGAGGCAGTCTACTTCATGTCTGCTTATTACCACAGATGCCAGACTGTTCGGATAGGGGGGCCCATTTTCAATCCCATTTCACTCAAGGTCACTGGTCCCTCATGGATCTTCAGAATGACATAAATTGGTTGGAGTTACGTGCTGCCCATCTGGTGCTTCATCATTTTCAAAACCAGCTTTTGGCCATCATGTACTTCTGCAGATGGACAATGTGACAGCCAAGGCCCATGTGAACAGGCAAGGGGGCACTCGCTCCAGGACTCTGATGCGAGAGGCCATAGATCTGGGTCACTGGGCAGAGATTCATCTTCTCTGTCTCTCCATGCTGAATACATCTCCGGATACATCTAACACACACGCAGACTGGCTCAGCAGGACTACTCTCGATCCCGCGGAGTGGCAACTGCTTTCCAAGATATTTCTTCAAATCACAACTATCTTCGGACATCCTCAAGTGGATCCCTTTGCCAGTCCCATGAACGCCCAGCTCCCACGATTCTTCACCTGGTATTGGACACTGGGAGCCATGGGGACTGACACCCTCTGTTGCCAATGGCCTCCACTCCTGCTTTATGCCTTTCTGCTGATTCATCTGATTCCCAAGGTTCTCAGGAAAGTTCTGCAGGAGGGTGCGGACGTTATCTTCATTGCCCCATACTGGCCCTGCCGGATACTGGCCATCTTCTCAGTGTGTCTCAGTCCCCCCCTTGGCGAATACCCCTGGATCACTACCTGGGCTATGTTTAGTCACTTGTGTGACAAATCAGGTGCATCTGTTTCCCAAATTTTGGAATTCCTCCAAGAGGGATTGAACTCTAGGCTTGCCGTCAACACCTTACGATGGCAGGTTGCCACCTTTGCGACCATCCTAGATGTCGGTGGAGCCTCTACTCTTGCCAGACATCCACGTGTCCATTCCTTTCTATGTGGTGTGGCTAACCTCCATCTGACCACTATACAGAGGTATCCCTTCTGGGACCTCGGTCTCATTCTACGGGCCCTGACACCCTTTGAACCTCTGGGATTGGCCTTCTTGAAAATTCTAACTAGTCTCGTTCCTGGTGGCTATCACCTTCGCATGTCGCATTTCATGTTGCATGGCAGTCTCCATGCACGCCGACTCTGCATATTCCATTCCAAGAGCATGGTCCTCCAGCTGGACCCTACATATATTCCAAAAGTCAACACCTGGTTCCACCGGTCCCAGGAGATAGTTTTACCTGACTTTTGTCCTAAGCCCAAGCATCCTTCCGAATGACGATGGCACTCCCTGGACATCCGCAGGGCTCTGCAGAAGTATGTCAACAGAACCACCACGATTCGAAAGTCAGAATCCTTATTCATTTCCTTCCAGCCTGCCTCCCTGGGTTCCAGGGTGTCATCGGCAACCATCGCCCGTTGGCTCAAGGCCTGCATCACCATGGCCTACAACCACCAGCACAAGCCTTGCCTGTGTTGCATTACTGCCCATTCAATGCGTAGCACCGCCACCTCAGCAGCCTGAGCCACTCAGGCTTCCCTTCTTGAAATTTGCAAAGTGGCCACTTAGGCCTTGCCTACTCCATTCATCCACAACTACTGGTTAGACAAATCTGTGTCAGCCGACGTCGCCTTTGGGCGCAGAATGCTACAACAGGTCAGCCTGCTAACTGACCAGGCTCAAGTTTCTTCCTCTTCCTGCCCAAGGAATGGTATATCCCATTCAATGGACTCTCTGGGCAGCGCAAGGGAGAAGGAACATTGGATTTGCCTGAAGTTCTTTCTTCTTGCACTGCTGGAGAGTCCATACCCTCCCTTTCTGTCTATTGGGGCCCAACCTAGTTACTAGTTTCTTTTTGTTTAAGTTTCAGTATTCTTCAGATCTGGACCTTCGTTCATGAACTGGAGCCTAATCGGAAGGGGAGAGGTCTCTTAAAGATATATTAACTCAGTCATTGGCTGAGGACATGAGAATAGCCCATTCAATGGACTCTTCAGCAGTGCAAGGAGAAAGAACCTTCAGGCAAGTCCAGTGTTCCATCTCAGTGGAAAATCAAAAATTAGAAGTTAATCTTCCATGCTTGTTCCCTAATGACCTTGGATTTCTCTATGGAAGCACCCTTCCCTAAAGCAGGAAAGGCAATGATTGAAGCTTTAAAAAGTTTTCTGAAAGCCCCCAAAATTTCTTCTGAAGATGATATTTGGTGGTCATCATTTCAGGGGGTGGGTGAACATCATTGCAAGGGAATGCTGAAATTTTTAGGCATCTTTTGACTTTGGGGGTGGATTGAGGGATTAGGGAGCAGAGCCTTCCTAGAGAAAAAATATTTTTTCCCTTTTCTTCTCCCCAAAACCTGAAAAATCAAGGTTTCCTAATTTAGCCATCTTGCTGCTAAATTTTGGAAGTGTTAATTTATACTGGGCCACATAAGGCCCATGGACCAGTTGTTTATTCCTGGATTAGAAACATCTAGGCAATTGGGAAATGGATTTCATATCAAGGAAGCCTTTAGAAACATTTGCTGTATTAGAGTAGCTAAGTACATTGGTCAGGTGGAAAAGAGGAGGAGAACAGCCGTATTCTGAAAATGTTTCTAGAGTAGCTTACACATGCTTTATGGGATGTAATTTCCATTGAAGCAAGCAGGTCTTGGTCTTAAATAACAATTTTTTAAAAGTTAGGATTGGATAAAAGAGAGAAGAGAGAAAATGAAGAGGATGGTTGCTAGACCAAGCTGTACTAGTTTGGAAATTGCCATCTGAGCAAAGCTATTTTCTGGCTTTATTTTTTGCAATATTCTGCAATATTTTTTTTTTCCTGGTCACACTGGATACCTTTTTACCAGCCTATCCAGCTTAATAAACAAAGACCATTTCTAGAAATACAATCAAAGACTTGACAGTTCTTGGGAAAAGTGGGATACCTGTTTGAGGATGGATAAAGAGAATGTGTTGCTTTTCTTTTCCTGAACTTAATGATTATTTTTCCATGTCAAAAAAATAAAGAATGGCAAAAATAACCACATCAGAGTGTTTTCCAATAACGCAGAGGACAAAATAAAGATGCACACCAAGTGGGATGGGCTGTAATGACACGTTATGGCAGCAACTCTTGCTAGCTAAAGCTTTTCTCCTATCTAGCCACATGTTCCCTTATTGTTGTATATCTATGGAGATTCTCAGTCATCCAGGTCATGGTTGCCCCAAAGGTGATTTTTCAAAAGGCAACTGGTTTTTCTTTGTTTTTCCTCAAAGACATTTCACTTCTCATCCAAGAAACTTCTTCGGTTCAGACTGAATAATGGAGATAAAGCACTTTGGGGATTCCTTTAATGTTGTTACAAACAAAACCATACCTATGCTGTTTATTTCCATGGCAGACTTTTTATATTTGTTTTACCCATGCTGCCTTTCATGAACACTACTTGACCAGTAAATGGTTGTTGTGAATTATGTCTCCTATACAATTTAAAGAGAGGTGGCTCCAGATTAACAGAAGAACATCTGCAAACTGCCTTCTCATTTGTCTCCTGCATAATTTTATATTCCTGGTCAAATCTCTGAGCTGCCATTCCAGCAGTATCCCTGCTATTGTGTTGCCCAAGGATAAGGCATGAGAATAACATAGTAGGTGGGTTTCAGCAGGTTCTGACCAGTTCTGGAGAACCGGTAGCAGAAATTTTGAGTAGTTCAGAGAACCGGTAGTAAAAATTCTGATTGGCCCCGCCCCCATCTATTCTCTGCCTCCCAAATCCCAGCTGATCAGGAGGAAATGGGGATTTTGTAGTAATTTTCCCCTGAAGTGGGAAGGGAATGGAGATTTTACAGTATCCTTCCCCTGCCATGCCCACCAAGCCATGCCATGCCCACCAAGCCACACCCACAGAACTGGTAGTAAAAAAATTTGAAACCCACCACTGCCCTATTTATCCACTCCAGACAGCAGTATAAGGTTTCTGATGGTTGCAGTCCGGCTACAATGCCTTTCACACAAAAAATTCCAACTCCCAACAACTCCTGAGAAACCAAGGTTTCTTCTGCCTCAGAGGCAAATGGCACGAGTTCCCACATGCTATTCTGCCCTTCACATTTTAGCTGGAGAAAATCACTGCCCGTTTCTCTCCTACTTCATTGCCAAGCAAGGAGCTGAACTTACCTTTGGGATCTGCTCATGGGAGAAGGGTTGGCAATTGGGATGCACTGAAAATGCTTTCAAGGTAGAACAGGTGATTGATTAGCAGATCTCTTTTAACCTATCTGCAGATACATTACTGAAATAATACAATGGCTAGTTTTGTTGTAATATTACAGAAGTATTCATTGTTACTCCATACTTTGTATGGAACTAATAAAGTTATATATGTCAGGGTAAGCAGAAAATCCCAAGAGAAACAAAGGCAGTTTTCTAATGTCCTGCAGAGATCCTTCATAAGAACCACCAAGCAAACAATCTAGCTCTGAAGAGCCCTGTAGAGCACAAGCAAATATGGTATCAAAATTCAGTGTTTGGGTTGCTTTCTGATAACCGAGTGTCTTATAATTGGACACACTATTCATTTTGGCCATAACATTCCAAATATAGCCCTCAGTTCACAAAGATTGGGTGATTTTGATGTATAACAATTTGGTTCATTTAACCTGCTAAAACAAATTCTGGGTTTGAACACATTGAACCACTAACAATTCAATCCTACTTCCTCTTAGTTCAGCATGTTATGAAAACCCAGTAATGCAACACAGGGCCATCTGCAGAGGTATCACAAATGACAAAATGGTTGCCACAATCATGTGATGAAAGCCTTGCCCCTTTTTAATGATCTTTGCATGACACAATAGGACACATCTAAAAAAGAAATAGAATTTCAGTCTCCCAATTGGCAGTCATCACTTTCCCCTGTCCTTTCCTTTCCTTTCCTTTCCTTTCCTTTCCTTTCCTTTCCTTTCCTTTCCTTTCCTTTCCTTTCCTTTCCTTTCCTTTCCTCCCTTGAATGTCTCTCATGAAATATACATTGAAGCATGGAGCGGGGTGCGGGAGAGACCCTTGAAAGTATATAATAATTGACTAAATATCTAAAGAAAAATTAATGAACTACTTTGGAAAACCTCTTCCTTCCCTCTCTGCTGAAGAAGAACAAACTCAAATGTTGACAAAGGACTGACATCAACAGTCTGTTCTTTGTTTTAGCAATGTTATTAAGTTCCTATTTTTTAAGCCTCCTTGTGCCCATAACAGCTTACTTAACCTTAAAAAAGAGAAAAGGGATGGAAAGAAAGTTATAAGGTTTATATAGCTATTTTCTTGACAGTTCTAGTTCCAGGTTTTAATTTTCTATCTTTTCCATCTGCTCAAGGAATCATGAAAATTCTGCTTGGTCAAAATTCAAACCTAGTCCATTTCAGCAACACATGGGTTTTGTTACAGTTTCTGTTGCAGTAGAGCATATAAAAATAAACAAATTCCTTTATTTTAACAAGACAATTATATTTAAACATGTAGTAATGATTTACATTTCCTTGCCCTTTGCTCTCTGTCTTAGTGGGAGGAGGAGAACCAGGCTGATTTATTTTCTGCCTATAAAATAAAATTCATAACTAGAGACCTCAGCTTCCAAAGGACTTCCCTTTCTTCTTTTATGCTTATACTAATTTATAATGTAAAGTGCCCAAAGTTGTTGGAAGACTTTACATTTATCTAAATAGTTTTCAGTCTCAATAAATAAATGTTAAAATAACAACCATGTAGTAAAGATAATGTAATTACTTGATCAACATAAGCATTGATCGAGTCCAGTATTCATCCTCTCATAATGAACAACCAGATGCTTCTGAGGGGGTCTCAGAAGCTTCTTAAGACATAAAACCAATAGCTTTTCTTTCTGTGTGTCCCCCAAACAATTCTTATTCAACATTAATTCCCACTGAAGATGGTGGTTATTCTTATCGATCCTAATAACAGCCTCTTCTCTAGCCAGTCCATTCAGAAAATTCAAACCTATCCTTTACTGGATTAGTAGAATTTATAAGTATGAGAAATTGTAGCCTGAAAAATTAAAAACTCATAATTAAAACTAATACACAGCTATACATCTGTAGCCTGGTTGACCAAATAATACCATTAGTCTTTCTTAGTATCTGGAGGCTGTGAGAATCTAGAGAATCTTGACTTCAGCTTACCCGAGGCTGAAGCTGCAAGCCCCTCCCCCATTTTTGGAGATATTCCATCTTTGGTTCTCGATGGGATGTGGCATTCTTCCACACAGGCCTGGTGCACAATTTGGGGGCCCTCTTCAACAGCTTCTGCTTTCGAAGCTGTTAGAGCAGGTAGTAGCTGTATCTAAGAGGCACTTCACACAAGTCCATCTTGTATGCTAGTTGCATCCATTTCTGGATCAGGAGACCCTGCTTACAGTTACTCATAGCTTGGTCATTGTAAAAGGCAAAAGGATGGCCTGGAAGGACAGGAAGTCCTTCAAGGACAAGAGCATGCTTCCAGTTCCCTCTATGAACAGGCATCATCTTGTTGCACACCTGCAACAAGATCCAGGAGGTGTGCTTTCTTTGTTGCAGTACCCGCATTTTGGAGTAGCAGATTCCTACCCTACCCCTGGTTTCAGATGGCCAAGTATTTAAAGCTTTGTCATAAAGCTTTAAATACTTGGATTTTCTCTTGGGCCTTGGGAAAAACCTACCAGGTAAATGACTGGCAATGTTGAACATGTTAAACTAACTTCCTTCATGCTGTGGTTCATGCTGTGGATTGCTTTGGCTGCAATCTGCAGCCAAAGCACAATCTGCTTCAAAGATTAAAATGATGGGTCTCCATTACCAAGAGCATTATTGACCATGTCTACGTTATGCTACATTCTCCTCATTTTCATGGGATGCCTTCATGTAAAGAGAGCATAGAGCTTATGAGTCTGTTCCTCTGAAGCCCCCGTGAGATAAGCCTAGATAACAAATCCTTCAGCACTGTGAAAATATATTGAATAATTATTGAGGTGACAGCAAATTGCAATTCTCTCCCTCAGCCAATGCTCCACCTGACTGCAAAGTGACCTAAAAGCAGAACACGGTAGGTGGAGTTATGCAGAGGAAAGATGGAGCTGTACATGGCTTTGATTCTCAATTGTTAGGATCCTTACCTTGCTGCCAATGAATTGAGCATCGCCTTCACTTATTCCTGTATAAAAGAATGCTTACTGATGGAAGGAAGTACAAGGGGAAAAGTAAAGCTAGGTGTTTTGGATTTTACTGAAATTTGAACTGATGCAGCAGAGAAGTTAAAATATTGGATTAGAACTAGGACCAAATACGCCCAGGTTTAACCCTCAGCCACAGACAATCACTGGGTAGTTTTAATAAATAGAACATGAATCCCAGTTTCTGGAGGTTTCTGCAATAGGAAAAAGTGGGAAGAAGGTAGTATAACACTCCCTTCAATATCTGGAGAAAAGTCAGCTATAAATCTAACAAACATATTAATACGTAAATAAATTCAATGTCCAGGAAGCATAAACATGTACCCCCTCCAAAGAGCTTTGTTCTTTTTCTGCCCATATTTCACCCATCACAATCTTAACCACTTTAACGATTATATCTACAAAGCTGACTTTGCCAAGATTCTTCCAATGTCAGAAAGTAGATCAAACAGGGTATCAAAGCAGCCTGTAATTTATTTTCTAGGCGTGATACTACCCTGAAATAGCTCTCTGGACCCTGCCACCAAGAACACATCAGTTGTTGCTGGTGGCATCAAAATCCTGGTACGACATGTTTTGAGTTGGACTATGGAGCAGAAATACAAGAGTACAATCATACTGTAAAGGAATCTGAATGTTTTCCTTCTGCATGTAAACTTTTCTATAAGTGAAAGCTGGTCTGAGAGGACATATACTTCCTGAGATGCTTAAAAAAAAAAGAGAGAGAGAATATAACAGAGTTGGAAGGGACCTTGGAGGTCTTATAGTCCAACTCCCTGCACAAGCAAGAGACTCTATACCATTCCAGGCAAGTGGCTGCCCAGTCTCTTCTTAAAAGCCTCCAGTGATGAAGCATCCACGACTTCTGAAGCAAACCATTCCACTGGTAAATTGTTCTCACTGTTAGGAAATTTCTTCTTAGTTCTAGGTTGCTTCTCTCCTTGTTTAGTTTCCATCCATTGCTTCTTGTCCTGCCTTCAGATGCTCTGGAGAATAGGCTGACCTCTTCTTTGTGGCAGTCCCTCAAATATTCAAACACTGCTATCATGTCACCCCCATTCCTTCTTTTTTCTAGACTAGACATACCCAATTTCTGCAACCGTTCTTAAAACGATTTAATCTCCAGCCCCTAATCGTCTTTGTTGTTCTTTTCTGCACTCCAGAAAGAATCTCCACATCTTTTTATAACATAATATTCAAAAAAATATTTATAATAAAAATATTCATTTATAATAAATTATTTTTATAGTTAAGATACTTATATAATTTTTTAAAATAATAAAGACACTAAATTTCTAATTTGCATTGCTAGAGACACTATTATCTCCCTCTATCTTTGCTAAAGAAATCCTTTTCTGAAAGCATTCACATTGTGAGGCAGGCTGCTGTAAACATTTGGATTACAGTTTGAGCATAGAATTAGCTTTTTCTTGGAGCGCTATATGGGTTGGTCAATTTCCTATAGAGGGCAGGAGTCAGGATCACTTCATGACATGCCAAGGAAGAGGAAGGGAAAACTCAAAAAACCTGTAGTTGTCACTTGGTGGTATTACAGACAAAACATGGCAGAGAATAAATGATTTCCCACTCTCAGACACAGCACAACACTCTTGCATCCTCCTTTAATGGTTGTACGGTTGCCATGGCAACCAATGCTCTATATAGGCCTCCACAATGCAAAATATTCCTCTGCATCCAGCCCAAAAGCAGATCAAGGGAACCCTCTGCAGTGTTCTGTAGTATCTCAACATGAGAGAATGACACCTTCTAAAGGGATGGCATTTGATCACAAAGGTCTAAGGCTCAAAGACAGCAAACATCCCACATCCACACCTACAGCACTAGAGAAATGAATAAGCACCACCAGTTTATCAAGGATAAAGTATGACCTTAATACTTAGGGGGCACAGCTTTTCTCTCCAGATAGCCATAGGAAGGGATTAAAACTTGAAACAGAGAGGCCAATCCACAAGGATAAGCGTAAGGAACTTCCACAAAGCTGAACTTGCTTCCCGTTTTCTATTTTGCATAACCTTATTCCCTTTTTCTAAACAAGCCTATAAGTTTAGAAACCAATTAGAGACCAATGCAAATGTAATAATATAAATTTCATGCCATAACTGAATGGAATCATAATATTGGTCTCTTTAGCTGGTATCTCACTGTGTCAACCTGCCAGTGGAACAATATCAGTCTGCAGAGTGAGTGTCATTTCTTCCCTGTAATCCCCTGCTCTGGCTAAATCGATTCCAGAAGTTTGGGGATCCTACAGCAGTAGAAATTGAGGGTACACCTTGGTGGGAGAGAAAAAAAGCACTGGAAGCTCCTTGGATGGGTGACTTTAGCCTCTATTCTCTGACTGAGATTCTCAGTCATCCATATCATGCTTGTCCCAAAGGTGCTTTGTCAGGAGGCAACTGGACTTTCTTGTTTTTTATTTTTTCTTTGAAGACATTTTGCTTCTCATCCAAGAAGCTTCTTCAGCTCTGACAGGTTAGTGGGGAATGGAAGGATTTTTATTCCTTGCAGCAGCTGGTCATTTGCATCTTTTAGAGGGTCGCTGAAGCACCTGGAGGTTTTTCTGTGTCCTCAGGGACTCCTGAGTAGTGCTCCTGATTCCTGTAGTCTGCAATATTTTTCCTCTGGAAATCCATTCCTACTCCCACCCCATTCAAAGGGTGTTCATTCTAAATTTTATACCTAGAAGTTTGTAGAGATTCTCAGTCATCCAGCTATCCAGGCCCAAAAGGTGCTTTTTCACGAGGCAACTGGATTTCCTTGTTTTTTCTTTTTTCTTTGAAGACATTTCATTTCTCATCCAAGAAACTTCTTCAGCTTTGACAGTGGCCTCCTGAAAAAGCACCTTTGGGACAACCATGACCCTGAGGACACAGATAAACCTCCAAGTGCTTCAACGACTCTCTAAAAGGATGCAAATGACCAGCTTTCTGCAAGGAATATAAATCCTTTCATTCCCCACTATCCTGTCAGAGCTGAAGAAGCTTCTTGGGTAAGAAGTGAAATCTAGTTGCCTCCTGAAAAAGCACCTTTGGATTTAGCATATATTGTTTTTGTTTGTTTGTTTGTTTTTTAAATGCATGTGTCAGCAGATTCTGTTTTTTAGTCCATCGATGCCCTCCATTTTTTTAGGTGTCCTGGCAGAGCCATTTCAGATGATATACTAACCTGTTCAATCCATGGCTGAAATAAGGGAGAATTGAAGTTTCTGATCTTTCATTCATAATGGAGAATGTGAATCCAGAGTATTATTTGGAATAGCCATTTCCAACCTGGAGCCCCTCAGAGGTATAGAATGTCACATTAACAGGGAGCTATGGAAACTTGTCATCTCAATGCAGGTAGTCCTTGACTTACAACAATTCATTTAGTGACTGTCCAAAGTTACAACGGTACTGAAAAAAGTGACTTATGACCATTTTTCACATTTATGACTGTTGCAGCATCTCTATGGTCCCATGATTAAAATTTAGATGCTTGGCAACTGGTTCATATTTATGATAGTTGCATTGTTCATGTGATTGTCTTTTGTAACCTTCTGACAAGCAAGTCAATGGGGAAGTCAGATTCACTTAACAACTATGTTACTAACTTACCAATTGCAATGATTCACTTAACAACAGAGGCAAGGATAGTCATAAAATGAAGAAAAACTCACTTAACAAATGTTTCACTTAGTAAAATAAGTTTTGGGCTCAATGGAGCCTGAGTAGCGTAGGGGAGTAATGCCTCCTACAAAGGCAGCATTTAAGATCCAGCTGCTGCAATTACTTGTGAGTTCAATCCCAGGCAGGCTCAAGGTCGACTCAGCCTTCCATCCTTTATAAGGTGGGTAAATTGAGGACCCAGTTTGTTGGGGGCAATAAGCTGACTTTGTATAAATATAAATATACAAAAGTATGAAGGCTATTGCTTAATGCATTGTAAGCCGCCCTGAGTCTCCGGAGAAGGGTGGCATATAAATCAAATTAAAAAAAAAATTGTGGTTATAAATCAAGGTCTACCTGTACATCTCTACATACATCTCTAAAACATGATTTGGGAGTAGTAAATGTAAACTATGTTGCAGCACGGAGAGATTAGAAGATGCTATTGGCAATTACCATTTCATGCCCTAATACAGGGGTGTCAAACTGGCGGCCTGCAGGCCGGATGTGTCACGTGCAGGCCACGCCCACCACAGCTTTGTGAAGGGGAAAAACATCAGGAAACATCACATGATGGCAATGTGACGTGGTGAGTTGATAGCCGTGCCCTGATGAAATGGAAAAAGAGGAGGACACTGAGTCTCCCCTTCCACCAATATTCAACACCCTCACATCATTCACAGGGTTTAAATCCCATTCAAATTGACAACATGTCATTTTTGCAAATTGTAAAATACTATTCATTTTCAAATTTTTATCCATAAAAAGAATGATTTAGCACAAGTTTGGAAACTTAGCACAGAATAAGAAAAGAACGTAAGCTTCATGTGTTCCTTGTGAGATCCGCAAAATAAGGAAAGGCTGCTGAGAACAGGGAGGATGTAGAAATGTCCTCAGTAGGGTGTGAAGTTTCTATTTTTTTCTATCACCATTTCTTTTAGGTCTTCATCTCAGTCACCTCCCAGAAGCCTCTTCTCTGTCAGTAGTTAAGCTCTCTGTAGGGCCATGGGAGAACAGGTCTCAGCCTATCCCAATGGCTCAATGGGTAGGATCATTAATAACTCTGTGCTGCACCAACAGCTTCAGATGCTGCAATCCAGGTGAGTTTATTGAAAAACTCAACTCATGCCCTTGATCAGAGCCAAGTGCAGGGATAGCAGGAAATGTCTGCATTTAATAATGCAGCATATTTATAGAGAGGGAGATGTAAAATAAAGACCTCCCCTCTTTTTCTTCATCCTCATTAAAATTGCATGACAAAGACGGTATAACAGGAATAACTATTATCAATTATGTATTACAAATAGACTTGTGCTAAAAACATAGTGATGGCTCCAGGCTTTGGCTGCATTGGCAAACTATTTTCAGCTACAGGATCTGAAGGCCAGCAATATTGGGACAAGAATCCAAAGCCATCTATGGAACATCATGAGTCCTCTCCAGATTAGTCTACTTGAATTAATTTGAAAAACACTATTGAACATGTTTGTTGGGAGATATTTCCCATTGTCTTCCATACACTCTAATATGTGAGGCAAGATTAGTATGTCCAGCCTTGTGCTGTCCAGTTGACTCAGAATTACAGCTTTCTGAACTGCTTTGCTGTTTTCCACATGTGAAAAATGAGGAAAAATAACATTTCATTGCAAAGGGAATGAAATAAGAATATCTGTGATGCAACTGTGCATACGCTTAGTTCTTTCCAAGTAAAACCAAAGCCAAACACAGGTAGCTTGTCTACTGAAAAATAAGGATGGAGGAGAAAAATATCAATGCTACTTGGACAGGGATAAGGGTGAGGATGGGTCCAAAATTCAGATGGAGAATCCCTTTATCTTTGTCTCATATGATATTTTCCCTAGTAAAAGTTTTCCCCAAAGTTATGCCCAACATATTAAAAGTTCATAAATACCCCTAAATTATCTACATGCTTTGTGTTGAGTAAGATATAGAAATTGTGGGAAGACAGAAGTAAGAGCAATCCTTACTTCTTTGCCCTCTATTCTTCCATTAATATTTAAAACTGCTAAAAGAACCTATTTACATCAAGAGTGGGAACTACCCAGAGTTTGCTAAAAGATGATCAGCTACATAAATGTTTTAACTAACTAACTAACTAACTAACTAACTAACTAACTAACTAACTAACTAACTAACCTAACCAACTAACCAAGCAAGCAACCACATTTTTAACTTGATTCTAAATTAAAACTTTATAGCATCTCCCATAAAAATTGAATGGTACACTAAAGCCAGTGTAGTGCAAAAGATAACAGTATTGGCCTGTATTGGGAGATGCAGTTCAAGTCTAAAGGGTCGTTGTGATTTTGGGTCTGTCTTTATCTCTTCTATAGAGAAGGTGAGCTTTAAATGGAATGAAAATATCAGATAATTCAACTGGAATGGACCAATCCTGGTTGTTTAATATGATTATCATAGTTATCAGGCGTGAAAGACTAGGTCCCTACATGATGGTTCAATTAAGCTGATTTATTGCCTATGACCAGGAATCTTCTCAACTGGTTACAATCAGATAAGGGTCAATGGCACTCAAGGGCAGTTGGACTTAGTTCATTTGTGGATATGTAGCGATTCTAGGCTGATCCTTCTTTTCACTCTGTTCCCAGGCTCTGAAGGATCTCTTAAACAGTAGAATATTTTCCTTCCACGCAGTTAATTATTTTCCCTTTCTGACACAATCAACATTACAATTTAATAACAAGGCTCAATAATTCTTGAAATTCACTCAGGACTTTTTGCATGGAACCCCATTCTAGAACTAAATAAATATAGTAAATGCTAGGATATCCGATTCCTGTATTCTTCTCTTACTACCCAATATGTATGAGCTTACTCGCTGAGGCTTGGGAAACTTATAATGCAAATAAAAAGCCTCCACAATATCATTCCAACCCATTTTTCCCTTTTAAGGCCTTCCTCTGACACCAGTTCCAAATCTTCTTTATTAAGTAATGAAATTTCCTTGCCTCCTGAGAGATGCCTCATAATACCAGATAATGACAGGATCGGCTGTAATAGTGTGAGTGGGAGGGGTTATAGAACTCAAATCTTAATGCTGGCATAGTGATATGTTAATCTAATTAGCATCCCTGTTTTGGATGATGTAACAGCTTGCCACAAAAGCCCATATGCACTGTTTGCAAAATTAAGAAGGCTGGCCCACTGGTGAAGCAGCAGCCTGGATGTGTAGGGTGCTTTATTTTGTGGAATTTGGGAAGTGTTAACATTGTAAATTTCAAAAGAATGGGGGTAAAAGGAGACTTACAAAGTCATCTAGTAGTGTTCTGTATTATTTGAATGCAAGAAAGGAACTTGCTTAGTGGAGTAAGAAGTGAACAGGTTTGCCTAAATAGCAATAGCAATAACACTTAGACTTATATACCGCTTTACAGTGCTTTACAACCCTCTCTAAGTGGCTTACAGAGTCAGCATGTTGCCCCCAACAATCTGGGTCCTCGGAAGGATGGAAGGCTGAGTCAACCTTGAGCCTGGTGACATTTGAACTGTCAAATTGCAGGCAGCTGGCAGGCAGCAGAAGTCTCCTGCAATACTGCACTCTAACTATGCACCACCGGGGCTCAATGGACTTCCTCCAAGCAGAGGTTTTATTTTTTTAATTCCCTCTAATTCAATAAAATGTTGGGAAAAAAGTATGTGAATGGCCCAGGATTCTGTCTATCTGTCAGAGTTGTAACTCTCTGAAAACTGAACAGAATAGGACCAAATTTGGTGTGGGAAGAGAAAGGAGGGGGGAAAAATTGAGAGAAAAAATGGACTGTATCCAGCTGAGAGGTTGGGCAGAGAAAAAAAAATCCCCGATTGTATCTTTCTGAGAGGGGCAACTGGGCAACTGATGGGAATATTGGCAACTGTTCTAAGCCATCCTCTCTCTTCCTTTCCAGCCACATAACTGTTATTAAAGGGTTGGGATGAAAAATCCAGAAACCATCTTTTACACCTCATGCTTTCCATAACTACTGCTTTATTCCTTCTAAAGCAAGAATGGACTAGAAAGATTTCTTGTAAGGGTGACAGCAAAATGAATGAGAACACAGAAGGCAACTGCTAGTCCTTGTTTAAGATAGAGTGTGTGGTTGGGGGGGGGGATGTAAGAAGTGGTATGACATAGATGTATGGAACATCTATGTTCCTAACTTGGATTTCTCTCAATGAAAGTTTTCTTCTAAAGCCAGATTAAATACCACAATCACTCTGCAGAAGCTACCATAGAAAAATTTGAGCTGAGAGTTGCATTGCAGCCTTAAATAAGCCTTTAAAAAAAACCAAACCAAAATATTTTCTGGATAGACCTGGCACTACCATTGTCTCTACATATTGAGATAGCCTTTTCCAACCTGTTGCCTTCTAGATATATGGAATTATGAATTCTGGGAGATGTAGTTCCAAAACATCCAAAGAGCACCAGATTGCAGAAAGCTTCTATATAACATGCCCTCATCGATCTTTATGCCTTCCTTTGTTTCATTAAGAAGAAACAAAAGAAAAGAGAAGAAAAGAAAAGATTAACACAACTATTCACTGAATGAGAAAGGTGGAGAAGCACCAAGGAATTTGATTTTCCTAAACATAGGAATGACAATATAGGTAGTCCTTGACTTACAACAGTTCATTTAGTGACCATTCAAAGTTACAATGTCACTGAAAAAAGTGACTTATGACTGTTTTTCATACTTACAACCACTGCTACATCTCCATGGTCACAGGTACAAAATTCAGATGCTTGGCAACTGACTCATATTTATGACCGTTGCAGTGTCCGGGGGTCATATGATCACTTTTTGCAACCTTCTGACAAGCAAAGTCAATGGGGAAAACAATTTTACTTAACAACCATGTTACTAATTTATCAACTGCACTGCTTCACTTAACAACTGTGGCAAGAAAGGTCATAAAATGGGACAAAACTCAAATGTTTCACTTAGCAACAGACATTTTGGGCTCAATTGTTGAGGACCATCTGTATAGATAACCAGCTTGCCAAGTAGCATCTGACTGATAATTAAATACCCTCCTCTATCTTTTCTTCCTGCAATCAAAAATGTATTTTTTTCTATACAGCATCCAAGATTTTGGGCAGAACATCCAATATAACATTGACATAAGTTGATCATAGATTCTTAAAAGCAGTTGATTGAAAGAATTTGCATTGCGTTCTGAAAAGTAAAACAATACAGCAACATGTATAATTGTGAAAGCATTGGTATTTTTATATTATAGTTGCTATAATCTGCTACAAAGCAGAAAGACATATTCTAGTTCAGGAGCAAACCTCCAATAGTATTTAAGGAGGACAGCCGGTGGTGGGATTCAGCCAGTTCGCACCACTTTGGGAGAACCGGTTGTTAAC
Source organism: Masticophis lateralis (assembly GCA_030761175.1). NCBI lineage: Eukaryota > Metazoa > Chordata > Lepidosauria > Squamata > Colubridae > Masticophis > Masticophis lateralis. Next base: position 30,045,992 of record JAUDYJ010000001.1, read on the forward strand.
TTTCTGAACAGTTTGGTAAACTGGTTGTTGGAAGAAATCATTAAGGCGGAGAACCGGTTGTTAAATTATTTGAATCCCACCACTGAGGACAGCCCTGCGGTGAGAACTTCACTGTGCTTTGTTCTCAGTTTTATGCAGTACAGGTGACACAACCAGCCTTTCTTTTTCTATCCATGTTAACACTATATAAATGGTATCTCTCACTCAGACCATCAAAGGCAAAACCCCAGGAGCTGAATTTCTCACTTTGCACAAATGATCAATTCTGGCTGAGAACTCTTTTATCCCTCCTTCTCTGCTAGTCACTCTTCTCTGCAGTTTTAGCCCATTCCTGCACTGTCTTTTGAAAGTAGATGTTAGCAAGGTATCGTAATACTCTAAACGTTCTTAAACATTTGAATAGTATTTAATAGAATAGTATGTATCAATGCAATTTAAATCACACTCTAGACATATATTCCATGGTGTGAGAGAGAAGAGAAAGGAAATGTATTGGTGTTATATGTCCACCTAAGCTTATAGTTGAAATTATATTTTTAAAAAACCCTTATTGTGTCAAAATTAGAATGATTAATTAGAATGATCCTAGAAAATGAGTTCAATACTGTGAGCAATTGTGGCACAGTGGTTAGAATGCAGTACCGCAGGCTACTTCAGCTGACTGCTGGCTGTTGTGGCCCGTCAGCGACCTGTGCGGATTGTAGCTGATTCCGACAACAAGGAGGCTGGTGTGGTGCTGCGCCAGCAGCCTGTGCAGCTGGTGATTGAGTCAGACAGTGAGGAGGCTGGAGAAGATATGGAGCCAGAGGCAGGGATTCAGCCAGGGCCTTCAGGACCTCCAGAAGCTCCTTTAAGTGAAGAGGACAAAGAGGAGGAGCCTCTTCTCAATGCATGGGTGTGCAGAGCTGCCAAAAGGCAGTAGTGGCTCCTCAGGAGGAGGTCTCCTCGAGAGTAAGACCTGGGACTAATTGGCTAATCCCTTAGCCTATTTAAGAAGGAACACCACTTGCAACAAGCTGTAGAGAACAACTTTAGTTCACTCTCCTTCGTGTCTGCAAAATTGCTTCTGGGCTTTCTGACAACTCTAGTAAGACTGTGATTACCTTATCTTAGAATTCTAGTACGCTGTTAAGACAGTTCATTAACAGTTTTTGAATGATAAAGACTAAGTAGTAAAATAAGCTTGATATAGAGTTTGTGTGTGCTGTGTTCTTTGGGGTCCATAGCTGGGGCAGAACACTGGCTGCCTTCAGTTTGGCAGTTCGAATCTACCGGCTCAAGGTTGACTCAACCTTCCATCTTTCCGAGGTCAGTAAAATGAGGCCCGTTTTTTGAGGGCAGTACGCCGACTCTTAAACCACTTAGAGAGGGCTGTAAAGCACTGTGAAGTAGTATATAAGTCAGGGGTGTCAAACTCAAGGCCCACGGGCTGGATCTGACCCATGAAGTGCTTAGATCTGGTCCACGAGGCTGCCTTGGAAATAGTGAAGAACTGGCCTACAATGCCTCTGCCAATGAAAATGGAGCTCGCGAGGGCCATGCGTGGCCCTCTCAAGCTCCATTTTCACTGGCAAAGGGTTGCAGGAGGCCGTCTCAGCCGAAAACGGAGCTCAGGAGCCCGTTTTCGCTGGCAGAGCACTTGGGCCGCCACAGGCGCCCCCCAACACGAGTGACGTCAATCTGACCACGCCCCCTGCCCCCTCAGCCCACAAACATAACCCTGATGCAGCCCTCATGAAATGAGGAGTTTGACCCTCCTGGTCTAAGTGCTATTGCTATTTGCATTTGTGTGCCTAGAGGCCTTTCCAATCTGCCTGACCTCATCTTTGGTGGGGAGGGGAGGGGGGGAGGAGAAATTAAAAGAAAATGGAAGGTTAGCACACGATAGGACATTAACACTAGCCTCCAACATACTAGGTCTTATGACATAATTCAGATTCAAAGGAGAAAAAGTGATTTGGCGCACAAGATGCCATTCTTGTCACACCCTCCTAATGAATCTTGAAATAAGCTGCATACATTCCTGGTCTCACACAACTGCCTTTTGCAACTGCAGTGTGCAACATCAGGAAAATATGTGTTTGTGGGTTCCATGGGAGAGATAAGTGTCAAAAAAAAGTGGCAGCTGGAAGTGTACAATTTGGCTGCAGATGCCCTGTACAGGTAGTCCTTGATTTACAACAGTTCATTTAGTGACTGTTCAAAGTTACAGCGGCACTAAAAAAAAGTGACTTATGACCATTTTTCACACTTATGACCTTTGTAGCATCCTCATGATTCAGATGTTTCAGATGTTCGGCAACTGGTTCATACTTATGATCGTTGCTGTGTCCAAAGGTCATGTAATCCCCTTTTGCAATATTTTAGCAAGCAAAATCAAGGGGGAAGCTAGAACTGTGTTACTATTTTAACAACTGTAGTGATTCACTTAACAACTGTGGCAAGTAAGGTCGTAAAATGGGGCAAAACTCACTTAACAAATGTCTCACTTAACAACAGAAATTTTAGGGCTCAATTGTGGTCATAAGGCGAGGACTATCTGTACTTACAGGTGCTACATGCATGACTGCCCATATTCCAAATCAGCTTTTCTCCTTTAAATCGGAATCACTACACAGCCCTGTTATTGATGTCTAAAAATGCTTTGGGCTTTGCATAAATCCTGGAGACATTCTTAAAAAATAAACATTTTAAAAGTCTTTTAGTTTGGAAATATGCCAGTGTGGTAAATGGCTGTTTTAAGAGTGGCCATGCCCATTGTAGCAATCATTTCTCAACAGTACCCATAATATGACCCCAAATTTTGAAAGGTTCCTACTGGCTCAAATATAAACCATTTCAACGAACTGATTAATGAATCAGTTACAGTTTCACTGTGGCGGAGAAATTTGTATTTAAAAAAATTTCCCTTTCTTGATTACCTCATTTTCCACTGTTGAAATATGATGATTTTAAGAAGTATTACCCAAAATATTATGGAAGTACAAGTCCTCCCCGCACCCCTCCCCCATACTGTCTCAACATGCTACTGGTTTTAACCAAATTATTAATTTTTGCATCAAGATCCATGTAATAAAAATAACATCATTGGCACTGACAAAATCACCATCAATCAACTCCATAAGGCAGCTATACTCGGAACAGCTTACATTCTGCGATGATAACCATCAAACAACAACATCTACCAATCCTAGGTCATTGCAAAAGACTCAATAGGTGGATAAAAATGTCAATCCAGTCTGAACATCTGCTGACTGTGCAATGAACCATAATATATTAATGTCAGAAGATAATTGGTCCAGGAAGAGTTGATTATCCTATTGGTTTTTGGAGGATCATCTATTTGAGGACTACAGTCAGGTCCAGAAATATTGGGACATCGACACAATTCTAACGTCTTTGGCTCTATACACCACCACAATGGAGTTGGAATGAAGCAAACACAATGTGCTTTAACTGCAGACTCTCAGCTTTAATTTGAGGGTATGTACATTAAACTCAGGTGAACAGTGTAGGACTTACAGCAGTTTGCATATGTGCCTCCCACTTGTTAAGGGGCCAAAGGTAATGGGACAATTGGCTTCTCAGCTATTCCATGGCCAGGTGTATGATATTCTCTCGTTACCCCAATTTCAATGTGCAGATAAAAGGCCCAGAGTTCATTTCAAGTGTGCTATTTGCATTTGGAATCTTTTGCTGTCAACTCTTGAGATCCAAAGAGCTGTCACTATCAGTGAAGCAAGCCATCATTAGGCTGAAGAAACAAGACAAACCCATCAGAGAGATAGCAAGAACATTAGGCATGGCCAAAACAACTGTTTGGAACATTCTCAAAAAGAAGGAACGCACCGGTGAGCTCAGCAACACCAAAAGACCCGGGAGATCACAGAAAACAACTGTGGTGGATGACTGAAGAATTCTTTCCCTGGTGAAGAAAATACCCTTCACAACAGTTGGCCAGATCAAGAATACTCTCCAGGGGGTAGGTGTATGTGTGTCAAAGTCAACAATCAAGAGAAGACTTCACCAGAGTGAATACAGAGGGTTCACCACAAGATGTAAACCATTTGTGAGCCTCAAAAACAGGAAGGCCAGACTAGAGTTTGCCAAACAACATCTAACAAAGCCTTCACAGTTCTGGAATGAGATCCTATGGACAGATGAGACCAAGATCAACTTGTACCAGAGTGATGGGAACAGAAGAGTATGGAGAAGGAAAGGAACTGCTCATAATCCTAAGGGGTATGCCTGAGGTGGTATGCTGATCCTAAGCATATCACCTCATCAGTGAAGCATGGTGGTGGTAGTGTCATGGCGTGGGCATGTATGGCTGCCAATGGAACTGGTTCTCTTGTATTTATTGATGATATTACTGCTGACAAAAGCAGCAGGATGAATTCTGAAGTGTTTCGGGCAATATTATCTGCTCACATTCAGCCAAATGCTGCAGAACTCATTGGACGGCTCTTCACAGTGCAGATGGACAATGACCCAAAGCATACTGCAAAAGCAACCAAAGAGTTTTTGAAGGGACAGAAGTGGAATGTTATGCAATGGCCAAAGTCACCTGACCTGAATCCCATTGAGCATGCATTTCACTTGCTGAAGACAAAGCTGAAGGGAAAATGCCCCAAGAACAAGCAGGAACTGAAGACAGTTGCAGTAGAGGCCTGGCAGAGCATCACCAGGGATGAAACCCAGCGTCTGGTGATGTCTATGCATTCCAGACTTAAGGCTGTGATTGACTGCAAAGGATTTGCAACCAAGTATTAAGAAGGGAAAGTTTGATTTATGATTATTATTCTGTCCCGTTACCTTTGGTCCCTTAACAAGTGGGAGGCACATATGCAAACTGCTGTAAGTCCTACACCGTTCACCTGAGTTGGATGTACATACCCTCAAATTAAAGATGACAGTCTGCAGTTAAAGCACATTGTGTTTGTTTTGTTCCAACTCCATTGTGGTGGTGTATAGAGCCAAAGATGTTAGAATTGTGTCGATGTCCCAATATTTCTGGACCTGACTGTACATTCTCTTCTGACTGATACTTTACACATGGAAGCCAGGTGCAAAATGCTCAGTAGACTAAACTAAAGTTCATTCCAACAATTTCTTCTGACCACAGGAACTGCACTGAATTCACAGTTAGTGAATCAAATAGACAGGGTAACTTTTTCTGATGTATTGTTAACAATACCTAATTAGCTCTACAACTCATTCTCAAGTCCACCGCTTGATCCAGAGTCATTTTCTGCCCCACTACATCTGGTTTGGAGGTATACTACCTAGACAGGGGTGTCATGCGCAAGTCACGCCCACCCCAACTCCGCAAAGGGGAAAACTGTCATGATACGTCATGTGACAGCAATGTGACACCACGAGTTTGACACCTGTGCCCTAGGAGATTAGTTGAGAACTTTATCACAAAGAAGTACAATTATTTTTTTACTCCAGCTGGATATAGGTAAGTCCGTAAGTCCCATGCTCCATTGTGATTTCACTGTATATGAAATCTATGTTTCTCTGACTAATAAGCATCATTGCACTATTTCATAGCTCAGGCTTTCAACTATTTATCTTTACTTTTCAAATACTTCCAGGTAATTCAGGGAGAATGAATGGCAGTTTCAATAGTATCATTATAGTCAGTTTGAAAAGATGGTTCTGGCAGAATTTCAAGAGATATTTACTATTTATGCAGTTGGCTCTCTATTTCCTCAGAAAAATAGAGAAAATATATTTTCTATCAGGAGTTTTTATGATTAGAGTGACAGCAGACAACCTGAGCAAGCATGTCCACACACACGTAGACCTTTTCTAAGTTTCTGTATCTTTTCTCCCTCAGCCTTTCTGTAATCTAGGTGGCAGCTTAGATCGGATTACTCTGGAAAGAGGTTCTTAAATCATAGGTTTAGAAAAGTGTTTCTCCACCCAGTCCTGCTGTATCGAGTAACTGGAGGAATTGTCAAAATAATAAAAACTGCACTATGCTATAAAGCACCATCCTTTCATATACGCATATGTTATTACAATACTGCTTTTATAATTTGCCCTCTCCCCATGTCTTTCCAGGATCTCTTGGAGGTACTACCCTGTTTCCCCTAAATAAGACATCCCCTGATAATAAGACCAATCAGACTTTTGAACGCATGCACTAAAATAAGTCCCCTCCTCCGAAAATAAGCTTTCCCTGAAATATTTAAACTCATGTACAGCCGGTCTGTGCCATTTCCTCTGGTTTCCTCCACATGCCCCCAAATAATAAGACCTCCCTGAAAATAAGGCCAAGCGCATATTTTGGGGTTCAAAAAAAATATAAGACAGGGTCTTATTTTCGGGGAAACATGGTAGTATGTAACTTGAAAGAACAATTGTGGGTCTTTCAAGGTTTTTGGTTTCACTTCAAGGTTTCTGAACTAGACTGACTTCCCAAACTACTTATTTTAGAGATAGTAAGAATAATTTATGATGTGGTGAACATGGTTAAAAACAGCTTTTCAGATGTTTGTATTCTCTAATTGCTTTGGACACATGCTGCCCTCCTTCCCAGTGTTTATGCTGGGTAGATATTGAGTCTTGAATGCCAAGATTTGTGGAAGATAGCCTCATGGGTTGGGTAAGAGCTCTGCCAGCCTTGAACATTGGGCTGCTGCTGCTGGATGGGAAAGTTTTTCATTTACTAGAAGGCAACTTCTCTTATTCCCTAAATATTGCTTGGAGAAGACTAATTTGGTGATGGAAGAGAAAGGGAAAATCCTATATTCAATCCTTAAAATCTCCAGAGAGAGGGAGGTGAATCTGGACTGAAACTTCTATTGATGGACCACTAGGACAGCACAAGAAACAATGGCTTCCTATGGGTTCTATGATGAAAAAGCCCTTCCCAGCACGAGGCATTTCCAAATTTATTGAACAATAAACATAATTCCTATTCAGCACAGATTCTCAGCTGGGCATTATAGGAATTATAATCCAATAGATCTAGAGGGCATCACATTGGAGTACACTGTCCCAAAGATACTTTTTCAGGAGGCAACTGGAGCTTCTTGTTTTTTCTTTTGAAGACATTTTGCTTCTTATCCAAGAACTTCTTCAGCTCTGACAGGATAGTGGGGAGTGGAAGGATTTATATTCCTTGCAGACAGCTGGTCATTTGCATCCTTTTAGAGGGCCATTGAAGCACTTGGAAGCTTATCTGTGTCCTCAGGGTCACTTGAGTAGTGCTCCTGATTCCTGTAGTCTGCAATATTTTTCCTCTGGAAATCCATTCCTACTCCCACACCATTCCAAAGGTGTTCACCCCAAACTGTATAGCTAAAAGTCTGTAGATATTATCAGTCATCCAGTCATCCAGGTCATGGTTGTCCCAAAGGTGCTTTTTCAAGGGTGCTGAAGAAGCTTCTTGGATGAGAAGCGAAACATCTTCAAAAAAAAAAACTCCAAGAAAATCCAATTACCTCCTGAAAAAGCACCTTTGGGACAACCATGACCTGGATGACTGAGAATCTCTACAATTGGAGAACACTGAAATACCCAGACAGAATGACCAAGGTTACTATTATCAAGCAAACAGGTAGATGTGCTGCAGCTTTACTATTTTCACCTAAATCTAAGCAAAGAGCTTGGCAACCTCTGAGCCAGGTGACTGCTGCAATCCAAGGCATTCACAAGAGGTAACAGGATCTTTCCATGACTCATCATTGCTGCTGATCTGACAAACTGTTGATTCCATTGATAAAAGCTTTTAGGCACTCAGCCAAATCTGTTTGGTTCATTCATAGAAAGCAGGGCTGGGGAAAAAGAAACCGACTAGGCAGCAGGCCAGAAAACAGAATCCAAGCTAGTCTCTGGTGATCAGACAAAGCTCTTGGTTATCCAGGCAGGAACCTGGAAAGGCTGTAGCTCAATGATGAAACACCTGCTTTGCACGCAAAAGGCCCCAGGTGTGATTCTCAGCCTCTCCAGTTAAAAAGTCCTTGCACTTCAGGTCTGGGGAAGACAATGCTTTCAGATGAGACACAGCAGGACAGCCAGAGGAAGATTTATTAGCAATTGGAAAGAATTTCTCGCATCTAATTGATGCAAATATACAAAAGCCTCCCCCCCTTCTCTTACATAAATTAGGCTGCTTGAAGTCAAGAAAGTCTGGGTAGGGAGTGAGTGGGTGTTTTCAGTGAGGATTCTGAACTCAGCTCTGTTACTGTAAAAAATGTTAAAAGTTCTCCTCTGTAGTATTCACTCAAGATGTGTACCAACATATTGTTTTTACCTACTGTATCTATGTACTACTGCAGTGGTCCCCAACCCCTGGGTTGTGGACTGGTACTGATCCATGGCCTGCTAGGAACCGGGCCACACAAGTGGTGGGTGAGTGAGCAAAGTGTCATCTGCACATGCATGGGATCAGTTTGTGCATGAAACCATCATCCCCACACCCACTCCGGTCTATGGAAGGCAAATCTTCTTTTGAAATCGGTCCCTGTTGCCAGAAAGATTGGGGATTGTAGTACAGATATTAGCTTTTCCACAAATCACCATCCTAACCACCTCCACTTAGGTTGAAATCAATCTCAAATACAGATAGTCCTCTCTTACCAACCACTTATTCAGACTGCTCAGTTACAAAACTGCAGAAACAAGAGACATTTATTAGGTCCTAGATGTTGTGGCCATTACAGCATCTTGTGGTCACATGATCACCATTTGCGACCTACACCCAGATTCTGAACAAGCAAGTTGATGGGGAAGCTGGCAGGAAGTAACAAATTGAGGCCACATGACATCATGATTAACACCTGCAGTCAGAACTAATGTCATAAGCCAGGAAGTCACATGACATTGTACTTCATAACCACACTGTGTTGGTGTTAATGGTGTTATTCATTTATTGTGAAATAAATGAATAAATCAGCTTATGGTCCTGAGATCATGCTGCCAAAATTTAGTGGCAAAATGCACAAGCAAAATTCAGTCTGAATGTTCATTTCTCCTCCAAAATAAATGTAGCACAGAAACCCTTAAGATTCTTCCACAAAATACACACAATTTCCTGGAAACCAAATATTTTGGAGAGCTTGTAGGCGAATTTAATGGTTTACATTCTGATCCTTCAGATCCCTGCCTCTCACCAAAACGGTCCAAATTTCACTTCCATCCTTTCTGTGATGTCACCATGTTATCAGACAACCTCCTGGAGCCCTCTGGATGGGTAGGAGGCTGAGTTGCAGTTCCCCCTCTCTAAGACCACCCTAACTCTCTATTGGCTGGTGGCAGTGGTAAAATTCATTTTTTTTTACTACTGGTTCTTTGTGCATGGCTTAGTGTGCATGGCAGGGAAAGGATACTGCAAAATCCCCATTCCCTCCCCACCCCTGGGGGGAAGGATATTGCAAAATCTCCATTCCCACCCCACTCTGGGCCCAGCCAGAGGTGGTATTTGTTGGTTCTCCGAACTACTCAAAATTCCCACTATCAGTTCTCCAGGACCTGTCAGAACCTGCTGAACTTCACCCCTGGCTGGCGGTAAGAATGTATGTGAACTAAATGCAGATACCATTATCCCAGGATATTATTTTTTGCTCTTCTACAAATAATCTTAACATTCATTGTCTGGTTTCAGTATCAATCCAGTTTCACTCTACTTCAGTATCATTTAAGGAATCTCCAACTTCCTTCAATTCTTAAAACTCTTTCTCTAACTGGGAATCTTTCTTAGATCCCCCTCTTCTCCCCACCAGTTAATGGATTTTTCTGAGCAAGAATTAGACCATACATTTTTCCTTTTAATAAACTCAGGCAGCCCTCAACACAAGTGATTTATGAATTAACCCAGTCAAGAAAATAAAAACTTGATCAATAATAGATTTTGGCAAGTGTTGGATTCATTCTGCTGACAGTCATAGAATTCTACACTTACATTTTTAAAAAAACCAAAATTTTGTAAGAATTTCAGATCTTTCAGAGTGTAGGCATGAGATTCTAGACTAGTTAAGAACAATTTTTATATGAAATTGTGCAAGATCTCATGACTGAGAATAGGCAATTTTATGAAATGTTGGCCACTTTTAAAATTTATTTTAGTTATTTGAACTCATGGCATTAAGGGTGGATAAGTAACACCATACAAAACCTATAAAATAAGAAAATCCTGTTAAATCAGGCCACAATAGCCAACCAATTGCCTTTTGGGTGCTTATAAGCAGGAGATGGATACAGATCCCCTTTTGTTTTGTTCCTGAGCAACTGATATTTCATTTCTGCACCCCGAATCCAGGTAATACTGAGTCTTCAAGACTATAGCACATAATAGACTTGTCTTCCATTAATTGATCCAATCTCTTTTTAAACCCATCCAAGTTTGTGATGACACCTCTTCTCATAAAATAGATATTTAATTACAAATTACTAATCGTAATCCCCCAAGAATCAACTAAGTTGAACTAAAATTAGATAAAGAAACAAATGCATCTTGTAGAAATGCATTCAACAGGTTAATTAAGGTTCTGTGATGAATTACTTTCTTTTAGCTGTTCTAAACTGCTTTCCAATCAGCATTATTGGATATTCTAGTGTTTTGAGAGGTGAAGGGCTTCTCCTTACTTCCTTTCTCCATGTTATGTATAATTTTATACACTTCAGCTATGACACCTTAGTCACCTTTTTTCCAAAGCAAGTTTGGAATTTTTTTCCCCAAGCAATCTAACCTTTTTTTGAGACAGAAGCGTCCAATCATTATTTCTCTTATTCTGCTCTTTTCCCAGCTCAATTACACATATTTTTTGTCAAATATGTCAATCCAAAACTGTAGCTGTCATAAAGGTGCTTTTTCAAAAGGCAACTGGACTTTCTGTGTTTTTCCTTGAAGATGTTTCACTTCTCATTCTAGAAGCTTCTTTAGAACTGAAGGAAAAACAAAGGGGAATCTCCATAGACAGAATTGTAGCTATACTCAGACGTACAATAGAGTATATAAGGACATTATAATTTTCAATTATATTTTTAGTCAATTTCCTAATGAACCCTAGCATGGCATTGGCCATAGGTACATACAGAATCAAAATAGGCAAAACACTCTACATTGCAATCCAAGTGAGAGAAAAGCCAATCCCCTCACTTCCAATCCATTTTTATTGGGTCATGATGGGAGTGAGGAAGAGGAGAAAGGGAAATCTTTCCTTTTTTTTTTCTTCCCATCATTTGGGAATTATTTGAAAATCCTTGCCTGGGAATCTTGGAAAACTTTCTCTTCTCACATCCTTCTAGACACCACAGAAGAAGGATGTAAGTTTTCTTGCAGGATTCAGAGATTTCATGGGATTTTGATTATTATTTTTGTTTTGTTTTGTTTTTGGTATTATTTTGAAGCCAGGCCCAGGGGTGGGCTTCAAAGATTTTAGCAAGGAGTTCACTGCCCGGTTGCTGGGTAGGCATGCCCATGGTGGGCATGGCCTAGTTGGCCTCCTGCACCATGGTGGGGGGGGCGGTTTTGCCCTCCCTGAGCTCCAGAGGCTTTCCTTGAGCCTCTGGGAGGGCGAAAACAGCTTCCCCAGGCTCCGGAGGCCCTCTGAAGGCTGGAAATAGGCCCGTTTCTGGCCTTTCCAAACTTCTGGTAAGCCTGTTTTTTGCTCTCCCTGAGCCTCCATGCGTGCCCTGGACTTAGCTGCATCCAAAACAGGCTGCCTGGGAGGAGTAGGGTGGGGTGGGCAGGGCCAGCCATGAGTGGGATTTGAGGGTTCTCCAAACTGCACAGAATCTTAGCTAGAGATTCTCCTGAACCCCTGCGAACCCCCAGCAGCCCATCCCTGGCTAGACCCCACTTGCATTTTCCTTGTGGACTATCAGTAATCATCAATAAATGGGAACCAGTTCACTATACCCAGTTGCAAAATAATTTGGGATGTATTCCTTAAGGTTCTTACTCTAGTGATTGTGTCTTTGTAAAATATCAGTCTTGTTAGACAACTTGTGTATCCCCATTGAAAAGCATGACATAAATTAAGCAACTGTCTTGTAAGCCACAGGCCACAACTAATGGATTTCGGTGAGGCTAAGAGCTACAACATGTACAGTACACCAATAACAAATGAGTAGAGCCATTGTATATATGTGTTTGTTGAACTTGGATTTTCCTTTTGGAATGTGGGATTCTTAAGGCCACATTGTTTATTTTAGTCTAAGTTTTTTATTTGCTTCTCATTTCAAAACTGTAGGAAGTTGAAATGTAATAGTGCTGTCCAAGAACAGAAAGCTGCCAGGGTACCTATGCCTGATGTGCATACCAGGAATACACAATTAATTAAAAACACCTCAACAAAACTTCAGGTTGGCCATAGTAATGAACAGATTTAAGTCACTGGACTGAGGGCTCATTGCCTCATTCTACTGTAGAGTATTGATTATTGCCAATTGCTGGTTACTTATTCTTTTAATATACCCTTTTATGAATTATAAAAGAGTCACAGAAACAAAAGCAACCGAGAAAAATAATGAGGAGTTGTAATTGTAGAGGAGGTATGTAATTGGGGGAAGGGGGAGGAGGCAGCTGTATTAACCATCTGCCAGACTGCTAAAAACACCCACTTAAATAACTGTTTACAAAACTGCACGATCTGTGATAGTCGAAACACAGACGCTTTCAGTGGAGCAGACCATGAGATGCTAACGAGGATCTGGGGAGGGGGGAAAGCATATTCTTTTAGGAATAATGTCCTTCTGAACCACAGGATTTCCTGCATGCCTTTATTAATAATTGAAATAAACTTAAATAATCAGTAGCTTTTGAAATGTTGATGGTGTTCAAAACGCAAACAAACCTGGACTTGCTGTGTATTTCCAGGGTCTTGCAATACATACAAGGGAGGAATTGGCTGAAGATGGTGTGGCATTAATGGTTGACTACTGAGTGACTTGCAGCACGTCAATAAGGGTATCTGATTCCCAAACATTTCACAATAATAAGTCAAATTACAAAGAAAACAACTTTCTTTGACATGCCTGGCTAGTCACATTCCTCAGCCTCGGTATTTCTCAATGAATTCCATTATTGCCTTTGCCCAGATGATTTTGCTGGCTGCCATTTGAGCTACTGTCTCTGCCCGTGTTTCTCACTGTCATCAACTTTTAAGTTGGACTACAGCTCCCAAAATTCCTCAACTAGCATCGACTAAGACAAATAAAGATTTTTGTTCTTCAGATAACTCCATGCAGTTTGTAGGGCAAAATAGGAAAGTAGTTTCACTTCCTGAATTATCATTTTGCCTCTGACTCCAGACCAAATTTTATATCACCTTTTTCCTTGGTAGATCGTTTGACTTCTAATAGGTCAACGTTTCAAAAGCTATTGACTTCTAATAAGAAAATGAGTAGATGGTGTAACTTTGAAATCGTTCCTAGTTCTATCATAAACTAAAAGCACATTTGAGCATCTTCTCAATGCATTCTTAATAGCATCTACCTTTTTTAAAAAATAGCACTTTCCTTAGAGCAGAGCCCATGAGTTTAGAATGGGAGACAAAATCTTCTCTCTGGAAATGCCTGCAAAATAGAAACCTGTTGTGCCAAGCAGCTCACACATTTAGACTGTCCATCTTTGTCTCTAAGGGTTCAAAATCAAATTGACTTTCTTGCCCTGAAGAAATGAAAAGCCTTAAAAGAAGGTAGGGCCCTTTTATGGAAGAGTCTCCTCTTTACTGAAAACACAGTCATATTTAGATGGCTGTGAATCTCTAATAGAACTGAAGTTTGTGATGGCCCAAAACAGGGATCGGCAACCTTAAACTCTCATAGAGCCATTTTGTTTTCTTTCCCACAGAAAAGAAAACACTGGGAGTCACAAACCCTTCCTGTGCCTAATTATTTCTTAAGCGGCCACAAAACTAGCATATGTAGTTGAATTAAACATTCTGTTTTCTTTTTATTTTCTTAGATTTATCCATGGTAGGCCTACCGGGGTCAAAAAGCTCAATAAATCACGTGCTGGCAGGAGTTGCACATTGGCAGTTGTGATACCTATTTTGAGTGACGGAGCTGCAGAAGAGGGATGAAAGAGCTACATGCAGCCCCAGAGCCGCAGGTTGCTGACCCCTGACCTAAAACAATAATGGAGATGCAAGGGCAGGTAAACTGTAGCACTCTGGAAGTTACTGACTTATAGTGCCCAACACCCTACCCTGCTATTTTTTTAAGGTGGGAGCTGGACTACAGCAACATATGTAATGTCACATATTGCTTATACCTGCCATTATTTATTAAGTGAGATACTTTAGAAGTATGCCAAGGAAAGAATTTCTGAAACCAACATGGAAAGTTTAAAGTCTGCCTTAATAATAGCAATTTATCTTTCAGAGCCCCTCCTAAACCACTAAACCTGGGGATCACAGGTTGCAGAACACACCAATTCTGTAGCTGAGTTGGGTTGTCCTTTGCCCAATTCTGATTGAGTTAGTCATCTGGGAAGTCCATTCGAGAGCCAATTAGATGTAATGGTTATGATGCTTGACTAAAAACCTGGAGACCATGAATTCTAGCCTTCTCTTAGGCACAGAAGTTATTACCCATGACTATCTATTGAAGAAAATTGTTTCTGATCCTTGTTCAGTCAAAAGTATTTGTGATGTCATAAGCTTTCTTCAAGGATAAAATAATTCAGACAAATACCTCTCCTTCTTCTGATACTTTATTAGAAGCTAGACAATGATAAACCACTGTGACCATGTACTGCTACATCAATATGTAAAACTATATACAAATCTAAATACAGTTTTGAAGACCTATTATTCACTTCTAGGCAATGATAGGCATTTTTCTCCCAACATCTTTCAAGCATTAAGACTCATTAGCTGTTCAGCATGGCTGTACTGCTATATCAAGATAATTTGGGTTTTAACACTTTAAAGGTGCTGTAATGAATTCAGCACTGAGACCCAGAGCTTATCGCCAATGTATGATGTACAATTCCAACTAATTTCTTTTGTATTTATTGTGATTATTCTCAAGGGCAAATCTTTATAGAGCCACAACCTTTGCACAAATGACAAAGGTGTGGGAAAACCCAAGTATTTCTAAAATACAAAAATAGGACTGAATCTAAAACAATCCAACAAAAACAAAATTTGTTGGATACATATTTCACTGTAGCAGAAAATGCACATGGAAAGTCTTATTTGGAAGCATTCAACATGAACTGATGAGCGCGAAGATTTTACTCCCAGAGCAATTATATTAAAGTAGTAAACAGCCTAAATTGAGAATCAGAAAATCTCTTTACCTCAGATAAAACGTTGGCAAAAAGTTCAACAGAATTGTTACAAATGGTCATTGAATGGTCATCCTGCCTTGATATGATGATGACAATTGGGCAGAAGATGCAACTTAATAAAAACAGCAACTTCTCCTCTTTCCTCCACTCAGTTTTCACAAAACAGAAATGTTCTCTGCAAGCTTTACTATTGCTCTTACAAAGTTGCTATAACCTCAGAAGAGATGGGCTGGGCATTCCATCAGAGTAGAGAAAATCCTTTTAACTTCTCTTATGAAATATGAACAATGATCAGCAGTTGTCTCCCACACACCTGCAAAATGACTCACAGGCTTATTATTAAAGTGAAATCTAGTCTCACTACAGCTGGCTGGCTATTCATCCTTCATCAAAGAGGATATCCTCTTGTTTTGTACAAAAGAATGTTCACATTCATGATGGAAGCAGACAATTTCAGACTTCAGGAAATCCACACTTAACACTGACATGATTATACTAAAAGGTAACCAGTAAAAAAGGACTCTTAGGGAGAACCAATGCCCATGAGACATTATTCATCCGTCTCCATAAATTTATCCAACTTCTATACCCATAGTGATCTCCCCCAACCTTGCCACCTCCTACTCACCCAGTTTGCTTCTGCCCCTTGTGATTCATGATTCACAGTGTAATTTATTGATTTCCTGAGATTATAGTCTGCTGAAGGTTCAGTCAAATTGGAAGTTTTTAAGATGTTGGATAACAATTTGTCTGAAGTGGCGTAGGGTTTCCTGCCTGGGCAGGTGATTGGATTAGAAGACCTCTAAGGTCCCTTCCAACTTTTTATTCTGTTCTGTTCTGTTCTGTTCTGTTCTGTTCTGTTCTGTTCTGTTCTGT